>OV049925.1:152362551-154762551 GCA_920104205.1 Eupeodes latifasciatus
GTTCAGGTAGACTGACCAATTTTCGATCTAACCATGCCAAACACATCAAAATAAATACAGCTTACAATATGATTCACAAAGTACTCACAATCAGCGATGAAGAATTCCACCAGACTAATGAGAGACGAATAACCAACATACTAAGAGACAATGGATACCCTAATACGATAATCCGGGAATTATTTTTAAAACACAAATATAGAAGACCTAAGGAACCTGATGATTTACCAACAAATAATGGATTTTTCAACAGCGTAACATACATTCCAAAGCTCACAGACAACTTCAAACAGGCTATCCAAAATAATATTCAAGACATCCGATTAGCTTTCAAATCGAACCGGACACTTGGAAACCTCTTCTCAAATTTAAAAGCAAAAACTGAAAAAGACCAACAATCAGACGTAATCTATAAAATAAACTGCAAGGGTAAATCTCAAGAACCATGCAACCTATGCTACATTGGAACTACGAAACAACTTCTACGACAACGTCTTTCAAATCACAAATCGGACATTAAAAACAATAACCCAGCCAAAACAGCTCTTGCATTACACGCGATTGAAAATGGACATCATCCAGACTTTGACGGTGCCGAGGTTCTTCAAACCGAAAAACACATCTCCAAGAGATACACACTAGAAACTTTACACATCCTTAACAATAAAAATAACATGAATAGAAAACAAGACACACAAGATATCTCATCAATATATTGCTATCTCATTTCCTCTAAATCCTAACACACAAATTTTGTATTTTCAAATTAAGACAAATCTTCATACGAAGAAGTTGCTACAGTTTTTATAATTGTAATTATATCCTATTTTGATTTAATGACATAACTTCAAACTTGAATGTAAGTTTAATATACTGTTTGTTATAATTGTTGTGCATACTTATAAGTTTATCTATTTCTGTTTTCATAAAATAAAGTTCCCCTGAAGAAGGCAACAATCCTTGCCGAAACGTCGGGACAAGTTAAAGAATTTGTTTTCTTTACCAAAATAAAGTGACCAAATAGCCGACGGAAAAACCTAAATATCTCATGAACCAATGACGCTAGAGACTTGAATTAAATTTTATATTATATATTGTAACGTGATACAAAATAAGTATATTTGTTGAAAAAATCCAATTAACGGTTTTTTTATAAATCAAAAAAACTGGAAAAAAAATTTGTCACCTCGAAAATTTTACAACTAAAATATGATTTCATATCCAAAACAATTTTGTACAACGAAGAATAATGCTTTTGACATCTGATAAAATTTTGAGAAAAATCTAATTGACAATTTTTTTTATAAAAAATAAAAACCTAAAAAAAACATTACTACAAGTTGGTAAAAATTGAATTTCGACTCAAATATCTTTTCAAAAACTTGAGATTAAGGCTTCAAACTTATTTTATCTTATAAGAAATATTGTTTTCAACATTATGAAAAATGTTGAGAAAAATCGAATTGACAGTTTTTTTACAAAAAATAAAAACCTAAAAAAAAATTTATAAAAGTTGGTAAAAATTGATTTTCGACTCAAATATCTTTTCAAAACTTCGAGATATTGGCTTTAAACTACTTTAATATTTCAAAACATATTGTTGTCAACATTCAATAAAATTTTGAAAAAAATCGAATTGACATTTTTTTTACAAAAAATTAAAAACCGAAAAAAAATTAACAAAAATTGTTAAAAATTGATTTTTGACTCAAATATCTTTTCAAAAATTTGAGATAATGGCTTCTTACTACTTTAAACGTATAAGAAATATTGTTTTTAACAATAGAAACAATTTTGAGAAAAATCAAATTGACAGTTTTTTTTACGAAAAATAAAAACCTAAAAAAAATTATAAAAGTTGGTAAAAATTGTTTTTCGACGTAAATATCTTTTCAAAAATTTGAGACATTGGCATCAAACTAATTTTATCTTTTAAGAAATATTGTTTTCAACATTCTATAAAATTTTGAGAAAAATCGAATTGACAGTTTTGTTTTTACAAAAAATAAAAACAAAAAAACAATACTAAAACTTGTAAAAATTTACTTTCAGCTCAAATAGCGTTTCAAAAATTACAAATATTGGCTTCAAACTTATTTTATTTACAGAAAATATTGTTTTCTATATTCAGTAATTTTTTTATAAAAATCCAACAGTCTGTTTTTTCATAAAAAATAAAATCTACAAAAAATAGTACGCAAATTTGGTAAAAATTAATAAATATAGACAAACTTTTGAGCAAGACAAATCGACAGACGGGATGGGAAGTTATCAGTGTGGGTCGCATCCCAGCCTCTTTTTTTTGTATTACTTTAAAATGATATTAATATGAACTATATAGGGTATTTTATTACAGCTGCGCGAGAATTTTCGATGGTTATGAAAAACGCTTTTTATTCTTAACATGTATGGAAAAAAAAAAATCGCGAAGCTCATAGAGCACTTCTTCTATTTTAAAGTGTTTAGTAATTAAGCTCATTTCCAATTAAATGACTTCGACAATAAGCCAAATTTCCGTATATAGAGCAATGAAAATTCCAAAAAAAGCCATTAACAAATAACTACTATATTTACATACATATATCCATACAAATTGAATGTATGAACTACTCTAGTATCCAAATAAAAAAAAATCAAGTCTCATCTAAATCAGTTGAGAATGTCTACGAAACTAACGACCCTAATTTTTGTATGCGGTTAGAATATTTAAAAAAAAATTCCCCTGTCTACAAATAACAAACTTTATAAAAACCAAACATTAGCCGTGTTTTTTTGGTATTCCATATATAGTACAGTGAGAAATTGCCAAAAAAACGATCCGCAGTAGTCCGGTTTTTATATTTGCAAGTTGATACAATTAAATATTTGCCAGAATAATTTATCAAAAAATTCCAAAAAAAAATAGCAAAATTCAGACCACGGGTGAAATCATTTAAGCTGATTTTTGATAGTTGACTATCAAAATCAAGAAAATACGTCTGTGTTATGTGAAAGTTGATTTCAAAGTTTTAACCAAACAATTTGACATAAAATAAAAACTTCAAAAAGGGGGTTTGTTCGTAGACTACTACATTAACATGTGGTGTTGAAGCGAGCTTGAAACTCGCCTAAATTCTTTATATACCTGAATCGAGTTGAAATAAGCTTGATTCGCCTCGATTCTGGTCGGGGATCGGAGTCGAGTCAAAATTCGCGAAGAAAAACCTGTGTGGAGGAGTTGGTTTTACAGATAATGCGTTATGGTCTGTTTATTTGCATGTTTGTGTACAAAAAATATAGTTTTGTTTTAATCAAATTAAAAAAAAAATTACACATGGAGTAGGTAGCATATTTTTATATGGTGCTGAACTATTCAATTTTTCATTGTTTAACACGAATCAAACTACATATCTCACTTGCACTTCATAAGAAACATCGAAACACCATTTGCATTTTAGAAAGTGCTGTCAAACTTAATAATTTTTAAATCTTCTTGTGCGGTGGAAACACCAAAAAGATTTATTTAATCTTAACTCAGATAAACCTTTAATGGAAACATAGCAAAACTTAATTATCTTTTCTATTCTTGCAAAATTAGCCCAGTTAGTCCATTTTCATTAACAAAACTAAATAATATCAACAGTAACAGATTGATTTTTTCCCCAATGGAAAACACATGATTCCAAATGCACAACTACTCAACGAACACAGCCATCGAGATACAAATGCAATATCAATCGTACCAACATTTGAGAACGAAATCACATAAGATCCATTCGAGACTCGTATAAATGTCAAAAACCCATCCGTAGTAAGATTCTACTTTAACTTTTGTCGGTAGTATTCATACTGCGGATATTGTTTTTGTTATTCGTGTAAAATCCTACTATACTATTGATAGATTTTCCAACAAAACACGGGTATTTTTCTTAAATGAGTACCAATAAATTCATACAAATTTTATAGTCACATCTCTGGTACCTATACATTTTGTGTTGACCTTTGTTTTTTATGGGTACATGTGGCGTATACTTGTTTTTATTTTATTACTTAAACAACTCCTACTAATTAAAAGAATTTTACCCACAACGACTTATTAAATTTTATTCAAATGCATTCAATAAATAAAAAACTACTTATTTGTATTGAGAATTTACTTAAAAACTTTAACCCTTTCTCTTCCCGACAATAAATTGTCAACACTTCTATATTTTTATGATTCAAGAATCGTTTACAGTTCAATGTTAAACATCAAATCATCATACTTATTTTTATTTTCAAAACATAAACAACCTTGCAGTTATGATGCTGCATATATGTCGAACCTTTTAAAAGAACATTAATCATTCCACAGAAAAAAAAAAACAATTTGTCGCATTTTATTTCAACATCAATTTACAACTTTAAAAAATATGTTGCATTCAATGAAAAACTGAATGCGTCAAGCGCCAAACCTATTGTTTAAAATGAAACTATCCGCATTATCAAACAATTACCACTCGTTTTCTGAAATTCCACCGCAACAACCGCACATTGCCAACCAACGTTAAAAAAGATACAATTTGTGTGGAAGTAGTGGGCGTAAGTTGCAATTACAAATCATAAAACACCTCTGACTTAAAAACTTAAAAAACACAACAAAAATCATTGAACGCCACCGCCGCGCCGTCCGCCACCAGACCGCGCATAGCTATAGACGACCGACCGACAACAACGACTCGACTATGGTACATAACTAATTACTACATGCCACAAAGTGGGTTGTTGAAAGTCAGGGTTAGCTTATGGCTTTGGCGCCCCTAACCATCCGCAACTATGAATATGTACATACATATACCTACGCATATTCATACAACATTGTCGCCGCCGCGCAGCCACACCGCAACAACAGTCTCTAATTATTATTTCGATAATAATTATTACAAATTGTCTAGCAGCGGCGCGCCCGGCGATGGTGGCGACCATTGTAACTACAAGAAGAATTTCATTGAAATACCATTTCAATCAAGTTCGCACAATTCAAAATTCAAATTAACCGGAAGTGGTATGTCGCACGAGGCAACATCCATTGACCGTGAAATTTTGTTTAAATTTGTTTGTTATTTTCTTTTGCAAGTTGGCGCAACCAAAATGCATTTCATCGTCAAATTTTGTTAGAAATTTACATTTACCCCCATCATCGCCATGCATCGGCATCGGTGGCAAAGTGCAACGTAGGAGATTCTGATTCTGTTAACAACAATTGCGCCGGGGTTGCCTAATTCTTTTCATTTGACAGCTAAAGTAAGAGTTGCCATATGCCTTTTTTTAAATGTCAATTTGAAATGTTTATTTGTGATTTTTATGGTTATACTCTTGTTTTTAGTTTAAGAAACATGACAGAAATAATTATGCTGATTGTAGAATACGATGATGTTTTCGGAGTGGTTTTTGACACTTTTACTATGGTAGAACTGTCAAAATTGACATTTGATTTCGGATTCTGTAGTCATTGTGAATACCAATTATACAAATTCGCCTATAGTAAGGGCTATAAAAAAACTGATGGTGGCAACCAAGTCTCATTCTTGCCGATCATCGGTCTAATGGTATATCGATCAGTTTAAAAGTTTATGAGAAATCCATTTTAAAAATAGTTTCTATTTCTTTTTTTTTTTTAAAGAAACACAAGTGTTAAATTGAGAAAGACCTGCGATCACCCAAATGTATTTTTGTAAGAGAAACAAAAATCAATCTCAGGGGTTTGCGTCAATTTTGTTTCGAAAATGCCCACATGTAGTAAACTAGAAATTAATCATTTTAGCTTGATCGATTCTGGGTATTTACGAGTAACACATAAAACTACAAGCTTCTTCCTTAGATGTCGAGTGGTGATGCCGGTTTCTATTACTAGCAATTACTCTTATAATTGTTCTTCGAATAAAAAGGAAAATATCTATAATTTGATTACTTAAAATTTTGCAAACAAAAACTAAGAGGAAAAACATATTTTTGGCATTGAGCCAAAAGAAATCTCAGCCAGCGGTGCCATCATAACCCGCTGCTGCTGGCGATACCCCGGTGATCATCATCAATGCCACACTACGAGTATATGTACATATATGAAAGTACCTCATCTCATCTTCTGGGAAATCTCGCAATGTGTTGAGATAGTTGTTTTTAATTGATCTTGGGTGATGTGACGAGATTACATGAGTTTCTTTTGGCGATCAGCACCACGACGACGTTTACTTTGTGTACACTTCTTATTATATTTTTATACAAAATAAAAACTTTTAGAAAACAGCCACTTTAAGAATGTTTAAATATTATTATTATTATTTTTTTTTCTGTATAATATTATTTTTGTAATGAGGCGTGACTTGTGCGAGTGGAGTGTTGATTTATTTAGACATTAAATACCGCCTACAAAAAATTTATGAACGGAAGGCAGTTTAAATGATTCAAGTTACTATTTCGAGAATCTTGAATCGGGCCAAATATACAGGAATTAACCTTATTTTTGCAGAAAAGCAAACAGAAATATGAAACTTTGTCAAGGCTTTGGAGCAAAATTGGGTTTTCCATTGGTAAATTTTAAAAAGAAATAAAATAAATTGGGTGGCTCAACAGTCCATTGAGAACTAGGGCCTAGTGACTTACAACTCTCAACCATCCCGTAATGATGTCAGGAATGGAGGGGACCTACAGTTTTAAGCCGATTCCGATAGGCTAGTTAGAGAAAGCACTCATGACAAGAATTACTCTTGGAGAATTTGTCAATTCCTCGCAAGAGGCAGTACCCGTGAAAAAAAACTTTAGATGGCATAGGCAGGGATCGAACCCGAGACTTCTAACATAACAGCCCAACACACTAACTATCATGCCACGGGTACTACATTGGTAAATTTAGATTTCAGTTTTAAACATTTTTTTCTGTGGCTATTGACATTGTTTTGGTGTTCTTTCTTGTCAGTGCAACTAGTGTCATTGCAGCTGTCCGATTTTCATTGAAATTCAGTTTTGCACATCAGATTTAATTAAATTACTTGAAGCTGTTTGCATTAAGTGAATTTTAAAATATGTGTAACACAATTTTCGCAATCGGACAAATCCCTAAGCACACACATTTAAATGACAGATACAAACTTTTTTTGACGTTAGTGACAGTAGGGGTAAATCTTTCGAAAAACGTATTTAATTTTAAAATTCATTGAAAATTAAAGCAATTTATTTGGCCCAATGAAATACAAAAAGGGAAAAGTCAGCATTTTGACAAAATTAAACAAAAATTTAATAGATCTAAATATTTTGCCATTAAATTTTTTATAACTAACACAAATAATTTCAGTCATATATTTAAAGCACCAACTACTCGTATCTTAAATTTTTATAGTTTCAATTTAGCAAATGAAAAAATTCATGAGAACAAATAAAAAATCTTATATCGGATGTTTTTTTAAGTGCTTGAAAACTTTAAATTATAATAAAAGACGGGAATATTGTTGGAATGAGTTTTATTTTATTACTTGTGGATAACTTTTCCCCAGCACAAACACACGTATTTTGTATGACCTAGGTAAAGCAAACTGGTCGAGGTATCGGAACACAATAAAAATCGTTTAAGACATAGCGATAAAAATTTAGACACTATAGAATCCACTGAACAAATAGATAGTTGTATCAATGTCTTTAATACTACTATTTCTGAAAGCATAAATTTATCCGTTCCTAAGAAATCTCCATCTGATCAGAAAAAAAAGCTACCACAACATATTTTAAATACTATTAAGCTAAGGAACCGTCTTAGACGACAGTGGCAGCGTAACCGTATTCCAAGATTAAACATTGAAGTTAAGCTACTTAATAATACAATAAAAACTGAAATCTTTATGTTCCGAAACTTTGATTTGAATTTAAAACTCCAATCTTTAGATAAAAATAGTAGACCATTCTGGAACATAGCTAAGGCTTTAAAGAAGAAAAATAAACAATCAAAACAATCATAATATATGTATTACTAATACCGATAAGGCAAATGCCCTTGCAAATACTTTTTATGATAATCACTGTGTTTTCAACAGAATAGGATCTCTTCAATTTGAAAATATTGTACAAGATTCTATAACCAATTTTAATTCATTAATTCTTGACGTACCTGACAACTTTTACGTTGGTATGGATGATTTGATTCCCATTATTCGAAAACTTCAAATAAAAAAATCTGTAGGATTCGATGGAACAAAAAACATTTTTCTTAAAGAATTACCAAGGACTGGTTTCGAATATCTTGTATTTATATTCAATTGCTGCATTAAGTTTCAATACTTCCCTATACCCTGGAAAGTGGCTAAAGTTGTACCAGTTTTAAAACCCGGGAAACAACCAAATGACACAAAGAGTTATAGACCTATAAGTCTCTTAAGTTGCACAAGCAAAGTATTTGAAAGACTTATCAAATTCAAATTAAATGATTTTATTTTAGAAAATAATATTTATCCACCTCAACAATTTGGCTTTCGTGAATAGCATAGCACATAGCAAGTAAATCAAATAACTAAGCATGTTCGTTCTAATTTCAATTTTCAAAAATCAACTGGCCTAGTTCTCTTAGACGTGGAAAAAGCTTTTGATATTGTTTGGCATAATGGTCTGATCTATAAAATGATAACATTTAATTTCCCATTATACCTTATTAAAATAGTACAAAGTTTTTTGACAGATAGATATTTCGCCGTTTATGTAAGTGGTGATTTATCTCAAAAACTATGTGTGCCAGCAGGAGTTCCACAAGGATCTGTTTTAGGCCCTCTCCTCTATAACATATATACTGCTGACTTTCCTCAGCTGCCCAATTGCGAATCGGCTATATATTCCGATGATACTGCCATTTTTTCATCTGATGTACTTAGTTTCTGTATTGAAACTAATCTACAATCAGCTTTGAACATTTTAGACAGCTACTATACCAAATGGAAAATTCAAATTAATGCTTCAAAGACACAGGCAATCTTTTTTTCAAGAAAAAGGAAGTCCTGTTTTCTTCCCAGCAATAATCTGATGTTAAACAATACGAATATAATTTGGGGAACTTCGGTAAAATACTTGGGAATACACATGGACAAAAGACTTACTTTCAATGAACATGTACAAAAAACAATATTAAAAGTTAATAAAACAATAAAAATTATGTATCCGCTAATTAACAGAAAATCTCTTTTGAACAATGACAATAAGTTGATAATCTTTAAAGTAATTTTTCAATCAATTATGCTGTACGGGAGTCCAGTTTGGGGACAGTGTGCAAAAACGCATATAAAAAAATTACAAATCGCTCAAAATAAAGTTTTGAAGTTAATGCTCAAACTTCAATGGCATTTTTCAACTAGCGAATTGCATAATCTTACCGATGTCGATTATGTTTCTGCCAGAATTTTAAAGCTAAAAGAAAATTATGATATTCGATGTCAAATTTCAGATAATGTTCTTATTAATTAATTTCTAGCTTCTACCATTGTTGTTTATTAATATTATGTACAAATTGTATTATTTTTTTTTAATTTATTTATTATCTTATTCATTATTGCATATTTATTTATTACTGTTTATTTACTTATTTGTTTGTTTATTTATTATTTATTTATTTATTTACTTATTTATTATTAACTTACGAATTTATTATTCATTAACAACTTATTCAATTATTTATTTATTCACTTACTTATTTATTTAATTATTCATTCATCTGTCAATTTAAGTAATTCCATGTTCTTGTTTACTTCTTTTTCTCTTTAGTACCTATAAATTCTGTGATATTAATTCTAATTAAAAAAAAAAAAAAAATATATATATATGGATGATTATACAAAAGTTGGGTAACTCGATGTCATCAACCAATATATACAAAGTCTGATTATATTTTATTGAGATTGCAATTTATTTTAAAACAATGGAAAGACCTTTATTTAGTCACCCAATTTCAGTTCTTCATTTTGAATACAAGTTATTAAAAAAACACAATTAGTTCTTAAAACGTCAGTCCTCTGGCATGTCACAACCATGAAAACCAACCATTAAGTGACTGTCTATTAAACATTATCATTGATTGGAGAAAACTTATTAAATTAATACAATCTGCGATGTATATAGTTTAATATATACTACAACTTTCATAATGCAGTGTTCTCCACTTTATTTAAAAAATAAGAAATTTTGTGTTCAGTTTTATTCGTCAGTTTCGTGTGTGTTATTTAAATTTAAAATTCGTGCGAAATGTCGCCGACTCAACGTCAAATCCCACTTTGAATTTTAATGTTGGTAATAACGTTAGTTGCGGGTCGCACAATTTGACGGCCACCATAACTGTACCAGAGTTTGGGTTATGTTTGTTGTCTATACACGGGCTTAGCCAGTCAACACGTCAGTTTTATGGTGAGTCGTTATTTTTTTGTTAATCTAAAGTTTATTTTTATTTATTCGTATTAGACTTTGATTTGTTAAAATGTAGTTTGTTGATATTTGAAATTATAAAAAAAAACATTAGTCCAGATTATAATCTCAAATTTCGTTATTGTTCTTCATTTCTTGATCATTAGTACTTTTAAGATGAATATTGTTAGATTTTGTTTGTTGATTACTTTGAAATATTTAGTAAAACTATGTGAAAGTAGTAAAAGATAAGTGAATAACGCTATGTTAAATGTCAAAAGTCTGTTTTGAAAACTGATGTAGTATTTTATCCTAGTATTACATATTAATAATTATTTTTAATTGTTACTAAGTGATTTTAAGTGATCATTATTAAATCCTAAGAGATTTTTACTAATTTGTATTAAATTTCATTATAATACTTTCAAACCTGTGTATACTCGTCAGTCCTATGGCAGTCAAATTCTGAAATTTTTAAATATCTTACAATGTACTCAAAAAAGTGACTGGCCCGATTGGGAACAATATATTAATTAGATTAGCTATCATATACACCCGAATTTATAGAAGTTTGATTTAAAAACTATCGTAAACAAAATATCCTCAAAAGTTACCCAACGTTTGTATAATCACCCATATATGTATATAAATATACACACATAAATATAAATATTTTTACCTTATCTTTAGTGAAACTGATCACAGTACATACTTTTTTTTTATATATAACTCTTAAATAGGAGGTTTTCATGACCTTTCCTCTTCAAACTAAACTATATCTTTAAAATTCAAATAAATTGTGCGTTATTTATAATATTTTTCAGAAGTAAGGTAGTTCTAACCATAACTCTGTAAACTGGGCGATAGCAAAAATGTAATAATTATATATAATTGGTCAATAAACAAACATTATTAAGTATTATTAAGGATAACTTTTCATGGCAGGGACGAGGGCCCAGTCAGCTGGAATTAAACTGTCAAACCATAAGCAACAACCATCGAAGCTTCTCATGCAGTTAAAAAAAAAATCATCCTATACATATCTATCGGGTTTTCTAATAGGCACTCGACAACTTTGAGTATAAATTGTGAACTCACCCTTTCACTAATCATCAAACTGTCATTGTCAATGTCTGCAAATTAATAAAATTTTCTACCGAAATGTGGAGTCGGTGACCACAACTTTAAGACCGTTTACTGCAATTTTTTTTAGTGAGACAACGGGTTGGTTGAAGTGTCGGAAATATCGCTGATTTTGCAAATTTTAAACTTTTTTTACATGTAAAAGCGTTTAAACATTTAAAATTTAAAATCACTGACATTTCATAATATGTACATAAATAGGTCCGTTTTTCAGATTTAGGTTTGTTTACTTTGTTTAGCTTTATTTTTTCACTAACTGTCAATGTTAAACGTGTTCAGATACACATTGTTTAAAAAAAAGAGAATAGAATCAGGGGTAGTTAGCAGAGAGTTAAAAAGTAGCTAGTTAATTGGCAAATAAATATTCAAACACATTGCTTATAAGTATCGGGTGATTTTTTTGAGGTTAGGATTTTCATGCATTAGTATTTGACAGATCACGCGGGATTTCAGACATGGTGTCAAAGAGAAAGATGATCAGTATGCTTTGACATTTCATCATGAATAGACTTACTAACGAGCAACGCTTGCAAATCATTGAATTTTATTACCAAAATCAGTGTTCGGTTCGAAATGTGTTTCGCGCTTTTTTATCGACAAATTTTATTCAGCGATGAGGCTCATTTCTGGTTGAATGGCTACGTAAATAAGCAAAATTGACGCATTTGGAGTGAAGAGCAACCAGAAGCCGTTCAAGAACTGCCCATGCATCCCGAAAAATGCACTGTTTGGTGTGGTTTGTACGCTGGTGGAATCATTGGACCGTATTTTTTCAAAGATGCTGTTGGACGCAACGTTACGGTGAATGGCGATCGCTATCGTTCAATGCTAACAAACTTTTTGTTGCCAAAAATGGAAGAACTGAACTTGGTTGACATGTGGTTTCAACAAGATGGCGCTACATGCCACACAGCTCGCGATTCTATGGCCATTTTGAGGGAAAACTTCGGAGAACAATTCATCTCAAGGAATGGACCGGTAAGTTGGCCACCAAGATCATGCGATTTGACGCCTTTAGACTATTTTTTGTGGGGCTACGTCAAGTCTAAAGTCTACACAAATAAGCCAGCAACTATTCCAGCTTTGGAAGACAACATTTCCGAAGAAATTCGGGCTATTCCGGCCGAAATGCTCGAAAAAGTTACCCAAAATTGGACTTTCCGAATGGACCACCTAAGACGCAGCCGCGGTCAACATTTAAATGAAATTATCTTCAAAAAGTAAATGTCATGGACCAATCTAACGTTTCAAATAAAGAATCGATGAGATTTTGCAAATTTTATGCGTTTTTTTTAAAAAAAAGTTCTCAAGCTCTTAAAAAATCACCCGATAGATACGTGAGCAAAATTGCATTATGGCTATCCGCAGTAATTTCACAAACTTAAGTGAATTTTCGTTGGGTTTTTGACATAAGCTTATGTTTGCTTATGCCTATTATAGTTGGGCCTTTAGTTAGCAGAGAGTTAAAAAGTAGCTAGTTAATTGGCAAATAAATATTCAAACACATTGCTTATAAGTAAAATGCTTTGCCTTTAACAATGGTTGTTTTAAATAAAGCGCCTTTGATGTTATGAGCGCAAGCACAGTAATACCTACTTCATTTTATTTGTTTGACATATCTTGTCCACGGATTTTTTTGATATTTGACTGAAGTTAATCCTTCACAAAGTTAAATTTTACGTAGGTTTATAAATTCTTTGTAACAGATTTGACGTCAAGGTTAAGTTCATGATTTACAATTGTTTACATTTTCCTACACTTATATTTTTAATAGTTCTTTCGTTCTTTTATAAATTCTGATTAGTCAATATTTTACAATCTCTTTTCAAAAGCAAGAATGTGACCTTGACTAAAGAACTTTGTAAACATTTTCAGAACGCTTATTCATCCCTGTCACTTGTATTTCATTGAAGATTTTAAAATAAATTTGAAAAACACACGCACTATAACATAAACAAAAATTATAAATAAATTCATTTGTGCGTTGCTATCGCTTCTACCGCGCGCCGCCGCCGACATCAGCGCCATAAACTAAAAGTACTCATTGAGATGATGTTTTGGAATGCAACATTTTTTGGGGTGCGTTTTCACTATAGGATTACGCTTTTAAAATTACTAAACTATTTCAACCAAGTGAACTTGAAATGGAAATTTTGTGTCCTGCTAATTTTGCATCCTGATGTTTTCAAGAAAAACGAAAACAACAAAAAAATAAAACATCCCAAATTAGAACAAAAATAAAACTTAAAATTTTGTATCTATATTATAATTAGAGGCGTGTACATTGTACAGCAAAGAGCTTACGTACATATACATCGTAGGTTGGGGTTTGGCGGAAATACTTTTGTTCTTAGTGTACACTTTATGTTGACAACAATTATTCTACATTAAGAATAAAAATAGACACTAATTAAAGGAAACTGTAAGTGGAACTGAACTGACATCGTCACTTTTCTCTGATGTGTACTTATGTACATAGGTAAAATATCATCAGAGCCTGATGATGATGATGATGATGAGTTTATACGAGACGAAGACGAGGTTAGGCATTCAGGCAGGCATTTTTATACTTCTAGAATTTTTTATTTGGAAGATACAACAATTTCCCGCCATTGCCACCACTTCCTCCTTAGAATTCTAGATCATGTCAAGTTGTCATCGAGCTACGAGCATACGAATAGAACATGACTCGAAGTGCTGGCTAGATGACACTATAAACTGTTGACTGACTGACTGAGTAACTGAAAATGATACTTTTCTAAATGAACGAAAAGCATTCTTGAATTCAGTTCAAATATGCAAAATCGTGCTCTTGATGGTTTTGTGTGTAAATTACTTTAAATTCCTTTCGCTGAACCCCAACTGGAATTTATATCCTCCTCGTGACTACGGGGTACGTCGTCGTCGTCTTACGGTACTAGAAGCTTGTTGAAATTTGTGTCCATTCCAAAAACTTGCTGTCCTGACTTACAACACTCAAACGATTGTTAAATTGAGAAAGACACCAAGAAAATTTTGTCCCCAAAATAACAGCAAGCAAAAAAAAAACAACAAAACATTTACACGTGTCGTTTCCGGTTTAACGAAACAAAAATGTCATGTTCGGCCTCTTGAACATCTTGCAGAAGGAAAGTCCTTAAAACACTTTGTCTATTTTTCTTTTCCTGGGAGTTGTAGTTTCAACAGTTCGAACGTACTTTTTAGATTTTGTGTTCTATTAGCAAATTGAGTGAAGAGTTTGAAATAGTTCAATTTTCTACCACGGTTAAATTTTGACACTAGCGTGGTGAATAAAATGGGTTAAAATATACCTTCATGTTTAAAAGTGGTTAAAATTTGAAGCTTTTTATGTAGAGAGAAGATTGTTATTGTTGTTTTCTTATTTAAAAGTAATAAGTTGAAAAATATAAACGAATTAAAAAAGAACACTCCCTCAAACTTTTGTTTATTTAGCAAAAATAGAATGCTAAATTATTGTGTGTAGTACCCGTAGCGTGATGGTTAGTGCGTTGGACTGTCATGCAAGGGGTCTTGGGTTCAATCCCTGCCTGTGCCACCTAACTTTTTTCACGGGTACTGCCTCTTGCGAGGAATTGACAAATTCTCCAAGAGTAATTCTTGTCATGAAAAGTGCTTTCTCAAATTAGCCGTTCGGATTCGGCATATAAACTGTAGGTCCCTTCCATCTCTGACAACATTACTCGCACACAGGGATGGTTGAGAGTTGTAAGTCACTAGGCCCTGGTCCTTCATGGACTGTTGCGCCACCTAATTTAATTTATTTTTTAAATTATTGTGCTTATTTGCTTTGAAATGTTTGACAGCTGTGAAAATTTGTCTTCCCAAACTATTCATAATGGGAATTGTTGTTTCGCAAAGAATTGGAACTGTTGTTTTAAGATATGAAAATAAACATACAAAACCTATACAAATGTGTAAAGATGAGATTTTGTTTTCGAGTTGGATATTGTATCAGAAATTTTTCAACTTGAACAACAAAAACAACATACATAGTTCTTAAATCTAGTATTTTAAATAATCCTACAGATCCCAATCATGTATGGGAAAGCTAAATTTTATCCCACCTCGAACTTAATGTCAAAAATTAATCGTGGTAGAAAATATAATCAAAACTTCAATACAGTTCACTCCTTTAAGTTTTAAAATGGAAGCTTTCGGGTAGCACAACTACACTATTGTTTAGGTCTGAAGTGAATTACGTTAGAATGTTGATTAAATTTTCTGTTTAGCTCTGAGTTTAATTGCGTTAGAATGTTGATTAAATTTTCTAATATGATTCAAATTTGACACTAGCGTGGTGAATACAATTTAAGCGGGTATGGAGCACACCAAAAGAATTAAAAATTTGACGTTTGTTAAATTACAAAATAGATTGTTATTTATTATGCAAAAAATAAAATATCTTAATATTGTTTTTCTTTGCCTTGAAGTTTTTGACTGATGTTTAAATGTTTGTTAAAAAAAAAAACTACTAATAATGAGAATTGTTTGAAAAAGGATTGAACTGTTTGTTTTTATGTGCGAAACAACCATGCAAACAAAATAAAAATAGGTAGAACTCAGACTTTGTCCCTTTTCCAGGCCTAGCTTTTGTTAAAAAATGAATTAACTAAGACAAAAGAAGACAATTTTTTTTTATAAAATCCCTTTCAAAAACCTTACCTTGATTCAAATATGAAAAATGTGTTTTATATTTAACACGGGCTTAAGTTTAAAAATGGATTTATTTGGGTCCTGAAGCTGTGTGCGAATTGCGATAAAAGATAAAAGTTGGTTAAATTGACACTAGTGTGGTGAATAAAAAAAGGTTTACAATTTTCCTACTAAATTTTGACACTAGTGGTTAAATTTAAACGTTTCTAAAGATGAAGAAAATATTGCATTTGAAATAATTTTCTGAAAACACAAAAATTAATCTGAAAACAAAATAACAAAGAAATTCTGGGGAAGTTTCTCAAATTTATCGTTAAAAATAAAATACAAATTGAATTGAATTTCAACTTAAAAGCGTTTTAAAAAAATCACTTTTAAAAAGTTAAATTTGGTCATGGAAGAACATTTTATAAACAACTTTAAGGCAGTGAGGCCGTGTGCAAATTGCGATAACATATTTGTCAAATTTTGACATTAGTGTGGTGAATAAAATGGATTAAAAATTATCCTGCTGTGGAGCATCCTATATTTTGACACAAATGGTTAGTGTTTCTGAAGATGAGGGGAGATTTGAAGTTATATTCTGAAAACGCAAAAACAAATCTCAAAACAAAACAACTTCTGGAATACCTTTAATTTGTTGTCCATTTTGCAAAAAAAATAGAATACGAATTGATGTTTTTTTTATTAAATGTGAAGACAGCTGTAAACTGACCAATTAATGCTCATACTGTGTCTCTGATATATTAAAGATATTTAAAACCCTTTGAGTGTGCGCAAATTATATACCAAAAAGAGGCTGGGATGCGACCCACACTGATAACTTCCCATCCCGTCTGTCGATTTGTCTTGCTTAAAAGTTGGTCTATATATCAATTTTACCAAATTTGCGTACTATTTTTTGTAGATTTTATTTTTTTATGAAAAAACGGACTGTTGGATTTTTATATCGAATGATATATGAATATCGAAAACAATATTTCCTGTGAAATAAAATAAGTTTGAAGCCAATATTTGTAATTTTTGAAAAGCTATTTGAGTCGAAAGTAAATTTTAACCAAGTTTTAGTATTGTTTTTTTTTAGGTTTTTATTTTTTGTAAAAAAAACTGTCAATTCGATTTTTCACAAAATTGTATCGAATGTTGAAAACAATATTTCTTATAAGTTAAAATTAGTTAGAAGCCATTATCTCAAAGTTTTGAAAAGATATTTCAGTCGAAAATAAATTTTTACCAACTTTTATTAATTTTGTTTAGGTTTTTTTTTTAAAAAAAAAAACTGCCAATTCGATTTTTCTCAACATTTTACAGAATGTTGACAACAATATTTTATATAAGATAAAAAAAGTTTGAAGCCTTAATCTCAAGTTTTTGAAAAGATATTTGCGTCGAAATTCAATTTTTACCAACTATGAGTAAATTTTTTTTTAGGATTTTATTTTTAATAAAAAAAACTGTCAATTAGATTTTTCTCAAAATTTTATCAGATGTCAAAAACATTATTCTTCATTGCACAAAATTGTTTTGGAGATGAAATCATATTTTGGTCGTAAAATTTTCGAGGTGACAAATTTTTTGACGTGACAACGTCTTAAATTAGGTTGTTAGGGAGTCACTTATGAAAAAGTGTAACGCCCGGTAACGTAACGATGAGTCACCGAACGAGAGAGAGGCCCGCCGAATGCCTTGCGTCTCTCTCCCACTCAACTATGATCGGTCTGCCGCGCGCGCAGCACTAGAGAATTAGGCGCATTGAATCGGCGCATGCTTGTGTCTCTGTCTTTGTCTTTCTCGAACGTTCTTGGCGTTGGAAAAACAAGAAAGCGTCATAATACAAGTCCACACGTGTGGTTAAAGTATCGTCAGCTGTGTCTGTAGTGAAAATGTGGAGTGCTTAGATTCGTCATTTACAACAACTACAACAATAAAGGTAAATAATTGCACACTGATATTTCATTATCGTAAACTATGATTGATTGATTAATTGTTAGATTGACACAAAAGTTGAGAAACTGAGTTTATAGGTTATGTCATACTCTTGATAAATGTTTATAGTGTTAAGTAAATTATTAGTTTAAAATTAATTAATTAATTAATTATTATTTTACAAATTTTCATTAATTTCAAATTTATTTAGCAAAAATTTGAACCTTCGATCTGAATAAATGTTTTGATTTTCGAATTGATTCTTTAAAATTACAAATATTAAGAAAAAGTGGCAGATATAAGAAAACTTGATTTAAACTGTGTTGAGCAAGAATTTTAACGTTGTCACGTAAAATCTTCGCCCGTAAAACCGACTTTACAGGCAACCATTTTTTTTTTCAGTTTTTTTTGATTTATAAAAAAAACCGTTAGTTGCATTTTTTTTTCCAAAAATATAATTGTTTTTTAATTACGTTACAATATATATTATAAAATTTATTTCAAGTCTCTAGCATCATTGGTTCATGAGATATTTAGGTTTAACCAAAATTTTCACCTTTTTTTTAAACTGCTATGGTAAAAAAACCACCCACGCAATTTTCTTGAGAGCCCTTTCTTCATCTTTCTGCCTTATTATCTGTATAACAAAATTTATTT
The DNA here is from genome assembly GCA_920104205.1 of Eupeodes latifasciatus. Taxonomy (NCBI): domain Eukaryota; kingdom Metazoa; phylum Arthropoda; class Insecta; order Diptera; family Syrphidae; genus Eupeodes; species Eupeodes latifasciatus. The sequence goes on from OV049925.1 coordinate 152,381,338, forward strand.
AAAGTCGATATCTCTTCTGGTTCTTGAGCTATGGAGGACGAAAAAACGTCGCGAACGTACAGACGTACGGACGTACGAACGTACGTACACACGCACGCACAGACATCTTTCTAAAAACCTTTTATTTCGACTCTAGGGACCTTGAAACGTCGAGAAATGTCAAAATTTTCAATTTGACAAATCGGACCCATTACAATAACTTCCTATGGGAAGTTAAAAATACTCTTAATACTCTTTGAGTCAGATTTTGTAAAAAAAATTAATTTACTTAAACACGGAAAAAGAAATTTTCACGGTAATTTAATTATCTAGAGGGAATTTTCTTCAAAGTGATAATTTAAGAAATACCATCGAATGCAATTGGCACATCAATAAGCAGAACTCGATCCTTTTTCCATTTTCCACCAAGCGTCAAAATTTAATAGCGTTTATCGCTAGAGAATTTTCGCACAGTGTTTTAGTCGGTTTTTATTTTTTACATTCTAATCCATTTCATTCTCTAAAAATGTGCAAGCCTATGGCCACATGAAATGTAAAAAAAAGGAAAAAAAATAGGGTAAATCACAAAATAAACTGAGAAAAGTTATAGTCTTTCTGTATTTACTTGAATAAATGTTTTTGATTTCTTTGACTCTGAATATTTGCCGTCTTGGTTGTTGGAAAACTTACGATCTTACTTATTATTTGAAATTCTTGCTCAACTTATTGTCACTCGTTTAAATTTAGAATAAATGAAAACCAAGGCATTTGGTTGTTGTTGTTTTTATGAACAGCGATTTTCCAAGTTTTCAAAGGAGGACGAGGAGGATGCCGTAGATTTTATCGTTTGGTGGTTTTGTGTTTGGTGTTCGGTGGCAAAAAAAGGAAACGCATCCGTTGTTCATTGTTCATTCCACTCTGCAAATTCTTTTCAAAGAAAACACAACAAACAAATAAACAAAATATAATCGGAAAAAAGACCTAAATACAAATTTTCGGTGGTTGAATTTTCTTTATTGTTTGGTTTAGAGTGGAGAGGTGAGGTGCGATGCAGTGGTTTTGGTTTTGGTTTTGGTTTGGTGACACTCCAGGTCATAGGCATGATGCAAAAGTATACCTACAACAACGCCACCAGACATAACCAAACAAAGATACGAGCCTCAGAGCCGACATCCAAGCATACAACTAGAATCAAAGCCAAAAGGACTGCAACAGAAGCAACATAGGCATCGGTTTCGAAACTTAACGCCCCCTCCTCCGCCATCCGTTCCATAGTACATATATCTTTTAACTCTTTTCTTTGGTTTGGCTCACATAATTCATAGACATTGGCAATTTTGTGTGTTTTGTCAGCATGGAAATGGCAACGTGCCAGTAAATAAGTGGACACGAAACACGTGTTGACATCAGCATTGGATTGGAAGTTGGTTGGAAATGCAAGCCCTATTCTAATGGGGTGGATGTGGATGACGTGTATTTGGGAGTTATAGGCTAGATTCCAGAGTTGGCAACAGCAGAAGGGCAATCTGACAATGGCGATGGCCTGTTGTAGAATTTATTGGAAAGCTGTTCTAGCCAAAAGAACATGAATATTTTCAGAATTTCCAACTCTTTTGTCGTAATACACTCGTTTATACATAAAGATATACAATGTACTACACATTGTACCTCGTGGTGCTGTACTATTTTCATTTTTAATTAAATGTCCGTTTTTGTATTTTTTTTAGGTCAGTTCAGCACATAGTTTATTCGATGACCTTTGATGCTGCCTTTAGGATCTGAGTCTTCTTCTATATAGGTAAAGGGGCGTATATTTTGTTTCCATTATACTCTCAAGGGTGTTGGCTTGAATTATTAAACTGGACACATTGTAGGTTCTATAACTACGACATACGACGACGACGACGCTACGTAAAGTAAAATGTTGCTATGGTAAAAAATAAAGTCAAGGTGGATGTATATTGTATAAATGAGGTAATTCAGCTTTTGTGAGGAGTATTTTTGGCACACGGTTGAATGAAATATAAATTAAAGGATTACAATCTAAATGTACATTTGCAGGAAATAATTAAATGAAAAATTATTTAACTTTCTGAAAATGACTCCTTCTTTTTTTTTTTTTGTGGAAAGGCACAAGGTACGGGTCATGTAATATAAAATGAATATTAATTTATTATAAAGTGCTCAAGGGTGTGTGTTTTCCACGTTACGAGATTTTCTCCACAAAAGGAGAGTTTTAAACCAAGAGAGTTTTGAACGGTGGTGATGAATTAATTAATTCATATGAAAATTTAAACTTGTCATGTTTTTAGAACCTATGGTTTAGAAATTCAAGGAACTAGAGGCTGGTTTGTTCAAAAAGGCATTGGCACAAAATTTCAAACAATCTAATATTAATATTATATAAGGGCAAGACAAGTTATATGGGTGATTATACAAAAGTTGGGTAACTTTTGAGGATATTTTGTTTACGATAGTTTTTAAATCAAACTTCTATAAATTCGGGTGTATATGATAGCTAATCTAATTAATATATTGTTCCCAATCGGGCCAGTCACTTTTTTGAGTACATTGTAAGATATTTAAAAATTTCAGAATTTGACTGCCAGAGGACTGACGAGTATACACAGTTTAATGAAGTTTAATACAAATTAGTAAAAATCTCTTAGGATTTAGTAATGATCACTTAAAATCACTTAGTAACAATTAAAAATAATTATTAATATGTAATACTAGGAGAAAATACTACATCAGTTTTCAAAACAGACTTTTGACATTTAACGTAACGTTATTCACTTATCTTTTACTACTTTCACATAGTTTTACTAAATATTTCAAAGTAACCAACAAACAATATAAACAAAATCTAACAATATTCATCTTAAAAGTACCTACTAATGATCAAGAAATGAAGAACAATAACAATTTACCTGACACAGAACTGACGCCACACTACTGACGAAAAAGACGAAATTTGAGATTATAATCTAGACTAATGTTTTTTTTTTTTGTAATTTCAAATATCAACAAACTACATTTTAACAAATCAAAGTCTAATACGAATAAATAAAAATAAACTTTAGATTAACAAAAAAATAACGACTCACCATAAAACTGACGTGTTGACTGGCTAAGCACGTGTATAGACAACAAACATAACCCAAACTCTGGTACAGTTATGGTGGCCGTCAAATTAAAATTCAAAGTGGGATTTGACGTTGAGTCGGCGATATTTCGCACGAATTTTAAATTTTAATAACACACAAGAAACTGACGAATAAAACTGAACACAAAATTTCTTATTTTTTTAAATAAAGTGGAGAACACTGCATTATGAAAGTTGTAGTATATATTTAACTATATACATCACAGATTGTAGTAAATTGATAAGTTTTCTCAAATCAATGATAATGTTTAATAGACAGTCACTTAATGGTTGGTTTTCAGGGTTGTGACATGCCAGAGGACTGACGTTTTAAGAACTAATTGTGTTTTTTTAATAACTTGTATTCAAAATGAAGAACTGAAATTGGGTGACTAAATAAATGTCTTTCCATTGTTTTAAAATAAATTGCAATCTCAATAAAATATAATCAGACTTTGTATATATTGGTTGATGACATCGAGTTACCCAACTTTTGTATCTATAATCACCCATATGTTTTGTTAATATCAAGAGATTTACTAGTTTAAAAATGTGAATCATTTTTGTTCATTTTACTAACAATTAAAATATAATATCTTTCTTATTGGGTTTTTCATGACTAACATAAATCAATTTATTTTTGATCTAGATCTGTCAGAACTCAAATTTTCTTTGTATTTATTTATATTCCATGGGGCAAAATAAATTAATTTATTTTCGGCAGATTTAACTCTCTTTGCGCTTTCTAGAGAAACTGGTCAACAAATTAATAGATAAACAATTATAAAACTTCAAAACATTTTAAGGAAATAATTGAATGTGGTGAAAGAACTGGTATAAGTTACGAAACTTTTCTGATTAGCATTCATTTGGTAAACATAATATAATATAGATAAAAAAAAACCATAATAATTGTAATAAACAAATTTTTTTTACTAGTAATAAAGACTTATACAGAGAAGTGTCAATTTTGTTTCATTTGTTTTTGTCAAGTTCATATAAAATTTTAAAAATGTTTAGCTGGAAATTTGACAGTTCTACACTAATATCGGGTGATTTTTTTGAGGTTAGGATTTTCATGCATTAGTATTTGACATATCACGCGGGATTTCAGACATGGTGTCAAAGAGAAAGATGCTCAGTATGCTTTGACATTTCATCATGAATAGACTTACTAACGAGCAACGCTTGCAAATCATTGAATTTTATTACCAAAATCAGTGTTCGGTTCGAAATGTGTTTCGCGCTTTTTTATCGACAAATTTTGCTCAGCGATGAGGCTCATTTCTGGTTGAATGGCTACGTAAATAAGCAAAATTGCCGCATTTGGAGTGAAGAGCAACCAGAAGCCGTTCAAGAACTGCCCATGCATCCCGAAAAATGCACTGTTTGGTGTGGTTTGTACGCTGGTGGAATCATTGGACCGTATTTTTTCAAAGATGCTGTTGGACGCAACGTTACGGTGAATGGCAATCGTTATCGTTCAATGCTAACAAACTTTTTGTTGCCAAAAATGGAAGAACTGAACTTGGTTGACATGTGGTTTCAACAAGATGGCGCTACATGCCACACAGCTCGCGATTCTATGGCCATTTTGAGGGAAAACTTCGGAGAACAATTCATCTCAAGGAATGGACCGGTAAGTTGGCCACCAAGATCATGCGATTTGACGCCTTTAGACTATTTTTTGTGGGGCTACGTCAAGTCTAAAGTCTACACAAATAAGCCAGCAACTATTCCAGCTTTGGAAGACAACATTTCCGAAGAAATTCGGGCTATTCCGGCCGAAATGCTCGAAAAAGTTACCCAAAATTGGACTTTCCGAATGGACCACCTAAGACGCAGCCGCGGTCAACATTTAAATGAAATTATCTTCAAAAAGTAAATGTCATGGACCAATCTAACGTTTCAAATAAAGAATCGATGAGATTTTGCAAATTTTATGCGTTTTTTTTTAAAAAAAGTTCTCAAGCTCTTAAAAAATCACCCGATACAATGACAACAAAAACAATTCTAGTCGCGTTCCATGCGCCACGAAAAAAACAAACAATTTTTGAGATACGAGGTCGGGTCAATAAGTCCGTGACTTTTGGAATAAAACACAGATTTTTTGATAAAAAAAAATTATTTTATTTTTCAACGTAGTCTCCCTTGAGCTCTATACACTTTGTCCAACGCTTCTGCAATTTCTTTATCCCTTCCAAAAAAAATGATTTGTCGAGGTCCTCAAAATAGGCCTTTGTTTGCGAGATGACTTCATCATTGGAGTCAAATCTTTTTCCACCAAGCCATTTCTTCAGGTTTGGGAACAAAAGTAGTCGCTCGGAGCTAAATCTAGAGAATAGGATGGATGAGGGAGCAATTCATAGCCGAATTCATGGATATTTGCCATGGAAACTGCACATGTGTGCACCCTTGCATTGTCTTGGTGGAAAAGAACGCGGCACCCATCTTGCGGAAAGCTTTCTCATGCCCAAGTGATCATTCAAAATTGAAACCACTGAGCCATGCGAGATCCCTACGTTCCACAATCTCTCGCACTTTCAATCTTCGGTCGGCCAACACCATATCGTGAATTTTTTCGATTGTTTCGGGTGTAGAGACCTCAACTGGGCGTCCAGGACGTTCGGCATCTTCAGTGCTTGTACGGCCACAACGAAATTCAGTAAACCACTTTTTTACCATTGAAATCGACGATGGTGCAGAGTCCCCATAGCATTTATCAAGCTTAGCCTTGGTCTCGGTAATGGTTTTTTTTCGCAAGAAATAATGATTAATAAGCACACGAAATTAATTTTTTTCCATTTTCTCCTCAAATTAGTGAGTAGTGTGATAAAAATAGCTGTCAACACAAACAAACTGACAGATGCCTGTTGACAGGAGCAGTGTTGCTGTTTCCGTAAAGAGGTCAGAAATTCAAAAAGTCACGGAATTATTGACCCGCCCTCGTATATCCAAATGTACCCATTTAAAACGATATGCACCGGAACACGCCTAAATAATGAGAGTTCGTAAAGAAAAAACAAAGCAAACAAACAAGCGTAAACGCAACAGATAAGTATATATATAGGGTGTTTGTTTTTTAGCTGCTGTAGAAGCTTCGATGGTTTGACAGTTGATTATGTCAAACTGTGTTGACATTTCTGTTCAGTAAATTTTGCAAATTAATCATGAATCGTTAAAAGCCAGAACAACGCTTCCACATTGTGTCTATTTCGAATCAAGATTGATTTTTTGTTTTCAAACATTATTCAGCTAGACATTTATAGTAATAAGAAATTCATGCACACAATATTTTTGTCTCAATCTCTTTAAAAACAAACGATATTTTAAAGTTTGTCTTTATTTTTGGTTCCACCCAGATGTGTTTGATTATCCTTTTTTTTATCTTAGTCTTAAAATGAAAATTAATTGTTTTAACAAGAATACGATCGTTCAAAGTTATTTCATTTACTATAGGTTTCAAGTGGAAACGCTTTAAAACTTGAAATTATTATTATTTTTTTTAATAACCTTAATTATTGTCAACTTGAAATGAATGTTGTTGCATTCATTCATAATTAAATTCGACTTTTTTCCCGTTTTATAGTTGTCTACTATATTGTGTCATGTGGGATGCAATTTATTCTAAGACTTGCATTAATGCATTTCAGTTTAAAAACAGACTTAACGAGCACTTCAGATTTCCATTAAAAAAAACTGCATTTATACGCACTATATCCATGTATGTATGTTCTGTACATATACAGTTGCGGTCAAAAAAAGTGTAACTCAAAAAATTTGTTTAAATTAAAATGTTTGTGAAATAAATATTTTGTGGACAGATAAAAGAAAAATTGTTTTGTATGGTTGAAGAGGTTCATGGGTAAGCCCTCCAAAATTCGAACTTAACCCAAAATACACATTCAAAATTATTAAACATGGGGGGTCTAGTAAAATAATTTGCGAAAGTTTTTCAAACAACGGTTGTCTTATTAATCTGAGGAGATGCGGTTGGAGTTGACAACAGAAAAAGACTCCAAGAATATTGCAGCAATCTAGCCAAGAAATATTTTTAGATAACAAAATGTATGTTATTGAATGCCTTGCACGGTTGTCAGGCTTAAATCCAGTTAAAAATCTTTAAAATGACGTAAGAAAGGAAGTAGCACCCAAATAAATTGGGTGGCGCAACGGTCCGTTGAGAACCAGGACCTAGTGACATACAACTCTCAACCATTCCTGTGTGCGAGCACTGTTGTCAGGGATGGAGGGGATCTACGGTTTAATGCCGAATCCGAACGGCAAATAAATTTGAGAAAGCACTTTTCATGACAAGAATTGCTCATGGAGAATTTGTCAATTTCTCGCAAGAGGCAGTACCCGTGAAAAAAAACTTTAGATGACATAGGCAGGGATCGAACCCAAGACCTCTCGCATGACAGTCTAACGCACTAACCATCATGCCACGGGTACTACAATCCTGTAAATAACATTTTTAAAACAAACATAGATTTAAGTCTAGTGTTTTAAGTCTTTAAATAAATAAATACCCAAATCTAATGAAAAAAAAATTATAATATTTATTTTTTTAGATGTGGTTTTGAAACGATGCTATATTTTTGACTGCCAACATTTTGAAAATGCCTTGAAAAGTTGATATTTATCAAGATATGTGTTGAATTTAAAATCTTTTTTTATATAATTACATATATTTAAAGGCTTAAAAGATTAACAGCTAGGTTCTACATTTCACTTTCACTCGAAATAAAATTGAAATTGATTCAAAATATGAATTCAAGTTCTGAAATTCACTTTTATCGAAATTGATTTAATTTTGTTTGAACACAAAACAAAGTGAATTTCCTCGTTTTCAATATTTCGATATTTGCGATTTTCAAGTGATTTGAATTCGACCAGAGTAAGTTGGTGTTATTTGAATTCGACAAGAGGAAATTGTTTCAAAACAGTAGTATTTTCACTTAAGGGAAATAAAACTTAACTTCTTTGGTTCGTGAGAACTTGCAGCTTCTTCTTTGTAGTTGAGGCAAAGCATTTAAAATTATTTTTCAGCAAGCCAAATGTCTTTTCAATTACATTTCAAGTAAAGCAATATTCTTTTAAAATACTGACACATTTTAAAACTAAGCTTCGACACCAGAGTTTTTCCCAAACTACATAATATATTACCGGAAACAACTGATCGCAAAGAACTGCACACCTACACACAGAAAAAACAAAAGTTGTCATATTAACAATCACAGTCATATTATCGACGATTGTTAATATGACAACTTTTGTTTCTTCTGTGTGTAGGTTTGCAGTTCTTTGCGACCGTGGTTGTCATATTGACTACCAAAATTGACTATCGAGAATTGTTATATTGACTACCCGGTAGTCACATTAGATTTCGGTTTTCAACAAAAATTGTCATATCGACTACAGCAGTGGTCCTATTGACTACCGCAGTTGTCATATTGACTACCACAGTTGTCATATTGACTACCGCAGTTGTCATATTGACTAGACTACCGCAGTTGTCATATTGACTACCACAGTTGTCATATTGACTACCGCAGTCGTCATATTGACTAGACTACCGCAGTTGTCATATTGACTACCACAGTTGTCATATTGACTACCGCAGTTGTCATATTGACTACCGCAGTTGTCATATTGACTACCGCAGTCGTCATATTGACTACCGCAGTTGTCATATTGACTACCGCAGTTGTCATATTGACTACCGCAGTTGTCATATTAACTACCGCAGTTGTCATATTGACTACCGCAGTTGTCATATTGATTACCGCAGTTGTCATATTGACTACCACAGTTGTCATATTGACTACCGCAGTTGTCATATTGACTACTTCAGTTGTCATATTGACTAACGCAGTTGTCGTATTGACTACCGCAGTTGTCATATTGACTACTATAGTTATCATATTGACTACCAAATTGTAAAAAAATTTCGGATCCCAAAATTGACAACTGAAAATTGTTCTATTGACTATCGCGGTTATCGGCTGAAAATTGACTACCAAATAGTCATATTGACTACCAAAATAGTCAATATGATGACTTTTTTCGTTCTGGGTAGTTAGTTGGTATGTGGATCAACACAATGCAAATAAAAACCACTAATATTTTATATTTACTTTATTGAAAAGCACAGAACAAATACAAATATAAGAATTTTTACAAATGATGACAATCAATTGAACTATTTATTGACTGAAGTGATATAATCGTATGTCAGCTGCTTTAATTTCACTGAAGTGATTTCGAAAAGTATTCGAAATTATGAAATCAATCGAATGGTAGAAGCCTAAAAACAATTTTACTCGATTTTCAATTTAGATTTCGATTTCATTTCATTCGATTTTGGGAACCTAGCTGTACTAACAGGATACAAGTGTATTCAAAGTAGCAAATGAATTATTTCATTTCATAAAGTTGCTAATGTTCTGTGGTCCTATTTTTTTGACCGCACCTGTAGGTGCTATGAATTTATAAATGCACACTGCTACGACTCCAGCTACTAGGGTTGCATCATTAAATGCATGTGTGTTTGTACATCACGCAGACGTTCTTTTTATTTTTTTCTATATCACTTTTAATTGCACCTCTATCACTTTCCCTAGTTTTTTTCATCTCACTAAAAAAGAAAAGGTTGGGTGGTTTTACCGCACTTGGACTTACCCTGTATCCGTATTTATACTATGCGCTTTGTAACTCATTCCATTTTCATAAAAGCATTCGTCAGTCACTTTATATTCTCTTTCTTTTTTTTGTCTATGCTTTTATCATGCCCTAATTGCCATTTAAAATTTTGAAAACAAAAAAAATAATGCCTACCCTAACGGATGACAAATGTATTCACACAATAATAATTATTCCTTTTACGGATTAGAAATTGTTTTTATTTTTTCTCCATTTTTGTTTGTACTTTGAATTGCTGTTTTAGGCATTAATAAAATGTCAACCCAATAGAGTAAGTTGATGTTTGCTTTTGAAAGTTGGGTTGTGTGAAGCACTTCTGGAATGCACTTAGTTTTTAGTCGTGAGAGACTTTATCATAGATTTTTTGAAACTCTCAAAAACTGTTTTTATTATTTGCTTCTATCCAAAAGCAATTGAAATGAGTTTTTAAGAGATCTTCTAACAATTTCAGTTAAAATTTCCCTCGAAAATTTTGCTGTTACATCGAATGCACTTAGGAGAATATCATTTTACATAAAAATTTCAGTTTCTATTATTTCTTAAAAGTTAAATACGAAGTCAGAGATAAAGCGGATTAACGAAACAGAGAAGTTCCGAACTACATGGAAGTACATGATGATTATGACTCCGAGCTATATTGAACTTTCGACTTCCCAGAACTGAAATGGACACACCTTTTATAGTAGTTTTTTTTTTGTTACAGAGTTGGTTCTTTTTTATGGATTAAATTTAAAATTTTATAAAGTTTCTAGACCCACTATGGCATCGTATTATTACGTAACAACCACTCGATTGAACCAAAACATATTTTTTTATTTTGTAATTTCATAAAGTCCTTCAATACCTACCACAAGTTCTTCTTTTGAAAACTTCTTAAGGATTTTCATAAGTGCTAGTTGTGCAAACATAAAAAAAAGTTGGAAACTATTTCTCGAAAAGTTTAAAAAAGAAAAGAAACCACAACACGGCCTCCACTGTGCTTCGATCCGACCAACCGCCATCGCCAGACCATTTGGTCCTTGAGAGATTGAAGAAAGTTTATACTTCCTTCTCTTCAATTTTGTGCTTTATCTTTATTCAAACAATCTTTATTCTCCTGTTTTGCTTTTCCAATGCATTTGACCCCATTTCACTTGGCCTGTTTCTTTTTTCCGTCCGTCCATGTGATGATGTACTTATGAGGTTCAGTTCGGTTCAATGAATCCCACGTATGAACTCATAGAAGATTTGAAGCGATATTCCTCCAGAAGATTGTTTTCGTACAAAAATGACACATCTGTGTAAATATTTTTCGATTCACAAAATGTATTCTCTGTTTTACAATAATATTGATTTTCCCGGGTTATAATGTTTACCTCGGGCGTACGCTGAACTCTTTTGTGTTTTTGCTCGAAATTATTGTAAGCAAAATCGCTTGTGAGTTTTAGAATGAGTTGCAAAAATGAAAATAAAGACGCCCGCCGCCCGCCGCTACTGCCGGCCGCCAGCTCTGCTCCGATAACAAGATCAAGTTGGTGTTGTCTTAGGTTAGTTATGAATTATTCGTTTTGTTTTGATTTTTTGCTCATAGTTTTTGAATTCAATTCAAGTTTTATTTTTATAATAAAACAATAACAAAAATGTGTTTTTGATTACATCGTAAATAAAACTCAACATCATTGTGAGGCTTGTACACAATAATTTATTTGCATGAAACCCAAAGGGAATATAAATGGAGAATTAAAAGTTGAGACACCTGCTGCTGCTGCTGCTGCCGGTTGTTGGATGTGGGTTTGTTTTCTTATTAGATTAGGAAAAACGTCTGTACGAAGGTGCCAGAAAATGTGATTAATTCACATTAAACTTCCATAATAGCGAATGTTATTTAATTAACTATGTAATAGCGTTCTGGTTTAATATTTTGATTTGCGTTATTTTTCTTTTGTTTGATGAATTCTATTCAATCTATTACTATGAAGAGTAAAATAAATGATCGTGTGCGAAACTTCAAAAGAAGGTCCTTAAAATTAAGTTTTTGTAAAATTTTAAAATACATTATTTTGGTATATTTTATTTCTGTAAACAAATTAAGCAATAAAGAAAATTTACAGAAATAACTTAAAAATAAACCAATTTATCATAAAAATAAACTCCGAAATGATAATTCAGATCGTATTTTAGCAACCACTCGTTCTAATCAAGATACATGAGCATGATCGCTATACGATAAGTTGCGATGAATTGTTGGGAAAAGTCCTGGATGTCAAGCTGATTAATTTTGGGAAATACAAAATCTTCTAGTATGGCTCGATAACAGTTTTCCATTCACCGTAACGGCAGATCCTTCCTCATTTTGATGGAAATGAAAACTTCCAGTGTGTACACCGCCCAACACAATCAATTTTAATGGCTGAAACACAAAACACGCTTTAGCTTCGGCTTCGCCTGACGTTTACTTCAGCCATATGAATTCAATGCATGCTATCACAATGGCTGCGTTCAATCTCAGAGAGATAGGGTATTTACATGTAAAATAACAGCTGATCAAAAACAGTTGAGATGTCAAAAAAGGAATCCAAAGGTATCCAAGAATTTCTGGGGTATGTAGGTATCTGACAGAACAGCTGATTCAACACATGGTTGAATTTCAAGAAGCTTGAAAATTGATTTCAGCTTTTTGTATTTGTTGGTAAACAAAAAGATACAAAATGTTAGTTGAAGTTGTATTTGAGGATGTTCTGTACATAATAGACGATGAAGAAGCTATTTGCCTCCGATTTTTAGAAGGTAATTATGATCTATTTTTCTAAACTTCAAAATTGACTTATTTTGTTCACGTTTTGTAGATGACCAATTTGCTAGGTCTTACCTCCAGTCTAGTGTCCAGCATTAAATGTTTTATGGCTGAATCACATACACGCTTCACAGCTTCGGCTTCGTCTGCGTTACGTTGGGCATGCTTCGAGGTTGCTTTGAATGACATTTCTATTATTTCATCCGTCCAAAGAGCAAATATTTTGTTTGTTGACATTTTTTTACAGATTTTGAGCTGTCAGACAAAGCAAATGTTCAGATAATTGAACTAGAGCTTCCGTTTGGAGTCACATTACGTTACATTACGTTCTTTTCCTTACGATTGTCAAACGAAACGTGAGGTCGAAGCTCCATTGTGATAGCATGCATTGAATTCCTATGGCTGAACTCGCAAACGTCAGGCGAAGCCGAAGCTGAAGCTGAAGCGTGTATATGATTCAGCCATTATCTTAAAACAATTTTGACTTCGAAGCTTAAATGTTTCTCTGCTTTTTGTGAACAGCTGAAAGTTGTTTTTATTTTTTGACGGCTATCTCAATACAGCTATCCAACTCGTTCAACAAGGTATCTAAAAATCCACCTATCCAAGATACCCTATCCAACACGAGATTGAACGCAGCCAATGAAGCTTCGACCTCACGTTTAATTTGATAATCGTAAGGAAATAACGTAATGTTATGTAATGTGACTCCAAACGGAAGCTCTAGTTCAAATTTGCTGAACATTAGCTTTGTCTGACAGCTCAACAGCTGTAAAAAGAGTCAACAAACAAAATACATTTGCTTTTGGAGGGATTCCCATTGGTTATTATAGGCTGTGTAAGCTACGAGTACTTCTGCGATAAATTTAATTTTTTCGATTTCAAAACTCATATTTTTTTTTATTTTGAGAAAAAATAACAGCTGCTAATGAGAGAAGTGCCATTTTAGAAATGTCATATTGGAAGTGTCATTCAAAGCAACCTCGAAGCGGGCCCAACGTAACGCAGACGAAGCCGAAGGTGAAGCGTGTTTGTGTTTCAGCCATAATGTGTTTAATGGCGATTCGTTGATGACTTGAGGGTTCTTTCTGATTCATTTAAAGATTGTTATAAACACTTTAAAATGGACGAATGCCTCTATACGATTCATTTCAAACTCATGTCAAACTCTGTTGACAATAGGAAGGCTCAAAAAACATAAGTAACTTTATTTACAGTCAACTATATTCTTTAATTCTAGGTACATTTAGACCAAGACAATGGGCGCATTTACTAATGTAGTCACTACGTAGTGAAGTCATTCTGATTGGCTACTTCCAACTACTCGTACAAAATGAGTTCAAATTTTCCCTCCGACGTAGTGTACAAATTTCGGCTACAAAGTCCGGTATTACACAGCGCATGTTTTGTCTTGCATCAATAAAGTGCGAAAGAGAAAGAAATACATACAAAATTAAATAGAAATAAATCTGTCTCGGCATGCACGTACAAACTATTCCTTGCATGTTTTTGACGTTTGCTTTTCCTTTTCTTCGTAATTTTTCTCATTTGCTTCACTTCGTGTTTGTGCTTAGTAGAGCTAACACCTCGATATGGGAATTCAAGTGGACCATAGGTATACCTACGATTGCCACTGCTGGAAAAGAGTTTGTGTCCAAATTTGAAAATAAACATGACCACTTGTAGGTAAAAATTACGAACATAATTGAAGTCCGAAAAAATTGTAAACACAGATTAATGAATTCATCACATTTTGTTTAATATATTTTCCATATTATGCAGATGAGATTTATTTTTTAATTACGTAAAAATAAACTCACAAAATCCCTAGCAAACTTAATTAAATTAGATAAACCCAAATAAAGATGACGAAATATAAAAACAAAGCGTTTTAACATGAGATCACAATACATATAAGTTCTTACAATAATTTTATTAAAAGTAGTAAGGTTCGATTTTGAGGATTTTTACGGCTTGTGTAATGCGTAGATAATTCTCTCTGTTCCCTAAGTCCAATTCAGATCAAGAGTTTATATTTTTAATAAAGTTATTATAAATGAGTTTAACCGTTGTTTCTGTTTAGCCATGTGAGTGTGTTAAAAGAACGTATTTGTTACTCAAATTGTCGAACATATTTTTTCGTTTCCGAAAAATATGACCATATGGAATTAAAAATTAAATTTGGTCACAAATGACCAATGCGGTAACCGTGAGTTGGGTACACCGAGCGAGCAACGAAAGTAGAAATAAAAGATATCTCTCAGAAGAATGCACACTGCACAGACTTAAAAATCCGAAAAGTCTTCGTGTAATAACGCGCGCATCACCGAATGACTCTTCAAAACAAAATAGCCGATTAATGCGCATTAAATACATGCGCTGTGTAATACCGGACAAAGTTAGTGGAGAATAATTTTGACGTTTCACAATCAGCTGCTTGGTAAAGACACAAGAATTCAATATGAAATAAATCGTTCAGTATTTAAATACAAATATAAATCACTCAAATTGTGTCTTAAATTTGATTTTATTGAATTTAAAAACACAAAAAAAAGATTATTTAAAGTTATCAAATCAAAAATGTTTCTTATTTTATATATTTGCATTTGTCAGTAATATGATAGTTCCGGATTGACTAGCTTTGTAGTGCAATCTTGCAATTAACAAAGCTAGTTGAATTTTGACTACTTTGGCATTAGATTGATGAATGCGCCCAATAATTAAATTGTTTTCAGGAGTCAAAAATTCCAAACTTTACTTCACTAACCCTCAGTTGATCGTTTGAAAACTATAATGTCTTGAAAAACACCGCAGGCAAGCTACAAGTTCATCATGAGTTGTATTTGTTGTAAACAAATATTACTTATTCCTTTTCCAATTTGACTGGGTAGCCACTTACACAAAACACTAAATAAAATTGTGCAGAAAGTAAATAAATCATAGACTAACGTCGTTTTCAATTGGCAATCTGGAAGTGAAAAAAAGCATTCTGAATGCGTTCAATTGGGCAAAAGTGACAGTTCTGATTCTGAAAAGAAGAGAATTTCCCTTCTGGTTTTAAAAACAGAATCAGAAGCAGAATCACTCACACATTCATAAATATTAAATGTCAGATGTCACACTTGACAAATGACATTTTTTTTTGTAAGGCGTCAGTTATAGCTATCATTGAAATCGATCCGGAAAAATGTTTGAATCGATATTTGAAGGTGTTTCCCTTTGAGTAAAAATGAAAATTATATACCGATCGATCGGAAATCACACAAAGAATTTTTTTGAGAAAAAAAAGTTTAGTTGCACATTTATTTTTCTCTTAAAATGTATTTTTCTATTTTCCGGACGGAAATTCATTTTCCTGAACAGCTGATACTTTTATGTTCAAAAGTGAAACGAATCGTTCCACTGATTTGTGTTCCAATTTCACACAATTCCAATGACAGATTTCTGTCAGTAAAAATTTTTCGGTGGCTTTCAATCAGGAAAAATTTTTCAATGAAAGAAATTTTTAATGATAGCTATAAACGACCTGCCAAAAAATTCCAATGTTTGTTTTCAATGATGAAAACCAATGATAGCTATAACTGGCGCCTAACACATTTGTTTGCATAAATTATACCAGCAGTGAAGTGATTTCTTGAAATTGATATAAAAATTATAAAAAAATATAATCAAAATGGAAAACAATATTGAAAATATTGTAACAAGTGTTCCTAGTTTGTTAGAAACATTTATTGGAGTCGTCTTCCTCATCCTCTTCATCAAGTGATGAAGATATTATTGCAGTTGATTTTCTCCTGCAGGAGTTTGCCAAAAAACCAAAAGTGCAAAACTTTGTGGAGGATGTAGTGGACAAGTATTCGGAGGAACAGCTAAAATAATATCGCAGCAATCCAAATTCACTTCCTTGCTTCCATGTTTGCAGCACAAAAACAAAATGAAATTTAGCGCGAATACACATATATGTGACACCATGTCATACTCAACCAATACATTCTCACCAAACTTCAGATACTTCGGAATAAAAAAAAACTGTTCAATTGGGATTCTGAATCGAAGAACAATTCCAGATTGCCAATTGAAAACGACGTAATAAAGTTCAGCTTTGAGTTGAATGAAAAAAAGATGATCATCTGTCATTTTGACATAAGAAGTATTGACTTGGAAGTGAAGGAGATTTTTCTTGAATAATTTTCCAGTCAACTTTCTAATACAGTTGCCTTAATTGGAAGGCAAGTTTTTGATAGTTGGCCATTTAGATATTAGGAACATGCCTTATCTCCAAGTCCCTTATGTCGCATGAACCTGCCAAAACTTATTGAACAACATAGTTTGACATTCTCAATTTTCAAAGCATAAACAACAATTAATCGAAATTTTTAGTGCAGCTAAAAAGACACACGTTACCTATTTATTGAGTTTATTCAAAATGTGCACTTACTTTTTATGCACCAAATCAATTGACTTTCCCATCTTTACTCATGTGCACTCCCATTTTACAGTCTTTTGATTGCAATATGTTTAAATATTGTTAATTGCTTGATTAATTAAAGAAATTTGTATATGGCCTTGTTACAGATGCAAAAATCCTTTCACCCAGTTTCTTTTAAAATTAAAAAAATTGAAATTGTATAAACTCAATCAACTGACTCGGTGTGTAAGTGTTTTCAATGCTCTCTCGATTTTCCTTTGCCGTCCTCGTCCTCTTGGTCGTGCGTCGTTTATAATTCCTTCCTCATTATTTGCACATAATGTTTTCAAATGAAAACATAAAAACAAAAACTTCACATACATATATTTAAATGTATGTACCTAAGTTTAAAAACACAATAAATTCATTTCATATCCTTCAACAAAAGTCATCATTTGAATTCATCACTCAGCTTCCGACAGATTGTTTTAAATTGGATTAAGGGCACTCATCAGCCCAACAAACTCAAAAAGCATAACGGAATATATGCACTCGCCTTGTCACATTCATTGAAGAGAATGTGTAGGGTGTACATGTACACTGGTGTATAGTGCAAACCGCATAGCTATTAGAGTTGAGGGCCGGCCCACCCACATGTTGCAACGAATGAACGTACAAACAACAAACGACAAACATCACATTCAGCACCAGCAGCGGTAAAGGCAGCAGTAGACACTAAAACACATATCACTACGAAAAATGTGTCTCCAAATGGATGCCATGTCATTGCTAGGCGGTGGCGGTGGCGTTGTCGATCCCATGAGCCCGCTCCATGGCCTCTCTGTGTTTCTGGTGCTGCTGCTGCTGCTGCTGCTGATACTCACAGAAAATCAACCGCATATAAGATTTGATTTATGTTCAAAATAGGTCTCCTGTGTTTGGTCTCAGAGGGTTTTTGTTTTTGTTTTCGTATTTCGTTTTTTTTTTCGAAAACACTTTCATGTACAAACTGTCGCGTTCCATGTCGCCTTCACTTCCAGCCCCCACACACGTCTTTGAACATTATATTGAGGGAGGATGTTATTTTGGGCCTTTTTTCTATAAAGTGGTCTGAGATTTTTGTTATTTTTTTAGTTTTTAGGTAGGTACGTATTCATTTTTAGTTTAGGTTCTTTTACGTCTTCTGTTTAGTTGAAAGATGATGATTTAATTATGAAAACAGTGTGAATTATAAGTTTATTTAAAATATAAACTAAAAGCTAAACGGAGAGTATCATGGCATAGCGTTAGATGAGTCATGTGCAAGAGATAGGTTGGAAATATGTGGTTCTTTGTCGATTGAACTTACAAGAGGATATTTATATGCACATTAAGTAAATATCGACTTTGAGCAAGGGAATTGAAATGTTTTTAGTTAATATTATGAACAGAATTAATACGGTTTATCTAGTTATCGCCAAAATAGTTGGACATGCTTAGAAAATATGAAAAACCGTGTTTTTAAGAATAATGTAAATAATTATACCTGGGCCTAGTGACTCTCAACTACTCCTGTGTGTGAAGCACTTTTTATGAAAAACCAAATTTAAGCTATTCTTCTCTATAATACAATCCCTTCGTTTCACACAGTGCCATTAAAATACGCTAAGTATACACTGACTTCTTCGAACTTCGTTCTCTTGAATAGTAAAAAACCAAAAGGTGTTATCAGCTCTTCCTTTTTGAGTACCTCTTTTTATTGGGGGTGAAAAATGTTATTTTGTAGACTATTGTCGTCTAGAGTTTCTAGGTGCGATGCTCTTATTATTACAATCCTTGGTATAATTAAGTTTTTAAGGAGCTTTCTTCTTTAAACCATAAAAGTTTGTCATTTTTGAGAGTTACTGTTCTCAGGAAGTTGATATTTGACGGCGATTTATTTTTATTTACAGAAAGTTGAAAGATTTTAGCAGAGATCATTTTGATGAAGTGAGTGCATTATGGACGCAGCTATAAACGAATGCTTTAGAACGGCAACAGGTGCCCTTAGATCGTCAAACGTTGAAGCACTTAGAGTTGAAGGAGGTTATGTATCCTTTAAACATCTCGCTGAAAAAAGGGCAAACAATCTTTTAAGCAAAGCCATAGTTAGTCCAACACACCCATTGTTCGAAACTGTCGAAAAAGCTATTTCTTCAAACACAAATAGGAAAAGTAACTCAGTATCTGCTTTAACTAACATGGTCACTTTATCTGTATTCCCCCGAATCGCTCTAGAACAGGATGTGATAACCGTGTCTCACAACGCTCCACCATGGAAACGAAACACTCTACAAATAAACATCAGTCTGGCTAACCACAAAAAAGCAAACACGTCAGATGCTATATACAAAATGCTACATAAAGAACTTATCGCAAACATAGGTGCGGACAGAATCTTTTACACCGACGACGGTTTAAAGTTTAAATGCTAAATAATAATAAAATGAAACTTTAAAAATGTAAATAAATTTCTCCTTAAGCCTTAACAAATTAAGAACGGCATCGCATGGTATGGTTACCCTGATGCCTTAAATAAGTAATTTATAAATTTAGTTTGTAAGTTACTTCAATAAATAAATAAATAAATAAAATAAAAATTAAAGTCCACTTCTAATCCGACATTACTCGCACCCGGAAATGTTCAGAATGTTACGAATTTTCGTAAAGGTCCGTGTCTACAAAATTTCACACTGAAATAGCAAAATAAACTTCGAGCAGCATACACGGAGACCAAGAGTAAGTAAACATTTTCTTATTAATTTTTCAATATCATTTATAATTATTCTTTTTCAATAGATTTTAAAGTTGTTTTAAAAACTACTGTTAAAATTGGAAACCCGTGTTTCATTGTCGCCAAGAGAATAAGTGACAACTAGGATTGGGCTGGAGAACTTAAAAAAATATATACATACTCGTATTAGTTTTTTTTTAAACTCTTTTATATTAAATTAAATATTTATTCTTGTTTAGCTGAGATGATAAATTGTTTTACTACCTACATTAAATGCTGTGTTTACCTTAAGGGGGTCATCCCATGTACCCATGTAAACGGCCTGTATTTTAAGGAATTTTTAGGATCTTTTTTGTACGACCAGTAAATAGATACAACTTTATTAAGTTTATTATCATTTATTAACATAGTTCGACAGTATAAATATAAAATTTGAATTAAAAATATTGTAAGGAACACAAGTTACAACGATGTGAACAACTCCACCTCGAAAAATTGGAATTTTTGCTTGTCGATAGTTCATTTCATGCGTTTACTTGTGCTGAATCCAACTCATCAAATTTTAAGTCATTCGGTCAAGCCGTTTTTGAGATACGATGTAGGAAAGTTTGAAAAACACAGTTTTGAGAAAAACTCGTTTAAAGTTTCAAGTCCTCTTAACTATAAAAATATATCAACTTACCTTTCAATCGGCGATGCCTGGTCCATAAAGTATTCCTTCCTCTTCTTCTTGAAACTCTTTCAAAGCAGATTGTCCAGCTCAATCAATTCTGGCTTGTTTAACGGCATCACTTACGCGCCGCTCAGAACGTGAGATTCGCTTTTCATCACGTTTATCAACATAAGTATGGGCTTCGCGGCTTATAGGGCATCCCATAACCGACATTACTTTCAAATTACTTGCAAAACCTTCATTAAAGATGATAACTGATAAGTAGCTAGTATGTAAGATACTTGACCCCATATTTTTCCATGGACCTGCTGTATCTTTAAAACGACTTCGAATTTTGAAAAATCCCTTTACTACCGTATTCTAGACATATTAAACTAGCAATTTATGAAAAAAAATCGATTTTCTGAACCCATCACATGGGATGACCCTCTTAAGTTGAACTCTTAAAAAAAATCAAATTAACAGTTTTTCAAGATTTTCCTTTATTCAAAATTTGTGTGCGTTTGTGATTTTTGCATTTAGAATTAAAAAAATCTATTTTCGAGATTTGGGTTATTTAAGATTTTTGTCGTTCGATCAATTTATTTAAATCAATTAGAGTTAACAAAATACTCAAATAGACTAATGAATAACACAAGTTTAATTTAAAATACTATATTATATACTAAGTATGGAAAGTTAAAAAGAATAGACGGTACATGTATTTTAGTACATTTCTATTAATATGAAAATTAAAGCCAATATAATTTGATAAGTTATTGATTTCTCGAACACTTCGAGTTAATGATTTGTTGAAGGCATGGTTCACTGTATGAGCGTTTTCGCGAAACAGCAACCTAGTTCTCAAATCAAATGAAGGAGCATGTACAGATGGTATGAGAGCTAATAAAAAAGGACAGTCTATGTGGTAAGATAAGATGTCTTGAATAATAGTTTTCGCATGCACCTTCCTTCGGTTCTCCAGTGACTGAATACCAATAAGTTGGCATCTTACAATGTATGAGGGCATTTCAATGATACACCTTAATTTATTTGAGACATATCGTGTGAATCTTTTTTGAATTGCTTCTATTCTACGGTTATGGATTTTATAAAAAGGGTTCCAATATGTATGTAAGTCAACAGAGTTTTGATAAATAAAACTAAGCATTAAATTCGCTTTATTAACTAAACATTTTATATTTTTGTAAAAGTTCAATTTATAATCAAAATTAACTCTTTTTTGCAGAAACTTTTTCAAGTGTATGATTTGCAATGGGCAGGTTCAGCCGACATAAGGGACTTGAAAGTAAGGCAAGTTTCTTGCATCTGATTGGCCAGCTGCCAAAAAATTGCCTTCCAATTAAGGCAACTTTATTGGAAAGTTGACTGGAAAGTTAGGCAAGAAAAATCTCCCTTACTATCAAGTCAAGTCAACTTATGTCAAAATGACAATTGATCATATTTTTTAATTCAACTAAAAGCTGAACTTTATTACTCAATGATTTATTTATTTTATGCACAACTTCATTTTATGCTTTCTGTAAAAAGGTTCCTTGTAAATTTGGAAAAATGGACTTTTAGCTTGCCTGAGGAGTGTTTTGTAGAAAATAATGATTTTGGTAATTTTTGTACTATGAACTTGAAGTAGATGTTTGTGAAGTAAAGTTCTGAATTTTAAATTCATGACACTTGAAAAACCAACTAGTTGCCTTGGTCAAAATTTACGTTCAAAGAATGAAGTTGACTGCAAATGAAGTCCCTTATATTCTCTGAACCTGCCCAATGTTACGAGGGCGGGTCAATAAGTCCTTGACTTTTTGAATTTCTGACCTCTTTACGGAAACAGCAACACTGCTCCTGTCAACAGGCATCTGTCAGTTTGTTTGTGTTGACAGCTATTTTTATCACACTACTCACTAATTTGAGGAGAAAATGGAAAAAAGTGAATTTCGTGTGCTTATTGAGCATTATTTCTTGCGAAAAAAACCATTACCGAGACCAAGGCTAAGCTTGATAAATGCTATGGGGACTCTGCACCATCGATTTCAATGGTAAAAAAGTGGTTTACTGAATTTCGTTGTGGCCGTACAAGCACTGAAGATGCCGACGTCCTGGACGCCCAGTTAAGGTCTCTACACCTGAAACAATCGAAAAAATTCACGACATGGTGTTGGCCGACCGAAGATTGAAAGTGCGTGAGATTGTGGAAGCCGTAGGGATCTCGCATGGCTCAGTAGATCACTTGGGCATTAGAAAGCTTTCCGCAAGATAGGTGCCGCGTTTGCTCACAATGCAAGGGTGCACACATGTGCAGTTGCCATGGCAAAAATCCATGAATTGGGCTATTGCTCCCTCATCCACCCTATTCTCCAGATTTGGCTCCGAGCGACTACTTCTTGTTCCCAAACCTGAAGAAATGGCTTGGTGGAAAAAGATTTGACTCCAATGATGAAGTCATCTCGCAAACAAAGGCCTTTTTTGAGGACCTCGACAAATCATTTTTTTGGAAGGGATACAAAAATTGGAGAAGCGTTGGACAAAGTGTATAGAGACCCGCCCTCGTATAATTGTAGTCAATCGATAATTGGCGGCGAGTGAATGAAAATGATTTAAATTTAGGAAGGTTCAGATTTAATTGATTTATCTCACACCAGTCAGAAAATCTGTTGATTTCATTTTGCAAAAGATCACAATCGCTTGTACTCTGCATGTGTCTGAAGACACATTGAGTTTTGAAGTACATGAGGTAAGTCGTTAATGAAAACCAGGAATAAGATTGGAAACTCTTGAAGATTATAGGATTTGATAGATTTGAATAACATACTGACAACGATTAGATATATGTATAATGTTTTTAACGAGTTAAGCATATTAGAATGAAGCCCGGATAATAATAGTTTGCAACAAGCGGAAGCAAACTTTTTCAAAAGATAAGGATGAATTCCATCAGAGCCACTATTATTATCTTCTTTCAATTCATTTAATGCCTTTTGTACATCTGGTAAAGTTATTCTTAAGTGTCCTATATTTATATTGCTAATGGGCTGTTCATCAAAAAAATTAAAGTTATCATTTGAATGTATATAATTTGATTTACTTACTTACTTAATTTGGCGCTACAGTCCTGTGTGAACTAGGGCCTCACCCAACAAACTTCTCCATCTAGCTCGGTCCCTAGCTAGATGTCTCCAGTTTCACGCTCCAAGTTGGGTGAGGTCACTTTCCACTTGTGCGCGCCACCTGATTCGCGGTCGTCCTCTACTGCGCTGTCCTGTGGGTGTGGATTCGAAGACTTTCCGGGCCGGAGCATTGGTTTACAAGCGCTCTACGTGACCCAGCCATCTTAGTCGTTGAACTTTTACCCTTCTGGTTAAGTCTACGTCACTGTACAGACCGTACAGCTCGTCGTTCCATCTTCTCCTCCACTCCCATTCGATGCATACGGGACCGTAGATCACACAAAGAGTTTTTCTCTCGAAACGACCCAAGGTGCTTTCATCCGCTTTTGTCATAGTCCATGCTTCTGCACCGTATAGCAGGACGGGGATGATGAGGGTCTTATATAGCGACACTTTGGTCCCTCGAGAGAGGACTTTGCTACTCAATTGCTTTCTTAGCCCAAAGAAACAGCGGTTAGCAAGAGTTATTTGACAGACTTTTGAAAGATAGGGCCTCTAGTGTTGACGGGAGAAGTCTGCACTATTCTACGATGTTAAAAAAATCGCATGACAGCGCATCACCTTGACATCGAAATTCAGTTTAGTGTAAACTTTATTTCAAGAAGTGGTCCTGTTAACTGCTGTCTTGCGTGCGACTTAAAATCTCTCGATTACTTTTTATGGCGTTATGTTAATTTATTGGCTTATGCCGGAAAGCTACGGCCTAACGGCCAGATTTACAAATTGGACTGATCGAATGGACTATGTAGCCGCTGCGCTTCGAAGATATGCCGCAAATCATATATAAAAAAGAAATACTATTTTCAAGATCTGAGTTATCAAAAAATGTAATTCTTAAATAAAAAGACACAATTGATTTTTTCGTTTGCTTTGTTTTCTCAATTCAGTGAAGTTATAAAATATGATACAATAATTTAGGTCCATTTTTCTTTACTGTCAAACTAATGGAACAAAATCCATGAGATGGATTTCAAGCGTGAACTGACTTAATTTATTATTTTTTGTTTTTTTCATAATGTCAACCATTTTACCACAGAGAAAACACTTAAGTCAAAACATAGGAAATTATTCAAATCGGAAGTAAGACAGTCATTTCAAAACATTGCACTCGTACTTGACTCAACTACAACGAGCGACGTGCGCAAAATCCGTCGGCATTTTATTTTTTTGGGAAAAACGAAAAATTCTCTCATAAGAAATTTGCAATTGTTTGCCAATTTTTTTTTTTTTTTTTTCATTTTCTTAATCAACAAAATCTATGTTCTCTCCTTCTTTTCGATAAACATCTGTTGGCTTCAGCTACACAGAAATGATCATGAATTTAAATTGTTTTCATGGCTTTTAGTCTCTGCAACTTAGTGAGACACTAAATACAATAAAAACACGACCAGAACAACTAACATCAACATCATCTCAATGGGATTTATGTATGTATTTGGCTTTGAAAGTTTCACATTCCTTTGCTGCCGCAATAATCTTCAGCAACACTTCTACTTTGATGGTTATCAAACCACCTCACTAGCAGCAGCTGTTGTTCAGGAATGGAACTTAGATCCATAACAAGAGAACCAACTTTGTCGCTGGTTCAACATGTATTTCCTTAAAAAATGTAACAAACTGCTATCGACATCGACATCGCTATTGCCATCAGTTCTGCCCCCTGCTTTAGACGTCGTCGTCGTTGAACGAGGGTCATGATTGAAAAACCAAGTGTTTTCTAGGCGTGTAGCACACCCAAACCCGATCCCCTTCATCGACCAGAGATTCAGATTCAGCAGCAACAAATGGTGGCTGCTTGGCTAGATTTGAGTTCAAAGAAGCTACGTGAATCTACAGCGACACACCAAACATTTTTGTTAATTTGTTTGTGCCAGTTGGGGGATTGGGGAGCGAGTAAGAATATAATAAACTACAAAAAACGCAACCAAAAGAATTCTGTGTTTTTCCAACTGTCGTCGTCGTCGTCGTCGCTGTGATGCGTCTTTTCTGCCTGATCACTTTATTCCTCGTCTTCCTCTCTGGGGCGCTACTCGACGCTCGCAATGACAAACGAAAGAACGCTCGCCAAATAATTTCAAGTTTAAAAATAAAAATACACCAAAAAAAAAATATATAACGCTCGTAAAAATAACAACAGAGGAAGTTCTTCTCTTCGTTTCATTTTTCCTTCATTTTCAGCTCTCGGGAAAAGCTGACACCAAAAAATGGCCTTAAATTGCGATACTCAGCCAAACTAAACTATCTTCTTACCTTCGATAATCCTGAAAACTCTGGTCGTGTGTCTTCTGTCGGTGCTTTTGCTGCTCCTAAATAAAGCCCAGAGAATTGCGTCCTAACACAACAAAGCAGATTTCAGCCACAAAAATAAAATTCCCAAATGGAAAACTCTCGAGGAATCACTTCACTTCACGTTCACGTTCACATTTCTTCTCACACGGCACACACGGATGTGTAATCAATCAGAATATCTCACTTTTTCGCTTGCTTGCTTTCTTTTTTTCTATTTGGTTTGGCTAGATTTATTTTTTCGTATTTCTTTTCGTGATAAAATAGAAAATTTCTTCACAATTGAATTGAAGCACACAACGGTAACGGCGGCGGCGTTAATGAATTAATGGCAAAATTAAATTCACTTATTTTTGGGCTTTGCTATGAAGGGACAAGTTTTCATTTTTTTTCTTTTATTGGAACGCAACGAGTTCTTAAAATAAACTTTTTATTTTAAATTGCAGACGAAAGCGATGGCGATGGCGAATAATAAATTCATGATCTCGATAGACGAAGGTGCACGAAATTTTTGTCGTCGTTCGAGGTTTGACAAAAGAAGACCATTTATTTTTCATCTGACGGAATTGAAGGGAGTTATACTTTTTTTTTTTAAATTTGGTTTAAGTTGGTATAATTGATGGTGTGGTGAAATTAAGTGACAGCAGAGCTTGTAAAAGTTTCTTAGGTTGTGAGTACACTACGAAGAGTAGAGAGCTGTAAGTCCATGTTTTAGAAAATAAACTTTGAAACTTATTTAAAGGGTCAACTTTGTATATAAAATCTGTAGTATTATCATGAAACTACTTTATTTTACATTTACGGTAGCCACTAGGTGCCACCCCATAGGTTTCATATACAAAGGCGTCAATAAAATAAGTTTTGAAAATTGATTTTTCTCATTTGGTCAGCATGTGAAAACTTTATTGCTTTAATTGATTTCACTGACACAAGAAAAGAGAACAGGACAAAAGTTGTAGCTGTCATTCATTAAGGTCTTATTTATTTAGTAAAATGTCGTTCAAATATTTTTACTGGTGATTGAAGGTTAACGAGGTTAAAACAACAAGTTTCGCCGTATTCTTGGAACCAAATGTCTTCAATGTTTTGCACAATAATCTCGGCATTTCTTCCAAAGAAATTAAGATCGATGATGCCGCCATCGAGTAATCCATACCAAACAGTTAATGGCTTGATTTGTTAATGGTTTGAGGTTTGTCTTCCCTCCCTATATAGATTTTTTGATTAAAAACGAAGACATTGAACCAGAAACGAGCTTAATTGCTTAACACCGTAAAATTATGTAGTTGATGAATTACGCCACCGGATTTATTTTTGTCAAAGAAAATTTCCACAATTTGGAAGAAAAAAACAAACAATTTGCCTTACCATACTGAACAGAAATGTCAAAAGAGTTTGACATTCTTAACTGTCAAACTGTTACTTAGTATATCATTAAATTCTGGAAATCCATTCATTTTGTCACCATTTTTTAAGTAATAAAATTTAAAATTAAGCGTTGATAATCCAAACAAACCTAGATTTTTCGCTCTGTCAAATGTGGTGGCTTTATTATGGACTTGTTTTCAATTACAAAAGAACAGATTTTTTCTTAAAATATTTTTGCTCTTTCTTTTGAACCCAAAAATATTTTATTCTATTTATGATCACAAAATATACAAGAATTTCGATCAATTCTTATTTAAAGAAAAGTGTGGTGTCAGATCAAGATGTGCGTGCACCATAATGTCTTACAAAAATTTAAATCAAACACACCTATGTACGAAATTCACCTCAATCACACGTGTTAAATTTGACACTTGATACAAAAAGAAAAATAATAAACAAATCACAAAAACTTCACATTCACACTATACTTATTTTGGAAAAAATAAGAATTTTTTAGTTGAAGTTAACAAAAATGGATAAAAGTGGGAAGTTCCTTCTACCATCTCCGAAATTCAAGAATCTTGATACTCCACCTTCGAGAATTCGACATTTCCTGTCACCCGAGGGAATACAACTTTTGCCAAAGGAAGAGCAACCACCTCCTATGTATGGACCTCGCGGTTCAACTGTGCCTCCCAAATTTCTGAGTCCCCTGAAAGTTCCCACAACAAATAATCAATTCGATCGCAAACAGAAATTCTTCTGTGAACCTTGTGAAGCTGAATTCCACACATCCACCGACTACAAAGTCCATCGCAGTGAACATGTTGAATGCGAGATCGATGAGTGTAGATTTCGGGGACATCCTGCATTTATGGACACACACATTGCACAACAACATGCCACTGGGCTGTATAATCAGCTGAAGAAGTTGAGTACTCCAGAGGAAATCGCGCAATGGAGGGCGGATCGTAAGAAAAACTATCCCACTGTTGCCAGTGTCGAGCAGAAATACAAAGCTCGAGAGCAGAGGATGTTGCGAGGGGAAAAGCTGGAAATGCAGAAAAAGAACAGATTTGGGAATCGTGAAGATCGACGGCAGATGAAAGGTGACAACCCGACGAAGGAGTTCAAAACACCAGAGACAAATAAAAGGAAGCGAAACAACAACAAACATAAGAGACAACGAGATAAAAAATTTGAGAAAAAGAAAAAGGAGGAGGTGTCTTCCGCACCACCAAAAGACGAGTTGTCGGTAAAAGCCGAAGTGGAGGAAGAAAGATGTGGTGGTCTACGAATGTTTAAAGGAACTGGGGGGATGGCAGACTACAAAGTCATTAAAAAGAAGACTGAAACAAATGTCCTTTCTTCGTTGTTGGGAATGTATGGTTCCGATTCCGAAGAAGAGAGCGATGAAAGCTCTGAGAAGGAAGAACTTGAAGAGAAAGACGAAGACAAATTTGTGGCAAAGGTAGATGAGGGAGATGAACCAAAGAATACAGAAGAGTTATCCACAGAAGTTACAATTTTGAAGCCAGAACTTGAGAGGCAGATTGTTCTCGAAGAATCAACAACGTCTCAAGAAGAACCCACCGAAAGCACACAAGAAGATGCACAAGACACCACAGCGAAGTCACCTGCACCTGAACAAAGTAAAACTGAAGACTTAGAAAAACCAGTCATGTCCGAGAGTATAGACGGAACATCCAAGGAATCCATGGAGGCAAATGCACCCAAAGAAGATGAGAGTGAAGACGAGGGACCTGAGGAGGCGGCCATATCCAAGAGCACAAATATCCCTGACCGACCACAAAGTGAACCACCTCGCAAGAAAATCAGGATTAATCCTCTTAAGAGAAAGTCTGCCCTAGACTATCGCAAGCTGCGAGTGGGGCGACAGAACACAATGCTCGAGAAACTGCTAGAGGCAGACATTCGCCACGAACGGAACGTTCTCCTCCAGTGCGTTCGGTTTGTGGTACAAAATAATTTCTTTGACAAAACCAAGACAGGCCAAGAAAGTACCTAAATTACTTTTTTATTTCTGTCAAAAATCATTCATTGTAGAAATAAAAATACAAAATGTTAAGCCTATTCAGTTTTTTTAGATATTATTATGGATAGAAATCGCTTTGTCTTTGCTGCTGTTGACGTGCAGCTTGTGTATATTTTACTTTAGATTCTTCCAGTTCACGAACTCGAGATCGGGCATGATGAATTCTGTGCCAGGCCATTTGCAGAACTTTGGCCGAAGCATAACCAGAACCCTCATGGGGCTGACCGGTGGACACTTGAGTGAGGTAGTTAATTTGTTCGCTTAATTTCGATTCGACGTTTGATAGGGATTTCAGAAATTGTTGTGTCTGATTTTCGGCATTTTTCTGGGAGGACTTTTCTTTACTGAGCTCTTGGAGTGCTTGACCTGTAAACAAAAAAATTGAAGTTTGTTGTCGGTTTTTGTTAAGTATTTTGATGTAATTACCTGCACTTTGAAGACAGGTTATAATTTCTTTTTCTATGGCATCTAAAGCATTGATTTTATCAAGAGGATTATGAGCCATGGTTCTTTTCAATTAAAAAATTCTACTTTAAAAAATTGTTTTGCTGTTTTTTACAAAAATGGAAATGCTCAATTTCATTGCTGTCAAATCTGATGACATTCGTCCAGGGTTAAATGGCTGCGTTTCAGTTGAATGCAAAGTGAGTGCGTTCAAAAATTGACTACTGATAAAAATTGCATACTACATTTTGCTGGCCTAAAAAACTTCAAATAATAATACAAGACAGAAATATTGTTTGAATTAATTTAGTATTCTTATAATTTTGTTGATAACTTAATGAAAAATGTTTAAATACGACTTGTGCCAAAGCTACAAGTTACTTAGTGCATTTTTCGCTTTCTTTTTCAGTAAATCTGGTCATATGGCATCAATGGTGGCTTAAAAATTGAATCCTAGGTCTAGGCGTGCACATGCAACTTTTAGTTTCGAAACTGTTTGGTCTCTAAACTGAGCACTATAGACTTATATGAGAGTCCGCGAACATGTAGAAGCCATTCTGTCGCCCATTCGAGCAACTTTTTATTTTGTGTTTTGACACAAACTAGACGATCACCTCAAACCAATTTCTTAGTTTGTGTCACAAGGAATTATAGGTTACTGCGCGGACATTCAACTAAATCGTTGAATAATTTTCTGTAAGTGCAAGAAGGAGAAAAAGTTAGTCAAGGTAAACAAATGTTTCCTGTGTATTGGTTTATTTCGTTGATTACCTTCCGAGTTGCTTATGTTTGCGATGTTTGGACAACTAGCAATCGAACTGTTTGGTTTCGAAAAAGTTGGGTGTGCGCGCCTAGCCTTACTGTGAATTTGCAAAAATCTGCACTGTATATCACGTTTCTTCCGGATGACTTTAGATATGTACCTGGGGCAACACCCCTTCTTGGGATCACTATAGGATTTGGGGTGGGTGCGAGTTTGGGTATATGCAAAGTACTTTTTGCATTTGATCACTAAAATCAAAGAAATCGCCAACAAAAAAAACAAGTATGGCAATACTGAACAAAAAACAGGGGAGAAATGTCAAAATCAACTATTTTTGCGTGTTTTGTATGTGAAAAAGTGAACTTTAAAAATTAATTTAAAATAGAAATAAATGTTACCTCGCTCTAAAATTGCTATAATTATTAATTCTTTGCACATATCTATCAAATAAAAAAAACCGCGTGTCGAAATTCGTGCTGCGGTAATGGAAAGTTGAGCCATTTCCTCAATCGTTTCATGGTGAACATTGCCTTTTCAAAAATGTGCAGAACCAGCCACGTTACTAAACAGATTCTTATTCGTGGTTTGAACCTGAATGCACTCTGGCATATCGAAATTTTCGAACAAAATGACAGACTACCATTTTTTCTTTAATTTGTTTGACATCACGGCCGGCGGTCCTTCTGTTAACTTCTCTTCTAACGTGCTTGCTTCGAAAAACATACAACAAACACGTGTTTTTGTTAGAATTTCATTTAATTTAAACTTTCATTTGTTTAAAAGCCACTTCAAAAGTAAGTAAATGAATCTTATTTAAATATAAAGACTTCCTTTCCTTTGACAAAGTGCAATTTATTAATTTAAAACCTAACCTCATGTTGCAGCGAGAAAAAAATCTCCACACACAACATGACTGACGTTGCAGACAAACCCCAAGAAGTTCCAATTGAGGAAAACGCCAAAGCGGCAACCTCCGAGGAAGAAGAAACCAAGGATGAAGTTGAGAAAGAGGAAGTGGAAGTGGAAAAGGAAGTGGAAGTGGAAGTAGAAGTGGAAGTGGAATCTCCTGAAAAGGAAGCCACCAACGGCAACACATCCACTTACACATCCACTCTAGAGAGAAAGATCATCCGCCAAATGGAATACTACTTCGGTGATGCCAATTTACATCGTGACAAATTCCTCCTGGAACAGATTTCCAAGAACGAAGATGGCTGGGTTCCATTCGATGTGTTGTTGACCTTCAAGAGATTGGCCTCCCTCACCACCGATGTCAGTGTCATTGTCGATGCTCTGAATAAGTCCGACGAAGGTCTTGTCGAGATCAGCGAGGACAAGAAGTCGATTCGTCGTCATCCAGAGCGACCGATTCCCGAGCATAATGAGGAGAAGCGTAAGGAGATTATGTCTCGCACCGCCTACGTCAAGGGCTTCCCTCTGGACATCGAAATGGCCGATATTCTTGAATTCTTCAACCCCTTCGAGAAAGTTGCTAATATCTCGATGAGGAAGTATTTGGATAAGCCAACAAAGACGTACAAGTTCAAGGGCAGTGTTTTCGTGACATTCGCCAAGAAGGAACAAACTGAGGAGTTTATCACAAAGGAAAAGGTAAATATTTGGGAATTTAATTAAAGCGGGAAAAACTATCGTAACTTTTATTTTAACTTCTTCATTTTCTATTTCAAAGGTTCAATTCAAGGATAACGACCTTGTGCGTAAATGGCAAGAAGTCTACTACGAAGAAAAGAAGGAGGAACGTAACAAGTCGAAGAAAGACAAACAAAAGAAAGAAGAAGACAAATTCCAATTGCCAAAAGGAACTGTTATCTTCTTCGAAGGTGCTAACGAAGCCACCACCCGTGAACTCATCCGATCAGCCCTCGAAGCTCTCGAAGCCGATATCGCTTACATTGACTACAGCAAATCTGATAAAGAAGGACACATTCGCTTGCATAATGAAAATTCAGCAGCACCTTTCCTCGAAAAGGTTGAAGACAAGAAGGTTTGTTTTTTTTTTATATCAAAAATATAATTTTAAACTTGCCATTTATGAATATTGATTTGTTGTTTTAGTTGAAATTATCGGACTCAACAGAATTAACGCTTCGCCTTCTGACTGAAGACGAAGAAAAAGAGTTTTTGGCTAAAGCCGTCGACCACATGAAATCGAGAAGAAATACTCAGAGCAGGCATAAGGGAGGTTTCAATCGCAAGCGTCGTGGTGGAAACGAACGTGATGAACCCAAACACAAGAAAAATAAGGATTAAAAAAATATCGAGTTTTTATTTTTTTGAAACATAATTTAAGTTAAATTATCTTAAAGTTAAAACTGTTTTTTTAATTATTATTCTCTCGCTTCATGAAGATAAGATAAGACAAAGAAAGAAAATAAGAACTTGTCATAATTACTAAGTTTTTGGTCCTCTTAAAAAACTTTACATATTGACTTAGTTTCTACATAATTGTTTTATGTATTTTGAACAAGAAAAACAAGTGAATAAAACGCATCTATTGAATAGAATTTTACAAAAACAATAACGGTGTTTCTTTTAGTTTTATTTTGAATTCATTTTAGACCAATATCCGTTACAAAATAATGACTTGTGTCGATGCTCGTTTCGTTGTTCTTTTTCTGATTGATTAAAATAACAAAAAGGTGTTAAAATTTTTGGGAGAGCAGAGATGGAGTCAAGAAAATCGAGAAAACACGATCAAGACGGATTTCTTGATATGCTTCGTCTTTTTTTTAAGTGGTTTAAACTGATTCAAAAGTATTTTTAAGCTTTTAAATATTTGTTTGTATCATTTCAATTCTGTCTTAAATAATTTTTAAGTAAAGGTTCCAAATAAAAGTATTCTAATGCTGATCTGACATAAGGAGGCATATAACGATTTTATGAACAAAAGGGTCTTTGAAGTCCTTTTTTTATAATTAGCAAACACTAAAAGGGTTTTGTATACCTTTAATATGCCAAAGACACAGTGTGAGCATTAGGAAAAGAGGGAAAGGTTAGATAGGAGGTGCCGGTGAACATTGATTTTGAATTTCTGAACATTGCATGATAGGGAAAGATAGAGCGTGGCATGGCATTCCATCCGCGTAGTACGGATAAAAAAGCAATCTCTGTACTTCATAGTACGGCCAAAGTTGGGCTCAAGGGTAAACTGATGGGCATTCCTAGAAGCGCGGGTATTACGATTAAATTGTTTAAGGGGAGGAATGCAACTGGCTATTTCACTAGGATCAAAGTTCGTTAAAATAACGGTAAAAAAGGGTAAGGCAAGACGATGTTAGAGTGACGTAATCGTTTTGATGATGTAAATGTCACCAATCATTTTAAAAGCTCTTCTTTGAATACTGTTCAAGAGGCTTAAATAAGTTACTGGAGCACCAGCCCAGAGATGAGAGTTATATTCAAGTTTCGGACGTACATATATAGGTTTTGTAGATTGTAGCCAGATCAGACGGGGAGAAAAATTTCTTGCATCTTCTCAAAAAACCTAGACATCTTGCGGCAGTTTTGGCAACATCGCATATGTGATCGCTCCACAAAAGGTGCTTGCTGATGCACATTCCGAGGATGTCGAGATTTTCCGTTTCGTTGATGCAAGTGCCACTCATAGATAGTGGCAAAGAGAGTTTATCTTGTTTTAACGATACAAGACAGCATTGCGTTTTCGAAGCATTAAATTCCACACGATTTTTTATTCCCCATTGTACAATGCTGTGTAGGTCGGAATTTATTGAGCTAATCATATTTTGCCGTTGCAGTTCCACATCCGAAGAGGAGTGTGTGAATATTGTTGATTTTTCTCTGCAACGAAACAATAATTAAACGTTCCTTTTATTAAAAAAAATCAGGTTTCGGTATCCTCGATAGTTAAGAAATCAAACGAAAGTTTTGAAAGTTTGAAATTGGGGTTAAAAATTATTGTTTCTAACCCGAAAGAAATTCAGCGGTTTAAAGAGAGCTTTCTAAAATGTAATAGACATTCGGTGGACATTCATAGAGACCTACATTTTTGTCGCCAATATTTATCTTACAATCTTGAGAGAAAAATTTGGATTTTTTTTTTATTAGATCTTACATCATAAGATTAAAAATAATACCTAAGCCAATTTATTAAAAATATTTAAAAGATCTGCAAATGTAGAACCAAGATAACGTATGTTTACTTATGGGAATGCCACTAGATTTGTGTTGTTCTAAATATAAGACAAAAACAGTTGCTATTTTAAAATTTTTAATGCAAACTGTTTCATTTTAAAGTAGCGAAATATGTATAAGTTCCAGAATATTTTCGTTAAGATTTGAAGGTACGATTCGCTTTGGGCTTTAATTCCAATTACACTTATACTTTTTGTAAGGTTTTTGATGGACTTAATTAGAATCGGATTTTAAAATCAAAATACCTATGTATGTACATATTTTTACCACTTGAAGTTAATCTTGAGAAATCTGAAATTGTTATTTTTAGGAATGGAGGTCGAAGAGCATTAAGTGAAAAATGGAATTTCAAAGGTAAAGAAGTTAAAAAAACAAACCAGTATAAATATCTTGGCGTCGTCGTCGTCTTTACATGTAATATGTCTTGGTCTGAACATCTGACAAAGAGGCTTGCAACATCAAAAAATGCAATCAACGCAACCTAGTCTAAGTTCTTGAAAAATAAGCTAATAAGTTAAAAGTCCATGACTCAGACGCCAAATCAATTATGTATTACTGTGCTTAAGTATGGGGGTACAAAGAGTACATACAATGTGAAAAGCTTCAAAGGTTTTTCGTCAAAAGATGTTTCAACCTATCAGATAATACACCAAACTACGTTATAAACATGGAAACCGGTCTTCCAAAAGCGTTTCTTACTACCCTTGAAATACATTTGAAATATTTGCGAAAAGTTTTCAGTCTACCCAGCTCTAGATTACCACGCATACTTTCATCCGCAGTACTTCGCAAAAATATTTATTGGGCCCAGGAATGGTCAGGCCTTTTCCGCGCGACTGGCTTCGTTGTCAACTATGAAGCAACTAATTTTGATTGGAAACATGCCCACAACATGCTTTTGATTAAATTGAAGGAATAACAGTGGAAAGATTCTACCGAACGTGCTTTACAATCGCAATTTCTTCTTTTATTACACTTCAGAATTTTTCAGAAAGTAGTTAGCTTATAGCAAGCGTCAAACTACGATCAGGGGCTCATCATAAGTGCATTTGTTAGTTGTTAGTAAGAAAATAATACAATTATAGCCTAACACACGCACAAAATACAAAACATAATAATTATTAACATTTAACATGAATTATTACAGTACAAAAAAATAAAGTAAAGACGATTACGATAGTGGAGCACTGGCTCTAAACAATGATTTTAATAAATATGATTTAAAATCACAAAAATAAATATAAACCAGCATAAGTGTTCATATATGCGTTTCGCCCCGATGTAATGGTTGGGCTCATCGTCTTCATCTTTGAAGACTTGTAGCAAATATATAATTCGCAGTTGCTCTATGTAGTTTGGATTATATGGAATCTCGATTTATTCGGGAAAATATACGTCAAGACAAGGTGTAATGGTCATCTTCTGATGAGCCCAACCATTACATCGGGGCGAAACGCATATATGTATGAATTATGAACACTTATGCTGGTTTATATTTATTTTTAAGATTTTAAATCATATTTATTAAAATAAACGGTGTTCAGGAAAAAACAATTCGACTGTTAACAGTCAAATATTTCTTTTTCAAATGATTTTAATCCCACCTTATTTAAATTTAAATCAATCGGTGAACAGTTTAAGTTATATAAAATGCTCATTCGATTTAAAGTGTATTTCACGACGAATATAGCAATGTATCATACACAGAGGTACCCAACTATTTTAATGACTCAAATTCACGAGAAATGATAAGTATGATCTTAAGAACGAGGTGTGGATTACTTAACTTGAATGCTAGAACATTTCAGCATGACACTGTTGGCTTATGCACAATGTGTAATCTTGATGCAGCTGAGAACACCTACCACCTCGTCAGCATCTGTCCTATTTTCAATTCATACCGGAGATTATTTCTAGGAGCTGAAACAATTGATCGCACCGAGTTTTTTCAAATACTGAATGGCAAATGTTATTTAAATCTATATACAAATTCTTAAAATATGCTCTTAATAATCGCAACTTTCATTTAAATTAAAATTGCAATGAATTTGATATTATTCAATTTTATTTCGATATTTCGATTTTTGCGATTTCAAAGTTATTTGAATTCGTCATGAGAAATTTTTTTTAACACAGAAATTATTTCAACTAATGAAAATTAATTGAATGTTTTTGAACAACAACAACAACTTAAAGGTGCTACCACTCATTGTTTTGGCTGGAGATATAGCTATTTCGTGCTTTGCCACTTTTGCACTCATCAGTCTCCTTTTTTGTGGTGCTGAGCTTTAATCCAATTTTATTTGAAAAACTTTATGCACAACATAGGATTCGAACCCACGCATATCAGATTTGCTCAGTCTTAGAAGTCGTGTGCACTACGCACTCCACTACTTTAGACCACTGACGTCACAGGTCGAGATGTGCTTATTGTTTATCAAATGCATTTGAAGCATCAACCTTTTTATAAGCTCCTTTAAGTATGCTGTTTTGTTCCGCCTCCATTTTTCTCCATACCTTATTTGATAGACTAACAATTCGTAGTACGTATCAAAGGGGGATTAAAGCTCAGCACCACAAAAAAGGAGACTGATGAGTGCAAAAGTGGCAAAGCACGAAATAGCTATATCTCCAGCCAAAACAATGAGTGGTAGCACCTTTAAGTTGTTGTTGTTGTTCAAAAACATTCAATAAAATTAAAAAGGAATGGTCAAGTCTAACAAGCTGACATTCTAGTACGAATAGTACAATACAAATAATAATGAAAATTAAGCTAATTTATGAAGTGTACTCGTGGAATATTCGTGGGAAGGTGCAGCTTCTAGAACACATTTGAGGGGAAGGAAGAAAACTCAAACGATTTTTAAAAACTTGAAATGTCTTCTTTATAACAATGTGGGCTTTTGCCCACAACAAAATCAAGGCCTTCTCCAACCGTTGTTTGAAAACTACCTTCCGCAAAAAAAGGGATTTCGAAAAATATTAGGAATCAATCAAAAGATAGGTAGAACCCTAAAAACAGTTTCAGTCAATTTTTAATTTCATTTTACTTGATTTCGAAAAATTAGCTTACTTTTTTTGAATTTATACAGCATTTTTTCAATAAAACATGTGTTTCTCTAAAATCTATAAATACTAACTTCAATATTTCATTAAAAAATTGTCTGTATCCTAAAAATCGTTTGGATTTAATGAATTAAAAAATAAACTCTAAAACAAATTCTTCGGAACTATGAAAACATAACATTCTAGGGTTTCAAAACTTCATTTAGATTCAAATGAAGACTCATAAAAGTCATCTCTTAACTAATAAGAATTTCGGAAAACAAAGTTAGATATCGAAATGATTTAAACTACATTTAGAATATAAAGATTTATGTTTTGCTAAGTTATTATGTTGTTAAGAAATATGTCGTTTTTTATCCTAGATTTATTATGTTTCCCCTAAAAACATTTTTAAAGAAGAATATTTCCAAAACTTGAGCTAGTACAGACATTTTAAGGTGAGATTCCAATTCAGGACAGCAAAATATTATTTGGTTTCTAAGGCAGTGTAATTTGTATATATTTTGATCTTTTGTAATCATTAAACAATAAATAAAATACCATTTACCTGAATATTTTTCTTTTATTTTCCTTTGCTAAATTTAATAGTATTATATTTATATATGTATGTATTTTTGTATATACAACAAAATATTACATTTTGATTCCATCTAAAAAATAATTCTATCGCACTTCAACTATACGAATATTTTTGTCTTCATTTTCTAAATATTAGTTTTTTTTTTTAAATTTTAATGTACAAATCATTTAAAAAAAGAGGAATAACTTATTTGAACTTTAAAATATATATGTTTGTAATTTTATGTTATGGTCTTTGTTGTTTTTACTAAATTATAATTTAAATAAAAAATATTTTTTGTTTCATTTTTATACATGGAAGTTTGGTTTTAATTTTGTTTTAAATTTAATTTATTTTGTTAGTATTATATCAACTCTGGAACTGGAACATTTTATATTTGTTTGTAACTTTATCATGTAACAATACAATAGTACATTTATAACAGATTTCAATTTTTTTTGTTTTTTGTATTTATTTTAATTAATTTTAATTTGATATAAATCAATCTTTAAAGATTATTTTTTTTTTGAAGTCCTATTTTAATTTGTTTAAAATTGTTTCTCATCAAAATATTAAATATTTTATGTTTTTAGTTTGTTTGTTTTCAACAACACGAGTTTTTTTCTATTTATTTATTTGAATAAAATATATAAATATTATAATTTATTTTTTTGTTTTGTATATTTTTTAAATATTGTGTGCTTTTATGAATATTTTAATGTGTGTTTTTTTTTTTGGTATTGGTACAAGGTCTACATTTAATAATTTGTTTGGTTTGTTCTTAATAGAGTTTAGGAAGAAATTGATTAGGTATAGATTTCTTATTTTTCTTTATTTTTTTAGAGATCAATCCACGAGCAATATAACAATTCTTTTTATTTTTTTTGATAAATGTTTAATAAAGAAAGAGGTAAATAAAATAGGTAAAAATATAAAATTTAAAAGATGAAAGAAAATTTCAGTAAAAAAATGATATGTATGTATGTAAGTCTCGTATTTGAATAATGAAAAATAACATTCTCGTGAAATAAAAAAAAGTAAAAACGTCTCTCTTGAAAAATGTAACATCTGTTTTGAGATTATTTTTTTTGAACCATTTATTTCTGAATAAAAACAAAAAAATAAATATTACTATAATCAAAAAATGCTATCGGGAATATAATTTCCCTTCGAATTTTTTCTATAGACGAAATTAAGAAAAGCGCATTATTTTCTGCTATTATTTGTAAGCTGAAATCTAATAAAGGGTGTCCCAAAATTAACGCAAGATTTGAATTAAATAGAAAACGCCGTTTTTAGTCTTTTGATAGTTATATTTTTATTGACTCGTAAAGTACATAGGATAGGGTTATGTATGGAATAACACATCGGAAATATGGCCTCCACGGCTTTGCATGCACATGCGCACTCTTTTGTTGAAATTTTCCATGACCATTCTGCATAAATGTGGCTGAATTTCGTTGATGCAGCGTTGAATCTTCTCCTTTAATGCACGGGTGGTTGTGGGCTTGTTGACATAGACTTGTGATTTCAAATAACCCCATAAAAAGAAGTCTAATGGTGTTAAATCACACGATCTAGGAGGCCAATTTTGATCACCGAAACGAGAGAGTACACGACCTGGAAATGTCTCATGCAGTAATTGAATTGTTTCACGGGCTGTATGACATGTGGCACCGTCTTGTTGAAACCACATATTGGACACATCAATATCATCCAATTTTGGCAGAAAGAACTGTGTAATCATGTCGCGATATCGAGCACCAGTAACAGTCACTGCTTGACCAGCATCATTTTCAAAAAAATATGGCCCAATTATGCCTCCAGCCCAAAATCCACACCATACAGTCACGCGTTGTGGATGCATTTGTTTTTCGACAATCACATGTGGGTTCTCCGAACCCCAAATGCGGCAATTTTGGCGATTGACAAAGCCATCAAGATGAAAATGTGCTTCATCGCTTAGGATGATTTTGCTCGAAAAATCAGCCGCCAAGCTTTCACTATTTTTGAAATATTCTTTAATAATGAAGACGTTGTTCTATCGTGTAACGCTCCATTTTTAATAACCCTATACTGTTAGCTGTCAAATTGCTTTTTTTTCAGGGTTGCCAACACTTCACTGCACAAATGGCGGCAAATTCAAATCTTGCGTTAATTTTGGGACACCCTTTATTTTGAAATGAGGAGCACAGAGGATACCAAGAACTAAATTCCAAGGAACTGACATTATTAACGTTCCAAATTTTTGATGATGGGAAAAATTCAAAATAACATTAACCTTAAGTAACTTACGGAAACTCAATAGGAAGATGGGTTAAATAGTTTAAAATTGTTTCGAAGAATTCATTGCCACACATTTAACTGGAGAAAGAAAAAGAATATTTAGTTATCAGGACTTAAGGTAGGAATTTCTAGAAGTGGGAGTATCATGATTTAAAGGGAGGCATTCAACAAGTTATTTCATTGAATAACTGAAACATAATTGACTTCCTTTGGAAAGCTTTAGTTTAATCAAGCGTTTATTGGCAAGCTAACGATAAATAAAGGCACGCACAGTACTTGCTCATTTTATCCACTTACAATTTGGTTTCTATCAGAGTGCGTGCACAAAATGTAGAAACTTTTCAGTTTAGTGGAATAAACTTTTATAAGAAAGTTTTATTGCAATAAATTAATTTTATTCTATTCTATGTCAGTATTCTATAAGTCAGTAAGTTTTAAGTGAATTTCAAGTATTTTAACTAAAATCCGATAAGAAAGTTAATTGTTTTCTTTAAGAAGTTTCACTCTTATTTTCTTTCTTGTAATAGGTTATCCATTTGGCAGTTTCAAAAGTATAGGGCTGGAATTCGACATCTGTCAAACTAAGTTATTAAGCCAATTTTTCTTTTCAGTTGAAAGTCTGAACGTGTCTATGCATATATGTATGTAAACCTTTAACTCTTGAGCACTTAAAAACCAACATTCGTCAAGTTTTGACTGAGATACCGCCAAACATGTGTCAAAAAGTGGTCGAAAATTACCTCAAAAGAATCGATGCTTGCAACAATTTGCGCTGTGGTCAATTAAGTGATATAAGGTCCGTTCGCGTACTTTCTGCACCAAAATTCGTAAAAAAGAGATATTTTAAAGAGTGGGGGTAAAATTCTCTCACAAAAAAAAAAAAAAAAAACTACAAAAAAGTAAGCGAACGGGAAAACAACAAATTTTTCACACAATATTACTGTCTTGTTGCTGTTCTTTGAAAATTTGTTTTTAAATTTTATAACTGACAACAAAAGCGAGCAATTTTATAATTTATTTGAATTTCTATCAAATTTGACAATTTTCACTAATCAGCCCAAAGAAATTTCTTGGGCTAAAATTCGTAGGTTGGGGAAATATTTTACTCTCTCGTGAGCGCTCTCTTTTACGAAAAACTACGAAATTTTTGAGTACGCGAACAGGATTTGGTTAAATTTCGTATTTTTTCGTAAAATTCGACTGTTTTAGGAGGGTACGCGAACGGACCTATAGTGTTTCACACATAATGTCAACGTTCAAAATTTATAATACAAAAATATTTTATATTACTTTTAAACCGCAGAATGGATAACCCTGTATATTGTATGTCAATCTATACAGTGTGTTTCACAAGCCTCATCATAGAATCCAACCACGATTTTCTATGGCCTAAGAACTTTTGAGGTTATTTTACAAAATAAAATATAACCATTGATGACACATTTTCTAATAAAAATAGTGTAAAAGAAATTACAAACGAGAACCTTAAAATTCAAACAAAAATATTGATAATAAATTATGGGAAAACTGTTAATTTGCAGCATTGAAAAATGTTATAGTATCAGTATGAAAACTATTAATTATTCTTGTTTAGTTAAAAATAATAAATACAAAAATTAAGAATCGGTTCCAATTTAACAAAGTTATAACCAATTTAAAATAGGATTGCAAAAAAACATAAAAATCGTTATCTAATAAGTTTTTCGGTTTTAAGGGAAACCACGTTTTTCTTGGTAGCGAAGATTGTGGGATAATTTATAAAATTCCGAAAATCTTAAAACTTTTCTCATTGGAATTAGCAACAGTTCTTTTTTAAAGTCTTTATCAAGAAAATTAATTTTTACATCAGCCAATTTAATAAATATGGAAAAGCGAAGGATAACACCCTTACGCAGGTCATTTTCCACTTAAAGAAACCAGCGGTGCGTAAGATAAGCTTCAATTCACTCAAAAAAAGAACAAATTCGAACACATGCTTCATAGAATCTTATGTACCGTTATCGCACAATATCTATGATTTTTAAAAATCTGGGTTCAGGTTTATTGAAATTAATAGGTCCGTTCGCGTACCCTCTTAAAACAGTCTAATTTTACGAAAAAATACGAAATTTAACCAAATCCTGTTCGCGTACTCAAAAATTTCGTAGTTTTTCGTAAAAGAGAGCGCTCACGAGAGAGTAAAATATTTCCCCAACCTACGAATCTTAGTAGCCCAAGAAATTTCTTTGGGCTGATTTGTGAAAATGGTCAAATTTGATAGAAATTCAAATAAATTATAAAATTGCTCGCTTTTGTTGTCAGTTATAAAATTTAAAAACAAATTTTCAAAGAACAGCAACAAGACAGTAATAGTGTGTGAAAAATTTGTTGTTTTCCCGTTCGCTTACTTTTGTGTAGTTTTTTTTGTTGGTGAGAGAATTTTAACCCCACTCCTTAAAATATCTCTTTTTACGAATTTTGGTGCAGAAAGTACGCGAGCGGACCTAATTAATGCTAAAATATCGGAACACTCAATATGATTTGACAATACGTCACGGATGAAAATAACGCCAGAGAACTTTCTTCGAATGTTAAGAGGCATGATTCCAAATAATTTACATCTCGTTCCAAGGAAGGTATATCTGTATTCCAATTAAGCCTTTTCATTAATACTGTAGTGAATCTTTTTTGGGTTTTTTTCAATTTTGTAAGATGGAACTTTATAAGAAGGTTACCAAATAGTACTACAACACTCATGATTAGATCTAACATACGCGTAAGACAGACATTTCAAAGTACATACATATATGGATCACAGAACTCTTTTGAATTGCGTAAGATAAATCCTGACATTGAGATACCTTTTGCTACTAACAAATCTATATGTTTTAAGAAACCAAGCTTTTGGTAAAAAATTACGCCAAGGTCCTTTATAGAGGTTGCTGTTGGAAGAAATGTATTGTTTATTTTATAAGAAAAGTTTATTGATGAACGATTTCGAGAAAAAGTTAAACTTTGACATTTAGCAATATTAAGGTGTAAGGAGTTAATCAAACACCAATTCGATAATATCCCAAGATTTTCTTGCAATAAAATGCAATCCTGTTTTGTTTTTATACAACGAAAGACTTTTAAATCATCCGCATACATGAGGCATTTTGAATTAAAAATACGTTAGAAGTGCCATTGGTAAATAATAAGAGAAAACGAGGACCGAGATGGCATTTTGCATATGATCATTAAGTATGCATAAATCCAGTTTAAACAAATTAGGTTTTAGCTATTGAGAAATTGTATGTGTTTCCCAAGAAGGGCAAACAAAAATAAATATTAACAAAATGACATTGAATGCATTTATATTGAAACATTTTTAATGTGAAGGGGAGGGTAGCTTAAAATAGGATATTCAGAGGGGGCAACCTATAGGATTTGAAAAAAAAAAGTGAACAAAAATTACCAATTAGTAAAAATTTCTCATTAAAAACTTATAAAACGTCAGTAGACAAACTTCGCAGTTTGGAGTCAAAACGATATTTTCGAAACATAGTCTATACCAAAACTTCTGCTTTCAGCTCAGAATTAAAATATCACAAGGGTAGTAAAGTAAAAAAAAGAAATAAACAAATTAAAAAAAAATAAATAAAAGAAACAAACACAAATTTAAATTTAAAGAATTTTTTTAATAGTTTTTGTTTTTTTTAATGTTGTTTTTGTTTTATAAATAATAATAATAGTAATAATCTATACAAAAATTTAATCATAATTTGGATTAGTTTTTTGTTTTAAATATGTGCTATATTTTATATACATTTTTGTATTGATTTGTTTATAGTTTTA
Source organism: Eupeodes latifasciatus (assembly GCA_920104205.1). Taxonomy (NCBI): domain Eukaryota; kingdom Metazoa; phylum Arthropoda; class Insecta; order Diptera; family Syrphidae; genus Eupeodes; species Eupeodes latifasciatus. The sequence goes on from OV049925.1 coordinate 152,425,751, forward strand.
GTAATTTTGTATTTGTTATATAAATCAATTTAATATTACTCTGTAGTTAATTAAGCACTTAACATACTTGTTGTTGTTTTTTTGTTTATCACTACGAAATGTATACATCAGTTTTTGTTTTTGTTTTTAGTTTTTAAATTTTGTTTTGTTTATAAATTTTACACTTAACAAAAAATTTATGTAATGTCGTCTAAATAAACATAAACAAACTAATAGGTATCATGCTTTTTTTATTCTGAACGTTTTCTTAATTTTTGTTGTTTTTTTGAATCATTTATCATTTACTTTACAGAAACGTTCTCTTAAAAAAAACGAAGTTTTCTCTTTGTAAAAAAAAAACTTTCTCTTAAATTTTGATTTTTGTTTTGTTTTTAAAGTTTTCAATCTTTGTTGTTAAGTGTGTTGATATTTTATGAGTCTTTTTATGTTTGAATTTATAATATGTATATGATGCTAAAAAATAATAATAATTTGTATGAAAAATTTAAATGAACGTAAAATGTTTCTTCAAAACAAAAAATATATAAACGATTAAACGAAAAGAATTTTCTTTGAAAACACTTAAAAAAAAAGGAAGAGAAAAGTTTATCTCACTCGAGAAATTTGAAACTCTTCCCTTACTCTCTTACATATAAAATAATTAAACAACAAAAATGATCTGAAATTTTCAAAATTATATCATAAAAAAATACATGTGTTAATATAAGAAAAATACTCGTTACTCAACACTAAAACGGATTGGAGTTCAAAACGGTATACGGTTCTTTTTAAGAATAGCCTAAATATTTACACAATTTATGGGTGGGGAATTGATTAATTTAATATATTCAACTGGATGATCTCTCTTATCATTGGGGATACTCTTAATAAACAAACAGCTAAGTTGTTGTTGGTTTTTTGAAATAATTTACATTTTAAAGATTTGGAAGAGGAATTAATTGTGATTGATGATTCATCGTTTGTAGACTGGCGATAGATCAAGTGTGAGATTTTTAAGAGCACGATTCCTTGCTGAAGACCTCGTCTGTTTGGAGGATCTTATTATTTCAAGCAGCAGACCTTCGCAGTCATTGCACACTGCCATAAGTTCTCCCCGAAGGTTCTCCTTTTGATCGGAGCTCAGGTGTCCCGATGAGGAGAGTGTGAATGCGCGTGCAAATTTGGTTCTAGAATTGAGATTGACAAAAGTTTTATAATAAAGCTTGGCAATTTGTGTAAAATGAAAACATACTTTCTATCCAAGGTACTGCTATTCGAATGAGGCCTTGCTGGGCTTGAAACGGGCAAGCTGCGTGGTCCTTCGACGCTACGTGACATGATGCTTATGTTCTTATTTGTGGCACTGCCATTTTGTTGATTCTCCTTGTTATATCCATCGGCGGCACCATTTGACGATGAATCAGCACCAGCTGTTGTCATCATTGACTTGGTCATTTCATGCGGTCCAGCAACCGAGCCTGGTGTGCTTATGTTTGATCTTAAATGCTTTGGAGATGATGGAGCACTACCAACCGAATTGCGAGTCTATAAAGAAAAGAGACACGTCATTTCATTAAATTTGACTCATTTGAATTATAATTAAAGATTATACCTTTCGCTCTGACTCAGAGCGGAGCAATCTCTCAATCAGGGATTTTGGAAATGATTCATCCAGGATACTTGTAGACGTATGAGCGGTATTTATGTGCGCATGATGAGAGGGGGAAGGTGTGCTCGAACCAGCCGGGCTTGATAGCAATGAAGGCGAAATCAGCACCACTGGAACGTTGCGAAAGTGTTCAGTTGGTATTCGCATCTATTTAAAAAAAAAAAAAAATAAATAAATAAATAGGAGTTAGAACGAAACGTTTTAAAGAAGACCAATGGACTAACCTTAGTGTAGCACTTTGAGCAGACAGTTCTTTGGCAAAGCTTGCACTGGATACCCCATGGTCCGAAAATACTGAAACGCGTTCGCAGGCACAAAAAGCACACTTTCCGTCGTTCAACATCCTCCTTGACACGCACACCCACCGGGAGACCCTCCAATTCGGCCTTCGTCATCACAGAGCGAATGTGTACAATCTCTTCGAGAGTAAGCGACAGTCGGTCATCACCTCGTTCGCGCCAATGCTTCTCGTCCAGAAACGATTTGGTCCAAGCACCAATCGACGATGATCGACTACAACAACTACTGCTACTACCACCACCGCCGCCGAGGCCAACGCCAACGCCACTGCCTCCGCCAACGCCTACGCCTACGCCACCGGGGCTCTGATCTAGATTATTGTTGTGCTGTTGAAATTTAGGAGGAGTATCGTTTGATGAAGACTTGTGTTCAGACATTTTCGTATACGAAGAGTTACAAGAAGAAGATAAAGAAGGCGGTTGTGGCCGTTCTTTCTTGATAATCGACTTTACCTGATGATGTTGTGGCTGCTGCTGTTTAATATTGCTGCTACCGCTGCTGCTGTTGATTCCATCGTTAATTGAATGCACATCAGACTGTCGGGAATCTGGACGAGATGCAGGCATTGAATGCGTTTCGTCTAAATTACTCTGGCAGCCGACAATAGTGTGCCGTCGCATCGACGCACGTCTCGATTCGCATTGAGTAGCAAGATCATATGCTAAAATTTTGAATGAAATGAAAAAAATAACAATTTATTTTCTAGTTAAAATCAAGATTAGTTTATTTTTTAATTTTTAAATATATTTTACGATATATTTGATTACTTAAAATGTTGCTGTTGATTAGTAAATTACAAACTAATTAAAATATAAAGCGTAATTGTTTAAGAGTAACTCTAGCAGCTGATTCAATTTGAGATTTTAAGCTTTTGAAACTCAAATTAAATCATATTAAAGAAGGGTTATTAGCTCTTTTAAATATTTTATTTAATAAATATATTTTTTGTAAGCCAATTTCTTAATATCGTAGGTAATTTGGAAAATGTTTAATATAATATTTATCTTGGCATATAGTAAATATATAAAAATTCACTGTGGCGTATGAGTAATATTTTTTTTTCAAATTATTTATGTAAGCGTTAAGATGTAAATGAAAGCAGATTTGTTTTTGGATATTTATGAATTTTAAATTTTAAATGAATTATGCATAGATGCAGAAGATTATTATATTGAATAACAGAATAAATTCGAATTCGAAAATATACATGATAATATATTCGAAAATATTTACATTCTAGAGCGTTGTCGAAGAATCTGTGATATTCGTCTTCTGTAATTGTTTCCTCTGGTGAGTACGCAAAAGGAAAGAAATTCCAAAAATTTTATTAAATAATAAAGCCAAAAGAAATACATCTTTTTTCTATCAATTTATTTGATTATTGTATAAGGAAAAATAATTAACAAAAATGTAAGACAACTTTTAAGTAGTTACTAATTCGAGTGTGTAAAATTTTTTAAGTAGAATTAAAATGTTGTTCTTTTGAGATTCTTTTGTTTTGAATTTTCTTTTAATTTATGTTGAATTTGTATTGATGAGGGTATTAATATTTTATTTTCCTTCACCTTCTCTTCGCATGCCACCCTATTTAATCTAATTAAGTGTTTTTCTACGAATTTTATTTGATGTTCCAACAAAATAAAAGACTCAACTTGTTTAAATACCTTTGAACCAAAAACAAAATAAAAATGAAATTAAAACAAACAAAAATTATTAATTCAACTTAAAATTTAAATGTATAAACAAATAATTATATAACTTACTTGTTCGTCTCACAACTTTGGTATTCATGTTGGTGGGTGCTGGTGGAACAGTGGCAGGCATATAACCTCCAATTGGATATGGAGGCATTTTTGGCTGTGAGCAAATCGATGAAGTTTGCTGATGAATGATGGACGATGATCCAGATGCTGGTGAATCGTCGAAATAAGTATCATCCTAAAAAAAATAAAAATTAATAATAAAATTAATATACAACTTTGAGAAAATTGACCAAAGTTCAATCGTTTCTTTAAATTTAATTTTGTTAATTTAATAAACAATGCTTTGTATTAAATTTCTTGCAGAATAAAATGTCTTTCAAAAAGTACCTACATATGCATATTAGTTCATTCATTTTGGGGTCAGTTGACACACTTTTGACTAATCAGATAAAATTGTTAATTCAAACAGAAAATGCGTTAAGTAGATAAATGTTTGCAAGATTAATTTCAGTGAAGTTGTATTTATTTAACTACACGATATACATATGTAAATGACTTACTAAAAATAAATAGGTAAAACCAATATTAAAAAAATAAATAAAAAAGAGGCTGGGATGCGACCCACACTGAAAACTTTCCATCCCGTCTGTCGATTTGTCTTGCTTCAAAGTTTGTAGGTTTTCGTGTTAGGTTAAAAAAGTTGTCAGTTGAATTATTCTTAAAAATTTTAAAATTACCAACAATATTTTTCATATAAAGAAATAGTTTAGTTTGAAAATCTAGTTTTGTTAAATAGATTGTTAGTGAAAAACAAATTTTTACCAATTTTAGTAGCATTTCTTAAATTTTTACTAATTAGATGAATTAAATTTATTTGAGAGATAGCAAGAACCGAACATCAATTTTTACCAAATTTGCATACTATTTCTTGTAGATTTTATTTTTTTATGAAAAAATGGACTGTTGGATTTTTATAAAAAACCACTGAATATCGAAAACAATATTTTCTGTGAAATAAAAAAAGTTTGAAGACAATATTTTTAATTTTTGAAAAGCTATTTGAGTCGAAAGTAAATTTTTACCAAGTTTTAGTATTGTTTTTTTGTTAGGTTTTTATTTTTTGTAAAAAAACTGTCAATTAGATTTTTATCAAAATTTTACTGAATGTTGAAAACAATTTTTTTTTAAAGATAAAAGCCAATATCTCAAAGTTTTGAAAAGATATTTGCGTCGAAAATCAATTTTTACCAACTTTTGTTAAATTTTCTTTTAAGTTTTTATTTTTTGTAAAAAAAACTGTCAATTCGATTTTTCTCAAAATTTTACTGCATGTTGACAACATTATTTTTCAAAAGATAAAAGTAGTTAAAACTCAATATCTCAAATTTGTAAAAAGATATTTGAGTCGAAAATCAATTTTTACCAACTTTTATTAATTTTTTTGTTTAGGTTTTTATTTTTTGTAAAAAAACTGTCAATTCGATTTTTCTCAAAATTTGTCCGAATGTTGAAAACAATAATTCTTATAAGTTAAAATTCGTTGGAAGCCATAATCTCAAAATTTTTGAAAAGATATTTGAGTCGAAAATCAATTTTTACCAACTTTGAGTAATGTTTTTTTTAGGTTTTTATTTTTTATAAAAAAACTATCCATTCGATTTTTCTCAAAATTTTACCAGATGTCAAAAACATTATTCTTCGTTGCACAAAATTATTTTGGAGATAAAATCATTTTGTATTCGTAAAATTTTCGAGGTGACAAATTTTTTTTTTCAGTTTTTTTTTGATTTATACAAAAAAAACTGTTAACTGGATTTTTTTCAAAAAATATACTTGTTTGGCATCACGTTACAATACATAATATAAAATTTAATTCAAGTCTCTAGCATTTTTGGTTCGTAAGATATTAAGGGTTAACCAAAATTTTCACCTTTTTTTTAAACTGCTATGGTAAAAAAACCACCCACGCAATTTTCTTGAGAGCCCTTTCTGCATCTTTCTGCCTTATTATCTGTATAACAAAATTTATTTGAAGTCGATATCTCTTCTGGTTCTTGAGCTATGGACGACGAAAAAAACGTCGCGAACGTACGGACGTACGAACGTACGTAAACACGCACGCACAGACATCTTTCTAAAAATCTTTTATTTTGACTCTAGGGACCTTGAAACGTCGAGAAATGTCAAAATTTTCAATTCGACAAATCGGATCCATTACAATAACTTCCTATGGGAAGTTAATAAATATTTCAGATCTGCGAACTTAATTTCAACAATAAATTATTTTTTGCAATAAATTATATTCACGTCAAATGTCACTTGAAGAAGAAAGATTTAAAAAAAAACTTAATTGGATGAAAAAGGGTTTTTGGTATTAAAATTAATATTTATAGAAATCGAATTCCTCGCAAATTATATTGCAGAAATATGTGTTGCGAAATTTTTATTTATAGCCTATAATTTTTAAAATTATAGAAACATGAGTTATGAATTAAAGAAGTTGAAGTTATTATTACAAAATTATTAATTCAAATCAATTTTATTAATACAAACAGTCAAAATTTGCTAAATGCCAATAGCAAAATGATGTATTAAAATATTATGGAATGCCAAATTTCACTTTCTTCTTCTATGAATTTAATTTTAATGTGTTATTTATTTGTCAATAAATCATGCGTATTTTTCATTTGTAACTCGCTTTTACCCTTGAATATGCATTCATCGAAAGTTAGGTTTGAAAAATATCAGACCTGCATACTAATTTGATCAACTTTCAGTGGATTTACACGAGAAATTACTAATCAAAGCATAGCATATAATGCGTTTGACAGTTTCATGGGACTTTCTTGAATGATGCATTGAAGTTAAATACGACTTTCCTTTTCAATAAGACGATGTTAATAAGTAAATGTCTTTTAAGTGGACACACAGACATATAATTTGGCAGGACAGCTAAAAGAGTAAAGCTCTTGACAGTTAATTGTTTGAAAAGAAAACTTAAGTTGACGTAAAAATGACAGTGTTCACATATAACTCTTTTAAGGGGACTCATTATGACGTTTCATAATTTTATCAAGCTTTCAATCGTTTTTGACAAATATTAAAAATGTCTGGCTCTTCTCCTCTTTCTTAATTTAATTCTACATTTGGCGTTTTTCTTTTTTAGTTCAGAGCTGATCAGTCAGCAGAGTCTGAGCGAACAGAGTAGAGTAGAGTAGAGTATGTTCGGAGCTCTCTGGTTTAATTATGAAACAACTTGAGCACTAAACTGTCATGATTTGAAATGTCATCTGTTTGAAGGCGTTCAAAATTTTCTTTAATCAAATTAATTAAAAAAACAGTCATAGCAAATTGATCCATTGACGCCTGAAATAAATTTGATTCATAAAAATGCTAGGTATATGCAATTAGTTTTTTCTAAATTATCTTTCCTTCTGCACTAGAGCGACCAGCCTCTTCCGCCATTTTTATTGTTTTGACGATGATTTTTTTTTAATTTCCCGGCTTTGAAACATCTAATTGTTTGTGTTCAGCATTTTACTCCGTTTACTCTGTTATTTTATTCTGAACATGTTCTGAACTAAAAAAGAAACATGAATTTGAAGCTCTGAACGATCAGGGGCCCTACTATGTAACTCGATTCTACAATGAAATTGCTCGAATTCGAAAAATTGGTACTATGTATCTGTTTGACTACTTTCGAACAAACGAGAATCGAATAGTTCTAGTAGTGCCAACTATATTCTTATGAACTTTCGAATAAACGAGGAACTACGTAACTCGAAAGTAGAATTCAAAATAAGGCAAAATCGAAAATAATCACTCTACATCAAATGTGTTTGCGAACGAAGTTTTTTTTTGTCAAAGTGTAAGTAAAATGTTATACATTATTAATATGCAATTGGAATTTGAAAGGTTTGCATTCAACTTTTTGTGTTTTATTATTTTACCACCCCAATTACACCGGGAATTCGTGATTTTTGTCAAAAATAGCGTTTGGACTTTCGTTGCTCTTCATTCCTCATTCATTTCAAAATTCATCATCACCGGGCACAAATTGACTCTTTCGATTGAAGTCAAAACTTCGGCAAGTATTTTTTGGTTTGCTGTGCACGTCCAGCGTCCTTATCACCACCGATTTGGTTTCGGTAACCTTTTGTTGCTTCAATGCTGCTGATAACTTAATGATAATCGGAAAAGCATTTTGTCTTCTGCGAGTAGTCATGTCGGATGATATGGTGTTAAGTAAGAACATAAATCCGTCTTTAGAAAGACGATAGTTCTTAACAAAACTAAAACAAAAGTATATATTTTTCATTAAGAATGCGTTCAAATATTCTACCGTATAGATAAATAACTTTTAACCAAATAACTTTTTTTTTGGCTATAAAAACATCGAGTGTAGCTTCAAACAGTGACTCGTTTTGGGTGTATCGGCTATTCAATATATGCGTACGGGTTTTCTGTGCCCCAAATGCGACAATTTTGCTTGTTTACAAGATTAAAATGAGCTTCATCTGAAGAGATGATGAAGTGTATACACAACCATATTCGTTCAGCGGAAAGATAAAACTAATTATTTGTGAAATCAGACATGAGCTAAGTGTAACCATTCACGAAATAAGCACTAGTTGAAAAAAAAAGTTCGATGGCGGACCCTATAATGTGCAAATCTTTTCTCACTCAGCTCCATTATTTTGGAATTATCTCTTATTCTTTTGCGTTCAATTTGCTCGTACCGTTCTTTATTTCCTTGCAAATTAAATCAAAATCCAACGGTGTCCATTTTTGTTATAATTATTCTTGTCCAAAAATTTGATGTTTTATTTTAGTTTTTTTTTTTTTAAACTGTCAAACAACACGATACTCGTTCGAAAGTAGACATTTTTTTGAAAACAAGTTGGTATAACCGGCATTCGATTCTACTTTCATACGTAGTACGATTTGAAATTAGAATCGGAAATGAGTTTCGAATAGAATGAAAAGTAGAATCGAGTTACATAGTAGGGCCCCAGAGCTTAAAAAGAAACACAATTATTTTTTTGACAGTTCGAGCTCTGCTCTGAACTAAAAAAGAAAAACGCCAATTACGAACCAGATAAAATGATGGAATTTCAAAATGAGTCCTGTCAAAAGATTCAAAAATGAAAACCATAAATGATAATAGGCCAAAAAAATCTCACAGAGATCTCAATTTCATTTTCACAGATGCAAAATCTGATTTTTTTATTTCTAGCAGTTTTATTTCAACTATTATTTGATTTTGTGTTTTATTTGTTTCTGCCTGATAAAAGAGCACAAATGACAGCTAAATCACATTAATGACAGATATCAAAATGGCGTTCAATCTCAAACAGATAGGGTATCCGAATAGCTTTTTGCTGTAGTTTTTTACTAGTAAAAGGACAGCTGATCCAAGACAGCTGGCCAATAAAAAAAAAAAAAGAAATTCAAAGATATCCAAGAATTTCTAGTACACTTGGCTATCTGACAGAAAAGCTGATTCAACATAATTATTGAATTATGAAGAAACATGTAGTAAATTGATTTCAATTTTTTACATTTTTCTTTTTTAATAAGGATATTAGTTAAAATTATATTTAAAGGAGTTTTATGTAGAATATACAACAAGGAAGTTCTTGACCGACGAATTAAAGAAGATCCTATTTTTATACTTCAAAATTGACTTATTTTAGTCTTGTTTTGCAGTGATTTTCAAGCAATCTAAAGCAGAAGAACCATATAATGTCCCAGAAGTAGAATAAAATGCAGGTTAAGTTTTTTAATATTATTTACTGAAAAGCATCTGAACAACTGAAAGTTGTTTTTATTGTTTGACAGCTATCTCAATTTAGCTATCCAAATCGTTCAATAAGGTATCTAACAATTCACTTAATGCAGGATAGCATATCTAACGTAAAATTGAATGCAGCCAATTTGCCAACAAAATTTTAATGAGATCACAATGTCACTTTGGAAGAGACAAAATCATTTTTGTGGGGGGAGTCATTTTGTGTAAGGGCAACAAACATTTCGTCACTTATTTTACCTTTTTTCTGATATTTTATTCTTACAAACAGAGAACACAAATGACAAGCAAATCAAATTTATGACAGATGTCAAATTGCCTGATTATGCAATCGAATCCAAAAATGTTTTGTCTCCGAAATCTTCGAACAAAATTCAAGTTGAAGATAAAAAGATTTAAAAATATTAATTTTGGATTCAAAAAATTCTTTTTAATATAAGATGAGAACTAGAAAAATAGTAAGCTATTTGATTTTCCGTATTAAATAAAGACAGTCATTCAATTTTCATAAATCTTGACAATTCTATCTTCATACAAATTTATTTTGATGAATTCTCTTTCCCTAGAAAAACCTAAAGAAAACCAAACCAAAAATTAAATTCCAAAAACTTGAAACCAAGCTGTTATTTAAATAAGAAATAAGGCGATTCCTCTTTGGTGTTACCTAATTTATGTTATGAAGTGAAAATTCCTATCTTCTTAAGAAATAAAAATAGTAATTTCAAATTCACTCCAGCATAAGCCAATGTTGAATGGAAAAATAAGTTTCATAAATTTATTATTCATTAAACCAAAATGAAACTCTGCGGATGTACCTTACCTACCTACCCCTTTTTATTCCTATAAATTCCATCAGGCATTGATGCTAATAATAATATTCAATATGGTTTCTTGTTTGTATCCTCAAAAATTATTCAAGCCTGAATGTATTTATATACCCTTTAAGCACCCACCTTAGGATTCAGGCCACCTGTGTACACATAGCACAACCCTATTAGCCTAAAGAACTTAAACAAACTTTGGTTAGGAAATAGTCTAGAAATTATAATATTATATGTACCTTACCTACCTAGGAACGTGAAGAGGATATTGAAATTATTTGCTGCTATTGATTTTGAGTTTCACGACTTTTTTGTTAACTTATTTTATGTTTTTGTATTTAAGCTATTTTTAGGTTTTATGTTTTGAAACAAAAATATCCTTTAATTAACAATAATAATCTAGTTAGTAGTTAATTAGATGAAAATGAAAAAACTGAAAATTATTTAAATGGAAAATCGTGAAAACAATATAATTTTCCTATTATTTTCTCCTAAATAGGTAAAAGCTTTCCCTTTCTGATCGACCAAGATTTACTCAACTAACCAAAAATATCGTTTGAATCCATTAGTGGTGACATTGTGTTACACAAAACACGCAATTTTCATGGGATAATTTAATAATTTAGCACAGGTGAGTGTGGGCCTTGGCAAATTGGTTTTCGTTTCGTTTTTTTGATGTCACCATCCCAGGATAAAAATGTATTCACTTTGCCTACTGTCGGATATAGACGCTTGTAATTGTCACCCCTAACAAAATAAATCTCCATTAGTGTTTGATTTTTTAGCACTTCTAACAGAACAGAGGGGTTAGGTGGGCGGAAATCAACTTATTTGTAGAAAATCGAGAGAAATTCGATGGAACAATGTTTGTACATTGGTTTTAATATTATCTATATACATAATTTTGATAGATTACGATATTATTTTAGTTTTTAATTTAATTTTGCATTCAAATCACACTCAAACAAAACGTGCAAGATATATTTTGGTTTTTCAAAAATGGTTTTTAGTATTGAAAATTTCAAGGCAACTTTTAAAAGAAGATAGAATTTTTAATATCACAAACTCTTTTTAATACTATATTTATGTTATTTATCTAGTCTAGTACTTAAAAGAAAAAAAAAACAATATAAGTTACCTTTCTCATATTAAATTCATTAAGTTTTTCGGTTTTGTTTACAATCCTTTTCAAAGTCTTAATTATTTTTAATTTTTATTTATTAGATCGTATTTGTTTTTAAATAAATTTTACATATTTTTTTTCTTTTTACAAATTATAATTATTAGAAAATAATAAATTTTCTTTATGTTTTTTTCCAAAATAATTTGAAACTATATTTTGACCACAACCAACTGAATATCATCACAATGAACTGGAAATATTTAAAAAAGAAAATATTAATTTTAACTTAAAATAAATAAAAAAACGAAGAAGACAAAATTATATTTCTTACATTTTTTTAGAAAACTAAATTATTTTATATTTATAAATAAGTATTTTAATATTCCACGATTTTTTACATGTGAAAAAATCAGGACTTTTGGAAATGGCACCAATTGTTTTTTTGAAAAAAAAACAGCAAATGTTTAATATAAAAATCTGGAACGAAAATTCGATCGCACTACAGAATCATATTTTATCTAAAAATGTTTAGTAAAGAAGCCAGAAATGTAATTCCTGGTGTTAGAAGATATTTTTTGAATATATGTATATTACTTGGTCTTCTGGCCTAAATTCCATGTTGGTTTCTGGATTTCTTCTTAATCCTGTGTTGCATAATTTATTTTCTTATAATTTGAAAAAGAACAATATTTCTGACATTTTTTCAAAAACAAAATTGTGGCGTAATTTGTTCTGCCTTCGTTTCTGGGAACCAGAAATCACAATTCACGAACAAAAAATAAATTGTATTTGTGTCTTTAGTTAAAAAAAATTGGTCAAGAAGAGTAATTTAGAATTTTCTACAAAATATGCTTGTTAAACTAAAAAATAGTTATGTGAGTACAAAAATGATGACAACTCAAAAATGTATTCTGATTACAATTTTGATGAAATTAAACAGTAAAAGTCTTTTAATAGTTTTCGAATTCAATTTTTTTTTAAGTAGAATGAATTTCTACCGGAAATTAAAGGCGTATTCATGAATACCACCTGTTAGCTTGTCAATAAGCAATTTTGTGTGACAATATGGGCGCATTCACTAATGTAGTCACTACGTAGTGAAGTCATTCTTGATTGGCTACTTCAAACTACAAAATGAGTTAAAATTTCCCCTCCGGCGCGGTGTAGTGTAAACATTTCAGCTACAAAGTTAGTGGAGAATAATTTTGACGTTTCACAATCAGCTGCTTGGTAGAGACACAAGAATTCAATATGAAATAAATCGTTCAGTATTTAAATAAAAATATAAATCACTCAAATTGTGTCTTAAATTTGATTTTATTGAATTTAAAACACAAATCAAAAATGTTTCTTTGTATGTATTTGCATTTGTCAGTAATATGACAGTTCCGGATTGACTAGCTTTGTAGTGCAATTTTGCATTCACAAAGCTATTTACATTTTGACTACGTAGTCACTAGATTTATGAATGCGCCCAATATTGCTAGAAACGTCATTGTCAGCTGTTGTCACACGAACGATTGAAATTGCGCCAAATGTCGTTGTTTAGAACATCTGTCAATTTGTTCATATAATAAATCTTTTATGTAGATGTAAAAAAGAATCAGCTATACATATCGGAAAATAAAGCTGCAACGCTTTGAAATAACACCTGCTAACATATAATTTTTTGTTGAAAGACTATTTTCAGCTCATTGACAGCTTTTGTCAGAGCATTGACTGATTTGAAAATCGTCTGTATTAAATTATATTCCAGGTGGCGCAAAATTAATAACTTTATTGGCTAGTTGTTGCTTTCCACGCCACCTGCGAGTCAGAACGAGTACTTACGCCCATGTTCCGAATTTCGATCGAAAGTTAATTGAAATCACTTTTCAATTTCACGTGAAATGAAATTGCATGTTCTTCAATTCGATCGATTTCGAAAACTTCGAAATTCCTTCGATTTGTCAGAATCATCCATATTTATTTTGTAAAATTTTTGCTGTTTTGAAGATGGATGCAATATTATTGGCAGTTTTAAGTTAAAAAAGGAAGCAGAATTCAAGAGAAAAATTAAGAAGACGAATTTTGCGAGACAAATCAAATATATTGGATTTACCTGACACAATGTAAGTGTGTGAAAAATAATGTAGAATTGTTCTGATAAATAAAGTAAATTCTTGATTTCCTCTTTTAAGCTTTCATTGTAATTTTAGATTAAGCAAAGACGCTTTTTTATGTTCTAAGGGAAATAGAACCTTTTATAATACCTTCATCGATTCCTTCAATTCAAAAACTTGCTGCAACCCCCCGATTCCTAGCAGAAGGACGCTATCAAAGATCAATTCACAAAAATAAAAAATGTGATTTGAATGCGTTAAAAAAATGGGACAAACCGAAATACAGAACATCCATTTGCATGTTCGAAAACCCAATTCACAATAACGAATTGATGGAACACCTAAATTCACTTTCGCAAAGTGTATTCACAATAAGTGAAATGCAGAACATGGGCATTAAATTTGGAAATAGATTTTCCTTCGATTTGTCAGTTAATGTTTTTCCCATAAGATAAGAGTAAAAAGTGAATAGAAAAACATTTAATAAATACCTAAAAAAAAGAAAGTTATTGTTTTCTTACGATTTGCTTACACTTTTTGAAAAAAAACTACATAGGTTGAAATATAAACACATACATACATATGTAGTATTATTTTTTTATAATCACAATAAATAAATAACCGTTGATATAAAATTATTTGGTAAATTAATGTTTTTCGAGTTAAACGTCAAATCAAAAAAAAATCTATCTCTGATTGAAGGTTTCCACGCTGGCTGCCATGTGTTAATTGGAAGATGTTATATCTATTTAAAATGGCGTCGTACGTCAATCATATTTATCATCTGGAAACTACACAGCTAGAAAAACAAACGGACAAGCAATGCAGCACTCAAAATGAGGTGATTTTCTATATTCCTGATTAAAAATTAACGTATCGTCCTCTCCGAAGCAAAGTGACATTTGACATTTTTTTTTCATTTTAAAATCGGTTCCTTGTGTTATAAAAGATTTTAAATTTCATTTGATTTAAATTTTTGGTCTTGAGTTAGAATTGTTTGTGAGTTTAATTTAACAATAAATACATTTTGACTTATGTCACTTTGATTTGATGGTTTACCAGCCCACTTTACTAGCATGTGACAGCTAACAACTGACAGGTGATAAATATCGAAGTTTACCGTATAACTAGTTAATTGATAAATGTTTTGGTAATTTAGAATGATTCAAACTGTTGTCAATAACAAGAAAATTTAAAATCCTAACAAAATTTTGAATAGTTATTAAAAAAAACTCAGTCTTAAAAGACTAAATTCAAATATTTATCAACTATCAATTGAAACTTTACACTCGAAATAAGGTAGCAAGTGTAAAAATCATTAAATAAACAGACTGATAAAAGGCTTTTGAAAATTAAATAGGTGAAACAGAACCAGAAGACATGTCAAAAACGCCAACTTAGTCACCACGTTTAAATAATTTCTCAATCCAAAATTATAACTTTGTTCAGTAAAAGGAAAGATGACATTTTCAATACAGCAAACCTATGAATCACATGAACAAACTAAAACAATAGAATAAAGTTTCAGTTTTCTTTCAATTTCTCACAACAACTCATAATTCATAAACTTTTACCACAAAATAAATAATCTGGTTATGAAAACTGACTGATGAGTGATGATGTTTATTATTTATTTATTTTTCGATTTTCATACCACATTTCACCGCAATAATTGAATGATGCATGAAAGATAAATAATGAACGAGTATTGTCAATTGTAAGTCCCTTAAACATCTTTTATTTACATATGTATCTCTGAATCGACTTGAGAGAGGGAAGCCCTATCTTCCGGGATCTACTTGCACAATTAATAATAAAAAATATTTTTTATTATTGTCTGGTCCCACCGCATTGCCCAAGGAATTATTATTAATTCCTCAAGTTCCGCTGATATGATATTTGTACGTGGTTCACACGGACCGGGCTTATATAGTATCATAACAGTGTAGACTTATTTATAATTTTCTTGGCGGTTTTTGTATCTTTCTCACAACAAAATATAACGAGACGGTTTTCGCTTATTCGTATCTATAGGATGTGTTGAAATAATAATAAATAATTCACAAAGTTATGCTACAATCATGAGACAAAATACTCTGTGTGATATGATGGTTGGGTATAGCGACAAGACATGCTTAGCTTATGCTTAGGCTTACCTGGAGCAATGAGAAGTCGACTTTGATTAGCCTCTGCTTCGATCTTGGGGAGCTGTGCGCTTCGGACCGCTCCTCTTTCTTGAGCGTCTCCACGGTTTGTGATGACGGCGGCGGTGGTGGAAGTACTGTAAATAAAGATAAAACAAAGAAACGGCATAAGCTATGGTATCTGAATTAATTAGTTTTACCTATATATACACTGCCAATCACTAGGATGAGGCCACATATTTTTCAACCGATTTTCGTTCTTTATACCTGCTGGAAATTTCGTACCAATAAAAATTTACTACATTTGAGTAGGTAGATATTTTCTTTAAAAAAAGTAATAAAATTAAGGGGTTAAATAGAAAAAACAGTTGGAATTTCCCTACATTAATTAAAGAGCTACTTAAAAATAGTATGAAAAAGTGCGTCACTTGGATGAGGCCACATGAAAAATCTTATAAAATATCAAAAAAATGAAAGAAATGTTTACAGTTTTTGGTTTTCAAACATTTATTTATTAAGTTTTTCTCAATTAATAATGAGTATGCCCCCCATTTTTCGATATGACCTCTATTAGACGGTTTGGAATGGAAGCATAAAGTTTTTTTAAATAGTCAAGTGAAATCTCGTCCCAGGCATCACGGATAGCTTCAATTAAGGAGTCCTTGTCTTCAAATTGTCTACCGCCTTCATAAACTTTTCGAGATAGCCATGCCCATACGTTTTCGATTATGTTCAAGTCCGGTGAATAGGGTGGCCATGGCAAAAGCTCTACGTTTTCTGATAAAATCCAGCTTTTGACAACCCTGGAAGTGTGGATGGGGGCATTGTCTTGTTGGAAAATCCAAGGCAGAGGTCCAAAAATATTTGTCATCTTCAGAAATGAGCGTTCCAACAAGTATTTGTAGCTGTTTCCGTTCATTGTTAGAGAAAGAAACTCCAATTCGATTTTGCCATAGTAGGTGATAGCTCCCCACACCATAACACCTGATGTACGGCTGTGATGTCTTCCCAAAATTAGTTCCTCTTTTCTTAAATCATGGAAATAAAAGTTGTAACCATCGGGACCGTCAAGGCTAAACTTTTTTTCATCCGAAAAGACGACGCGTTTCCATTGACTGCTCCAAGAGACATGTTCTGTTGCAAAGTTAATTCGCAGCTCCTTGTGTACTTGCTTTAGAACAGGTTTCTTTTTGAGTTTTCTTCTCTGGATAGTACCATCTTTTCTTAGTACCCTTCGGACTGTCGAAATACTGGCTGATACTCCGCTTTTGGACCTTATTTTAGTAGCTGATTGAGCAGAATTTGAAGCAATACGTAAAATTAACCGCTTTTCTCGGGATGTTGTTGCTTGGGCTGTGCGTCCTTTTTGGTTTTTTCCATAGTTTTGAGGATCAGCAAGATAGTTGTTTACAACTGTCTTACTTCTGTTCAGCTTCCTTGCTATTTCTCGGCTTGAGAGTCCCATTTCCTTGAAAGCATCGATTTGTCCTCTTTCTGCTACTGTCAACTTCTTTCCGGAACCCATTTGTAGTTGAAATTTAATAAAAATAGTTATTTGTAAAACGTTCTTAAATATTGTAACCCAAATTTAGAAAAAAATTGCTGATCTGAACTTCTACAACGAAATATTCGCAATGGCCTCATCCTAGTGACTCACTTTTTTATATCCTTTTTAGGTAGCTCATTCATTAATGTAGGGAAATTCCAACGGTCTTTTCTAATTAACCCTATAATTGTATCACTTTGTTTTAAGAAAATATGTACCTACTCTCATGTAGTAAAATTTTCCGGGTTAAACAAATTCCAACAGGTATCGGACCGAAAATCGGTTGAAAAATATGTGGCCTCATCCTAGTGATTGGCAGTGTATAGATGCAATTTTTTGTTTCTACTATAAAAAGAAAATCCAGCAGAATGCGAAGCAAATCTTTAGCTGAATGCTGAGGTTTTGAAAACGTTTAGTTTTTGTTTGGTTTCCCTTCGAGACTTACTTCGAGAAACCAGAGAGAAGCGCAAAACAGAAATAAAGGCAAAACAACTCCATCTATCTGTCCATGGCAGATATAATGTAACTCTTAGTACCCTATTTGTATCGCTTGCTATATCTGGGTTATGTAACGAAAATTACGTCTTTTTTTTATATCCCCTCGATTATGCTGGAGGATGTCTGCAATAATGTATCAAGCCATAAAGTTACTTAGATTTTTTTAGTTCGTCTCTTGGCATTCGTTGGCACAAATTTAGTTTCTCCTTGGAACACAGTGACCAATAGAAAGTGGAGGTAAATGGCTTTTGGAATTTTCTTTCGTTTTTTTTGCTGCTGTTGGAAAGGTATACCTTAATTGCACTTTCCCGCAGGATGTTTTCTGAGTGCTGTTAAAAATGTATAATTTTGTAAATTATCAACAAGGGAGTTTTTGGTAACTTAGTTTAGGTTCAGAAAAGATAAGCAGGGGCATAATGAGATAAGAAAAAAATATAGCTATTGGCAAGGAGAATTTTAAGGATTTAAGGTACATAGTTTGGTTAATTTTGAATATATTCTGCCTCAAGGGTGAGAAGCTTACATTTTGTAGAATTTAAGATACGTATATGATTGTTATTGTTTGTTCAAGACCTTATAGTCTTCTATAACAACTGTGTTAATATTATTCGCTGTCAATTGAAAAAAATGAAGAAACAGATGTTCTTAAGTACATTACTGGAACAAATTTAAAAAAACATCAATTTAGAGTACAATTGAGTTACAGTTGAGTTATAAAATAGTTATAAAGGTGTACAATGTTTGTTTTGGTAACATATACCTAAGGGCTCACCATTTTACTAGCTATTAAATTTTGTATTTTAATTTGTTTCGTTTTGCTAACAAGTAAAATACTTATTTACTTTTGTTAAAAAAACGGTGCATCTAAACACGTCTAAAATGTGACAGTTCGTAAAAAAAACGAACAAACCTCATTCTGAAGAAAAACATAATAATTTCAGAAACTTCAGATGTCAAATTAGACTAAAGGGGCCAACCCATAGTATATATTGAGGCAACTCGTCCGTTGACATTGAAATAAGAAACGGGGGCCTGATTATGAGTTTCGCGGCTAATCATTTTGCTAGCGAGTTTGCCATTTTTCAATTATTGCTTTCGCTTTCGCCTTCTTCGTTTTGAATTCGACCAATTAACGAATTCGAAGGCGAATTTGAAATGTCATAATGTTTGTTGGCGAGTTGAATCCGATACCTTTTTTTTTGCGGATTCACAGGCGAAAGAGTGTTCATTATTATTCACTGTTCGATTTCGTGGATTCTTTCTTGATTGTAATTTTATAAAAATTTGAGTTAGCTTTATTTTATTATATATTATATATTATTTTTTCTTATAATTTATCCACAAACCACAATAAAATATAAAATTTCGAATAAATCACAGCAAATTTCACAAATTCAATCAAAACAAAACATATTTTGTTTGCAAAGCTGTCAATTCACTGGAATATAGGAAGAAAAAGTCAAACCAAAAGTGTCAAATCACTGGAATATAGGAAGAACTATTTTCACTTCTCCGCGAATTCGTTCATAAGGAAATACGACGCGAGTCGAATTTAAAAGGTCGAATTGAAAACGATCCGCTGCGAACCTCATAATCAGGCCCCGGATTTCATTGTTTTGACAGCTTAATTTAAGCGAATCCTTAAAATTGGCTACATTAAAAGCTTTTTTATTGTTGAAATAAAATAAACAATTTCTCTTTTGGGTACTTTAAATAACTAGGTATGTTCGATTTCTTGAACCCAGTGCGAACAAGGAATTTCAGAGCATTTTAAAGAACTAATAAAAGCTTTACTTTATATTTTGTTTGCGTTTGGTAGATTTAAACAAACTGAAAAATAAGCAAACTTTTGTATTTTTATTTGTTTAAAAAAAAATTTCAGTAATCGCCTTTATTTGTTGGTTTTCTATTTAACTATGTTTGAATTTAATTCGAGTGAAGGGTTAGGTATAAAAGCAATCATAATATTTATAAAAATAAATACATTTATATAACATACACAATTTTAAGTGAAATTTGAATTTTGAGTGCACAGATAAAATATCTTAAACTGGTCACAACTTAACTAGAGTAAACAGACCACATTAGAAAGTTCAGAGCACAGTGATCCACCACGTCATCGAACATGCCTATTATTGACAACTTGTGCCATCTGCCGGAGAGAAAAGTTAAAAGTTCAGCAACTTGTTTCCGTTGTGTTCGGTAAATGCATTGCTTATAGAATGCTAAGTAAACACAGT
The DNA here is from genome assembly GCA_920104205.1 of Eupeodes latifasciatus. Classification (NCBI taxonomy): domain Eukaryota; kingdom Metazoa; phylum Arthropoda; class Insecta; order Diptera; family Syrphidae; genus Eupeodes; species Eupeodes latifasciatus. The sequence continues at coordinate 152,445,685 of OV049925.1, forward strand.
AAAATATCCATTCAAACATTTGTTTGGATTTATTTTAATGATAGAAGTAACTGGCCTCTAAAAACTGTCATATTACACAACATTCATTTTGTTTACTTCTTTTTGACATTTTATTGACATTTTAATTGGTTGTCATTTTTCAAACGTTTTAGTGAAGTGTTAAATCCGTTTTTATAAGTTGCTAAATTAAAATTATGATTTTGGTTATTTTAAAACATTTTAAGATTATTTAATCTCTTAACATTTCACTAGAATTGAAGTCACAAAATGGCCAATTGCATTTTGGACAGTGTTTCAAATATTTTTTTTTAAATTAAGAAATGCATTCAAAATTTAATTTATTTAAACAATTCAAAATTGACATTATTTGACTATCAAATTCTAAAAAAACTGATGAAGTTCTAATTTTAACTTATTAGAAAATTGTTGAATAAAACGAACAGCAAAGCTCAAGGTTATTAATACCTTCAATTTAATGACATACATTTACATATGTATACTAATTTCTATAAACTGCCATGAGTTTAACATTTCAAATTCTTCTTGTTCCACGGTCTTTTATTCTACTATAACAGGGTCCTTAATAAATCTTTTATAACTTCTGAATTTTTGACATTTGGAATTTCCCCATATTTAGGTCTGTTTGTTTTTTTTTTCATGAACGTTCACTATTAACAAGTGTTCAAGTGAACAGTTTTTAATAAATGAGAACTGGTATTTCAGTAATTAGCAAAACGAAAATTTAAACATAAACTGGTGAACTGTTAAATTTGTAGGTTGTTTATTTAAATGAGCTCGTTTTACTGATGATATATTGCAAAAGAAAAATTCAATTGTGTAGTGATTTGATAAAGAAAGCTTTGACAGATTTCCCACATTTCAACAAACAGTTCCGGATTTAGTTTCTAACATGAGTGCAATAAGTCCCATGTTCTAATTTGTATTAATATTCGACGATGTAATTACATATTTATTAATCTCTTTCTGTGTTAACGTGTGACAAGCTTCAAAGCTTCAAATGCCTGGTGAAAAGAAAATTGATTTTCATTTTAGTAGTTTCTCTCTCTCTCTCTCTCTTTCCTTGCAACTTTCATTAGTTTAGTCCGGAAGAAGGCGAAAATTCTCGTGTTAATGAACATGGGTACTGGGTAGGTAGGTCGGTAGGGTAGTTTATTTGAGTGATGGGGGTTCTATTTCTGTTTCAATTTCTATTAGGCAAACTATCCCTAGGGAGAATCGATTTTAGTTTCATGTGAATAGGCTTATGGTACTTATAGGTATGCATGTTATATCCCCCGCCAGTGTTTTAATTTGTTTTTCATTCCTTTTCCCTTATCTATATATCATTTCACCTCACAGCACGATTCGGTGTGAAATAAGTGTGTTCTAGTTTCTATTGATTTATTAGAGTTGAGTTTTGCCAAACGTGCTATACATACTATATCCACTTCCACGTCCCCCCCTTGTCCACCACCAAGCCGTGGTTGTACTTTTATTTTTGAACATATACACATACATATATAAGTATTTAAAGTCGTATAGTATATCGACCCAGTTTTAACTCCCCGGAAACGATGTTAAAGTTGCCATTATTGTGTGTAGTGTAAGAGTTTATAGATTTTGGTTTTTCTATTTTTCACTCGTATGGCGCGCTAGTGATGGTGGAGAGAAAAGAATCCATTATCCAACCGTACTTATGTACATAGGGCTGATGTGAGTGGAATGTTGAAGAAGTTCGTTTTAAAACAGGCGTGACTGTCACTGCACTAAATAAAGTACCGCAACATGTTTAAAATTCCACTTTCGAAATATATAAAAAAGCTTCAAAAAGAACACAATTTGCTTTGCATTATGCTTTGAAATATATTTTTTTTTTTCTGACCAAACAAAATCAAAAACATTTATACTTGTATCCATATAAAACATAAGACAGCAATAAGGTTGAACCGCTTTTAAAATGAATTTTCAATTTTGTTGTTTCTTTATTGTTATGTACTGACATAATAAGAAGTACGAGTGGAGACTTTATTGATTTAGGTGGTTAGCAATTGCTATAGAGGGTTAAATAAATAGCACTAAATTTAGAGAAGACATTATAAAGACTATGTGAGAAATTTTGTCGGTCTAGGCAGGGTTTTATTTGCTATTTATTTCGCTTGAATTAAGTGTATAAATGTGTACCATGTTTTGTATAGGGTGTTTTTTTATATTGAGAACTTTAAATAATAATAAATGAGTTCATTCATTCGTTCACTGTAACATCAGCTAAAAACCGATGATGCCGCCACTTAAACAAACACTTAATTTTAATGACCAAAAACATTTAACCATTTAACTAGCTTCATAACTAAGTACCGAAAAATGGATGAAGAGCTCTATAAACTTACCGAATTGATTTTTTTCTGTTTAAAGTGAATTTCCAGGATTTGGAAGCATTTCTTTGACGTTAAATGAATCATGATGAATTGCCAAATAGAAATGTCAATACAAAACTGTGAATACAATTTGACAATCATAACTGTCAAACTAATAAACATCAAAACAAACAACAAACAGAAATGTTAATACAATTTGACATTCTTGACTGTCAAATCAATTGAAAACAACCATCGAAACTTTTTATGCAGCTAAAAAACACCCTTTACAAGTAGAAAAGAGCTTTTATGATAGGTACACGTTAACCACATCTATATAGACACTTAAAGTATCCGTCTTAACGTCTTAAAAGGTTTTGCTTATACATACATATGTGGGTAATTGAGTATATTTTTGGATTATGTTTTTTGTTTAATATTTAAACAGCCACTAAGACGTGTTGGTATAATTTTCTATGAAGACGAATACTTTCAAGGTTTTTTAGGAGATGAATTTATGAGATTTTCAGCAGACTTCAAGAACCGAATTTAAGTATTGTTATGAGTTTCAAATTTAAATATCGAATTCATTTTAATTTCGACGATATACGAACAGAATTTTTTTAATATAGCTGAATAAATATTTAACAATATTAAACAAAAAAAACAAGAAATTAATTAAGGCAAAAGTTTTCATTTTGGTAACATTTGCATGATAATGGTATTTCACTTGACGTCAAGAGACAGAAAACAAAGTGATCTTTAAATATTAATTACCTTTTTTTACTTTTTTTAGGCTTTTAAATTCATAGACGATAACTACCAGCTACTTTTTGACATTACCACTGAACATTTTTTTCTTTGGAATTTGTTGGTAACTGAGCCTACAGGAATTTAAAAGTTTTGTCTTAAAAGTAATAGAATTAAGCCAGATATAATTTTTATGAAATGATTTTAAAGATTTTGAAGTGGATTATCATTGGTTTCAAAGTCTCATTCTATAGAATTGCTTAACCGTGTTGTAATGAATTCAATCCTAGACGACTTCATTCGACAAAGAAGTTTGTGAAAGTCGTGAAATTGTTGTCACTTAAATTGTTGCGTCAGAAACACTTCTTCTTGAAAAGGTATGTTCAAGTTAGAATTCACATGTTTTGAAATTAGTTCACAAGAAGACTAGTGTCAAAGTTTTGTTTTTTTGTTTATAATAAACGGGCACTCAAGGGGTTATTAACACATTTAACATGTTTTAAGTTTAAACACAGTGCGAGCTTTAGGAAAATAGGGTAGGATTAAAAAGAAGATACCGATGCACATTGGTCTTAAAGTTTTGAATATCAAAATGATAGGGAAAAACAGAGTTGGGTAAAGCATTCCACATTCTCGATGTGCGGTTAAAAAAAGAATCTAACAGCACTATTATGGCTTTCAACTATCAATTATTTGATAACTGATAACTTCTATCAATTTATTGATAATTTGGTATTATGTGTATCAAATGATAATTTTTCACCCATTGTGAATACTAATCAATATACGATTGTGAACAGGTTTTGTTTGGTGTTTGACGTTTGTCATTTGTGTTGAGTTCTTGTGTTTTGGTCTAAAAATAATTTCGGCGGAATAACTTAAGTTGTTTTTATTAAATAAATTTCTCTTTTTTCTTAATAATATTTTGTTTATTTAGGAGTAGAATAGTTAGCAACAGAAAACAAATAGAAAGGCTTGTGGAACTAATGGAGGAAAATCCTGAGGTTGCAAAATACTGTTTATTTTAGCTTGCACGATAAACCTTCGTTCCTCAGTACAATTGCCTTCAAACAACAATTCTAGTGAAGCCATTTTGTTCTTCAATTTGTATATTCAATAAAAACTACAAAAAAAAACTTTTATAAATCGTATTTAAATTACAATTCTTTACCATTTACGAATATTTGATACATTTGTCAACGAAGATTTTGTAGCTGATAGAATATTTGATGGGTATCAATATGTTTGATAGCCGTAATACCGAGTTTATCAATAAAGCTATTCACAATAGATCTTTTAATTCACTATTTATCAAAAATATTGATAATTGATCACCATAATTCCTATTCATTAATTTTGTTGATAATTATCAACTATTATCAAATATCGTGTTGATATTTGATCACCATAATAGGGCTGTAATATTCATTCCTAGAAGTACGAGTATTACGGCTGAATTGTTTGAGCGGGGGAATGCAACTGGTTAATTCGACAGAAGACTTTTTATAAAAATATCGGTAGAACAATGAAAGGCATGAAACATTGAAGTGACGTAGTTGTTTCGGTTATAATTCTATCGCCTATCATTTTCAAAGCTCTTTTTTGGATCCTGTCCAAAGTACTTAAACTTGTTTTAGGGGCACCTGCCCAAATATGCCAGTTATATTCAAGTTTTGGACGAATGAAGGCTTTGTAAATTACAGTCAGCAATTACTAGCAGCATTTTTGGCAATATCGAATATGTGATCATTCCATAAGAGGGGATCTCTCAGGGGATGAATCTTTCTCGAGGCACTTCAAAAAAAAGTGTTTGTCTGGCTCTTTGCCATAACCATACAATTTGAGGATCTTTAGAACACTCAATTTGAAATAGGTATTTGTCTTCCAGAATTCTTTGGTGAAATGTGAAAAACGAAAAAAAAAAAAATGGAGTCGAGTCACTCTTCGTCATGAAAACGTTAGCCTTCCACAAATCAGTTGAAATTACTGAATTTTTGAATACGTAAAATATTGAATTAAAGGGCCTTCTTGAGGACAGTCTTGATTTGACACCCATCGACTTCTGCTTGACACTAAACAAAATATTGATGCCTTCAAAAAATATATTTCAGAGGTCTCTCACGATAAGTGTCCCAATTTGGTTGAAAATCTACTGATTGCCTAAGGAAAAAATTTTGAAAAACATATAAAACCCCGTTATAATTACCAACAATTGTGTTTTCATTGTTAGGTTAAAAATACAAAGAGGAGTCTTGGCATGAACATTTTTCATTGCTACATAAAACATTTTTCCATAGTAATAGTCTCATAAATAAAATTTTGGTGCAGTGGCGATGCAAGGCGTCTTTTTGTCATCAAGGTTAACATTCTCGAACTACAATCTTATGAAATAGCATGATAAAGTCTTAATCCAATAAATATATTTGAATGGAGTTTGATGTCATTTCAAAATGATAGTTTCAAAGTCAAATCAACAAATTATGCCGTAAATTTATATCACTGGTTCACTAGGGCGTATACGCACTTTCCTTATTTCACTAATTTTTATATCGCTCGTGTTGCGTTAGTTTATGTTTATCGTACTATCTTTCATCATCCATAATTATTCCCTTGATTAGTTTTTTCAAACTGTCAATGATATTTTTATGGCATGATAAAATTACAAAAAAAAAACTTGAATTTTCATGAAACACAAAACGAAAAGTAAAACAAACAAAAAATATATGTAGATGAGTTTTATATCTCACTTTCATTTTATTTTATTAGATTATTATTATGTTTTATTTTGTTAAATGAATACATAAGTTTTCAAGTTGAATCAACTTTTTAATGAATTCATCAAATCTTCCATAATTAAATAAATGATCTATGAACTATAAAAAAGGTAATTTTCAGAATTATTTGGGAATTTATCATTTCATTAGCATACAATATTTTAGCATAGTCATAATATAAAAGTTCATTCAAATTAGCAACTAGGTTGTAAGCAGATACATCTCAAAATCATTTTTTGTTTGTCAATACAAGTCTGGAATTTACCGTGAAAGGTGAGTAATATTTTTCATTAAAAGTAGGTCATTTGATATTTTGTGTAATAATCTATGCGAATACAAAATTGAATAATAAGATAAGCGTGGGAGTTTCGAATTAATCGCCATTTGTGTGTAACATTATTACTTCCTATCAAATGTTACAGTTTATAAATATTATATTCTGAAACTAAACGACTTTGAATTAAAAACCATAATTATAAAAGGATGTAACCCACATTAATAACTTCAAATTGATGACCTTACAAATTTGCAAATAATATTTAAAGAACTTATTAAACTTTGAGCTGTAATCTAACCAAATATTTTGTATAAGACGAAATACATAAGTTTCAATCAAACATATTTTTTTCGGTCTCATCGGTTTTCATCATTGAAACCAATCCTTGGAATTTGTTTGATTGGTTATATTTGTCATTGAAAATTACTGTCATTAAACACAAATTTTCTGATTGGAATCAAGTATTTTAGGTAAGGGGCCGGTTATAGCTATCAGTAAAATCCATCAGTAAATTTTTGTTTTTAGTTTTTGAACATGTTAAAGCTTTATTTCTAGAAAAAAAATGGTTGCCTGTAAAGTCGGTTTTACGGGCGAAGATTTTACGTGACAACGTCTTTTTCTCGGTAGAATATTTATTGATATGAATATAATTAAATTGCACAATAGGAACAAGGAATTGAATGAAAATAAGAATTGCACAAATTTTTTAAACTAATAATTTACTTAACACTATCAACATTTATCAATAGTATGACATAACCTATAAACTCAGTTTCTCAACTTTTGTGTCAATCTAACAATTAATCAATCAATCATAGTTTACGATAATGAAATATCAGTGTACAATTATTTACCTTTATTGTTGTAGTTGTTGTAAATGACGAATCTAAGCACTCCACATTTTCACTACAGACACAGCTGACGATACTTTAACCACACGTGTGAACTTGTATTATGACGCTTTCTTGTTTTTCCAACGCCAAGAACGTTCGAGAAAGACAAAGACAGAGACACAAGCATGCGCCGATTCAATGCGCCTAATTCTCTAGTGCTGCGCGCGCGGCAGACCGATCATAGTTGAGTGGGAGAGAGACGCAAGGCATTCGGCGGGCCTCTCTCTCGTTCGGTGACTCATCGTAACGTTACCGGGCGTTACACTTTTTCATAAGTGACTCCCAGCCGCAACCTAATTTAAGACGTTGTCACGTCAAAAGATTGATGCAATAAGATGAATTCTATATTCAAGTACTTTTTTTCAAAAAAAAAAAACAATGCAGTTAAAGTTTCATTTAATTTATAAATCCGTTTTAATTTTTTTTTGATGAAATTTCATTTTACTGAACAGCTGACTGCCAAAAGCCAAAAAAAATTCCATTTTGTTTTACTGTTGGTGTTCCAATTTTTTACTGTTCCGATCAAATCATTAAAAATTTTACTGATGAAAGCAACAGTAAAAAACAAACTCTTCAAATAGAAACTTCAAAGTGACATTTAATTTAATGAAGTAAATTTACTGATTGCTATAAACGCTCATCAGTAAAACATTTCAGATTCTTCCTGTTTCAAATTTTACTGATAGCTACAACCGGCCCCTAAGAGTTGATCATTGAAAGTAAAACTGACAGGCGGGAATGTACAGAAAATGAAACACTGTCAGTAGTGGAACGACTTTGATCCAAACTAAGAACTAAAAATCAGCTGTTTATTGAAAACGATTTTATTAATGAAAAATACGAAATGAACTCAAAGAAGGCTCTGACTTATATAAAGCCTTTTTTTTAGTAAACAATTTCTACAACTCATATGTAAGTCCTCTATTACACATTGACTCACGACTCACAACTCACTTTTGACTTTCCTTATAAATTTGTATTCGGTGAGGCAAGCGCTATTACACGTGGACTCGTGCCCCATGCCTCAAATTTGACAATTATTGTTTGTTTTGTTTTGAATGTTCCTTCTCGTTGGCTTTAATTTTTCGATAGTTTTTGAAGTTAAAATTTATAATACAAAATAAATAGGATTTTGGAAATGGATTCCGAAAATTTATTAAAGCTGTTGAAGTTACACACATTTCTGGTTTTCAAACAAATTTGATGTTTATCCCAGAAAGAAGAAAATCGAATAAAAAAGAACAGCATAAAACGAATATGAGAAAAAAGAAACGTCAAAGTGAGTCTACTAAAAATTTGCCCAAGACTCACCGGAAATTTTTTTTTGCATCTCATTTTCTCACATCTGCTTTGTTTTTCGCACTCATGTGAGTCGTGAGTCGTGACACATCGTGTAATAGCAGACTAAGCTTCATTTTGACACCAAACATAACAAATTTGTTTTTCAATTAACGGTTTTAAATGTCAAAACTAATTTCCCAATGATGAAAACCAGATAGCTATAACTGGCCCAAATGGTTTCTAAGAAAAATTTTTTGAATATTTAAAGAAATCAACATTTTCAATTTGACACATTATGGGAACTTACAAACCCATTAAGAACTTTCAAAATTTTTCGGCTTAAAAATAAATATAAAAATGTGTAAGAAAGTAATTCACAAAATAAGTAGCTATCCCTCTTGGACTATTTAGGATTAAGTTACAAAAGAACAACCTGATTCTTTTATAACTTAACACTTTAACAACTTCTCGACCAGTTTATATTGTTAAAAATGAGTTGACTGAACTCTCCATTCATCCAAAAACAAACGAAAACCTGAATGATTTTAATATTTCACAAGATAAAATTGTTTGCATAACTGATGATGTGCCCATAACCATAATAATTAACAGCTGGTTACATTTATGTTAATTTTCAATTCACATCAAGATTGAGTTCACACGAGAACGTCATCGGTCAGTTAAAGTAAGTGTCAAAAAAAAAGAACATAATCTATGTGATGGTCATAAAGTTGGCACCGTTTAGACTATGTGGTTTTGATCTTACAAAATTCTGTGAGTTCTGTTTGTGTGACACATAACTTCTCGTGAGTAGGCACTCGCTATGGGAATTTCCAGCGCTGCTTCATTATTTATTTAAGCAGTTTTACACTTTATCTTTTTTTTTTAACATGTGCAGTGCATGACTTTTAGCGGGAACATTTTTTGGCTCTTAAGATTCATACATTTTAAGATTGATGATGATTGCACTTGGTTTTGTAGAAATAAGAGAATGAATTTTTTATGAATGTGACGCTCGTGTTTAATACTCTATGTGAGCTATGTTCAAGATATACAAACATTAAACCTTGGAATTCTTTTTTTTTTTCGTTGTTTCGGATAAATTTACAAAGCTTCCAATTTTATGACGAGAAAATGTGAACGTGATCTACTCAGAAACAACAACAAAAACCATCACATATCGTTCGCTGACGGTAGGTTAGGTACTCAAAGAAAACGAGTTCTTCATTTAAAAAAATAATGAAAATACTTAACAACCACTTTTTGATATGGATTTTGTAATCTGAGTGTCTTAACATCAAAATAAGAGACGTTTGAAGTTGGAAGGCCATCCTATCATGCATATGTTTTCCTTTATATGAGATATGGGAAGTGAAAGAAGCCACGTCTGAAGTCTGCTCTAATTAGAGATAGATAAATGTTATAATGGTTAGGTTAGGTATCGTATGTGAAATGATTCTTTTATATTTATCCAGGTTTTTTTATATGCTGCTATGCTACTTCAATTATTTTATAAAGACAACAAAAAAAGATACAAGTAAATGCCAACAATAAATTGAATTCTTTGGTTTAGCATTTATTTGAAAAGCTCTTTTTGTATTGTACATTTGTTGCGTGTAGGCTACGGTAAAGATTGAGTGAGATAAGTCTATAGCTACTTTAGTCAATTAACAGATTTGTACAATTGTTCTATCTGTTTTAATAAACAAGATATTGTTATGCATATCAATTGAATGAATTCTCGATGAAATCCGAGAAGATTGTTTTGTTAGAATAGAAATTCCAGTTTTGTTCAGCAGTTTTTCTTTGTATGCATTTTTGTCTTTGTTAATTATGAATTTATTCAAAACAATATTCTATCGAAATAGACAGTTGCATAGCTTCTCCCCGTCAAATAATTCTTCCTTTGTACTCGAACTTCCAGGAATACGTTAAACACAATTGCAGACGTACTGTCTAATATATAGATTATTTTTATCAACCGCGCTTTAAAAAAGTGGAACAGTGCTAAAATGAACTGACAAGACATCAACTGCAAAATTAATTGACATTTTTGTCCCATCACAATTTCAAAGAGACGGATTCCACGCTGCAAAACTATAAACTATACTAAGATATTAAAATTAATTGAAAATCCACATCAACTGTCAAACTAAATGTCACTTTTGTCTTTTTAAAATTTTACAGTTCAAGGTTTTACCTTTAGAATTTTTAACTGACTTTAAATGCAAAAAACACGTTCTCGAGACATAACAGATTTTAAATACATTATTTGGATCAACTCAATGTTAATTGTATTTAGTTTAGTATTGAAATACTACTTATTCTATAATCCAATTTGACGGGAAACATTTTATACGGAATAATTAAAATAATAATAAAATAAAACGAATCACATGATAACAAATTTCAGCCTTCAGTTGAATAAAAAAATGTGATGGGTTAATATTTTCACAAAATTACACTTGACAGGGAGATTTTTTTTAAAAAATGTAAAGTAAACTTTCCACCAAAAAGTGAAAATTATTTGACAGCTGTTCAATCAGATTCAAAAATCTCGCCTTACCTTCAAGTAACAACCTGCCTAATCGGCCTCAACTTTAGAATCCACAGATTACAAATATGAGTGTTTAATTAGGATCCCAAATCGAGGACAGATTCCGGATTGCAACATATTATGCAGCTGTCACATTAAATGTCATTTTTGACTTATCAAAATTTGACAGTTTAAGATTTGATCTTTGAGATTTTAACTAACTATGAATATAATGAAAGATTTCTGTAGACATAATGGACTGCACGAACATTCTTCTAGTACCTACTCGTATTAAAATAGTACTTTTCTTCATTATCAATTTGACAGAGAAATTTTGTTACAAGCAAATGAAAATAAATTGAATCACACAATAATAAAGTTTAGCATTTGGTTGAATAAAAAAATATGTTCGGTTGATTTTTGACACAATTAGACTTGGAGATTTTTCTGGACAATCATTATTTGTAAGCTGTCAAATTAGATTAAAAAACTTAAAGCCTTAGATCCAACTTTTTGTCGTGTGAACCTGACAATCATATCAAATTTGAGAATAGTCAGATTCAAAAAAAGTATTCAGTTCAGTATTTACGGACCAATTATAGCTGTAATTGGTTTTCATCATTGAAATTAATCATTGTAGTTTTATTTGGCAGGTCGTTTATAGCTATCATTAAAAATGTCTGTCATTGAAAAAAATTTCCTGATTGAAATTTTTATTGACAGAAATCTGTAATTGGAATTGTGTGAAATTGGAACACAAATAAGTGGAACGATTCGTTTCACTTATGAACATAAAAGTATCAGCTGTCCTGAATTTCCGTCCAGAACATAGAAAAATACATTTTTAGTGAAAAATAAATGCGCAATTTTATTTGTGTGATTTCCGACACAAATGAGACACCAACTGTCAAAAAAATGTCATTCTTATTTGATCTCAAGATGACAATTAATGTTTTGCCGTTGAATAAATTATTTTAACTTCTTTTAACTTTTAACCAAAATGTAAAATATGTTCATCTTATAAAAAATTAACGAACTTTTCTGTCATTTTAATGACAGATAATTCTACTGTCATTTTTATAAACTCTACCAATATACGACAAAATTATGCAAATTCACTGTCATATACACCCCACAATATGATTTAAAATGTACATATATGTAAATAATTCTCTTGCAACTATAAATTTCTCAATAATTCTCGTTATGCTTAAAAATTCATTACCATTTTCTAGGAATAATAAAATTCACATCAATGCAGTTTGCAAAAGCAAATCCTTCGAGCAATTTATTTATTTATTGTTTTTAAAAATGTATCTACTGCATCGTTATATGTGTATTTTAGTTCAATCAAAAATTAGAATAGAATTCTAAATGTCTATTTGATAGATTAGAGCAAAACGTAAATCAAACTAAACTTTTATGTTTACTCATTTATCTAACTTAGCATTAGCATTTCACCGAACTTAATGTAGGTACATTGCGGTCAGATATATGATTTAAGCTGTTAAGTTCTTCCGACAGAAAACAGAAACAGAAACTTGTACACATTGTACTTCAAATAGTAGATTAATTATTCAATTCCTATCCGCCCATTAAACGATAAATAGAACTCCCACTTTCAATTAGCTACAGGGTGTTTTAGATACTTATGAAGTATTTTTGAATTTCAAATTTTCCTCAAACTTTTGATGGAATTGCTTTTTTATATTATTATTCTTTTTTTATACCCAATAATTCTGTGAAATTATATCATAATCAGCAAAAATGTTTTATTCAACTCTGAGCTTATAGGAAATAAGATGACATTTGACAGTCATATGGGCGCAAATTTCCAACACACCCTGTTTTTAGTCATTTTTTCTGCACAAGCCTTTGACAATCTGCTGCATGCATTTATCAGGTTATTCCATGTCGTGTTTGTCTTCATAGTACCTACACATTATACTCCTTCAAGGATCCCCACACACGTTAGGTAAACTTTTATACCTTCGTGAATTGAACAAAAGGAGTTTGAAATATAAGAAAATTATTTACGACTTTTGCAGTCATTCATCGTAGCGCCCGCAGCGCTGGCTGTGAGGGGTAGATACGAGCACTTCAGCTCAGGGGATTTACTATACTTTTAATTTCATATTCCGCCCCCGATAAACAACCCACCCAGAAAGAGGTAATCGACCCGCAATAAATCGAGGTCATCCCCTGGTTTAGCACCATTCCATGAATCCACAAAGAGAAAAACAAAACTGTCCTTAATCCCACCTTACATTTACATATACGATTACGATATACGATGGCTACGCTGGGACGCATATGAGAATAGAAGAATAGAATATTTAAACAAAAAAAAAAAAACCAACTCACCTGAGCGAGGCTTTGGCGTGGGTGGATTGCCGCGTGGAGCAGGTCTCGGTATTGGCTGTGGTAGGGGCTCCTGAGGGCAGTACGTTGAATCCCTAGCAGCATCCACTGCATTATTGGGATTAGAGTCCTGGGGTGATGTGAGACCCGTTGTTGTCATTGTTTTGTTGTTTGTGTTTTTTACTTTTTTCAAATACAAATATTGTTCTCTTTGTTTATTTCGATTGTGCATTCTATGCGATGCCAGAGTCCTCTTGCGAGTTGATTTTTTTGCTTTTCACATTTCTTTATAATTTACAAGGATGACACATCATTGCCATCACTGGTATCGCCGCCGCCGCCACCGTTACTGCCGACGACGTGCGTTTTCTTTTTGTTGTTATACGTTTTTATTTTCGCTGCAAGGATAACAATTTTTTTTATGGCCCGCTTTGCTTTTACTGATGGAAACAGCACAGTTTTTCACACACGGCTGCACCTACAATATTGAATCACTGGGTAGGTGTTTTTCCTTGGACTTTATGGGCGCTGCATGCTTTTTTCAGATCCTGAATACTTTTCTTTTTTTATTTGACATTTGCAGCCCTCCCCCTCAAGGAGACACACAAGAATATAAAAGCCCTTGCAGAGAGCAGCACGGTTGTTATCGATCCGAAAAGCAAGTATAGGGCTGAGACTGGAAATGCGATTCTGATGATGGTTATGGAAAAAGGACGAAAAGCAGTGACACACAATAACAGATGATGATGACGGAGAAGACGGTGGCGCGCAGGAGGAGCAGAAGGCGGATGGTGATGGTGAAAAATCAACAACAACAACAAAAAAAAAAAACGAAGACGGAAAAAGGAAGGCAAGGGCGGCAATGGTTGGTTATATATGAAAACGGAAAACCCTCTTAATGACCGTGAATAAGAAGCAGATGATTAAACGACAAAAAAGGAGAAGAATTTAGAAACGGGATGCTGAATTCAAGTTTCAAGGATTTTCCCACTTCTTCTTCCTCATATACAAATAAGGGGAGGGATGTGATTCGTTTGGTAGAGAAATAAAGTTCACCACCCCTTTTTTATTTCAATCCACGCACTTAAATGCACACAAACAGAAAAAAAAACATTCACCAACTATGCCACGGAAAATGGGAAAACACGCGCAATTAACCACAACCGAATACCGTTAAGTTCGAAGTTAGACTAAAATAAAAAGTCGAAACGTCGAAAGACAATCCAATTCCAATCCATGGCCATGCCGCGGCTGTAAAAAAGAGTCTTTTCTGCAAACCTTTTTAAAACTCCACTTACTCTCTTTCCGCTGCACATGCTGCAGAAAAATTTATCTCTCTCTCTCTCAATACGAGATTGTTTTCCTCTCTGACTTCGTTTCCGTTGCTCTTGTGGAGCAAACTTTCGCGTTGCGCACTTCGAAAACTGAGATCTAGATACTTTTTGGTTTGTATCTTTTTCTTCGGTACCTATATATTAAACGGGTTCTCTTCTTGTCTGGCTGGCCCCATCAACATTAATGACGTCACATTTACGTCACTAACTTTGGTATTTCGAACTTGTGGTTCTATTTCTGCAACGGAACCCCACCAGAACTCGTTGTCGTCGTAGTCTTTTTTGTCGTGACTTGGAACTGTGGAAGGAAATAAATCATGCAGAGCGGAATGTGGACACAGATTGGAGCTTTAGCATTGGACATGCGCTATTTGTTGTTTTGGGGTGTACCACGGACGTCGACAAAGACGACGACGTATGTACACCGTTCATAACGGTTCGGTGTACAATCGAAACCGACTTCATCCAAAGACGTAATAATTTTTGGGTTCCATCCAACCAAGTAGTCCGGGGTTATTGTGTGAACGACTGTTTTGTGGGAAACAAGGTTACAGTGGAGATATATATAGTTTGGCAAGAATTTTGGAGGTGGGCGGCTTGAACGAGTGATGCTGGTTCCCAAATGGTTATTTAACAAATTCTGCGAGTTTCAGAGATGTGTTTCTTTTTTTGATTTGATTCTTTTTTGTTTTTGGCATATAGTAAAGTAAATACATGCTGCAAATGGGAGGTAGGTCAGTTGGGACTTGGGGAGTTGTATAGTAGTTGATCGGATATACTTTCGATTTTTTTGTTTTTTCGGGACGGGACGGGACGGGACGGGACGGGACACATACTGTGCTTGGAGATTTGCGATAGTCACGTTCTTCCACCTACCTACCTACATACACCTTTCAGATACACTTTATCTCTATCTCTTTGGTGCGATTAAGGTGATTGGATTGTTTTGGAGTAAAAATATAAATAAAATTGTTCGCAGCCTTGTGACTGTACTGGAACTGGATATATGGAATTGTTGGGTTGATTTATGCGGACAAGTTTCATGTGAATAGCATTTTAAATTGGATACAGGAAAAACAAAACAAACAAAGTGAAAGGGATTTGCAAATTTATAACAAAAAAAATGTAGGTATAGGGATTTCTCATCGCAGCAGGTTTTTGAGAATTGGACAAGTTAAATTGGGTTTATAGAGGTCTAATGAAGAAATATCTATAAGGGACACACATGGTCCTAAAGAAGAAAGAGGGTTTCTGTAATGTTTATGTACCTATTTAGATCTTTTTTTTTTTGTTGGGAATCGTTTTTTATTAAACTTGTTAATTTTGGGTTATGGAGCATTAAGCTATTGAAATTGGGTGATGTAGAACCCATTGAGAAAGGTTCATGTAACCGCATATTATTTTTAAACCAAGATAATATAAGAACTGTTGGGGAGGGTTCGAATTAATTACATTAAAACCTAAACGAAAATTTAATAAGGACGAAAAATCAAACAGAGCTTTAAACACAGACTCTATAGACTTCTTTTACTTAGTAAAATATTTATAAATCGCATGGTACTCTTCCTTACCTATAAAGCTGAGTACAAAAGATTGTCACATCTTATATGTACAATGCTGTCAGACCTGTCAAAGAAAAATATGTCCCAAATGTCATGCAATCACTTTACCTTACAATTTAATAAAGCGATATTTTTTTGAGTTCAGATCAGTGCACTGAGCAGACCCTCAGAACGCAAGTTACGCTCTGAGCAGAGTTTGATCAAAGCTCTCCAAATTATTTATGAAACAAACTGGAGAACTTAAATGTCAAAAAATTTAGAATTTGCAATCTGTCTCTATAAAACTACTTGAAACAAATATGAAGTTAGCTGCACTTAGGTTTTTAGTCCATTAGCTAGGTCATTTTATTCAAAGCTCATAAAGAGCGCTTCCAACAACACGACACGAGTGATCTGATATGTACATATGTACATACGTCTAAACTAGAAAGGAAATACAGATCATTTTTGAAAGCTCAGTTATTTGGACTGGGCCTAAAACTGAAAAGAACTCTTTATGACTGTCAGATTTTGCAATTTTGTCAAATCAATCAGTAAAAAAAACTGTCACAATACAATTATTCAATGGATGCGTTTAATCTCGTGTTGGATAGGGTATTCTTAGACACATTATTAAACGAGTCGGATAGCTTAATTGATTACATATGTATGTAGCTGTCAACAAAAAAAAAAACAACTATTAGTTGTTTTTAAAAATCAAACACTCTTTTAAATTTCGAGGTCCAAATCTATTGTAAAACAAAATTTTCATCGCATAATTTTAATAATGTACGGGATTTTTACCAAAAAAAAAGATACAAATTTGGAATCAATTTTCTGGTTGCTTCAAATTCAACCTGTGTTGAATCAGCTGTTCAGTCAGATACCAATAAATACCAGAAATTATTGGATACCTTTGGATCCGTTTTTTGACATCCCTGCTGCTTTGGATCACCTGTTATTTTAGACCAACAAAAAGCTTTCCGGACCCCTGAGATTGAAATCAGCCAATGAGTCAATTTTGACTGAAACGTCACTATCAGCCATTATGAGACGACGTGACTTTTAAGATTGTCAGAAGTCATTGTTAAAAAAAGAGTCTGGGGTGCGACCCACACTGATAACTTCCCATCCCGTTTGTCGATTTGTCTTGCTTAAAAGTTTGTCTATATGTATCAATTTCTACCGAATTTGCGTACTATTTTTTGTAGATTTTATTTTTTTTTTTATAAAAAAACGGAGTTTTGGATTTTTATAAATATTGTCTGTGAAATAAAATAAGTTTGAAGCCAATATTTGTAATTTTTGAAAAGCTATTTGAGTCGAAAGTAAATTTTTACCTAGTTTAAGTATTGTTTTTTTTTTTAATTTTTACCTAGTTTAAGTATTATTTTTTTTTTAATTTTTATTTCTTGTAAAAAAAACTATCAATTCGATTTTTATCAAAATTTTATCGAATGTTGAAAACAACATTTTTTATAAGATAAAATTAGTTTGAAGCCAATGTCTCAAATTTTTGAAAAGATATTTACGTCGCAAAACAATTTTTACCAACTTTTATAATTTTTTGTTTAGGTTTTTATTTTTTGTAAAAAAACTGTCAATTCGATTTTTCTCAAAATTGTTCCTAATGTTGAAAACAATATTTCTTATAAGATAAAATTAGCTTGAAGCCATTATCTCAAATTTTTGAAAAGATATTTGAGTCGAAAATTAACTTTTAACGACTTTTGTTAAGTTTTTTTTTTCGGTTTTTAATTTTTTGTAAAAAACCTGTCAATTCGATTTTTTTTCAAAATTTTACTGAATATTGACAACAATATTTTTTGAAAGATAAAAGTAGTTTAAAGCCAATATCTCAAAGTTTTGAATAGATATTTGAGTCGAAAATCAATTTTTAACAACTTTTATTAATTTTTTTTTTTGTTTTTATTTTTTGTAAAAAAAACTGTCAATTCGATTTTTCTCAACATTTTTCAGAATATTGAAAAAAATATTTCTTATAAGATAAAATAAGTTTGTAGCCTTAATCTTAAGTTTTTGAAAAGATATTTGAGTCGAAATTCAATGTTTACCAACTTTGAGTAATTTTTTTTTTTTAGGTTTTTATTTTTTATAAAAAAACTGTCAATTAGATTTTTCTCAAAATTTTATCAGATGTCAAAACATTATTCTTCGTTGCACAAAATTGTTTTGGAGATGAAATCATATAGTCGTAAAATTTTCGAGGCGACAAATTTTTTTTTTTCAGTTTTTTTTGATTTATAAAAAACCGTTAATTGGATTTTTTTCTAAAAATATACTTGTTTTGTATCACGTTACAATATATAATATAAAATTTAATTCAAGTCTCTAGCTTCATTGGTTCATGAGATATTTAGGGTTAACCAAAATGTTCACCTTTTTTTAAACTGCTATGGTAAAAAAAACACCCACCCAATTTTCTTGAGAGCCCTTTTTGCATCTTTTTACCTTATTATCTGTATAACAAAATTTATTTGAAGTCGATATCTCTTCTGGTTCTTGAGCTATGGAGGACGAAAAAAACGTCGCGAACGTACGTATACACACGCACGCACAGACATTTTTCTAAAAATCTTTTATTTCGACTCTAGGGACCTTAAAACGTCGAGAAATGTCAAAATTTTCAATTTGACAAATCGGACCCATTACAAAAATCTGACATTTGCTAAAAATTTCTTCATTGACATATACACAAATTCTTCGGCTTGAACTCAAAATCTAGTCAGCAAATAATCTGACTAGAAGTCGAAAGACATTGATACAAAATTAACCAGTAGACAATTTTTGATTGCAATGCGTCATTCGTTTGTACTAAGCTTAAGGTTTCTCAGAAAATTTAAAAAATGACTTAAAAAATTGCGGGTCGTATAAATAATTCAGTTAATTAATGTTTAAATCGTATATCTTTTAAAGAATATAATATGCAACTTAGAGGCCTTGGATTTCAACCATGAAATTTGTTCAATGCTCGCTGTAAACGATCTGTCAAAAAATCAAATGATTGGATTGGAATCTTTGCCTAAGGTCACCGAAAAAACTTTGTATTTGGCAACTTTATGTTACACAAAAAAAAGATGCAAAAAACAATATTTAATAATTCAGCTTCTAGGATCTTTAAGATTATGAATTTCCAATTATTAATTAATTAAAGCAAAATACAGATTCCTATTCATATAAGAACTGTAAAGAGTTAGTCCCATAAAATCATAAAATACATAACTATGCATAATCCTATTAAATATTTCATCCATACCATTAATATCACAAATATACATTTTTAATGAAATTAAATTTGCAAAACATCTTCATCTTCATCATATTGCCCCACAAACAAAAAGTGTTGCGGGTCAAAGAACCGATTAAAATCAAATTACGAAAACATAATGACATCAACTTACAATTAGGTACTAAACACAATGGAAAATTCCAAGAATCGATTAGGCTACAGAAAGTGGTCGTTAATGTTTCATCAAGTAAATATCATTTATTTTTTTTTACATATATGTATGTACCTAAACAGCATCCCAAAAGATAGATTAAATCGTATAATCTAAAGAAGAGTTCAACCCATGTCACTTGCTTGGGTAAACTAAATTAAGGACTATAAACAAAGTTATAAAAATAAAACTTGACCCTGTTTATTTTTATATTGTGTTGTCCCTCAGGCAAAAAGATTTCTGAAAATCTAAAAATTAAAAAAGGTCTTTTACCATCTATTTATGGAATTCTATTTAAAAAAAGGTTTAATCAAACGATTTGACATAAATAAATATACAACTTCAGAAATTGGATTAAACTTTGAATATCGCGACACTGGCGCCACCGCTGCCACCTGTCACTTGTGCCTAATGCATATCAACCTTTACATCACGACACAATAATGTAAAATGTCAATTACTAAAATAAACGTTGCAACTATATTTATGCTGAACTTTATAACAAAGGCAAACATTTTTAGAGAGAAGTGCTTCCATTTAAAAAAAAAGTCAATAACATCTTGATGGCGTCTTCATATTCAAAATCCACCTCTTTCTCCATATAAGACAATTTGAGAAAAAAAAAGTAAAAAAATCTAAGCTACTGCAGGTTGGGTGTTATATTACGAGAAAACCCATCGAGACATAGCTGCACCAGAGACGATGACGATGGAGCTGCTGTACTTGTTCCAGACACTTAAGCATGCAAAAGACGTCTTTTTTTGTTTGTTTTTGCATAGTGACTTCCACTGCAGCAGCGGACCGAAGAGTAGCTTAGCTGGAGCATGAAACTTCAAACGCAAAAAAACATGAAGACATCCAGCAATCGACCATGTCACTTGACCGTTTATGTCGTAGCTCGACGGACGACAAAATGTAAAGATGAATGAACGGAAGCAGGAGAACTAATCACCTACATAATCACCTCCCATCAGAGATATTTTGTTTGTGTGTTTTTATTTTTTTCCTAGAATGGAAGCTGTGGCACAGCACAGCACAGCCGAAGTGATGGAGAGCGTTTAATGATAGTTTGTTTCAACGACTTTCACCACTCTTGTAAATCCGGTACAGCCGAAGGCCAGCAGCTTATCTATACTTCTTTGGCCCGATGTTGGTCTCAACGTCGTCGTCGGTCGGAACGAATGATATCTATCTTTTGGAATCCAGTTCTCAATATGCGGTTCAGTCAATTCAATTTAGCCCGATTTGACCCCACGTCCACATCGTCGTAGTCGCTAGTTGTGGAAGGCTCACGAGCACGAGTACGACTATGAGTATGACGATGCTGATGGTCGGTTGCTGTTGTGATGGGGACTTAACCTCATTACGCTTTATAGCTTGTGCTATAGGAATTGTTGCAAATGTATGTAGCTGTAACTACCTGGGAAACTCAATTTTGCACTGATGCTGCTCCTGCTGCTGTTGCTGCAGCTTCAGGTTCAGGTTCCCGGCGTGATTATATTGGACTTTAAGTTTTCATTTTCATTTTTTTCCATTTCCGAATGCGAGTTGAAAAAGGAAATTGAAAATTAATTTAGCTCCAACTATATGTAGATGATGGAAGTGGCGCCCGGGTGGGGAACCTTTCCTCTTGCTGGTTGTATACTTTTTCACTACTAAAACTATCTATATTAAATTTTCTTCAAGGGGAGAGGGGTGTGGTGTATAGATATGGAAATGTCACATTTAAGTTGATTAAAAAAAATGCTTCCCTGGGAGACGTACGTGTGTGATAGTCTATGAAGTCATCCCATCACGTAGAAAATAAATTCTCCCACGTGTAGATTTTTAAAAGGATCGCACTTCCTTAATCAAATTAATTCATCTTACAACTAATAGATATGTGTCTATGAGTGCCAATTATTATTATTAAATTAAGTTAACAACTCACCTCGGGTAGAAGACTCCATTTATGTTGCGGCTTAAATTTACAATGGATTACTTAATGGAACACAGAAAACACAATTCACATTGTTTTCGTTTTCAATTAAAACAATAATCACACACTTATGAATGCCTATTTAATTGAATTAAGGTACAATTTTGATTGGATTAATAAACACACAACGACGAGATGATTAAAGGGATGTAAAGCTCATATTTCCGAAAGATATCCTTATCTTCAAAGGCGAAGAGGAAGGTTTATCACACAAATTGAGTTAAATTTTATAACCACGTTTTTATCTTCTAAAAGAACACAGAGGAGGACGAAGAATTCCAAGAAACGACCTTGAAGTAAGGGCAAACACCTTTAGAATATTTCATTTTAAACAAATTCACGACCTTAACAGGGTGGATGTAAAATATTTATATTTTAAAATTTATTTAATTATGACAAGCTTAAGCTTAAAGAGAGCAAAAGCAAAACCATACCAGTCGTATCGACTTTTTCTTTTGGAATGAAAATGGTTGTGAAGTGAAGAAACTTTCTTTGGATCCTCTTCGGTGTTTCATTATTCATGCATATTTCACACTCTCTCTCTTTGAAAACGAGGGTTAAAATGAAAGCTTTTACAAAACAGAGTGTTGCCATTTATTGGGAAGTGGGTAAGGAAGTATTGTAGTTTATTATTTGTTTGGTAGTTAGGGTAGATAGCAGGTGTTTGGCATTCGAGACTTTCATATATAAAAAAAAACAATACATAATTTATGATTATGATAAATAAGGTTAAAGTTATTTTACTAATAAGTAATGTGTATTTATAACCGATACTAAAACATAAATTCCTGAAAGTTTATGATACCTTAATTTTTTTGGGTTCAAGAA
This sequence comes from Eupeodes latifasciatus, assembly GCA_920104205.1. Taxonomy (NCBI): domain Eukaryota; kingdom Metazoa; phylum Arthropoda; class Insecta; order Diptera; family Syrphidae; genus Eupeodes; species Eupeodes latifasciatus. Next base: position 152,468,053 of record OV049925.1, read on the forward strand.
TAAAAAAGAATTTCGGTAATTTAAAGTACACAACGTTTTTTATGGTGCCCTTATCAACCTGCGAGATGAGTGCTACATCATGAATATTGGACAGAGTATGTCTTAGTGTTGATAAAAATACTAACTAACTGGGGAAAAGTTCGGTGTGCGTGGAGAGATTTGGAACTTGGCGATACTTTGTCCGATATTTATGAAAGAGGACTCATTTTAAATATTATTAAGAAACGTGATATGTATTTTTCAAGAAAATCGAAGATATTGGATACCTATGCTATTAAAAAAAAGGACAAATCTTCTAATCTCCATTTTTATGAAATAATAATTTTTGCGCCGCTTTAACCTAAAAACGGATTTAAGTACAAACGCTAAACGTTGTAATATGTAATTTTCTAAATAATAAACTTTTCGAGAGTTTCAAAATGTGATACAAAATAATTTTATTGAGGATTATGGAATTCGCTTTTAAGTAACACTATAATTCTCAAATAATTGAATATCTTTAAACTACAAAAGGGTATCTAAAGGACTTTGATGTCATTTTAAATCAGATTACTTTTTTAAAAAACATATGATTCATATTTGAATATTTTATATTTTATTATTTTTTTTTCCGTCACGTCACAAAAACAAGGCAATACATTTTGTGAAGGATAAATTTGCGAAGGATAAAGAATTTCTTTAGAAATGCTGAAGATAACCAGAACCGATGTTTTTAAGACTAAGGTAAAACAGAACTTAAGAGTAGATCTTAACAGTGAATGATCTTTTAGAAAAGGTTTAAATCTTTTTTGTGGCATTCTTAGTTTCATGAAATTCTCACTAGTTTTGAGTCTTAATTTGACTCTATATGAAGCTTTGAAAATTCGTGAACTTCAGGCTTAAGTAGCTCTGAAAAATACGTTTTGGAGTTAATTTTTAGTTCGGAATTTAAGTCTAAACTTCGATTTTAACTATTTTCTAAAATTTTAAAAATATCAATTTTTAACATTATTTTTATTTATTTGTTTTAATATATTACAAAAACTTTATGTTTTAGCCCTTGTCTAGATGACGTGTTCGTTTAAAAAAAGTTACTTTCAAACTATTTAGCCATTTTCTATTGAAAATAGTTTTAGCATGGTGGAGTTTTCGAACATTTTATGAAATACTTTAAATATTTCAACTGAATGTGGAATATAATGATTATAGATTTGGAACACAGTCACGAAATTGTTTTGACAAAAAAACATTTCATGAATTAAGATAGCTCTAAAAAGCCTTATAGATAGATAGATAGATAGATAAGTTCTTTATTTTTCCAATTTTCTTATAAGTACAATATTTCATAATAAAAGATATACAAAGCATGGCTTTATAAGCCGTCTGCCGGAAAAAAAACTAATTAAATAAAAAAACAAAAAAAAATACAATATTTGAGTAAAAAGAGAGAATATTTCACAAAATAAGTTTCATAGTTAAAAAATATGTAAATATAAATATTAAAGAACATTTTTTTTTAAATTATTATTTTCATAATGTGAATTTTAGTTTAGTCAAAACAAAAGGTTTCAAAGGGAACACACAGGGTTTAAGTCTGTTCTATGTGGTCTATAATTCAAATCGAGCATTTCCGTTCTGATCTTGAAGATCAAGCTCATTTCCGAAACTGTAAACTCTTCTCTAAAATAGTTTCCTTCACCAAGTTTCAGATTAAGTTGTCTGTATACATATATTCCTGGATGTTGATGCAGTCCCTCGCGCAACACAAAGCCTATACATCGAGTCATCTATAACAGATATACATTCATATAATGCATTTTTTAAAGCATCCACGTTGTCCACTGGCAAAGATATTGAAAGGTTATGTGCTACAGCAAGATCATACCAGTTTTTGACAGGACTATATCCACAATTAAAACAAATTTTAAGGAGTCTTTTTTGCAAGTTTTGGTCGGACCGCTTCATAACTTTGATTATAAAATCGGCGTTAACCTTTAAGTTTTTCAAGAAAATTTAAGGTAAGCCTGACTCTAGGTGAATAGCATAGAGTGTTGATAGGTAGCCTAAAAATTCGCTTGAAAAAATACCTCTGTATATTTTCCATTCCTCCCAACTGTTCGAAACCATATACTCCATTACTATAGCAAAAACAAGTATTCACGGTGGCATTGAAAACTTTGAATTTTGAAATTGGATCTACGAGTTTAAAAAAGCCTTATGTGTCTATGATTTTTGTTTTGAATTTTAAAAAGTAATATCTTTAAAACTTGTCGTATTGGAGTAATTTTGGAGTCAAATTTGAATTAAGACCATCAAAAACCCATTGGAACAAACCTATTTGATTGCTATTAAAAATTATCTTATTCATCACGAATATTTTATCCTTGCAATTTAGTGCACAAATATCTCGTTTTTAATGCTGCCTTATAAAAAACAATTATCATTCTGAGAATCTCTTTGTTGGTTAAACAACCCAATGCATACCTTATAAAAGTGAATAAAAAAATGCTTTTAAGGATTTTGTTGACATTTTAGTTAAATTTGTGAAAAACCGAAACCTGTGTGGTGTATCTGGCAATACCACCTAATTCCTCTTTTATTGTTGTGGTGGCAACACCACCAATTCACCAATTCGTAATTCCGAAGTTTTCCGTTTCTTCGGAGTAATAGTTAATCATTACTTCGTGAGTCGATTCGTGAGTCGAGCGTGGTCAAATATTATTCGCAAATAATAAACTTTATAAATTATGTATAAATGTGTTTTCTTAGATTTAAGTTTTTTGAATTTTATTTAATAAAAAGTTATTCATAAAAAACGTGTCCCTTTTTATATTAAATAACTTCACCTGTTTAATGCTAATTTTTCCATTACACTATTTTCAAATAAACCCAACAATATGGATATATAATTTTTTCCAATAAATATTCTTAAAAACGAAACACAAAAATTCTCCACTTTAGTATACATCACTTTATAAGTTTTTTAAAATTTGTGAAAAAAAATTGTCTACACGAACATATTTTTGACTGTCTTTCTTCAAATGTTTTGTGTAGATTTACATGAGCTAAAACTTAACTCAATATCCTCTAAGTTAACTTAAAAATTTATATCTATTCCAAATATAGAATAATTCAGCTTAGTCGACATTTTTAATCGAAAAGCAAAGAAATTTAGCTACATAATTTTTCTGCACTATGAACTCTTCAGAAAATCGTCATAAGTTTCAATAAAATTGATTTTTTAGATAAATAAGAATTCCATTGGTTATTGACATTCAAAGTTTAGTAAATAAGTAATGAATAACTGTAGTAGTATTTATTTACTCAAAACATGAAACACAGCAACACTTTTCTGAAGCAAACAAACAACAGAAGCAACAGAAAATAGCTTTTTCATTTACAACTCTTAAAAATAACATTAAGGTTCTTGTATTGGCTAAAATAGCCTGTGAGTATGCATCAAATTTGTATATCTCTTCTTCTAAAGCCACAACAAAATCTTGCATACTTTCTTCCGAATTTATATTGAGGCTTAGATAATTTCTTTTATTTTTTTCAAGATTGTACAAAAAAAGTAATATGAATCCAATCAAGGCGCAACTTCCTGAATGGATGACATTTAAGAGCTTCCCTTTCATTAAGCCGCCATTATACAGTCGTCGTCGTTGGCCGCCGGAAAAATAAACCATGATTGGCGTCATACCTTGGTTCGTATACATACATATAAGACCAACCGACCGACCTCCAAGAAACCCCATCAGCATCATTAGTTAGTAAAATTATACCCAAATGCTGATCTTATCATCTATGGAAGTTGAGGGCACACAAGGCGAAGGCACATCACCAACGTTTTTCGTCGTCGTCGCCAAAGCCGTCGTCGTAGTCATAGTCTTTATCGTTATCGCTGTCGTTGTCGTTGTCGTCAGCCGTTGCCGTTGGTTAGTTGCATGAAAAATTTCACTGCTGTTTATTTAGATTCGAAGAAATAGAAATTGCTAAACAGAAACAGAAAAATGTGTCCCCAGATAATTTCCTTCTAAATATTCAATTGCAGGTCTTCGATAGTTGTTGGGTCGGTTGGTCGGTCCAGAGCAGAGACAGAGACCGAGCCTCCAGAGGTATCTTACCGACATCATCTAAAAATGTTCTCTTCTTTCTTTTTTTGTTTGGAATTGGCCAAGAAGGAGTAGGATGATTGCTTTTGCTTACTGTCCCATAACATATATTGCAACAATGAAATTCTTTTCCTCTTTGATGATGCTGATGGTGAAACTCTTAAAGTTGGGTTTGGCTATTTTGAGGCTGTAAAATGCACGAATTCGTGGTCACTTTGGGAGCAAAAGAGTGCTAGAGCGTATGTACAGTACATATACGCGCATTTAGAAAGCTATCAGTTCAAACCCCAGAGGGAACGAATATTTAACAAAATCTTCCATTGCGCTGGACTAACAAGGTTTCTGTGCACCAAATCAAGTTCTGTATGCGGTGGAATGTCCGCTTCGACGACGACAACAACGACGATGGCAGATCCTACAAGTGAAACCGAAAAGACCAAACGACAACCAGCCGCAGAAACCTCTCGAAAGCGAGCGTGGTTCGGATATACGTCGTCGGCGGCGGTGTGGCGGCATATGATCACTGATCACTGATCACTATGATCGCATGCAAAGCCTGGAAAATTTATGAACTGGGAAAACGTCGTTTTTATCATCGTTGTGCTTGGTCGTTATACACGCAAAACCATAAGTTATAGCTTGCGATTTAATTCATTAAATTTTCACATTGTGTTCTGAATCTGATTGGAGTAGTGTTGCCGGCAACGACATCGACAAAGACGACAACGACGATGAAGATTAAGATGACGACCGACAAGTTGTCGTCTTCGATGATAGAAGCAACCTGTTTCTATGACCCAGAAACAAGTATCGCCACCATTTGCCCATTGAATATCCACTCAATGCGTCGCACCGTCCGTCGATCCTCGTGGACTTTGTCGGTCGTCGAGAGCATCTGGCCATACATCATTTCATGAGACAGCCCAAAGGAATGGCCGCTCTGTCTCCATACTCTGGCTCCTTAGGTGAGAGTAGATTATACTTGAACTAAAGTGATGCTATACTGACACAGTGATCTCAGATGGAGCATAAGACGACCACGATCTAAGACGACAAGCTTTATATACTATTTTAATAAGAAATGTGATCTGAATCGCAGCGTCGCGACGACTCGCAGTGCTACGATACGATGCATGGCATGAAATTCGAGGGACAAGGTTTTTCAGCTTGTACCTATATCTTTTTTTTATTTAAACGTGGGTAAATGTTGGAAACTGGGTGAATACTCTTGGCGATTTAGAGTGAAAATGAAAGCAGACCGTAGGTTCAGTCAGACTCATTTCAATGTAGGACTTAATTCAATGAAAGTTGTCTCATGGTGATGACATTTTTGATTAAGGAACACAATTTTTTGGTTGCACTCTTATCTTCATCAAAGGGAAGAACATTTTAACCGGAATTGATCTCATCGGTCATCGTGCAAAAGAAGTAAAAGATCGCTCCTATTCTTCATCTATCATTATTTAAAAAGTACCACAGGGAAGCATCCTAGGACCGATATTTTTTTTAATTTATGAAAAAACCCTGAATTATTTAACTAATAACAAACAAAAATAAATTTACATTTTTAATGTAATCCCTGTTTGTGCGAAGAACAGAGACATTGGTATAAAATTTGACACAGTTTTGTAAAATTTTAAAGCCAATCATCTCCAAAGCCAAAATTCCCAAAGCAAAGTAAGGGAATAAACATTTTAAAGCCAATGTATTAAGTTATCAAGTTAAAAAGAAAAGTTTAAGTTTAAACCCATTTTAGCATTTTACTTTTTCTATTTTATACTACGTTTCCACCGGGCACTAAACCGAGATTTAGCTGGATTTGTCACAAAACTCCTTGAAATCTCGAAGATTTACCATACAAATTTTAATGAAGATTTCAAATAAAACTCATTGAAATCTACTTGGAAACATTAGTTTGTCAAATCAAACAAACTTTTTTTTCGGAGAATAATTGTTGAACCGACCCATTTAAACGCCAATTTCGTTTATTGACAGATGGAAATGTCAACAAAAACTATCTGCCTCACTTCCATATGACTCAAACTCAAACTTTTAAGAAATCACAGACGAAATAAAATGTAACGTCGTTTTCAATTGGCAATCTGGAATTGTTCTTCGATTCGGAATCCCAATTGAACAGTTTTTTTTATTCCGAAGAATCTGAAGTTTGGTGAGAATGTATTGGTTGAGTATGACATGTGTCACATATATGTGTATTCGCGCTAAATTTCGTTTTGTTTTTGTGCTGCAAACATGGAGGAAGTGAATTTGGATTGCTGCGATATTATTTTAGCTGTTCCTCCGAATACTTGTCCACTACATCCTCCACAAAGTTTTGCACTTTTGGTTTTTTTGCAAACTCCTGCAGGAGAAAATCAACAACTCAATAATATCTTCATCACTTGATGAAGAAGATGAGGAAGACGACTCCAATAATGTTTCTAACAAACTAGGAACACTTGTTACAATATTTTCAATATTGTTTTCCATTTTGATTATTATTTTTCATAATTTTTATATCAATTTCAAGAAATCACTTCACTGCTGGTATAATTTATGCAAACAAATGTGTTACAAAAAAAATGTCATTTGTCAAGTGTGACATCTGACATTTAAAATTTATCAATGTGTGAGTGATTCTGCTTCTGATTCTGTTTTTAAAACCAGAAGGGAAATTCTCTTCTTTTCAGAATCAGAACTGTCACTTTTGCCCAATTGAACGCATTCAGAATGCTTTTTTTCACTTCCAGATTGCCAATTGAAAACGACGTAAGTATACAAAAATTATAAATATGTACAAGAATATAATAAAACTAATTACTTACATACAGATGATGAGTGAACAAATACATATTTTTTTTCTTTTCGAAAGGAGAATAATTTGAAGTTTGGTTGTTATGACATTAACCAAACGTCAAATTAATCTCCTTTTCTTTGGTGGAAAAACCTCATGATTTATTTTAAATCACTTGCCTTAAATCTCGGATTATTTATTGGTGGAAACGTACTATTAGCTTTTAGTAATTTGAGAGAATCATATGTCTTCTGAGTTTCTGATATTTTAATTGAACAGATCTGTTTCTAGATTTAGGTTTGTTTGCTTCTTTTTTCATGAACTGTCACTGTTTTGACAAGTTTAGGTGAGCCGTTCTTAATTAAAAGAAGTGATATGTCTTCTAAGTTTTTGACATTAAACATAAAAATGTCTCTTTCTATATTTAGGTTTGTTTGTTTCTTATTTTTTACGAACTGTCACTGTTAAGAAAAACGTGTTCAGATACACCGAAAATTAATATTTAGTTAAATGCTTAATCCTTAACAACTCGCGACATAATCGATGTTCCCCTTCATAAATTCGTGATATACTTACTTAAACAATTAAGGTTTAAAAAGAAAGGTAATAAGGTACTTACATCGATCTTTTAGCCTTAAAGGTGCTGGAGGTTGTATATGCTTTAATTCTCGCCCTTTTCGGATGGAGTCCATTAGTTGTTCCCTTGGGGATGGAGTTCTTTTGATTGGCGGTGGAAGCTTACGCTCAGAGGCCTTAAAATTAAATTTTTACATTAATTTAATTAAAAAGAAAAACATTAAGACAAAAATAAAATGATATATTTTGTTACTTATAATACCTTCTTTAATGGCGGCCGTGACCTAATAAATTCCAATATCACAGCATGAGCATCTTTTTTCACACGCCTTGGGACATCACCATTAACCATGACTTTACGCAGATTGTACTTTCTATATATAAACAAACAGAATTTTATTATACTAACTGTCAAAAGAATACAGTGATGCCAAAGTAATGCAACAAAACTGTCTCATATATTTATACGAACCTAGATCGAATGTCTTCCATGAGTATTTCATAGGGCGTCAGTTGGAATTCCACTGGTGTCCTTGAAAATTCATTCTTCTTCAGCCTCACGCCTCGTCTAAGTTGGTCCACAACTTGCACCCAAAACCTCGCCTTAATTAAGAAAGAAAATTTTTGTTTACAAATGAATAAATTTACGCGTATAAATTCAGATGAGATATTAATGAATATAAAAAAAACAAACAGTCCATTAACGTAAATGATACCATCATCAATGGAACATTAACTATATTTTGCAACATGCCACAGAGCCATGCGGGAAGAAGAAAAATTTCTTTACAAATAAATAAAAACAATCATCAACGTACAAAAACATAACATAAGTCTTAAATCATAAGCCGTGCCTTTCCCTGGTTTTTAAACCTTTTTCTTAAATTTATTATAAATTATATTTTTTGTTTTTGATATTCTACCAACCTAATGGCGTAAGATGGAGATTAACTTTTGAATTAACTGCAGAACATTAAAATAACGAAAAAATTCAGATAAATTATTTAATTTATGAATAAAAATTATCGCATTCAAAACAAACAATAATTAAACTTTAAGGAAAAAAGAAATATTTATTTGATGTAAACAAATGGCATTTTCTTTTATTTAAATGTATTTTCTTTTTATCAAATTGTATCAAAATGCATAATTAAGGGTAAAAATTGTAAATATCAAACGTTTTTAAACAAACAAATAAAATTGAATTATCAATGAGTTATATTTTGTAGCGTACTTGAACTGCCCTCCAAATTTCCACTTCAGTCTTTTTATTTTTATTTTGTTTAATTATATGTGACCCATAATTGATTGGATTTTTTGTTTATGAAGTTGGCGGTGTGGTTAAATATTGTAAAGAAATAAAAAAAATAAAAGAACATAAAAGCCTTTGAAAAAAGGTTACAATCGTATACAATTTTTTTTTGAGTTTGAAAAAAAAAAAATAAACAACAACAATGTCAACATAAATAAATCTAACATTTTAGCCTTGCTTCGTTCGTTAAAACGTGTGTGATATTTCAGTTTTAGGTTACGAGGGTTTATATTCATAAAGGGACATAAAAGCATAAAAACATGGACTTTTACGTAACATAACCTTGGGTTACTCCAAGAATTGCAAACACTGGTAAACATATAGAAATATGGGTGGCTTTATATGAGTTATAAATGAAATATTTCAAAATTATGTAATAAGGTGATGTAAAATGGAGATACAAAAAGTTGAGTGATTGAAAGTGCTTTAAATGGACTACAGTTCAACAAAAAAGGATGATATAGAAGTACCGACACAGGTGTGTTGAAGGCCGATCAATATGTGATACTGAGAAAATTTTCTTGTGCAATATTTAAAGACTTGGGCAGGAAAAACAGCTTCAGAGAAAAACCCGCTTATCTGAAACAATTGGTGCATCCCCGGGTATTTGACGATTAGACACATTTAAAAAAGGGAAGAAACCCAAAAAATTAGCTGAATGTTTTTATGTATTCTTTATTTTCACCTTCACCACATTTTCACCGCGAAAATGACAGTTGATTTAAGATGAAGATAAAAGAAACATGACTAATTGAAGTTATTTCGAGAGGACTCAGAGCAACAAAAAAAAGGATTATAAAAAGGTCCGAATTCAGTGACAGTTTTGTTTGGAGGATGATCAATATCTGATATTGAGATTTTCGTATAATATTAAAACACATGTCCAGCAAAACCAGCTTTAAAGCAAAAACATGAATTCGTGAAACAGTTTTTTCCTCCTCGAGTATTTATCGATGAATTATTTCATTTTCCTTAATGAATGAAATTAGCTGAACGCTTTCATTTATTCTTTATTTTTTACCATAATCAAATTTTCACCACGAAAATGATAAGTGACGTAAAACGTATGTAGATACCAAAGGTTGAGTTAGTAAAGGTTCTTTCAATGGGCTTAGTTCAACATAAAAAGATGATATTAGATTACTTGGAGCTAGGAATTTCGTTCTTGTATACTAAAAACTCTTATAGTTTCACCATTTGAATCAATCGAACAGAACAACAAATTTGCTGAACTCTTTCATTTCTTTCTTATTTCTTAGTGTTATTACATCCAGACTTTTTTGGAAAGACTCAAATAAGTGCGAAAGAGAGAGTAGGTGAAATAGAAATACTTTAAAAAGTCTCTACCCGCAGAGTTCTGGGTTCTGAGTTCGGGATTCTTGGATTGTTTTTGACGTTTCTCTTTCTTCCCTTTCTTTGTTTCTTGGCGTTGCTTTATTATTCTTTCTATTGTTACCGAGTAAACAAGAAATATTCCTCCGGACAAATTCAAGTGGAGCAAAGACCTTATAATGAAATTAAATGAAGGAATGGTTGAAAGAGTCTAGCTTCGTAGTTTAAGCTTTGGAATGTTTCACCTGTTGAAACGTATTTTTTTTATTTCGTTTTCAATGAAAAAAACAGGTTAAACGTTTCTTCGTTCATCCTTTGATAATTTAAAAACGATGGTTTATCATTTGATTTTAGTTGTTTTGTCAAGAAAATAAAGGATTCTCTCCAGATTTCAATCCAATTCCTATTTTTACATTATTCGGAATTATTATCCGTATTCATAATGTCAATAATCATTGCTGTAGTAAAAAGTTCAGTTTTCTTTAATTATTTTCACACTTTGACTTTGTGGATGAGAACAAAAAATGAAAGAGAACTGTCAAAAACACGCAACCGAAAACGATTCGAGTGTAATAATGCGAGATTGACGGGATGAGTGTTCAAAAGAAAATATGCGAAACACGCAGCATACAAAAAGTCTGGGTGTAATAACACACTTACATTAAGTGTTGTTCCCTGATTAAATAGAAATAACATAAGTGCCATACAAATTGAATCGAACAGATCAAATATATAGCTGAACGCGTTCATTTCTTCTATAGTTTTGACATTCACCACAAAAGTGACATTTGTATAAAACTCCATTTGAGGATTTCCTACTGCAACTTACGGACTCTATTTTAATTATCTTTTTGACATAAAAAAGATTCCTTTAGGTGATAACTTACAACAACGATTTTTCTTACTCCCGATCAATTGCTAAATTAAGTATTTAAAAGAATCTACCTTTAAAACACTTTACTTAAGCGAAAATCATTGCAGTGGAGAATCTGGACACCTGAATGATATTCAAGATTTTTTTTTTATTTTTCACTGGAAAAAACTCAAATAACGATAATGACATTTAAATTTCGATAAAGTGAAGAGCTTAGATACATAAAATGTATTTTCAGTATTTTTTTTATTTTTCATTGAAAAAAACCCCTTAGTGACATACAAGTTTGCTGAACGCTTTCATTTCTTCTTTATTTATTACTTGACATTTGTGCCATATGTTTTTTCGGCTTTAAAACTCTAAATTGATTTTCTTACTACAACCTTCGGACTTGGAGTCCGTTTTTTTTGTTACAAACAATTTCTAAAGTAACAAATAAATGTACATAATAGTAAAACGAATTGCTGAACGCTTTCATTTATCCTTTATTTCTTATCTTCACATCATTTTCATCACAAAAATTACATTTGAATTTCCAGATTTAAGGCTCCTCTTAGTGGAATTTTTAAATCCACCTGATTTTTTTTTTTTTTTGACTTCGCTTAAGTGAAAGAAAGATTTTTATATACATAAAACATAAAAGCTTAAGCTGCATCTTATTACACAATTATTACTTAAAACCAAAATAACTGTCTTAAAAATCTAATAAATACAACTGTCAGTTTTTATGACATTTTCAACAACTTTATGAAGATTTTGTAAGACCCTTTATTAAAAAAATAAAAACAAATTGAAAAACATCTTGCATAACTGCAACTAATTGTCACTGCTGCACAGCTACTGCTACCGAACCGATGTAATAAAAGTTTAACCAACTAAATCCATCAGAATAAAGTGCAACTTAATCTGCTCTTAAAATCGCTCAATAACTCCAAATGATCGCATTCAGAGACATAAAACAAGAAAGAAAAGACTACAACGACGACGACGGAAGCACATCATCTCACCAGCGAGGTATATAAAAAGCCGCAAGACAAATCATTTGTTATGATTTTGCAATCACTTTATAAACTCGTATATATGATGTGCTTCATGCACCTCTAAACAGAAAATACATTGCAGCTCTGCTCTGCTCTGCTCCAGAGATTAATTGACTATCACTGCAAGCAGACCATCTCCTCCATCATCATAATCGTCAGCGTAATCATCTTTTCAACATGCAGATGAATGGATGGAGCAACCGCCTAAGTCGTCTCCCGATGCGCGATGTGGTCGTATATAATCTTGGTGGTTTATACGACGCGACGCGTTGTGCTCCTCAGCTACCAACTACTGCTGCATGCATCTGTCAAGTCAAGACGGGATTTGTGTTTATGTTTATGCAATTTTCCCGATGTGTCAAGCGTTGAAGCAGATGATATGATTTGATGGCGTTGCTCCAGTGATACCTAACTCGCGTATAATACACACACAAAAAAAACAGCACCTATAACGGTAATGTGGGCTTTACTATTATGATGTTGTTACAATGCTGCAGCAACTTTTTGTGTTTCTTCGTCGTTTTGTTAACTTGACATGCATCGATGACGCTAAAGATATTCAACATAGGTGTCTGTCTAAACAGACGGGTCTATATAGAAAGACATACATACGTATTGAAGGCAGCGAGCGGGAGGAAAATGCGTAGCGTAGAGTTGCCGGCAAATTGATCGACTTTTCACAATAATGAATGTTGAATATGAGGCTATGCCTATGGATGGCGCTGGCTGCTGCTGTTTGTGATGAGCGGTGGCGGTATTTCGCCGATGACAAGAGGAAGAGACGCGAACTACGTACAAGTACTACATATATGTGATCCATGCTGCATTTTGAATTGAACAAACGCCTGCGATTTGAATACAGGAAGTATTGTCATGGAACAGCGGTTTATTTACTTCTGCTGGTTGATGGTTTTCTGCTGTTTTCAGGGTGCTGTTGTTTTGAAACTGTTTACTGGGTGAATTGAGCTAATACACAATATGAACAGAAAACGAAACAGAGTGTATACCGCCGCAAAAGCTACCATCATGTTTACAACTTCCTTTTTGGACAGACAGACAGAGTACCTTCCAACCAAACCAAAGTCAAAGGAATATATAAACTATTTACAGTACATTGTGCATATAAACAGTTTAGTTTCGGTTTCGGTTTCGGTTTGTCTGTTTTGTTTCTACAGGAAGTTGGCCAACATTTGTTTTTATGGCGCTAGTGCTGCAGGGAATCAAGGTTTGGTTCAGCTATTTTTCTCTGATGTAAGAAATCATTTTTTAAGTAAAATATAGCAGGTTAAAATATAATATCGTGTTATTAATTGGATTGGAGAGCTGAAGCTTTATAATTATGTGGTAAATAAATATAGTTGTCATGTCTCAAGTTTAAAGGCATATAACATGTAATTGGGGAAATAATGCAAGAAATTGAACGGGTATTACTTTATTAAACATGCAAAGTTTTTATGAAATCGATAAAGAAATAACAATTTTCGACATTCAATTATGAAGTCTTTCCACAGTCGGATTTGTAACTTATGTTGAATAACAAGCACCTGGGGTCTGTCGTCTTAAATCAACATCCCTCAATTAAGCACTATTCACACGAGCACGACCATCGACCAACGAATGGACGAATATTCGTCGATTTTGACATTTCTTTCACATGAGAGTTTTTAATTCGTCGCGAATGAAGTTTGACATTCACCACCGAAACCAAAACAAGAATGATTTTTTAAGGTTAAGTACGCGCGATTTTTTTATTCGTTGCGGGTGTGGATAATGTGGAACGCGAATAAAGTTTGACAGTTCTTATCAACTACAATTTTTTTCGCGACGAATAAATTTGTTTTCTTAAATTTATTAATATATACATTACATTACATTACATTACATTACACACTACTCAGCACATAAATGTACAGAGTAGAGAACACAACACCTTGAGCGACTAGACTATATAAGGTGATAACAACACAAGACATTAATACAAGACAGAAGGACAGAAGAGAAAGAACAACAGAAAGAAAGAAACACATGACAACAGCACGCGGTAGGTTTCGAGACGGTCCCCCATCAACTTATTAATATATGATATTGAAAAGTAAAAGTATGCATCATAAATCAAATACAAACTATATTGCTATCGTTTTGTTAAGAATTTGTGTGGAAATATGTCTTCAAACGTATATAAATTCACATTTTGTAATTTATTCGTCGTTCGTTGGTCGCGCTCATGTGAATGCTGCTTTAGAGTTACATTTTGAAGATGCACATATAACATTGTCACTTCGAAAGACGCCATTTTTTTTAGAAATGTCATTTTATTTCTACACTTTAATCATGTATTAAGAAAATGTTACACTAATTTACTATTTGTAAAACTAATTTAAGAGAATCTGCAAAATGTCACTTAAGCGTTAAAATCACAAAAATTGAGTTAAGCGCTGATTTGAAGCAAGAAACAATTGTTAATATCTTTTTGAATTGCCTGGACATAATCAGAAGATTAAATGTCATTTTACTGATGAAAGCGTTTAGCATTTCTTTTTGTTCTATTCGATGTATTTTTTTTTTATTAAAAAAGAGGTTTTTTTAAATATAAGATATAGATAACATTTAATTTTGACTGAGCGAATTATTTAAGATGTAATTCGTCTCCTTAAAGCAAAGTGACATAAGTCAAAATTTAATTTTTCCTTAAAATAACTCATTTAAAGCCCACAAATAAACCTACACACAAAATTATTGTTTTTAGAATCAATGCCATAAGAAATATAATAATAGTAATTTTAGATTTAATATTATAATATATGTAAGGAACCAAACAAAAATTATCTTATGTCATTTTGCTTCTGAAGGGACAACTTGAGGATCAGTGGGCTTTGCTATGAAGCAGTTTTAATTTTCATACAACTGGTATAGGCTACTACATTTGATTTGTGGTATAAAGTTTTGTAACAGGCTCCTTTCTTATTGATACATGAAATGTCATGGTAGTTTGGCATCATGGATTAAAAGAAGATTTGACACAGGCTGCCACAGACTTTAACCTTATTCTGAAGATTGTCAGATTTTACAATTTTGCCAAATTAGTAGATCTGACATTACTGACAATGACTTGACAAATGATTAAATACTTTTAATCCAAAATTGTCTGTTTACACTGTTCTAAGATTTTATTTGAGACACTTATAATTTAATTGTCAGATAATTACCTGCTTCGACTCTGAATACGAACAGAATATTTGTTATATGCATGCATAGAACAATACAAAATTATATGTCCAACCCAATAACATTTGACAATTTTAAAAATCGTCTGACAATGATGTTTTTGGCACAATTTTCATACAAACAATACTTTAAGTTTACCCGATTCTTTAACATTTGAAAGAAGTTCAAACTAACAGTTATGATAATATTGTAAAATTTGACATTTGTCTATAAATTGATATTTTCACTTACAAATTTGTTAAAGATTTATTTCTTTTAAAGTTTTATTGAAACCGATTTCTAATCATAGCGATATGATACGATGTAAAGGTAATTTGGCATCACTGATTAAATGATTTATGTTTGACAGATGCTGCGAAAACAAAATGGCTGCCACATGAGCATACACATAATATGAACTCGTCTTAAATAAAAAACCTTCTTTTTCCGAATAATTGAGAATTCAAAGGATAAATATTTAAAAATAGAAGTGGTTGGATTAATTAATTTAAAAATGTTTCACCTTAGCAGTTATTGAAGTAGACGAATTTGCATATTTTTTACATAACAGAAGGAGTCTTCTTCAAATTCAAAACATCACCTCCTTAACTTAAAGATCAATTAAAAACCCATGTACATAATTTTTAATTTCATATAACATTTTCCTATGTACCACTTATCAAATAATCACAGTTATTTTCAAAAACAAAACAACAACCCATTTGTATGTGCTAAAGACTTTGCCGGACTAATATCAATTACAAGGTTCAACTTTTAAATTGAATATTAGTGTTTCCCCATGTCATAGACCGCCTGTCTGCCTGCCTGCCTGCCAATTACCTCTTCTCTTCTCTATTTTATTTTTACCCACATACTATGTATAAATATAGTTATCCCTCTGTCCATCTATTAACGTCAGATTAACTTACTAACTAACATTTTACAATCTTCTTATAACATAACTGCACACAACGTACAACGGACAAACGAACAACCAACAACGGACAAGTGCAAAAGAGATTTTCCTCTAAGTTAGTGACTGTCTAAGCGATGTGCAGAAATGCCACATTAATTATCACGTTAAGATCGAACAACTACGACAACGAACGACTAAGACAATCATGACGATGATGATGATGATGACGACCTCAACGGACCTCCAACGGACGGACGTCGCTCGTTGTCGCTCGAATGGTGGAAAATTACTTTCACTTGCGTTAAACGTTTTGAAACTCCTCCAGGGATTTCTATCAGTTTTTCTTCAAAAAAAAAACATGCATACATTTTGTATTTTGGAGAAAAATGTTTTCTTCAAACATAGATCATTCCTACGGGTTTCAAATAATTCAATCTATCGCAACAAGATGACGACGACGACAACGGACGCCGCGATGTTCGCAATCACTGTCATCATCATCATCATCACCATCATCACGCGAAGACTGTCTCGCGACCGATTATCCTCGATATTTGCAGTCGATAGCTTTCCATCATGCATATCTGTGGAAAAACATTCCAGACTTGCAATGAGCTGTCGAAGATGACCATTCATTAGCACTAGCTCTGTTAATGTTTAGTCAAGGCATAATGGTGACTATGATGACGGAGACAAGAAGAAAAAAAGTTCCAAACAATTAAACGTGCCGAGACGTTCACCAGGATTGCAAACTCTGTATACAGTGTAAATATCTGTCAAATACATTTTAAATAGGTATTACTGAAATTGTCAGCCAACTACGAACTTCAGTTTTTGTAGACATTATGAAAATATAAATTTGTTTGCCAAGAGTGCGGATGGAAAACGAATTAAACTACTTTAATTTCTATTAATTTCTGGGGTACACCTAGGCGAATACGTACTTTTTTTTTAATGATTATTATTTTTGTTTGCTAAAGTTCTAATTTTTGTGATTTTGTTTGCATCCATTTGTTTTATGAGTTCATCAATACAAGATACAATATTTCTTCAATCTCGATCTTTATGAAATGAATGTTTGCCGGACAAACTTGTTTACTTATTAAAAATGAAGACATTCAAATAAAAAAGTTCATAATTATCACTCTTTTTTTTTACAGATACGATAATAATTATTTTATGAACCTCTAAAACACCATCACTGGAAATTGCTGAATAGGTTGGATATGGTGTTAATTAATGGTAAATTTTTCACAAATAACTGTTGCCATTTATAGCCTCATGAAATTAAAAAATAAAGAAAATAAATTGAAGGAAGTAAAACAAACAGATATCCTCATAAAGTAACTTGAACATAATTTTTTAAAGAGTCTTTGGTAATCACTAATCATTACTTTAATCAGAAAGAGAGAAGAGATAAAAAAGCTGCAATCATCATAAGACACAAGGTCGTACTCATATCAATGCCAGTTATTTTTTCTTATATTAATCGAAGAACTAGCAAAACATTGATGCAATAAAATTGATATCAAATACACCAAGCCGAGACATTATTTCTTTTGTGTCTTTTTGTAGTGGTGTTGCGATGCTGATAATAATATAATTATTTATTGAACAGAGTGAAAGATTCAAGATTCACAACGAAAGTTGCTGCTTGTGGTTGGTGTCATAAGAAATTTAAATTTTAATTTTTGTTTTCCTCATGGTTGTTTTTTTTTTATAGCGTGATATTTTATACACACATTTTATATTTAAAAGTCGTTAAATAAAACAAAAATCCATGCATATGTCTACTTTCGATTTTATGATGATTTTAAATTTTATAGGTTTATTGACCCGATGTCAAAAGAGTGTGATTCGAGATGTTGTTTTTTTTGCAGAATAATTAATTTGGCAAGAATATGAAATTTATAGGAAAGTTAATTTAATTGTATTTGGGAAATTATTGAATGGTTTTTTGATAATTTCTCATGGCAATTAATACGAAACGTTTAAGTTTTCTACTTGGTGCTACTGTATTTAAATTATCTTAATGCCTCAAAAGATTAACACATAATCCATGGGTTTACATGATTGTTTCATAAACATATCATACATATATGTAGTGTAGGTTTAGCAATCTCCATTGATTATTGTAAAAAATAAGTATTAACTATAATCAAAGCATAATTTAAAAACAATTATTAAAAATATGATTTTGCTATATTTAAACAATTATCTTTCAACATTTCACTAAATTCAAATTCAAATTCACAAAATACTGTTAAAAGTTATAATAATTTGTAAAATCTATATGAGTTCTGAGTTTCTGACATTTCAAATGAATAGCTTCATTTGACAGATTCGGTTTGTTTGTTTAGTTTTTTTTTCACGAACTGTCATTTTTAGACCTGTTCAGATGTACAAGGGACGTCGCATTACAAGTGAATTGTTGGAACAATTTCAGTAATTCTTTTTTTTGTTGTTTTTATTATTCTTAAGAAAGAAAAAAATTAAGAAAGTTGAGCGGAAAATTATGGTAAAGTTTCTAAAAAGTTTTTAAATTTTCAATTAAAAAGAAAAAAGACTTCTTTTAATGCAAAGTTGTTGAATTTCTATTAAATAGTTATCGCTCAAAATTATATGGTTAACCAAAAGGCTGTGTATAAACTCCACTTTCTTTTTTATAAAAATCGTGTGAAAAATGTGATTTATCAATTAAAGCATCTGCACCAATTCAAGTCAAATTTGTTTTTAGTTGTTCGTAATTAGAAGAAGAAGTTTCGTTTGAAAGAAAATGTATCCCCGGAAAAATCGGGAAACTCAAAAATTAATTTCACCTATCAATGTGTTTCGAAAAGGCTTTAGAAAAAATCACAATTATAATGAAATGGTTTTGGACAATGTAAAGGTGAAAAATTCGTTGTGTAAAGCTTAGAAAATTTCGCACGTTTTTTTTGAATTTTGAGTAGAGAAGTTAGCAATATAAATAAAAGATGGCGCTGTGTTTTATTCAATGACACAACACGATGGATGGCGTTCTAAATTGACGATGTTTGACAGGTGTCATTTTTTTTCGAAATAGATAATTCAAAGGGGAGGATTCGATTAGCTTTTTGCGAAGACAATTAATAAATTTTTGCTTGTTGGCAAACGGTCTTCATTGTTTGTTTTGGCGCCGCAAAATAAATCGAGAACATTGTTAATTACATATATCGCTCCTTAATGATTTTGATTCTATTCAAATAATTCACAGTAAAATTTAAACTATTTGTGTTTTATTATCACTATGAAACTTATGTTAAATTGGGGAGGGAAACATTTTTCTTATAGTTTGTAAAATAAATAATATCTTGGGATAACTTGTAAATTGGTAAATACTTGATAACTAGTAAAATACAAAGTCTTCAACAATAGCTTGTTTAAAAATATTTTACACTGGTTGAAGTTTCTGTCCGATAAAACTGACATTTTAATTGACTGCTTGTTTCTAGTACATTTTTAAATCGCTCACATTTTAAGTAACTTAAACGTCTCCTTCTACTTTTAAATCTGTAGTTTGTACAATTTCTAAATAAAAAACTTCTTATTCTTTTCACACCTATAAATGTGTAATTCATTTTGGAAATAGCATTTCTTTACATAGAAATATGATACTCTTATTATGAACTTGTGACTTGTCGCAATATTAAAACTCACTCAACCTAATAGTTCTTTAACAAAAAAATAAACACTTGACATTGACCAAGACGGGGTTTAAAAGTTACTCACATAAACCTTTTCATCCATCGATCATTAGGAATTAACGTTTAAGAATTTTATAGGTATCAACACATAGATATAATAATATATTATGAAACTCACAACTGTCACAATTCAATCAATACTAAACTTAACCCGAACTAGATCGCTTAACAAAAGCATAAGTATTTATTAATATTGACTTACCCAATCACTGAAACCCAGTTTAGCAAGCTCCTGCTTTGATGTTTGAGAATCAGCTTTTATCCGCAACGACTCAGTATCTAATAATAAAAACATATACGAGAGATATGACATTAGAGAAACGTCAATCAATATTTGGCTTTGACACTTGATGAGGATCATTTGTGACATAAAAGCGTATCGGTGTAAACATCCGCTAGATGTCGTATCTAAACACATATACAAATGCATAGGTACATACTTACCATCATTGAAGACTTTTTGTAAAAATATTCGTAATTCTAATGCTTCAGTTACAAGCGCACGACAAACAGCTTTGTAGTGATCTTCAGGTACAGTTGGCTTGACATGATCTCTGCAGGCCTGTAATAAAAAAAAAAAAAAAAACAATAAGTATATGTAAACTTGTTGGCGTGTTTTTACTACTCGCATTCGCATCTCACATTTCACACCTGTTACCTGTTAGATGTTTTGGTTAGGTTATTATCTTATAGTTATCTAACAGATGCAATGAAGCAGCTTACAGTTACAACAACTTTTTTTTTACAGCCCAACCGACGCACAGTGTGAGAATTCGCTCATTTAGCGGAATTAAATTAATAGCGGTTACGAGTTTTACCTTTTGATAATTCTTTTTTTGCAGGATTAATTATAAATATGTGAATAATGAAATTTAACAACAATTATTAAAATACTTTGTTAATTTTTTTTTTACAGAGCTTTAAAAGTACTCGTTTTTTGCAGTTTGATAGACCCTTCTTAGCAAAGGAATTTCGCTCAGAAAAAAAGCTTATGCTTGATTTTTTTGGTCATATTTATAACTAATAGATACCAATATGAAATTAAAATAGAATTTTATATATACTTAGCCAAAATTTTAATGAACGGAGTTCTGAAACTACGTGTTTTATGCACTTAGGTAAGCACATCAGGAACAATTAAATTATGCTGAAAAAAAACGTTTGTTCCTTTTTACTTATATTTATTAATAAAAAACATAAAATACATAAATTAAAATAAACATTATTTATATTTTTTTACAAAAAAGACCTTAAAAACAAGGTTTTTATATTATTTAGTTGCATTTAAAAGGTCTAAGATTTAATGCTTGATAGCACTTTTTTTCCTTTTCGGAATGCACCTTATACTGGCTATAAAAGGGTCCGATGTTATCAATAGCCTATTTAAAAGACCCGTTATTGTGTCCAACAGCGAAGTTTTTCTCGTTAATAGCTCACGATATTTGCTGTTTTATTTGCTCCTAGCTTCTTGCGCTTCCTCCGAAAGTTGGTCAATCGGCAAAATCGGTGGATTAAACTAATAATAATTTAATTGATTTCAACTATTAAATTATCTACAATTCATGTTTATACACTTTGTTCTATTGAAATGAAAATGAAAAAGTTATAGTTAAAAACAGATTTTCAATAAAAATGTCTTTAAAAGTCCAAAATCGAGAAAAAAGAAAGAAAACTTTTAAAATAACATTTATTTTGAAAATTGTTTTTTTTTTTTTATTGAATTATAACTTTTTTATTTTTAGTCCTACATAAAAAGTTTATTTACATAAATTGTAGAGAATTTAATTATCTACAAGATAATGTCAGTATTTTTTGCGAAAAATAACTATTTTCAAAATATCACGTAGAACTCTTATCACCCCTTTATAGAAGATGTCCCCTCAATAAGAGGGAGGGGGGGTGTGGTGGGTTGAGCTCCAAAAATCGAAAATTATACTCACACTTAACTCCCCTACACATACAAAAAAAAAATCTTGTCAATGTAGCACTTCATGTTAATATAAGTAAAATAACAATTATTTTGACATTCATTTTTTGCTGAAGGCCATTTCGAAAATGAAAAAAAAATGTATGGGCGTCGCACCTATGCGCAGCAACTTAAAGCGGTTAATTATAGCAGACATATCAGGCTTTAAAATGCATATAGTCTCGCATCCGAACAACACCGAATAATTTAATTTTTTCTCTAATGAATGTTCAAATTGTATAAAATTACGCTTTTTTTTGTACCCTATCCTCCAACAAATATATTTAAACACCATATAAATTAAAATTTTACTTTCTTTTCAATTCTCCGATATCCTGTTAATAAAATAAAAGCAAAACTTTCAATAAAAACTGAACCGCGCACTCACAAAAAAATAAAGACCTAAACCACCTTAATTGGCCAATTGCCACCGAAAAAATGACTAATTGCAACTTTGACATCAATTATCTTCGTTCTACATCACTCCTGCTTAACAATTCTTTCTAAATCGGTTAGTAGAAGGTTTAGGCTCCAAGTAAAACCAACTTTTACATCAGTTTGTGCATATCATTTTTTTAATTAAATTCCGCTAGATTTGCGAATTCTCACACTGTGCGACGATGAGACTTGAGAAAATTTTCTAAATTAGATTATGGTGCTTGGAGCGTTGGGATAGCGTGCACGGCTTGCCCTGGCCCGTTCGTACAACAGAGCGGTAATTTGAGTTGGAAATGATCATTGTGTAGTGCAATTGACACTACACCGCATTTTATTTGACCTTGTGCATTAGAGATTGGAAAGACGTGCGATTTCATTCGAATTAACTTCAATCCAATTTGATGCTTCAGGCTAAACACAATTTATTGTATACAAAGTTTATTTGAGTGAAGACTTTGAAAATTGGTTAGAGTTTATATAGGGTCAAGAGTGTTAAGGTGAAAAACTGTTTATAAAACGAAAATTTTTCACTTTGTAAGTGAAGTGAAGTTAAATGACGCTAGAGAAGTTCAATGGTGGATTGATACAGGAACTTGTTGATGATTTTGAAAAATTATATTTAGATTGGGATTGAGGGAGGTACGAGGTTATGAACCCAACAAAGTTTTGATTTTGGATACAAGATTTCAAAAAAATTACCTTAAGGTTAAAGTTTCTGGATTGCTAGATTGTTTAAATAGAAATTCTTTGATTTAAATTAGTTCAGGAAGAGATTAATTTTTGTTAAGAGGTTAATTGCAATACCAACATTTGGAATCCGTTACAAATAAGAAGCTTTTGAAAATTCTTATATGTAAATATGTGGTTAATAATGGAAGTATTTATATTTTTCTTTTTAAATGGCGCATTTCTTTTTAAGCTCTGAGGAGATCATGAAACTATCAAAACAAACTTTAGTTTTAAAATGGATTCTGAAGACAGTCGCCAGTCTCAGGTAAATACAAAATTATTTGTGGTTTAGTTTGGAAAGATAATCAAATAAGCAAATACGATTAAAAACTTGTCAGAAAATTTGAAATGACAGTTCGAGGCTCAAGTTTGGTTTTAAATCTGCTCAGTGCTTTGTTCTGATATCTCAAAAACGAAAAATGCCAAAATTCTACATCTGTAAGTGAGTAAATTCGGGATACGCTTTTTCATCGATCATATCATAATTTTGGTTTGAAAATACCTAATATAATCCAAATGTGCAGTAATTAATTTCAAATTATTTTTTTTAGAGGTGTTCTTACTACAGACAGAAAGACAAATAATTTACAGGTATTGCATATTCACGTAGTACGGTTAAAGAACGAATATCTGCATTTCACAGTATGGCATAAATTGGACTCAGGAGATAATTTATGAGCATT
This sequence comes from Eupeodes latifasciatus, assembly GCA_920104205.1. Lineage (NCBI taxonomy): Eukaryota > Metazoa > Arthropoda > Insecta > Diptera > Syrphidae > Eupeodes > Eupeodes latifasciatus. The sequence goes on from OV049925.1 coordinate 152,491,736, forward strand.
CCTAGAAGCGGGAGTATTATGGCTGAAACACAAACACGCTTCAGCTCTGGCTTCGTCTGCGTTACGATGCGCCTACTTCGAGGTTGCTTTGAATGACATTTCTAAGATGGCACTTCTCTCCTTAGTAGCTGTTATTTTTTCTCAAAAGATTGTTTTGATTTTTCGTGCAGTAAGAAATATGAATTTTGAAATCGAAAAAGTTAAATTTATCGCGGAAGTAGCTTACACAGCCTATAATAACCAATGGGAATCCCTTTAAAAACAAATGTATTTTGTTTGTTGACTTTTTTTTACAGCTGTTGAGCTGTCAGGCAAAGCAAATGTTCAGCAAATTTGAACTAGAGCTTCCGTTTGAAGTCACATTACGTTACATTACGTTCTTTTCCTTACGATTGTCAAACGAAACGTGAGGTGAAAGCTTCATTGTGATATCATGCATTTAATTCCTATACACGAACTCGTAAAGGTCAGGCGAAGCCGAAGCTGAAGCGTGTTTGTGTTTCAGCCATTACGGTAGGAGTCCAGGTGGCTGTTTCCCTAGTAGTTTTAAAATAGTGTAAGGAAATTAACGTTACAAAGATGCTCGAGTGAGGCAAATCAATTAATGATGTTATTGTTACCAATCATTTGAATTTGTTGTTTTTTTTTTTAATACTTGCTAAGAGGCTTAAAAAAGCTACTAGAGCACCAGCCCAGAGATTGGAGGTATACTCAGGATTTGGACAAGTTTCATAGATTTTAGCCAGATTTGTAGAAGGGAAAAGGACATAACCGCAATTAGAATGAATTGTTTTTTTGACCCGAATAATTCAAGAATTACTTATTGCTTACGTTTCTACATTTTAAGTAAAATAAATTCTCTAAATATTCAACAATTTCCTTTTAAATTAGGAAGGTGCGTCTGAACACGTTTAAATAGTGGAAAATCAAAGAAACCGAGGGGACCAGCCTATTTATTTGAAATGTCAGAAACTTGGAAGTTATGTGGATTTAACAAATTATTAAAATTTACTAGTTTGTGTTTCTGACTAATAAAGTGTTAAGAGATTGTAAAATGTTAAAATAGTTTAAAATCGAGTGCCAGAAACTGAGCCAGTAGAAACTACGTCACAGTTTCTGACCTTTTTTCATACGAAAAAATGGAAACAAATCTGACAACATTCTATATTTTCTGGTGTTTCCCTCTTAATTTTAATTTTTCTGACATATTTTTAATTTATTGAAACGGAATTTTTTTCCTAGCGTGACACATTTCTTACATGTCACGTCGTCGTGCATAATTTTAAATTTGTAATAGTATATGTATGTACCTTGAGATTTTTATTGCGACGTATATGTTATTAGAAAATTCCGAATTTAGTTAGTTTAGTTTTAGTTTTTATTGACCAAATTAATATTCATACATTATACATTCAATAAATAAATTAGCTTAAAGTCTAATTGGTTTGGCATTATGCCGTCTACCAGATTGACATGATTTTTGTATACATAGAAAAAGTTAACTTTAAATTAAATATGAAAAGATAGTTTGATGATTAAAAATTGCCTTCAATAATACGTGTTCTGTAGTGCAGCACATTAACAGTATACTTGTATAGTACGTCCCATCCGCGGTCTCCATTCAAAATACTCAGAACATTCACCATCTCCACAAGATTTGCTCCAAAGTATATCCTTCGTAGTTCGCACAAAATAGGGCTTTTTCCAATAAAATGGTACACATCTTCTTTCTCTTTGAGGTTGCAAAGGCTACATTCAAGTGGAAGATCAGGTCGATGCGGTGTGTAATTTAGGCCTGATAGTTCACCTCTTATTTTGAAAATAATATTTATTTTTTCTGCAGAGTTTGTGTTCAGAAAATATGTTGCTTCTTGTAAGTTGTAATTGAGTTTACTGTAGTACATTCGATATTGAGATGACTGAGCCTCATTCACATATGAGTCGTACAGAGAGTTACCAGTTTTTTCTAATATTTTATAAAGTTGGTCGAGTTGGATGTTTTCAAAATTTGTATTTAATCCACCATTACGTGCTAGCGTTTCCCATTGTTGTACACAATTACTTTTCTTCATTAGCAGGTAGGAGAGTATTATTTTTGGCAGTCTTTGCTCATCCATTCTCTTAGCTTTCTGCACATAAGCAAAGTGTAATTTGAGTGTCACCAGAAAGAGTGGTGGCATCCCCGTCTCCAGATGAATCATGTAATTGGGAGTGCTATTATCGTATCGTTGAAAAACTTCAAGAGTAGTATAAGAGCGGTATCCCCACATTTATGCTCCATATAGCATGATGGATGTTGCAGTTGCACTTACGATTTTTTGTTTTGCGCTGTGGTTTAGGTATTTATTGCCTATGCATCTTTCCCAAACTGAACCGATAGCACGCTTTGCTTCTGATAATTTGTTTACAAATTGTTTTTTCATTATTAAGATTGGCTGTGATAAGAACTCCCAGATATTTATATTCTCTCACGACTTCTATCTGCTCTCCTTCATAATTCCACTGCTCATTTCTTGAGTATCTCCCTTCACTATTTCTGAATATCATCATTTTTGTCTTTGCAAAATTAACGGACAAGTTCCATTTTCTACAATAATTTGCCAGCAAAATCATCCGCGAACATTAAAGCAGGAATGCAAGTTGTGTTTATTAAGATACCACCTCCAATGTTTTCTGTTATATCATTAATAAATAAAATAAATAGAAGTGAACTCAGGATGCATCCTTGTTTTACCCCCATCGTAGTTGCAAACTCTTCCGAAACGCATTTCCCATCCCAGACCATCGCTAAGTTATTTTCGTACAAGGCTATCAAAATTCGAATCATTCTAGTCGAAATACCGATCATATAAAGTTTGTAGAATAGTGCTTCACGTGGTACAGAATCAAAGGCAGCACGAAAGTCCACAAACAAGGTATACAACTTTTTATTCCTTTTCATATATATCTCGGCAATATTCATAAGAGAAAATATGTGATCTATAGTTGAATAGCCTTCTCTAAATCCTGCCTGAAGCTCATTAAGTACCCGCTTTTCTTTTACCCAATTAGTTAGCCTGTTGTAAAGTAAGGCACTAAAAGGTTTCGAAGATGTATTTAGAAAAGATATTCCTCTGTAGTTCTGTAGGTCGTTATAATCTCCTTTTTTGTGTAGGGGATATATTATAGCCTTCCTTAAACTCATTGGAGTATTTCCACTTTGGTATATTTTATTGTATTCTTCCGTGAGCGCTATTGCAAATTCAGGTGTACAGTTTTTATAAAACTCGAACGGAATTCTATCTTTTCCTTGGGCCTTGTTTACTTTCGAATTTCTAATAGTGTTCTGGACTTCATCTAAAGTGAACGGAGCATCTAACATATCATCTAGAAAGAGAGGCACTGCGTATTGGAGTGTTAAAGATAACTGTTCAGTATTAAGAAGATTCTGAAAATGGATTCTTAACTGTTGAGCTTGTAGGTTTGGAGCGATGGCAGGTCTACTTAAATTCAATTATCTTACTGCCTTCCAAAAGTCCGAGGAAGAGCTAGCAGAGCTTATCATTTGAACTTTCTTCTGTTCAAAAGCTATCTTTTTAGAACGGCATAATTTCTTGTATACACTGTTCGATTTTTTGAATTTTTGAAGATATCCGAGTTATGTGATCTTAAGAGCTTTAGGAGTGCAAACGATTTCTGCCTTGCTTTCGTGCATTCGTTATCGAACCATTCTTGTTTCTTCTTTCTGGTCTTATTTGCTGTGTTTTGTTTTGTTGGTGCAGATTTCTTAATTATATCAGCGAGAACTTCAACGTATACAGAAACTTCTGATCTTGCTAAAATATCAAGTCTAGCATTAAGATTAAGCTGGTACAGATCGCGGTTTTTTTTCATTTCAAAACAATTTAGGTAGCAAGTTGAGCAAATTTGAATTATTCGTGTAATTTGCAGAATTTGGCACTTTAATTATAATTTCCATGGGCATGTGGTCAGAAAACGTTTGCAATCCTATTTTAAAGTCATCGGTAATTGAATTCCAGTTTCCAGCAATAAAGCAATAGTCGATTACAGAGCATGATGATCCACGTAGAAATGTAAACTCGCCGTTAAGACTTTACAGTCAAACGTATCTGCTAAATCGATAATTTGTTCACCTTTTTTGTCACACATTTCATCTTTAGATCTACGTTTTGCATTAAACGTTGTATGGCTGTATCCGCTCGAAAAATTGTTCTGTGATAAACCTATCCTTCCGTTGAAATCTCCAATAATCATTAGGTCTGACGTATTTAAATTATTTAGCAGGTCATTGAGTTTTTCAAATTCCGAATTTCCTGGCTTATTTTCGAAAATATAATCTGGTTCTTTTTCCAATTTTAATAAGAAAAAAAAAATACCTCCCGATTTTTCCAAAACAAATTCTGCTGTACTTTGTGGGACCCGAAAATCATACTTTTACCTAGCAATATCCTAAAACTTTAATTAACACTTTAACTTATTTAATTTTAATCTTAAATACAATCGTAAGTAACTAGTTAAGTTTTTAGAAAAATTCTTTTTGACAATTCTTTGAAAAAATGAAAAACACACCAAATTCTACTAAAAGTTTGTAAAAATATTTGTTGGCTCAAATACTTCGAGATTTTAAATAAAAGTATTTTATCAAATTCAAAATATAAAATAAGTACCAAAGAAAAATATTGCTTTATTGTTCTTACATATTTTTCGAAGTTCTTTAATTTAAAATTGCAACCAACTGTTTACAAAAAAGTACCACTTGTGTAAATTTTAAAATTTAGCCCATCAGGCCCATAAAGAGCAAAATTTTCTTAAACTAAGATTGTAATAATATCATCACCTATTTTATTCAAAAACAACGAATGGTTGAATAAATGATAGAATTTGTGAAAATACAATTATTGTAAAACTTTTTTGTAAGGAGTTGCATATTTTTTAGGTTTCACTTTGTTCTATTTTTAGTTTCTTGTCATTCTCAACAATTTTAAATCAAGTGTGAGTAATCCTAACTCCCACTATTTTGTACATTCAAATCTGTTTCCGTTGAAATGTTCAAGGCTTTCTAATTAAGCAATGAAAATCTCTCGAAAAAGACTTTTTGCAAGAATAAAAAAAGTAAAAAGATATTCAAATTTTAATTAAAACATTTTAAACTCACATGAAACACAAAAACCATGTAGATTTCTAGATAACACCTATTAGCTATTCCTATCTCGACAGGGTATAAAGTGCTAAAAAACTCAAAATTTATGTACCATAGTCTTTGCGATCCAATTAAAGACAACATAATAATTTTCCACATTTCAAATATTTATTGTACCTACATGGTAATTAAAATGTCAGAAATAAACAGGCTCGGTTACTATCGTGCTCATAAAATCAACCTCCTTACAATTTTTCGTTTCAAATAAAACGAAAACATCGTTTGGTTCGAAAAAGAAAAAAAAAAACACATAAAACATAAAAAATTGGAATTAAATCAGACTAAAGGTCATAAAATTCGCACGCAATATACAAATAGCACTCCCATTTAAATATATCCCTTGACCACATCAATAAGGAGCGCCCATCAGCGATTTATTGTTATTTTAAAAACATAAGAGTAGTATTCCTCCACCAGCCTAGTTTATGCTCTGTAAAGGTCAACGGCTTAACCTTTAATTAAGCAAATGCTTCCAAAGCCCACATAGCACAGTACAGACGTTATATTATATGTGAATGAACCAGTAACTATAATACCATCCACCCAAGTTCCCAAGTAGGCATAATTGCGGCGCGTTGTACTGCTCCACTGCTGCTGCTTCAAAATCCAAAACAAACTATTTTATACCTTGCCTCTAGAGTATACAGTGAACATATATAGCAAAGTACTAAATAGCTACAAACTTGATTTTGCAAGAAGTCTTGCTGCGCCAAAATAAGAGAGGTGGGGCCCACCTTTGCCACCGCAACGTTCATCGACGTCGTAGTACGTCGTCGTCGTCTTTCGTTGGCCGCCCATCATATGTGTTCCAGATACCCTACCACCCACAGTATTTACCTATCTATCTTTTTTTGCTCTCGCTTTCGATTAAATTAACCAAAAAGTTCACTGAATTAGTGAGGACACCCATATAGCAGTGCAAGCAGTTTATAGTGTACTCGTACTCTATAGCTTAGTGAGTCTAAGTCTGAGTGCATGGGACTCTGACTGTGACTATGACTGGTAGTGTTTTTTGATCCATAATGCGATTTGTTGTGCAACTGCATGCATACCCGGCAGGCGACACTAAGCAAAATCAATACCATTAGGAATTCTTTTCTAAGAAAATCAATATCGATGGTCTACTTTTTAATAGACGTTATAGACGTATCAAGGAGAATTTTGCCCATATTTGAGTTTTGAATAATTCAAAGAAAAGGATCATGACGGCAGAATAAGTCACAAACTTCTTATACTACGTTTCCACCGGGCACTAAACCGAGATTTAGCTAGATTTGTCACAAATCTCCTTTACCATACAAATTTTAATCTCCTCAAATGAAGATTTCAAATAAAACTCATTGAAATCTACTTGGAAACATTAGTTTGTCAAATCAAACAAACTTTTTTTTCGGAGAATAATTGTTGAACCGACCCATTTAAACTACAATTTCGTTTATTGACAGATGGAAATGTCAACAAAAACTATCTGCCTCACTTCCATATGACTCAAATTCAAAACAATAAACAACTTTCAAGAAATCACAGACGAAATAAAATGTAAGTATACAAAAATAATAAATATGTACAAGAATATAACAAAACTAATTACTTACAGATGATGAGTGAACAAATACATATTTTTTTTTCTTTTCGAAAGGAGAATAATTTGAAGTTTGGTTGTTATGACATTAACCAAACGTCAAATTAATCTCCTTTTCTTTGGTGGAAACACCTTATGATTTATTTTAAATCACTTGCCCTAAATCTCAGATTATTTGTTGATGGAAACGTACTATTAGCTGAAAAGTTATTGACGTCTTTGTCACATTCCCAAAAACACAAAAAACTTGAACCTCAACCAAAAGCTTTATGAGTTAATCTGTCAAAATGAATTGCCATTCAGAACTACCAATGAGATCCTATAAGCGTTTTACTTTTGTATGTTTGAACAGATCCTGAACTGTCAAACTCAAAATTGTGCTTCTATTTATTACTGTTAAGTGTGTTCAGAGCTTCAAAGTAGTATTACTTATTTTACGTTTAGAGGACGACTTCAGAGAGCGATCAACAAGTTTCTGAGTAAAAACGCTGAACAGAACAAATTTAAAAAAGAAGGAAATTGACTACAAATTCTCAAAATAATAAAAATGGCGGAAGAAGCAGGCCACTCTGGCAAAGGTAGTGAATTTGTTGATTAATAAATATTTACATAGTTTACTTATTAATAAATACCTGAATTTTAATGTTCAAATTAATTTCAAAAGAAATTTGAGGTTTTTCAACACGTTCAGAGATTTTATGAATACGTTCAGAGCAAACCTTGATTTGAGCGTGTTCAATAATGAACAGAACATCCAGATCTCTGAACTAAAAAAGAAAAATTCTGTACGAATATGGCTCAAAATTTTAAACGATTTAGATAAATCTTAAAGCAGTTTTGATAAGTTACTGAATTAAGACGATGATTTTGCTAATTTTTAAACGGTTTAAGAATATAACTATCCTTAATATTTTCTTTGAGCTAAAATCACAAAATGGCTACTTTAACTTATAGTTATTTGATAAATCCAAATGATTTATGAGTTTTTGTCATTTGAAATTAATGGTTTCATTCTGCAGGTTTATAGTACGTTTCCACCAACAAATAATCCGAAATTTAAGGCAAGTGATTTAAAATGAATCATGAGGTGTTTCCACCAAAGAAAAGGAGATTAATTTGACGTTTGGTTAATGTCATAACAACCAAACGTCAAAGTATTCCCCTTTCGAAAAGAAAAAAAATATGAAATTTGTATTGATTTTATTGATTGATAATTTAATATTAAATATTATTTAATATTAAAACATCACAAATAAGTATTAAATTCATCCCAAGAAACTCCTCTGGCTTGAAAGTGCAACATCTTGTTGAAGAGATTCGCAAGATTTTGCAATTCTTTCCAATATTGCGTTTCTTTTCTCCTCAATCAAAAATCAATTTTTCATCAATTTCTTTTATTAGTTTGAAATTTTCCAATATTATTTCATCTTGCTTTTTGAAGTGAGACTGATAGTTTTTGTTGACATTTCCATCTGTCAATAAACGAAATTGGCGTTTAAATGGGTCGGTTCAACAATTATTCTCCGAAAAAAAAGTTTGTTTGATTTGACAAACTAATGTTTCCAAGTAGATTTCAATGAGTTTTATTTGAAATCTTCATTTGAGGAGATTAAAATTTGTATGGTAAATCTTCGAGATTTCAAGGAGATTTGTGACAAATCTAGCTAAATCTCGGTTTAGTGCCCGGTGGAAACGTAGTATTAGGTTTGTTTACTTTTTTGTTGAAAGCTATTTGGGCGTGTTCAGATGCATGATTTTCAATAAAATGTAATTGTTATCAAAACGAAGAAATTGAAATAGTTAGTAAATTTATAAATATTTAGAATAGAAAAATATAATTCCACTCAAGAAAGCTAAATTTTAAATAATACTACGTTTTCGCCTTCCATAAATCCCTAGTTTCATATATACGTCCTCCTGTGTATTGAATCAAATTCAAATTCAAAATATGACATTAAAATGAGTGCGTTACACAATATTAGGTATGGTTGATTTAATGAAACCATTCAGCGACTTAGTAGACTTATTTTTAAACTACTTTTGAGAAAATTTAAATTCATATGGTAGGGCAAGTCCACTAGATTGAAAGAAGATTGAACTTTAAATCCCAAAAGACTGGAGTTTATACTTTTGAAGTGGATTGTATTGGGCATCAAACTGTCAACAAAATGAATGACATTTCATATTCTTGCTTGGCTGAATTCTCCTTTATGGCACAAATATTTATTGCGTACATATCAAGGAAATCACACATAATCGAATGATGGGCTTGTTTAAAGAATGCGCACATTCAGCTTCAAATGAAAGCTTAGCACGTCTTCAATTCAATACGAAATGTTTGAAATATAACATCTAACACAAAAATTTCACCTTTTCTACCTCTCTTGTGGGATCTTTAACTAATTAAACACAACATTCAAAATTTACATAGAAATATGTAATTATTTATGTACATAGTATATTTCTAAAGACTCATCAGAGACTTACCTCTAGAACATAGTCCAAGTCTTTGGTTTCGTTGTTGCATTTCTCATCGATAATGCACTCAGATTCATCATCCCATCGCTTGTAGCCCTCGTCAATGCCTTCGTCAATGCAGTCATCGTCGGCATCTGTAACAAAATATAAAAGAAAAATAAATATAAGACTATCTTTTATGGGAATCGAAAATGGTGTTGGGTTTTTTGATTTTTGTGTTCTCTTTTCTTGTTGTGTGTCTTAAAGATAAACTAGCCCAATCCAAACGCACCCAGAGGGCTTGATCTGTTTGTTGTGATCGGAGTTTGGCGGCGGCGGCGCACAGTCATTGTACTGTACAGAATATGGCAATGGCAGCTTGTCAAATCTAACGCGCGTTGTGAAAATTTGTTTGCCGTCATTGCGCATTAATCTCGCGCACTGTTACGAAAGACCTATGTGCAGTTTGGTTTTGGGTCTTTTAAAACAGAGACCTATCCCAAGCACAAAAAGATTTACTGCCTTGGTGAGTGGATGCATTTTGCATTGAGTTTTGCATCCAGGCAGCTGAGAGAGGTTCCGACTAAGGTACCTCATGTATACTTTGCCTGCTTCATGGCTTCATCGTCTCAGCATGTAAAATCCGAATTAATTTCGAAATTTCATCACTCACCATGAGATCGGTGCATAAGAGCTGACATTTGCGCGGGTTTTGAACGCTCCAGATGCTGCATAGATGCTGATGGAGAGACGCGCGGTAGCACCGCGGAGGATGAACACACGATTAACTATCTTGTTGTTTTTCGTTCGGTCCGTCCGTTGCAGTCATGTTAATAATTTTATTTTGCATCATCGCGTTGTTTATGTTTTGTTTTAGAAGTTGGTAGTTGTTTATGAAAATACCTTTTTACCTCCCCCTATATATATTCGACAAGTTTATATTGTTGAAAACTACGATTTAAAAAGTGCTGCACACAGGATTATTGTGTTGTGTACCTTTACTTGTTTTGAAAAAACAATCAAGGACGGTAAAGAGAGGTGAAGCACCTCGTTAGAGCGTGTAACATGCTAAAATCTACGGCACTGTCGCTGCTTGTTCTGATGGTAGTACGACTTTAAAGCAGTACAACTATAATAGAGCAACCATCATTATAATGTAAGCCATGTTCATGCAAATGAGCGTGTTCATATGGATATAGAATTTCTTTGAATGTTATTTTGCAGTATAGTGCAACGAAAAATGCCTTTTCCGCGTATCGTTCACATGAAATATTTTATGTACATGAAGGCTTATTTGGATTCTATATGAAGAGCCTGATTGGCCCTTTTTTGTTATAGGTTTTATGGTGTTTTTGAGTGGTCGATAATAAGTTCAGTAGGCCAGTTCATAGCAATTGAGTGAGAAAAAATGTGTTCTCAATAGAAGCAATAGCTCATTCCACCAAAAAATCGAAACCGAATATAAAGTTGAAAGGGAGAAATAGCTGTCAAACTTTTCCCTCTTTTACAAGTCAAAAGCAGTTTCACACGCAAGAATTTAAATTCATTTTTACTTAACATTAAAAGTATTCATGTAACCTCGTAAAACATTTGATAAATTTACCGTTTGCATAATTTTGTTGTTTGGTAAAAGAGCTGTCAAAGAAGGTGAAATAAACTTAAATTTGGGATTCCGCTAATGAAATTTATTTTTATGAACATTTTCAAACGTCATTGTGACTTTTAGAAATAGGTGTGTTCATAAATCCCTAAGAACTAAAAAAAAACCTGACAGTGCTCTATGTGCTTTGTTTCAATTCCACACAATTCAGTCAATCAGAAAACTTTTCTCAATGACAGAAATTTTCAATGACAGCTATAAACGACCTGTCAAAATAATTACAATGATTAGTTTTAATGATGAGAACCAATGATAGCTATAACTAGGCCTCTAAACTGCGATTATTTTTGCCTATCTTTTATCGTTTCAAAACATTCCCCTCCGATTTCACTTTGGTTTAGGAGTTGTTCTTCATTTAAAAATACGAGTAACTTAGAAATCTGAACGCGTCCAATCTGTCAAATATTTGCTGTTTTTAACTTTTAAAACTCAGCATTTTTTCAAACGAATAAAAAAATGTAAGCCCAGTGCGTGCTTGGCCTTAAGCCTTAAAGTTAGCTTATACAAATGCACCATTTGGCTGTTTGTATTTCGGAACCTTCAAAAAATCTAATGGTGTGCAAAACGGGTTTGTGATTTTTAGTTAATTTCTTTTTTTGTTGAATTGAAATAGGACCTTTAATGTTATTCGTCGTGTCGGTTTGTTAAAAGTTTTAAAGTGTTTAAAAAAAAAAAAACGCTGTGCTCTTTCTGTCCTCTATGTCTGAAACGGTTTTACGTTTCAAAAAATGTTTTTGAGACAAAAATGTTACCAAATATTATGATCGACAATTTTGTAAAAAGGCATTAACAACATTTTAAGTATAGAAACAGAGATAATCACGGAAATGCTATTTTCGTGAACTTTAGCAGTCTTAAAGGACTCTGATACGAGATTTTGTAAGATTTTTTTAAGCAATTTTTGGACCACCAAAAGGGAAATGTAAGCAATTATCCAACTTTCAATTTTTGATTGCGAGGTTGAGCATTTTTTCGTCCTATTTTACTGGACTTAAAGTTCACTTCTTTTTCTAAATACAAGCTACATAATTCTTTCGATTTAAAAAATTCAGAACCATAATAAGAAACATGAACACATCTAACTTTTAAAACTTTACTTTTTCTGACAGTTCAGTGAACTTGATAACATCAGGAAGAAATGAAACGAATTGGGAATTGAAATTTTAAGACTTTGGTGAAATGTCACTTACCATCAGCGGTCATATGCGATATAAGTTGTTCCAGTTCTTGTGACATAGGACATTCATCTTCTGCCTGCAGGTTATAGTCTAGCGCGGTATAAACGATCATTCCAAGTTTGCAAACAATCTGAAAGGAAAAAAAAAAACAAAATACTTTTTTAAACAAACAAACAATAAACAAATCAAGATTCCATTATTATGGTTAATTTTATTGCACTTAGGCATTTGACATATCCCATACAAATTGTTATAAAAATCAATTATGGAGAAAGATACAAATACAAAAATAATCCACAACCTTGACTTGTGATCAAAATATTTTCACGACGCGCGTCATAAAACTTTCGCTTTTCATCAAAGAGTTGTAATGCAGTCATCGTCGTCGTCTTTGCTGTCATTTTATGCGCCGCCGCCGCCGCTGCCAGCACGCCCACCGCATTTTCCACAATTTTAGTGAAGATGACACGAAGGCGGGCATAGGTTTTTGTATATATACAGTTGAACGTGCCTGGATGGTTTTGAATGCTATGCCATGCCAAAACAAGTGGTTCAACCAGATCATCAGATTGTACATATTGGCTGCGGGTGGTGTGCAGCTCGTATATATAGAGTCTTGAAACGTGAACCAGCCAATCTTCCCAAAAAGGTGGGAAGGGGAGGGGTGGCAAGTGATGTCAGGGCGTTCGTGCAGTTGGGTCTTAATGTGCCTCCTCAAAGTAAGGTGCAAGATAGTTTCTTTTCATATTTAAAAAATGTTTGCATCCTGGGGCACTCACTGTTGCATTATGTTATGACTTATACTCGTATATACAAAAGAAAGAAAAGGATTGACTTTAAGGCGGTATGATGGCGGTGACGACGAACAGCGGCGGCGTATTGAGGGAGGTGTTACTTTGAAGTTCATTGAACGCGTTGTTTAATGTTTTTATTTTGTGTTGTTGTCTTTAATTTTGAGTGATCGTGCGGAATAACCAAACTGAAAGGTGAAATGCATGCCAGAGAGTACGAGTATTCAGAGATTGATAAGTAAATATATATAAGAGTTAATTTTTATTTTTCATGAGCTTTGAAAACTTTGAGAAGCGACTCTGTCACGTACTATAATACTGTAACTAATGGGTATGAAAAAGTGAAAGGATATTTTTGAAGTTTAAGTGTTGACCTTTTTTGTATATAAGAAAAATATTGCAATTTTATGGACCATAGATCGACCTTTGGAATAATGATCAGTTGTTTAAAAATTAGTCTCATATATTAAGCGTGAAATCAGTTATTAATGGCCGGAGCGGACGATATAGCTGTCCAATTATTCAAAGCAGCAGGGGATGACTTGCACCAACTTATCGGCGGAAGAAAACTTACCCAATGAGTGGAATCTCAGCACCACCTGAACTTTGATAATGCGAACGTGTGAAGGTGTTCTTCATCAGCCTGGATGGGATCGTTACGAAATCCCGCAAAACAAAATCCCGCGTAACGAAATCCCGCCGATTAAATTTGATATTTTTTGTGTGACACACGCACAGAAAATGGTCCGAGTAACGAAATGCAGCCGATCACCGCGGGATTTTTCTACTCCTTTTTGGCAGGATTTCTATTACGGCACAAAAAAGTACTTTGGACAAAATATTTTGTGGAAAAGTAGTGAAAAATATTTTTTCTGAAAAAATATTTTTTCCTTCTTCTCGCTTATTATTTTCATTGAAAATTTAGTTCGATGGAGTAGTCTATTTTTTGTTAGGCTATTCGTATGAAAAATTTGATTTTAAACTTATTCCGGCTAAATTAGCCTTCTTCAGGGTATTTGTATGGAAAAAATAATTGATTTTTAGCACGCTTGGAGTCGTATTTAAGCTAAAACCGATTTTTTTTGGAAAAAATGCTCCAAAAGCGAAAAATCTTGTTTTCATCTCTTTGAATATTTTTTGTAGCTCTAAAAAGAACTTTCAAAACGCTTAAACAGCGTTTTAAGCTAGTAAACGTCTAGCTTCAATTTTCAAGCGCTTAAGAACATTCTCATAATGAACGTTCTAAAACGCTTAAAAAATAAAAACGCCTATTAATGGGCAGCGAACTCAACACGCTTAAAATGCTTTTTAAGCGTAAAGGAAAAGATTCACATATCGAATCAACCAAAACGCCAAAAAGCACTCCGAGCGCTGTCGCCACTCTAAATAGAGCGCTGTGGTTGAACATCAAGTCCATATCTCTGGTGAGGGGTTTACTAAGAAGGTGTGTTCTAAGAAGAACTGAAAATAACGCGAAATTAGCACTACTTTTATACTCTTTTCAAAGGATGAATGGCTGTTTTTTCAATTGACTTTGGATACGCCTCCTTCGTTCATGTTGATTCTCATGATTGTTAGTGAGGTAGGAAATTTTGCGATAGCAATCATAAAGGATTACAGTCAATTACTTTTGTTTAAGAAAGTTGTTGACATAGGCGCCTGCCTGGCGACTTTACATACCCTAAGCGGAGCAACGGAGTTGCGTGAGCGGGTGTGAACAACGGAAAGTGGAGTTAAAATCGTGAGATCCCGCGAAGCGGGCCACCCACAGGTGCTTTTATTGAAAGAAATTGTTGATATAGGCGCCTGCCTGGCGAGTTTATATACCCTAAGCGGAGCAACGGAGTTGCGTGAGCGGGTGTGACCCCGAAAAAGGGAGTTAAAATCCTGAGATCCCGCGAAGCGGGCCACCCGCAGGTGCTTTTGTTTAAACAAGATTTTTACTTTTTGGAAGTTTTTTGAAATTAGTTTCACTCTTTACAATTTTTTTTAGTCCTAAAAAGAACATTTTAAAACTCCATTTCTGAAGTTCTTAAACGCTTAAACGAAATTTTAAGCGTTTTCAACCTCAAAAACTAGCGAATAGGAAAATTTGAATTTCGGAATTTCTTAAACGCTTAAACAACATTTTAAGTGTTCTCAACCCCAAACCCAATCGCCACAAAACGCTTAAAATGATATCCAAGCGAAAAAGAGAATTCCATCCCACGAAACTCTAAAACGCTTAAACACCATTTTAAGCGTCCTTAACCCAACCCCTAGGCATGCTTAAAATGTCCTTTACGCATCAAAGGAATCTTGGTATTTCTGAATGCTGAGAACATCCCAAGCAATGCTTTACTTACCTCTGATCGAATCCCGCTGTCTACTAAATAATTTCCAAAAATATTCTTGCTTAAGTACAATTTAGAAACGACAATTTTTTTCCTTCGTTCCACAGATTCTCACGATTTGATACACCAAAACCAATACAGTGCTGTCTTCCAAATAATCTAAAAAGTATCCATGATTCTCATCGAAGAGTGTCTCCTTTCCTATGAAAACAGCGGTGTCGAAATAATTTGAAAAGGGAGCGAAACGGCGGGATTTCGTTACGTGGGATTTTGTTATGCGGGATTCTGTTCTGCGCGATTTCGTTTTGCGGGATTTAGTTTTGCGGGATTTCGTTACCCGGGATTTCGTTACGCGGGGTTTCGTAGCCAACCCGCCTGGATAGTTCCATAACAGTGTGACTTCAGACCAGGAAAGTGGACTATTGACCAAATATTCACATTAGGGCAGATATAGGAAAAAACCCCTTAATTTCAAATCGAAAGCAAACAAACGAAAAGCTAGTGAACGAAGCCAATAATTTAAATTATCAAAGCTAAGAAGTCAAATGGATTTATAAAATTACTTAAAGTCAAAGTAGCCATTTTATGTTGATCATAACTTTAATAATATGTTATGAGGTATTAAGATGATTAAATCGTTTTTAACTTTGTTACTTTTCATCTGAGGTGACGGCCTAGGCCATGCCTTAATAAGATTGAGTTGACCAATATTGTACACTTTGTAATTACTATTACTTCTTTTTAAATTGAATAAAGCAATCCATCTAATCTAAAAACTAATTCTTGTCTACCTTGAAAGTTACAAGAACAGCCTTGAGATTTCACTGAATTTTTTGAAATTTTGCAATAAAATGGTCAGTTTTGAAATATCGAAATAACACTCAACTTTCGAGAATTTGACGCAAGTTTTATTCAAGAGTCTGTATAAAATATTAAAATGTTTGTTTCAAAATTTGACCTAGCTACACATGTACATATATGCAGGACATTATTAATAAAGTCTAAATAAAGTTATTTAAGTGTTAAAATTAGCTATCTCCAATTAGCTATTTTATAATCTAAAGTTTTGATGTTTAAGTTGAAAAATTTCCTTTTGAGTTGATTAATTATCAAGGTTATAAAACTTCAATTTAATTTACTGTCTTCTTTAAAAATGCTATTGTAATCTTAGTTTTAAATAAGAGTTCAATATTTTCTTAAGTGGGACATGTTATCAAGACAAAAGCTCTCCAACATGAAAAATTACAAACACATTCAAGTTCCTAATAAAAATCAGGCTTTTGTCGAAACAAAATTAACGCTTTTGTTTTTCTTTTAAATCTTCAATTGCAAATATCTCAATACCATGATTTATGATTACTTTTGCTCTCAAGGCTTCAAATATAAACCATTATAAACCTTTTTCTCTAAATACATATATCAATATCTTATTTCATCTAGATTTGTTTGGGATGTCGAAATTGAATTCTTTATCATTGTACCTTTTCGCCGTCCCAACATAATTCTTCACCAAAAAAAAATTTCATTCCTCACGCCTAAACAAAATAATTTAGAATTCCGAAAGCTTCCTTCATTACCATATGATAAAGTAAATATTTGCAATGCAAATACAAAAATTCAATCTAAATCTCACTTTTCGGTCCTCTCATCAATAATCATCCCTGATAAGCTTTACATAAAAAAGAAAATAGGCACATTTTTCAGCTTCTGCTGAATGTTGATTCCCAAGCTTTTATTTCTAACAAAATAACAAAAAAGAAAAATATAATAAATCCCATGATTTTGTTTTCGTATCCAATCTATATTCACTCTTCCCATCATCAGCGAGTCGAAACCCGCACAAGGGCTGCAAAGCTGTAGAAGCTACTACATATTACTACCTTATGCCTACTCGTACAATCGTAAATTATTTCACTTATCATATCTCTCTGGTAGCATGTGTATCTTTGCTCCGAAATCTCGCAATCATTTAAGTGCAAATTCGTGTCATAAACAAATGCGAGCAACCAGCCACAGCCACCAAGTTGGTGGTAATTGGCAAAACCCAGGGGCTTACATCACATTCAGATCCACTGCCTGATTTTTTCTCTTCTCAAAATGTCTGTATATAATATGTACGTATACAAAACGTGTGCTGGAAAAACTCTACACTAAAGTAAATGTTATTTTTTTAACAAAAGTAAATAATTTAAGCTCCTACGAGTTAATATTATAACGAAAAAGAAAAACAAAATGAAATCTTAAAAACACATTAAATGGTGAATGTAAACTATCGACATTTTTGTTTGGAGTTGGAGTACCTGGGGGTTCCAATCTGAGGCCCCTACTTTTTATTATTTTATTTTGCCATACACTATCAGTGTACAATCAAAAAGTAAAAGCATTAAATTAATAGTGTTTCTGTTTCGCATCGAGTCGAGATATTATAGGAGTTAAGACTACACACAATCCTGCCACATGTATACGTTCAATACAATACACTGTGGCCGTATCACTGGCGTATCCGTATCTCTGTTTACCGTCCTTCCCGTGTCTGGGCCGTTGCAAAAGATAAATCATTCATTTGATGCACAATCACTTCTAATAGTTTGATTGCAGCAGGAGTGCGCGTGTAGTGCATAAAACTGCAAAACAGTTCGACACTTTGCGGTTTGGTTGCAGGTTGCTAAAGTTGGATTTTTTATTTCAAGCCCCGATTCGATTGTAAAAATGATCGGTTGTCTGATCGCAGCCATGCGCGAGGATCACCTTTCATATAAGTGATCTGCTCCAGCTTTGAGACTGACAGACGACACTGAATTTGCGTGACTTGACGTCGTCACTCCTGCAATCTCTAAGCTCTAACTCTGAGCTCTCTGGCAATCATTATAACGAGTTTATGTGGATATTGTGTGCAAACAATAGAATGGACAACCACCACGCTGCTGGCTGGCTGCACTGTGTTGAAGGCTTAACAATTGTTCTGGTCCCAGCCAGGTAAAAATACATTGCACTCAATTACAAAGTCGTATAAGACTCGACTTGACTAAGTAAATAGCTTCAAGCCATGTTCCTTCTCAAGCATGCAATGATCTTTCACGTCACTCCCAGCGAGCTAGTGAGATCTACACACATGTACCTACCGAAATTAGGGTCTGATAGCATCACACACATATAAGGTAAGTACCTACTAGACAAGTCGTGGGAAATCCTAGATTGTCTTAAGGCAGGTAAACAAGTAAAACTTTCCCAGCTCGATGGAATGTCGACTCGCTGCTTCAAGGAGGTACTTATAAGCTGTGAGTGTACGAGGTACTACATGCAATTTAATTAAAGCAATGATGATGCAGAATCTAATAACCCGTGTAATTAATGCACCCACTAAATAATATGATTTCACTCACTTGAGACTCCATCAAATGATGGTAGATTCTCATGTGCTTGAGTTCGAGAGTAGATGAGCTCTGTGTAGACACAAAAATCTCGTCTTCTTCGCGGACGTTAACATTTCAGCAAGATCCGCTTTATGGGAGTTTTATTCTACACGATGCAATGTAATGCAATGGATGGGAAGTTGCAAGATGCCCAACTTCTTCCAATCGGATATGCAGAGGTAAAAGAATGTACTAGAGATGAAGTTATGAGGAACATATACGAGTAAGGTTTACCATAAAGGTGATGTTCCATTTGGTAAAAGTAAATAAATATATAATTGACTCACCAATAATAATTAACATGGTTTACATGGTTATGCTTTGTGAAAACGTATAGTAGGTGACAATAAGATATGTGACAGTTTTAATGGGACAGTGGGAGAATATTTATACTTTTAAAATCTATCCAACTCTAGTGATCTAGATTTTTGTCTGGAGGAAAAGAAAAGATTTGACAATTTGTTTCCTTACTATCGGTTCTCGAAATGACATATAATGAAAGTGACTTTCCAAATAAAAAGGCACTAAAATAAATCATTAACAGACTTGTTCAATGAGGCGAAAGAGAAAATAAATAATATATGTGGATGCAGTTTAGAGAACGAGTAGGAAGTATGGTAGTATTTTTAAAACCTCTCGATTGAAATAACACAAACAAAATGCAAACTCTTCGAAACGGTGAAAGTATAATAGGTTTACTTATAGCCGCATGAACCAGAATACAATTAAGATGCGATTCGTTAAAATTTTACAAAAGTAAATTCAATCATTCGGTGCTTAATTGAATTTGAATTCGACAGCTAAAAAAATCATAGAATTTTTGTGCGATTCGTTAAGCTTCGTTAAAATTTGACAAAGGTAATTCCAGTCTTTCAGTGAATAATTAATTTGACAGCTGAACAAATAATGGAAACTTTAATCAATAAGGATTTTGAATCGATATATTTAATTGAATCCTTGTTTATTTTTTTTGACACAGTATTTTTTTTTGACAGCTATTTTTCGTTCATTTTTTGACATAATATGTTTGCTTAACCCATTACAGCTTGGCTTTAAGTTTTTCATAGAATACTATTAGGGGAACTCGTAGATTGACTTTAATTAAAGTCTTCACACAAAAGATCTAAGAAAAAACAATCAAATAAAGAAAAGATTACTATAATTGATGTTTATTCAAACAGAAAACTTTTAGGGCTTATGTTTTTTCCAATAGAACAAGTTGCACAATTTCGGGACCAGTTAATTTTTATTTTATTCTGTGCAAGAGTTAATTTTTTAATAAATTTTTCTGAATACAAATTGTGAAGAATAAGCCGAAAAAGTTATTCTTTATTATTGTAAGCTATGACCGAATTTTGAATTGTGATAATGAAACATTTCTAAGGGATTTATTTTGATTGCCGGAAAGTCTTGAACGATTAAGTACAATTTTAAATCCGTTTTTATAAGCCCATAATTCTGACATTTCAAATGAATACCTCAGTTATATAGATTTAGGTTTGTTTGTTTTGTTTTTCATGAACTGTCACTTCTAAGACTTGTTGTCAATAAAAGGAAATTATTATTTTACTAGTTAACGAAGGAATACAATCTTGGAATAACAATGGAAAAGTAAATACTTTGAAAAATAAATATATTTGTTCAGGGACTTTTTGAAAATTTATAACAGTTCAAATCAGCTTAAGTTTTTTTTTAAATAAGGCAATGAACGAACAATGTTTTCAGAGTAAAATAGAAGTAAATATAAATGTGTAATCAAACAAACCCGTATCGCATACAAAGTACCACAGAAAAATTGGGAGCAATCAATCTAAACCAATCTTCATCAACATTCACCTTTAATGCAATAGCGAAATTTTCCATCACAAGAACTAATCACAGAGCAACATTTCATTTAACTAACTTCAAATACAAAACCTCTCCTCAAGCATCACCTAAGGAAGCGAAAATTTCTCATAAAATTCGTGACTTAGAAATAATGAAATCTTCTATATCATAGGCGCATAGTCCACAACATACATTAAATCGCTAAGTAATCACACAGCGGCGAATGCGGCGGCGGCGGCGTCCATCGAGTTTCGAGAGTGAAACTTTAATGAAACTCTTTTGAAACCTTAAACAATAATAATTGTACATAGAAGCTGATGCTAACTCCAGCGCATTGTCTACTTAGGGCAAAAAAAAAACAGAAAAAAAAGTTTAACCTTTTTAGCACTCGTCGTTCATCGATGTTATCTCAAGCGGATCGCCTGCCCTCAAAAAACCAAGACTTAATCCCATAAGGCCCGTCCTAGACTTATATTAACGGCTCTGCCGTGACATGACATGATGTTTTGGGAGCATAGCATAAAGCGTGCAATCAAAACCCCTTAAAAATTCTCCTCTAACCATAAACGAGTATAAACCGGGGTCAAAAGGCTATTATTGATTAGGGAAAACTATAATGGCGGCGGCGGCCAGCGCGGCGGCGGCGGTGGGAGGAAAAATGCAACAGTTTGCGGAGGGCTTCTTCCCTACTCTCTAACTGATGTTATGTTTACCATCAGTCGTGTCTCGTATGTTTCTATTTTACCTTCTAGCACTTGATGTGTTCCATCATAAATTTGTACTAATGGAGAGTTAAACCTATTAACTTGGAATTTACATATTTCGCATGGATTTGGCGAATTAGAGCGGAAAATCACAACCGCTTCTTGCTTCCTTATTACATCGACTTCTATATTTTGTTCGTAGTTGTAGTACCTTTAGACGGGTGAAGTAAATGGCTATCTACGTCTTGAAGTTGGTTTCTACTTCTGCTATTTGATTGTTGTTGGTCATATTACAAAGGCCGTATTGGTCAGTAAAAGGCCCATTTGAAAAAAAACATTACGATATGTCTGGTTAAAACAATAGAAAAGAAAACAGAATTAGGAAGAAGCAGCAGCAGTAGAAGAAGCAGCAGTAGAAGAAGCAGCAGAACAAGAAATAAGTACAGGAAGAAAATGAAGAAGAAGTCGAAGAAGAAGAAGTTAAAGAAGAAGGACAAGAAGAAGAAGCCAAAGAAGATTAAGAAGCAATAGAGGAAGATGAAGGAGCCGAAGAACAGATAAGAAGCCGAAGAAGAAGATAAAGAAGAAGTCTTCTTCTCCCACTTCTTCTTTATCTTCTTCTAGCTGGAGTAGAAACCGAAGAAGACGAAAAAAAAAATGAGGAAAAAAAAATGAGGAAAAAAAGAATAAGAAAAACAAGTAAACGAAATTTAAGAAGAAGAAAAGTCAGAAAAAAGAAGAAGTTAAAGAAGAAGAAGCCAAAGAAGATGAAGAAGAAATAGAGGAAAATGAAGGAGCCGAAGAACAGATAAGAAGCCGAAGAAGAAAATAAAGAAGAAGTCGAAGAAGAAACTGGAGTAGAAACCGAAGAAGAAGAAAAAAATAAAAAAAAATAGAGGAAGATGAAGGAGCTGAAGAACAGATAAGAAGCCGAAGAAGAAGATAAAGAAGAAGCTGGAGTAGAAACCGAAGAAGAAGAAAAAAATCATAGACACACCATATATACATATATGGTATGAAAAAAATGATGGGGAAGAAGAAGAATGAGAAAAAGAAGAAAACAAAGTTAATGAAGAAGAAGCCGAAAAAGAAGGTGAAGAATAAAACTAAGAAGAAGAAAAACAAAGAAGAAGAAGAAAAGAGCCTTATTCCAAAACTTTCAAGTTCAATTACTTATTTCTATTTCTTAGATGCTTCAATGAACGCGCCTTTCTCACCAACTGTCAAGTATGACCCTGTCACCAAACGGTGTATATAGACGGAAGAAGATGAAAATCGTTTCATCACGCTTATCGGCAAAACGCGCGCGCAGCAGCACACTGGTTTTCAAAGAGAAGAACCACCTATCGACCACGAGCAGTGTGAAGAAGCGCGGTGGAAGCAGTGCCGCTAAAAGGGAGAGCGAGAAATGTTGGTGTTGTCGGAGCGGAGGTACGTACGCTCTCTTATCCCATCGCAAACTTCAAGCGCATGTGGCTCTGGCATTCTGACGTTGGCTGGCTAGTGCAATTAATTTTCTGCAAATTGCTACTTAGAATGATGGTTCTCATTTAGCGGCGAACTCGGTGGTTATACTTTTGTGGAGTTTTTACTATGTTTGTTGTGTGGGAAGAAGTTGTTCTCATCATCAACATCATCATAGCGCAATGTTTTGCTTGGTTGTATATAATTTGTTACTTAACGTAAATAAATCCATCTAAATGCAGAATAAATGACGAGAATAGTATTTTGCGTTCTGACTTCTGAAAGATGCATAAGAACAACTGACTTTTTATTGCATTTAAGATGGATGAAGACTTTTTGTTTGAAAGAATTTAGATTGAAAAGCAAAGAAATATTACAAAATGTCTTTCAGTGAAGAACTTGGCCTAGAGAGTTTTTGTTTGTGTACATATTTTGTCTTTGTCATTTGCCGGTCCAGAATGTAGGGCTTGATTTAATAACATTTTTGACTTTTAACCATTTACCTATACATGTCTATTTTCGAGATAGGCAGAAAAAAGAAGATCTTAAAAATTGATACTGCAGCAAAAATGCAAAAACTTTTCAACTTTTTCAAAGCCCTACTTACAAAAATATTCTTTTTTTTCTTCTTTTTTTTTGCAAGAGTCAGAAAAAGGAAGATCAAATTGACAGTGCAATAATTAAAACTCTTTTTAACTTTTTCAAGGTCTTACTAAGAAATGTTCTGGGAAAATCATTGATATCTAAGGTTTTCGAATTTTCCTCCTTTTTCGCTAGAATGAGACAAAAAGATCTTTCAAATTGACTCTGCAATCGAACACTCTTCAACTTTTGAAAGGTCCAACTAAAAACATTCTGTCAAAACCACTGATATCTTAGGTTTTTGATTTGTTTCCTTTATTTTCATGACAGTAAGAAAAAAGGAAACCTGTCAAATTGACACTGCAATAAATGTGAAAACTCTTCAACTTTTTTAAGGTCCCATAAGTATTCTTGAAAAATCTCTGATATCTGTGGTTTCATTTCATTTATTTTTTCCACGTAGAATAGTCAGTAAATACATTAGAAGGAGGACATAAGCGTCTTTTAATAGAAATAGTGCAAATTCCGGATTCTTCTGGACATCATAATATTTGAATATTTGGTAAAAATCAAGTAATATTCTAAAAACACTCAAACATTTTACCAAAAACACCCAGTATTCAAATTTTGTTCGTAATGGTTCAGCGCTAAGTCTTCTATTACACGATACCTCACGATTCACGACTCACATGAGTGCGAAAAAGAAAGCAGATGTGAGAAAATGAGATACAAAAAAAAATTTCCGGTGAGTCTCGGGCAAATTTTTAGTAGACTCACTTTGACGTTTCTTTTTCCTCATATTCGTTTTATGCTGTTCTTTTTCATTCGATTTTCTTGTTGCTGGGATAAACAACATCGAATTTGTTTGAAAACCAGAAAAGTGTGTAACTTCAACAGCTTTAATAAATTTTCAGAATCCATTTCCAAAATCCTATTTATGTATTTTGTTTTATAAATTTTTACTCAACTTCAAAAACTGTCGAAAAATTAAAGCCAACGAGAAGGAGCATTCAAAACAAAACAAACAAGAATTGTCAAATTTGAGGCATGGGACACGAGTCCACGTGTAATAGCGCTTGCATCACCGAATACAAATTTATAAGGAAAGTCAAAAGTGAGTCGTGAGTCGTGAGTCAACGTGTAATAGGGGTAAGCTTTTGAAAAGGCACTGAGACTCACAAAAAAAGGAAATATTCCCATATGACATTTCTGAAGGACATGACAGCTGGAATTGTTTTAAGTGCTGCCAAGTTATCAATAGTTTTTTTTTCCGTATGAAGGTATCAAAAGTTAATTTTGTTGTTCAAATATTCAAAACTATGCCCTAATGATTGAATGTCAATTAAAAGAAATTCGAAATTTTTTAACGGTTGCTGGATTTTAAAGTCTTGAAACTATCTTTCCAAGACCTGTCAGTTTATCACATCGGCAAATGTATGCATTTTATTAGACAAGACAAAACAGACCTTGCCCGTCATTTACGAATTATGAATAAGACTTGTCAACCAAAACAATCAAAAACAAAAATTCACGCCTTCCAGCGACGCGACGTGAAGTTCTGGCTTTGTAATATGTATTTAATGTTTCCACTTATTTGATAGAAAGTGAAATTTTGTAATTATTTCATGTCCAACGCTATTTTTTTTAACAAAGCCCTGAGCTTTTTCAATCCTCTTTCTTTCGACGACGACGTCTGAAATCCAAACCATAAATCACCTGTCAAATTAATGACGTATAAAATCAGTGCCATTTTCCAAGAACTAAAGCCACACCCAATATTTCACAAATTCCCCCCCCCCCCATAAACTTAGGTCACTGGCAGTTTTGTTTCTTCTTTTTTTGTGTTTTTGTTGTCTCAACTCTCTGCTCTCTGTAATTACTAATGTTACCAAACTACTAGTTTTTTATTAATAGAGTTAGAGAAATCCCAAACAAATATTCTCGTCATCATTGGGGCATCACGCAAGTCTGTTTGCTTAATTATACGCTACTAACATGCAAACAAGAAGCAAATTTACCCACAGGAGAAACCAGACTGGCTTTGGCTAGGCTATAATAACATGCACCCCATCACATCATACTCGTAAGTGTGTACATGTTATTCTAAACATGGTGCAATTTTATAAAACTGATTAAGATTAGCACTTGGTCGAGTCCAAGTCCAAGTCCGAGTCATAAATTCATTGCTAAGGCTAAGGTCAAACTCCCCTCATCATATCTGCGTGGTCGCAAAATATGTACGGCGACGACGGCGGCGTGAGCTCTTGTTCCACTTTTCACATTGGTCAACTAAACTGCAAGGAGATAAGGCATTATTTGCGCCTCTTGAAACAAGCCGACACCTTTCATATAAATTGAATTGACCTTTATCCAATATTTTTATCATCAATGGTTCATAGTTGTGTAATTTTCAATTTGAGAATAGACGTCACACGAGCGACGACGACACAACGCTGAGACTGGATTTCCACACGGGGAATCAAACACACGCTGCTGGTTGATGGCAGAATGCAAAAGGCAAAAGGCAGACTATTACTTAATAGCGTTGCGGTCGATTGAATATCCAGGAGAAGGCAGGCTGAAACCAGCGACTGCTGCAACGACGTCTGCGAGGCATCTCGGTTGGTTGGAAGGAACAAGGCTATTTGTCAGACGGGAAACGATACCAGTATACCGTGGGATACATTCATGCGAAGCCACCAAGAAAGGAACTGCATTCGCATATGTGGATTCTGCGGTCGCAAAGTTGCTACAGCAAAGCAAAACAAAAAGCAACTCCTCCACCGCAGCAGCCTCAACCTGATCTTGGATGAATTGAGCCAGTTCAGTCAGAGTAAGTGCATAGTGCAGCAGCACATATGTATAGGCAGTGCTTATAGTAGCAAAGAAGCCCGATCTCAAGTCAGTTGATGTTATTACGGATTATCGAAGTAGGTATATATAGAGACAAAGAAAGAGAAAGAGAATATTGCACCGCTATTATTTCCTGGAGTGTGCATCATAAATGTCTTCCTAGAATCATAGCCGAGCTCGCAGAACTCTATCAGCACCATAGCACAGGTTCGCGTTCGATGCGATCAGATGCGGTGTGAACGCCCTCTCGTGGAATGGAATATTTTCAATAGAACTATTGTATAAGAGAGACCTCTATCAGATATCATAGTGATGGCTGAGATTGAGATTAAGACCTAACGGTGCTATGTAAATTTCCATGAACAATCATTATACCTGGTGCTTGGTGTAGAGTGCGCTTTACGAGTATATGTACAATGTTCAATGTGCACAGCCATCATAGCTATAGAACAGCTCATTTAAAAGCTAGTGGAGAGAGGTCAATTGAGCGAGTTGGTTATGGGTATGGGTATGGGGTACCGTACACAAGAGCGCGATGCATAATAATCAAGGTGCACGCGGAAAGATTGATCCATCGCGTCACCATTCTTCGTTATCGTTGTTGTTAGCTCTGTTCGTTTCGGTTTTGGTTGGGCAAATTGTTCTATGGCGCTCACTGTATGTCAAACCAATCAATTTGACGGGGATCGTATGCGCAATTATAATAATGGCTTGGCTAGGCTATAAGCTACATACATACATATGTATATAAGCTTTGGGCTGGGATATCTGGGACTGGGATTGAATTTCCAGTGAAAAATGCAATGTTCTGCCACACGAGTCACATGAGATATTGAACGTCAGATAAATGCAGTTTTCTTCCATCATCGTCATCATCATCATCTTCCGCGATGAAGAGAGGGGGAGTTGTATGTTTTCTGTCTCTGACGTACATATATAATGTGTTGTGTATGCCAGTTGAGAGCACTCACAAGGGGGCCAACTGTAAACAAGCACCATGAGGCTCACTGCTCAGAGGCTCAGGGAAATGCAATGCAAGCCAAGTCAACATTATAATCTTCTTTTTGTGTTTGTTGTACTTATTTTTCTTTAACTTCATCGTCGTCGTCATCGTAGTCCGCGTCCTCGGTCGTCACCATTGTGGATGGCTAAGCCAACAAGAAGTCTGCCTGCAAGGTGAAGAAGTCATTCAAATGAACGGTACCTCGTGCTATAGCCGTGTTCTAGCTGCCAATAAAAATAGACTCAATGCAAGTTGGGGATAAAAAGTGTTCTGTTCGATAGATGGACCAAGTTTTCATGCCACTGCTGCATTTAACAGTGGTGTGGAAAGTTAGTTAATAATTTTAATATTCAAGTCCTTAAAAATTCAGATCATCTTGGGTTTGAACTTTTGTTTTCAAGAAAGTTTGTGGTAGTTTAGGCTGAGGAAAAGGTATGAAATAAGAATTTATGTTGCAGTTTAATAATTTTAATCAAAGTTCTTAAATAATAATTAAATCGTCTAGACTCCATAAAATTAGAAATAAATAAAGTCTCGAAAAATTACAGTTGTGACATTTGGGAAATTTTCAACTGTCAGTTGTTGAAATTCTACTCACAAGAAGGTTTCACATTGAGCTTTTCTTAAACTGTCTCCTTAATTTTTCCATCGTTTTTTAAGAGATCCAATGATTTAACATCAGATTGAAGAATTCATGAGAGACAAATGTAGGCACTGTCAAGAAAATATCGGTCTAAGGTGATAGTTTATTGTCATTGTGTTGATATTTATTTTGATGTTTGGGCTTTCTACATTTCTTTTAAAATTTGATAAGTCTTTCAAAGTGACAGTTATTTAAAATATGACACCTATCAAATTAAAACGTAATTTTAATTTCCAAAAGTTATAGGTACATTTAAAAGTATTATAAGTTCTGTACTTTCAATACACACTGTTTAAAAGCCGTCTAGTTGCAAAATTATAGAGTGGTCTCCATTATCCAAGTGTGCCAAAGTCCGCTAATGCAAATTGATAGTCCCTCTGAGTATATACATATGTAGGAACATATATGCACCTGAACTTTTAACTCTAAC
The DNA here is from genome assembly GCA_920104205.1 of Eupeodes latifasciatus. Classification (NCBI taxonomy): domain Eukaryota; kingdom Metazoa; phylum Arthropoda; class Insecta; order Diptera; family Syrphidae; genus Eupeodes; species Eupeodes latifasciatus. Next base: position 152,519,856 of record OV049925.1, read on the forward strand.
CCACTCCGCCAGCACCACCAACAGAGTTACACGTTCCACCCATCAAGACCCAAGACGATAAAACTGGTTGTTAAATTTCTTCTTTCTTGGTACAAGTGTGATTCTTTCATTTCTATTTGGCGAGTGACGATCTCGCGCCACCAAGAAAGTTGTCCCATCAGAGGCAGCAGCAGCAAAATAAACGAAAAAAAACCAAAACCAAAACCAAGACCAAAGTTGTTCCTCAACTCGTGGCTGGCTCCACGAGAAGTCTAAGTCTTTCTCTCTTATATTTCTGGGTTCAACTCTGCGTTCGAAAATGAATGAATGAATTGGTTAACCGTTGCTCGGAGGTATCACGACCGGGAAGAGAGTGGATCCGGCGGCGACGTCTCGTCGACATCGTCGACGGCAACATATCTGGCGTACGTTAAAGGTATGTGCAGAGATATTCTTGGGCCAATTACCCAATTAAGATTCTGAGATACTTCTATTTTCTTACGCTGCATCATGATGTCGCTGCTGGCTTTTTGTTCAACGAACGCTTAGCCAGACGGGGGACATTTAATCCGGGATTGAGTGGTGACACAAGTTTCTTATGTCGTGTTCTAAGTCAGTGTTCTTTTTTTGTATAATGGAACAATTTACGATGTCATATGAGAAATTAGAAAGATTAACAAACTTTAGAAAAAGTCAGAAGGAAAGACGGGGATAGATGTGAACAGAGCCTTAATCTCTCGCATGTGAAACTTGTGCAGGTGCCAAATGAAGGCAGTTAAAGAGCAGTTTGAAATCAATTACTTAGCCTAGGGCCTTAAAGCTCCATCAATGATGAATATTCGAGGGAGCAAAGTTGTTAGTAAATTTATATATTTTTGCTCGAACAATAATGTTGTTGATAATCTTACCTTACATATGAACAAAAGATATAATTGGTTCGAAATGATTTCGCATAATTTAGTGGCATTTCAATAAGAAATGAAAGCTTAAATATGTACGAATTTGTGGTTGAAATTTCGTGGGAAAAAATACTTATACCTACGGACTTGTAAAAAAAGAGTGATCATTGGCATGGTTTTGTTATAGTAAGTCTTTATTCATGGTGCTGTTTCCATTGGTGTAATATGTTGGAAATTAGTGAAATTTAATAAATTCCGAACCAATTTTTCAACCGTCAAAAAAATAAAACGTTTAAACTATCTAAGAACAAAGCTTTATTTTAAGAATACAAACTGATGTTTAACTCCGGCTATTGAACAATTGGCCCTTAATCTGAAGACACCGGTGCAAAATTTAAACATACTATTGTTAAGGGCTCAGCATTCAATTAATTAGCTATTTTTGTTTTAACAATTAGGTAATTCCAAATTTCCTTTTGTAAACAAGTAAAATACTAATTCATATTTATTAAATATAGTGTAATCGAACAGTCCTAAATTTTGACAGTTAAAAATAAAAATGAACAAATCTAGATTTGCTGAACAGACCTATTTATTTTAAATGTCAGAAACTTGGACTTCTTTAACTATTATGGTTGAATCACATACACGCTTCAGCTTCGGCTTCGCCTGACGTTACTAGTTCAGCCATAGGAATTCAATGCATGCTATCACAATGGAGCTTCGACCTCACGTTTCGTTTGACAATCGTAAGGAAGAGAACGTAATGTAACGTAATGTGACTCCAAACGGAAGCTCTAGTTCAATTATCTGAACATTTGCTTTGTCTAACAGCTCAACATCTGTAAAAAAAAATGTCAACAAACAAAATATTTGCTCTTTGGATGGATGAAATAATAGAAATGTCATTCAAAGCAACCTCGAAGCATGCCCAACGTAACGCAGACGAAGCCGAAGCTGAAGCGTGTATGTGATTCAGCCATTAGTTATTACTAATAGTTAAAGAAGTCATTTTGTGATTTTTATTTAACTAAATGCTAAGAGATGCAATAATATTGCTTAATTATTAGCAAAATCATCTTTTTGACTTGGTACAGACAATTTTTCAATGAGAACAAATATTCCAAATGTTCTAACATCGTGTTGCTTTGGTGGAATGAAAGTCAATAAACCACTTTGCTTTTGTCCTTGTCCAATGTGATTCCAGAATATAGTGTAATAGTTTTGCCAGAATCAGTATTGTCAGAAATTGACGTTTGAAATTTTAACATGACAGATGTCAAGATGACAGATAATGTCAGCGTACTAACAGATCTAAGTTATTCAAAGGTTTTTTAATTGTTTAATGATTTGCCCCATTGAAAACAGTGATGTGTATGTCGAAATTGGAACATTTTTGTAGTTTCTCATAATAATTTATTCGAATTAAAAATTAACTAATTGCTTTTTTTGTCAATTAAAATAGGAAGGGCAAGACACTTACATCATTTTATGATGCTTCACTGACTGTTCTGTTCATCCTTGAATTTATAATTGTTATTGCATTAAGAACTTAAAGGTTTATTTTGTATTCGTCAAAATAGGAAGCTAAAGCTCTTTTATGTAACGCTACAGACTATTTAGCAGGTTGCAAGTCCGAGATGGAGGCACTTGACAGAACGTTTTTATTTCTGGTAGATCAACCCTTCAGCTGGCAGCAAAATCCTTGCGGTTTATTTATTTGCAGCAACTGTTAACTGAGTAAGAATAAATACAAATAATAATTTTGGGTTGTAGTTCGTTGATCAAATAAATAAACTAAAACGGTGTTCCACTTAGAACTTTCGAACTTTAATAGTTAATAGCGGCCATATTGTTGGAAGTACACCTGTACAATTGTTTTATCAAAATAAATTTTTTTTTTTGGACAAAATATTTCTCCCCTTTTGACTTTTTACCGTCGTCATTATCGTTTCAAAAACGGTTTAGTAAACGATCAATATACTTGCGTACTTTGCCAAAACGAAGTCGCTAAAAAAATTGGTCTTTCGCAGGCCACATTCCACAGCTACACAAAATTTTGCGTAGTGTTTTAGACCTACACTGAATTTGTACTTAATTTTATTTTAGTTCTTTTTTTTAATTTATTTCAAAATCTGTCTTTATTTAAATATTTGAAATTGCTCACGTTATGTGTATACATATATGAATCTGTCAAGTTTGTTACAAGAACCAAAAGAATCCTGGAGGGGTAAGTGCATGATCAAAATTTGAATATGGGGGTCTATGAGCTTTTTTCTATAACAGGCTTGTAAAAAAGTGCAATCTTTTGTGAATGCAACTTTTAATGATTTCAATATAAAGAAGGTATTTATTGAATTGACTTTGAGACTTGGATTTCAAATTTTGAATTCCACCAAAAATTAGAAAACATTCCTCCAAGCACTTAATTGCAATTAATAAATTTCCATCATTGGGACTTCTTGCCTCCGTTTGAAGTGTTTGAATTCATTTGCTGTCTTTGCATTCTTGCATTCCTTTAATTCTTTTGCGGTCTTCAAATTAGTACATGGAATCTCCAATGAATGCAATTATTTTATTTATTCTAGTCAAGTTCTTGAGGTGAATATAAAATTGAAGTCCCAGTCTTAAAGGTTATTAATTAAGAGAAGACCTAATTTTAAATTCAATTAAGATTAACGACGATTGCATTCACAAAAGATTGCATTCTTTTATAAGTCTATTCTAAAGGGATACTTTTTTTTTCATTCGTTGCTACAGCTAGCTATTGAAGTTATTTCATTTGAATAGGTTATTATACGTTATTATTTAAACTAAGTCCTAGGAATTTGCACATTATCACAAGAACCAAAGCTTTGAGCCTAAAGCGAAGATCGGGAAAACTTTTCTTCTCATACAACATTTTTCGCAAACTAAATTTTATCTTCAATTTTACTTTCAAGCATAAAGTAGCTATCAAGCAAAATTGTGACGTTCACTTTTAAGGTTCAAGTTATTAAACAGACATTTAAAAGTCTCCACTTGAATTTGACAGGTTGAACAACAAACACTATCAGCAGTTTCTTGTGATTAAAAAAATTGACTTATCTCTCCAACTTCAAAATTTCTAAGCGAATTTAGGAAATTTCTGTAGAAATTAAAATATTTGAGGTAAAATGAATGAATAAAATAATGAACAACTAACATCGACCCAAATGTGACCATAACTGTCAGCATTTAAGGGCGTGCCATTCCTAAACCAAAAACAATAAATCCCTTACCCAAAAACAAAAAAAATAATAAAAATAATAAAAAATAAAATTAAAATAAAAAAACACTTTTAAACGATTTAATGGAATTAACACGCATTTACAACTCACGTAACGTAATGGGTAAGTATCGAACTCTATGGAACCCCAACCGAATCCAAAACCAAGTTTATGTTGTTCGTGTTTATTAGCGTAACACAAAATTTAATGACCCAAAGCAAAGGTTCCTCATGTGAGTAGAGTATACACCCAAAAAAAAGTCTATCCAGTATCCATACCGAACCGACCGACCTTGCCCATTGGGACAGCAGTGGTCATAGTAAGTGAATCTGATAATTGGCTTTTTTCCTTTACCCCTTTAACAACATCGGTCGGCTTCCATATAGTTAATTAAGACTCCATATGGGCTAACTACTAAATGGTAAGATCAAGTAGACCATCAGCTTAATGCTGCTAACTAGGTACCAACTAAATGGACTTACAATACAACTTACCTTTTTATGGGATGCTATGGTTGTGGAGTCGTTATGTTCACCATCTGCAAAGATAAAAAAAAAAAACAACAAGTGGTTAGTAACCTGAAATTTATTTAGATATATAATTGACTATTAAAGTCGTTAAAAATTTGCAACCACCTTAATAAATAAAACATCCAAACAGGAACACAGGTAGATACGACGAGACGGTGTACCGTTTTCGAACTCGTATTCGAGAGAATACCCTTTGAACCAAAATTAACCACTTTTTCAAAAGAACCATAAAAGATTAGGAATTTTACGATCTGTAAAATGTCACTTAAAAATGCAAATTAAAATAGGACAAGAAAAACGGTGGTGTCGCCACATGACAAAAATAAAAAAAAAAAGTGTGCAGTTTGAGGAATGTTGTCTGCAACAGCAGCAGCTCCAGCACCAGCAACAGCAGAAGGTAAGTCATTCCCAAGTCGATTTATGTACATACATATGTATGTAGGTATAGTGTAACCTACCTGCAACTTGAATTATTTTTAAGCAGGGTTATGTAAAATAATTTATCTCCGGTGGAACTAGTTTGGCATAGATTCGGGGCAATTGATTTGTGAATATAGCGCCTCTACCAACCGTTGGTTGCTGGCCACAGCGCTGCTGGCTGACCGCCATCAACGACGCGACGTGCGACGCGTAGAAACGACACTCCGACGAACGACGAACGACACTACGTTCAACGATGTGGTTTTTTGGGTCAAATTTTGGTAAGCTCTCCCACAGATAGGCCGGCCACAACGCTATACGTTATGCGGCATGCCACATACCAAATACCAAATACCACATGCCGCAGCCATTATAGTCAAGTCTTATACTATATTCTCATACATAATGCTTCAAGAGACAAGTGAAATGAAAATTGAATAAGCTTATTATGTTCGGTGGCGATATTCACAAAAAATAGAAACAACCTACGATCATTTTAATGACTGACTGCAATATGTTTAATATGTTGACAACCAGTAGGCATGCAATCAGAGATGTTTGGCTATAAAATCAGGCAAAATGGATATAATTTCCCAGCGTTCCTAAGAGTGGAGAGTTATAAATTAATATAACACACGGAAATAGGAGTGAGTTTTGATAAAGTTACGCAGGCATATATTTTTGATTTAGGTAGACCCCTACACGGTGAAAGGAAACGGTGACAGAAATCGTAAGAGTTCCAAAAAAGGCATAGCGTAGCAAATTTTGTGTACCGAAATCAAAAAACTTTGAAATACTGGGATATCCGGTAGATTATAAAAAAACAAATGATTTATTCCGAAATAAGTTAATTAATTTTAAGAAATTTTAGAATTGGAATAATTTGTTCACACACACATATCAAGAGATTGTGAGTTTGAGATGGGCAAGTATCGTTCTTTTAAAAGTAACATGTTTTTATTCTCAGCTTTAAAAAGGTAGTTCGTAGGACTGTCATGCCAAAGGTCTTGGGCAAAAATACTCCATTTAGCAAGATCGGAATCTTTAGTACGTTTCACTCTCCAAAACCCGTTTGTTTACATTGTTGTATTTGTAATTTTGACAATTAGTCTATGAATAGATGTGAAAATAAACAAAAAAAAAAACGATGCCGTGGCCTAGCGGCACTTTGCAAAGCAAAAACAAAATGGGGAGGTTAATAAAATTTTTTCAGGTTTTTTTTTTAGTTTTTTCGATGAAAAAGTCAGTTTTAAGCTTTTATTTTGCAGTCATTTTGTTGATAGCGAGCCAATGTGCATTTTTGTCTTTAAAAAAACATGTTCAACATCAGTTTATTATAATTAATTCACTAATTTACAAAAATCACAACGAAATTCTTCAAATTTCATAATTAACCCCGGATTTTTGTATCAAAGATGCGTTCGAAGAACCATCAAGTTAAGGGTGCGAGCGCAATTTTTTTATTGAATTCTAATAAATTTTCGTTAATGAACGGCCCAAATATTTTTTTGCAAGTAATTAAAATCTGTATCAATTTAACTAATCCAAGTATATTTATAGTTTGTTTTTAATGATTTAAGCTTGCAACTATTTTTCAATTCCATTTTGATTAATAAATATTAAATTTAAAAAAAGAGTTATAATCGAAAAATACCTTATCCATAACATTCTTGATTGCTGGAATCATACATGTATGTATGTATTTGCTATAAAAAAAAAAACTATGCATCAAAGGAACACCAATGTTTTAAAAAAATAATCAGAACGATTATAGCGAACCTGTTGAATAAATGCAGAGCAAATAAAATGCAAATTTTGACGTTTATCACAAAATGAAAACGTGAAAAAATCGTTCTGAATTCATACACAACTCATTCAATAGATCATCGACATGAATGTTTATTATTGACGACAGAAGTTTTTTTCAATGAATTCCCACAGTATAATATAATTTTCATTCATTCCTTAAAATGTTTAGATACCAAAGTTCAAGTTTACTTATTATTGTTTGAAGGGTATGTTTAGTAAAAGTGCTGCTAATAATGAAAAAAATTAATGACTTTTACGTATGTAGATGTTTTTGTTTTTCTTAATATAATATATACTTCCATAGATTACATTTTATAAATGCAGAACATAGAAGAAAATATACATAAACAATAGTTTTCAGATATAAAGCAGAGGTTAGTGTAGAAAAATATTTTTGAGAAAGCCAATAATATTTTAGGTATGTTCATTAAAGAAATTTCGGCTTCGGCTAACCTTCATCAACTTTTTAGAAAAAAAAGCAGCTAATTATTTCATAGCATAATTCATTTTTCAGATTGTAAAATGTCTAGAAATTTTCATACGCTACAAAATTCGTAATTTTATGCGTAAACATAGAAGATAATATTATTTAGTCAAGAAGTATGGATTTTGGCGCGTATATCGGTTTTTTTCTATTGGGTGTTCGGTTTCCCCATACTGGAATAAGAAAGAGTTACTTAAATCTATTTATTGCACTCATTTAGTTGGTATTGTGTGTAAACATATTGCCTATTTCTATTACTTAAAGATGCTTTACACAAAGCAACTTATTTTTAAAACATGGTTCCCTCAAATTTGTATTCCAAAATCTAACTACAAACAAAATTCTAACTCTAACATAGTCTCTCAAAAAGAAATTTTCAGGAATATTTCTGCAACAAACAAAACTAAAATTTGGTCTTGCAACTACCGAACTGCTTAAATGATGAAAATACTAATCTAATTGAGGAATCTGAACTAGCTAAAGTTGGCAATGGAACTTCACAAGTATGCTTCTCGTAGCATTGTCTGTACAAAAAAAATACGGAGGCACCCGCCTATTGTTTCCACCTGAACTTCTAACGTCGCCAAAAAAATGCTCTAAGCAAACTACTGAACTGAAAAAATTGTATGTTTTTGTTGTTTTACAAAGTATTGAGTTACACTTTGTCCATTTACAATTTTACTTAACCAGTTGCAGCGCATATTGCGTTCGCAAATAATTTAAGTAAACAAAATACAGCACTAATAAATCATTAAATATGTATTTGGTCAATTTTATTTATTTAATATACATTAACAACATTTATTTGGATTGAAATTAAAAAGCTATACAAATCTTCCAATTTATGACCATGTCAGCACTTCAGATTCTGTTGGTTTGGATTGTTTCGTTTTTGAACGAGGCCATGAAACATTCAAAATGAAGCATTTAGGTGGGCCTGAGGACTAAAATGAAGCATTTTGATGGGCCTGAAGACTAAATGTGAGAATGTGTTTGGTTTTTGCATCATTTCACGCACACTTTCTCACATTTAGTTCTCAGTAGCTTGAAGGCAAACCGAAATGTCAGTCTGAGATTCCCATCTTGTTAAATGGAGTATTTTTGGCCTTGGGTTCAATTCCTTTGAGTGTGTGTACCACCATACGTTTTTTTTCACATGTACTGCTTCTTGCGAGGAATTATCAAATCCTCTAAGAGTAGTTCTTGTCATGAAAAGTGCTTTCTCAAATTAAATGTTTCGATTTGGCATACAAACTGTAGGTCCCCTTAATTCCCTTAGTTAAGAGTTGTAAGCAAATAGGCTCAAGTTCTCTATAAGCTGTTGCGCCACCTAATTTTACTAAAAAGGTTGATCAAATTTCTTGAAAATACATACTTTTATGATTCTATGACTACTTTTGGTTCTTAGTTCTTATGCGTAATTAAATTCTTTAGCGATTTTCAATATCATACCATTTTTTTGAGGGGGTTTTTGGTAAAGTAGCTTCACTGATTTCCATAATCGCATTTCAACTTTCAAAAATTCGAAAAAAAAATTATGAACATTTTGATCCACAAATCCTGCGAATCGTATAAATGTACGAATTCCCGACTTCGAACCGATAACTCGCTAGGGCCGATTAAATAAATGAAAAATTCATTTTGAGCTTAAGGTTGTATGTGATTTGCTTTGGATTAGATTTTCTACCACGATTAATTTTGACGTTTGGTTTTAGGTGGGATCTAAACTAAGATTTTCACTGTGTCAATTGAATCAAAAAAAAAGGAAATTTGTCGAAAATCCTCTCAAGATTTAAGAAATTTCCTCAAAAAAAGGAATACAATTCTCATATTACAAAATAGTTTGAAAAATACAAAGTTACAAATTCAGCCTAAGAAATATTATTAAATATCATACTTTGAAACACAGTCTCAAGACATTTTTCGTTTTTACAGTTTTTACAGCTTTCAAAAAGTGTAAGATAAAAATAGAAATTATTTCATATTATATTTTTTTAGGAGGCATGGAGGCATTTCCTTCAAACTAAGTTAAATTTGATCTTACTATAATTTGCCTACATAACTCTTTATTAAAGTTAATGAACACTTTAAATTTTAAGTTATTATTTAAGTTTCTTCACGTTTATTGGAACTCAGTTAAACTTAAAGTTTTATCAAGAAACTCTTCCATATTTTCCTTCAAACTTCCGAATTTGCATTGAAAAATCATTTTGTCTTTATATATTTTTTCTGCCTTCATCATAAATCATGCTTTAAGAGTAAGTCGAATTAACCTTTAATGGAAAAATTTGAAAACGATAGTCTAACACAAAATTAAACTATTATTAAGAAGTTATAAGCTAACGATTAATATTTTTCCTCGGTGAAGATTTTATTTTTTATTTATGCTGAAATTTTAATTTAATAAAGTCAAAACTCTTTACCTTTCTTAACTTTTCTCCAAAGATAGGCGTACTACTGTCTTCAAAACTTTTGATACCAATTGTTATAAAAGACAACATCTTCCTTATCCCAATTAAATCATAGGTGTTCTTTGTAACATTTCATACTCGCGTCTTTCAACGAAGAGTTCTTCTTAATCAGAATTATTCTACCAGACTATTTTTAGATTAATAATAAATATTACAATAAATAAGGATTTTTCTATTGATGGCTAAACAAATATATTTCTATGACAGACAAATATCAAAGCGCGCTCTAACACCATGTTGTAGTGTTAATGAAGCTTTTGAGTTAAACTTATTAATACCACAGTTACCGTTATTTAACAAATAATATGTAATAGTGGAGCCTAAATTGACAAAAATTTGAGGAACTCTTTTACATTGATTCTTTTATGTCTTGTATTATAATATTATTAAAAATATTATAATATTATTACAATACAACCCAAAAGTAAAACTAAAATCCCTCTTTAAAGTTAAACTTATTATATTCACCACGCTAGTGTCATTTTTTACCATGCTGGAAAATGTAAATAACAGTTTCAGATTATATATCTTAAAAGTGTGTTTTGATGAAGAAAATAGTGACACAAAGTACCATTGTTATATTTTGTTTTGTTTGAAACAATGGCGGATCCAGGGGGGGGGGTCGTCGGGGTCATGGCTCACCCCTGGGAGATAATTTGTTTGTTTTTTCGTAGGAATTCCCTTCAATTCAAAACTAGTATTGCGTTAATGGATATGACCCCCATTATATTTTGAATTATTAATTTTTTGTATATGAAAACAAAATTTTTATTTTACTTCCTTAAACTTTGTTGATAAAAGTACTACTTTTAACTGAAGACTGGACCAAGAACATAATATGAATCGGATATTAAGCCCTATTCCAAGGGGGGCTCATGTGAGCCATAAAGCTTATACAGTTAAGTTAAAAAAGTTAAAGTTAAAAAAAAAAAAAAAAAAAAAAAAAGTTGTATAAGTAAAAATTTCATCTCAAAATTTGTTAGTAATTTCAAGACTTTCACCAAAAAGTGGTTTGCTGTCAAAAACAACAAAAATTTTTGTTTTCACGCAATTTAGAATTTGAAAAAACTTTAGTCATGCTTTAAATTATTTTCATAAAATTTGTTTCTAAGAAAAAGAGCAAATGTTCAGGTTCTTAAGAAGAAACCTTGAATAAGAAATCGTCAATTTAAAAATATGTGATTTTTTTTAAAACTTTCTCTTAATTTTGTATTCTTAATTTAGCTTCTTTCTACAAAAAAAAAAATATTTTTTTATTGCTCCAGAAGGGTACCCCTCATAACCTTTATTTTGTTTTTAAGTTTTCTCAAGAACAATAATCTTCTCCGTTTGTGCAAGTTCTTTTCGATGATCAAATTTTCAAATTGATGATAATTATTGATGATCAAAAATGCCATTTTTTTATTTTATAAAAAAAAATTAATTTTGTTTACAAAACTCGATATCTCAGAAAGGGGTCAACATTTTTTAACGAAATTTAAATGTAAAATGCACATTATTTATAAGCTCTTTATTTAGTGCTTACCAAAAATATTTTTAAGACAAAATTTAAAATTTAAAATGATTTTCGAAAAAAACTAAGTTAATCTAGATTTTTTGACAAATAAAATGGCATTTAAATTTTTGAGAAAAACTTATTTTGCAGGTACATTTTTAAGTCTTAAAATATAGGAAATATTTTTAAACAGACTTTTTGGAAGAAATTAGCAAATTCTAGCGACCCAGTCTTGCATTTTATTTCTTTCAAAATTAATTTTCTTTTGAATACAAAAGATCTTAAAAAATTAAATAAATCTACTTTTGAAGTGAATTTGCTTTGGATGCTCTAGAACTGAGATTTAAACACGAATTTCAATAATACAAAATCAAGTGACACTTTTGTTAAACTAATGGCTAAATTCAAGAACCAAACATTTTTCTCTCTACTATTTTTAAGTTTTGTTGACTAAGAGGAAAATACGAGTAAGCAGACTGACAGCGACAATTCTTCATATCAGATCCTCTCTCATTTTCTGGATTTTTCAAGTTTTGTAGCGTTCTTCGCATTAATATAAATGGAAACAAAAAAGTGTATTTTATTTTTGGAAAAAAGCTACTTTTCACAAGAGTTTCTTACATTTCTGCGTGAAATTCACCAAAAACTCTCTAAACTATTGTGATTAAGCTCTTAAATATAGCATATTTAGAAAACTGTTGGAATCTTGGAATGCTTTCATATAAAGGAGGTCATCAAAAATTACTGTACATTGTACAACAGTGTTCTGTTATAATTTGATAACTAAAGTTGTCAGTTTAGCCCTTGAAATGTGTAAACGTAAGGCTAAAATGCACATTATGTTATTTAAATTTTGTTAGCCTCCTTTACAAAACATTAAAGAACATTTTTAAGCGGTGAGTAAAAACTCATCTAAGTGTATGACCCCCCCCCCCCTGATTAAAAGTCTGGATCCGCCCTTGGTTTGAAACAACAAATACAATAGCCCTCCATCTTAAGAAAGTCATATCTTAACCCATTATATTCACCACGCTAGTGTCAGAATTGTACAATGGTAAACAATACTTTAAAACAATATTTTTAAATTTACACTGCCTAAAGCTGAGATTACACGATTGGTCAAATGTACCGATTTTTGTCCATTTGTATGTACAGATCGTGTGAATGACATAAAATATTGGGCATAAGGCAGAAAGGACAATATTTTTGCCAGGTAGGCAGATAAAAATGAGCTGTTTTGTACCAATCGTGTGAACTGTTCATACACCGATGAAGACAGAAAAAATTCTTAAATGTGCAGATAATTTGTTCTGCCACTTAATGACCAATCAAAGCAGATAAGTGCATTTAATTTTGTGTTGTTGTTGAAAATTACGATTTTTTAATAATTGGCCTTGTACACTTCTGGCACAAACAAAGATATGGTATTTGCTGTGAACCGATAAGCTTTCAAAGCTGTCTCCAGAAGCTAAAAAACGTAGCGTGACTGCCTATTTTTCATTTGCTGAGATAGCTTGGCGCATGTTGGTGTTATTTTTTTTTGATTTGTGGAGAAACTAATTTAAGCAAATCATTAAAAGTGCCTTCATTTATTCTGATTTTCGATTTCTCGGAACTCCTCAAAAGTTTTTACACAAGCGCCATCAGTACTTCTTCTCAGGAGCCAATCCCGCACCCAAACACTTCGCTTCCGTGCCTTTCTTCTTTTTTTTTTGTTTTTCAATTAAATATACACAAATGCACATTATGGCAGCTATTTTCTTTTTTTTCCGTATGGACATCATTTTATATATATTTTTATTTATTTTTGCTATTGAAAATAATGCCAGATCGTGTGACAGGGTTGTACAGATATCGATCATATTCTTGCAGTGCACCAATAAGCGCAGAAAATATTTGGCTTAAATACACCTATCGTGTGAACACCTAAAAATATTTTCGGTACACATAATTTCTGTCACCAAATGTGCACAGAAAAATTTCGGCCGAAATCGGTACATTTGACCAATCGTGTGATCTCAGCTTAAGGACCTTATTCGATGAAGAATTTTATAAAAAAAAACTAGCAGACCCGGCCATGCGTTTCTGTGGCTGAGTAATTAGGGAAGGACTTAATAGAAAAAAATTGAACACTAATTTACATAACATATTTAATTTTATTTTATTAATAAATACTATGATTAACATAAATTAAATTAAATTAAATTAAATCACAGTTAAAGTTTACTGAAGTGCCAATCGATGAACAATATTTTTGGTCAGCCTGTCTTTTGTCAACACAAATAAACTCGATAATCTCCCTACACGTGAACAGGCCACGTATAATTGCCCATGAGAGAAACATGGATTCCCTAAGTCTAAGCCGCAAATAGACATTGTTTATCCTTGTGATTTGTTAATAGTCATCGCGAAAGCTACTAAACGGATAGGAAATTGCAGTATTTTGAATGGTATTGGAGAATCTGACGGTATCAATGGAATGCGTGGTAACAGAACGATTTCTCCTTTAAACTTTCCTGCCAAAATAGTTGCTTCGAGAACATTATGGTGATTTTTTTGATTACCAAACGTGTACCGTTGCATAGTTTAGGGGGGTTCAAATTACGCAGAAGAATAATCGGTGATCCAATTTTTAACCGAAGATTGTGTGGTGGCATTCCTGATATGTCTAAAGAATTCAAAAATTCAATTGGAAAATTCACTGCCTCGTATAGATATACAATTTACATAGAGCAATTTTTTCAATTTTTTTTTACTCAATATTTTTAATCAGGGAAAACTAACCTATGCTTACAATTTTTAAAAAAGAATAAATTTTGTTGTACTTTAATTTATTTGTTTATATATTTTTTTGTATTAATGAAACTGTAATTTAGTAGTTGAAAAGAAATATTCAGAATTATATAGAGCACATGAAATTAAATGAGAAATAATCCAGAAAAAGCGATCAAAATATCACATTGCACCACCATGGCGCCATCTATGAGAAGTTCACAATAGATGGTCCCACATTTTCTGTAAAAAATCTGATTTAAGGCGCCATCTGTTCGAGACTTACGAAACTTACGATTAATAACAAACAACAACATTGACAATCAGTTTATTGTTAATTATAAATTATTAAGACCATTAATCGAAATATAAACTATCCTATATCTCAAGTTAGACCAAATTACACATAAAATGCCAACTTTCATCGAAATCGGTTGACTTGGTGAAGAGTTCACTGGGAACATACATATGACACTGGATTTTTATATATTAAGATAGTAATTTTGTGTTCATTTGGTTTCGAAAGTTGTTAATTTATTTTTAAGTAATGAAAAATGTTTATTTCAACTTTAGAAGATTTCTTCCAGTTGAATTCTAGAACACGTGTAAAACTATTTCTGTATACTGTATAGTTTTCAGAATGTTTACAATTAGATTTTTTGTACAAAAGACTGGAGTCAAATTCTGCTCATCATAAGACTTCAAAATGCATTTGCGAAAATTCAAAATTTCGAGACATCTTTCAAAATAAAATTCAACATTGTTTATAAGTACTACGTGTTTGAAAAAGTAATTAAGCAATTCAAATACTCAAATGACATCATATAATTAAAAGAAAACTTAATTTGTTTCTATACTTTTAACAAAACAAAAACCTATAAAAACTGCATGTCATTACAACTACTGTATTTCTTTTGGACAATGTTTTAAAAAGATTGATTCATCCATTGTTTTTGAGTGGACACAACACTCTTTTCTAATCAAAACAATTGTTAAACATTTTTTAATATTTACACTGAAACCAAAGTGTATTTATTTTTCTAGTCATAACAATTAACTGTGGTTTTTTTTTTAATTTGAGGTTACATTTTTAACTATTATACGAACAATATCTATCAAAACACACAAAACTTACAACATGGTAAATATCACGTCGACCTTCATGCAATATATACAAGTACCTTCTATAGACGGGGATTTCAAGACCAACCATATTTTTAGACGTAACCAAAAAGCTCTTCACATAAGGCTCTTCAAGTGGTCAATATAGTAAAAGATAGTAAAGTGTGCCGATAATTAAAATTATAGTTATCGTATATTTCAAATACAAAAATATCCGTCTTTTGAAAATTTTGTGAAATTATAATTCTTTAATAATAACAATTATTATATAGTACCCGTAGCGTGATGGTTAGTGCGTTGGACTGTCATGCAAGGGATCTTGGGTTCAATCCCTGCCTGTGCCACCTAACTTTTTTCACGGGTACTGCCTCTTGCGAGGAATTGACAAATTCTCCAAGAGTAATTCTTGTCATGAAAAGTGCTTTCTCAAACTAGCCGTTCGGATTCGGCATATAAACTGTAGGTCCCTTCCATCTCTGACAACATTACTCGCACACAGGGATGGTTGAGAGTTGTAAGTCACTAGGCCCTGGTTCTCCATGGACTGTTGCACCACCTAATTTATTTATTTTATTCGATTTAAATTGAGGCTATAATAATAATTATATTAATGACTGACGTATTTTCGTCGACCTTAAGTCTTCATATTGTTAAACTTTTTCTTATTAGCTGATAATTGCATATACTATAGTATACCTACAGCTACAATAATAAATTGCAGTATCTTTAATAATAATTACACTTATTCATTAAATTAGATAAATAATGACAACAAAAGTTCGTTGCGTTTTCATTCATATTCATCTTATGGGAAAAAGATTCGAGAGCGTGGGCCAATTATACCTACAAAAGATTACTCAATGAAGATAGTTGTGCGGATTCGGTTTTGAATTAAAGAGAAACCTCTGGGGAAATTCCCATATACTCCGTAGTACACTTGAAATTATCTCGTTAGTTATTGCCGCCGCGCCGATAGGGACAAAATACATAAATAGAAACAATTAGTTTCTTTTGGTCTGTTTCGAATAAACTTTTGAACCTAAAGACTCTAAAATAAATGTTGAAATCTCACGTTTTTGGTTTTGTATCGTTCTTGAATTTGGATTCGTTAAAAATATATTACTTCTTTTATTCAATGAAGTCATTCAATATTTTGTACACCAAGAACTTCATGAGCTCATGAGGCTCTTTCTTTAATTTTGTGCGTACTTAAATAAATAAAAAAAATATCCGTAGGCTGATGTCATTTGTAACGAACTTTTGTGGTGATTTATTAGCGCAATTAATGTCGTGAAGAACTTTTTTCCGAATTTTTTCTCGTTCTTGTTCTTTAATTGACGCCTTCTTACCACCACATGATGGTCGCGCATAAATAAATTTAACTTAGTGTTTTTCTGTCAGAATAATTTGTTTAACGAAGTTGATTATTGTATATTGTGTTGGATCTTATGGAAATATTTTTGGCACTTGAATTTCAGAAATGTATGCCGCCAATTTTAAATGAACTCGAAATACTTATGGGTTGGAGAGTCAGGATGTGTAGAATTTTAATAAATGGGTGCAAAAGTTCATATTTTTTTTTTTTTGCACGAAGAGACATTAATATTTAATGTGCAATTACATTTCTAGAGAATTCTAAGATTAAAAACAAAAACATGATTTGTATCTTCTTTTTGGTACAAAATTGAGGTGATTTTTATTATCTGTATTGAATTCGAGCACAATTCATTTATGTGATTATCTGTACTTTTTTCAGAAATAAGAAAACACATGATTTTTTGGAATATTGTTGACTTCATTATGAGTAGCAGACGAAGAAAAATAAAGTGCACGACTGGATCGCACGAACTTGCTCCTGTATCAAAAGACTCTGTTTACAAATAGAATTTGTATTTAATGTACTTACAATAAGTTTGTCTTCGAATGCCATTCTATTAATAAAAAAAAACGTAATTTATTAAATTTTTTATTAAAAAATCGCTAGAACGAATTTTTTTAGATTTATTTTTTATATATAAAATTCATCAATTTTAGTTTAAAAATATATTTAGAAGTTATTATTCGTATATCGTTAAAAAATAATAACCCGTTTTTGAGAAATCGATTTTTTTTTTAAATCCAAAAGTACAATTTGACACTTTTGATCATGAAATAATATCAAGACAGTACAAAAGCTTGTGCAGGAAAAATATTATTAGTTCTTGAGAAGACTTAAAAACAAAAAAAGAGGCTGGGATGCGACCCACACTGATAACTTCCCATCCCGTCTGTCGATTTGTCTTGCTTTAAGGTTTGTCTATATGTATCAATTTTTACCAAATTTGCGTACTATTTTTTGTAGATTTTATTTTTTTATTAAAAAACGGACTGTTGGATTTTTATAAAAAAAATTACTGAATATCGAAAGCAATATTTTCTGTAAAATAAAATAAGTTTGAAGCCAATATTTTTAATTTTTGAAAAGCTTTTTGTGTCGAAAGTAAATTTTTACCGAGTTTTAGTATTGTTTTTTTTTTAAGTTCTTATTTTTTGGAAAAAAAAACTGACACTTCGATTTTTCTCAAAATTTTTAAGAATGTTGAAAACAATATTTCTTATTAGATAAAATTAGTTAGAAACCAATGTCTCAAATTTTTGAAAAGATATTTACGTCGAAAAACAATTTTTACTAACTTTTATACATTTTTTTTTTAAGTTTTTATTTTTTGTAAGAAAACTATCAATTCGATTTTTCTCAAAATGTTCCCTAATGTTGAAAACAATATTTCTTATAAGTTAAAATTAGTTACAAGCTTTTATCTCAAATTTTTGAAAAGATATTTGAGTCGAAATTCAATTTTTACCAACTTTGAGTAATTTTTTTTAGGTTTTTATTTTTTATAAAAAAACCTGTCAATTAGATTTTTCTCAAAATTTTATCAGATGTCAAAAACATTATTCTTCGTTGCAAAAAATTGTTTTGGAGATGAAATCGTATTTTAATCGTAAAATTTTTGAGGTGACAAATTTTTGTTTTTAGTTTTTTTAATTGTTAATTGGATTTTTTTCCAAAAATATAATTGTTTTGTATTACGTTACAATATATAATATAAAATTTAATTCAAGTCTCTAGCGTCATTGGTTTGTGATTTAGGGTTAACCAAAATTGTCACCTTTTTTTTAAACTGCTTTGGTAAAAAAACCACCCACGTAATTTTCTTGAGAGCCCTTTCTGCATCTTTCTGCCGTATTATCTGTATAACAAAATTTATTTGAAGTCGATATCTCTTCTGGTTCTTGAGCTATGGACGACGAAAAAAACGTCGCGAACGTATGGACGTACGGACGTACGGACGTACATACACACGCAAGTTATAGAATTGCTTCCCAATCATAACAACCAAACCATACCAATATATATAATAAAAATACCATTAAATATTAAATGCCCACCAAGCATATTTCGTTGAACATAATTTATGTGAATAGACATAAAATATTAAAAGTAATGTAAACAAAGAATATCGAACAAAGAATCTTCCACAGATACAGAATATCCAAACATAAATATTAAATCAAACTAATGTAAACAAAAAATCGTCAACGATCAAAAACAATAAAATTGAATCATCATAAAATATGATGATAATTCATGTGTACCAATACACACATATTTATAGTCTGTAAGAAGAAATTAAGAATATCAAAATGGTATAAATAAGCAGGGTTTTTCCTGACAGTAAGTTCAGTTCCATCTTGACACTCCTACGTATAGCAGAAGATTTCCCCCACCAGTGGTAAGGGATCCGATGCTCAAATTAATAAATAAAATACTTGTTTAAAATTTTAATCTAGCGTTTTATTTTAAAATCTTTTTAAAAAAATCCCGGAGGATTTAAAATACAAAATTCGCACGCACAGACATCTTTCTAAAAATCTTTTATTTCGACTCTAGGGACCTTGAAACGTCGAGGAATGTCAAAATTTTCAATTTGACAAATCGGACCCATTACAATAACTTCCTATGGGAAGTTAATAACATAATAAAAATCTATTGGTTCGTTTTTGATTAATTGGAATTTTCGATTTTTTAACAAAAAATGTGTATGTATGTACTGTTATTTTTAGTGTTAAATGAAAAAAATGTAATGCGAATCTGTTTAAAACCCTCATTTACAATTTTGAACTCAATGGTTTAGGCTATAGGGGCGAGGACAGAAAGACGGACGGAATCGGGGGACCCATTTTGGTCGAATTCTCCACGATCGTAATGTCGTTTTTGATTAAAATCTCGAGTTCGAAATTTTGCCATATAGTTCCTAAAAATGTCGCAAGTAAAAAATAATCCATATGGAAAAAATGCAGAAAAGTAGAAAGCTGTGAAATTTGAGAACTTGGTACTTTTTTCGATATTCATAATTCATATATGGCTTATTTAAAAGGTTGCTCTTTGCACTTCAAAAAAGGTTATTTCAAATATCACAAAAAGAGTCTTCCAGATCTTCTTTCCCCCATCTTGACGAAATAACGAAGTTTGGGCTGCTATAGCTTAAGAACTAACCGACGTACAAACACTATTAATACATATATCATTTTGTAGATAATTATATGTCTCATTGTATTACCCTCAAACTTGGTTTTATAATGAATAATGTTTTTCAAAGTAAAACAAATTATGACCTTATTAAATTTTTGATACTAAATGCAAAACACTCTAATCTTTTGCTATCCTTTTTTCTCCTAATCTTTCATTTTGACGAAAAAAAGTGTTTTAATATTTTTTTGTCTAGAATCAAATGAACAACTAAGTGTCTTCAACTTTTTTTTAAAATAAAGTGTACTTATTCCCTGAATTTATTTGCTTCGGTCTAAAATTAGGAAGTTTAAAAGACGTATGAAGGAAGCTTTCCAGCAAAATTCAACTTTGTCGGAATTTTTTTTTTGTCGAAGTCAATATCTAATTTTCCTGGACAATTATTCAAAAATCAGTGTTAACCAATTTTTAATAATATTTCTTAATTTTTAGCCCAACAAAAACTGACAATTAGAATTATTATCTAAACAAAATAATCCAATATTTTGAATAAAATAAAATGTAAGAAGTTAATGTCTTTATTTGTTTCCAAGATATTCGATTCGAAAATCATTTTTTACCAAATTTTAATTTTTTGTTTTCAAAACGATCAACTCACTTTTTCTAAATTTTGTACTAGTTTTCAAAAATGGTATTTTTTGTAAGATACAATTATTTTAATACTCGTACACTGCCGGTGATAAGGTAAGAAGCAGCCATTTTCGAGAAGTAAAATCGATATTTCTCCCGTTATAAGATGGATTAGAAAAAAATAACTATGGTATATGAGGGACTATTTTTGTTAACAACAAAATATAAATTTGGGTAAAGGAGAGATTTAGCTTACGGAACTTCCATGAAAAATTGTTAATTGAGTCAAGAATATGCGAAAATAAATCGGGTCATTAGATTAGAAGCATATGAAATAAATGGAAATAAAATGCAAGTACATATTTGTATTTTGTTATGTTTTTTAGTATTCTTTAGGTTTTTAATAATGTGTGCTACCACCAGCTTTCAAAATAACTTCAAAAATTCTACCTTTTAAGGATTTATAAAGAGATTCCAAGTAGAAAAAAGAAATCTCACTCCAGGCCAATTTGATACCATGAATTAGCACTTCTTTGTCATCGTATTGCTTTCCTATTCATGTACCTTACTTTTAAGCTAGCCCCACACATTTTCAATTATGTTAAAGTCCGAGGAATATGGTGGCCAAGGCAGCAAGTGGAAGTTTTGTTTCGTAATAAGGGATTTTACCTCTCGGACTTTATGTATGGGAGCGTTTTCCTGTTAAAAAATCCATGAAATTGGTCCAAAGAGCTCGCTAATATCAGGGAACACTGATTCTAGCAATGCCTTGTATGTTTTCCTATAGTCATTTGGTATTTTGGGCTACCAAGTCTACAGCGTCATACAATAAAATTGAGCTTCAGACGATAACGCCTGCTTCTTTGCTATGGTGAGACGGTTTAAAAATCACTACTCTCTCCTCAGGTGATGGAAATAATAATTATAACCATTTGGCCCATCTAGGTTAAATTTTTCGTTGGAAAAAATAACCTTCCGCCAATCATTTGCGGTCATTCCATTTTGCACATCTCAGCTCATGTGACCTTTCTCGAAACACAAGCGTTCCTTCTTCCTTGCGTCATAAAGTTGTGGTTTTTTCCTAAGCTCTAGCCGCTTTAAGTGTTTAGCATGGCGGGCGTATTGTGCATTTAACAGTGGATAAGCTGGCCTTAACATTAGCTTTCTCCCTAGTTTTAACTGCCGATTAAGCTGAATTTGACGCTATTCTAAGGACATTTCGAGTTTCGCGAAGTCTTAAGGCAGAGGAAGTGTTTTTTTTTTAATAATTTTTCGAGTAGCAAAGCATTAAAGACCTTTAGAGCAATAAACATCTTTTCTTGTCCTTTCCTCCACTTTCAAACATTTTTGTTGCCCATTTCTGTTAACACTCAATCAAGAACAATTAATTTATGAATTGTACCATTTTTCCGAAAGAAAAATGTATGCACTTCACAAAACAACGTTGATTTATTCACTGCTTCTAATCTAATGAACCCGATTTATTTTCGCATATTCTTGACTCAATTAAGAATTTTGTCACAAAAGTTCCGTGAGCTAAATCTCCCCTATAACCAAATTTTATATTTTGGTGTTAACAAAATGGTGCTTCATTTACCATAGTTGTTTTTTTATAATCCATCATGTAACGGGAGAAATATCAATTTTTCTTCTCGAAAATGCCTGCTTCTAACCTTATGATCGGCAGTGAATGTAATGTAGTTTTTGCTCATAAAATATTGGAGTTGACAAATATTTTGTGTTCTGTTGAAATTTTTTAATTTTTTTTCAAACTGTTACTTAACTTTACTAAAAATTAACCCACTGAAATTTGTTAGTCTTTTTTACATATCTTGATGTTATTATCTGTAGGCGTACATTTTATTTATTTAAAGTCGATATCTCTGTTGGTTCTTAAGATATGGCTGACGAAAAAATGTATCTCGAATATACGGGTATAAATACGACACACCAACATCTCTCTAAAACATTAGATTTAGATCTTAGGGACGTTAAAAATGTTCTAATTTTATTCTCATGGGTAGTGAAAAATATTTGTGCCTTATAAAATCTATTTTCTGAATTACCTCAGTCCCCAAACCATTACATTAGGTGCTTTTTGAAAATTTTTTTCAGGCCATTCAAAACCTTGAACAAATTTTTTTACCAATTTTAAATATTCAAAGAATCACGTTTATAGCACATATGTCACTTTTGATTACAGTATTTCCCTACATATTTACAAAATAAACAAACTCTTACTTAAAATTGGATGTGTTTCTGTTTATTACTGTAACTGTGCAGGACATCCACGAAAGGTAATTTCTTTCAATTAATTAAAATTGAATTGAGTAAACACACCTTTACCTTATTTGGAATTTAAACATTTGTATTAAATATATCAGCTGCAAAAATTCAGTACTTCAAAAACAATTACATTTTTGTGGTTACTTACACTTTACACATTCTGATTCCCATTCCAATTGAACCAAATCAAACAACATCCGTTCTATATAGTTTATCAAAGACAAATATTTCAACCAAAACTGATTCTCTGTGGTTAGGATAGTATCCTCGTGGAATTGTATAATTTTTTGATTCTCTTTAACATTGAAACAACTAAGACCTTCTGTCAAGTTGCACAAAAAAAGGTTAAAAAATACGACTTCGATTTATTTCTATTGACCACTCTATTTAAAACACACTTGCCACAGAAAAATATATTTTCTAAAAAAAAGTAATAATTAAGTTTAAAAAAAAGGTTAAAACTATTCAGAAAATAAATGAATTGGTAATCAAATAATGGACCAGTATCTACGACACAGCCATGAACTTTTTTATTTGATTTCCGAATTATAAAAATATGTTAATGGATTATGTTCCGCATCGTGCAAAAAACACAGAGATACAATTTGTCTTCGTGGTTTGGCACAAGAGTTAAAAATATTTTTCAAAAATCAATCGATAGTTCTATGTTGAAGTCTAGAAATATTATCGAGTGATTTTTTTGAGGTTAGGATTTTCATGCATTAGTATTTGACAGATCACGCGGGATTTCAGACATGGTGTCAAAGAGAAAGATGCTCAGTATGCTTTGACATTTCATCATGAATAGACTTACTAACGAGCAACGCTTGCAAATCATTGAATTTTATTACCAAAATCAGTGTTCGGTTCGAAATGTGTTTCGCGCTTTACGCAAATTTTATGCGTTTTTTTTTTTTTTTAATTCTCAAGCTCTTAAAAAATCACCCATTATGTATTTATTGTCCTCCATTGAAAAGAGGACATTGTTTAATATAATGGGTGATTTTTTAAGAGCTTGATAACTTTTTTAAAAAAAAAAACGCATAAAATTTGCGTAAAGCGCGAAACACATTTCGAACCGAACACTGATTTTGGTAATAAAATTCAATGATTTGCAAGCGTTGCTCGTTAGTAAGTCTATTCATGATGAAATGTCAAAGCATACTGAGCATCTTTCTCTTTGACACCATGTCTGAAATCCCGCGTGATCTGTCAAATACTAATGCATGAAAATCCTAACCTCAAAAAAATCACCCGTTATAATTCTCTTGTATACTTTGTACTAGAAATGTAAATTCTATAATAGTTTTCGTAACAAATTTAAATAAAAATTATGCATCAATACTCTGCTGATTAATTTACTACGCTGTACACAGAGCGGATTAATTTTGATGATGAAATTCGAATTGAATCAAATTTGTAAATCACAGATGTTTTTAGCAAAGTAGGGCTACATATTTAAATTACCAATAATGTGTTCTTGAATGATGTTCTTTCAATAGCAACAAAATTTATAGCAAATTAACCATAACAAGTTCAAAGACTTTATTGATTGAGATCAATTGTCTTTTCTTGTATTATTCAATAATTTTGAAGCCTTAATATTTTTCAGAATCTGTTCTATTGAAAAGAAGTATATTAGCATACTTTTTCCTTAACACGATCCAAATCTATTAATAGCTTCATGTGGTTTAAAATATGCTTTAGCTAATTTTAGAAGATTTTAGAATCGTAACATTTTACTAAAGTTAAAATCACAGAATGGCTTCTTCATCCTTTAGTATCATGACTTCGGAGTTTTTGAAATTTCATATTAAAAAGTCCGTTCCCCGGATATAGTTGTGTTTGATTTATTCTTTTTGTTACGACATAGAAATGCTTAAGGTGCGTCCAGGCCAAAGAAACATTTTTGAAACATTTAAGAAATATTTAAAAAACGTTTCAAAATTTATTTTTGTTTCTGAAAATGTTTTTAATAAAAATGTATGAAATACAAAAATTTTGTGGACTTCTTTTGACGAAAATTTTAAAAATAAAATAAGTTGATGCTTTGTCTCAAATTTCTGAAAATACAAATTGTGAAGGAGATGAGAAAGAGAAAAATATCAAAACAAAAAACTTAAAGAAACAGTTTAGAAATGTGTTTAGAAATGTTTTGGACGACATTTCAGAAAAGTTTTTTAAACACTTTTCCTGAAATGTTTCTTTAGTTTGAATACACTTTTAGACATGTTTAGAAGCACCATTTTTATTAAAATGTAATTGCGGCCAATTTCTCGACGAAGTTGTAAAATAAATTAAGTTTGGAAAATGGTTTTGAAAATATTTAGAACTCAAGTATTTCTTTAATCTCATCATTTGTATAGAACTCGGTTTAAAATCAATTTTGATTTTTTGAATATTTTTGTAGAAAATGTTGACTCAAAATTCTGACATTCTAAAGACGAAATAAAAAAATAACCGTTAGTTGGAATTTTTTCCAAAAATATACTTATTTGGTATCACGTCATAATAATTATAAAAGAGGCTGGGATGCGACCCACACTGATAACTTCCCATCCCGTCTGTCGATTTGTCTTGCTTAAAAGTTTATCCATATGTATCAATTTTTACCAAATTTGCGTACTATTTTTTGTAGATTTTATTTTTTTATGAAAAAACGGACTGTTGAATATTTATAAAAAAATTACTGAATATCGAAAACAATATTTTCTGTGAAATAAAATAAGTTTGAAGCCAATATTTTAACCTTTTGAAAAGCTGTTTGAGTCGAAAGTAAAAGTTTACCAAGTTTTAATATTGTTTTTTTTTTTAGGTTTTTAGTTTTTGTAAAAAAAAAACTGTCAATTTGATTTTTCTCAAAATTTTTTCCTATTGTTGAAAACAATATTTCTTATAAGTTAAAATTAGTTAGAAGCCATTATCTGAAATTTTTGAAAAGGTATTTGAGTCGAAAATCAATTTTTACCAACTTTTGTTAATTTTTTGTACAAAAGCTGTCAATTCAATTTTTTTCAAAATTTTACTAAATGTTAACAACAATATTTTTTGAAAGATAAAAGTAGTTTAAAGCCAATATCTCCAAGTTTTGAAAAGATATTTGAGTCGAAAATCAATTTTTACCACCTTTTATATTTTTTTTTTAGGTTTTTATTTTTTTGTAAAAAAAACTGTCAATTGGATTTTTCGCAAAATTTTTAAGAATGTTGAAAACAATATTTCTTATAAGTTAAAATTAGTTAGAAGCCATTATCTCAAAGTTTTGAAAAGATATTTAAGTCGAAAATCAATTTGTACTAACTTTTATTAATTTTTTTTTAGGTTTTTATTTTTTTTTTTTTTTTAATGTCAATTCGATTTTTCTCAACATTTTTCAGAATGTTGAAAACAATATTTCTTATAAGATAAAAAAAAGTTTGAAGCCTTAATCGCAAGTTTTTGAAAAGATATTTGAGTCGAAATTCAATTTTTACCAACTATGAGTACATTTTTTTTTAGGATTTTATTTTTTATAAAAAAAACTGTCAATTAGATTTTTCTCAAAATTTTATCAGATGTCAAAAACATTATTCTTCGTTGCAAAAAATTGTTTTGGAGATGAAATCATATTTTCAAAAATATAATTGTTTTGTATTACGTTACAATATATATTATAAAATTTAATTCAAGTCTCTAGCATCATTGGTTCATGAGATATTTAGGTTTAACCAAAATTTTCACCTTTTTTTTAAACTGCTATGGTAAAAAACCACCCACGCAATTTTCTTGAGAGCCCTTTCTGCATCTTTCTGCCTTATTATCTGTTTAACAAAATTTATTTGAAGTCCATATCTCTTCTGGTTCTTGAGCTACGGACGACGAAAAAAACGTCGCGAACGTACAGACGTACGGACGTACGAAGGTACGTACACACGCACGCACAGACATCTTTCTAAAAATCTTTTATTTCGACTCTAGGGACCTTGAAACGTCCGTCGAGAAATGTCAAAATTTTCAATTTGACAAATCGGACCCATTACAATAACTTCCTATGGGAAGTTAAAAATATTATAAATAATAAATAAATTAGGTGGCGCAACAGTCCATGAAGGACCAGGGCCTAGTGACTTACAACTCTCAACCATCCCTGTGTGCGAGTAATGTTGTCAGAGATGGAAGGGACCTACAGTTTATATGCCGAATCCGAACGGCTAATTTGAGAAAGCACTTTTCATGACAAGAATTACTCTTGGAGAATTTGTCAATTCCTCGCAAGAGGCAGTACCCGTGAAAAAAGTTAGGTGGCACAGGCAGGGATTGAACCCAAGACCCCTTGCATGACAGTCCAACGCACTAACCATCACGCTACGGGTACTACTAGTTAAAAATATTGCTAAGCCTAATAATTCTAATGTTCTAGACCCTCCAAATTTAGGGGTCTAATAAATTTAAGTTCTAATTTAAAGTGCGAACTAAACTGAGTTCTAACATCTTAGAACTTGATGAAGATATGATTTAGAATTATATGGATTTTTAATTTTTTGGAAAACCTAGTCCTAGAGATTAGTACTTTCTGAAGAAATTGGTCGTACATTTTTTCATTGTTAGGAAATCGATTGACATTTCGGTGTCGCTAGTAATTTCTTTAAATATTGGTAAAATTATCTAAAGTGATTTGTTTTAAAATGTTGCTCTATTACTTACTTATATAAGTTTAAATATAAATAATAAAATGCAAAAAAACTTCACCACAATAGGTCAATATATTGTACTCGTGGAATGGCATTCAATCATTTTAGGTTATCAGTGCTTTTGTCTCCTTATCAAGTTATAGTTAATATATAAAAAAAAACCTCAATGACTAACCCAGACCTCCTTTAAATAAAATAAGTTACCAAACATTTTGTTGTCTTCTTCTATAATTGAAGTTGAAAGTGCAACATTGAGGTTTTTATTCAATTTTAAACTGAAGCTTATATAAACTTTCATTTAACAAAGATTTCTGATAAACAGAATTCCTCTTGAAGACAAAGACTAATATAGCATCATATCTCTTCGCACAATCAATGTGAAAGTTTTTCAAAATATTTATTTTTATATTATTGCATGGCTGTCATATTTTTCCATTAAATAAATTATCTTCACATAATTCATAATCAATTATAAAGCCCTTGAAATTTATAATGACACAAAAATTAAATAAACAACAACACTTTTCCATTTCTTTTTCTCAATATTTAATTTTTCAACGTGCTTAAAAAGAAAATTATACAACAGTACTCGTACTATCCCACCTTCAACTCTTTTTTTAATCTTCAATTTATAAAACCAAAGAAAAATAATTATAAGTTGATATAAAAGAGTATATACAAAAAATACGTGTGTATTTTAATCAAAAAACAAAAAAGCCATTCATAACCATCTGAGCATTACATGCTTCTGCGTTGTAATTATCTTGTAATTAAATACCTTCCCTTTAGCTTCGTTAAGGAAAGATGTACAAGCTCAAGATAGGTCAGTTATTGGCCAGGCCAGATACGTAACATTATACACGTGTATGATACAAAACATAAAAACTACACGCAATCATTTAATTTAATGTGTTTTGTTTTTGTTTGTTTAATCAACACAACGATTTCATTAAAAAAAAACATAATAACATTTTGGTGAAATAAAATGAAAACTTCTCCTACGGCAAAGTGTGTTATTCTTTTTTCCAAGGAAATGAATGTTTGTATAATATTATGCTTTAATCTCTCAGTGCCAGTAGCAATCTGACAGGAGAAACGTCAGAATTTCCATTTGTCATTTTTGTCGCTTGTCACTTGTCCACATCCGCATAACACATCACTTTGCAAAGTGTCACTTTTTCGGACTTCTTGAGTTCTTATGACAACGTCAAATAGAGTTCTCCTTCTACACATCACACATTTCAGATTACTTCAGTGAAATAGCTGAATAAAAATTATAAAGAAGTAAAGAACTATTCAAATAAGTCAAATGCACCTTAAATAAATTGTATTGGAATGTTTCAGCTACGATACAATTCTGATGTTATGGCTCGAAGTTTCAGGAACTTTTACAACAAACAAGATGAGAAGGCCGATTTGTGATTGATATGTTTCTTTTTTATAGTATCGCTTCTTTAAGAAATTGTAAACAATGAGCTTATTTTGTTTGCCCTGTTTTAAGTATTCACTACAAAAATATTCATCCTTAAGCCTAGTACGCTGCTGATGCGAAACGAAAATTCCCATACAAAAATGACATGACGAAATCATAAACGAAAAATTTCGCTGTGCTTTTCGTTTTTCAGTACGCTGCTGAACGACGAAATGTGACATTTTAGTGGATAGCTGTACTAGATTTCTTAGTACAATTCTCCACTCTTTTCGTTCTCAATTTAATTGCCCAGCACATTAATTGCTTGCGAAATTTTGACGTTTAATTTTTTTTTATTGAAAAAAAAATTGTTTACTCGTGACTTTCGGTGTTTTGACTTTGATTTATATTTGATTTAAAATTTAAAATAAAATGGATTTGTCTAATGTGTTCCAACATTGCATTTCTGAATCGGAAACTCAGGATGTTATTGGTGATGTGCAAGAAGTGATGAAGACAAGCAGTGAAATTCAACTTCCAGACAGAACTCTCCACAAATATTTTTCCGCTGTGGTTTTCGTTTTAATTTCGCTCTGCACTTGGAGACCGCCGAAAAATTTCGTTTCGCATACAAAAATGACATGACGAAATCATAAACGAAAAATTTTGCTGTGCTTTTCGTTTTTCAGTACGCTGCTGAACGACGAAATGTGACATTTTAGTGGATAGCTGTACTAGATTTCTTAGTACAATTCTCCACTCTTTTCGTTCTCAATTTAATTGCCCAGCACATTAATTGCTTGCGAAATTATGACGTTTAATTTTTTTATTGAAAAAAAAAATTGTTTACTCGTGACTTTCGGTGTTTTGACTTTGATTTATATTTGATTTAAAATTTAAAATAAAATGGATTTGTCTAATGTGTTCCAACATTGCATTTCTGAATCGGAAACTCAGGATGTTATTGGTGATGTGCAAGAAGTAATGAAGACAAGCAGTGAACTTCAACTTCCAGACAGAACTCTCCACAAATATTTTTCCGCTGTGGTTTTCGTTTTCATTTCGCTCTGCACTTGGAGACCGCCGAAAAAATTCGTTTCACTTCAGCTGCGTACTATTGTAAAAGTCAATAATCAATTGATAGTTAATAAATATCAAAATTTATTTATTAAAGAAAAAACCAATTGTTTATCGATTATCCTAATTTGCTTGTTATTAACAACCTTCTGAAACACATTCAATTATCAAAACTACTTTTATCAATTGGCTTGTTGAGGGTTAAACTTTATTTATCATCTATCAATTACTGGCATTTGGCACTCGCAATAAGGATGATGCGTTTTCTACTACTGATAATATAACCTCTAATGGAATTTTTAACATAGTTTTCTTTATGTCAATATCGATGAAAAGATTAAAGTCAAATTAAAGTTGGAGAAATAATTCCTAGAAACAATTCAATGGTTCATTATTTTAAATAACCCATTCTTGTAGGATAAACAATTTTCTCTAGGAAATTTTGGAAATTCGTATCACTTTACTAGTTAAATACTCTTTTATTAAAAAGGTTATATCTAAACACGTCTAAGCTATGACAGTTTGTAAAGAAAAAAAAATAACAAACAGACCTAAATTTTGGGAACGGAACTATTAAAATTTAAATGTCAGAAACTGACAGCTCATATTTATTTAAAAATGAATCAAAAGTTGAAGTTTGTGATTGAAACTTCAGTTAATTTTTAAGATATAGTAAGATGCTAAAATTAATAACTTACTAAAATGACTTTAACAATTTAACAAATCGTTTAAAATTGTCTGCCAATATATTGAGCCAATACTTATTTTAAGTGAACATTTCTATATTGACTGTACTCATGCATTAAAAGTTAATTATATGTATCTTGGAAATGGATATTAAAAGAAGCAATTACCTCTTAATGAAATTGTTCATGCTCCATTGCTCTTATATAGTTATTTTATTTTTCTAGGAAAACTATGCACTGGTTTTTCTTATAAATACACTAGCCGTCCTCAAAAGTATGTACACATAAGCAAGCTGAATATAATATTAAATAATTTGCAATTCCAAACACCATAAATCAATCGATTGCTCACTCAATTCGATCCACTCTCTCATATGGAGGCTTATAGTAGTTGATATTTTGATATTGATATCAATATTTCCCGCTTGGATCGATAACGAATAAATAAATGTACGTGAGTACATAGCTTTATATCGATTACACTTACACATCACCTTCAAGATGAATTTGTATTCACTCATACGTATTTTGTAGAGATTGAAACTCTACAAACTATGAATGATATAGACAAAACAGTTTTGTGGCTTTCGATAGGAAATAATTTATGATGAAATGCGTTAACAATTAGATTAATAATACATTTTTCTGATTTTTATTCAGGTTTTTTTATGTGGGAAATGGGAGTAACCATAACACTTATAATTGTGTGACTTAAAAGGCTTTAAATTCTTATTTCCTTCCGTTAAAATGAAGACTTTTTTTTTAAATATTTTATCTGGAGTAACTTGATGATGGTTACTTGGATGATGTGAATTTTGTTCGTTTTCATTTATGATGGATGATTGATCCGGTCAATCATTTTCATTGTGGAAAACGGAAATTGTTTTGCATAAACTAGTTAACATTGGTGTAACGGTATTAAGTTTGAAGTATCAGGTTCAATGTTAGCACTCTGAGTGATCTTCAATACAGGAAATTCAGGTTAAATGATATTGTGAACGAGGTTTAATCACTGGGCTGAGTTGACACTGGGACTCGTTTTTTTAGCAGTACTTTTCTTTATTTTCTACATTTGACTTATTATTAAAAAAAAAATAGTTTAATGTCGTTTATTAATACTGTGAATTACGCTTAAATTTTCTTTCCTGATCTCTGTGATAAAATGTTTACCCTCGGCAAAGAAGAACGACTAAAACGACACCTAGACAGCTGTCAAGGAACTTATTCTGGTAGAGTTCAGAATGGGGAAAAATCACCAGCGCCACCAACACAATTGTCAATGAACTAAAATTTTATATTCCATGACAGTACTAAAGACTTTATGTGCAAAGATAAATGTCATGTGGAACGGTCAAACAAATACCATTATTTCTTGGGTTCACCTATAGAGGCGCTGTTTTTGCATGAGAGAAATTCGAGTGGTATGTTTACAATTGGCTCGAAAACGAGTTTGCCAATTTGCGTTGAGGCGAAATGAGCTTGGCCTTGAGAAACAAAATAAAGTCGAAATTGTAGACGAAAAAAATAATAATTTGGACAGTTCTCGGCGTATCAAAAATTAGTGGGTGATTTTTTTACTATAACAATTTTTATAAAAGGAAGCATTTGGATTATTTTTCGAATTCAATTCAAATTTACATTGCAGACCTTACATAAATATCAATAAAATTAATAAATCGAAAAATCTGAAAATAAAATATTTCTCACGTGAAGTATCTTACGTACAGAACAAAACGTTATCTTTAGAATTATTCATGCAACTTAAAATAATGTTTTTACATATAGTAAAATTTTTAAGAGAAAACTACTAATTAAACATTTTCAAAAATTGTTTTTCAACTCAAATATTTTTTTAGAAAGCAACAACTTTTTCTATCTTATACACAATATTGTTTTAAGCCTTTTGTAAAACTACTTAAACAATCAAGTTGAAAGTTCGACATAAATTATGGTCGTACCAAAAATATTATTTCACTGATTTGACGTTTTGAATATCTAGAAAAAAAACAGCAGAAACTTTAATTTTTCTTCGCACAGTTTTTGAAATGACAATTTGGCCTTCACAAAATATAGTTTGCAAATTTTTTAGGGCACCAGGGAATTTATCAGTGTGGGTCGCACGTCACCAACTTTGTTTTTAGAATTGACTTATTTTGTATAAGAACAAAAATGATTACTCTGTAAAATATGGATAAGTTAATTTAGTTTAATACATAGTGTGAATTACGCTTCTATTTTCTTTTTAATCGCTGTCATTTTAATAGTTCCTCCTCATACAATTATTTCTTTGACTCACTTATAGAGGCGCTGTTTTAGCTTAAGAGAAATTTGAGATACATACTTCCCCTACGTGTGGCATTTGTAAGCCTATGTCGAGTTGAAATGAGCTTGTCACTTCTAATTTCTAGCTCAACTTCAATTTGACCTCTATTCAAAAGTCATACCAAATTAAGCCTCCGCCAACACTTCACTCTGGGTCTATAATAAATAAAAATAAATAAATTAGTTGGCGCAATAGTCCGTTGAGAACAAGGGCCTAGTGACTTACGTTTCTCAACCATTCCTGTGTGCGAGTACTGTTGTCAGGGAGTTTTAAGCCGAATCCAAACGGCCAATTTTAGAAAACACTTTTCATGACAAGAATTACTCTTGGAGAATTTGTCAATTCCTCGCAAGAGGCAGTACCCGTGAAAAAACTTTAGATGGCACAGGCAGGGATTGAACCCAAGACCTCTAGCATGACAGTCCAACGCACTAACCAAACCATCATGCCACGGCACTCTGGGTCTATGGTCTTGTGAAAAAGTATGATGTATCATGTTCTACACCTGAATTTGTACATTTAAATCATCTCTGTTCTCATTTACATTTGTATCCCAAAAAACCACCAAATCTTATGACTTACATCTACCTCGCATTACCATCCATTAAATCACTTTAGAAAAAAAAACAAACACAAATTTGAATGGAAATTTATTAATTACGTAGCCAAAAAATGTTTGGCTCCCGTAAAGTTATCTCATTTCACCTTAAACATAAATCTTTGTAAAAAAAAATAGCTTTCTTTTCAAATCTAGGTAAGTAAGGTTTGTTTGATTATTGTAATCATAAAGCAAACGAACTCATAAGACCTAGTTTAAGAAGAAAAAATAAAAATATATACAAGTGCCTAGGTTATATTTTATGTTCTACAAAAAACTTGCTTCACACTTACATATTTTTCTAAAAAGAAGCAAATTTCATTTCACTAATTTTTTGTACACGAACAAATTTTTGGCACAAGATCATAATCTTAAGTTCAAATAAAATAAATTTTAATTCTGTTTGTTTAGTGTTTTTGTTGTGTTTAGTTTAAGTTATTTTTTTAATTTGTTGGTTGGGAAGGTAACTGCGTGACCATTAACAATCGTCTTTTATTTGGTAAAGTTTTGACACTATAATACTACCCGCAGAAAAAGGGGGAAACCAAAAAGAAGATTTAATTGAAAAAGTAAAGTTTTAAGAGGGCATGTTTACATAAATTTCTCTTCCCACGACGAAGACGAAAGTTATATTTACTTTAATCATACTTCAAATAAATGCCACTTCAAAACTACTATGTGACGATAATAATCTTAAAAAAAAACCTATTTAGAAGCAGTTTAAGGCGATTTAAGTTTTTTTTTAGTAAGATACCAAACAAACAAAACAAAAATTCAAATATCTGAAGACGTGTTGTTGGGTTGGTATCATCTTCATTCTCTGCGAAATCAGGGGGTCGTAATTTCCTTAAATTGCTTATTAGCATAATGAACATACAATTTTTTGGGGAGTCTTCTTTCTCTTATGTGAATAATTGAACATAAATTTTGATGGGTTTGTCCAATGTCCAGTCCATTGAAAATAGTTACTCCTGAATTTTTGCGTGACATGTATGAAGATAAATTACCTCGTTAGACTAAATATCCATTTGAATATACGATGTGTTTGCGTCATAAGAATTATAATGGATTAGATAGAGGTAGGTAATGCTATAAATCGTATTCATATAGAAGACATTTAAGAACTTACAAAGCAGAGTGAGAGAGGAAGGAAGGTTTAAAATTGTTAAAATTTTGAAAATTAAGGTATTTTTAGAAGTGAAAAGTAAGTGCTTAACAATTATTTTTTGACTGCACTTAAAAAACAGTAAAACTGCAAATGATTTATGATTTGGAAGAATTTAAGTGTAATATATTTTAAAGGCAGCCAATGGGTTAAATATGCAACTGTATAAAGTTTAAGGAAAATGAATAAATGGGTGTTCAAAAAATGATAAAACAGATAAACTTATGCATTTTCAGTCTAGGTTTATTTTACGATTTTTATCAAATTTTGTTGTTTTTTTCACTTAAAAAAAAATTGAAAAATTTGGTTGATCCCAAATATTAACTGATAACTCAATCGCCTTCAATTAAATGTAATATTACAAATTGAGACGTTTTTGCCAAGTTCATATGAATTTAAACAAAAAAACACCTACATTAATTAAAAAATACAAATTTTTCACCTCGAATATTTTGCGAAAAAAGTAATTTTACCTCCAGAATAATTGTGTACAAGGAATAACAACGTTGTGGCCTTTCATCTAATTTTTAGAAAAATCGAGTTGGGAGTTTTAATACCCTAAAAAATATTACTAAAAATTGGTAAACAATTTTTTTTTGATTCAAATATCTTGAAAACAAATGTAGATATTGATTTTAAACATATTTCATCTTACAAGAATGTTCTTTTTAATATTTGATATACATTATAAAATTACTAAAAATGTGACTCAAATGTTTAGAGAACGTGTAAAAACACCTAAGTTCCCGACATCAAGTAAAATATAATCGAAACTAAAAAATCGAGCAAAATTGTTTTCGGAGATCTATCTTTCTATGAATATCTTTGCTTATGCAGTTTTCAAAGATCACTTGGAAAAAACCCCGATGTTGCATAGTCAAAAATGTGTCTCAAAAGTTTTGAACCATTTTGTTTTACTCGAAATGTAGTACTGAAGGCATTTGTCGTACTTGAGACTTGTCTCAAAGGCTTTGTCAGTTCTCTCAAATAAGAAAAAGTAACTTCAACTTTCCACAAATAAAATCTATATAAAAACAATTATTACAATTATTTTTCTACAATTTACTCTTTTGGAATTTAAATCACATCTAGTTATTATTTATAAGAATCCAAATCAATCAAAAATCGAAAAAATTGAAATTTAGAACACGGAAATTCACTTCAATTAAACTCCGAAAAAGAAATTAAATTTCAGAACTTGAATTTTTACTTTTGATCGATTTAAATTTCATTTCAAGCGAGTATGAACTCTAGAACCTAGCTGATTTATTTCTTAAAAAAAAATTGACAAAATATCTCCCTAAATTGATTTCCCGACATATACAAATATATATACAAATACATTGTCATTGACATACATGATAGTCGACGATCTGCCAAACAAGTCGATTTTTTTGAGTGCTGTGCGAAAATTCTAAGTTTACATAGTAAATAAATTACCAACAAATTTGAAAACCGTCACGATAGAAAAAGAAACCAGCCTTTATATAGACTTACTATCAAAACTACGTAAGTGCTAGTCTTAAGTAAGAGATATCTTTAAATATCGCATACGCATGAATCCTAACCTCAAAACACCGCCAACGAATAAAAGAAATTTATCTGAAATATCACCGGCATACGACAATAATCAAATTTACACAAAGAAAAACAAACAAACATGAGCTCCATAGGAAATTTGTCACTAGAGGATTTTCTAAAATTCTTGATGACCGCTTTCAAAACTTGGCAAAAAAACAAGATCTCGAACCCGTAATCTCAGAACTAAAACATCTGCGAGAAAGCAATGAAAATCTACAGGCACAGGTTAAGACTTTAGAAACGAGATGCGATCAGCTCGAGAGGCGTTTGGAAGTTTCTGATCTGCAGATGCGAGACCGGAACATCATATTCCATCTTCCGATCACAAATAGTGACAATCCAAAGGAGCGCCTGCAAAACATCTGTAACGGCTTGATAAATGGACCAACTCCGGTAGCTTTCGACCACTTCCAGAAGTTCAACACCAAGGCCTTAAATCGGCGTTCGTACCGTGTCAAGGTGGCAAATGGGAAATTAGCACGGGATATATTAAGCCAAGGAAAAAAAACTTGCAAACAAAAAAAAAGTTCATGGTTTGAAGAATGGAAGAATTTAGCAGACTCATGCGAAATACCTTTCAGCTTGACTTTGGAAAATGTTATACAGAGTGGAAACCTTTTCTCTGTAATTTACTGGAAAGCCTCCATTACAAAGCAAGGGAAGACAACATAGAGAAGGCGAGAAGCTCACTTCACAGAGAAATATATTCAAAACTCGAATATGATTTAGGACAAGGCAACTATTTCAATGACAATTTTAGCTGTGAACAAATATCTTTCCTGTTCCGAGCAAGAGGAGAGTTGTTATCTTTAAACTTCATACCGCACCGCAATGACTTAGCTCTGATTTGCTCCATGTGCAATACCAACGAAAGGGAAAATATAGTTCATTTCATCGCAAAATGTCCAATTCTGGCAGAAATCCGACGACAAATATGTCAACAAAATATTTTAGAAGAAGTTGATCTTCTAGCGATTTTAAATGGGAAAAACTGGCAACAATTAGCACAATTTATTAAAATAGCAGTAAACTATAGAAGAAAAATAATAAGTGAAAGCTTTTTTAAGCCGCATATGACAGTATCTACAGGGACGAACTGTATAGAGCCATGTCTAGTTTTGGCATCCCTGCCAAACTCGTCCGTTTGTGCAGGATGACCATGGTGAATTCACGCTGCTCCATAAAGGTTGGAAACAACTTAACTGAACCTTTCGATGTCAAAAAAGGTTTTAGACAAGGAGATGCGCTGTCATGTGATTTTTTTAACATCGTACTTGAAAGAATAGTGCAAAGCTCACACGTCAACACCAGAGGCACTATCTTTCAAAAGTCTGTCCAATTACTAGCATATGCTGAT
Source organism: Eupeodes latifasciatus (assembly GCA_920104205.1). Classification (NCBI taxonomy): domain Eukaryota; kingdom Metazoa; phylum Arthropoda; class Insecta; order Diptera; family Syrphidae; genus Eupeodes; species Eupeodes latifasciatus. Next base: position 152,557,382 of record OV049925.1, read on the forward strand.
GACATTGACATAATCGGAAGAACTCAGCGTGATGTCAATGAGGCTTTTGTGAGTATTGAGGCAGAGGCGGCAAAAATGGGTTTAACGGTTAATGAGGGCAAAACAAAGTACATGCTGTCATCAAGAAAGGACCTACAACACCGACGTCTTGGTCAAAACGTCACCATCGACAGACGTAACTTTGAGGTAGTCAAGGACTTCGTCTACCTAGGCTCCGCTGTAAACGCAGAAAACAACACCAGCGCTGAGATCAAACGAAGAATAACTCTTGCTAACCGCTGTTTCTTTGGGTTAAGAAAGCAATTGAGTGGAAGGACCAAAGTGTCGCTATATAAGACCCTTATCATCCCCGTCCTGCTATACGGTACAGAAGCATGGACTTTGACAAAAGCGGATGAAAGCACCTTGGGTCGTTTCGAGAGAAAGATTCTTCGTGTGATCTACCGTCCCGTATGCATCGAAGGGGAGTGGAGGAGAAGATGGAACGACGAGCTGTACGGGCTGTACAGCGACGTAGACTTAGCAAGAAGGGTAAAAGTCCAACGACTAAGATGGCTAGGTCACGTAGAGCGCATGGAAACCAATGCTCCGGCCCGGAAAGTCTTCGAATCCACACCCACAGGACAGCGCAGTAGAGGAAGACCGCGAATCAGGTGGCGCGCACAAGTGGAAGGTGACCTCACCCAACTCGGAGCGCGAAACTGGAGACATCTAGCTAGGGACCGAGCTAGATGGAGAAGTTTGTTGGGTGAGGCCCTAGTTCACACAGGACTGTAGCGCCACCTTAAGTAAGTAAGTAAGAAAGCTTTTAAATTTAAAATAAAAAATCAATTAATTTACAAAATTCAAATAAAAACATTAAGCAAGTCTATCATCTCGCTGACGACCCCTCTGGCCATTTTTCTTGATAAATCAATAAATCTATTTTATCTATCTATCTATCTTTCTCCTAAATACTTTTTAAAGTTTCTTAAATGGCAATGCGCAGTCATCAAAGTGGATCGCACCCCAGTCTCATTTTTATTTTGTACATTACACAATTTGCATGACTATGAATTTTGAAAAATTCAGAAACCTTGTTACTTTTGTAACTAAAATCTTCGGTTTTAAACGTCAAGAAAAAATATTGACAATTTTCATATTTACAAGAAGTATTTTGAAAAGCATTTAATTTTTTACAATTTTGTGGCAATTTTTTGTCTAAAATTTAACTTCAGAAGTACACAACAATAAAAATTAAAAAGAAAGAACACTGTTTTTGAAACTATAATATCGTTTTATAAAAGATTTCCGGAGTATTTAACCATTTTGTACATATCTACTCAAAATACAGTATTTGATATTTTCAGGAAGTTTCTCTGTTTTTGATTTTTCGTTACAAAATTAAAAAACGCGTTTTTGTATGTTTGACTTTTACTTAACTTAACTTTCCTAGTATTGAGATGACTGTAAACAAAAACAGGATCATCCAAATCAGCTAAAACTATTTAGAGTCTTAACAAAATACGTGAAATTCATTTGATTTCGTTCCTTATGGGTAGAATACTCGTAAATTGACAAACTCCCTCCTTACCATACTCATAGCGAACTTTTCTTAAACCAAAACATTTTTCCTCAAATGACTATTAAAATATCTGTCAAAATTGCATAGTATCAGCTCAAGGATAATATTTATGTTAATCTATATAAACACAATACATAAATCAAAAAATATTAAAAAAAAAGTAAGTATACGCCACAGAGCACCTATGATATTTAATTTATTTTGATCAAGATTTGTATTGAGTTGCTAAAACATTTCACTCTTGAATTCAACTCTAAATATATCTAGAAATTAAGTTTGTATTTTTTTAAAGACTTCCAATGGTTTTTAGAATTTTGAATTTCCTTTAATCGAATGTTGAGTTAAGTATAAAACAAAATTGCCACTCTATTTGCTATGCAATTCGTTTGAAATAACAAAAGAGCCTTCTACTATTTATACGAGAAAGATAAATAAAGCAAATGCAATAAGTTACTATTTTAAAAGCTGACTCTTGAAATTGATTAAATATATTTATATAACACACTTCAGAAGTCAATATAAAAATAAAAATGATTTAATTATAGTTTCATGATAAGCCTGATGAAAGTCCCTCTCTTTCAAGTCACATGAGCTAAAAATAAAACTTGCCAATATCCCCTCTAAGAATTTCTCGAACTTGAATTGCAAACCACACATTTGTAATTCCCTTCAAAATTAAAAAAAACTTAATAAAACCCTATATAGCTTTAGTAGCACTCACCAAATAATGTGGTTAGAAAATAAACAACAAAGCAATACAATTATTGTAGGTTGTCGATAATTCGATTCAAAACAATTTGCAGTGTAATCAAAACCGATATAAGGTGTTTTCTTTCTTTGACATTTGTTTGTCTATTGTTTTGTGTAAAACAACCAACTTCTTGACTCTTCAAAGGTCTTAACTACTTAACAGCAGCAAAAAATAGAACTAAAATTATTTTTCTTTAATCGCTACTAATTACCGCTGCCGCTGCTACGTATATCTGTTTTTGTTTTAAATTTGCTGTCTAAGCTGCTCACGCCTAATCAATCATTGTCAAACATAAACAACAAAAACAAATTACACATGTTTACCGGCTTAAGTGCTTTTGTAAACATCAATAACCCTATGAATCAGAAAAAGCAACAAGAAAAATATACAATATAGTTCCCACAGTCCAGCGAACTTCATTACCGATAAGAATTAAAGAAACATTAACGCATAACGTACAAACCGCTAAAAATGCTCGCATATTGTTCATAATTCTGCGTGTGATTTATGTAACAGTGCAGTCATGCCCTCAAGAAGGTAGAAAAAAAGACAACTGTCAAACAAATAACGGTGAGTAATGCAACAATACCTTCATGTAGCTTAAGGTATCCCCACAATGAAGCATGACAACAAAATAGACGTAAGCCGTCTCCCCAGTGCCAGCAGCGTACTTATATCTAATGCTCATGCTTATCCCACTAAACATAACATTTCTGATTTTTAATTGATTAATTAAATCACTACGGCGATAAGAAAACGTGACCAGGTGTAGAATAATAAGAGGCTTAATTTATAGATTATTATAAGAATACTGGTGCTTTTTTTACGATAATGTTGGCTAGCGGTATCGATTGGCGTGCGGTGGCGTAACGTGCGTGGGTAGAATTTGACAAGTGGAAATGGAAGTGCACTCAAACTGATTAAATCACATCTTATACAATATATTTTTTTTGTTTAATTTATGGTTTGTTTATTGTTTATTTTATTGCCTTATTTGAATTTTTAGAATTATGAAAAAGTTAATTGACTTTTACGGATGGAGTGTGACCAGCCGAATTAGACATTTTTGTTTGCAGTGATTTGAAATTTCGGGTTGAGAAAATTGTATGAACTTAACAGAACTTATTCAGTTTAATAATTCTTTAATATTAGTAGGACCAAGAAAATTAAATTTCGAAAGATTTTTTATTTATATTTATTTATTTACATCTACAAGCAATTTACAGCTAACAGATTACGACTAAAGAATTCTTACAATAATGACAATAATTGATGTTTTTTTAACGATATCTATATACAATATTAAAAAATAAATAAAAGCAAAACACTTTCCTTAAAACAATCTCTCGAACTACTTTAAGTCAACATAATGGCAAACTTTATTGAAATTAATGATAGCTCTAGAGACCGGTTCATTAAAACCATAGTTTGTTGTGTGAAACTGTTCATAAAGCAAATCTACTGAACTAAAGGATCTTAGCGGCGGCGCGTAGATAGGTATTATCGAAAGAAGGTGAGGGCATCTTACGTGGTAGCATAACACATCCCTCACAAGCATTACATCATGAATTTTTCGTCTTGATTCAAGAGACTTAATACCCAACAAAAGACATCTTGCTCTGTAATCTGGTGAAAAATATTAATTCATTTTATAAAATATAAATTTTGTGAAACGCCTTTGGACTTTTTCAATTCGATCAGAATAAGTGCTAAAAGTTGGGTTCCGTATAACATCTGCATATTCTAATACAGACCTAACAAGAGATGTATAAAGCGACAATAAAGCAAAAGGGTCACTAAAATCAACGCAATTTCGCTTAATAAAGCCAACAAGTGAATTAGCTCCGCTGACAATATAGTCAATATGACTTTTAAAAGAAAAAATTTGAACTTAGAATTATGCCAAGGTCTTTGGTTTTAACCACTCGAGAAAGTGTATTAGCCTCTATTAAATAATTAAAATGAATAAATGTTTTAGATTTGAAGAATGTGATTATATTTTTTTATGTTTAGATTTAAACTGTTAGCAGTACACCAATTCGCGATTAGGTTAATATCAGATTGTAAGAGGTGGCAATCTTTAACACATTTGATCTTCAAAAATAATTTCATGTCGTCAGCATATAAAAGGCACTTAGAGAATTTTACAGTTGACGCAATGTCATTAATAAAAATATTAAAGAGCAGAGGACCCAAATGACTACCCTGAGGGACGCCAGAAGTACATGAAATAGATTTTAAAAGAGAGCTATCAATGATAACTTTTTGCGACCTGCCCGTTAGGTAAGATGAAATCCAACTTAAAAACTTTGAATGGAAACCAAAGATTTCCAGTTTTTGCACCAGAATGTTATGATTCACAGAATCAAAAGCTTTGTTAAAATCTGTATAAATCGCATCTACCTGATACTTATCTTCTATGGAATTTATAATATATCTTGAAAATAGTGCCATATTGGTTGTAGTGGATCGCCCAGATATAAAACCGTGTTGGAATTCAGATATAGATTCCTTGGTTAAGAATTCAATTTTGTTTTTTCTATAATTTTCTATCATATTCTTAGATCCAGATTTATGAATTGGAACTAGGTATGAAGTTTTCCATGTATTGAGAAAGACTCCTTCGGATAGGGACTTATTAAAAATACAAATAAGAGGAATACAAAGTGCTGAAGCACAAAGTTTGAGAAATATAGCAGGGATGCCATCAGCTCCAGAATTAAATTTTGGTTTTAATGCTTTAAGTCCTGGTAGCACTTCAGAACTACTTAGCTTTAAATCACCAATATCAACCTTACTTGGTATATTGGGAAAACAAGAATGGTTGATAATATCAGGAGTTGAGTATACCGATTGGAAGAAGTTTGCAAATAATTCAAGAATAGAATCAATATTTGACCCTTCGGTATCCTTATAGGACATATTTTTGGGAAATCCATTTGATTTTCTTTTCGTATTGACAAACGACCAGAATGAGTTACAATCGTTCTTAATATTACTCTCTATATTCATGATGTAACTCTTGTGAAGGAACTTATTAAGTGTGAAAAAATCTTTACGTAGTTTTCTAAAATAAGCATAATTTAACTCACTTTTTGATTGCTTGTATTTGTTAAAAGCTTTACGTTTAGCGTTTTTTAGGTTAGATAAATGCTTATTGCACCACGGAAGCTTTGGATGTGTATTTGATTTTGATTTACGAGCACAAGGTATAAATTTAGAAAAACCTTCAAATATTATAGAAGAAAAGCGGAGATACATTTTTTCAAGATTTAAATTTAGAAATTCATTGGACCAATTAAACTTAATTAGAAAATTATTCAATTATTTAAGAGAGAAAAAGGAACATTTGAAACTCTAGAACTTAAGAGATCATTACAAATAAAGACCAAGTCTAATATTTTATTTAAAGAATTATGAATTCCATTAATTTGAATAAGATTTAATGCATAAAGAGAATCAATAAAAATAAATTCATAATCTTTTATGAAATTACTAGCTATTAACATTTTATCACAATCAGACCAATTCCATTCTATATTTGATAGATTAAAATCGCCGAGAACACATACATTATCAAATTCTGAGCAGTTATTATTAATATATTTTATATTCATAACATGTTTTTCATAAATATCTAAATTACTTCTTGGAGCAATATAACTAACTATAAAGTAAAAAGAAATATTTTGAGTTGTATATAAATTAATTGAAATACAAATTTGTTCCAAATTAGATTGAGGCAAAGTAACTTCTTTACAAGTAAATGAAGAACGGACAGCAACAATTATTCCACCTCCACGCTCTGTTGCAGATTTACATCTGTCAAGTCTGTAGACGAATCAAACAGCTCAGATGAAGATATATCGGAATGCAACCACGTTTCAACAATAATAATTATATCGTAATCCATGTGACTGGAGTTATTGAACAGATTTGATTTAAGGTCTTAAATGACATAACAAACATAAATTAAAACATTTTTTCGATAATTTATAGAAAAATTGGTTGCATGCAGAACGACTGATGCAATATTTTTATCGATTTACAGAAATGTTAAAGCTTTTTTAATAAATTACAAACTAAGATATAAAGATTTAAGTAACTTAATGTATTTTTAAAAATTTTAAAATTGCAGTTAAATCCCTACTTAAAGGTTTAGTAATTTGCTTAATTCACATGACATCAGAGTATTTGACATTTTAAATAAATATGTCAGTTTACAGTTAGATTTAGGTTTGTTTATTTTGTTTACATTTTTCGTAAACTGTCACTGTTAAGACGCGTTTAAATGTATCAAGTTAAGTTTTAAATTAGTCAGCAAAGGATTAAAATTAAAATAGCTAGTTAAATATTTAAACAAAATTGCTAACTTATCAACTCTAGTTATAAAAAGTTTTGAAATTCTGACACTTTTTCAGTAGAAATAAGTTTGATAAGTTTATTTTCTCGTTTTCTCGATGTTGAAAGTCATCTGGTCACCCTATCGTTTTAAATATGGAAATTGTTTTCGCAACACGAGCGTAAAAAAATTACGAAACTCAAATCGCCGATCTTTTTCCTTAATTGTAATTTTTAAATCCGCTTCTGATCCTCAGTAGGAACTTATTTTTTAGAGCTATCTATTAAGCCTCCAACTTATGATATTTTTTGAAATTAGGCACACAAACATTAAGGCTTTACCCTTTTTTATCTAAAAATTATCCAAAATGTTATTTTCCTAATCAAGTCGTAATAAACTATTTATTCTGGGAAAACCTAATTACCTTAAATAGAGCAGTGACAGATACTGAAATATGTCTCAAATTTTGTCACGATCTTTTTATTTTGGTATTTGACTAACATAACATACCTTCACTTCTTACCCATGGAATGTATACCTACGGATAAACTTTGTTGTAGACTCTAACATAAAATATTTTTGTTGATATAAATCTTCATTAATAATGTTTATCTTTCATCAGCTAAAAAAAAGGGTGTTCCAAAGTTCATATAGACATTGAGAGATAATTTTTGTATGATTTTGAGAATTTTAATCTTCTTTAATGGAATTCCAAACAAACAAAAATATCTATGATACTTTATTCTTAGTTACATTAAGTACTATCATGACTTCGGAATTCATGTTGAATTTATGTCGAAACATTTTCTAGAGGATTTCAAATTCTGATAAGGTTTTTTTTCTGAGTTAAGCAAGGTTGACATTTATATACCATTGTTTGAGGTTATGTTACTTACAAAATTCAAGAACTAACACAGAGTATGAACATAATATAATAGGGAAAATAAATATATTTCTCGTGATAATAAGTAATTAAAATACTACTTCGAAATCATAATAGTAGTAAGTTATTCATTTATTTACATTTCAATATAAAAAGTAGAATACAAATTATGAATTTAAGAGCTATATCATAATATGACAGAATAAAATCCAACAAAATGGGCTGTTTGATGACTTTCTGAAATTCCCTTAATATACATATTAAACTTTTAATTTATCGAAATGAATACTTTGACATTTCTCGATATTTCAATTCATTCTACACAAAAAAATCAAATTAAAATAAACAAAGAATGACATTTTTGACATTTCGTAATTTGTTCAGAAAAATTTAAATGCCATCTGACAGCTACACAAAATCGTCTTAAAAACTAATAAATTTCATAAACATTTAGTTTGATATATGTACACGATAAAATTTTGTGTGAAAATTCATTGCAAAAATTGTTTAAACAAAATTAAAAACCAGTCAATTTTTTTAAAGTCTCTAATATGTCAAAAAAAAAACTTTAACTTCAATTATTAATTGCATACTTTTCAAAGCTCTCTAAATGTCAAATTATTTTGAAATTCAAAGTTTTTTAGAGCACCGATTGAAATAAGTGTTCCTTCAAAACAAACAAACCTTTGTATGTTTTGAAGGAAGAGTGTGAATTTCCCCAGTGTTGATCACATCTTAAAATTTTTTGTAATTATGGGCGGTTCACACTTTTCCCTGAAAACAAACAAACTCAACGAGTATCTGCTTGAAGAAGAAACGCCAAAAATCATTACATCTCCATTTTAAAATCTATTTTCTTGTTATCTTGTATAAGATCAATTTGTTTACTTATCGATTTCTAAAGGACTAAAATTGGTACGAGTATAATCATAGATGACTTTAGCAAAACATAAATTAAAATGACATGCAGTATTCAACCGTGATGGTCAATGGATATTTATTTAGTTACAGAAAAGAGACTCAAAGCAGAGTAATATTATAAATGTGCAGTACACTGCACATCATTTCATCAGCATTAGCCTTGGCATACATTTCTAAGAATAATAATTTACAATACAAAAAAGTACTTTTTATCTTGATTTTCAATGTTTCATAACATATAGTATGTTCGTAGCTGTAAAGTACATAACTCCAGAAATAAAATGGGATGTTTCAGACAGAAAAAAGATGTCATTTGAACAAAATATATTTTTATTTAAAATACAAACATAAATTTGCCGTCCTGGTCGCCAGCATTTGCTCGAAGATAAAGTGAACAATTTAAAACAACCTTAACATTTTACTTATTACAATTTTAGTTAGTGTTTATTAATTTACTAGCTATTCCTAAATTGTAATTATTTTTCTAATAGTTAAATCTTATAATTATTAATTAAAACAATGCATCTGAACACGTCTAAACAGTCAACGTTCGTGGAAAACGAAAACAAAGCAAACAAACCTAAATCTGGGAACGGAACGGACCCATTTATTTGAAATGTCAAAAACTCAGATGTCATATAAATTAAATAGCCATTTTGTAATTTTAAATTTAGTAAAATGTCAAAAAAATTATTAAAATTATTCAAATCATCTTTTTAGTTTGCTAACTTAATAAAGGGCGAGTAACTTCAAGATTTTATGTTATATGTTAATTAATACTTTTAGGTCTTTTTTGAAAACTCAATTATAATTTTTGTTTGCATAAATCTGTAACACGCCTTAAAGTGTCGTAAGTCCAATAATAGGCGCCTGGATTACTTATCACTGTTTGCCGTCAATAAAATAGACTGCAATCACATAAGGCTGAGGATAGGTCATTGAAGTTTATTTAGGACGTTATTTTTTTAAAAATATTATTATGCTCTGCCAGATAATAATTCTCGTAAAATAAATAAATTTAAAAACTCAAAAAAGAAATGGAAATAGCAGAAACACTTGACGTTTGTTTTTTTTTTTTTTCTTCCAATTTATTATCTGTTTTTGCAACTTTTCTGTCACTTAGAAAATCTATATCTCATCCATCATTGACACAATGCTTTTGTTATCGACATAATTAATTATTATATTTTTAAACAAAATTTACATGTCAATAAGAAAAAATAGTAATTTGTTTCGTTTCCACTGCACGCTGTTGTCGCCACCGGCTGATATCGGTACAGCAGCGTCCGCCACCAGCGCACCACCTCTCTAATTTGCTTTCTCTTTCCGCTATAGTTTTATTTTAAGATAAGTTTTGTTTCTTTTGACTGTCAAGTGGTTTTTTTCTCCCAGACCAACAAAATAAAAATAATAATATAATTACAATCATCATTATCCAGAAGTCACTATAATGAGACCGTTCCAAATGTCCCAACCGCGTATTATATTCATTTGTTTTAGCGGAACAAAATATATTTTTAAAAAATAATGACGAAATTGGTCTAGAGGCGGAAGATCGGTAAGAAGGTGATTTCATCAGAACAAAGCTCACTGAATGCTTCTTATAAAGGGTGTTTTTTTTTTAATAGAAGTATGGAACTTTGAAATGGAATAAAACAAAGATGATTTTTTTAAATTAACATGAAATTTAATTCATCGATCGATAATTTTTTGGCATTGTAAGGCGGCAGTTATAGCTATCATTGGTTTTCATCATTGAAAACAAACATTGTAATTTTTTTGGCAGGTCGTTTATAGCTATCATTAAAAATTTCTGTCATTGAACAAAATTTCCTGATTGAAAGCCACCGAAAAATTTTTACTGACACAAATCTGTCATTGGAATTGTGTGAAATTGGAACACAAATCAGTGAAACGATTCGTTTCACTTTTGAACATAAAAGTATCAGCTGTTCAGGAAAATGAATTTCCGTCCGGAAAATAGAAAAATACATTTTTAGAAAAAAATAAATGTGCAATTACACTTTTTTTTTCCTCAAAAAAAATTCTTTGTGTGATTTCCGATCGATCAGTATATAATTTTCATTTCTAATCAAAGGGAAACACCGTCAAATATCGGTTCAAACATTTTTCCAGATCGATTTCAATGATAGCTATAACTGGCCCCTAATTTAAATAAGATTTTTGACAAATTGTCGGACTAATCTGGAGGTCCCATTTTCGATGACTTTTTCCAATATTTATAGACAATATCGTAGAAAATGTTATCGTCAAACTTGTCAATCGTTTCGGAAAAACCTTTCTTTTAACTGAAACAAACTAAACAAAAATCACTTGGCAGCTGTCAAAATGACCGCCAGTTAAAATATGTTGCTAACTCAAAGTATTATACCTTTAAAGAAAAACACCCATTTTTAATTTTTCATGGGCCAAAGAACTCTTGGCAGCAGCATCAGCACGGAAATGTGAATGCGAAGGCATAATGTGCACCATCAGTTTGAAGGAAGAGACTAGAGCCCCTTTTGCCTAATGACTGAATGGCTAAAAATGAAGCACCATATGTACTCATATTATCTGTTGGTTTGGTTTGTTTTACTATTACCTCACAACTTAATGAGCTAAGCACACTCTTCGTATAGGTTCTTTACTTTTGGTCTTTTGTTTGGGCTTGGAAACTGTGGCCTTTAGAGTGTACAACAATCTTCTGCTGATGTGATTTGCGATGAACTGATGACCATTTGGAGCTAAGTTCGTGATGCGGTTGTTAGCGTTTGATTATTACTTTGAAGTAATTTAAAAAAAAAATAAGTCAAATATGTGGACGCTGTATGTGTATAGGTCTTGCTGACCGATTTACCTTGATCCAAATAAGTATCTTCTATAGTGATTCTTCTTCCTTACCTGATGTACTTTTGTTTTAATAATATGTTAGCATTTATAGAAATAATGGTGAATATTTGTTTTGAACTACATTTTGAAGCTTAAAAGAAGCAATGAATAATTTCGTAGAAAAATTATGCTAATTGAATTCAAGGCAACTACGTAGACGATAAATATTGCTAGAGATTTTAATCAAATGAGGCCATATATTTGTAGGTGGCTAGTTTTTATTGGATTAATTAGAAATAGGAGCACAATTGAGAGTTTTCAAGTATGGTTTGAAAAACCCATAAACACTATTATTTGCTCTATATTTTACTTGAAAAAGAAATCCGAAACTAAGGTAAGATGTTGACCAATTGATACTTAGAAATACAAATTAGCACAGATTTTTATCACAAATTAACAGTTCACTCATTTTAATAATGATACTGAAATTGAAGGATTTTTGAGGTTTTTAGAAAAAATGACACAAGTGGCTGATACCTAAGTATCTTTCGGAATCTTAAATATTATAAGAGAGTACTTAAGCTAAGAAAAGACGATTGTGAGATCAGTCAGTGCTCTGACATTAGGCGTCAATGATTTGACATTTGCTATCACTGATCTAACATTGGTTGCCAAGGAACTGACATTGTCTATCAATGAACTGACACTGGCTGTCAAGAATCTGACAGTAGCAAAATAACTTTAAATGAAAAGTTGTCTGTTTACATGGTTGGCAAACTTGGTTCTAATGTCTTACAATTTCACTTTCAGATCATTTTCTGATTCAATTTTGCGTCTGTACAAAAAGTTTATGCAGGAAATTAAAAATTGACAGTAACTGTCAGATTTCTTAAAATGCAATAGCTGAATACTTCATACGTCATCGTTTGACATTGGCTGTGACGGATTTTATACTGACAGATCTGATAACAGTCTTAATTTAGCCTTAGTTTAAGTTTTTCATTAAAGTTAATGCAGCTCTGAATTAAAAATTACTCTCAAATAATCTTTGATGACGCCTTGCCTATATTTGTTTTGTTAATTTAAAAAAAAAATATTCATAAAACTGAGATAAGAAAGTTAAGTTGAATCACTTGTTCTCCATTGTTTGCGATTATCGATAATTGTATAGAATTAGTAATTACTATAGTTCCACTTTGACCGATAACAATAGATTATTGTCTTGCTGATAAGGAAAAAAATAACAAGACAAAGAGTCTAATAAAATAATTAACATGTGGAAAATTCAAAAGCTCATGCGGTTTTTCTAAAGTACGAAGGTTTTAAAATCTAAATGGAAATTTAAAATGTTTTGCAATTTAACAATAAAATGTGAATAATTTTGACGACCGCTCAGCTATTTACATCTGGAAGCCCTAATCCAACTACGGAATTATGAAAATATAATTATTTGTAATGGTCTTTTAAATTGTTTCTTCTTTGCAAATTTGTCTTTTGATCAACCCGCAAAACTCTCATAATTATTGATAATCACTCGGTTTTTGTTATGTCGCTATTTTTATGTAATTGATGACAAAATGACACTAGTTAAGTATAAGGTTTCAAATACATCTTTGGAAGAATTTAATTTGCATTTAAATTACGGAAAGACATATAATAATCAAAAATACATAATAATTTAAACAAGAATTTACATTTGATGTAAATTAATGCGAAATATATATATAAACATATATTGGAATATAATTTTGACGAAAATCATGCAAAAACCTGTAATTTTTATCAATTAAAAGTAATTATTAGTAATTGATCTTTCTTCCATTACAATTGAAAGAAAATAAACTTCAATTGCTTGTAATTCTAATTGAAAAAATAAATATATCAATTACTTGTAACTATAATTTTAAAATTCAATTACTAGTTACATTTGTTTTCAATTACATTGCACGTGAATGACGCTTTTTTAATTACTTGTAATTAGTAATTGAAATTCTTTAACAACATTGTACAGTAATTGAAAAAGTGTGCGGAGATTTCAGTTACAAGTAATTGTGATTGAATTTTTTTGTAGTAATGTTTTTACAACTTAGTTCAAGGTTTTTATACAATTTAACTTTTTTTGTATTCAAATTTGTTGATTCTTACAATTTTTAATGTAACAGAAGAATTATGTTATTTTGTGTCTTAAATAAATAAATAGTTCTATTGTACTTTTTAAATATCAACTAAATATTCTGCGATTCCTGATTCCTGCTAACGAACTTCTTATCTTTCATTTACATTTTAGACCTTAAAAAAGTCACATTTCGTACCCCCAAATAAACTCGTTTGCCAAATGATTTGATATTTATTCAATGAATTACTAATTCTTTCTTTCGAAATAAAAGCTTATAAAATTCGAGCATCTGAATTTTACGCCAACAACAAAACACCAATTCTGTCGACTTCATTATCAAAATTATAAAACAAAACATAAGTATTACGCATTTTTTTATTACTCCGAATTTCAACTCTTTCACAAAACCGGATGATGTTTAGGTTATAAGTTCCCTAACCTTTGTCCATATCATAACAAAAAACAAGACTATTTTATCCACTCGTATTATTTTCACATCATAAATTTAACAACAAATAAAAAACATAATCAATCAAATGAACGGTATCATTTCTTCTTCTTGCCATAAAAAGCTATACAATTATATTTTGCTTAGTTTTATAATCATATTGACTCTCCGCCTGTCATTTCTTTGGATCGTCACGTCACTGTCTTTTTGCTTTTTAACATCATTCACATTCAAAACTCATATATAAACAATTTAATCATAAAAATATTTATAATTTAAATTTCCCATTAAATAAATAATTGTTAATTTGAATTGTCATGTCGTACCGATCATGGTTTAGATTTACAAACTAGACCAATTTTATTTAAAACTGTCATCTGTCAGATTGAAGATACGATCTAGGAAACAGTGCTATTCTGCTTTCCTATAAAATACTTAGGCCCCCTTCACATGATTGTTTTTCAAAGAGAGAAGGTTTGTTTGTAAGGATCAAATTTAAACTAAGAATTTAATTTGTAGATTTTGATCTTTTCGTCGAGAAAGTGACACCTCCTCCAAGAATACTGCTTGACCCAAGTAAAAGTACACCTTATGTATGAATGTCGTCGACAAACCAACATCAGCCGTGTATGGATGGTCTCAGCAGAGTTTGCAATTGGAAAATTGCATTTAGTTTAGCATTTTTAAAATGTAGTCGTGCATTCAATTTAATCCAACAATTAAAATCTAGGCCATTGGCCAGACTTTGCATAGCTATAGCGCCATCAGCTCTAGTTCCACTCCACTGCACCTCAAGTGCAAGCCAATTTACAACTTATAAGCAAAGCATATACGTAAATACAACAACTTAAATGAAAGCAATTAAAATTTAGAGGGAGGTTTTGGGGAATTGGGAATGGCTTCGGCTTCATGCCAAAGAACACTTGACCCGCCATTTCTGATATACGAGTACATACCTTCTTCGCCTCTCTTTCTCCATCTCACAGTCTGAAGAGAAGCAAACCACCCATCACTTTCTCTTTTTTTTAGTTCTTTGGCCATAGAATATAATTTGTGAGATGTCGAAGTCGTCGTCGGTCGTTTATCAGATTACACAATATAAACTTTGGCAGCCTCCACTGACTGCAAAGCCTCCAGGTGTTATAAGCTATACACGAAGATTTATGGTTCTTCCGATTAGCTTAGAAATTCAACTTGTTTCAAAAAGAAATCAAACTGAAGCTTCGGTGGAGGAGAAAGAGAAGGTGAAGCGATGCTCTATAGTGTGAAGGGGGTATAATAAAATGAAAAAAGGCTTGTTCACATACATAAACCTGATGTGACACAGGTTGAACGAAACGCCAAAGTCGCAGCCGATGCCCGATGCCGTGAGATGAAGCTGTGTAGACTGATGGATGGCCTATAGTATATGGAAGGAATAAGAAAAGAAATGCAGTTTTAGTTTACTCTGCTCGAAGCTTCAGTAACATTTCTGGGTCAATTCGAGTGTTTTCTCAAGACAACATGATCATCATGATCTTATAATGGAATTAAATGAAACTAAATGACCAAATGACGACCAATTTACACGACGATTGTCGTCGTTCTTCGACCAGACATAAAACACGACAAGTTAGTAAAAGTGAATGTTTTTCTTAAGTTGTGTTGTTTTTAATGCGGGGTCTAATGATTATTATTACTTTTTTAGTTGTTGTTGTTTTATTTTTGCGGGTCTTTAGCTGTTTTGCTAATTTGTAGAAATTTTGTTTTATCACGTGCGTTTCGCATTTTTTTTTTTTTTTTTTTTTTTTTTAATGCTTGGAACTTTCAGTTTCTTTATGCAAATGAGAACAAAATTAAAAATTTAAAGCGAAAAAAATGATTTTTAATGATTTTTACGACGGTTTTGATTTGACCAAAATAATATGATAAACAAAAATTAATGCAATTTCTAAATTAATTTCTCTGGGGTCTTTTTTGGTTTTAGAAAAATTTACATTTGAAAGAGTTTTTGTTTTTTTTTTTTTATTTCTTCCGTCTTCTTTAGGTTTTGTGGAAAAAGTGGGTGTTTTTCTTTCGGTTTATATAACACGCTGAAGAGAACACCTACATTTGAGGAATTAACAATTCAAAAAATACGATGGCGGTCTTTGGCGGCGGCCGGCGCGGCGTCTAGTCTTTGTATGAGGGATATTTATGGACATGAAAGTGAAAACAAAAGATTATGCAACTCGCCTTCTTGGGTTCTTGAATGCAAATTCTGATTGTGGTTTTTGGGATATTTACATTTAGAAATTAATTAGATTTGTAATCATATTATGGGATTCATATTGAAGATGAATAATTTGTCGCTTAGTTGAAATTGGCTTTTTATTGACAGCTGGTTTATGTTTTACATTGTAATCAAGTAAATTAGACATTAATTAATTAATAATCAGAAGATAATCATGCTTAATTGATAAGAAATCGCAAGACAGTGTTAAGTTAGTCTTATTGGCATGACAGTGATAAGAAGACTGAGATTAAGACACTACTGCAATAAATGTGCGGAGGGAATATCATCAACAAATCTTCATTGACATCTAAGAAAACAAACTTCAAGCAAATATAGATCAAACGATTTTCATGAAACTTCACACAATTATTACTTCCGATATAGGAACTATATGGCAAGTTTTGCATTCGTGCAAAATTTCGAACTCTAGATTTTAATCCAACATGATATTACGATGGTAGAGAAGTCGAAAAAAGTCGGTCCCGCGATTCCGTTCGGTCTGTTTTGTCTGTCTGTCCACGCTCCTACAGCCTAAACCATTGCCATTGGGTCGATTGAGTTCAAACTTGGAAGTTAAGGTTTTGAGCATATTCGCGTTAGGCGTTTTTTCATTTTTTTTTAAGACCAAAACTAACAGTGGCCCCCATACAATTTTTTTGGTCAAAAAACGAAAATTCGAATTTTCTCAAAAACAAACCGATAGATTTTTTTTAATTTTCTCTCAAATTTTACTTTTTAACTTGGATTCTTTTAATAAGAAAAACATATTTTTGTATTGCTCAGGAAAGGTACCGCTCATAGAACCGTTATTTTGTTTTTTAATTTTCTCAGCAACTTATGAACCGATTTCAATAATTTTTTTTTGAACGAGCTCTTATATTGCGTTAACAATATTTGATTATCAAAAGTGCAATTTTTTATTGTTTGGATTTTTAAAAAAATATTGAATTTTTTTTTTCAAAATTCTATATCTCAAAAACGGGTCAATATTTTTTTACGAAATTCAAATGTAGCACGTATATTTACAATCACTAAACAACTGCATACCAAAAATATTTTTAGAACAAAATTGAAAAATTTTATATGTATATAAAAAAATAATTTAAAAAAAAACCGCTCTAAAGATTTTCAAAAAAAAATTTGAAAAATCCTTTTTTGATTTATAAAATGGCATTTAAATTTTTGAAGACAAACTTATTTTCCAGGTAAAATTTTGAATCTTAAAATAGTTTTGTTTTTTAAATTATTTTAACTGTATTAAATGTAACAGCCTCCCATCTCACCAGATCAAATCCTATGCATGACGCATGAGCCCGAAAGAGCGCATTATTTTGAAAAAAATTTAATAACATTCCTATCTTTTATCGAAATGAATTTGGTACATATGTATTTATGTATTTTTATAACTATAACTTTTGTAAATACCAACGATGGCCGTGCATCGGATTAACGAATATGATATATTTAAACAAAAATCTATTTTAAAGTGTCTATCAAGAAGTAATATCTTGGTACCTTTGTATATATGTATGATTTTAAAATATTATTCCTTAAGAATAAGGTTGTTTTACACATATTTTACTAGCCTTCGCACATATAAAAGAATAAATACTTGTACAAGGTAAAGAAACGGGCCAGAACAAGTATATGTATTTTCTATTAGAATCACTTTTTCAACGTACATCTATACCTATATTGTATTACGTACAACCTCTACAACTACTGCTTACGTGTCACTTTATAACTAAAATCCAAAACGCACAAGAGCCCGACTGTAAACAACACATGAATAGCAATTTCTTGTACCGGTTCGTATGCTTGTTTTTTTTTTTTAAAACTTTAACGAAAAAAATAAACTGAACGTAATAACTAATAACTCCATGTTTGAGCTGAAAACTTGTAGGAAAGAAGGAATGTGATTGGATTGTAGTTACTATCTTCTACTTAACAATAACATTTCTTCATTATCATCATAAACATGTCCTTATCTATCTATCTGCATAAAGCTAAGCACGCCAATGAACTATTCTTTTAAGACACCTACCTTAACTACACAACCAATAGATGATCGCTTTACAATTTAAACATACATGTTCTTCCTCTTTCTTTTCTTCAGATAATTTATTTTCCATCCTGGTTCTTCTTATATGAAATTAAAATAAAGCTATCCGAAGGAAAAAGCTTTGAACGAACAAGTTGAATATACAAACAATTGTTTTCGTTAAGTATGCTTACAAGTATTTTTCATTTCCCTGATGAGTTGTCCTAGGATGAGTTGTGTCTTGGGATGAATCACACGTTTTTTGATAAATCAAATGGCATTTATATCTTTGAAGACAAACTTTTTTTACAGGTATATTATTAAATCTTATATACATACATAGGTACTTTTTTAAACAGACTCTTTGCATACGGGAGCAAGTTCGTGCGACCCAGTCGTGCATTTTATTTTTTAAAAATACTCAGGTTTTTAATTATACTTGTAATTTCGTAGGGATCTCCAAGCGTTCTTATTGCAAAGATCAACTATATCAATTCATAATTGATAATTTTCAATCAATATTATTGAACAACATTGTGATTTTTAATGACTAATATTGTTGGCCTATTGTGAATTATCTGTTTTGAATGAAAAAATCGGTGAACAACAATTTTTATCAATTTTCTAATAGTTGATGAGTTCGTAATAGTTAAGAAATAACGAGTAAAGGTAAGTTTTGAATTAGTTAAGTTACAAAATTGTTACTAATTTTGTTTCCAAATAAATCACAAAGTCGTAAGCACAGAGAAAACATTTGTGGTAATTTTCCAGTTAAAGGGAGAGAACCTTGAACTCGCCAAATGATTTTATTTCAAAACTATAGCTAATAGAAAGTGAACAATTATTTAGTATATAGAGCTCAAAAACGTAGATCCTCGAGAAGGAACTTTAGAAAAGTGTCAGAGAGTATGGAACGGTCAAAAATCCAAAATTAAAGTGAAAACAAAATAAAAATAACAACCACTAATGGTGGCCCCAACAGAATTCATCTTTTTAGCGATTTCAGTAATCTGCCCACTTCCACAAAAACAGGCGCATTAAACTCTTCATTTTCAGATCAATTTATTTATTAAATGTTGTTTTTAATTAAAACAAACATCTGATAGACGCACATTCACAATATACAAAAATTGGAAGTATCCAAAATGACATAATATTTTATCAATTCACTTTCGCAAAACCAATTTTTATTTGTATTGATAAATTCTCTCAATTGTCAATCGGTTGTTGATTGATCTTCGCAATGTGATAGTCTTCAGGTTTGTTGAGATTTTTAGGTTTCCTCTTTATCAACACTTTTTCACTCATATATTTTTAAAGTTTGGTGTTCGGGACTTTTATTTCTTGGAACACAGATGGTATGTATATCTTTAATTAAGTGTAAATTATAAGGCTTAAGCTTAGCTGACTATAATTTAGTGAAAATATACTAAGTCAGCTCAAACCAGTCTATTACAATGAAGACGATCCAATTTAGTCAATGATCAGAATTTTATAACTCCGCATTGGAAATTTTTGTAATCACTTCGATTTTTTTTAAATTGAAAATTGTGAAATTTCTTGACGTTTCAAACTTTTTTTTTTCGGTAGCTTATCTAACGAGCCCTAAAGGATTTCGACTCTAATTAATATTAGTTTTACTGATTTTAAAGAATTCAGTTAGTTTTACAAAGTTTTGAGAATTTTGTAAACTACACGAACCAATAATAATATCGACTTACATATTTTAAAGTTTATATTACAATCTTACGGAATTTGTAAAAATAAACATTTGAAAATTATAAACACTTGGAATTAAAAGAAAAATTGAAAACGAATAATTATCAACTCAGAATATTTTATAATCAAGAAATAATTTTCATAATACATTTCAGACGTTTTGACATCGATTAAAACTTTAGAAAAATATTTTACAGTTTTTTTAAACACGACCTAATTTTTGACTCAAATATCTTGAGAAAAATACAAGATACTGACTTCAAACTTATTTTATCTATTATTTTAAATATTGTTTTTAAAATTTGGTAAAATTTCTTAAAAAATACGATTGATAATATTTTTTCCGTAAATTAAAGCCTTACCAAAAATATTACTAAATTAATTTAAGGTAATTAAGGAATTGAATATTTTTAATTTTTGAAAAGCTATTTGAGTCGAAAGTAGATTTTTACCAAGTTTTAGTATTTTTTTTAGGTTTTTATTTTTTTGTAAAAAAACTGTCAATTCGATTTTTCTCAAAATTTTTCCTAATGTTGAAAACAATATTTCTTATAAGTTAAAATTAGTTGGAAGCCATAATCTCAAATTTTTGAAAAGATATTTGAGTCGAAAATCAATTTTTACCAACTTTTGTTGAACTTTTTTTTTTAGTTTTTTAATTTTTTGTAAAAAAAACTGCCAATTCGAGTTTTTTAAACATTTTACTGAATAAACAATATTTTTTGAAAGATAAAAGTAGTTTAAAGCCAATATCTCAAAGTTTTGAAAAGATATTTGAGTCGAATTTTTGATTAAAAACTGAAAACTAGATGATTTTATGTCTTTTAGTTTTTGAGAAAATTGAAAATAACCACTACTACTATTTTAATTAATTTTTTTTTTTTGCTTGAGTGGTCTTATTTTGATAGTAACAATGGTAGGTGCGAGTTTGGGTGTATGCAACAGTGGGATCTGTAAGGGGGATCTGTTAGGGGGGGCATGCTGCCCCCCTGCAACCCCCCTGCTTGGTAATTTTCAATTTTCTCAAGAACTAAAGGGTGTCCCAAAATTAACGCAAGATTTGAATTTGCCGCCATTTGTGCAGTGAAGTGTTGGCAACCCTGAAAAAAAAGCAATTTGACAGCTAACAGTATAGGGTTATTAAAAATGGAGCGTTACACGAGAGAACAACGTGTCTTCATTATTAAAGAATATTTCAAAAATAGTGAAAGCTTGGCGGCTGCAGTTCGAAAATTTCATACAAAATATGGTCGGAATAGTGTTTTAACTTCGTCAACTGTGAAGAGATTAATTGAAAAATTCATGGAGACTGGATCCGTTGGAGACGCCAAACACACTGGTCGTCCAAAAACAAGCCGTTCAAATGTGAATGTCGAAGCAGTGGATTTTGGGCTGGAGGCATAATTGGGCCATATTTTTTTGAAAATGATGCTGGTCAAGCAGTGACTGTTACTGGTGCTCGATATCGCGACATGATTACACAGTTCTTTCTGCCAAAATTGGATGATATTGATGTGTCCAATATGTGGTTTCAACAAGACGGTGCCACATGTCATACAGCCCGTGAAACAATTCAATTACTGCATGAGACATTTCCAGGTCGTGTACTCTCTCGTTTCGGTGATCAAAATTGGCCTCCTAGATCGTGTGATTTAACACCATTAGACTTCTTTTTATGGGGTTATTTGAAATCACAAGTCTATGTCAACAAGCCCACAACCACCCGTTCATTAAAGGAGGAGATTCAACGCTGCATCAACGAAATTCAGCCACATTTATGCAGAATGGTCATGGCAAATTTCAACAAAAGAGTGCGCACGTGCATGCAAAGCCGTGGAGGCCATTTGTCCGATGTGTTATTCCATACATAACCCTATCCTATGTACTTTACGAGTCAATAAAAATATAAATATCAAAAGACTAAAAACGGCGTTTTCTATTTAATTCAAATCTTGCGTTAATTTTGGGATGACATTAAGTCATCTAGTTTTCAGTTTTTGATCAAAAACAAATAAGAGCAATGAATTCTAAAAAAAAAACAGAAGATAATTTGAAAGTTCTGAAAAACTACACTTTAAACCTGTTTTTTAATTTTGTTTGCATACATTTTTAACCAATTTTTTAACCAAAATTGTCACCTTTTTTTTAAACTGCTATGGTAAAAAAACCACCCACGCAATTTTCTGCAGAGTCCTTTCTGCATCTTTCCGCCTTATTATCTGTATAACAAAATCTATTTGAAGTCGATAGCTCTTCTGGTTCTTGAGCTATGGACGACGAAAAAAACGTCGCGAACGTACGGACGTACGAACGTACGTACACACGCACGCACAGACATATTTCTAAAAATCTTTTATTTCGACTCTAGGGACCTTGAAACGTCGAGAAATGTCAAAATTTTCAATTTGACAAATCGGACCCATTACAATTAACTTCCTATGGGAAGTTAAAAATATTATTTATTTTTATTATTATTCGGTTTTCAAAATGTATATATGAAATGTAGGCACATACATATGTACATACATATGTAATTACAAAAAATGCTAAAAATTCTTGTAAACGAAAATAATTGATTTCAGAATCGGTTCCTTAAAAAATAAACATAAAGCAAATCATTTCTATAATTTTCGATTTAATTTTTAATTAAATACAACATTTTGGCTTATGTCGCTTTGCTTATCCCAGCCACTATAAATTGACAAGAAAATGTGGATTTAGACTCTAAAGACCTCAAAAATCTCTTAAAATTCTACCTTTTCCAATTTAACAAATGGAAAAAAGTTTTTTAAAAACTTTACAGGTCACATTAAAAATAACCTACAATTCCAACTATTATATGCTTTCTGCTGCCAAATTGAATTTCATGTTCTTTCAATTATAATAAGAAACTCACAAAACCATCAAATAATTTCAAAAATAATTACACATTTCAAAATCGTGTCATGACCTAAAAATCCTCTCATATCGGCTTTGTGAACATTTCTTTTCCATCAAAAAATAATACATTGAAATTCTTTCAACTGAATCATTCTTCAAATTTTCTATTTTTATTTTCTTGTACCTAATTCATGTTCAAAAACTGTTTCCTACTGCTCCCCCCCACTTGAAAAATAATAATCAAATAAAATACACCAAAGAACAATTTTTGTTATGTTCTCTCATAAATAATTATATACCATTGAGACTTCTTATAAGGAAGTGACTAATACCTAACCTAACCTCTGTGAAAAACCGAAAAACCTAAAAATCATTAATGGGAAATTCTTTTCCCTCTTCAAAATGATGGGCGCCCAAAAATAAAACAAAAATTATAAAAATTCTTAATGAACTCTTCACCTCACTTAATTCCTCACTTTATTGCAACTTCATCAATGGATCCGTCATTTTTATCTATTTTATGAATCTAAAAGGTGTTAAAAGCCTATGCATATATAAAACAACTAAAAATCATAATAGTACCATCGAAGTAAAACGACGCGAAGACTGACCGACCGCGACGACGACGACGCATCGTCTTTGGAAAGAATAGAACAAAATATATGAATGGTATTTTAAAGAACTAACGATTTATCACACAGAAAAAGACCACCATAATGGATTGAACGTTTATATGTGCACATTCGAAAGCTCTCTCAAATTTCAAAAACCTTTCAACTTCAAGCTTCAAGAAAAATGCTGCTGCTGCTGCGGTGGTGAAGTTAAAGTTGGATGACAAATTGTTTCTTATGTTCGTCAAACTCTTAAATCTTAATGGAAAAAGAGAGAGTGTCTTTTCGGTTCGGTCTAAACATCAAAAATCTACATCATCTAACCCTTCTAGCTAAAAGTCTCATCCAAAAAAAAACCATCAAGATAAACTTATTTTAGTTTTCTCAAGCTATTAAAATAAAATTGACCACTGCGGCAGGGCCTTTAGCATAAAGAAAAAATGCATTTTCAAAAAACACACAATACACGCATCGCGCCGCTGCACCACTGCGTTGCTTGCTGCCGGCCGCAACATTATCTATACATAAATTTAACGTATCTACATAAAAATTCACAAGGTGGAGGAATGTTAAAATCCAAAAATTGACTTTCATTTTTGTTTCATCTAATTTGAATTAGAAAAGAAAAACTTCTCACAATAATAAACAACAATATATAAAAAATAAAAACATTTATAACAGGTTATTCTATAGGCCTGTTTGTGTTATTTTTAAATTTAGATGAATGGATGTTTGTTTGTTTGTTTGTTACAACAAAACTTCAAGAAACAGAGAGCTCAGACAGCTCAGAGACACTTCATAGGTTAGGTAAAGGTATTTTTTTTTATTTTATGCAGTGAAGCCAATTTTTAATCATATAGGATTTTGCAATTTCTTATGGCATTTTCTTTAAGCTCCATCCGATTTTATTTTATTTTGTAATCTGATCCGCCAATGGAAATTAAATTTCTCAATTCCGTGCTTAGGCCTGTCATAGTGACATAAGAAAATAAAATTAGACACTTGGTCGCATGCATAAGTAAAAATTCGTGGGTGGCAACATTTTGTGTTTAAGTCTTTTCTTATATTGTTGTATTTCAATTGAATATGTCAGATCCATGACCGTGGACAAACGTCACTTTTCTCAATCTACATAATCTGACAACAAAAAACTAATGTCCAACAAACAGCGACACTTTAAAAAAATGAGACACACAAAAAGCGGTGGTGGCGTTGCATATCAAACCGTTTTGGCGATTTCAATGAATGGGAGCTCAAAATTTATAGCAGAAGAATTCACATTCCTATTTCTGTGGTTTTTTTATATCTTCCGGTTTAGAATCATCTGTTCCGTGTTTTCATTTTTTCCAACACTCGCATCAGCCTGTGAAGGTCACAGGACATGCGCTTTAAATTTCTAGTTATATCTACAACAGTTTTGTTGGTTTTTTGTTGGGGTAGGTGAACAGAATATAGAATGTCAACCTGATGCACTGTACAAAAATAAAACAAAGAACAAAAATACTCAATCACTTTGAATAAAGTTTTATATCGAACATGAACTCCTGTCATACTTATTCAGCATTTATTATTATTTGACCCGGATTGATCAAAAATTAACTGGAGAGAGTTGTGAAACTTCATTTGAAACATGTTTGTTTGAAAATCTGGCGGATTGTCATGAGTTGTAGAAAAGGATTGTCAGATCTTAAATTATTTTTAGAAAAGTCATTCATCTGGCATAAGCTGTCAATGAGATGACGTTTGGCAGATTTTGTGCAGAAGTCTTCAAATTGCAATGTCAGAGATGTGTTTTTTGATTCCATTCTTGACGATAAATGATAAGTAAGAAATTTTCAGCAACTGCCAGATGTCCTTAACGACACCATGTAACACCATCTGTCAAAAGTTGACAATGACATTTCTCGCAACATTTTCACACTAAAATGTGAGTTCACACTGTTGTTTGACATTTTTCTTATCAAACAAGTTATTGCTTTGTTTTAATTTTAGAACAATTTTTATCCATGTATTTTCACCCTGATTCTAATTTAAACACAAAACGAGAAAATTTCAATTTATAAAAGGGGTGGATAGAATATAGGATAGTCCAAACCGATTTTGTGTTGCTTTACACAGAGAATTGAATTAGAAAGATTATCTCATATTGCTGTTTTCTAAATGTTATACATATGTCTCGCAAGCTTATAAGTTGAGTGTTTTGTTTTTGAGTATGAATAAAAGACTGAAGCGTAGTAGATGCAATTTATTTATTTAAAAAAAGGCAAAACATCAGTAGCATTGCAATCTGATGTCAAAGTCAAGGTCATTTAAGTTTTTCACTTATACTATTGCGAGAGTCTTTCTATCATGTGTATGTAGTCTACAATTTTATATGGAATTATGGCGTTTTATGTTTTTGAAAATCAGTAAAGAAGACTTAATAGAATGGCATCAAACAAAAGTTCTGTTTGTTTGAACATTTTGAAGAAGCTGACGGACGGTGAAAATTTGCCATGTTTTTAATTGTCACCTTGTAAAAATTTTCTGACAGTTCATTAAAATATTTGGAAAAATCACATCCAATAATTAATTTCTAGTTGGTATCTCGAAGATACTCTTGAACAATTATGCTTAAAGCCTTATACAAAGTTACAGGTAGAAGAATACCAAAAAGAACTACATCAAACACAAGTTTTGTTTGTTTAAACATTTTTAAGAAGCTGACGGACGGTGAAAATTCGCACTATTTTTAACTGTCACCTTGTAAAAAATTTCTGACAGTTCATTCAAACTCACATCAAAGTAGTAATATTTTTTTACAGCTGTGAAGTCAAAATAAACTCATCTTCTGATTGTTATAAATTATAAAATTTTCCTCATTTTTATCTTGACAACTTGTGGCATCTTTATTTAATTCAAATTTTGAGTAAAAGTTATTCAATTATGAACATAAACAATATTATCATCTTGTTTTCGCGTGTATTTTTATTTGTTGGTATCTTAAACAGGCGTCTTGAAAAATGTTGCTTTGATCTTTATACAAAGTTACAGGTAGGGTTGTAAAAGAATTCAAATATAAGTTTTAAAGTAAACATTTCATTAAATGCAAATACTGCAAAAGAATACAAGGAATACAAATAAACGCAACAGGTCTCAAATGATTGCAATCAATTGATTGAATTCAAACGATTGCAATCTTTTTGGTGTCAAGTGATTTGTGTTTGCAAAATTTGAAGTCCTTGTCAAACAACTCAAAAAGATGGCAATTTCTTAAAAACCTGCTTTTATAAGGCATCATTTTTATGCACCTTTAGAACATTTTATAACCTTCTACCTACCTACTTAAGACCTTTTTTATTATTTATTAAAAGAGAACACATTAACAACAGGTAAATATCTAATCTAATAGACTTAAGGACTGAACCCTTAAACCATTATAAGTACTTGGAAAGTTTTAAATATGAAGACCTTTTTTCTCTTCATTAAAATGTCATTTGATGTTTAAGGTGTTAACACACAAGCTAATTATTCGATTGATATTTAAATTGGATCAACTGTCATAAAAAAATAAGTTGGCGTATATCGATAAAGGTATAAATAGGTATAGTGATGTGACATTAGTGCATTGTCTTTTAAGGGAAATGTGAAGCAAGTAATCTTATCTTTTTACAACTTTGCTAGACGGAAAAGTAGGGTTTTCTACTTAAAAGAATTACCTAATGTAACAACTTGTTCTGAAGGGTTCAGTGATTAATTGAATTTGTAATAAAATAAAGAAGGCCAAACACTCAACAAAAATTACGTATGTACGTCAGAGCAACAAGTCGAAATCTCTAATGTTTGTTAAACTTTTCCGAAGAATTATTTCTCAGCGCGTATATAGGTATAAAAATATAGTAGCTACATAAAGAAATCTCACCTTATCTTATCAAAAAACTTTCAAAAAATTAGGAACAAACATAACAATATGTAGGTTCAATTGATAGTTGCAAAATTTACAAGCAAAAAAATATCTAAAACAATTGTGCAAATAAATAACTTGTGGTCCAAATCTAATCAACAACAAAGACGAATGACTGAAGAACTGGAACAATTCAAACTTTATAACAATCCTAAGATGTTTACAGTTTGGACTTTGCATTCACCCTCTAGATCCCATAGTAGGGTTATTTTCCTCAATTTCCTTGATAGGGAACCATATTTTTCAAATAAAAAGACCTTTTTCAAAATTTACTAATTTCAGTTAAGCGGCTTCAACTGTACTTGTATAGTAAGAATAAAATTAAATAAATAAAAAAAAAAAACTTACTTTGTTGGCGCAAGCTGATATGCACCGTTCCATCATTGTGAACACTGACATCTTCCAGATTATCTGGCACGTCTGTGTCGGAAAATTGAGTGTCCTGCCTCTGGAACACATCCTTGTACAACTTCACCGACTGATAGATCAACGCCCACGCCTGTTCTTCCGACAGAGGAGCATTAAACGAACTCAAGATAGTCTTCAAACTAATGCAAGACTCTGGTCTTGTACAATCATAAATCGTCGTCGTCACTGAAGTTGTAGTTGTTGTAGTTATGGAAGAAGAAGTAGTCTTTCCATTACCATTACCATTTCCATTTCCACCACCAGTCCCCATCATCATCATTGAAGCACCCGATCCAAAAATATCCTTCGTCGTTTGATGATGCTGTTGTTGTTGTTGTTGAGAAGGGGGTGGTTCGGAATTCAAGCCATTATTAATATCCATATCGTCTAGAAGAATTGTATTATTACTATTTGTCGAATGTTGTTGTTGTTGTTGGACGTTTATTTTGTCATTGTTGTAATTGTTTTTGTCCGTTTGTTTTTGGGTGATGCAAGCAGGGGGATTAGCCCTTTGTGCTGCTGTTGCACCTCCAGGATTTTCTGAAATTTCTTCAGCCATTTCAGGATGATGAATTCCAATTTTATCTCCAGGAGGAGGATGAAGAACTCTAACGGCACTATTCAACACTTTTTTACACGTGTATGAAGATAACTCTTCGTCGTAGGGACATTTTACGCCACTAATTAACATATTACATTTTATTGGGGGAACGAAAGAAAAATTAACGAACAAAATTTGTTGTTTAATTTTTGTTTTACAAAACTTAAATTATGTATAAATTCACAATTTTTAATTTTCTTTATCACAAAAATATGGGATGGGAGAAACAAATAGAAACAAAATTTTTCGAATCAGATAAAACACACCAGGAAGAAAATTATCACTTAACGAGAGGAACTGGATGACAATGGAAAAAAAATACCGTTATGTGTCAAATTTAGTGTTTTAATAATTTTGCAAAACGCTCTCACAACGACATTCAAGCGGTTGACAGGTGTTTGTTTACTTTTCAATTTAACATTTCAGTTTAAAATTCTCGTAGATTATTAAAACTAAGCTTTTCTTTTGTTTTATTTTTTGTTATCCGCAAAGTACTGAAAACACATAAGGGCCAGCCTTTATGTCAGGAACATTAACAGGAAGTTGGATTTTTATGTGGGTATTTTTTTTTAAAAGAAATTGATTTTTCAATTCAAAGCACTCGATCGATTTTTGAGAAGAAACGTAAAACAGCACAACAAAATCTAACTCGCATTTGGTTTTTATTTTTCTAAAAAAGACTTCTCTGGGAGCGAAGGACTTGCAGTATACACATAAGATAACCTTGACACTCCTCTTGGGGGGATTTTATTGTCACAACACTGCACGTTGTAAGGCGACAACAAAAAAAAAGAAGAAATACAAGGGACAGGGGTTCTTCACTTAAAACAAATTCAAAAATTTTTAATTGTACGTCGTCACTTAAGTTTTAATATTGTTCTTTTATCAAATTTAAATTTTAAACATAAATTAAAAATATAACACAAGAAAATTTTATATAAATGTTTGCATCGAAACAAAAATGTTTTATTTATTATTTGATTTTTCCTTATTCATATTTTTTGCATGTTAACCGAACTATTCAACATCAATCCACACCGTAGTTTAACTTATTCAATACTGAAATACTGAAAACTCAAATACTGAATTGAATGCGAATGCTGAAAAAGTTAAATTCCATTTCCATGCCACTTGCTAGAGTGATGAACGAATGAATATGGAGATGAAGGTTCCATCGAACCAGGTTCGTTGTGAGTTGCAACATTCGTTAAGTTCGTGTATTGTGTCTGAAAAGTGTTTGAGAAGCTTGAAGCTTGGACTTGGAGGGGAAATTCAATATTTTTATTTAATGCTGTATATATTTATGTTTTATGTTTCATTTCCATTTGTTGATTCAAACTTAACGAAAGAGAACAAGTTGCAGTTGGATATGTTATCATTATCAGTCAGTCTTCTTTTAGTCAACCACCACAATATTTACTTTACATTTAAAAATAATAATTGTTATGAGAAAATTGAAACCGGCAAAAAGTTAAACAAATCGCGGCTGGAATTGATGACTTTAGTTTGTAACTTTGTACCTACATTTTTCTGGAACTGAAAAAGTATGATTTTGATAAAGTAAAGGAAGAATATTAACGGTACACTTTCTATAAGAGGGAATTTCAAAACTCTTCTTTTACAATTTTGAGAATTTTGTGTTTAAAGAAAAAATTGTTAGAAATTGCTAAAATAATATTGGCTGTGGGTTAAAAGGTTAGGTTATAAGTTTGTATAGGGTGATGTCGTGTGAGGTCAGCCCTCTCTATCAGTCGGCCCCTTCGTCATAAAATTGAGCGTAATAGTAACGGTTTTAGTTTTAGCTCCAGGAAATTATTTTTTTCTAAAAGCCTAACTGTTCTTCTGTCTGTGTACTAAATTTTATGCCAATGCAGGTTTACTCCTCAAAAATTCCAGTTTACTTCAAGATTTAGATTATATGATTGTTTTTATGTATGTTATAGTTCATTTTTGTCGTTTTTAAGTAAATTAAAAAAAAAAATTGCTGTTAAATATTTACAAGGGGGGCTGACCTCAGAAGACAAAATTTTGTCTATTCTTCTAATGTCAGCCCCCCCTGGCTGACTACTGAAACCAACTTTAAAGAAAAAAAATTTTACCTGAGTATGCAGTATGAATGGAAATTTTATTCTCTCTTGAATGGCGCAATAAAAAAAAATTGTATGTTTTCAGTAGTCAGCGCCCTATAAACGTTTAGGTATATTTGGCGGCTGACTATAGATGACACGTTTTCTTATGTCAGCCCTTTAGATTTCTAACATCGAAAATGGCTAATTCAGAAAAAACAACAAAACGCGAATTTTACAAGTACACCGAAGAGGCACTTAATAACGCATTAATTAAAGTAAGAGATCACAATTGGCCAATAAGAAAGGCAAGTAGGGAATACGGGGTTCCTCGAGGTACAATACAAGACCGCATCCATGGCAGAGTTGCAGAGAAGCCAAGAAGAATGGGACCGGAAACTGTCCTTAGTTTAGCCGAAGAAAATAAACTGGTAAAGTGGCTGATAGACCTTGCCAAATGTGGCTTTCCACAAAAGCCCACAGACCTCTTGAATATGGTCCAAAAAATCCCTCGTGAGGACAAACGTACGACTCCATTCAAAGATGGCCTTCCCGGTAAAACGTGGTACTACGCCTTCCTAAAGCGTCATCCTGAACTGTCCCTCAGAACACCAGAGGGACTCTCAAAAGGACGGGCGATCGTGACGGAGGAGTCTGTAAGGAAGTGGTTTCGGCAGCTAAAAGAATATTTAGAAGAGATTGATGCAGTCGATGTTTTAGAAGACCCCGCAAGAATCTTTAATGGGGATGAAACATCATTCAGCTTGTCTCCTAAAACAGGAATCGTTTTGGCGCCTAGAGGTTGGAAAAATCTTTATACCGTTAAACAAGGAAACGAAAAAGAGACCATCACGGTACTTTTTCTCTTCAGTGCTGCTGGTCAAATGCTACCACCGTTAGTTGTGTTTCCTTATGTGCGCCCTCCTCAAGCAGTTGTTAAAAGTATGCCGGATAAATGGGTCTTAGGCAGATCCGAAAGCGGGTGGATGCGATCCGAGACGTTTTTTGAGTATGTGGCCAATAGTTTTATCGAATGGATTACGGAAAATAATATTAAACGCCCAGTTTTGCTTTTAGTCGATGGACACAAATCACATCTGTCGATGGAAATAAGTGATTTCTGCCGTAATAACGGAATAATTCTATACGCTCTCTTACCAAATACCTACCTACTTTACCTATTTGCAATGGTTTTGAAACTTTAAGGCGACTTAAAAATGTTTGGTTTGAAAAAGATGAGATTTGAAAATAAAGATCAAAATACTAGTTGACTTATAGTTCAACTTATTTAGAAATAAAGGATTTGTAAGAAGAATAAAACTTTGTTTAGATTTAATTAGTTTTAGTTTATTTAGCAGAAAATTTAAAATATAAAAAGTTAACTTAACTAAAAATTGTCTTTAAAATAGATAAAAAATTTAAAAATAAAAAAAAGATGTTTTCTTCGCAAGAATTAAAGTTTAATAGTATAAAATATGAATATTCTTAAAATAACTAAAGCTGCCGTTTTATTTATGTTAATGGAATATAAATAAATAAATTAATAGAATATACTAGTTCTAAAAGCGACTACTTGAAATTGCACAGAAAAAGAAGTTTACTGTGAAATTAAGTTCGTATCGGAACATATGAGTTTTCAATACAACTAGATAGTGAAAAAGTATAGTTATGAAAAAATAGTGTTTGAAGTTTTCAAAATAAAAATAAAACTTAATGGTGCGTATTCATAGAGAATTACTAAAGTCGTGATTTCTTGATCTAGGTATAGTTTAAGGCAGTTTAAGTTTTAAAAAGACTGTTAAAAGTCAAATAGTTTTTCCTTGAACACTTTTATTTTTAATAAATGATTTAAAACCATGAAAATCATGAAAATAAAATAAATATGATCCAGCAAGTGTTCATATATGCGTTTCGCCCCGGTGCAATGGTTGGGCTCATCAGAAGATGACCATTACACCTTGTCTTGACGCATATTTTCCCGAATTAATCGAGATACCATATAATCCGAGCTACTTAGAGCAACTGCGAATTATATGGTTGTTACAAGTCTTCAGAGAAGATAAATTGTAGCTTTAATTTATTGCCTGCTATGGCTTTTATTTGAAAACGACTGTTAAAAGTAAAATAGTTTTTCCCTGAACACTTTTATTTTTAATAAATGATTTAAAATCATGAAAATAAAATGAATATGATCCAGCAAGTGTTCATATATGCGTGTTTAAGGTTGTATTCTACTACAATTATACTTCAAATGACAGGTCAAAGCAAAAAACATCTGTTATGTATTCAATATTTTTATTTTGTGCTGTCATTCCTCAAATTGGAAGTCGAAAAAAGTAAGTAAAACAAAACTAATTAATAAAAAATATAAAAAAACAACATTCTATAATATTTTAGATGAACAACAAGGAAAATATAAAAGGCGAACGGCAGGAAAAAACTGGTCTTCAATTATTGCAATATGAAAGCAAGTTGACGTAAAATTTATTTTATATGATTTACTTTTTCAAATTACAAATAAAAATAAAATATGACATTTGGCTGTGATAATAACTACTTAAACACAGCATTTCCTATGTTTATAGTTAAACCACAGGCTTAGCCCTAAACTTAGGTTTAAATTTATTTATAAATAGCCTAAACTCTGGACTTGCTTAGTAACAACTTAGCAAGAGTTTAGTAAACATCTACATGTATGAATATGCCCCAATAAGTTTTGATAAATTGGAGTTAATACTTAGATCGGGACCGTTCCAAAGATCAAATTTTCATACTTAACTCATTTATAAAAATAAAATAGAATAAAAGAATTAATTGAAATTTTATAATTTTCCAAGTAAATTAATATATTTTATTATTATTAATTAATTATTAATTATTATTAATAGGGAATTTCAATGAACGTTTTTGAAATAACCAAAAATTCTTTTTCGTTTTTCAGGTGAAATTTAAAGACGATGAAAAATAATAAAATAGCTATCATTGGTTTTCATCATTGAACATTTTGTTTCGAGTTTGAAATCGATAAAGAAAGTTGAATTCGTTATGTTTTGATATAAAAAGCTAGATGGAAAATTATTAAATTGATAACTTCAAAAAACAACTGACTTTCAATTTTGTAGTTCGGAAAAAAACCGTTCCACTAAAGGAGTTCCATTTTCTTTGTATACCTTAACCTTAAATACTTGATTTTAAGGCGCAACTTATAGCTATTATTGGTTTTCTCATTGAAAACAAACATTGGAATTTTTTTAAATGGTCGTTTTTAGCTATCATTAAAAATGTCCTTCATTGAAAAAAATGTGCTGATTGAAATCCACCGAAAAATGTTTACTGACAGAAACCTTTCAATGGAATTGTGTGAAATTGGAACACAAATCAGTGGAACGATTCCTTTCACTTTTGGTCATAAAAGTATCAGCTGTTCAGAAAAATGAATTTCCGTCCGAAAAATAGAAAAATACATTTTTAGAGAAAAATAAATGCGCAATTACATTTTTTTTCTCAAAAAACAATTCTTTGTGTGATTTCCGATCGATCAATATTTATATAATTTTCATTTTTAATCAATGGGAAACGCCGTCAAATATCGATTCAAAAATTCTTCCGGATTGATTTCAATGATATTAGGGACATTTAATTTCAATTATTGAAATGTTCATAGACCGCTATAACCGGCCTATCAAAATATCTTATGATTGGTTCCAATTATGAATACTAATGATAGTTATAATTGTTTCCTAAATGATAGTTTTAAAGTTGATCATAATTGTGAAAACATAAATTCAGTTTCTCTCGGTTTCTAGAATCTAGATGAAATTTTCAGTTCTTTTGGTGGTAACACATCCAATGTTTTTACTATTTACCTTACATCATAATATGAAATCTACTAGTAATTGTATCATTTATTTTGAAGTGAAGGAAGCATTTCTATGATACATACATAGAAATCTATTTTTCTGAAGAAAATAAAAAAAAAGTTTTCCCTGTTGGGCGCCATTTATTGTCATTTCGCTCGTGTTAACATAAATGTTTGCTGTTTTCCTCACTTAATGTCATCAAATCCACATTCTGTCAGCCACAATGTAAACCACAACTACAACTACCTTCTTCGATTAGGTAGTTCGTTTGATATTACCTGCTTGCTTTTATGTGGAATTGTGGCTCTTGATATAGAGTGTCGTGTCGGCTCGAAATCGGAATCGGAAGATCGATTATAAAGTTGAAAGTTGCTGCCGCACGCTGTTCTGTTATGGCAGGAGGTAGATTGGTTAGTTTCTTTCGTTAAATGTTTGATGTTGCAAGCAACAAGAGAGACAAGAATTCAAACAAGAGAAGATTGCTGCTCCTCAACTCAACCAAAATAGCAGAAAAACAGAAGAATGCAGAATGCACTTTTCTAGGAAAACTAAATCATATCAGTTTCTGTTGTTCCATACCATCGATAGGGAATTATTTTATGGATAGAAAATTCCAACAAAACGACATAAATATACAACTGGAACTGCACCAGACCAGGGAAGGTTTAACGTTGGTTGGTTGCAAGAAGAATATCGAAGGCAAAAGGTAAATGCAGAAAATAGCGTGTCATCGTTCTAGGAAAACGTGACGTAATTTTATTTATACGTATAGTTTGAAGATTCTATTAAGATTGAGTTTTAGAGTCTCTTAGGCTTAGGTCTTCGTCTTCGTTCGTTTCGTATAGAATTGAAATTGGAAGCTTGGAAACAATAGAACAATGGAAATGACATTTGAATCGGTTGAATACCTGCCGCACTGCATCATTGATGCAGATTAAGACAACTATATAGGCTTTAAGTTTCACAAGTTTATTGGACAATATTTAGATATCTATTATGAGATTATAAAGTTGACAGAATAAAAAAAAGGTTGATATTTGTTCATTGTTCACATCGCATTGCCCCGATCCATTTACAATAGAAAATAAGTGTATCTATACAAAAATGTCTGTGGTTCCAATTTTATGGGAGTATCTGTATTTTGTTGGGTGTTCACTAATTAATGAAAATGATTGATTGTCAAAATTGAGAAACTCTGACATGCTAATTAATGTGACAATTAAAGAAGTAACGTATAAGCTATCTACGTAACGTATGCAGGTACACGGAGGTTATATAATTTGTTTGGATCAAAATACCTGAGTTTATTGCTTAGCAAATAAATTGGTTTGACAACCCAAAGGTAAATTTCACGAAACGAATTGAGCCGAAGTTTAAAATTTTAATCAGATATATGTAAGTACAGACGATCGTCAGATATCACAATATACTGTCAGATCAATAGGTGCTCTGACAATGGTAACCAATAAACTGACAGTAGTCAAATACCTGTTAATGAAGAATTTTCTGTTGACATTTAGTCTCAAATTCTTACAATTTTACTGTCAAATGGTTAGATAATTCAATTTTGAGTCAAGGCAGAAGACTTATTATAAATGACAATGAATTTTTTAGTAATTGACAGATCTTGAAAAGAGTTTCAAATGTCGTTTGCGAATGACATTTCATGCAATATTGTTACTTACACGTACTGAATTAAGCGCGCTAATTGACGTTAAGTAGAGGCTAAGGGCTTCATTAGATTTGGATAACGAAACCTTGGAATAAGTAAACACAATAAATTATTGAGATTTAAATCTTCTAAAAGAGAAATCAAGAAACCACTGTCACATGGAATATTAATAAAAATATGTCTTTAACATGTCAAGAACAACAAAAAATCCACTTACTCTTGACCACGCCACCCGGTGGTAGTGGAGGCGGCAGCTAATAGAACTAGTCAATTCTCAATCGAATGAGCCTTACCCAAGCGTGACTTAAAATTAATGTAATTTCGTGTGCTGCCCCCTTATTGAATTTCAAACGATTTAAGGTAGGTTCATACGATGCCAAAGGTTGTCACACCGACCGACCGGATATACATATCCGGACCAGTTTAAAGTGCAATAAATTTGAGAAAATCAATTGTTGGTTATAAAGCACTTAACTCTGTATGACTATGCTGATGATGATGATGACCGAAGGCGGTTGTTAAGCTGGTTGGCTTATAGAGATGCAAGACCGTTTATAACCTATGTAAGTTGTGCATAGATTTCAAACCTAAGGCAGGCACTGCAACATCATAATACGAAACGCAACGAAATATCAGAAGCAGAACCAGCTTTTTGCTGTATGGTGTGTGCAGTCAATGGTGAAGACACAAATCACTTTTTGTCTTGTCGGGTTTTCCAGATGAAAAACTTCATTTCATCACCCACAGTACTGCCAGCACAGCACAGCAGCTTTGAGGTTTTGCTTATTTGCTTTGAAGAGAAGATGCAAAGTAGTTTTGTTATGAAATTTGACAAAATATCTTGCGGTCCTAATTAACATTTTTCTTACATAATTCTGTGTGTAGTATAGAAATAGTTTTAGTATGTTATAAGGAACTTCTGGTAGAGCATTAGGAAACGTCTCTAAGTCATGGTTCACGCATTCCGAGAAGCAGAAACACAAAGAAAAAACTTTGACATTAGCGGATGCAGTGGCATCATACAACATTTTTTTACTTTTGGTGTTGAAAATAATTTAAGTAATGTGAGAGATTAACAATGATAACAAATCTTATTTGATATAAGAAATCATCTCCCAAACTAAACCCGAAATGCCATACGCAAACCTCCAATAACGAAGAAGACTCCAATAATTTTCAAACTTCACTTTCTTTACGACTTGAAATCTTTCATGTTATGTTTTTATTTTATATAATTTTAGTACAGGCTTGAGGATTGATTTTTCCTCCTCAAGGATATATAAGAGATCTTGACGATAAGACATCCAATGATAGCGAAATCGAAAAACTTATTGGACTTATTATGTATAGACTCCTCTTCAATTGTCTTGTCAGGTTTAACCTAACATATAAATATGGATATGCCGATCGGTAGCTGCCACAAGCAACCAAAAGGCAAAATCAAGAAGTGGTTGAATGAATTGTAATGGGCCGTAAACTTTCAAGCGCCATTCAATTTAATGGACAATTCGAAAGGTGAGAGAGATGATCTGACAATAAAAAACAGTCAGTTGGAAAAGAAAAGTTACAGGACTTTTAATAACGGACAATTTCTATCCCTTCATGGTTCGAAAAATCCGCTGGACTTTCAGACTAAAACGGATAAAGGACCTTGCATTAAATCTTCTCTGTGGTCGTTAATTTACCTCTTCCCTGGAAAAAAAAAATTTTGAGTGAAACTTTTGACCAATTTGTATGTCGTTCCAATAACATTTCGGAGAGATATGTACTTCTTCTTCTGTATGCGAGTAATACTGGCATTAAGTATCGATCACATAGCTCATTCCACAATTTATTGAAGGAAACGTTTGGTAGCCACATAGTTTCACGTTATACGGATCCGTGACATGGCCTCCAGGATCATGCGATTGAAAGAACCACTTGACTATTTTCTCTGAGGATATGTGATTTCCCTAGGCTATTCGATAAGAGCGAAACAATTGGCCACTAGGATTAGACCACGCCCGACCCCAACGTGGTGGTCATATACTAACAATTATATTTTAATTATAATTCCAGAAG
This sequence comes from Eupeodes latifasciatus, assembly GCA_920104205.1. NCBI lineage: Eukaryota > Metazoa > Arthropoda > Insecta > Diptera > Syrphidae > Eupeodes > Eupeodes latifasciatus. Next base: position 152,595,352 of record OV049925.1, read on the forward strand.
ATTGCCTTTCGAATAAAGTAAATTTTATGTCAATTCAAAAAACCATCTTCGTTTTGTTTCATTTCAAAGTTCTATACCTCTAAAAAAAACACAATTTAAAACAAATACTGGTGTACCTCAAGGTTGTAGTTTGTCTCCACAACTCTTTTTTTTAGTAATTTCTTTTCCATTTTCTTTCTTGTTCATCTGATTTTGTATTTGAGTGAAGAGGTTAATATTGAACAGTCTTGCTTTTAACGCAGTGAATATTAAGCATCCCTGATTTCTCGGTGTCACAATAAATCCTTAGCTGTGTCTTTATTGAGCAACATAGTGTGGTCTGTTGTTTCTTTACGAAGCCGCCTTGCATTTTATAGCTTGAATCTTCCTTCCTTCGAAAAAATAAAAATGCGTATAGGTATTTGCATATCGCTTTGGCACAATGAACCTCTTTTAAACAGAGTGCGCGTAAGTCATGGATGGAATCTTCGTTCAATTCAATAGGTAATACATATGTACATAATATATTAAGGTTCTTTTTTGATGCCCTCTTCTTTTATTTTTGGACTGGACTGGTATTGGAATAGCATTGTGATGCCAATTCAATTTTCGATCTTCTCTGAGCCAGCTTTCGATTTCAATGGATTGCCGTTCATTTCATTGCCGGCATAGTTATCTAGAAAGTGGTAGGTTGCATGATCGCCGCCGGAGTCGAGTCGACTCGACGTCGTTGCTCGTAGACAGTCGATTGGCCATCAGTGTGGCTGTTTAGTGCGCTGCGCTGGTCTGTCGCGCTTATCCAGGGTGAGTTATTTGCAAGAGGTGTCTAATTTTAACCAACAACGACGACGCCATCGCATAGCATCTACGCTTCTCTTGGCTATATACACTTAATGATGTGACAGCGCTACTGAGGAGCTGTCAGAGTGTGGCTTTGGAGCTTAGAGCAATTGCAATCGAAAACCCCTCTGGCGAAAGTCAGATCATTTGTTTTGACCATTGAAACTTTGCTATCTTGGTAGCTGTCGTCCTTCACCTGTTTGGTCAATTAATTAAATGCCATCAACAAAAAGACACTCTTTCTCATCGAATGGTTCATCGGCGCTGTCGTTGACGTTGCTTCACCGGACCGGGATTACCGTAGCAAAGTAACTTACTACGTAACTCATGGCTTGTGATGATCCTTAATGTAATACATAGCGTCGCGTTATTGGTCGTTCTGGTCTTAAAATCTGAACCGAACGTTGTCCGGTAGCTTTGGTGGCGCGTAATGCCCACACACACTCTCTAAAATCATTATTCAATTAATTATCAATTTTTATGGCAAATATATTTTATAGGAGATTAATTAAATATAAAAAAATCGCACGTAGACAATTTATTTTGTTAACTAATCACAGGTGCAGGCGCAGAGTTTGTGCGTTTACATTACGTGATCGGATAACGTTGTTGATCGTGTATGCAACTATTATTGAACGTATAGCCGCCTCGTGTAAATCGTTTGAAGGCGGTGCTCGTTGCGTCTGAAAGTTGTCTCCTTTAGGTGAGGTAGAAAGTCCAAATGGCAGCAAGGTGTTGAGAAGCAAATTTAGGTCGTAAATCTTAGGCAAATTTTACTAATTAATTGCACAGCCAATTGACTAGCTCATATTTTGCATATTTTTATCACAGATCGTGCTACTGACATCCTCTGGCTCTGATTCATGTTGACAAGTCGTTTTATTTGAAGTCATGCGAAATCCTACAACAGGAATATATATGTATATATTTTTATAATGACTGAATGGTTAGTTGAATCTATTTGTCATCCTCATTATCGTATATTTTACAATGTGCCGGCCGGCTGGCTTGACAGCTATTAGCTAACTGTTGACTATTCTGATGGTGTTTTTGTTTGATTTCAATAAAAAAAGAACTTTTATTGACGGAGCAGAACGTTAGAATTATTAACTCATTTATTAAGTCACAAAGAAGACGGTGACTTAGTCATATGATCGTGATTTTTATGATTTGATTTAGCTCATTAGCACCTAACGATCAAATGTAACAAACACGTTCTAAACTAAGTTCAATGAAAAGGAAGTTATATATGTACATTACTTGATAATAATTTATTGGACATGTTAAACCTTTTGCATTTATTCAGATGATTATAAGATTTTAATTAGTGAAGAATCATTTAAATCCTTTCAAGTTAATGCTTCACTTCATCAAAAGAAAAGTCTGCTTGTCCTTCATATTGTAATATCGTAATAAAATGGCGGATCTAATATTTCAGTTGTCAAATGCCAATATATTGCCACTCGGTTGCAAGAACTACAAAGCTCACTTCAACTCTTTATAAACCTGTGTTAAGTTGAAAAGAGTTTGAGATCTGGCTTAAGATGGGTTCAATTTAAAATAAAATTTGATAAAGCTACGTCTGCTATTACACGATGCCTCACGACTCACATAAGTGCGAAAAAGAAAGCAGATGTGTGAAAATGAGATGCAAAGAAAAATTTCCGGTGAGTCTCGGGCAAATTTTCAGTAGACTCACTTTGACGTTTCTTTTTTCTCATATTCGTTTTATGCTGTTCTTTTTCATTCGATTTTCTTGTTGCTGGGATAAACAACATCGAATTTGTTTGAAAACCAGAAAAGTGTGTAACTTCAACAGCTTTAATACATTTTCGGAATCCATTTTCAAAATCCTATTTATTTTGTTTTATAAATTTTACTCAAATTCAAAAACTATCGAAAACTTAAAGCCAACGAGAAGGAGCATTCAAAACAGAACAAACAATAATTGTCAATTTTGAGGCATGGGGCACGAGTCAGCGTGTAATAGCGCTTGCCTCACCGAATACAAATTTATAAGGAAAGTCAAAAGTGAGTCGTGACCGTGAGTCGTGAGTCAACGTGTAATAGGGGACTACGCTATGCTCTTAACTGTCATTTAGGATTTTTTGTTAAAAGAAATGTCAAATTTAACATTTGGTCAGTTTAAATTTCTGAGTTATCAGAGTATTCTCAAAAATGCATATAAACACGATTTCTCACGATCTCTCTTTCTTATTTTGCTGTCAGAAATTAGAGAATAGAATAGAAGTGTGATTAGATTTCTCAAAAATTCTCTTTTGCATAATTTAAGAAGGAAGAAAATAAATGTCATGCTAATTTGGTTGCTAGTTTAAAATGAATAGTGAATAATTGTGTTTATATAATTCATTCTACTGCTTTGTCAATCTGACGGAAAAAATTCTCAGAAGTTATTTAAACGTCACTATGCATTTTAAAACAGAAATGTTCGAAAACATGATACATATGATATCTGCGGGAACTAAAATAAAACTCTGAATCTTTTTCCGTCACAAATAGTTGGAGACCAAACTTAAGATGATATAAAAAGGTTTTCAATTTATATAATTCCTATGACAGATTTATGTCAGAAAAAAATTCCGTTGAACTTTAAATCATGACATTTTTTCAATGATAGAAATGTTTAAAGACATTTGGCTGTAAATTCACTTTGGTTCTCCATTTTAAAATAACTCCGAAATCTGAACACGCCTAATCTGTCAAATCATTTTTGATTTTAGAAAGAACGTCAAAAAAAGAAGTTTAACTAACAACTGATTTAATTTCACGGTATTTATCCAAATTCACAAAAGGTTCGTTCGATTTGAAGCACTTATCATCTACAATTGCTGATTGTTGCACGAACTCATCTAAGGTTATCAGAACTTGCATTAAAATTCTTATCGACTATCTATGATATAACAACACAGTTATTGGATTTCTTTATCTGAATTCTTTTATTTATTCAATGCACACGATCGAAAATTCCCTACGTAATTGCTTACTTTTTATATTTTTGGTGTTTTTCCTGGGATATAAACCTGCGCAGACTTTAAGAGGCAAAAAATTAATTCAAAACGCGTTCTACTGCTCGGGTTATTAATCGTTATAAATTTGCATATGCGTATAGTCCATCACCTTGACATTGACAGAACCTGGGTGACCAACCATGCAAAACGTCACCGCAGTCATGGTTCGTTTGACTTCCTGTTTTATAATTGCTGTGATATATTTTTTAACTACTTGCAGATGCAGAGTTTCAGCTTTCAAAAAAAGTTAGTTAGGTGCACAACGCTCATATTGAAAAAAATATCACTCGTCGTCTTCTTAAGTTAAGTATTATTGTTTCTGCTCAACAGACGACACCTTTTTACATTGGTTAGATTGGCGTCCAGTCGCCGCGCCGTCATACATTCGTCATCTCATAATGTTATGTCTTCTGTCACTGAGCGCGATGTGCGATGTATGGAATGGACATTGGACAGAGAGTGCACAACTTTTTTGTTTTATTCCATGGAATCCCTATTCGTATCATCTGCCAACAAAATCGTGATTAGACTTCGAGTTCGCCTTCAAGCTTTGAGTTTCGACTTCGAGACTTCGACCCAGCACACTAATTCCACGATCAATCAATTTATTTCAATGTGCAATCAAACGTAGCTAACGTGTAATAAAAATCGCGATAAAATTGTCCATCACTGGTTGGATGGATGGAGGAACATCACTGATCCTTTGATCGCTTGCGGATAACTCCATGCGGGCTCATTAATTTATATGTAATGTTGGCTTGTTTCCGCGAACTATGCTGCTGCCGTATTATAAATGCTCCGACGTTACTGGCATAGCTAATGCCTCCTGGACAATTGGCTCTACATTGAACTTACAATGGTGCAACGCGTAGGAAAAGTACGAGTAGGTACATGGCTTTGAAGCTGGTTGTACAGCGGTACTTAAACCTTGTCATTGGGTCTTTTATTTTTTTTTTATATAAATGGTACGGTGAAGTGCGCTGCTGCTGTGTTGTGGCGATTGCAGCGCCATGCAAGAGAAAATGTTTAACCAAAGTCATCGTCGTCGTGTGAACTTTATTCAATGTAGTGCAAAGCGAAATAGAGGAGGACTCCTTGTTAAAGAATCGCGGTACTTCGTGACCGCCATTAGAGAGAAACCTGCGCTTGCGCGCGCTGCAGGTGATCCATACAGTTGCAAGTCATGTTATGATTTACAAAGGTCTCGAACAATTTCACTTTATCATTTGAGGACCTTGCAGTTTTATGCAACGAAAACTATAAAAGACCAAACCAATGGAGATGGAGAAACCTCATGGGTGGTTGGTTATGATGACTTGACTAGGTATAGGTATAGTATAAAGCCAAAAGAAGTCGCGTCTCTGGAGGTGTCACCTAACCAGGATGATCTATGGCATCAATGCAATAATACAATGTGGAATTGTATTTTACTCGTTACAGTGAAGCGACGTGAATTTCTCTGTGTCTTCGATTTTCTATATGAATTTGAGCATTAAAAAGGGTCTTATAAAAAAAGTTACATGACTTTTAAGCTAGTTGGACACTTTTTATTCATTACGCAAGCATAAGGTTTTTGTGAAAATGAAAGTTATAAATACGAGAGAGTGACTTAGAAAAATGAAAACTACATTACATAGTTACCTATGTATAAGAAGAGGCAATATATTATTGTTTTAATGTCATTTTTGGATTTTGAACCAATATTAAATATGTCACAATATCAGTAGGGTAGTAGCCTGAGGTTTTGTTGGAAAATTTTTATGTTTTCACTTTCTGTCTTACTATGCTTAGACATTTGTTTACTAAAAGTATCAATTTTCTTAACAATGAGCAATTTGGAAGATATTTTGCATGTGAACACGCTTTAAAAGTGACAGTTTGTAAAAAAGAACAAAACAAACAAACCTAAATCTGGGGATCAGATGTATTACTTTGAACTGTCAAAATCTCATACGCCATTATGAATAACGCAAAAAACGATCTTTTCAACTAAACCACTAAAATAGCTTTGACATTTATTTAAGTTAATTTTCCTCCAGTGTTTGTTTTTGAAAAAAGGGCTATGTGGTTATGGGATCGACAATCGCTTTCTTAACAGGGAATTATACAAACTTCAAAAAGGGACTGGAGGTGGAAAAATTTAAACAAAAAAAGGCTTACGAAAGCCTTCTCCAAGTTTTTACCTCCATTCACTTGTGCATCCAAGCAATTTTTTATTCATATCGATAAAATACACAATATCCTCATTCCTCTTCGATTTTATAGATTTATCTGGGAGATTATTCAACAAACCGATCAACACCACCAATACCTGGATGGAGGAAGTGAAAGTCGATCGATATTTTTGTGTTTTTATTTTTTTATTTTAATATAATGCACAAAAAACATCGTCTGATAAAATTCTTAACAAGAAAAAATCCACTTCACCAACATTTTTGAATTGTCAGTTTGACTATGGAGCGGCCGGGAGATGGCGGTGCAGTCGTTGTGGCATAAGAAATGCTCTGCACTCTGCCCCACAAATCAACAAGCGAATAAAAGAAACAATTCATATAATGAAACGCACAAGGAACTCACTGGATGGATAGACTCCTCGGCATAAGTTATACATTTTTGTATGGTGTGCTCTTGATTGTGTCCAAAGTGTCCAAACTGGAGTTGGACTACACACAGCAAAACAAAAAAATGTCAAGGAAACTTGTTCCAATGGATTACGGAAGCTCTGGGAGCTAATGCGACATTTTTTTTAAAAAGATTTTCGATTTCATTGAATAATAGAGATCGTTGCGTATACGCGTTCGATGATGGTAATTTTTCACACAGCAAAAAAACTAACTCCGCTACAGATGTCATCTTAATCCACAATTTAAAGGAAACATGGCCTTTTAAAGCGCGCACCCGTCAACGACGCAAGAAATGTTTTCAACTTTTTCCCAAGTGCTTGCTCTGCTTTCAGGTCCGTTTAAATAAGGAGGGAGAAAGACTGTAAAAAATTTTCCTTGAGCTTGCTATACATCTTTTTCTCCAGTCTTTAAATTTAACTGTCAGATGATTTGCTGATATATGACATAAAGGAATGACATTTGATAATTTCAAACGTCATGGTCTTATAATGGCTGATAATGACGTTTCTGGAAATTTCATCACACAAAATTATTCATTTAACTATTGTAAAAGATTTAAGAAACATTTTTTACAGACAAATTTGTGAATAGTTTTAGATATTTCAATCCTTTGTATTAAACTTAATTTATTTAATATTAGGCAAACAAGATACATCTAACGTTTCTGAGGACTTGATACGAATTCAACTCTTGAAAAGTCTATGAGTGTCAACTTAGCCAACCAAAATTCACCGATTGTAATGGCTGAAACACAAACACGCTTCAGCTTCGGCTTCGCCTGACGTTTACGAGTTCAGCCATAGGAATTTAATGCATGCTATATCAATGAAGCTTTGACCTCACGTTTCGTTTGACAATCGTAAGGAGAGAACGTAATGTTACGTAATGTGACTCTAAATGCAGTTCAAATTTGCTGAACATTTGCTTTGTCTGACAGCTCCACAGCTGTACAAAAAAAACAACAAACAAACGTTTCTTTTTAATATTATGCCACAATTTTAAGCGCCCAACCCCCTAACATGCCTGAGGGCCTGAGTTAGCAGCTCTCATACCAGAAAAGAGGTTTATGTTCAATGTGCGTATAAATCAGTTTCGTCAGTAGATTCAGTATTGAAAAAAGTGGACCACTGGATGTTCATAAAAAAAGCGAAAATGTTTTCATAGTGTTGTTTTAGCTTCAAGTCAAAATGATGATGGTGGGTGTTTGTTGAGGAGCTATTTCAACTCTCAAAAGCCCTAAAAGTAATAGTAATGCTTTTTTTTTTCTTTCAGTCTTGTAGTAGGTAGGTAGGTAGTTTTGTTTTGTCTTCGAAAATAGTTTTGAGTCATAACTAAAAATATCCAGAAATTCATTCAAGTTGCGAATACCTTTACTTGTTTGTCTAAGCCCATATGGTGGGATAGATGTTAGATAATTATGCAAAGAACGAATAGAAACCACTTGTTTAAGTATTTTGGTGTTCAATTGATAGAAAAATAGGAGTACAATGGTTTCTAACAATCCAGAAGCTGGACAGCTCCAGGCTGTTATGTTAATTTCTTGATCATAAAATTTGGAATTTTGTTACAATTGGGAACCCAGATGGGCTACTGGCCCTAAGTATGCTTTGTCAAGATGATACTAAACAAAATCAATTGAACTTTAGGTAGTTCTTTCCATGACAAAAAGAACTTATTTTCACATCGTTTATTCAAAATGATGGTGTAACTACATCCAGGTAGCTTAGGTACCCTCCAGTGCCATTGAACTTGTCCCCAAGTATCAGTCACACAGAATAAATTCAAGTGTAAATTTACGAAAAAAAGAACATTTCCCAGCACGCTTCAAGAAGCATCCTGGAAAAGTGTGTTTTTTTGTAGGTAATAGACTGTAGTAAACCCCTAACAAAGAAACAGTAACAAAAAGTCTTCTTGATGTTTCTTTATATAGGTTCGTTACATTTTTTTTGAATGTGGCAAGTCTTGCACTATGTCATGCTTCCCTGGCCATGGATGTCAACCGTGTGATTTTTATCCATCCACAAGTTGTGTTTTATTTGTTTCATATGGCGTTGTGTTATGTTCCCCTAAGTTGTATTTATATAGCCCTTTTTTTTGTTCAGGAGGCAATAAAGATAGGTCTTTCTTTTTTTGTACATAGAAAGAGAAAAAATGGAGCACTATATCGACCAACATTGTAAGATATACTTTTTACCTACCTAAAGGGCTTTCAACTTAATAAATGATTTATACATGAATAAACTCTCCAAGAGCCAAAAAGGTGTGGCTACTGCGTGTATCACAATTTAAAATAAATAAATTATCTAGTCATACATAACCAAAAGGGTCTGCATTGACGTTGAAATACTTTCGATTTTTACTAAACACTTTGTTGTTTTCCAGATTTTAAATCTTGACGGAAATTTTTTAAACGTCAAACATTTTGAGTTAAATCGTTTCTTGAATTTTGACGTTTCTTAAATTTTGACGTTTGGTTAAATTTTGACATAAGCGTGGTGAATTAAATAGCTGTTTGCTTAATTTTGACATAATTGTGTACATTTTGACGTTTCTCAAGATGGAGAAAGGATTGCATTCACATTTATTTTCTATAAGTGCAAGATTATAGCTAATACTCTGCTAAACAAATCATTGTTTTATTATATTTTTAACTTCCCATAGGAAGTTATTGTAATGGGTCCGATTTGTCAAAATGAAAATTTTGACATTTCTGGACGTTTCAAGGTCCCTAGTCGAAATAAAAGATTTTTAGAAAGATGTCTGTGCGTGCGTGTGTACGTACGTCCGTACGTCCGTATGTCCGTACGTCCCGTCCGTACGTTCGCGACGTTTTTTCGTCGTCCATAGCTCAAGAACCAGAAGAGATATCGACTTCAAATAAATTTTGTTATACAGATAATAAGGCAGAAAGATGCAGAAAGGGCTCTCAAGAAAATTGCGTGGGTGGTTTTTTTTACCATAGCAATTTAAAAAAAAGGTGAAAATTTTGGTTAACCCTAAATATCTCATGAACCAATAACGCTAGAGACTTGAATTAAATTTTGTATTATATATTGTAACGTGATACAAAACAAATATATTTTTGGAAAAAAATCCAATTAACGGTTTTTTTTTATAAATCAAAAAAACTGAAAAAAAAAATTTGACACCTCGAAAATTTTACGACTTAAATATGATTTCATCTCCAAAACAATTTTGTGCAACGATGAATAATGTTTTTGACATCTGATAAAATTTTGAGAAAAATCTAACTGACAGTTTTTTTTTTATAAAAATAAAAACCTAAAAAAAACATTACTCAAAGTTGGTAAAAATTGAATTTAGACTTAAAACCTTCAGATTAAGGCTTCAAACTTAATTTATCTTATAAGAAATATTGTTTTCAACATTCTACAAAATGTTGAGAAAAATCGAATTGAAAGTTTTTTTTACAAAAAATGAAAACCTAAAAAAATTGTATAAAAGATGGTAAAAATTGATTTTCAACTCAAGTATCTTTTCAAAACTTTGAGATATTGGTTTTAAACTACTTTTATCTTTCAAAAAATATTGTTTGCAACATTCGATAAAATTTTGTAAAAAATCGAATTGCAGTTTTTTTTACAAAAAATTAAAAACCGAAAAAAAAAATTAACAAAAGTTGTTAAAGATTGATTTTCGACTCAAATATCTTTTCAAAAATTTGAGATAATGGCTTCTAACTAATTTTAACTTATAAGAAATATTGTTTTCAACATTAGGAAAAATTTTGAGAAAAATCGAATTGACAGTTTTGTTTACAAAAAATAAAAACCTAAAAAAAAACAATACTGAAACTTGGTAAAAATTTACTTTCGACTCAAATAGCTTTTTAAAAAATAAAAACATTGACTTCAAACTTATTTTATTTTACAGAAAATATTGTTTTCGATATTCAGTATTTTTTTTATAAAAATCCAACAGTCCGTTTTTTCATAAAAAAATAAAATCTACAAAAAATAGTACGCAAATTTGGTAAAAATTGATACATATAGACAAACTTTTAAGCAAGACAAAACGACAGACGGGATGGGAAGTTATCAGTGTGGGTCGCATCCCAGCCTCTTTTTATTTTTAATTTTGCACGTTTTTCATGCTAATTGCTGTCCTTCTGATATTTTTTAAAAATATAAAAGAATGAATACAAAATGTTGGTTGTTATAATTTTTGGAAAATATCGATGCAAAACTAAGAAAAGTTAGTAAATTAGTAGTTGAGAACTTGTTGCATTTTTTGGGGTCTGATTTTTAACGCACAATTACATTTACATTTTTCAGAGTTATTAGTTTTATGTTGAGGGAATTTTAATCAAAGTAATGTCTTAAAATGTCCCATTTAACGCAAAGCAAAACACTTAGTTCGATCCTAATTTTAACCAAACGTCAAACCTTAAATATGATAACAAATTTAAACTCAATTCACACACTTTCTCAGAACTTAACGAATTCGTTCTGTCAAAGCATGAACAAGAAGAGCCCAAATTTGTGCATGTATATCTCCGAGCTGATTTTATTAAACACCCCTATTTTGACTCATTTAAATCTGTTGCATTGTTTGCACCGCATGAAACGGTTAAATTTTGACACTAGCGTGGTGAATTAAATAGGCAACAAATATGTATAACTCGCTTAAAACAGTTAAAATGTAACTTTTTCAAAGCTAAGAAAATTAGTGTTAATTTTTGTATGGCCGAATTTATATTTTATTAAGTAGGATTTAATGTGAAAAATTAATAAATTTCAACGAAGAAAAACTAATTGCTTGAATCTTGAGGAAATTTTATACAGTAATGTTTAAAAAAATCCATTTTGACCTACACTAAAAAAAGCATAATCTTACCGCACCTCGAACCAAAAGTAAAAATTTAAGCGTGGCAGCTAAACCACCTTTTTAAAGCAATTCCCACGACCTGAATCTAAAGGCCCAACTATAATAGACATAAGCTAGCATATGCGCGCATAAGTAAACGTACGAATACAAAGAACCTAATACGAGTGACCATAATGGAGTCTAGCTCCGTTTCGTTCAATTTTTCTCAGTTTCGTTAACTTAAGCAAACTTAAGCAAGAGCGATCCCAGTCGCTCGCCGCATAAGTAAAATCTGACAGTTTTGATCAAATACACACAGGCCAACTCCACTGCAGATAATTTCTCTCAGAATGTTTATCATAACCGGAAATCAGCCTCATAAACTTATTCATAGTGTGCGTGTCATTTCTCTTCTAATTTATGAAATTTCCCCAAAAAACTCATTAGTTATTTCTATGTATGCGTGAAAACACGTCAATTTTTCTCTTTGAATTCTTTCACATTACAAATACAACTATGTAAACAAATGGGTTTTGGAGGGTAATACGTACGAAGGATTTATATCTTCATATAGAGCTGCGAATATTATTTTGACATGTAGATAAGTGAGCAAAATTGCATTATGGCTACCCGCAGTAAACTTAAGTGAATTTTCGTTGGGTTTTTGAAATAAGCTTATGTTTGCTTATGCCAGATGCCTATTATAGTTGGGCATTAACATTTGGTTTGTTCGTTAAGTTCAAAAGTTACAAACAGTTTTTATTGAAAAATAGTTTTAATTAATTTATATAATTTGTACATGTCGCAAAGAATAATCTTTGATTTGTTCTCGACACAATTGACAGTTGTTGGAAAATTGCAAGATTTTTAAAAATAGCTTTTGAGTTGTAAAGAAAACTACAATCAATTCTTCGTTAAGTTCAACGAACAAGCCCATTACTGTTTTAAAAACGGTGCTGTGTAGAAATGTATTTTGACATATAAATAGGACATCTGTGACTAAACTAATTTACTGTTGATCTCATAGATAAAAGTCTTATCCAAATTTCTTCTTCATATCAAAGCAAAATAAAAATAAAAATAATAAAAGCCACAGAAATATAAAAAGGAAGTACCCTAAACAAAAATATAAACTACTTCCTCTGTCTTCAGTAAAAAAGTAAACGAAAAATATAAAAATCCATTAAGAGAAGCCAATGTATCACACTGCCATTAATTTTAGCTCAATTCAATTTCCTCTTTGATATATTAGGTTACACCACTGGCTGACTTATTTGTAGGTACTTGGGTGCTTTCATTGAAAGCTACGAGTATAAGTGCCTTTTTAACTACCTACCAAGCCTCCTATTTCTAACCTCTGAATTCCCACTTGGTACCTTTTTGGTTGCTGTTGACCTATTCTAATTTTGTTTTCATTTCGTCCTACGTTGTAGGATTTCTTGAGATACTTTTCTTCTTTTTTTTAACAAATTTGTGTGCATGAGTAGTTCATTAAACTTCTATTCACATCATCGTGCACTTCAAAGCCTACCTAATGGAAGTAAATGTGAATTTCTTAATTACGTATCTAATACTCACGTTGGACGGGACAAGTTGAGAACCACTTCTGATTCTGAAAGACATCTCACATATACAAAATCGATTCTAAGAAAATCGACTCCATTTCATCCATTTTTATACCGCGCGGTATCTTTAAGGCGGCGCGTAAAGAGTCGTTTATTACAGTGATTTAAGGCTTTCTGATGTCGGAGTTGGATCGAGCGACGGAAATGGAATGCATTATCATCATCTCATCACCATCAACATCTACATCATCATCACCAGTAGCAATATTATGAACAGCCATAGCAACTTTGCTATATACTCCATCCCATCCAGAAGCACAGGAAATTATTAACCCTGGAGGAGCTACCGCGCAATACTTACATTCATATACTCGTTCATGTTAAAACCTACGAGCTACGAGAATACGCTAAGCAGATGAGGATGGTTTTATTCTTTTAGGAAATTGCAATCACATAATACAACCTTTACAAGAGAAGGTATAGTTATAGTTAGGGGAACCCTTTTTTACATCTCCTGATTTCAACAAGTTAGCACCTCATCAACACACATCGAGGAATTGGATTTCTTTGGTCTTATATAAAAATGTTTCAGGTGTTGATTATTCAATTGGAACACCTGTAGGTATATTTTATTGGCAAATTTCAGTCTTTCTCGTCATGGCATGGCGATGGCAGTATAGGGCTTGTTGTTGATGAGATGATGGCGATATTGACCTTTGATTTGTCTTCTTTGTGACTTAATCTGGATTGCACAATCGAGAGAGAGGATAATGATGTCAAATAATGATAAAAAAGCCAAGCAAAAAGTTATATTTATATCACGTAGAAAAAAGGGTCTATTGGAAGTAGTGTTTTCTTTCAAGACCTTTTTATATTGGCAAAACACGAAAGATAAATGAGATGCGTCTCCAGGATTTCTGAATTTTTTAATGGATGTTATTATTATGCTTTTGTTGCTTTTTCTATACGTGATTTCGTCACGGTTTTGTAACACGTTTTGTTATTGAAGTTCTTAATGGAAAATAAAATCCCCGTATAAAAGGTTGGAAAAGGAACTTAATGCGTTAGATATACCAAATATAAACTTCTTTCTTGAAGAACTAGTAATTTAAGCTTTAAAATTTCAAATATATTTTGGATTATATTTTGCTTTGATTTTTCACCAAGAATTTCACTTTCAAAATCTTTTTGATACAAAAGAAGATTCGGTGAACTTTTAAATTTAAAACCTTAAAATTATGAGAAACAAATTAATACTTGAATTGATATTTTTTTGTAAAAAGACCTCAAGATGTCAATAAATTGAATGCATGCATGAAATTAATAATGCATGAAAATTAATAATGCAACATTCTTATGCTGAATCGGAACGCGTCTTAAAAGTGACAGTTCGTGAAAAATAACAAAACAAACAAACCTAAATCGGGGGACTGAGTTATTCATTTCAAAAGACAAACACTTAGATGAAGATTTTTCTTTAAAAAGTGTATAATAAAATTAGTATTTGTAATTCTAGTAAAGCGGGACGTTAAGGACGGTCTTAGATGTTTAGGTTTATAACCAAGTACCAAAAAGTTGTCTATCAATTCTATACCTGGAGTAAAATTATGCATCGTCTGGTTGTTCGAAAATTAAATAACTAATTAACTAAGCAATGCTAATATTAAAAAAAATGTATAGGATGATTTTTAAGTTGGATGAGAAGTTTTGATTCTTGTTAACTGACAGTTGAAAATATTAAACTGTGTTCCCATTTCTGTTAGCAATTCATCATGTTTAATCATATTTGTAAAAAAAATCATTATAGCGGCTTTTTTAAAATTATTATATTTATATTATATATTTATATATTATGCTAAATATGCAAAATTTTTCAATTTTGCTCAGGGAATATTTTTGGTATGCGGTTAGTTTGTGCTTTTTAAAATAGGCTTTTTGAAATTTGAATTTCGTTAAAAAAATTGACCCGTTTTTGAGATTACTTAAATCTTTTTTAAAAAATGAGATATTACCCGTACTTTGTTGGAAAATCTATCAATAGTACAGTAGGATTTTACACGAATAACAAAAACAATATCCGTAGTATGAATACTACCGATAAAAGTTAAAGTAGAATCTTACTACGGATGGGTTTTTGACATTTTATTTATACGAGTCTCGAATGGATCTTATGTGATTTTCGTTCTCAAATGTTGGTGCGATTGATATTGCATTTGTATATCGATGGCTGTGTTCGTTGAGTAGTTGTGCATTTGCAATCATGTGTTTTCCATTGGGGAAAAAAATCAATCTATTACTGTTGATATTATTTAGTTTTGTTAGTGAAAATGGACTATCTGGGCTTATTTTGCAAGAGAAAACAATAGAAAAGATATTTATGTTTTGCTATGTTTCCACCAAAGGTTTATCTTAGTTTAGATTAAATAAATCTTTTTGGTGTTTCCACCGCACAAGAAGATTTAAAAATGATTAAGTTTGACAGCACTTTCTAAAATGTAAATGGTGTTTCGGTGCTTCTTATGAAGTGCAAGTGAGATAGTTTGATTCGTGTTAAACAATGAAAAACTGAATAGTTCAGCACCATATAAGAATATGCTACCTACTCCATGTGCAATTTTTAACTTCCCATAGAAAGTTATTGTAATGGGTCCGATTTGTCAAATTGAAAATTTTGACATTTCTCGAAGTTTCAAGGTCCCTAGAGTAGAAATAAAAGATTTTTAGAAAGATGTCTGTGCGTGCGTGTGTACGTACGTCCGTACGTTCGCAACGTTTTTTCGTCCTCCATAGCTCAAGAACCAGAAGAGATATCGACTTCAAATAAATTTTATACAGATAATAAGGCAGGAAGATGCAGAAAGGGCTCTCAAGAAAATTGCGTGGGTTGTTTATTTTACCATACGAGTTTAAAAAAAAGGTGAAAATTTTGGTTAAACCTAAATATCTCATGAACCAATGATGATAGAGAATCGAATTAAATTTTATATTATATATTGTAACGTGATACAAAACAAATATATTTTTGGAAAAAAATCCAACTAACGGTTTTTTTTATAAATCAAAAAAACTGAAAAAAAAATTTGTCACCTCGAAAATTTTACGACTTGAATATGATTTCATCTCCAAAACAATTTTGTGCAACGAAGAATAATGTTTTTGTCATCTGATAAAATTTTGAGAAAAATCGAATTGACAGTTTTTTTATAAAAAATAAAAACCTAAAAAAAACATTACTCAAATTTGGTAAAAATTGAATTTCGACTCAAATATCTTTTCAAAAACTTGAGATTATGGCTTCAAACTTATTTTATCTTATAAAAAATATTATTTTCAACATTCGGAAAAATTTTGAGAAAAATCTAATTGACAGTTTTTTTACAAAAAAATAAAAACATAAACAAAAAATTAATAAAACTTGGTAAAAATTGACTTTCGACACAAATATCTTTTCAAAACTTTGCGATGTTGGCTTCAAACTACTTTTATCTTTCAAAAAATATTGTTGTTAACATTCAGTAAAATTTTAAGAAAAATCGAATTGACAGTTTTTTTACAAAAAATTAAAAACCTAAAAAAAAAATTAACAAAAGTTGGTAAAAATTGATTTTCGACTCAAAAATATTTTCAAAACTTTGAGATATTGGCTTTAAACTACTTTTATCTTTCAAAATATATTGTTTTCAACATTCAGTAAAATTTTGAAAAAAATCGAATTGACAGTTTTTTTACAAAAAATTAAAAACCTAACAAAAAAAAAACAATACTAAAACTTGGTAAAAATTTACTTTCGACTCAAATAGCTTTTCAAAAATTAAAAATATTGGCTTCAAACTTATCTTATTTCACAGAAAATATTATTTTTGATATTTAATGAAATAAAATATACGAAAAATAGTACGCAAATTTGGTAAAAATTGATACATATACACAAACTTTTAAGCAAGACAAATCGACTGACGGGATGGGAAGTTATCAGTGTGGGTCGCATCCCAGCCTCTTTTTTTGTTTTAATTTGATTAAAACAAAACACTTTTTTTGGACACAAACATGCAAATAAACAGACCATAATGCATTATCTGTAAAACCAACTTCTTCACACAGGTTTTTCTTCACAAATTTTGAATCGACTCCGATCCCCTACCGGAATCGAGGCGAATCAAGCTCATTTCAACTCGATTCAGGTATATAAAGAATTTAGGCGTGCTTCAAGCTCGCTTCAACACCACATGTTAATGTAGTAGTCTACGAACAAACCCCCTTCTTGAAGTTTTTATTTTATGTCAAATTGTTTGGTTAATAGTACGTTTCCACCAACAAATAATCCGAGATTTAAGGCAAGTGATTTAAAATAAATCATGAGGTGTTTCCACCAAAGAAAAGGAGATTAATTTGACGTTTGGTTAATGTCATAACAACCAAACTTCAAATTATTCTCCTTTCGAAAAGAAAAAAAATATGTATTTGTTCACTCATCATCTGTAAGTAATTAGTTTTATTATATTCTTGTACATATTTATTATTTTTGTATACTTACATTTTATTTCGTCTGTGATTTCTTGAAAGTTGTTTATTGTTTTGAATTTGAGTCATATGGAAGTGAGACAGATAGTTTTTGTTGACATTTCCATCTGTCAATAAACGAAATTGGCGTTTAAATGGGTCGGTTCAACAATTATTCTCCGAAAAAAAAGTTTGTTTGATTTGACAAACTAATGTTTCCAAGTAGATTTCAATGAGTTTTATTTGAAATCTTCATTTGAGGAGATTAAAATTTGTATGGTAAATCTTCGAGATTTCAAGGAGATTTGTGACAAATCTAGCTAAATCTCGGTTTAGTGCCCGGTGGAAACGTAGTGTAAAACTTTGAAATCAACTTTCACATTACACAGACGTATTTTCTTGATTTTGACAGTCAACTATCAAAAATCAGCTTACACGATTTCACCCCTGGTCTTAATTTCGCTATTTTTTTTGGAATTTTTTGATAAAATATTCTGGCAAATATTCAATTGTATCAACTTTCAAATATAAAAACCGGACTACTGCTGATCATTTTTTTTTGGCAATTTCTCACTGTACTATATATGGAATACCAAAAAAACACGGCTATTTTTGATCATCAAATAACAGACGAGACGAACGGAATCACCGGACCCACTTTTTTCGACTTCTCTACCACCATCGCAATGTCATCTTGGATTTAAATCTCAAGTTCAAAAATGTGTACGAATAAAATACTTGCCATAAAGCTGTTATATGTCCCAAGTAAAAATAAATGCCATGAAATTATCTCCCAGATTATAATTATATAAAATTAATTCCAAAAATATTTCTGTAGTGGATTATTATTCGAATTTATCTATAGTTATTAAAAAACACCCAATACTTACCTACTTAAAGCCAACTAATATCACCAAGCTAATTCCATTACTTTAAGGTTGAAAGAACTTCATTTTCCTGTGTTAAGTCCATAACTATATCCTGTGCATTCTCCTTACTATCACGCAGTCAACTAGTTCTAAATCGAAAAACTTTAAATAAACTTTTTCTATTTAAAAAAATTCTTTGTTTTTGAAAGTTGCCTTGAAACTCTTTTTTGATCTATTTAAAACCGCGCATATTTTTCCTTGAACAAGACAAAATAAGGACTTTGCTTATTGTATAGTTGCAAAAATACTGAAAACCCCTTCACTTGATAATGTTCTCCCATTACAAATTGCTTTACGCAAAATCCCTATTTTGTGTGCATTCCTTAAGCCCACTCAATGGAGTATAGGATCTAGGATATCCTCAAGACAGAAATTCTCTTTCTCCCTCAAAATGGGGATGGATTTTTTTATATAAAATTACTTGGCTTGCAGAATTATGATTCTTTCGATTTAAACGCATTATGATAAAGCGTCAGGTATCAAATAAGTTCACCCATCAAGCCTCACGGTCACACCATGTTCTCTATCTACGCTCCTAAAATAGGTTTGAAAATGAAGTGGGGAACCTCCTCCAGTGAAGTATTTTGAAGTTTTAATGCATCGGGGTTGTTGCACAAAGCGACTTGTTGCACTAAAAGAACCTTGAGTGAAGATGATGGTAGCCTTGCTGATGTCTTCTGGGATGTGGGTCATAGCAAGTGCCTTGCACTCTCCGAGTTTTGAGAGAGAGCACTATAAAAACGGAGAAAGACTTTTTCTCTTTGAACTTAAAACAGCTTTGAATCTATGAATTTCGGTATATCAATCCATAAGTACCTACATATACTTTTTAATACGTACATAATATAATATGATATCATGTCATATAGATACATAGGTATAGTTTGACAGGCAATGAGTTCTTCGCCCTGAGCCAAGCCCTCATCACATAAGAAAGTTGTCAAATTGATGCATTTCGTGTCTTCCTGTCCTTCTTCGTGTCCACCAGAGGGCGTCAAATCATACACATTAACAGAAACCAATCCCTCTAGAGGCTATCAAGATAAAGGGCTTTTATTTTACTGTCCATCGCCGCGCCGATATTTATGTTTGGCACGAATTCGATAACAATTTCCATTAGGGAGATATCGACATCGTGATATTATGTTTTTTTTATTATTTTTTAATCTAGTATATTTTTCGAGGTAAACATTTATATTGTTGGTAATTTAGTTTAACTGTTTGTTTATTTTTCTTTAGAATTTGTGTTGGCGGGCAGCAAAAGAGATGAGTTGTGAAGTCTTGATATCCAAACGTGGGAGGATGATGAAGATTTTAAAGAAAGCGAAAGTTTTATTTTTGGTATGGTTTTCCCCTTGAAATTTTTTTAAGCCAGGAGCCGTCTTTACAATCTTAATACTTGACTCGGTTAAGTGAGGTTGGTTTTTTTTTCAAAGATTTGTATGGGCAAAGCTTGGTATAGGTTAGGTATTAAAAGATTGACATCTTAATTTCAATTTAATGGATTTACTCGTTTGTTGACACTCAGCAAATAAAGTTTGTTGTTTTTTTTTTATTTATTTGATGGTTATGAAAGACCAATTCAAAATTAAGGTGGCACTAGAGGTCACATTTGTTACTAACCATAAGTATCTATATATTATTTATTTGCAAAACATTAAGTTTAAACAATTTATGGTATATGTACAATGTACATTGAACATTTATGAAGTCTAAAGTCTGAAGAATGACACAAAATCATTTTTTTTTTTTTAAATTTACAAAATGTGATGGCGTCATTTTATTAAAATCGAATTTTATGGGTTTTTAATTACATTTGGATACATTTGATTTAACATACAAGGTCACACATAAACAGAAGTAGGGATTTACGCTGAGGTAGGTTTTAAAGCAATAACTTAGTAAAGATGAAATTTGTATAGAAAATTATGTCAAAGCTCTAAAGAAAATGTGAGTTATGATTTAAGAATATACTAGTGTGTACAATTTAAAAGAAGATATCACATTTTATGTTATTGCAATCGTTGCGATTTATCTTGATACAAATTTTGAAATTTCTGGACGCTTGAAGGTCATTGTTTGGGAGATGTGTCTTTAAATATTTTTTTTTTTACCTCAATATCTGAAGATCGAACTGAGATATCAACTTTAAATTAATTTTGATTAACAGCCAATAACATCAAAATTTGCAGAAAAGAAGGGTACATTACCTTCCTTATGATGCAGAGACACAGCGTAGGCATTAGGAAAGGGACAGAGGGTTTGAAAGGAGATGTTGGTGAATATTTGCTTTGAATTCCTGAATATTGCAATGACTGGAAAAAACAGAGTTTGGTAAGGCATTCCACATTCGCGTAGTACGGCTAAAGAACGAATCTCTGTACTTGACAGTACGACTGGAGTTGTAACGTTGTGAGTCCAAAACTGATGTGTTTAAAAAAAAAAAACAGTTTTAGCAACGAAAAATAGTATTGCCGTCAAATAATTTTCGAAAAATTGACACCATTTCTCAAAAAAAAAATAAAAGACAAACTACTCGAATGACAAGAGAAATAAAATGCACAACTGTACGATCCTGCTATTGATTTAAAGATTTAAAAACATACCTACAAAATAAGCTAATTTTCCAAAACTTAAGTTCCATTGAATGTCTCAAAAAATTCTAAATTTTTTAATTTGAGTTTTTCAAAAATAGTTTTTTTGGAAACTAAAATTTAAGATTAAACTTTTCATTTTTCTC
Source organism: Eupeodes latifasciatus (assembly GCA_920104205.1). NCBI lineage: Eukaryota > Metazoa > Arthropoda > Insecta > Diptera > Syrphidae > Eupeodes > Eupeodes latifasciatus. Next base: position 152,616,385 of record OV049925.1, read on the forward strand.
AGAAAAATATTTATCAAGTGCTTATAAATGTACTTTGTACATTTCCGTTTCGTAAAAAATGTTGACGTGTTTTTGAGATATAGATTTCTTTGTTTAGACGAAATCTTGTTAAAAACAAAAAATCATTTAAATCAGTTCATTAGTTCCTCACGAAATTTTGAAAACAAAAGAATGGTTTAATATTTTGTACATTGAAAAATCCCAAGTTACGAACAAAAAATTAAAGAACATTTCATAAAATTCTATTGGACCTTTTTTGATAATAGTATTTGATTTTTGATCGAAAAATTTGTATGGGGACTATATTTATTTTTGGTCTTAAAAACTGATTAAAAAAAAACCCATAACACCGATCTAGTTAAAAAAGGTTCTAGAACAGACTTTCTCAACTTCTCTTCCATCGTAGTGTCATGTTTTAATAAAATCACTAGTTCAAAATATTTTACAGACGCAATACTTTACATATGGTTCCTTTATATTGCCAGTAACAACCCAATATTAGAAGAATTATGAAAGAATCCATTGTGTTGTGATACTTAGGTTTTTGGAGAGAAGTTTGTAAAGGGATGGAATTTACTTCAAGTAAATAAATAGAGCTTAAACATTCAGAAGTAAAATACACTTACGTTCCTCCTTTTGTAAAAGAATGCAATCTTTAGCGGATTCAATCTTTATAAATCTTTCATTGAATTCTGGGACTAAAAATTTTGCAATTATCAATCTTTTGAAATTAAAAATCATTAATTTATCAAAAATTTCATTAAATTACATTCAAACTTCTTTATAACGAACTTCCTTATAACGTAATTCTCTCTATAGCGAATTTCATTTTGTTCCCCTTCCCTTTAAGAAATATCCCATACGAATTAGGTTCTTTATAACGAAATTCTCTATAGCGAAATTCTCTTTATAAGGAACTAATTTTGTGGCCCGAAAGCAAAGTTGTTTCTTTATAACGAAATGTAAATTTTTAAATTTGAAAACAAAGTTTACTACGATTTGTATTCCTTTTTTTAAAAGGGAACTCCCCGTTTTGGGAAGAATTTTCTTAAAGTGAATCTGTGTATACATGGATGTGTAGTAGAAATGTTACGCATATCAACAGGTCAATTGTTTGAGTTGGCATTTTAAGTTCGAGAATTGTTGCCAAAATGTCGAAGCGCAAAGCTATTTTGCTATCAGAGAAGTTATCGATGATTGAAAAAGTTAAAAGGGGAGAAAAAAAAAGATGTTGCAGAAAAATTTGGTGTATCGTTTAGTACATTGTCGACAATTTTAAAGAATGAATGCAAAATTTTAAAGTTTGCCGAAGAAAGTTCAAACAGAAGCCAAAAAAAAACTAAGAAAAACAAAATACGGTAGGTAATGTGGATAAAGCAATGTTAAAATGGGTGCAGATAAACAGGAAAAGGAATTTACCAATCTCGGGCTCTATTATCAAACAAAAAGCTAATTTTTTTTTCTGAATCTTTGGGACAGCATAACTTTAAAGGCAGTACTGGGTGGCTGGATAAATTTAAAACACGGTAAGCTAGTAAATTACTACACAAAGTTTTGTTTTTGCTTCAAAACAAAAAAATCTGTATATGTAGGTACGGCATCAAACAAAAAACTGTATGTGGGGAAGGGGCTCACGTAGATGATGAAGTGTGTCAAAATTGGATTAAAAATACGCTTCCAAATTTACTGGACGGGTACAGCCCTGAGAATGTTTTTATCGTGGACAAAAGGACGGAAAGTTTTATTTTTTCTTATTTTTTTTTAGATTTATTTAAAGGCAATAAATTTGAAATTTTTTCCCACCGAATACAACATACATACTCCAACCAAGGGATCAAGACGTGATTCAAAATTTAAAAGTTTACTATCGTCACCAATTCTTACAGAGAGTTCTTGAAGCTATGGATCAGGGACGAGAATACAAATCAAATCTTTTGGATGCCATTATAGAAGTTTATAAGGCTTGGTGCGTCGATGTTAAAACAAGTACAATTCGTAATTGTTTTAACAAAGCTGGGTTTGGTACTTTTGATAATTGGTCACATGAAGACTCAGTTCCATTGTCAACAATAAAATCATTAATAATCGAAAACAACAGCAACTTTAACAGAGTGATGATTATCCTCTTACATTTGACGATTATGTTGCAGTGGATGCAAATGTTTCTACCATGGAGATTCCTTCAGACGAAACAAGTTTGAATGTTATTACATCTGAGGATGAGGAATCGGACTCATCAGATGACAATGCTGAAATCGAATTTATTCGAAAAAAAACCCAACGATAATGATATGAGAGCTGCATTTGATAATATTCGAAGTTTTATTGAAACAAGAGATGAAACCTCAGATGATGCATATTTTCACCTTAGTAAATTGGAAGATATTTATAATAAAACAAAAATCAAAACTGTTCATGTGCAATCAAAAATTGATATGTTTTTAATTTAAAAATAAAAAGACATACATTTCTTTAAAATGAATTTTTTTGTATACTTTTTTTTTGAAAATATAAAAGAACACTTGTTGCAGTGTTAAAAAAAATCTATGTAACGATTTTTTTATAAAACTTCTTTATACCGAAGCAATTTTTTGTTCCCTTGAAGGTTCGTACTTGTATTTATTTGGAATCTTTGTTACGACTACACAAATTCAAGCGATTGCTAATGTTATTTCAAAAACTTTAAATTAATGCAAATATACATATATGAAGTTTCAAAGGATTGCAATCTATTGATTGAAATCCTTTTGATCTCAAATGATTAATGATTTTAAACGTCTTATAATTAAATTGCGAGTGTCACCTATAAGTTTTTTGTTGATAAATATCAAATTTAAATTATTAAACCTAAAATAATGAGAGAATCTACATATACAGCTAGGTTCTACATTTAACTTTCAATCGAAATGAAATTAAAATCAATTCAAAATATAAATTGGAGTTCTGAAAATCACTTTTATCGATATTGATTTCATTTTTTTTTCGAACTCAAGACGAAGTGAATTTTCATATTCTATATTTCAACATTTCAACATGAATTCGACAGGAGTATTTTCACTTAAGGAAAATAAACCTTAACTTCCTTATATAAAGCACTTGGTTCGTCTTCGTGAGAAGTTGCAGATTTTTCTTTGTAGTTGAGGGAACGGACAAAGCATTTAAAATTAATTTTGAACCCCCTTTGAGTAAAATAATGTTAATTTAAAAACTAACACATTCAAAAACTAAGTTCGACACCAGAGTTTTCCCCAAACTATATTATGGGAATTTTCTTATCACAACGAACTGCAAACGGTGCCGTGACATAAGGGCAAGTGACATAAGACCAAATTTTAGAATTTGGCCTTATGACACTTTTCGAAAGCGTCATAAGGCCAAATTTCAAATTTGGCCTTATTTCGTTGTTCAAAACGAAATAAAACCAATTTGGCTTTATTTCGATTTATAAAAAGAAATAAGGCCAAAAAAATAATGGAAACAACGCCGAATATTTTAAAATGATGGTATCTGTTGTTACTCTTATCATAATTCTAACGGTAAAGACCGGTTTTTATTATTGAAGAAAATATCAAAACAAATTTGGTCTTAAGTCGCAAAAAAATTTTGCCTTATGACACTTTCTGAAAGCGACATAAGGCCAAACGTTGGAATTTGGTCTTATGACGCTTTCGAAAAGTATCATAAGGCCAAATTTCAAAATTTGGCCTTATGATACTTGCTCTTATGTCACGGCACCACTGCAAACCTACAGTAAATAAAAACCACTAATATTTTACTTTTTACTTTATTGAAAATCACAGAACAAATAAAAACATAAGAATTTATACAAATCGAAATTACTTGAAGTGATTTCGAAAAGTATTTGAAGTTTTGAAATCGATCGATTATGGTAGAACCCTGAAAACAATTTTGGTAACCTAGCTGATATAATGATAAAATCTGTTTTCAAATTGAATGCATTTAAAGATTGCATTCTTTTAAAACTCTTCTTTGTTGGGCTTACAACTTGCTTTAAATTCTTGAAATCGAGACAATATTAAATCAATTTTAGGAAATATGTAAACAGTTCATAGTTCTATTTTTAGTAACAAGAATAAAATAAGTAAAAATGTTTTTTAAGAAATTTCATCTCCTATCGGGTGCAATAAATCTCCCACATTTCTACTCACCTTATACGACTTTCGGAAATAAAAAGTAGAAAACTTTATCATATACTGACATACATTTTTTATCCAACTTATGTACATAGTCGTATACATTTCTAAAAAAATAAAAATAAAAAAATCTAAAAAATTGGTTCTTTCTGACATCCACATCCATGACGGCTAAAAAACCATTCTCCCGTTTAAGTACAAAACATGCCAAAAAAGAAATCCATCGAGAGACTTTGTGGCATCGATCGGCATCAGTGTCACGTGAATTGCATAAAAATAAAAATAAATATTAAAAATTTAAAATACAAAAATACTCGTACGCTTGCCAGAAGAATCTGTCGATGTCCGAGATTGTATCTAGTTTCACCTTCACTTTATGAGATAAAACTGAAGAAGTTTGAAGATGAAGAATTCTTCTTCAGTAATAATGTAAGTTGAACCAATGTCTCACGTATCCGAATTTGTGAAATTTGGTGTCGTTGCGCTTGTACGTCGTCGTCGCGTCTTCGTAACGTCGCGCCGCTGCCGCCGCCGCCGGTCGTCTCGTCTACTGATGAGCTATACACTGTTTTCTCATACTTAGAGTATTGACTGGTACTGGAGCGTGGTTTGCTGTTTGCTCCTATGAATTATGGTAACCGGTCGAGTGAGGTGTCGCTGCCAATGCCGGCCGCCGCTTCTGTGAATTTGACCCAGAATCCGAAGCTCACTCTTATCTTCCGTGGCTATCATCCTCCTCGCGTTCAATTGCCTCCTCTTCTTACTCCTTTTATACAAAAAATGATGGTAATTAAAATAAATTGGAAATTGCAGCGGGGGCTGGTTTCCTGCCGAGAATCAGTGAATCTGTTTTTGTTTTCGTTTTTTGGTCACATAGCTTAGCATACGGCAGCAGCAGCGGCCAATGAAGAAGAAAGTGGCTTTTGTTTTTGGTAGTCCAATCGTGACAATGTCGTCGCGGTCGTCGAAATGAAAAGGATAATCAAGATTCAGGTTTTCGCCATCATCATCATCATCATCGAGGAGTACCTAAGTAGTCGCGTCGCGTTGCATCGAAATCGTCTGCGAATCTGGACCGATTATGCGTTGTTGTCGTCGTCGTCGTCGTCGCCGGCCTCCATCACTGCTGTATGATTTGTTTTTGTCCTCTCCTGGTTTACCGAAAGTTGTGCACTTGTTTGATATAACCCGACCGGTATTATTGAGGGGCTTCAGTTTCAGCTTCAGCGTCAGCAGCATTGGCACCCGGAAAAAAGATCACTTAAATTTTAAGGTTCATTTGTCTGCAGTCTGCGCTGGCTGCGCAGTGCACAGATTATGCCAAAGAAAGTGGTCACGGTGGTTTTTGAAAGAATGCACTTTCCTTTCGAAAAGTGATTCCTCATTTCAAAAAATTCCATACATAATGAGCGCAAAGGCTATAGGAAGTCAGAGGCCCAGGTGATATCTTATAAGACTCTTAATCAATTCTTCTTCTTCGAACCTACTCCTCCCCCTCGTCCCCCCTCCCTTTCATTCACCTATTTCCAATGTTTTAGCATCCTAATGAATATGGCCAAGATCACGATGTCCGCCACTCCTAGAGCTGTCACTATAATCAAGGAAATAAATTGGCTTTCAAATTCGATGAATCGCGGCGAGATGATGATCGGCGGCGCAGCTCCTCGGTTGGCGCGGCGGCGATTTGATTTGAAGAGACTCCAGGTTTTGGTTCTTCGTAAGACAGTAGCTCAACAAATGTTAGTATGGTGTGCTTTGTGGGAGGCTGTTGTTTATTATAAGACTTCCAGTCCTCATTTATTTATTCATTTTATTCAATTCAATTGGCCACGAGTTAGTGATTTTTCCGTCGTAATGAAGGCATGGTAATTGCATATATTTTGCAGCAAGATGTTTTTTCTGGCCAAATGCGGTTAGTGATTTTTCTGATACAATGATGGCTCGAATGGAAGCCGTATTCAAATAGGTACATAATTATTTTGAATATGCAGCAGCTTTAAAATGAGGTAGCATAGGTACTGCCATCGTACAGGATTATTGGCGCATAACATACTTATCCATACAAAAATGTTTCGTGATGATGATTGAATCTGGTGGAATGCATTTTCAAAAATTGATGCCAAAATAAGTTCCGCATTTGACAGAGAGTCAACAATATTAATATGATTGAAATTTGATTCTAAATTAAAGTAAAATCTCGAATTCTCCATACTACATATATATCTTTTCTCCAAACATTTTAATGGATTCTTGACAAAAGCTAATGACAAATATGTCATTAGAAAAACCGTCCTAAACGTCTAATAATTTGTGGCCAAATATTGCCCTGAAATGCCATTCCCAGGCACTGTTAGATGACGTTTATAATTGTCAAATGTACATAGTTGTTTGGGTCATGTGACAGTCGCTGATTATTGCGCAGTTTGTCAGATATGTCACTAAAAAAATAATCCTAAACGTCTTACAATTTGTGTCGCTACATTGCCAGCAATTTATTTCCACTGTCAGATGACGTTTATAATTGTCAAATACAGTTGTTTTAGTCAACTGACAGTTACTGGTAACCGGGCAGTTTATATTTCTAAGAATTCATTACATTTGTTTCCTAGTTTTTGAATTCTGTGATAGAGAATATTTGAGAAATTCAATTCTCTGATTTCTGACAGCAAAAATGAGAAATTTGTGTGAGAAGTTTTGTTATTTATAAGAATACTGAAAACACTGAGATCTAAACTCGCCAAATATTGACAAAAATGTCATTGGAAACCATTGTCAGATGACGTTTAAAATTATCACATAAAGTTGTTGTCATCTGATAGTTGTTGATAATTTTTTTCACTGTCACAACACTAAAAACTATTTGACAGTTAAATTTTAAAGACTTTGTAACAATGTCATAAAAGCAGATATTTTTTAAGCCGAATGATAACTATTGTCAGAAAAAAAAAATCCATTAAGACATGAAATTAAATTCTTTATCAATGAAAATATTAAAAGAGATATTTCTTACAACTTCCACCAAAAAACGGTAGGGATATTTTTGAAATATAATATTGTACAATAACATTAAAAATAATACAAATTAAATCAGTATTAATAAAATTATTCTAGTCGAAATTTCGTAACCTTAACGCTGTTCGTTCTGCCAAATTTTCATTTTCATTTGGCTAAATTTGTTGCTTCATCTTCCAAAATAAGTCGCTGGTGAGACAGTTTCCTCGATGTGTGTCGAACATTTTCAATAGCTTTCGAGATCTTTTTAAAAAATTACAATAACGTCAAAGTCAAACAAAAATAAATTAGAATCCCGAAAAGATGAACAGATTTATAACTTCGACATTGAAACATTTCAAAAGCTAAATGTGTTGGTCTTTATTTTGCATTTTAAGATTTTAATGCTCGAATAATAAATGGGCCTATTTCGTAATCTGTTCATCTTTCTGAGATTCGTTTGTTATTCGAAATGTCAGTTACCGGATCCTCTAAATTAGAGCTGGCAGCTGAAGTCTTGTATCCTCTCATAGGTCCACTTGAAACACTTGACTGATTGCTGTAATATTAAAATATTATACACATCTGAAGGAATTCTTAGTAAGTCATACCCCGATAAATGATGTCTTGAGTTTTCTAAAGTTTGTTTCAAAATTAAATTGTCATTTTCAGTCTCATTTAAGCGCTCTAAAAGTTTCTGTTTATCCTCAAGCATTTGTCTGTAAAACACATACAAAAATGGAAACATAGAAATCACAGTAAATATTTTAGTTTTAAAAACCTAATGTGTTGTTCAAAAAGCTGAGTTTTCTTCTGCATTTCGTTATCTATTTGAATTTGCTGCGTTTTCCAAGCATCAAATGCAGATAAAATGTTATCCTTTTCTCCATTGATTTGCACCAGTTTTCTAGAATTGTATAAAATATTTTAAACATAGTTCAAAAATATTGCTATAAAGCTTAAAGTCCCAACTATAATAGGCATAAGCTAGCATATGCGCGCATAAGTAAACGTACGAATACAAAGAATCTAATACGAATTAACATAATGGAGTCTAGCTCCGTTTCGTTAATTTTTTCTCAGTTTCGTTAACTTAAGCAAACTTAAGCAAGAGCGATCCCAGTCGCTCGCCGCATAAGTAAAATCTGACAGTTTTGATTAAATACACACCGGCCAACTCCACTGCAGATAATTTCTCTCAGAATGTTTATCATAACCGGAAATCAGCCTCATAAACTTATTCATAGTGTGCGTGTCATTTCTCTTCTAATTTATGAAATTTCCCCAAAAATCTCATTAGTTATTTCTATGTATGCGTGAAAACACGTCAATTTTTCTCTTTGAATTCTTTCACATTACAAATACAACAATGTAAACAAATGGGTTTTGGAGGGTAATACGTTACGTACGAAGGATTTATATCTTCATATAGAGCTGCGAATATTATTTTGACATGTAGATAAGTGAGCAAAATTGCATTATGGATACCCGCAGTAATTTCACAAACTTAAGTGAATTTTCGTTGGGTTTTTGACATAAGCTTATGTTTGCTTTACCCTATTATAGTTGGGCCTTAAGAGTTTAAGTTGTGTAATGGATTTTCAGTGCAGTCTCAAGATTTTTGTTTTTTTAAGGCCTGACTGCAATAGAATTAAGCTCAATCAAAAGATTTTAATGTCATCAAATTGTGATTCGTTAAGTTTCGTTAAGTATTTGCAAGAACAATTCCAGTCACTCGGCATTAAATTGATTTTGACAGCTCGATAACCCAAACAGGTAGCTACACGAGTAAAATGTCATGACTTGGCTGTATGGGATACTTTTGTAAATATAAGCAAGTATTCGTTGAGTTTTTGACATAAGCTAATACTTCTGAAGCTATTTTAGTTCAGACTTCAATCTGTCAAAAAGTTAACGAAACAGTACTCAGAGTTGTCGTTCACAAATTTAAACAAATCAAAAACAAAATAATATTTACTGATTTTCTTGTGATATTCCGTTGTAGTCTTCAATAAGATTATTATGTTTGTTAACAAGTTCCATATAAGTTTCTCTAAATCGTTTAGTATCCTCACAGTGGACCTTTTCAAGACGTTGTATTTCCTGATTGCATTCTGAAAGTTTTTCCTTGGCATAAGAGAGTTCACAATTTGTTCGATTAAGTTGTTCCTTAAGACTTTGCTGAGTTCCCATGTGGGTGGCTTGATTTTCCTTGAGAGTTGTTAACTCAAAATGAAGTAATTTTCTCTGCAAATAAATAAATGTAAGTTTATGTACGTATGCTGAAATATTAAACAAAGTTTTAAACGAACTTCTTTTGTATGAACTTCTTCATTTGTACGAAGTTCTTCGATTATTGTTTGAAAACATGCAACTTGTTTAGAAAGTTTTTGAATTAATTTAGATTGTTCGAGATTCTTTTCTTCGGCAGCATTAAGTTTTGATAGCAATTCTTTTTGATCTGGTTTTTTATCGGGAGTTTGTTCTCTTCTTTGCAGAAGTTTCGTTTTGGCTTCGAAAAGAAGATGAAATAAAAAAATAAACATACATATGAAAAAGACAACAAAATTAATCTTCACTTAAAACACAAAAGTTTTTAAAAGTATTGGCATAAACTTTAATACTATTTGCAATCTATCTCACCTTGATTTCTTCGAATTTCTGTCAATTCTCTTTTCAATTGCTCATTTTCTGATTTCAAAGTTTCTACATTTTTACATTTCCATCGAAGCTCATTTTCAAGATTTTCAAGTTTTTCATCTGAGCTAGTTCGATGCGCTAATGATTGTCTTTGGCTTGATTTTTGATTTTCAAAATGAGCATTTTGCTCACAACGTTCACAAGGTCTTCGCTGGATCTCATTAATTTTACTTCGAAGATACGAAATTTCTTGCTCTAAGCCACAGACTTTGTTCTTTAATTCTTCATTCTGTATAAAATATAAAATAGAATTTTGTTTTTAAAAGATTTCATACAAAATATTAAATTTAAATTCTACTCGCTACTTCTGTTTGAAAAGTTCGTTCGATTGTGTCCTTTTCCTCAGTTAAACTATCAACTGCTGCCTGAAGAAGATCGTTCTGGGTCTCAAGGTCTTTTAAAGATTTTTCAAATCGAACAGCTAATTCATCGTCCAAAAAATCAGATTGAACCATGTTGACCTGACAGGATAAATTATTTAAGTCCGAACTTAAATCATCGATGATTCTCAAATACTCGCTGTGATTTTCCGTTTTTTCTCCACAAAACTGCTCTGCCTAAAAATCAAATTTATCACTTGATTTCTGTCAAGAAAAAAAACCGTCTATTTACCATTTCAAAAGAGCAACACTCCAAAAAACTTCCAAAAACGGAAAGACATTGAATGGAAGAATATTTGCATTTCATTGCATGCCTCCGGCCTTCAAAAACCAAATATCTCAACACCACTCTACTGCTGGGAAGTTTTGTTGAAAACTCGATTTAAAAACTCATCAAACTAAATTCATTTTAAAAACTAGTCCTTTCCAATAATTGTATTAAAAAGTTTTCTTTTGGTTCGCAGAGTTTCTTGTGCGAAATTGCAAGAACAAATTTTGTGGTTTAAAATTTCAACGTGACAGTAAACGATTTGATTCTATCGGCACGGGTTCTTTTTCTTATTGTTTTGATAGTCCTTAGTCACGAACTCACGACAACATACGAAGCAGTAGTTTGTCTGGAATATGTATCCTTTCTTATGACTCCTGTTTTTTATTAATTTGTTTTCGAATGTAATTATCTTCTTGATACATAAGAAGTAATTAATAACTTAATATCCTTCAGGGTGTGGTAAGGTTATCAGTGGAAGCATTAGTTGAACTTTATTGGCGTTTCTAATCTCCAATATGACTCGATATTATTGTTAGTCACAGAATGTTGAACTCCTGAAAGGTGTCAGGTTGCATGTTTCCCGCGGATATTTATAGTAAATTTTATTTATGGTATTTAGCACATCCCTTGCCGCATTTTTAAAATACTACAAATGTTTGTTCTATTAGTTTGTTTATTTAATACACTAATTTTGTCTTTTTTATTTAATTCACAAAATTTTACGAACTACAAAAACTTTCCCGCGCTCGGAAATGGGAAAACTTTGTTTGTCTTTTTTCTAACTGAAATTCTCGACCGACCGACCGTAAGGAAATAACTCGGGTATCTGAGAAGTCTTCAAAAGAAACTCAAACTTTGATTTCGTTACGAAGTAACTGGTTGGCAATGGCAGGAGTATAGATAAATAGAAATGTCAATATGTTACAATATTCTCTCCTTTCATGACTATTTATGGAGACTATTGACTGATAGATAGTAGTTAAGGTGATATCGTAAATTCAGACTTATACGTGAAATCTGAAATTCATAAAGTAGATTCTTGGACAAAATAGTTTTTTTTTGTGTTTGTGTTAAAAACAAAATAAGAATCCTAAGAAAAGGCCAGATTTTTAGAAGACTCTCTTACCTTTAATAGTTAGAATTTTCATATGAATTTCAAAACATAACTAAAAAAAGAGGCTGGGATGCGACCCACACTGATAACTTCCCATCCCGTCTGTCGATCTGTCTTGCTTAAAAGTTTGTAGGGTTTCGTGTTTTGTTTCTTAAAAATTTAAATATTACTAACAATATTCTGCATAAAAGAAATAGTTTGATTTCAAAATCAGTTTTTGTTAACGTTTTTTTTAGACGGAAACCAATTTTTACAAATTTTAGTAGCATTTCTTAAAATTTTTATTTCTTAAATAAACAAATACAAATTGGATGAATGAAATGCATTTAAAATCAATACCTTCTATTTTTCACGAGATATCGAGAACCGAACATTATTTTTTACCAAATTTGCGTACTATTTTTTGTAAATTTTAATTTTTATGAAAAAAAACTGACTGTCGGATTTTAATAAAAATTTACTGAATGTCGAAAATTATATTTTCTGTGAGTAAAATTAGTTTGAAGCCAATATTTTTAATTTTAAAAAAGATTTTTGAGTCGAAAATCAATTTTTACGAACTTTTAATCATTTTTTGTTTTAGTTTTTATTTTTTATAAAAAAACTGTCAATTCAATTTTTCGCAAAATTTTACCAGATGTTGAAAACGTTATTTTTCGTCGTACAAAATTGTAATGGAGATATAATCATTTTTTATTCTTAAAATTTTAGAGGGGACAAATATTTTTTTTCAATTTTTTAATTTATAAAAAAAAAGTTAATTGGATTTTTTTCCAAAAATATACTTGTTTGGTATCGCGTTACAATATATAATGAAAAATTTAATTCAAGTCTCTAGCGTTATTGGTTCGTGAGATATTTAGGGTTAACCAAAATGTTCAACTTTTTTTAAACTACTATGGTAAAAAAACCACCCACACAATTTTCTTGAGAGCCCTTTCTGCATCTTTCTCAAAATTTCAGCGAATTGTTTTCTTTGCCTCTTCCAAAAAATGTCTACCATATGACAAATAGTTACCAAAACAAAAAAAGAGGCTGGGATGCGACCCACACTGAAAACTTCCCATCCCGTCTGTCGATTTGTCTTGCTTCAAAGTTTGTAGGTTTTCGTGTTGGGTTAAAAAAGTTGTCAGTTGAATTATTCTTAAAAATTTTAAAATTACCAACAATATTTTTCATATAAAGAAATAGTTTAGTTTGAAAATCTAGTTTTGTTAAATAGATTTTTAGTGAAAAACAAATTTTTACCAATTTTAGTAGCATTTCTTAAATTTTTACTAATTAGATGAATTAAATTAATTTGAGAGATATCAAGAACCGAACATCATTTTTTACCAAATTTGCGTACTATTTCTTGTAGATTTTATTTTTTTATGAAAAAATGGACTGTTGGATTTTTATAAAAAACCACTGAATATCGAAAACAATATTTTCTGTGAAATAAAAAAAGTTTGAAGACAATATTTTTAATTTTTGAAAAGCTATTTGAGTCGAAAGTAAATTTTTACCAAGTTTTAGTATTGTTTTTTTGTTAGGTTTTTATTTTTTGTAAAAAAACTGTCAATTAGATTTTTATCAAAATTTTACTGAATGTTGAAAACAATTTTTTTTAAAAGATAAAAGCCAATATCTCAAAGTTTTGAAAAGATATTTGCGTCGAAAATCAATTTTTACCAACTTTTGTTAAATTTTCTTTTAAATTTTTATTTTTTGTAAAAAAAACTGTCAATTCGATTTTTCTCAAAACTTTACTGCATGTTGACAACATTATTTTTCAAAAGATAAAAGTAGTTAAAACCCAATATCTCAAATTTTTAAAAAGATATTTGAGTCGAAAATCAATTTTTACCAACTTTTATTAATTTTTTTGTTTAGGTTTTTATTTTTTGTAAAAAAACTGTCAATTCTATTTTTCTCAAAATTTTTCCGAATGTTGACAACAATAATTCTTATAAGTTAAAATTCGTTGGAAGCCATAATCTCAAAATTTTTGAAAAGATATTTGAGTCGAAAATCAATTTTTACCAACTTTTGTTAAATTTTCTTTTAAGATTTTATTTTTTGTAAGAAAACTATCAATTCGATTTTTTTCAAAATTTTACTGAATGTTGACAACAATATTTTTTGAAAGATAAAAGTAGTTTTAAGCCAATATCTCAAAGTTTTGAAAAGATATTTGAGTCGAAATTCAATTTTTACCAACTTTGAGTAATGTTTTTTTTAGGTTTTTATTTTTTATAAAAAAACTATCAATTCGATTTTTCTCAAAATTTTACCAGATGTCAAAAACATTATTTTTCGTTGCACAAAATTGTTTTGGAGATAAAATCATTTTGTATTCGTAAAATTTTCGAGGTGACAAATATTTTTTTTCAGTTTTTTTGATTTAAAAGAAAAACCGTAATTGGATTTTTTTCCAAAAATATACTTGTTTGGTATCACGTTACAATATAATTATAATAAAAAATTTAATTCAAGTCTCTAGCGTTTTTGGTTCGTGAGATATTTAGAGTTAACCAAAATGTTCACCTTTTTTTAAAATTGCTATGGTAAAAAAAACCACCCACGCAATTTTCTTGAGAGCCCTTTCTGCATCTTTCTGCCTTATTATCTGTATAACAAAATTTATTTGAAGTCGATATCTATGCTGGTTCTTGAGCTATGGACGACGAAAAAACGAACGTACGTACGTACGTACACACGCACGCACAGACATCTTTCTAAAAATCTTTTATTTCGACTCTAGGGACCTTGAAACGTCGAGAAATGTGAAAATTTTCAATTTGACAAATCGGACCCATTACAATAACTTCCTATGGGAAGTTAAAACACAATTTTGTATACAAATAAAAGGTTCCTAGGCGAAAATGGCAAGGCCAACCGAAGTGAGTGATTTTATAGCTTATTTAACTTCCTACAAAAATGTTCTCAGCACCATACTGCTAAAATTGATAGTTTTTGAGATATTAGTCTTTTTACAATATTTTCAAAAATGTATTTCGAAAATGTATTGAAATTCAATGCTGTTCAAACTTCAACGAGGAACATTTCGAAAAATATAAACCTTAGCGGTATGATGTAGTGAACTTTTTTGTAGAAAATTGAATTTAATATAAAATTGTTGCTAACATTTTTTGTGTGGGTCCCATCATTTTCGAGATAATGGCAGAAAAATGAGAATTTTATGAAAAAAACGGTTTAGTACTACCCTTCTTGTGGGAGTTGGGGATGCACTTTAATGAAAACTTTGTGTGATTTTTTGTGAGAGATTTTACTAAAAATTTGAAGAAATATTATCAAAGTTGAGGAATATATTAGATGAGAAAACTTTAAATGTCGTTTTCTAGTGTTAAATATTAACATAAAGTGCTCAAATTTTCAGCGAATTGTCTTTTTTGCCACTATCAACAAATTTCTACCATATGACAAATAGTTACCAAAACAAAATAACCATAAGAGAAGTTTTGGAAGAAGTTTATTGACTGCTTTATGTTTCTTTTCAAAGCTTTAAATTCTTATTTTAATCTCAATTCAAGTTCCCAACTTCTTTATCGACTCTTAGAATCTCACTTCTTAGATCAGGTTAAAACAGGACACCAGAATATCAAAATTGAGTTCCTTTTACAAAGTATTTTAATAGAAGACAGAAAATATTCCACATACGCCCTGGTTGACAATTCTTACGCTGCCGCCGATAGAAAGTTTAGAAGTTTAAATTCTTCTACCAGTTGTATGTTACATTGGTCTTTAGTATTTAATGTAAAAATAAATGGAACTTCATGTGAGTAAGCAATCAAAATGTTCGAAATGCTCTCACTCAAAACTGACTGAAAGGGAAGACAAAAATAATGAAAATTCCTACAAAAACAACAAAAAAAAACACAGAACAAAAATTCCTTTAAAGTGAAGTAAAAGGAATATTTTACTACCGCAGACATAATACAATAAAAAACATACATTTTTGTATCATTTTATCTGTTCAGCTGTTTTGTGTAACACATTATATTATTGACGTTCGATATAATCGTATATAGAGAAGGGGTATCAATCAACACATAGCTTTAAGAATCCTCGTAGCACAATAACATTTTTAAGTAAGACAATAAATGTTGAAAGAAAGGATATACAAATAATATAAAGGACATGTTTTTTTTTGTTAAAAAATTAGTAATCAAATGATATTAAATAAAAATCCTTGCTTCAAAAATAATTTTTCTTAATTAAAAATGTCCTTAAAAACTACTGAAAGAATTTGTCGTATACTTAAAAGTTTTAGTATGTTATCCAGAAAACGCAAGGTGTTTCAAATATTATAGAAAAAGTTCGAGACTTACAACCCTCATAATGACGCAAAAATTAAGTTTTGATCGCTATAACGTAAGAACAAATTGACATACTGAGATCCTTAAATTGATTTTAGATAATTACATGAGAAAGTAAACTTCTTGGAAATTTTCGAACTAAATAAAAATAAAAGGCAAGACAATTTGTTTTAAATATCCTTGTTTGCAGTTATTAAGTGGTTAACAAAAATAAACGTTTAACATTTGAATAAAAATTAATAATTAATGAATAAAAATTGACCCATTTATGAGATTTCAAGCTTTGAGAAAATTAAATTTTAAATTTTATAAACATACTGTAATATTCGGCTTGGTCCGACAATTAAAACTTATTCGCACTTGTAAATAGAACACGATTTTTTTTACTTTATTTAAATTGTTCCACTTATTTATTGAACACTCAATTATTACGTTTCAAACACAGTCTTTACTTTCAATTGAAGCGCTTAGAAGATGAAGGTGTTAAGTGACATTTTTTTCAAATTTAGGGTTTTCCCTACAAATGAATGTCTTATATGAAAACTTAAATTTCTGACTCATCCGTACTCTTCTATCACCTATAGATTCGTATTCAGCCAAAGATGAAGGTTTTAAATGCATACACTTCGGTAATAATCTGTGTGGATGAATGTGTTAAATGCGTTTAAGTCCTTTTTACACAAAAATAATGAAATCTGACTTAAAAATTTTGTGAATAAAGGTGTTATGTGCGCACTTAACACCTTCATGTGTGAATCTAGCAAAAACTCGCTATTAATGTTCACAAAATATCGATTTGAGTGCAAGAAAAGAAATGCTTTCTGGGTTTTATAAGCTAGATGTTAACACGAAAAATGCAGTGTTATTTAGGAGCATTCAAATGAAATCTCCAAAACGAATGACAACTTTAAGCAAAAGAAACGTAACCTACGAATATCACATTAATCTTGCTGGTAAACCAGTTCCGGTGTGTCAGTTTGCTCTTTGTTCTCTTTTCCAAATAGGTTTAAGAATATTGAAAATAATACAGCAAAAGCTCAGATCTGGACAGTCAGTTCCCTCACCGGACAAAAGAGGAAAACATCTTGTTCGGGCAAATAAAGTTCAGGACAAAGTGAGGGCCTACATATGCGAACACAATAGGGGAGTTTCCTGCGGAAGAGTCGCATTATTTCAGAAATAAAAACCCATTTAAAAAATATCTCTCTCCTCTTTTGAGCGTGTCCAAAATGTACAAGCTGTATATTGAAAAATATGACCTTAATAACAAAGAACATTGTTTTTTTTTGTAAAGGAAGCATTTTACAGAAATATTTTGTGTCGAACTTTAATCTTTCTTTTCGGAAGCCTCGTAGTGATGATACGGGAGACAATACTGCAAAGCATCGATTAAGCTATAAGGCCGCATTTGAAACACAGAAAAAAGCACCTAATGAGAAGAATGTTGTGTATTTAACTGTTGACTTGCAACAAACAATGCCCTTGCCGAGACTCACAACATCGAAGGCATTTTATTTGAGGCAGATGTGGTTGTACAACTTAGGAGTTCATTCTATAACGTTAAACGGGGAAAAGCCCTATATATTTACATGGACGGAAGACGTGGGCGATAGAGTCGGTACGAAAGTGGCTAGCTCCCTATGGTCGTTTGTTCAATCAAACAGTGACATTAAGGATAGAGATCATTTTATTATTTGGTCTGATTCATGTTCTGGACAAAACCAAAATTTTAACTTTATCTGCCTGTACCAAACCTTGATACTTCAAGGATACTTCAAAACTATCGACTACAAATTTCCAGAAGCAGGAAACGTTTTTAGATAGCGACAGAGACTTCGGCAGAATTGAAAAGGTTTTGCGAAAACACGCGACAGTTTACACTGCAGATCAGTACCAAGGCATCATAAGAACTGCTAGTACAAAAAAAACGGTTGTTATTGACATGCAAAATTTTCGTTCATTGAGTGATCTTCAATATAAACTTAACGTAAAAAATTCAACAGAAAACGTCGCTAACGACAACGTTCAATTTAGGGACTCGATCGAATGGATTCGAGGAGAGGAGTATGTTTCCTACCTTTACAAAGAACGCTTTGAAGAAAATGTTCCTTTTAGTAAGGTCATTATAGCCAAAAGTAGCAAACGTCCTGATAAAAATCAAGATTTAATGCCAAGAGACACCGAAAAATGGAAACAACTTTCTGCAGAAAAAATTAAAAACTCACAAGAACAAATGAAATTTGTTACTCTAGAACATCAATAGTTTTATTCTCATGCAATTTCAGCAGGTCCTCGAGAAGGAAAAGAGACAAAACAAAAAAAAATAAATAAACTGCAGCTTTTCAAAATGTCAATTAACACCCTTCTTTAAAAAAAAAATCAATTAAATGCAAAAAATTTTCTGGATGAAGGTGTTATGCGCAAAAAAATGTAAAAATCTCAAAAACTATTTGCGATGAAGAAAAAATAATATCCATACTACACTTCCCTGAGTTTTATTGACTTTAAATTATATATACAATATTTTAAATATTTTCACAAGAAAATTTGTAAACTATAAACTTTAAATGCTGTTAACTCAAATGTTTGAAAATGTCGCTTAAGTCCTTCATCTTCTAAGCGCTTCAATTGTTACTTTTTATACACAGTCTTTACTTATCGCAGTTTACAACCAATAATAATCCGCTTCGCTTCCGATCGCCTATTTATATACCTCAAATCGGTTCGAGAATCTACGAGGTTGTTCTCGATGCTTAACGAAGTTCTCCTCTTCATCACTAGATGCTTAACGAAGCTAGTTCTCCTCTCCACTAGATGTTGCCCCTTTCGAGGTTCTTGTATGCGCTGAATGAATTGAGTTCCCCTCTTAGCCACTAGATGTTTCTCGATGTTTAAAGAAGCTAGTTCTCCTATTAATCCGATATTAAAAGAGGTAAAGAGTGTATACACATTACAATACGAAAAATAATCAGACATTTTTGATCAAATACTATTTAAAAAATATAAGACCTTGTTCAGAAAAATAATTAAAATCGGTTCATTAGTTTATAACAAAAAAAAATGGTTCTACGGTGGGTATCCTTCTGGAGAAATACACAAATATATTTTTTATATTTAAAGAAGCCAAGTTAAGAAAACAAAATAAAGAAGTTTCATAAAAATCTATCGAGCCGTTTTAAATAAGAATCGAATTTTCGACTTCTGGCCGACAATTTTTTTTAGGACTACTGTTATTTTTGGTCCTAAGAAAAAAAAAATAAAAGAAACTCAAAACAAAAATGTACTTAAGGCCTTAATTTCCTTGTTTGAACTTCCACTTTTTTTTATGCAATACCTTACATAAAGTTCCTAAATTTAACAATTCCCGTCCTTTACAACAAAAATAGTTTTATTTTAATAAAAATGTTTCACTAAAATTAATGAAATCCATTTCACGATCAGTGGGTAAAAAACTTCTTCCTAAATTTCAAATTCAGGGTACTTATGAGAAAGTGCTAGGGACGCTCAAAAAATGTGTCTTTCCTCCAAAATCTGCTTTTTTCGGAATTAGTTTGAAGTAAATATCTTGTTTGTTAAGACTATGTCTTACTCTCAGTACTATGTCTTACTCTCATTTAACTGAAACTATCCGGCAGACATTTTAGTATCGGGTTTAAAACACTTTTTTAACTCCTACGGTAGAATTTTCGAAAAATATATTTTATTTATTTTCAAACCTCAAAAATGATTTGGCATAAGTTTACGACGGGGAAAACCTTATTAACACTTGGTTTTGAAATTTCGGTATTAGGGGTATTGACTTAATGTTTTATTATTTCTGCGACTCGAAATTTAATCACTTTTATCTCAATACAGCATATCTAAATTAACCATACTTATAACTCAGACAATTTCCAAGCAATTAACTTGTAATTCTGAACACAAAAATCTTGTCATCTCAATTTATTTTGTAGTATTTCTGACAAAGAATCCCTTAAAAGCTCTTATTTTTTAGTCTTCTAGGGTGGCTTATAGGGCTTAAAGTGTAAGCTGTGAATTCGTAACCGATCGGTTTTCTTTGCTCACCAAAAAAAATGTATTTCTCTCCAGATATTACGAGCATTTTTTTAAGATATAGAAGTTTTAGTCGGCAACACGTATTTCAACTGGCTTATGAACGTTATCCAAAACAAAATGTACATATTTAAATCTGACGAAATAATTGATTTTGGACCTCTGAAACGTACACAGGTGTCGTAAATAAGTAATTTTGTAGATAATCACTTAAGGATAAAGTACATTTCTTTAAAACTAAAAGAAATAAAAACATTTTTTTTGAATTAATTATTAAATTAAATTAATAAAATAAAATAAAGCTCCAAATAAATTGAAATTTAATTTTTCAAAGTGAACTCTTTATTTTCATATATGTAAGTAATTTCAAAAATTAATTCAGCTCTTCCAAAAATATTGCGGAAGATAATAATGGGTATTTTTTTAGAGCTGTAATTTTCAATCTGGCAGTGCTTTTTTCGTTTTTGGTCTTTTTGAAAGCTGTTAATTGATTTATGTTCAGTTATTTTGTCATTTCATACTATTTCCCTATCTGAATTGGAGATTGTTGATGTAGACGATCTTTGATTCCAACTAGAGGGCGCTACATGGCATATAGCCAACGAAATAATAATAATAATTATTATTGAAGGAAAATGTTGGTGAGTAGAGTATCTCGCGTCGAAGGCCTGTGGCGTGCAGCGATACCACTTCTCTAAAAAAGTGGAAGTAGATTTTAGGAAAAAAGTGAAGTAGATTGAGAAAAAATTGAAGTAGATTTCAAAAATTAGCTTTTTAATATTTTTCTACATATTTTTAAATTACATTATTTCAATAAAAAAAAATTAAAAAAAAACTAGAATTATTTAAGCCTTCATATCATATAATTCAATATGTTAATGTAACATTTCTTAAATTAATTTTTGGTTTGTTGGCAACGAAAACGCAAAGATTGGGCTCGTGTTGGTCAAATGAAATGACTTTAGGATGTTTTAATTCCAAACACGAGTTCTACAAGAAATAGCTATTGTAATCGTAATACAATTTCAGTACATCAACAAACTTTTTATCTTTGTTTTTGGACAACTTGAAAATATCTTTTTATATTGAAAACAAAAAATCTAATCCAAAATAACACTAGAGCACAACTTAACACAAACAACATTAACAAACAGAAAAGAAGGTTCGCATGAACTCGCTCATGTATCCAAAAAAGTCTGTTTAAAACTATTTCCTGTATTTTAAGAATTAAAATGTACCTGCAAAAAAGTTTGTTTTCAAAAATGTAAATGCCATTTGATTTCTCAAGAAAACCTTAATTTTTTAAATTTGTATTTGAAAATGGTTTTTGAATTTTAGTTTAAAAATATTTTTGGTATATAGTTTTGAACTTATTAATTATTAGACGTCTTGCATTTCAATTTTGTAAAAAATGATGACATTTTCAAGATACCAAATTTCGAAAAAAAAATTATATTTGTTTTTAAATTAAAAATAAAAACAATGACATTTTTGGCAGAAAAAAAATAGTTTAGTTCTTGAGAAAACTTAAAAACAAAATAACGGTTCTATCTAAGATACCCTTCTATAGCAATACAAAAATATTGAAAGAAGCCAAACTAATAACACACATTTTAGCAAGAATTAAAAAAAAATCTATCGGTTTGTGAAAATATTGGAATTATCGTTTTTTGACCGTACAAAATTGTATTGGTACTATTGTTATTTTTAGTTTGAAAAAACAGGAAAGACATACAGACAAACCGGAAAAATCGGGGGACCCACTTTTTTCGACTTCTCTACCATCGCAATGTCATGTTTGATTAAAATCTCGAATTCGAATTTGTTTACGAATGCAAAACTTGCCATACAGGGCCTATATGTCGAAAGTAAAAATGACAAAAGGGTTAAACTAGAATACATTAGATAAAACGGAACCTCACCGAAAATGCAATACTCAAGCTATTTTTAATTTTCTAGATAGTTTTAAGACTACATACAAGAGTGATAAGGAGGAAAAAGGAGTAGATTTAGTCTATTTTTATTAAAATTGAAGTAGGTAGAAACACAGATCTTAAAAATGAAGTAGATTTCAATATTTTGATGATGGTGCGAAGTAGGAAGTAGATTTTTAATTTATTTGAAAAAAAGAAGTAGAACTACTTCAATTGAAGTAAAGTGGTAAAGCTGGTGACGTGTTGTCCAGGAGCGTGCGATTTTACACCACAAGACTACGCAGATAAGCCCGCGACGATTGACGCCTTGAAAGAGAATATTCGGCCCGTAATTCATAACCAGTAATTTAGATAAAATTGCACTAAACCCCCTCTCAACCCCCTAAAAATGTTTCATCAACTCAAAATTAAAGATACTACTTAGGAAGTGCTAAGGACGTACAAATTAAGCTCTACGCTAAAAGTCAGCTTTGTTGGAACTATTTCGAAGTAAGGCGATTGTATCTAATTTTCCTGGACTACAAAATTTTAATTGATTTGTTTCATGTGTAAAAATGTTGTAAGCAATACTGTACAACTATGTACACAACACTTACTCCTTGCAGGTTTATTATTTTATCTACTTTATTTTATTCCAGGATATATCGCACATTGTTCCAATTTGTAAATTGTTTTTGGATTTCTACGTTTATTTTTGTTCTGTCCAAAGGAGATAGTTTTGTATATTATTTACCTACTTTTCCTGAATATAAGTAAATTCATATATTTCCATCAAGTTATACTTCAAAACAGACAAAACAACATAATGTATAAAGGAAATCATGGTGTCGTGTGAAAATAAGTGTAAAAATCATTATTAATCAACAGCATAGGATATAAGGTGTACTTATTTATGCACGTGAAATGTTGACATGCAATATGACTTAAGTAGGTACATAGTTTTGTATAAGTTTTTAATGTTGTTCTTTAGCGATATAAATGTGAGAGGGGGGGGTGCTGTTGTTCAGAAGTTTATATTTAAGAGAAATATAATAAACGAGGTCAATTTAGAATCAAATCATATTTATAACTTTTTCATTGATGATAAGCTTCATAATATAGGGTGTTTTTTTAGCTGTATAAGAAATTTCGATAGTTGTTGTTTACGGTTTGACAGTTGAAAATGTCAAACTGTGATATCGTTTCTATATGTGACAAATAAGTATTTGAACGGTGGATAATTGGAACTTTAGCCACTTAGTTCTTCTATTATAAGTCATTACGCATTGTTAAACCATTGAGTTCCGTTTCATTACAACTGAGTCAATTAGTAATAATTCAAAAAATGTTTGTCTAATCTCATTTTTACCTTTGAAAATAATTGTCTTGAAAATTCTTGATTTTGTAAAAGTTTTCCTCGATTTTCAAATTGACCATTCATACAAATCTGGAATTAAAAATTTTGTATCAAATAAAACAATAAAAAATAAAAATCATGTATATTTTATTAATTTTTTTCTTTAATAAATTAAACAAACTAAATTATTTCTATTTCTTTTCTTTTTTTTACAAAATGTTTCAAGGCGTCAAATTTTACATTGAAAGCAAATTACATTTTTTTTTTCTTAACTTAAAAAAATGTAAGGCTTCAATTTCATTTAAAAATAAAAAACATGAAACAAAATATCTTAAAGATATTTTTTTAAAAAACATTACAAAATAGCTCTCATTTACATTTAACAACAACAGCAACAACGATCTACGTGTAGATGGGGACCATAAAGGTCTTTTTATCATACCGAATTCTTAAGTTCACATAATTGATCTTGTAGATCGTCACTATTCGTTTGGAGTTCTTCATTTGATCTGATGGTATTTCCAATTTTTGAACGTAACTCTTCAATCTACGCAGAATTAGAAAACAATATTTTTGATTATAATAATGTGTGGTAAAAAGATTCAATAAAATAGGTATTAACAAATATTTTGGTTAAGCTTGTGTCTTGTATTTAAGAAATATAAAATAAACAAAATTAGGTAGAGCAACAGTCGTTTAAGAACTAGGGCCTAGTGGCTTACAACTCTCAACCATTCCTGTGTGCGAGTTAAATTGTCAGAGATGGAGGGGACCTACAGTTTTAAGCCGAATCCGAATGGATAATTTAAGAAAGCACTTTTTATAACAAGAATTACTATTGGGGGATTTGTCAATTCCTCAAAAGAAGCAATACCCGTGAAAAACCTTAAATGACACATTCAGGAATTGAACCCAAGACCTCTGGCATGACAGTCCAACGAACTAACCATTACGTTATGGTTACATAAGAACTAACAGCATCAAAATCAAAATATTTTTGGTTCCAAGTAAATAGAAAGCAATGCATTTTAGTGAATTACTAAGTTAAAATATGATTTCTCTTCTTTTAAAAGATCTTAGATGCCAGTTATGGGTATCATTGATTTTCATCATTGAAAATTTAGTTTCGAGATTTAAAAGTAATTAAGAGAATCAAGTAAGTTATGTTTGGTAAAAAAATAATGAAATGTCTTTAGATTTTGTTCAACTTAAAACATGCTTTATTTTACATCGAACTTTTCTTTTAGTTGTTTTTTTTAATTTTTTAACGATGAACTCGTTTTCAATGAATACATGATTTTTCAGATTATAATTAAGAACAAAATCAATAAAATGAATGCGTTAAATTTTCATTGCATTCCTACCTGTCAGTTTTACTTTCACTGATTATATCTAACCTCAAATGCTTGATTCCAATCAGGAATTGTTTGTCCATTGATAGACATTTTCAATGACAGCAAAAAAAAATTCAAAAAAAAAAGGCTGGGATGCGACCCACACTGATAACTTCCCATCCCGTCTGTCGATTTGTCTTGCGTAAAAATTTGCGTATTTTTCGTAGATTTTATTTTTTTTATGAAAAAACGGACTGTTGGATTTTTATAAAAAAATTACTGAATATCGAAAACAAATAATAATATCTGTGAAATAAAATAAGTTTGAGGCCAATATTTGTAATTTTTGAAAAGCTACTTGAGTCGAAAGTAAATTTTTACCAAGTTTTAGTATTGTTTTTTTTTTTAGGTTTTTATTTTTTGTAAAAAAAATGTCAATTCGATTTTTCTCAAAATTTTATCGAATGTTGAAAACAATATTTCTTATAAGTTAAAATTAGTTAGAAGCCATTATCTCAAATCTTTTTTACCAACTTTTATTATTTTTTTTTAGGTTTTAATTTTTTGTAAAAAAAATGTCAATTCGATTTTTTTCAAAATTTTTCTGAATGTTGACAACAATATTTTTTGAAAGATTAAAGTAGTTTCAAACAAATATCTCGAAGTTTTGAAAAGATATTTGAGTCGAAAATCAATTTTTACCAACTTTAAAAAAATTTTTTTTTGGTTTTTATTTTTTGTAAAAAAACTGTCAATTCATTTTTTCTCAACATTTTTCAGAATGTTGACAACAATATTTCTTATAAGATAAAATAAGTTTGAAGCCTTAATCTCAAGTTTTTGAAAAGATATTTGAGTCGAAATTCAATTTTTACCAACTTTGAGTAATGTTTTTTTTAGGTTTTTATTTTTTATAAAAAAAACTGTCAATTAGATTTTTCTCAAAGTTTTATCAGATGTCAAAAGCATTATTCATCGTTGTACAAAATTGTTTTGGAGATAAGATCATATTTTAGTCGTAAAATTTTCGAGGTGACAAATTTTTTTTTTCAGTTTTTTTTGATTTATAAAAAAACCGTTAATTGGATTTTTTTCCAAAAATATACTTGTTTTGTATCATCACAATATATATTATAAAATTTAATTCAAGTCTCTAGCGTCATTGGTTCATGAGATACTTAGGTTTAACTAAAATGTTCACCTTTTTTTTTAAACTCGTATGGTAAAAAAAACCACCCACGCAATTTTCTTGAGAGCCCTTTCTGCATCTTCCTGCCTTATTATCTGTATAAAATTTATTTGAAGTCGATATCTCTTCTGGTTCTTGAGCTATGGACGACGAAAAAACGTCGCGAACGTACGGACATACGGACGTACGGACGTACAAACGTACGTACACACGCACGCACAGACATCTTTCTAAATATCTTTTATTTCGAATCTAGGGACCTTTAAACGTCGAGAAATGTCAAAATTTTTAATTCGACAAATCGGACCCATTACAATAACTTCCTATGGGAAGTTAAAAATCCAATGATTGGTTTCAATGATGAAAACCAATGATACCCATAACTGGCCCCGTAAGTTTAAATTACAAAATTACTTCTCTAACTTTTAGTAAAGGGTCAGTTATAGCTATCAATTAAATGTTTGTTTTTCATTCAAACAATTTCAATGATTGGTTTCAATCATAAGAACTTATAGCTATCATTGAAGTCAAACCGAAACAAATTTTGAACGATGTACTCATTGATCAGAAATCACTTAAAGAATATCTGTTTCTTTCCTGTTGTTTCCTTTACGAATTGACACTTTTTAGACGTGTTCAGATGCTCAAACTTATAAACATTCACCGATATATCGACTTTGACCTTATCACAGATTCTTTTAAAGAATTCGAAACCAAATATTGCACCACTGCTGACAGCAAATTTAATGGCAGATGTTTTTTTTTTAAGAAGAAAGCTACGACACTTTTCTTGAGCCTGTGAGGTGTTGGAGCCGGCTTACATTAACTTTTATAACAATTAACTTTTAGTTTATTTTACATTAGTTACATATATTTTTTAATTCACTTACGATTTTATCACGTTCTGTAAGGCTATCCAATAATTCACCAAAAGCTTCTACAATGGGATTTTTTGACATAGTTGCAGTTTGTTGGAAAATTTCTTCATAGTGGATAGGTTTACATAACTGTCAAATAAAACCAACAGAAAAGATATCATAAGTTAAATTTTCAATATGTCAAAATAAAGTATTGTAATTACCGCAAGTGAAATCGTGTCGGCCACTTCACGAAGTGCTGTTGAGGTTTTTTCTAAAAGTACAGATTTAGCTTTCTTTTGGCTGATGACACCTAAAATTTAAAAAATAATTCTCATTATGTTTTTAATGATGATATAATATTAATAATTTTCAAAATTGACATTTGAATCAACGTTATCTTGAAGAATAAAGAAAAATTACTTATTTTGATCAAAAGCAGGATTCAATTAAATATTCAACTAAATTCTTAAAACATAACCAGAAAGTCGCATAAAAACGAACAAAGTATTTTGACTCGTGGAATGTTTCAAACAGTATCCATAACTTGAATGCTTACATTCATATTTATAAACGCTGCATAGAGACTGTGTTAAGTTACAGTGTCTCTTAAACGTCAAAAGTTATTTATTAAGGCTAGG
The DNA here is from genome assembly GCA_920104205.1 of Eupeodes latifasciatus. NCBI lineage: Eukaryota > Metazoa > Arthropoda > Insecta > Diptera > Syrphidae > Eupeodes > Eupeodes latifasciatus. The sequence continues at coordinate 152,643,661 of OV049925.1, forward strand.
TTACATTTTAAGATAAAACACTAATGTCCGATATCATAAACAAACACTAAAAGCACTTTTATCTAAAAGCTTTTTAAATTTTATCAGGCCTTTAAATTTTTTCAGTTTCACCAAGCTTGAAATGGGAAATTTTAGGGATATTATTGTTAAAATAGAGTTCTTTTCACAACCCTGTAAGAATAAAACCCCTTTTTTCTTGCTACTAAGCGAATTGTGTGAGAAAAAAATGAGAAAGCATTATATGTTGAAATAAATGACAAGAATTGCAAAATACAACAATGTAAACTTCTTCAAAATCAAAAATGGTGTGTCGTTCAAAAATTAAATATGAAAATCTTCTTCAGATGAAGATGACCAATCTAATATTATAATTAAAAATTAAAATCAAAAAAATGATAATATTATGAATGCAATGTTGAATTTGTTTACCTATTATCTACCTATTATCTCCAAATATTGAGAACACAAATTTTACAAAACAAAACATCAGCTGTCAATCTGTCATATTAATTTTTAAATGACATTTTTAAAATTTATTGAGCCAAAAATGGGCATTTAGTTTTAAAAGGTGTTTAAAAGCTTGTTTACTTTAAAAACGCTTGGTGAAACCAAAATATCCCATTTTACAATTTAAAATCCTGTTAAATGTATAAAAGCTGTTTATGAAATTGGGCATAAGAGTTAACTTAGAGCTTTTAAAATACTCATACAAATGTTGAACTTTTAGAAATCGCCTACCTTCCATCTCTATTTGTAAGCGTTGCCCATCTTTCTTTAAACGGTGGTTCTCTTCTACTAAACAATTTATTCGATTACGTACAGAATTTAAAACCTGAACATCAGGGTCAGCATCCGTACTTATTCCTGAATCCTCATCCGTTAAGGTTCTAATTGATTGTGGATTCTCCAAGTTTAAATATTCATGTCGATAAAATCTTAGTTTATTTAGTTGATTGTTATTAGTTTTGATCTTTCGAATGATAAATAGAAAAAAGAATTAATTTCAAAATCACATCATTTCATAGCATTTATAGATGGTTACCAACTCATCCACCATTTTACTGATTCGTGGTTGAAGATCTTTAAGAACACGTTTTTGATTGACGGATTTTTGATCATAAGTTTCTTGTATTTCAAAAAACTGTCCCAATTCTTCTTTGAGTCTTTTGATCAGATTTTCTTCATGGTCTTCGTCTTGAAAAGCAAAGCTTGATTCCGAAAAGTTCAATGAATTTATCTGAAATAATTCGAATTTGAAATATGTACATAAATGTAATTCTTAGGAATGTTTAATCGTTTCTCTTTTTACCGAGTCTCTGTTTTTGCAGCAACTCGCTCTTGGAGTATCTTGAAAATCAATTTCACTCGGTTCTAAAATCTTGGTTTCTGTCATTGGTGGAAAACAATCTAAAGGTGATAATTGTTCTGAAACTCTTCTACCCCAAGCTGCAGCAGTCTGAGAATTAATACAGAAAACAAAAATCTATGAAGCTCAAAAAATAATTAAATAAAATTTTATATTTTATTCTCAGGCAATCTACAAACGAATAAAAATGTTAGTTTTTTTCAAGTGATTTTGAGTTCTTTGAAAAATAAAGAAGCTAAAAAGATTATGGTTTAGTAAATTAATATCAGAGGAAGTCGTGAAAGTTATATATAGCCCATAATACACCTTATAACACACACACATAGTTTCATTTAAAGTTTCAACACACAAACCTTTGGGAATGTTTTAAGATCGTTACGTAGTTCTCTTATGACGTCATCTTTCAGCTGTATCTTCTTTTGGGCATTTAAAATATCATCTTCCAGAGATATAATTTGCCTTTTTAAATCACGCATTTCATCGTGTCTTTCGGCAATCTCGAAGGCTAAAGCTTTTAGGTGGGTCATAAGCTTTAAGGGCAAAAATAATATTTTCGAGCAAAACAAAATAATATATGTAATTGTATTTATTCAAAAAACAAAAAAAAAACAAGGAAATGTCAAGTTGTAATATAAAATCATCGAGCAAACAAACAAATATTATTTAATTTTATTCATCATTGTTTCTTTATATTGCCACTTCTACTAACCTTTGACTTTTGGGCGGCACATGTTTTAGGATCTATTGAGCTTGATTGCTTGTGGATGTCCTGAAAAATAATGAATTTAATTTTTTTGTTCGTACTCTCTTTTAAAAGGCGCCCAACGTAGGAATAACTTTTATGTTTAAAAACTTACAGATTCCTTTTTTATATTCGCTTCACAAAGTAACGTATCCTGAAAAATAAATAAGTTTTTATAGTTAATTTGATGTCTGGAATACCACTGAATTTATATACAACCCCAAAAATGTCTGATTCCGTGACAGTTTCAAATTGAATGTCATCAGTACTCCAATCACCATTTTGTCTTGCATTGCGAATTAAGTGCATAAGACTATCGATGTCTTTTCGACATTTGCATAGTTCTATGGCCTGATCATGACGACAGTTACTGCTGGATTTCCTTGTTAAGAGCGCCAAGCGTTTTGTTGTTTCACAATCGATTTCTTGAATATTTGTTATGAGTGTTGTGTTGATTTGTCGAAGCATGTTGATCCATTCTTTGTAGGTTATTTCTTTAAGCTATACAAAATAAAAATACAAATCTTACTTAAATTATCCATATTATCTAAATAAAATTGTAAAATGACAAAATATCATGGTTGTTTTATCACACTTCCACTGATTTAGAAAAAATATCAAAAATGTCACTTTTTTATCTCTTAAAATGATGAAATGTCAAATTGAGTACAATAATCAGAATCGTTGTCAACTCACGAAATTCGTCACAATTATTATATATGGTTTGACAGTTGGGAATGCTTTTGACATTTCTTTTCAGTAATAGTTTGGCAATTCAATATGAATCGTTTAAAGTCAGATTAACTCTTTTAAATTGCGGTAATTTTCTTTGAAAAATTAAAATCTAAATCAATTTTACGGTGTTTAGTAGTGAAGGTTGTTTCTGGTTAAATGGCTTCGACAAAAAATCAAAATTGCCTTACATAGACCGAAAACAATCTTCAATTCATTAACGAAGGATGCCATAACCTCTATTGAAATTGACTCTTCGGTTCTTATTTTTTGTTTCAAAATCAGGAGAGAGCTGCCGTTTTGGTAAACTACATGCTTGTTTTCGAAAAATAATCAGCTAAACATAGACAACATTTAGTCAAAACAAGATAGTCGCTGTACAACTTATAATCCAGCGCTCTTAAACATCAATTTTATACTTAGCTAACTGTCAATTTTATTAACGCTTTTCAATTACTTTTTATAATGCTTTGTTACATCATTGGTATATGCCGACAAACGCAGTAACTCTTTAAGCATTGGAAACAATAATTTTGTCTGATAGAATGGACTACATATGAAACTTATACCCCCAGTTGATATGTCAGATATCATATTTGAAAAATAAATGCCATAAATGATGATAAGAAACTAATTTCAACAATATTTCTGTCTTTTATTACTTTTAAAATGCAAAATATTTAAATGACATTAGTTAGAAAGAGGAAGTAGACCAAAACCAACGGATCTTCATACATTTATATTATAGGAAGTATCATAATGTAGACATGAAGACAAGTTCCGGTTGCTTAAAATATATCTGCATTTAATTTCGGCAAAAAAAGAAATGCTGCATATAAAATTAATATGTGTCAGATAGAGAGAAAAGACCATTATTTTTTATATTATTATAAATATATTATTATAATATATATATATGTATAAGTAAAGATCGTGTTGATATATATTATAGCATCAATTTTGCTACAATTTTACAAGCGAACTCATGCTTGAAACTTCCTTGTTTTTTGCTATTTTACATATTTAGCACTTTTTTTATTTTTTTTCTGTCAAAAGTTGTATTTAAATTTACTTTTAATGGTGAACTATATGCAACTAATTCTAATAATTGCCCTACATCACATAAATGTCTCTTTGAATTTTAACGCCTTTTTAATATTTACAGTATTAATTATAAATATCTTAAAAATTTCATTTTAAGACAACGGAAAAATACTTTGTATAAAATTATTAATTTTTTCTTTGAAAACTATATTTTTGATTTATTTTGTTACACTTTCGTAAAAGCTGGCGATTACACTGTACTATCAAGAAGTTATAGCATTTTATAGGAAGTAAAAAAGAGTTATCAATGGTGTATTCCTTCCCTCTTTCGGATATCAAAATATATCTACCTTTCTATACTTTTCTACATTTTGATACATGTACATAAATTCACCATAAAAATGAAGAGATCGTCATGAATGCGCAAATTATAGAACTTGACATATTGTAGATATATCTTCCACACATTCATGTTTTTAAAATACATCTTATCCGTTCTACTTTTCTTCATAAGTTCAAATGTAGATATATCTAAATTCTCTATAAATTAGGTGCTTACTTTAGCTTAAAATATCTCTAAATTTCTATTTCTACCATAATTTCTCATCAAATCGTTGACCATTACTGTACAACACAATTTTACCTTCCTCATAACATCCCTGCTTCAATGTTATCAAATCAAACAACTGTCAAAATATTATCAAAAAACACACAAGACAAAATCCAAATATGTCAACAAATAAATCTCTTCCATTTCCATGTTCCATCATATATCCACCCACCCTCTTTGATATATGATAATAAAATGCTTTGAATTTCAATTTAGAATACAAAAATAAATCATTCATGAAAAGTCAAAATAGTAGAAAAATACTCACTGATGCATCGCCATTTGCTTGTTCATTGATTTCAGCTAAACGTTTCTCGTACAGTTCATTGAGTTTCTCCTGAATCTCGAAAGCGGGAGCAGCAATTCCGTCTCCGGAAAGTTGCTGCTGTTGTTGTTGATGTTGTTCTTGTTGTTGGTGCTGTTGCTCTGAGACTGCTTCTGTTTCAGTGCCATGTTCTTTGACTGATGATGTAGTTGACCTATTTACGCATATCTTCTGGCACTGATTCCCACTCATTGTTAAAGTTAATACACCTGTTCTTCTGGGAACAACAAACAGAATCACTTAAAATGGTAAACAATCCGAAATTATATTCAAAAACAATGGAGCAAGGAAATCGACAGACAGGTAAAAACACAAAAACAAATGAAAGTAAAAGTGGCGCAAATGGAGACGGAGACACAAAGCAGCGAGCAGAACAGGGTTGAGAATTGAGAATCAAAAATTGTGAATTGAGATTTGAGTTGAGAGACTGGCAGGAAAATCAACTTTGTTTTGAAGCGAAAACGACGTGCTACTACGTCAACGCACAAATCTACTGAACTGACACAACACACGATAGATTGTCCGCCAAAGGAACTAAATACTAAGCCCAGCGAGCGACAACAACAGCGAATAGCGACAGCCAAGCGAACGCAGCTGGTTGGGCTAGCTTCACTAGCAAAGCAAGCAGCTAGTTTTACAGATGATACCACAGAAACAGAAATGTCTATAAAACTTGAATCGCGCACAACACAGCGACAGCACTCAGCAGAGAGGTGCGAATGCGAACATCTGGAGTTGTACTTTTCAGATAGACTTTACGCCAAAGAACCTTGTCAAAGACGGTTTTACAATTTGGAAGAGATCGTAATAATTTTGGCTTGAAGTCAATATTGCGTATTTAGTTTTCAATCAAAGACTGAATTGTCTTTGAAGCTAGAATCATCGTTGACCCGGTTTTTGGACCACATTCGATTGCGACCGGCTGAAAAGTAAAGTTGTTTATTGATGTCACAGTTTCAAAGCTTTTTTCATTTAAAATGCCTTGGTATTTTTCACGGTGTTGTTGTTGTTGGTTTTGTTCTGTTCTCGACCAACGACGACTACGACGACGACGTAGAGTAACTTTTTAAGTTGTTTTTTTTTAATTCTTATAGATAAATAAAAGTTCTTAAACCTCACGCAGAATTTATGCCAAATGCGTGGAGTAGCTTTGCTAGATATGATTTAATGCATTCCAAAAATTAAATAATTTAAGTTAGACACAGAAATCGGGCCTTGAACTTGACTAGGATTAAGTTTTTTTAGGTTTTAATTTTGGGATGTTTTCGGTTTTTGTTGTTGGGAGCAGAAATTAAGTAAAACTAAATAAACATTAATTTAATTGGATGTAAATATTACGTATACGCCACAGCTACCGCTGCTACTGCTGTCGTTGTTAGCGCCGTTTTTTTTTCTTATTATCTTGTGGTTTTTAGGGCAGAAAATCAGATTATAATATAAACATACAGTAGCGGTGTTGACTAGTGAACATTAAATACTAGATATTTAGTGATGGAGTAGTTGACGCTCATAGAGTACAAAAATAGTGGTTATGATTATGATGCAATAAATAGTTGCGAAATATAAAAAGAAACTAATTAGGTACGTTGGTCGACAAGGTTTTGTGACTGGAGATCAATTTTTAAGTAGTTTTAAGGGGTTTTGATGGCCTTCATTCAAACGCGACTTAAAAATCACTTTTTTGCATGAGGTTTTTGAGATATTACTTTTTTTAAATTCTTTAAAATACAATTTGGATAGATTTCCAAATCTATAATTCCTATTTTCAATATTGAGTTTAAATCTTTTTAGTATTTCATAAAATTTTCGAAAAATCTTTAAAAGTTGTTAGATTTCACGTGTCTTACAAGGATTTTATAGAAGCGCTAAATCATTTATGCTAAAGAGTTTTTTAATACCTACATAGAAAAAGGCAAAACGGTTTGTAAATACTTTTCTGTTTTATAACGTCTAAATAAAACCGGGTATTTTTAAATTTGAGCATATTGTTAAAATGGAAGTTCGGATTCAAAATTCAACACTAAAGCGTATTTTTTAAAACCCTAATAACATAAAATTCATGGTTTCTCAAAACTTCATAAAGACTCTTAACTATTGAGAATTTCTAGAAACTAAGAAAGACACTAAAATGATTTAAACCAACTGTACCAAAAACACCGTTTTTGGTTGTCTTTAACATTTTTAAGTAGGTATATTTTATAAACTTGATGTGATGGAGATTCAAACACAGGACAATTTAATACTATGTATTTAAAAAATATTGTTTTGTTTGTTAGACAGAATAAAAAATCATAATTTTGCCGACTATAGGATAAAATTAAATTACTTTTTATGGTGGGGGGATGTTGAAACCACATGTCATGCAAGTCAAGCTCTTGCATTTTGGACAAAAAAAAAGTTGGATATCATCTCACGGTAGCGCTCACCATTCACACTTATGTACGTTACGATTCGCATCGTCTTTGAAGAAGTTCGGTCCAATGATGCCACCAGCCCATAAACCGCACCAAACTGTGACTTTTTCTGAATGCATTGGTAGCTCTTGCGATGCTTCTGGCTGATATTCACTCCAAAATCGACAATTCTGCTTATTTATACGTACCCATTGAGTCAAAAATAAGCTTCGTCGCTGAACACAATTTTTCGGTAAAAAAGCGCGCGATGAACTTTCTTAACAGCACGCATTTTGATAATCAAATTCAATAATTTTCAAGCGTTGTTTGTTTGTAAGACAATTCATGGTTAAATTATAGAGACCAAACTGAAGATGTTTGACAGTGAAACAAAACACGAAACGTGCCTTAGCTGTTTAAACCAGTGCTGCCAAAAAAATAATAGCTAAAAAATCACCCTTTATATTTATCATATACCTTTTTTTTCTCTGAATGCTAGAATCAGAAAAGTCTTGTAACAAAAATTATAGGGCTCTTAATTTCCTACTTTTATCGGTCAAACATTTCTTTTTAAAACACGAAACGAAAGCAAGAATTGCTAGCGTCACAGGCTCTATTTTTGTTCGTCTGTAAAAACCTAGAAACACATTTTTTTATTAAAATATTTGACCTTATTACAGAGAATTTAAAAAAAAATAGGTACTACTTTTTCATGAACTTTAAGCTCCATACTCGTTTTGTAGCGATTTTTGGAATTCGGTAGGAGGCGAAAATGGTGTGCTTTTACGCAAACAACAGTCCGAATGGGCACCAAGATTTGCTTGGCTTAACAGACATTGCCAATTGTAGATTTTGTAACACCCATTCATATTTTGAGGAAATTCGAAATACTTATGCACCAAAGAAGCAAGTAGCTGGGACACTACCAAGTAGAAAAAAAAACAACTTTCCCTTTTTAAAGGTACCTCGAATGCTCAAGTTCCTAAAAGATTTTAACTTGCAGGAAGAATTTTAAATTTTATAGCATCATTCAGTTCTACAAGGAACACAAAAAGGTGTGTATTATATCGTGAATAAAATTTAATACAGAATTGTTCCCATCTTAAAAATTAAAAAAAATATAAATATAAATTAGGTAGCGCAACAGTCCGTAGAGATCCAGGCCTAGTGACTTACCATTCCTGTGTGCGACTCGAGTCAAGGATGAAAGGGACCTATAGTTTGTATGCCGAATCTAAACGGCTAATTTGAGAAAGCACTTTTCATGGCAAGAATTACTCTTGCAGGATTTGTCAATTCCTTAAAAACTTAAGGCATTTAACCTCAAACAATTTAAGTAATCGGTTTTCGAATTTAAAAATTAAATTCATTGCAAAATTATTCATGAATTTATCTCAATTTTTTAAATTCGCCGGACTCATAACGCAGGCAATTTACATCTGATTAACTTGAAATTTTGAAAGTACATATCTTCAAAATCTGTCGGTTTTTTAGCATGTTTTTCTCTTTCCTTTTTAGAAGTCTATTTGGCAAAAAATCTCACGTATTTCCTACAGAGGTTTTTTTATAAAATTAAAAAATAAATAATTTTGTTTTAGATAGACACAGGAACTATTAATCCGGCTATGGACCCTTGAAAAAAGGAGACATCATCGTAAAAACGCTGCACAGCTTTTTGACATATGTATAAATCGCTTCAAAAATGTTTAAATAGCAATCATAGGAAAATTCCCAAAAAGCTTATTTTTATGGTTTCTAAATTTGAAATTGAAGACTGTTTTAATTCACTTAAATAAAATCGAAGCAATTGAATTATCGTCTTTTCGGACTGAATAAAGCTTCGGGAGTTTTTTATAAACGTTTCTTAACTTATACCTGTGTTAGAAATGTTCATAAAGTCATATTTGCGATCGAACAAATGCAGACAAATTGTCTAAATGTATGTTCATAAACGTCATTAAAATATTTAAATGAAAAAAATTTAAGTTTTTATTGGTAATTCTTTAATAAATTCCTTGTTTGCAATTTGATTTATCTTTTTTTAGGGGAAGATAAAGCGCTGCGTGTTGGAATGTGACTTAAATTAAACTTTCGGATAAAAAACTCTTTCAAATTAATGGGGTTTTCAATGGGTAAATTCAGATTTCCTTCTATCGGGTGATTTTTTTGAGGTTAGGATTTTCATGCATTAGTATTTGACAGATCACGCGGGATTTCAGACATGGTGTCAAAGAGAAAGATGCTCAGTATGCTTTGACATTTCATCATGAATAGACTTACTAACGAGCAACGCTTGCAAATCATTGAATTTTATTACCAAAATCAGTGTTCGGTTCGAAATGTGTTTCGCGCTTTACGCAAATTTTATGCGTTTTTTTTTTTTTTAAAGTTCTCAAGCTCTTAAAAAATCACCCATTATATTAAACAATGTCCTCTTTTCAATGGAGGACAATAAATACATAATGGGTGATTTTTTAAGAGCTTGAGAACTTTTTTAAAAAAAAAAAACGCATAAAATTTGCGTAAAGCGCGAAACACATTTCGAACCGAACACTGATTTTGGTAATAAAATTCAATGATTTGCAAGCGTTGCTCGTTAGTAAGTCTATTCATGATGAAATGTCAAAGCATACTGAGCATCTTTCTCTTTGACACCATGTCTGAAATCCCGCGTGATCTGTCAAATACTAATGCATGAAAATCCTAACCTCAAAAAAATCACCCGATAAAATTAATTTTTTTTGTGGCGCATGGAACACGATTGGAATTGTTTTTTGTTTTGTCATTGTATTAGTATAACTTCGTGTAAGCCTTAACGATTGCGGTAGAGCTGTCAAATTCCCAACTAAACATTTTTGTTAAAAAATGAATAAGTACTGTTTCAAAGAGGAGTAAATCTGCCGAGCAATCTAGATCTGCAGATTTGATCTTAAAACAAGAATAAATCAATTCAATTTACTCCATCAAATATAATTTTTTTCCTGACGTTTATAAACTTTGTAGTGCCCGTGGCATGATGGTTAGTGCGTTGGACTGTCATGCGAGAGGTCTTGGGTTCAATCCCTGCCTGTGCCACCTTAATTAAAAAAAAAGAGTTTTCACGGGTACTGCCTCTTGCGAGGAATTGACAAATTCTCTTCTTGTCATGAAAAAGTGCTTTCTCAAAATTAGTCGTTCGGATTCGGCATATAAATTGTAGGTCCCCTCCATCCCTGACAACATTACTCGCACACAGGAATGGTTGAGAGTTGTAAGTCACTAGGCCCTGGTTCTCTACGGACTGTTGCGCCACCTAATTTATTTATTTTTATGTTTATAAACTTTCAGTTACTGCTTAAAAATGTATTTAATTAGCCTGCACACGTTCAGCAGAATCAATGGACAGGTTCAGACGACATAAGGGACTTGAAAGTAATGCAAGTTTCTAGCATCTTATTGGCCAGCTGCCAACAAAAATTGCCTTCCAATTAAAGCGACTTTATTGGAAAGTTAGTCAAGAAAAATCTCCCTAACTATCAAGTCAAGTCAACTTATGTCAAAATGACAATTGATCATGTTTTTTTATTCAACTGAAAGCTGAACTTTATTACTCTATGATTTATTTATTTTCTGCACTCCATTTAATGGTTTCTGTAAAAAGGTTCCTCGTAAATTTTGGAAAAGAAATAATTAATAATTCGTGATGGGTTTGTAGCTTGCCTGAGGAGTGTTTTGTAGACAATAATTTTGGTAGTTTTTGTACTATGAACTTGAAGTAGAGGTTTGTGAAGTAAAGTTCTGAATTTGAAATTTATGGCACTTGAAAAACTAACTAGTTGCCTTGGTCAAAATTTACGTTCAAAGAATGAAATCCCTTGTGTTGCCTGAACCTGCCCAATGTGTTCATTAATGGAAAGCAGAAACGATTTAACTAACGCAGATTTTCGATGTTTATGAAAACACCCTTCTATTGATTTTGAAAAGTTTTTAAGATTAATATGAGAAAATAAACACATTTTTCAAATTCGATTTCAGTTGATTTCTAGACCCCCGCTGCTTTAGAAAGAAAGATGCTCATTTTCTCATTATAAATAAACAGAATTGGTAAATCTTTGAAAAAAAAAAACTAAAAATTAAAAACAATTTAATTTGAAATCTTAAAATATATCTCAATATAATATATTTGTATTTCTTTTCTTCTTTTTCTTGAATGTTCTTTTGTTTCTTTTTGTTTTCTTTTTTATTATTCAATCGCATATTTTATTAGTAACTAAATTTAAATTATTTACATATATTCAAATATATGTAGTTTAATTTTAAGTAAGGAAAATTATATAAAGTTCTAAAACAGAAAAACTTAAAAACAAAATATAATCTGAATCAAGTTTAAATTACATCATGCAAAGTAAACGTTCAAGAGTTTTAGACAATTTGTTGTTTCTTATTTAAATTTTCTTTTTTTTTTTATTACTATTGTTGTTTTTTTTTTGTTTATTTTAATTTATTTTATAGTATTCACATATTGAAACTTTATTTTTTTTTTTTTTTGTTTTCTTTTTCTTCTCCTCTCATTTGATTTACTATTTTTCATAAAATGTTTTATCGAATTATAAAAAAAAAATATAGATTTATTTTTATTTGCTTGGCAAGCACGTGAAAAAATTTAAATTTTTGAGTTCTACTATTTTTTCTTTCTGTTTGTTTGTTTGTTAATAAATTTAATAAATAATTCCAGTGAGACAAAAATTTAACGGATAATAAAAAAAGAAAGAATAATTATTGTGTGAAATAAAATTTAAATATGGTATAAAAATAAGTTGTAAGCATATCTCTCTATTTGTTTGTTTATTGTTTTTGTTTATTTCTTCATTTTGTCTGATAAGAGAAAAAAACGACTTATTTTGCCATTGAAAGGTAAACAGAGACAAAATATCAATAACAGTGTTTTTTTTTGGCTTTTTTGTCTCTGTCAGGATCGACTTAAGGAGACAGAACTTAAAATTTTTTATTTAAAAAACCAAAACTTCCAGAAGAAACTAAAATTTTTCTGTTTTTTTTTGTTTAAATTTTGTTTTTGTTGCCCTCTCTGTGGATGTGGTGTTGGATTTAAGCCAAATAAACGTAGACTTTTCGATCTTCTGGCGTTCGAGCTAAATACTCCCTCTCGATGAGGTTCTCTATTCGTTTCTTAATAAATACAGGTGAAGGTAGAAATCTTGACTTAAGCTGAGATGTGACGTCTGACACAAGTAGGTTATGCTAAAACAAGAAATTAAATTGTTTAAATTTTGTTTTTTAGTTTTTATAAATTTTTAAGAAAACTTACCGTCAATCGTTTTCTGGCCTTCATTATCCTAACAATAGCTGCCTCAATTTCATGCTTACGATCTTCGTCCACTTTGCCACGTGTCTCTCGCCTTTCTGGCTCAGATTCACCCTTTGCAGCGACCGTTTGAATTTTAACCCTAAAGGAAGTTTGTAAATTAGTTCCAAAGGCATTTAAGTGATTGAATTTATTTTATTTTATATTTTACCTATGGAACTTCGATATGAATGCATCATTAATATGAAATTCATTTGAGGGTTCAATATCCTTTGTTTTGGGATTGCGCACTAACAGTCTTTGTGCTGGTTTACCCATTGACAGTGATTGTAAGGCCCTGATAAGTTCCCTTTCGGGAATATCTGTTTCTTGTTGAATTTCATCGTATGAAAGGCGTTCACGATTGTTAAATAGCATAAGAACACACATCTGAAATTAAAAAGCAATATTTTAATAAACATTTTATTAAAGTCAAAATAAAGGTTTTAAAATTCGTATGAGATAAGAAAGCGAACTAAATATTGTCATTATTATTACTGAGGGAAGAGTTTCTGAGTTTCATAAAAAATTGTCCCATCTCTTTTTTTTAAAAAACGTTGTTCCCAAAAAATATATTAACTTGAAAAAAACTTATCGACAGTCAACCGCATCAAATTATTTATAAAATATTTTGGAAGCTTACATTTTTCGTCTGGAGCCCTTAAACCAATTTGTTCTTATTTGACTAATAGAACTTTATTCATTGAATCTGTTACACAAACTAACGTTAGAACTTAAGTTTCGAACCCACGCATATCAGATTTGCTCAGTCTTAGAGGTCGTGTGCACTACGCACTCCACCACTTTAGACCACTGACGTCACAGGTCGAGATGTGTTAATTGTTTATCAAATAAATTTGAAGCATCAACATTTTTATAAGCTCCTTTAAATATGCTGTTTTGTTCCGCCTCCATTTTTCTCCATACCTTATTTCGATAGACTTACAATTCGTAGTACGTATCAAAGGGGAGAGGTTGGAAGATCGGTAACGAACCAGACTATTAAGTTATTATTATAATTTTTATTGTACTGTTCGTACTAGAATGCCAGCTTGTTAGACTTGACCATTCTTTATTCCGTCAATTTCATTGAATGTTATAGACTTACAATTCGTAGTACGTATCAAATAAAGTATGGAGAAAAATGGAGGCGGAACAAAACAGCATATTTAAAGGAGCTTATAAAAATGTTGATGCTTCAAATGCATTTGATAAACAATTAACACATCTCGACCTGTGACGTCAGTGGTCTAAAGTGGTGGAGTGCGTAGTGCACACGACCTTCCGGTCAGTTAATTCTAGTGACCCTGGTATGTTCCCTAAAATCAACAAGATATTTAGGAAAAAGCACGACAATGACCTTCCGTGTCTGAAACTCCAAAGAACTGAAGAGAACAGAGACGTACTCATGACAGCGCAAATAGATCCAGAAGAAGCCATCTTTGACGATGACTTTTATATAATTGAAGATCCGAAGGAAAAAGTGGAGGCGGTGGGAGCTGCTTTCCAGCAAGTGTACAAGGTGAATGTTAGCATTCGCCCCAACCACGACCTGGAAAACAGAGCCCTACTTAATCACTTTTACCTTCGAAATGATATAACACATTGGCGATCTGAGAACAGCGGTTTTATGCGGTTCGATGGCGATTCCTTGGCAAATGCCATAATCGCCGAGCAAACGGGACCAAGTCCCTTGTTAGTGACGAAGGTTGAGCTTCAGCTCATCTTCAACTCAATAAAAAATAAAAAGTCAGCAGGTGTCGATGGTATATCCAACGTTGTACTAAGACATTTACCGATGGAGGCAATTGACATTTACACCACACTCTTCAATAATGCACTGAATAATGCATATTATCCAGTGCATTGGAAGACCGCTGTGGTTCATCCTCTCCCGAAAAAGGGAAAGGACAACTCCAACCCGTCAAATCTTCGGTCGATAAGTCTTCTTCCGAGCATCAGCAAAGTTTTCGAAAAAATAATCAATAGGGCTCTGACTAAGTGGGCTGCGGACAACAAAATAATTCCGGATAAACAGTTCGGGTTTAAAGCGGGTCATGACACAACTCATGCTGCGTCTAAACTCGTTTCTGATATCCAATGGAATAAATCAAAACAACAATGCACAGGTGCTGTTCTGGTTGATTTGGAAAAGGCCTTTGACACCGTATGGTTAGAGGGTCTTTGCCTAAAACTGAGCAGGCTTGGCATAAGCAAGCCATTGTTGTATATACTTTATGATATGCTTAACAGTCGAAAGTTTGTTGTCAAAAGGGGCAATGTAACTTCTACCACAACATTCTTAATTAAAAATGGTCTTCAACAGGGAGCGGTGAATTCGCCGATTCTCTTTAGCATTTACACCAGCGATCTGATAGGTAGTCTTACAAAGGCAATTGCGTACGCCGACGATCTAATTGCGTACAGAACGGCCCGAAAGGTTTAGGTCATTAGAATTCTCTTGCAGCGTGATTTCGACAAGATTCAGCGATATTGCGACGACTGGAAACTGAAAATAAATGTCCAGAAGTCGGAGACAATTCTGTTCCGGACTCCGTTGTCTAGGGCCACGAGGGATACGTGCAAGAATTGGCGCAAGATGGTTATCGTTGATCTTCACGGGCAGCCATTAGCGAGCAAAAGTGTAGTGAAGTACCTCGGTATCTGGTTAGATCAGTATTTATATTTCGACCGACATATAAATGCTGCTCTGACACGGCCAGGGCCTTCGCTCTGACGAAACGGCTGTTTTTTAGCAGTCAGCTTGACCCCAGAGTGAAGGTAATTTGCTACATGGCCTCATACGGCCGATGATCGTTTATGGTTGTCCTGTGTGGTTCAACGTTGCCCCTTCCAAGATGGAGAAGTTTCGGGTGTTCGAGCGGCAGTGTTTACGACGCTGTACCGGCTTATATCGAACAGCCGAATCTTCTTACGTGCATTACTATTCCAACGAGGTCCTATACAACGGGGCTCGAATCAACAGAATTGACAATTTCGTGATAAAACTCGTTTGAGGTCACATTGCAAGAGCTATGTCTTCGACCAACAATTTAATTTTCGGGGCGTTCTATCCGAACGACGAGTATTTTGAAAGTGCACGCTTGAGCGGCTTTATTCCACCAGAGGCATTCCTCTTTTTAGACAGATGCGGTCTGATACAGGATAGATTGGCAGTTCTGCTAATCTACCACGTCAGACGACGAACCGTGGATAGGCGACTCCTGTACAATCGGGAGGTCATGGCACAAGGCGGAGCAGAGCTCCTTCGGTTCAATAGGGCTGTGTCCGAACGGGACCGAACTGTTAGGGTGAAGCAGGAGAACCAGTTTTGGTGGCTTCAATCGGCACTTGATAGTGGGTAGTCGGGATGGGGTTTTAAGCCTTGGACGGCTTACATACTTGTTTTATAGTTTTAGGGTTTAGTTTTAAGTAGAATAGGCATGGTGGCACAAAAAAAAAATACAAACAAAAAATATACACAAAAAAACATGGAATAAAAAAATAAATACAAAAATAAAAAAAAAGAACAACAAAATATGAAAAACAAAAAACGTTAGATAGTTAGATTTGCTGCTGTGGTTGTTCTAGTTATAAGTAGTTTATAGGTAGAATAGGTAGTTTTAGTTAGCTTTAAGTTTTATATTAAGGACCTTAATTTAAGTAGTTTTTAAGTAAAAATAAAAAAGGATATTGATATTAGTTTTTTTCTGAATTTTCTAATGAATAAAAAATAAATAAAATGGAATTGAAGTTGAATAGATCTTAGGGCCGAAAGGCATTAGCATTAAGTATTATTGTTTAACTTGTGTCCGTATGGGACCAGTTAGTTAGTTGTAAGTTATGGTTAATTAGGCTAGTTTTATGAATTTTTGTCTAGCTTTTAAGATAGGTTTAAGATTGAAGTAATAAAAATGAATTTGAAAAAAAAACGAATTGCAGATTTTTCCATACAAAATCCAGTTTACGCAAGAACTAAAACCAGAAGATCCTCAAATGGTATCGGAGTATCCAACACTTTTTGAGGCCAGCGATTGCTGATAGTTAAAATATAAAATGTCAGGTGGCACTCCTAAGGGCCTAACAATTCAGTATTTAATTGGCTTTTAAGTTCTCTGGATTTGAATGCACAAAATTTTATCTGTGGAGTAACTTGAAGAGTAAAAAGCACGTAAATAAACCCAACAAAATAAAATAAATAAACTCCAGATTCCCAACAAAGTGTTATGGAAAACGATTTAGAAGGAACCCAAAACTATAACACAAAAACATAAGTCTATAAAAGTTAAAATCACTTTAATTAGAAGGTCACATTTTTCAATAACCCAAACAAATGTAAGAAAATGGGTTTCCACGAAATGGTCAATATTTTCTTTATAATCAAATCGTTCCCTCTTCAAAACTCAAAACTATGCTTTGTAAAAGTTGATCAAAGAAATTTTTGCAACTCTCTTGTTAACCGATGACTTAACATTCTCCGAAAACTCCTCAAACACACCTCTCAAGAATGATCCCCTTATTTGTTTGAAGAAATAAGAGCATCCAAATACGTTTCTTTTGACTTGCTTTTGAATATCCGAACCCTATATATTCGTAAAATAAGAAAGTTACTAAACTTCGAGAAGTTAATTATCTTGTCAAAAACAAAAGAAGCGGTTGGTGGAGTTGTGTACTCTGAACTACTGAAATTAAGTCTCTCATTCCGCCTTCCTAATCATTGTAGCGTGTTCCAGGCGGAACTTTTGGCGATAAGAGAAGTCTTGTCCTGGCTTAAAGAAAACGTGATATCAACATCTGATATCCGTATTTTCTCAGATAGTCAGGCCTGCTATCAAATCTCTGGACTCTTTCTCTACAAACTCTATAACAGTCCATAACTGTCGATCATCTCTAATGCAGATGGCACAACAGTTTAATATTCACCTTTGCTGGGTGCCGGGCCATAGAGACATTTCAGGTAACTGTAAGGCAGATGAACTCGCAAAGAACGGTACAGTACGGCCCATCCTACCACGTTTGGCACGTACTGGCATACCAATCGGTACTTGTAAACTGTTGCTAATGCAAGACGCTGTGAGGAGGGCAGGCACCAGGTGGAACAACATCACCACGTGTCAAGTCACAAAAAACATCTGGCCAACACTGGATTTAAAACGTTCAAGGTGCTTGCTCTCTCTAAGCAGATCGCATATAAGCTCGATAATAGGTGTCATAACCGGACACTGTCTAATAGGAAAGCACGCCACGCGACTAGGCGTATTCTCAAATGACTTTTGGAGAAGCTGTATGGACGAGGAAGAGGAGAAAACAGTTCTTTACCTTCTCTGTACATGCCGTGCTCTTGCTCAAAAACGCAAGAATTACCTAGGAGAATTCTTCTTTAACGATCTAAATCATATCAGCATAATCAGCCTCTCACGTTTCGTAAGGGACTCAAACTGGTTCCATTGAGCTTAGGAGGAAGCCTCAAGATTCATTTGGTATTACAACGGGCCTTTAAAGTGGCCTAAGTGTGTCCATTTCCATCTTGGACAGCCACTATAACCTAACCTAACCTAACCTTTGGATCCATTGGAAAGGGAAAGGATTGTGTAGAGTATGAGAAGATTGGTGAAGATTTAGGTTGACGGCACCTCCCTCATTATTTCTATGAAAATTTAAGAATGTCTGTAGGTGCAAGGACGAGACGTCGCATAAGTCGTCGAAAAAATAATTTCCTAATATTGTCATTCTTTTTTTGCCTACGTTTGTGCATTCGCATAGAAAGTAGAAGGTATTATCCACCGTCTCCTCGTCCTCACATCCTTTACGGGTCCAATGAGTTGTGATCCGTTAGAAAACCTATTAATGAGGACAGCTGAAGCCTTCCTAGTTGCTTAAGAAATTTCGTTTTGCCTTTGTAAATCTTCGGCTATAGATTTCTAGAAACTCTGCAAGTTTCAACAGGTGACCACCTGCTTTTTTGCGATTTCAACTAAAATTGGGTGCATTTGTTCATTTACCTCCTTTATTGGGCAGGGTAAATAAATATTTTTTGGCTTGAAATACTAACCTGGTACGTGGATACTTGGAGGACGTGTTTTCTGGTCGTTGTGGGGCCACCATTATTACTCGAAGACAAACTAGAACTTGGTCCATCTTTATCTTTTTCACATTCTGATTTCGTTCCATAGAAAACTGCATTTATGTATGCCGTTCCTAAAAATAAATAAATATTAAAACACCTTTGCTCTTTAACTGAATTATTAAATACAAAATCATACCCATTTGTGGTTGTAATGTTAACTGCCGACCAGAATGTTTATCTAAATAGAATTTTTTAAACGTCTCAAATGCAGTTCTCGGCGCTACTGGTATATTACAATTAGGCGTAGCAGTCTTGAAAAAAAATTAATGGAATGGAATCATTAATAAATGTTTATTTGTTTATATGTAGAAAAAAAAAACTCACCTGTGTTGGCCAGAAACCTGTTGTTAAAATTCTAACTGTTAGCTCAACGCCCGATAACGATAATTTATGATTATTTACATAGTTTTTAAATTCATCCATTATTGTGTTTGACACAGACATGTCCTTGAACATTCCTTCTAATTTAGAAGTAAATTGACACCCACATTCAGTCTAAAAATTATTAAACATAAATAATGGCAATTGAAAAATGTTTAATACAAATTTAACCTTTAATTTTGATATCATATTCTTTTCGAAATCATCTGAGACTGATTTGTTTAGCAACAATCGCTTGGCTAGATGTGTCTTGTAGTAACGTTCAAATACATCCTTCTCCAAGAGGAATCGGAAAAGTACCATTGTCTTGTCCAGTATTGTCTCGATTTCCTGTTCGGTCATCTAAAAAAAAGTCATAAAAGCTTAGACAAGCTCAAAAAAAAAAACTACAACCAAAAATAAGTGTCTTACTCCTTTGCCACCTTTTTTTAATTTGTCATCAATGAAGAGCGACAAATATTCGGGTGATTTACTATTTAGATTGAGAAAATGTTCAAAATCCGAGGAAATCATATTCTTGAAGATCCTGTCATTGTTGAACGAATGATGCAGGAAATGGTCGAAGCGATCCTTTAGGTCGAGGAGATTTTGCACAAACGTAATCGGATTGGTGCCGTTCTCTTCTTCTTTGACAAGCAGGCGGCCCTGTTCCCGGAGGTAGGCTGATACCGTGTCGGCAATCACCTTTAAGCCCTTGTCTTTGAGGCGGGAGAATAGCTTATACGTGCATGCCAGATCGTCGGTTTTTGAGTTCTTGATCATGTACACAACACCAGAGTTCTCCATTTCCACAATGGTTCGCATGTGGTGCTTGATTAGTTCATCCTCAACAACCTTAACGATGCGTGGCTCGGTGTCCTTATCGAGATACAATGCAGCACGAGCTGATTCCTCTTGAATTCGTGCCTAAAAATAGGAAACAAAGCCCTAGATAAATATCTGTATACAAATGGAACTTCCTTCGAAAGACTAAACTTACCTCGACTTTTTTTATGCAAACACCAGCATCATTTTCAGCTAAATATTTTTGCGATTCTACTTTGTAGAAGGACGCAGATTGCTTTAAGAACGGTACCTCGAAATCATCCTCGTACACCGACCTCGTATTAATTCCCAGCGACATTAACATCTGGCATGCATTCTTAATGGCCAAATGGTTTATGACCTCCCCACTTCTCTCCAGCAGAACCATCCCAAGCAATGTCTCTCGCAGATGTTCCTGAATCACTGGATGTCGGACGATCTTGAGAGATGACACACACACACACACACAACACAAATTCATTAAAAAGTCTGCAGAAACCATTCAATCAACCTCCAAAAAAATAACTCACCTGTTCCTTAAATATAATCAATCCCAAGTTGTAGACATTTTCAACTTCACGCTGCTGGACGAACACTCGATCCATGTACATGAGGATGTCTCGGATCATGACCATTGACGTTTGATGGTCATTCCACGCTTGATTCAGCTTTGGCAAAAAGTTGTTATGTAAACTATCCAGGACCTCGGGTCGCACCTTGTTCTCCAAATGGTCCGACACAACCTCCCTCAGTCCGAAATACAATCGATTTCCGTGTTTGTGCAACACCATGGTATAGGCATTGCGATATAGTTCCTCGAACGACAACCCGGAGTTGTTTTTCTTTTGGATTTCTTGTATGGCATTTTTCAGACTCGCCCAAATTGTCTCCACATATTTTTCGTCCATAGAAGTCTGATCAAAGAAAAATTAAGAACAAAAAAAAAAAAAAAAACAAACAAATTAGTATCAACTCAAAAGCCTACTTGGAAGCCAGAACTATAATGAGATATCCAAAGTGGAAATAAAAGATGAATTTCGGTGACGGAGAGAATTTTGGGGAAATCATTGCGATAGAAGGACGAACGATGACGACGAGGCAATTGAGAATTTCTTAATGCTCTTTGTGTCTTTCGCATTTTGAGGGATTCGTGCTGCAGCCCGGTGCTGATGATTTCAAGCACTTGATGTGCATTTCTATTGAACGTCGCTGCTGATAGCCAGCCTCAGGTGTTTTATTAACAAAACAATAATTTTAAAAATTCCCTAACCCCTCCTCGGTTTACTTTTATGATTTTTATTTTAAATTATTTAAAAAGTTTAAAATGATTCGAAATTAGAAATAAAATTGAAAGCAATATTTCAAATAGAAGTTTATTAGAAAGCTAACTAGAAAAATGCGTTTACAGTGAGGAGGGTGGTTTTTCCTCTTGAAAGTAAATTGTCTCAGTATTCTTTTGTGGTTCTTAAATTGGACACATTTTAACAAATAGGGTGTGGACAAAATATGAATTTGGGTATTGACTCTGTGACTATGTTGTTCTTTTCTTGTGGACTATCTTGTTTTCAGGAAATAAATCAAATCACCCTTTCAAACTTTGACAATCATTTGTTTGACACTTTCAGGTTTTTTTCGAAGGTAACGGATAAGAACAGAACGTATCTTTGTTGAATGGATTTTAGAGAACTTTATAGCTTCATTTTGGATTGAAGAATACGTTAACAACCTGAATTCTGGATTTGACACTATCATTTCGTACTTTGAATGATTTAAAGTGCCACACAGTTGGGGACAAAAATTGACATTTTGCACAGATTTAAGGCAAAAGTTATATCACGCTTGAGAAACGTAAGATTGTGAAATTTCACCAAGTAAGACTTTAAGCGGATTTAAACTAAATTCCTTCAAAGTTTTCATGAGCCGAAAGTAATATTTAGACGAATTTGAGGAAATTAGCCATCGAAAATTGTGCCAATAATTTTAACCATTTTTGAGTGACGAATAACAGCTTTTAAAATCCTTAGACTCTGTCTCTACAAATTCACTAACAGCCCTAAATTGTCGATCATCTCTTACGGAGATGGCTACACAGTTCAACATTAACTTTTTCTGAGTGCCGGGCAATAGAGACATTCCAGGAAATTGCAAAGCTGACGAACTTGCAAAAAGCGGAACAACTTTACCTCTGCTGGCTCATAATGCTAGCATAGGTATCCCCTTAGCTACATGTAAACTCATGCTAGAGCACGATACCATAGAGAAAACAAACTTCAGGTGGAATAACACCACCACCTGTGTAGCGACTAAACGAATTTGGCCTAATCTTAGCCCCAGACGCTCAAAACAATTAATCTCTCTGAGTAGATTGCACATTAGCTACGTTATAGGTGTCCTGGCTGGGCACTGCTTAATAGGAAGGCATGCTATTCGACTTGGAGCTCCTGCAAATGATTTTTGTAGGAGTTGCATGGACGAAGATTAAGAGGAGACAATCTCTCATCTTCTGTGCACATGCCCTGCCTTATCACAAAGACGTAGAATCCTCCTTGGAGACTACTACTTTAACGATACCAGTGATCTAAAAAATTCAGACATTACTTGTCTCCTACGCTTCATTCGAAGCTCCAATTGGTTCAACGAGTTAAGCTGATTAACTGATCCATGTGGTATCACAACGGACCATACTTTGGTCTAAGTGTGTTGGACGTCCCAAACCAACAGCCACTTTAACCCAACCTAACCTAACAGCTTTTAAAAAAGTTATTGCTACAAATTTCACTGAGGCCATGAGAAGTTGAATTAAGTTAATATTAAGAAGCCATTTCTAAATGTTTTTTTCTTTTTTTTTTAAGTGAAAGAAATATTATAATTCTGTAAGAGTTTGGACTTTTTTTTAAACAATCCGCTTACGGTACAGAAACATAATATAGGCGATTTTTCTGAATATATACATATATGTTCAACAACTCTAAAGTTGAGATTGTGTGAATGCTTAAAGAATTAATTCAGAACATATAGGGAACCTTTATCTTTAATTCCTATAAAAGTGGAAGACTAGTGTAATCCATCCCAACCAGAAATACCGTATTGAAGAATTGAAGAACATTACAAAGTGAATACAAGAATCTTATGAATAAATAAATAAATTAGGTGGCGCAACAGTCCATGGAGAACCAGGGCCTAGTGACTTAGAACTCTCAACCAATCCTGTGTGCGAGTAATGTTGTCAGCGATGGAAAGGGACCTACAGTTTATATGCCGAATCCGAACTGCTAATTTGAGAAAGCACTTTTCATGACAAGAATTACTCTTGGAGGATTTGTCAATTCCTCGCAAGAGGCAGTACCCGTGAAAGAAAGTTAGGTGGCACAGGCAGGGATTGAACCCAAGACCCTTTGCATGATAGTCCAACGCACTAACCATCACGCTACGGGTACTACTACAAGAATCTTATGATACCACGATTTTAGTTCCTAAAACGTTGAGCGTGGTTAAAATACTTCTCATTGGTTAGACCCAATTTTTTGAATTCATTTAGAATCTCAAAGCGAAAACACCTTTTATTGCAAGTAGTTTTAATAGAGAAAGTAGTGGAGTTATCATAAGAGTTATATGAGCTATTAGGATACTTGAATTGCTTTAAATCAGACGCATAATAACTACGGTATGGTAGGTTAACCAGGTTTTTAACAAATTTAATCTGAATTAATGTTTGTTAGAAGTAAAATTCAGCCGTATTTTTGCATTAACACTAAAGCCACATCATAAGCAAAAGTTAACGTTTGAAAGGTACAGAGAATTTATATATGTAGGTCAGAAAAAGATTAGGGCCAAAGACGGATCCCCATGGAACCCCTTAGTTAATACTTTTCTCATCACTATCAATACAAATTAAATTTTGCGCTCTATTCTTCAAAGATGCACTAAACCAATCCAAGATAAAGGCTCTAAATTCTGCATTTTTAATTTTGTTTTAATAAGATACCGTGGTCTACAGTGTTAATGCTTTTAAAATAAAAACATAATGACCAATGTATAAATGATGGAGCAAAAAACAGTCTATTTAGAATAGTAAACAAGAATTTCTTTGCCAAAAGTCTTTGGTGAAACGCCTCAGTTGAAGAAAAACAGGCTCAAAACATTGAACTTAAAGGTCATCCACCGTTTACCCTGGGTTTGATCTTAAACGACTATTTCTTGTTCTCAAACCTTGAAGTTAAATTGCCAGGACATCCCTGGATGCCTTCAAAAATAATGTTGTATGGGGCAGCAAATATACATTCGCAAGCTCAATTAATTTTAGCCAATGCCAACTTACGACAGTCACACAATCATCCTCAATACGACTGAAAAACGACAAGGAGCTCTCATTATTTTATCGTGATCTTAATAAACAATGCTCAAGTAAAATAGCCAGTTACATTCCTCCCCTCAATCAATCTTAATTCCCGTACTTTTAGGAATGCTAATCAGTTTACCCTTGAGTATCATTTCAGGCGCTCTGTTAAGTATAATGTGGAGAGATTCATAATTTAGCTGCACTGCACGAATGCTTTCCGCGCACCACAAAAAAAGCCTTGAACGGGCGACATTTGAACATCCGCTTTTACTTCTTGAGCTCCGTTGTTTTAATAAAACGGCAATCGTCTTAAAAATTTAAATAAAACACTGACAATATCAGTAAATATTTAAGATATTTTGTTAGTTTTTTTGTAATCAAATTTTGTCCTGAAAAATATTGCTGCGGTTATGTTGGTCAAACCTTCAATTTTTTTAGGATTGTTTTTGTCAATGTATATTTTTTTTATATATGTATATTTGCCCAAAACCTTCCAAAATCGTTTTAAGATGTTGAGGATTAAATCTAAACACAATCTATATATATAAAAATCAATGCCACTTTTCGTTGTAATGTTATAACTCAACAATGCCTTTACCGATTTGGCTAATTTTGGTCTTGAATTATTCGTGGAAGTCCAGAAAAGGTTTGTACGTAGAGAAAATTTAAAAAAAAATCTTGAAAATGTGTAAAATAAACATCTTTCTATACTCCCATATACATACAAACAATTTGTACTAATACTTAAAAGCCAATTTGAACCTTTGGCAAAACAATCGAAGACGTTAGTTCTGTCAAACAAATTGAATGTCATCGTATGTTATTTCAGTTTATCAGCGAAAATTATTGCTTTGTTGTGTTTATATTTTCCAAAATATTGTTGAGTTATTGCTTTGTGTTTATATTTTCCAAAATATTATTGAGTTGTTGAGTGAAGGTAAAATGCCACGAGCAAGACGACCAAACATAGGCCGGCGAACGCGTAATGCAAATCAAGTGGCATTATTAAGACAATCTCAGACTACAGATTAACGCGCACAAGCTAATGCATCGCAGCGGGAACGTACTGCACAGAATAGATCTGTTGACCCTGTACCTGTACTTAATCTTGCATGGCGGCGATCACGAATACGTCGTGCTGTTTTGGATGAAATGCCGCGTGCTGCTTTTAATTACAATAGTCAGATTGATTATAGTATGTACGGATACATTGGAATGATGGACGCAATATGTCCACATTGTGATGCGCTATTGGTAAAGTGGGATTGCCAACATTAGAAACTCCACCCGAACCATTGTATTCATTTATTTTTGGGACATCTCAAACGTCGAAGCAGTTTTTAAGTAATATTCAACAATACAATTCGGCATTTCAAATAACTTCTTTTGGTGCTAATAAAATTATTAGAGATAATTTTATGCAGACTTTTAAGGTAAATACCTCAACAGGATTGTCCCATGTTTATATCAATCTGAATCATAAAGTCTTAAAAATTCTGATTCAACATCTACCTAACTTTGCATACATGTTACAGATTCAGTGCCAGATTTATCATATCATGAAGCTGGTTCGTTATTGCCATACCCCGACGATGATCATCAATTTTTGCAAAATTTATTTTATTGGTGATAAAAATCGTGAATTGGATCAACGTTGTGCAATAGTTTCAAATACAAGTCGTGAAATTATTCGTGAGCCACAAAGGTTTTTCCATCAGCATAACGCATTAGTTCAATTGTTCAAAATTGCTCTTGATCGTATGCCATCTGATAATCACAAAATTGTAATAGCACCAAATTGAATATTCAACAAAAACATGTATGTATATGACACAATCATACAAGCCGTTTCCAATAATGCAGGTGGATTATATTTATTGGATGGACCTGGTGGTACAGGCAAAACTTTCGTTGCATCATTGATTTTAACGACTATTCGATCGGAACAGAAAATTGCATTGGTACTTGCATCTTCGGGAATTGCTGCTACATTATTAGAAGGTGGTCGGACCGCACACTCTGCATTAAAATTGCCATTGAGTGTACAGGTGATTGAAACTCCAACTTGCAATATTTCGAGAAATTCTGCTATGGCAAAAGTTCTGCGATTAATGTAAATTTTTTTATGGGATGAGTGCACAATGGCGAATAAAAAATCAATAGAAGCATTTAATCGAACAATGCAAGATTTACGCAGTAATCAACAGCTTTTTGGTGGTGATCTGATATTGCTGTCAGGGGACTTTCGTCAAACATTGCCTGTCATTCCTCGATCAACTCCTGCTGATGAAATAAACGCCTGTTTGAAGTCATCAGTTCTTTGGAGATATATACGAAAATTGACACTGAACATTAATATGCGTATTCACCTACATAATGATGCAACTGCCCATGAGTTTTCAAAACAATTGTTAGAAATTGGTGATGGCAAAATACCAATCGACAGTACCAACGGATTGATCACTTTGCCGAACAATTTTTGTACAATTGCGCAATCTATAGATGAGTTGATTGAATGTGTTTTTCCGAATATTTGTCAGAATTACAGAAATCATGATTGGTTGAGAGCACGCGCCATTTTAGCACCGAAGAACATTCATATCAATGCTATTAATTTTAAAATTCAAGCGAAATCACCAGGTGTAGTCACGAACCGGCTGGTATACAACTGCATTGCTTGAATCTGAAAATTGGTTCTTAGATTATATTATTGCGAAATATTAATTCACCAAAACTGTCTAATGGCACAAGATTGGCAGTGAAAAAGTTATTGCCAAATTTGATTGAAGATACAATCTTAACTGGTAAATCAAAAGGAGAAGTGTGTTTGATACCGCGTATCCCTATGATTCCACCTGATATGCCATTTGAATTGAAATGATTACAATATCCTGTGCGTTTATCATTTGCAATGTCCATAAATAAGGCTCAAGGGCAAACACTTCACGTTTGTGGTGTCAATTTGGAGGAATCATGTTTTTCACATGGCCATTGCCTGTTCCAGAGTCGGTACCCCCAACTGTTTATTTATTCATGCTCAAAATGGAAAAACAAAAAATATTGTTTATCCAACTGTTTTAGACTAACCCATATAGACCCATCATAGTAAGAGTACCCAATTCTTTTTTATTTTTTAGTTTTTACTCTTTGCTGATAAATATAATATAAACAATACATCATTTGGGTCATTTGGACTTTTAAATAGCTAGCAATTTAAAATATTTGTTTGTTTGAAATTTGAATAAATGAACTTAATAATCATTTTTTTTTTATTACTATGCCTTATACGTAGCGAAGCACGTACCGGGCCGCTAGTATCGTATAAAAATAAAAATCTCTACCGCTTGTAGAGAACCAGGTCTTAGTGGCTTCCAAATCTCAACCAATTCTGTGTGTGAGTAATGTCAGGAAAGTGTCGATCTACAGTCCAATTCTGCGAGATGCACTCTTTGCAGATTCTTCAGAAGAAGAAAGATCCGTAAAAAAATATGTGTAGGTGGCTTTGGCAGAGATTGAACCCAGGCCTCCTACTAGTCTTACGCATTTTAACTATCACGTCAATACTACCCTTTTTCCTAAAATTATTTAAATCTAGGAATTATTGCATATTAAGAGTGCTTTAAGATACAGGGTGTGGCAGAGCCGACTGACGAGTTTTGATGGGCTATAAATAACGAACAGTAAAACTTAGAGAAAACATTTTTTTTTATTATATATATCGAATACTGATTGTATTCGACTGGTATGGCCTCGATTTCCGCATTAATTTATAGGGATGGAATGATAAATCTTCGTGAAGAATTCTCCTCAAAGAACGGTCTGAGATTCCCAAAGCTACAGCGTGTTTCCGAGCTGAGCGTCTTGGTGACTGCTCAATTGACTCTCTAACCAACTGCACATTTTCGGGGGTTCTTACCGTTCCAACTTCCAAATTCCGTATCCACAATTGGATAGTGTTTGCAGAAGGAACAGATTCAGCACGTGGAATGCCGAAGTGTATACGAAAAGCCCTTTGTGAAGCGATCACAGAATGATTATTTTCGTAATATGCACGCACGACGAAACCACGATGTACAGTACACCTATCCAGACCATGATTACGAATAAAAACGGCATTACCGTACAATTCAAAATATACCACTTATTAAGGCCTACTCTTATCTTATCACAGGCTAATGACCTCATTAAACTCGTCAGTCGGCTCTGCCGCACCCTGTATTTGCTATAAAATCACCTGAGTCTGTCCCTTAAAATACATAAATTGGGCTTAATTTCCGATCTTCTTTAGATGAAAAACAAAAGTTCAATATTCACCTTTTTTTAGGTGCGGGTCTAACTAATATGGTCAAAGCTTAACGTAAACTTTCAAAGAAACTCATGTGTCTTGTTAGATTAAACACTGAGAAATATTTTACTATTAACATTTTTGTGGAGTAAATTGTTTTATGGGCCAATGAAAGAAAAAATCGCGTTGAATGCTGGAAGAGCTTCGGGAATCCATACGTTGAAATGCCTCCGACCTCAACTTCCAGTATACATACAAAATTATTGAACATACAACGGTGTAGAACATCTTTAGGTTAAGATACTGGAGGATTAGATGTTGGCTTAATCATCTGAGGAGATGCTTTAAAGTGTTTTATATAGTAGAAAAATAGCCAACACATTTTTAGATAAGCTGCATAAGGCCAGAATGATACCCTATTAAAAATCTTTCGACTGACATAAGGACAGAAGTGTCTCAGTGCAAGCCAAGTAACGATAAATTACTCTGGTCAAAGACTTCAAGCTGTTATAGAAGAATTATTGATTTGCGTTACACATTTTCTTTACTTTATTTTTTTAGTTCCAACATTTTGAAAATGCCTGGGAAATTTGATCTACCTCAAAGTCTTTTTATAACTATTTAAATGGCTTAAAAGCTTATTGATTTAACAGGAAATAAGTGTATTCGTAGTATCAAATCAGTCTTCTTATAGAATTGATAATGTTCTCTGGTGTTATTTTCTTTTACCACAGCTGTAGGTATCCCTGATAGGAATACTTAGCTCAACTTGGATCTTGGAGAGTAGCCAACATCTCACCTTCTAAATTCATGGCCTGTCCTGTCAAAAAGACGAAGACTTCACCTAGGAGAATTCTACGACAATGATCCCAGAGCAATACGATACATTCCGACATTTAAAGCCTTAAACGCTTCATAGCTCAAAATGGCTTAAAGAATACGGAAGGACCTTAAATTCATGCGGTATCACAACTGACATAGCTTTTTCAGCCAGCAGCAAAACTAACCTAACCTAAAAGAAGTCTGTAGGTAGTTGAATTTAAGCTTATCACCCTATATCTAGATATAAACAATTTTATTCTAAAAGGCACCCAAATATTCAACTAAAGTAGTTTCCTATTTATTTACTTACTAAGCATATTTACACTTATACATAAATTATGTATTATTTGTTAAGGTTTATTTTCTTACCGGAAAGGCACGAATTCGCATCTTTCCTTCCTTCTTGGGAACAGTCCCCCTTATATTCATGTTCTGGAGACGTCTGCAATTCTCCTCCACTTTATCAGATTTTTACAACAGAATTTCTCAAAATTGTGATTAATTTTTGTTGTTGATCTTTCTTCTTCTTGTTCTTCCTGTGTCGTTGTGAACTCTCAAGCAAAATTTCACTGCGAGTGTCCTTGGTCCTTAATTTTTGTTTCCTCAAAAATTGTTAGCTTCACTCATTGATGTTGTTCCTCTATCAAAACGAAAACACTCCTTGTCGTTGTTGCTTATCTGTCGAAGGTTCTCTGAAAAAAGAAAACAAAATATAGAATCGAATAAAATTCATTGTCAGCAAAAATAAATACATCACAGAAAATATATTATGACAAATTTGATTTGGTGAGTTTTTTGAAGGCGGATACGGATGGATTATGGTTTGTGTGTTACCTTTTGGTACATTTGGGGGATTTTGGAACAAAAGGAAAACTTTTCGAGTCAATTGTTTTATTATTATTCTCAGGGACGAACGGACGGACGACAATAAACAATAATAATTTTTCACTGCACTGAAAAATTTTGTGTAAAATTTTCCTTGTTTGCCGCGGCTAATATTGAATTGAACAACAATGAAGGAGGAGGAGAAGGAGGATGAAGAGACGATGGTGATGATGATGATGATGGTTTTGGTTGGTTTCTGCTTCGGAGGAAGTGGAAGAAGGTGTGTGGAAGTGGATTGTCCTCAACCGAGTCAAGTCGAGCCGATTAAAAAATTGTCTTTCTTAATTTTTTTAACTCTTACTTCAATTAAAACACTTTGAAGTTATTTTTGGGAGAGATTTTGGGATTTCAGAATCAATAATGTTGGATTTTTGTTTGATTTTCGGGCTTTTCAATCGAGATCACAAAATAATGTGTGTAATGCAAGAGAAATGGATAAACGAAAAACGAAAACGAGAATTGGTAATTTTTTTTTTCAATTCTTTAATTTCTATTTTTTAGCTCTTTTACTTTTGATTTTCGTATTTCCTTTTTGGTTGTCGTTTTGCGGCCACAAGAAAATACAGAAGATGAAAACGAAAAAACAAAAAGTCACCACCGTCAACATACACAAAAACAATATTCGCTATATTCGCACTCTCGCAGTCTCGCACACAACGATGTCTTTTGATTTTGATGACTTTTTACACGAGATGTAAACGAAAAAGTGTAAGAAAAAAATGCACTTGATTTTCTATTTTGACAGTTCTCTTTTACTTTTGATTCTGTTGGGTGTACGAGTTACGAATTTTAGAT
The DNA here is from genome assembly GCA_920104205.1 of Eupeodes latifasciatus. Classification (NCBI taxonomy): domain Eukaryota; kingdom Metazoa; phylum Arthropoda; class Insecta; order Diptera; family Syrphidae; genus Eupeodes; species Eupeodes latifasciatus. The sequence goes on from OV049925.1 coordinate 152,674,652, forward strand.
GAGATCTATTATTTTCCAGGGATGGTTGCTGTGTGGTGAGTTTTATGTTAGGTGTAATTTATGTCGAATACAGAATCTGATGAATAAGTTGCGGATGGATTGGGATTGATTTTTTGGTAGAAACGCTATTTTTACAGTTGGTGCCATCCGCAGCCTACTCATCGGATTCTGAAATCTATGTTATTAATTCTTTTAATGGGACAGTTTTTGTTTCTAAGATCTCAGAGATTTCCGTGTTCTCAGATATATGAACAAGATTTCTCATAAAAATGTCACACTTTTGCTGTCATAAATCTGAGAACAGAATTTCTAAGATTTGATTTCTCAAGAATTCTCTATTAAAATATAATTATTCAAACATTTTAAGAAGAAACGCAAAGCTAATTTGATTGCTAGGTGAGAATGCAGAGAATTATGCTTATATTTAATTCTCCTGTTTTCAATTCGTCTGAGAAAAATGTTTAACTTAGATATTCGAACACAACATTTCTGCATCGGAGCTAGTTCAGAGCTTTATAAATTTGCTAAGAATGAATTGATGGAGCTAATTACTGAGCGAAGCCACTTTTACTTATTCTTTTAGTGACTTGCACAAAAAAATTACAGTGGGTCCTGAAGACAGTCTTCAGGTGACTGAAAGTTACTGGTAAAGAGATGATGCTTTTGTTTTAGTTTCAGAAGATACAGAAATAAGTGTGTTTCAAAATATATTATATTAGAGGGCTCAGAATTTGATCTATTGAGAGTTTTGCTTTGTTTCTTGCCTAATAGCTCAATATTTTCATTCTTCTCAAGTATACAGAAACTCTTTCTATTAAATTATATTCAAATTTATTTGGATTCTCTTTTTCTTTAGCGAATCACGAATTTTCGCTCATGAAATAATTTAAATTTATTTTTAATTAAATGTTCTAAGTTTCACTTGTTCACATTAATCACTCACAATTAAAGTTTAATTTGTATGATTGTTTGTTGGGTTTTATTGAACATTTATCTTGTTTTAAGATTTTTTCTGAGAAATTATTTATACATTAATTTTTGTTAGGGAAGGAGGGAAAAGGGAGTTTAAAACCCTGAGAAACCCCAAAGAGTTTAAAACCCTGAGAAAATACAAAGTGGTGGTCAAAACAACAAAATATAGCTGGCGTTGCTAGTGAAGTCACCCTATACAGACATTTTTAAAAATTTACTTTTAGCAAGATATTCAAATTCCTTACTTTAAATCTAGTTTTGAATTTAAACCTTTAATATAGAAGTGATAGAGAGCAAACTTATTTTTTAAGTTTCGTAAATAAAATTATAAAACCAAATCATTGTAAAAGCCACCAAGTATAATAACCGCGCTCAATAATAACTTATTTCGATGGGATGGGATCCGACGCTTTATCAGTGACTAGGCCTCTGCCTGCTTTAGTTATTCTTGGGTTTCGATTAATTTCCTTCTTGAAATTTAAAATTTGCTTTTACATCTGTTGTAAAACGTCAATTTAAGTCAGTCAGTTTTTAGGTTCACCATTTTAGTTTCCGCAAAAATTTAGTGAAATAAATGCACCTACCCTTCAGAAAAGATTCTCATACAAATTCAAACTACAAGTTAAAATTATCTAATTTATTATGTTATTAGAGAAGAAGAATTGATGGAGCAACTTTAATAGTAATGAAATCAAAGACTTCAAAAGCCAAGTGAAATAGACAGCGCTTTTGAGAGCATACAAACGAATAAACAAAACAGTTCAAAAAAATCAATTTTGGTTTGCTTAGCGTCAATGTTTTCATAAGACTTGCACCTTTTGTTGTAGACAAATATTGTTTAACTAATTCTATAAAATGTTCTTCTATTGTCACATTTCCAAAACGAAAGTATATAGATGAAAAACATTTTGATTTGCGACTTGATAGTTCAAAAGAGACTAGAAAGTTTATATATCTATGATTTCTTAGATTTGACAGATCACTATTTATTCTCACCTTCCTTCATTCTTACTTTTTTAATTTTTTGCGATGGAGAAAAATTGAGGATTCGAATCTAAAAAGTTATATTCTCAGACAGTTATTTATCTCTGAGATATTAGAAATACAAACTATTAAAATGATGATATGTCAAAGTGAGTCACCAAGTTCAAGTTCAATGTGAACATTATCGATAGCAACTTATCTGAATGCAACACACTGAATCAGAATGACAACAAGAGGTGAATAAAAATCATTCAAAATTTTACAACATGGCATCACCTCTAATCATCAGCATTGCCTCTTTGACAACCCATGCATTCATCACACAAACAAAAACAGCCGACATCTTTCCGAAATAAATTCTTTCATTCGGATTCGGAAGGAAATCGGAATGCGAAAATTTCATAAAATGTCATAATTCGATGAAATTTTTTCCAAGAAAACTTAATGTTTCACCAACAATTACACAAATTATTTCAATAAAAACACCTTTACAAATGTTATTACTAAACAATACTTACATTTCAATAAATTTTGGATTAAAATTTAAGCGATATATTTTATTCACAAATTTACACTACACAATTTTTATAATTCGAATATATTTTCATGTTACAAATTATTCGCTATTATTATGAATTCGAATTGTTTGTCTATCGAGTGGTATAGTTTTCTGTCGCGAATAATGGGGGATATTTGAAAGAGAGATTATGTTTTTGTTTTTTAAAGAAAATTGTTAAATTATTTTTCCTAGCGTAAATATTCACGACGACGACGACGACAACGTTCAACAACCAATCTTGACTTTTCTTCCTCGGTGCCGTCAGTTTTAGTTTTTTTTTTTCTTTCGGAGTTAATAATGGGGGTGGTTAGGTTTGTCTCTTTTTACCACTTTACTGTATTTCTGTTATTTTGTTTTCCCCCTTTTTTCATCTTGTGAATTTTCAACTTGTTCAAGGCCGGGATGACACTACTTTAAGAATATTTTGTATGGATGCTTTTAGATTTAAACGCTGCAACTTCTAGCTTTGTTTTAAAGCACAATAGCAATATTCACATGAGCACGACCAACGAATGAACGAATATTCGTCGATTTTGACATTTCTTTCACATGAGAGTTTTTAATTCGTCGCGAATGAAGTTTGACATTCACCACCGAAACCAAAACAAGAACGATTTTTTTAGGTTAAGTACGCGCGATTTTTTTATTCGTTGCGAGTGTGGATAATGTGGAACGCGAATAAAGTTTGACAGTTCGTATCAACTATAATTTTTTCGCGACGAATAAATTTGTTTTCTTAAATTTATTAATATATGATATTGAAAAGTAAAAGTATGCATCATAAATCAAATAGAAACTATATTGCTATCGTTTTGTTAAGAATTTGTGTGGAAATACATATGTCTTTAAACGTATATAAACTCACATTTTGTAATTCATTCGTCGTTCGTTGGTCGCGCTCATGTGAATGATGCTTAAAGGGTTTTAAACTAACTTTATTATCTGTCGTTGGGTTAAGATAGGATTAAGATATTGCGAATCGAAAGCGTGGGATATGGAAATATAAATAATTTTGAAAAATTCGTTTGTCATAGCAAAATTTCAAACTGTATCGTTAATTTTTATGATTGCAGGAGTCGGTATTTTTAGAAATATGTATTTTATAGAAGAAAACTATGTTCATCGGTATCTACTTTTAAATCCCCTCTTTTTCTAATCTTTTTCTTTTACATTATAAGGGCATTCACTGAATGTGCTTAAAATATGCCGTGTTTATTTATTTATTTATTCATACATAATATCTACTAATAATATTTACAAAATGAATTTAATTAATTTTAATATACCTAATTCATAACTTTTTGTTTGAATACATGTTTTGGAACTTCAAGTTCGATTATATCGGCATATTTGTTAAAAAGTAGGCAAGCTTTTGTAATAGGCTCATTAAGTCCGTAATTAGTCGAGTGTTGGGCTGTAAAGAAAAAATGATTAACCCTCAAACAACGAGCTGGAGTATGTTAGATAAATAGTTCACGTACCTAATTCCGTACAATCAATATGACCAATTAAAACGTCTATTGCAAGTGAAATCAAGAAATAGGTTCTCCTTATCTCAAGAGGTTTTATATCTAACAACGCGCACCGAAATGTATATGCTGGTAAGGGCAGGGTCCAATGGAGTTTCATAAGAGAATATTTCGTAAACCTTTTTTAAATTTGAATCCTTTCTATTCTATTGGAAGCGTTTTTGTAGTAGGGAGACCAAACTACACAACAATATTCCAGAATAGGTCGAACAAAACTGATAAAAAGAGACTTAATTGTATAAGGACATTAAATTCGCTAGAATTTCTAAACAGAAATCCAAGCATAGAATTACCTCTTGACACGATGTAATCTACATGCATTCTAAAATTAAGTTTGGAATCGAATAAAACTCCCAAATCCTTATGATTAGAAACTATTTGCAGGACACTCGCAGATAAACTATAGTCAAAGATAATAGAATTGAAAGATCTAGTAAGCGTGAGAACACAACATTTATTGATATTGAATCCGAAATCATTTAAAAGGCACCATTTAGATAGTTGTTTTAAATCATCTTGGAGCTGTTTACAGTCAGAGATTGAATTTATGAGCCTGTACATCTTCACGTCATCTGCGAAAATCAAACATTGTGAATCTAAAATCAATTTCGGTAAGTCATTTACGAAAAGTAAAAACAATAGAGGACCCAGGTGACTACCTTGGGGAACTCCGGAGTAATTTGAAATTGGCACTGATTTCATGGAACCGATTTTAATGATTTGAATTCTATTTAACAGATAACTCTTAATCCATTCAAACATCTGAGAATGAAAACCTAGCGATTTGAGTTTATTCAATAATAATTCATGGCTTACCCTATCAAATGCCTTTGAAAAGTCAGTATAAATGACATCCACTTGGCTTCTTTTTTCAATTGCGTTTATACAAAAATATTTTCCACTAACAAATCCATGTTGAAAGGTGAGATATGGTTTTTAACTGCATCATACATTTTAAATTTTACCAAAGATTCAAAAACTTTAGGGATCAATTGAAGTTTTGCGATTGGCCTGTAGTTTACAATTGCTTGTTTTGATCCTGATTTATGAATGGGTGTAATGTATGAACTCTTCCAAACATCATGAAAAACACCGTTGCTAAGCGATAAGTTGAAAACTTTTTGAAGTGGTTTTGATAAGCTAAATCTGCAGTTTTTTAATTGTAGTTGTACTACCCGTATGCCGTATATTACGTTTAACCGTATATTACGGCACTATTCAACATTGCATGAATCGGTATTTAAAAAAATTCTAGCGCGTTTATTTATCTTAAAATATCCGTTTAAACCTTTGTCTTAAGGGTAAAAGTTATTTTATGTATCTTCTAATCAGCTTTTATAAATACGACTGCATTAATACTAAAATTGCAATGTTCCGCAAGGTTTTTTTTCCCGGCAATCATGGGATCTGATGGCCTTAATTCAAATCCGACTCTAAAATAAGACATTGCTTTTTAAAATATTACAAAATCGGAAATTTATGCTAAGGCTTTTTGGGGCTATCTAAATTTATGAATTCGTAATGGTTTTCCAAATTTATGGTCCCTATCTCCAATAATTAGTTTAAATGTATTTATTTTTTTCATAAGTCTTTTGAAAAATTGGTATAAGTTGTTAGATCTCACCTGTCTTAGGCGCCAGTTATAGCTACCATTGGTTTTCATCATTGAAAACAAACATTAGATTTTTTTGACAGGTCGTTTATAGCTATCATTAAAAATTTCTGTCATTGAAAAAAATTTCCTGATTGAAAACCACCGAACAATTTTTAGGGGCCAGTTATAGCTATCATTGAAATCAATCCGGAAAAATATTTGAATCGATATTTGACGGTATTTCCCTTTGATTAGAAATGAAAATTATATACTGATCGATCGGAAATCACACAAAGAATTTTTTTTGAGGAACAAAAGTGTAATTACGCATTTATTTTTCTCTAAAAATGTATTTTTCTATTTTCCGGACTGAAATTCATTTTCCTGAACAGCTGATACTTTCATGTTCAAAAGTGAAACGAATCGTTTCACTGATTTGTGTTCCGATTTCACACAATTCCAATGACAGATTTCTGTCAGCAAAAATTTTTCGGTGGATTTCAATCAGAAATTTTTTTTCAATGACAGAAATTTTTAATGAAAGTAAAAACGACCTGCCAACAAAATTCCAAGGTTTGTTTTCAATGATGAAAACCAATGATAGCTATAACTGGCGCCTTACTGATAGAAATCTGTCATTGGAACTGTGTAAAATTGGAACACAAATCAGTGAAACGATTCGTTTCACTTTTAAACATGAAATTATCAGCTGTTCAGGAAAATGAATTTCAGTCCGGAAAATAGAAAAATACATTTTTAGAGAAAAATAAATGCGTAATTACACTTTTTTTTCTCAAAAAAATTCTTTCTGTGATTTCATATCGATCAGTATATAATTTTCATTTCTAATCTAAGGGAAACACCGTCAAATATCAATTCAAAAATGTTTCCGGATAGATTTCAATGATAGTGATAGCTATAACTGGCGCCTTACATGCAAATATTAAAGAATTGCTGAACGATGAAACAGTTTTTAACAGAAAGAGGCAAAGAGAATTATGGCAATAAATTTTCAAAATGCATTACAAAATTTGGTTTTGGATGTATTAAACATTTTTAAATAAGCATGTTTAAAAACCTGATGTGATAGAAAAATTAAAACAAAAAATGAGATTCTAACAACTTAATCCTTAGAAAAAGTATTGTTTTAACGTTTTTTTTTTTTTTCAAAAGTGTGAATTAATTGTGGTCTTGTTTCTTAAACCTTTATATTTAGATTGCTTTTAAAACAAAAAAATTTAAATCAAAACCTCTTCAAATTTGCAGTATTTAATTCACTTTCTTCTTTATAAATTAGGACAAATTACGAAATAATTTCTAAACACAAAAATTATTCACAAAAATCAATCAAATCCCCCAAATTAGAATAAACACAAAATAAATGAACACATATTTAATAAATCGGACAAACTCATAGAAAATTGTGCCAATGATCTGAACGATGATCTCCAAAGAATTATGAGGTGGTCGGTAAACAATGGTCTCTCGCTCAATCCGAAGAAATGTAAATGCCTTGTTATCTCGAAAAAGAAGCTAGATCTGTCTTATTTTCCCTCAATTATGCTTGGTTCTTCAAAAATCGAATTCGTGGATAAGTCAAAGAACTTAGGGTTGGTATTCAACCGAACTTTGACATGGAATGACCATATTAATGAAGTTGTGGGTAAAACATATGGGGTTCTTCGAACTTTATGGACAGCTCAAAAGTTTACACCACCAAAGACAAGATTAGTTCTCGTTAAGACTTTGGTTATACCAGTTCTCGTGTATAATTGTGAAATATTTTATAACTGTGATACTGAAAGCAAAAGAAAACTTCAAATAGCATTCAATAGTGCTCTGCGCTATATTTACAATCTGAGGAGATTCGACCATATTTCACATTTGGAAAAAAATTTATTAGGCATGTCATTTTTTAATTATATGAAGTTTCGTACCATGTGTTTGTTATTCTCCATTCTAAAAACTATGCAGCCGTCATATCTTTTTGATAAAATCCGGCTTTCGACATCCAACAGATCTGCTTGTTTGATTTTACCACATTTCACCTGCCTTACATCTGAGAAACAATTCTTTATCTCAGCTATACGCCTTTGGAATACAATTCCGCGTAACTTGAGAGAACTAAGTGACAAGCAACAATTTAGTGACGAGTTAAGACTGTATTTTATTAACCAAAGCAACTAGCTAACTTTCACCCAAACCCGCTCCCATTTACCCTTACCCTTATCAAGCAACTTCAACTTTAACTTTTAACTTTTTTATGCTTGGAATAACGTAATGTTACTATGATTAATTTGTTTTATGTTTTATTTAATTTTTTATTTTGTTATCTTTTAATTATTTTTTGTTATATTGTAAAGCTTTGTAATTTAAATATTTTTAATTTTCACAAATTTATAAGTGTACTCTTACTTTGAATTGGAATATAATAATAAATAAATAAATATAAATGTAAACTAAAAGAAACATCAACAAACAAATACGAAAAATAGGATTGTTCTTTGAAAAAGAATTTTTGGATTTTAATTTTAAAAAAATTGATTTTTTTCATTCCCAATGAAACACGATTGAAAATAATTATTGTTTTCTGGTTAAATTGTAATTCTTATTTATTTTTCAAAGTGTACTATTACACTACCTTTATTTACAAAACAATATCGTTGAAATACTGCTTATATTAATAAGAAGTAATGGGTGATTTTTTAAGAGCTTGAGAACTTTTTAAAAAAAAAAAACGCATAAAATTTGCAAAATCTCATCGATTCTTTATTTGAAACGTTAGATTGGTCCATGACATTTACTTTTTGAAGATAATTTCATTTAAATGTTGACCGCGGCTGCGTCTTAGGTGGTCCATTCGGAAAGTCCAATTTTGGGTAACTTTTTCGAGCATTTCGGCCGGAATAGCCCGAATTTCTTCGGAAATGTTGTCTTCCAAAGCTGGAATAGTTGCTGGCTTATTTGTGTAGACTTTAGACTTGACGTAGCCCCACAAAAAATAGTCTAAAGGCGTCAAATCGCATGATCTTGGTGGCCAACTTACCGGTCCATTCCTTGAGATGAATTGTTCTCCGAAGTTTTCCCTCAAAATGGCCATAGAATCGCGAGCTGTGTGGCATGTAGCGCCATTTTGTTGAAACCACATGTCAACCAAGTTCAGTTCTTCCATTTTTGGCAACAAAAAGTTTGTTAGCATTGAACGATAGCGATCACCATTCACCGTAACGTTGCGTCCAACAGCATCTTTGAAAAAATACGGTCCAATGATTCCACCAGCGTACAAACCACACCAAACAGTGCATTTTTCGGGATGCATGGGCAGTTCTTGAACGGCTTCTGGTTGCTCTTCACTCCAAATGCGGCAATTTTGCTTATTTACGTAGCCATTCAACCAGAAATGAGCCTCATCGCTGAGCAAAATTTGTCGATAAAAAAGCGGATTTTCACATTTCGAACCGAACACTGAATTTGGTAATAAAATTCAATGATTTGCAAGCGTTGCTCGTTAGTAAGTCTATTCATGATGAAATGTCAAAGCATACTGAGCATCTTTCTCTTTGACACCATGTCAAAAAAATCACCCGATATAAAACAATTTTTGCAATGGCACATATTACAAAAATGACATCCAAGTAAACTGACAGATCTAAAATACAATTTATTGTTTTGACGTAAGGATGGGTATCTCTTTAAAAAAATGTTTATGCAAAAATTTGTTTCAAAATTAAATAGAAGGCATTTTGTTAAATTTAAAACAAAAATAAATTGATTTATTTAACTAAAAGCGAACTTTATTTTATAATATTATTTTTATTTTTCCTATAAAAAAGATGCAAATTTCTTTTTCAGATCAGCCTTTCGGAGTAAAAATCAAATGTTTCATAGGTTGTTTTCAATTGTTAATCCGGAATCAGTCTCCGATCAAATCGCCTTACTGAACAAAAGGAACTCATTTTTGGTCGGATGATTCTGAAGTTTGGAATAATTGTTTGTGAGTATGTATTTAATATCATCCAACTGCAACTGTCAAGTTTGACATATAATTATATTATTCTGCTTCTGATTTCGATTTCAAAATTTGATTGTAAAATCTGTCAGAAGAAGAAAAGATATGCTTCCATAATGCTAAATAAAAACAACATTAATATCTATGTATAAAAATAGACTCATTGGACTCAAATTTCGACGCTTAAAAATAAAGTAGCTATTATGTTCGAAATACCTGGAAGTCGTGCCTATTGCTTATCTACGCTCATAATGACTTTTTTCATAGACATTGAGTACCAAGTACCTACCTACGTAATTATTCGGAGAAACTAATTGAAAAATGATTAATATACTTACAAAAGACTAAAGTATGTTGTGTTTTTAATAACGTAAAATATCTCCTATAAACCTTCATATATTGCTCCTTTCAAAAGAAGAACTCTATACCTATCATTAACGTCACTTTAATGACTTCTAAAATGTTAATTTCTGTCACCACTTGACTAACGGTATCTTTTTTGGCGGGAACTCTATAGACTAGAGTCTCATCTCATGACATCCACCAATCATTCAAAACTAAAACTCTATCGTCGCTTGCCGTCACCGTCGACGTCGTCTTCCTGTCTGACGAAACACTTCTTATCCCAAACACATATTCCCATGTGAGTGTCGAGGGACGACGTTTCCAGAAAAAAAAGTCCCTATATACATATATATTCCTTCCCACTTGACATGGACCCATAAATTTAACCACCCAATGTGCACAGTAAAATAATTCACGCCTCACAAAAACGCTGTCATTTAAGTTAACCGCACCAAACTGTCGTCGTCGCTCTTCGCTCGTGCATTGGAAGGTACAGAAACAGGAACAGGATACACATACAAGATAGTTCAATGGCTCCCGCTAATGGTGAGCCTCAGCTCAGTGGCATGAACTCGTCTCTGGTTAGTAAATTGCGTGTCACGTCACCTCGCTTGTTATCCTCTGCAAATCAATCTTCCTAGGCAGGATGTGTTAAAGGATGATGGTGTATTTGGTTTTGTGAATTCCTTCTCAAACATCGCCATCGCCACCGCCACCAACCGCCATAACTGCTACTTCCGACAGGGTGCGCCCGTAGTGGCGGGGTGCAACGGTGATGGTGATGTTTTGCTAGGTTAAAATTTATTTTGATTGATGTTGCAACGAGAAATTATGTGGTTGGAATAATTGGCTGCGCGGCGTTAGACAGATTCTTAGAACATAAAAAATGAACTAGCAATTTTGAAATACTTATTTGAAAATAAAGCTAAGATCTAAAGAAAGAACAAACTGGAAAAAGGTCAAACAAATAAGAACGAATCTTTTTATGGCTCAAAGAAAATTTAATGAAATTTTCTTCTTGCATAGGTAGTAACCGTTGAACTTATGTGCATAACCTTAAAAGATTAAGGCACTCAATTTCGTAGGTATAGGAATATGAACTTCCTAAGCATGTTAAGCCACAAAATTATGAAATTTTTCCAATTATTTCCGCTTTTTTTAATTTAACTCCGTTTTTATGTCAAGATATCAAAAACAAATTATTTTTCAAAAGCGATAATTGAGTATCGCAATATTTGACGCTTTTTATCGTTTATGCTCCGATAGTATAATTTATTGCTCTTCTGGTTTTCTGTTCTAGTTGTTCAATGAAAAACGGTTACTTTTTAGTTTCTTTTCTAAAAATAATATTGGTTTTTCAATTATTTGTCGCTTTTTTGTCGTTTTCATTCTGTGACACAATTTAACGTTTTTATGCCAAGAAAACAAAGAACTTGCCGCCTTGCTAAATAAAAAAATAAATTGGGTTGCGCAACATTCCGTTGAAAAAAACTAGGGCCTAGTGACTTACAACTCTCAACCATTCCTGTGTGCGAGTACTGTTGTCAGGGATGGAGAGGACCTACAGTTTTAAGCCGAATCCGAATGGTCAATTTAAAAAAGCACTTTTCATGACAAGAATTACTCTTGGAGGGCTTGTCAATTCCTCGCAAAAGGCAGTACCCGTGAAAAAACTTTACATGGCATAGGCAGGGATCGAACCCAAGACCTCTGGCAAGACAGTCCAACGCACTAACCATTATGCCACGGGTACTACTATTGCCGCCTTGCTAGTTAAATTAAAAATGGGCATTTTAAAATTATTTGTATTTGACGCTTTTTTATCGTTTTTAGTCCGATAACATAATTTATTGCTCTTCTAGTTTTCTGTTCTAGTTGTTCAATGAAGAACGGTTACTTTTTAATTTCTTTTCTAAAAATAATATTGGTATTAGTATTTGCCGCTTTTTTGTCGTTTTTTTCTGTTAAAACAATTCAATGTAACTTTTATACCGAGATAACAAAAAACTTGACGCCTTCCTGGTTTAATGGACACTTAAAAATCATTTTATGAAGAGATTATTGATGTTCTTAGAATTTGTCGCTTTTTTGTCGTTTTCATTCCGTTAACACAATTTAACGCTCTGATTAGGTGTCCCACAACTCACAAAAAAGGGTTGTCATGCTAACTATATGCATAGGTACATGTTTCCCGATAATTGTATACAAAGTCACCGGTTGCCAAAAACCTAGAAGAACCCTTAAAAATTATGGTTTTCGTGAAATAAAAACGGTAAGAAAGCGGCAATTATAAGCGTACTCCAGAGCTGCTAATTTTGAAATGAATAGCAAGACTTTAAGAGATTAAACCTTTGTAGATAAACTCTAGGTGTCAAACTTACACTTTTTAAAATTCCTATATTTCGCCGTATATCTCGCGAACTTGTCCACTTGAAGGTCTGCAAGGAGGAGGTAAGCATTGTAATCCTGGGATCTATGTATACCTCTCCTCTTTAGATTATTGTAACCAGCAATTTTACAAAAAAAAAAATTAATCAATGTTGCACTTAAAAATGCTAATAACCCATTTGCGGTTTCCTAACATGAATGTTTATTTGTAAAGTCGTCGACCGAAATAGATATCTGACTATAGAGTCTGAAGTCAAATTGGAATCAACTAACCAGCAGGAACGCAACATTGTGGTGGCAACAATCGGCGGCGGAGTGGTAGCGCAATGGCCATCGGCGGGCATCAGAGAACTCATACGCTATTATATCAGGTATAACCCAACCGCAGATTATGTAGAAAATGCCCAGCTGGTTTACTGGAGCCTGCGTTGCTATTTTTCTGAATTCTGATTCTCTAGGCAGATCCTGCGGTGTGCCCTGAGCGAGCAGTTGCAATGTTACCAATTTGACTATGCAATAAACATTTGTGGTATTTTTATTGCACGATCTTTTGGTATATGGCTCAAAATCACCAAGGTTGCAAATTTCAAAATATTTTTATGACAAAAAAAATTGCAAGCTATGATGATAAATTTTAGTTTATAACTTTGACAGGGCAGCGCACAGAATTGTATACTTTTTTAGTAATATTTTTTAGTACTAGATATCATACAGACAACCATCAATTCGGGAACGTTTTTCTAAGTTTGATAAAATCAACAAAAACAAAACAAAGTACGTAATTTAAGCTTTGTTTAATAACATGGGTATACTATGTATGTGTATTAAATAAGCAATAATGAAAACAATACATACAAAATCTTCTACAAGCAAAATACGTAAAAATCATGTCCGGTAACGTTCCCGAAATGACCGTTCCCGAAATGACGATTTCAAATAAGCGCGCGCTTTAATTATACGGCGGTCATCTTAAATGCGATCTGACTTTGTCAATAGGAAAATATTTGAGGTAACTTTGAAATTTCGTGTCGTAGAAAATAATTTCATCAATAATTAAATGTAATAAATGCGTTCACGGATTGACGGGCTATTGATGTACGCTCTACGAATAATGAATAAAAAGGTGCTTACCATTTAGATAAAATTTATTTTACGATAAATACTCTGGCAGCCGGCTTTGCTATTGTTCTCTACCTCGACTGACGCGTCACACCGAATTGCTGCGTTCACTTAAAATTATTTTTGATCGATTATCGATATGTTCACTAAAATGACTTGTGCGGTATCGGACAAACTGTTTTTGCATTTTTTACAGTTAAAAATAAATAATTTATTAGTATCCTTTCTAAAACTAGATTTTGTATAAAAAATACGGTGTATTAAGTGATGACCGGGGTTGAATACCTTACATTTTTCAATTATATTTTGAACTTCTTGTTGAAGATTGTAGATTAGGACGCGTTCCCGAAATGATTTTCTATGCGTGTATATTGATTTCATTTAAAATTTAGTTTATTAATAAATTATATTGTTTGATAGACACACAAAACAGGTTAGTTTTAGTATTTTATTAATTTTTTTTCTTAAATAAGTCAAGATTTAAGACATTAAATTGCTAGCGAAGCCAATTCTGCACCTTGGTGATTTTGAGCCATATATACTTGAACCTAAGAACGAAGTGAAAAATGGTTATGGTCATTATGGTTGTTTTTGTTTTTACCGATCTTTTGGTTTCGTCGCTCATAGAACAAAACACCAAAGGCCCAAGACCTTTCCATCCTCTATCTCAAGGAATCCTGTACTTATATTAGAATGTTTTCATTAAAAAAGAGCGAAAGTCATGAGTTACCGTATGGTGTGGTGTGGTGGCGGTGGATAACGTTGTTGTTGCGATCGCTTCTGTTGCAGCTGAGATTAAGATAGTTTGGATGGTGAACCTTAAAGAATTTTTCGACGAGCACAAATCCTATAGGCTTCGAAGTTGGAACATGAAGCTACCACCACCGACTCCAACCGTCGTCGTCAGGTCCGTAGGGCATCGAAGGCAGAGTTCTCTACCTCTTATACTGAAACCGAAGTAGAGATAAGTTATGCGTCGAAAAATTACAGCTTAACGTGGCTGGCACGAAATCAGATCGAGCAAATATACGAGCCAAAGAGTTCCTTGCTCTACTCTATCAAGCATTTATCTATTCACATCTTTACCCAGAGTAACTCCTAGACTATTCCTCTGCTAGAAATTGTATCTATGGTAATACCTACCATAGACCAATTCACCTCTTCTCGTTTGCTCTCAGTGGAATTCCTTGGCCAATAAATTGCATATCTTTATAATGGATATTCGGCAGCGTCAAAGTACAGAGCAGGAGCACTGCAAGCGAGCCCTTTGCGCGAGCATAATTTATTGCGATCTGCTGCGCTGTGCTGCGCTGGCTGGTTGGGATAAAGAAAAACAGCATGTGGACACGAGTAAAGTACCTTCCCTATACATGAACAAAAGCAAGATATGGAAAGAGTTAACAGAATCTGAACAAAGGGTCATTAAAATCAAATGTGCGTGATCGGTAGGGAGCGCAAAAAGGACGAACACGAGTTTAATGAGGATTTATGGGTCAATCAGTCAATCTTTGGTCTTTGGAGGCAAAACTATATGAACATTCAGGATTCGAATATTGCATCTCCTTTGTTTTTATAGACTTTTATATTTGTAATAACAATAAGTGTTCGTAGAGGTTATTAAAACTTAAGATCACCACGAAAAACTTAGAAATTTAAATTAAAGGGCAGAATACAATGCTAAAATAAACTAACTTAAGTAAAGGGTGTTTTATTTAAGGTGCATAAGAAGTTGCGGTGGTTGTTATCATGGTTTGACAGTAGAGAATGTCAAACTGTGTTGACATTTCTTTTCTGTTCGCACTGAACCATGATTTTCCATATAAATTTGCACAATTTGGAAACGTTGTTCAGGTGTCAGTCTATGTGTCATGTTGAAATGTCAGACTAAACTGAAAAATATATCACTTGACAGCTGGTAAAAATGGCAGCCAGTGATAATAGTGTTGTCAACTTAAAGTTATATACCTCTTAAAAACAACCTTTATAAGCTTCGATGTGTTTATTTAGCTACTTGATTAATTTCCATAGTTTGTTTGACAATTGAAAATGTCAAATTGTGTTGACATTTCTTTTCTCATCAAGTTTGACTATTCATCATGAATCGTCAAAAATCAGAATAATGCTTCCAAAGATAATTTAGTTTAATTAAAACTAGCTGCCCGTTCCAGCTTCGCACGAGTAGACATAAATAGGCACAGGTAAGGTAGCTTTCTAATGAAAAAAGAATTATTAAAATCGGTCCAGTACTTTTTGAGTTTATTCGTTACATACAAAAATACAAATCTTTCCTCTTTATAATATTAATGTAGATTAACATTAAATGTAATCTAATGTTATTATTATGTGTTAAATATTTGAGTGAATTTCATTGAAAATGTTTGCAACCTAATATCCTCGCAGACCCCTCTTTACCACTGGGCCCAGGCCCAGGGCCCCGCAATCAACAGGGGCCCCCAAATTGCTGAAACATCACTTAACCTCTATTTGTCTATTTTCAAGAAAAAAAATATTTCGATACAATTTTAGATGCGTAAAGAATGATCAGAATTCGTACTTTCCTTGCTGAACAACTTTGCTGAACTTTGCTGAACAATTTAAATCGCATTCCCTGCGAAATTATATATCCAAATTAAAACAGAAATATGAATAACTAACTGAGTGGCAATGCAGTTTGCTTTCTGACAGAAACAAAAAAACACACATTTTGAATATCACTGTATCTGTATGAAAAAATAAAGATAATGGTGTTTCTATATTTGCAATGCGCATACAAGTCGGCACAACGGCACTCAATTTTTTAAGATTTCAAGGTAAAGAAGTAAAGAGTTTTTGTTTTTGGCCATTCAATGAGATAGATGGAAGATTACACTTCTCACTATTTGTTCTATAGGTCAATAGTAAGCGTTGATAGTACACCCGATCTGTCTCATGTTGATCAACTAACATTTATTATTCGTTACGTAAAAGATCACGAGCATCTTGAACGGTTTTTGGGCTTAATTCCAATTAACAAACATAGATCTGATTATGTAGCGGAAACCAAGGTTTTGGAGGATCATGAAATTTCGATAACAGATTGCAGAGGTCAAATCTACGACAGCGCGGCAAATATGTCAGGAAGGTTTTCTGGTCTGCAGGCAAGAATAAAAGAAAAATGTAAATTTGCCACTTTTGTACCATGTGCAGGGCACTCATTAAACTTGGTAGGAGTGCATGCCGCTGGGTGTGTTTTAGAACCAACCAAATTCTTTGACATTATTAAAAAATTGTATAACTTTTTTTTCGGTATCTTCTCATCGATGGAGTGTGTTGACTGCTCATTTAGGTCCAAAAAAAGTTTTAAAAAGTCTTTCTCCAACAAGATGGTCGGCACGAGCTGATGCACTTCAAGAAATTGAAGAAGCTTTGATGTCTATCGCGAACGATTTAGGACAGGCACGAGAGGCCAGAGAGCATTTAGTCTTTGCAAAAAAATGTCTAAGCTTGAATTTACCATACTTACAGAACATTGGAACTCTGTATTGTAAAGAATTAATAAAACAAGTACTTTACTTCAAAAACAAAATATAACCCTGGATGTTGCAATAAATTTGCTGAGTGCAATAGATGAATTTATAATTGGGCTCAGGGGCAATTTTAATAACTTTGATTCATCAGCCATCATACCAAAAAAACCCGGATTCGGAATATAAGGACCTTTCTGAAAGGATGAGGTGTAGAAGCTTACGCCAGACTTTTTTTTACGGCTGTGGACCCTCAGTAGTTCTGACTGGGAAAGAAAGATTTAAAATTGAAACCTTTCTTCCCATTGTCGACACACTAAGCGATCATTTGAAACAGCGACTAGGTTCGTATACGAAAACTGGCCAACGTTTTGACTTTTTTTTTCGATTAAAAAATCTGAATTCAGAAGATTTAAAAGAGAACTACAAATCTGTGAACGGAGATGAACTAAAAGACTACTTGACGACACGTTTGTCGCTAATGTCAATCGAAAGCGACATCCTCAGAGGCATCGATTTTGAAGATGTGATCAATGATTTTACTAATCTCAAATCAAGAAAAAGACCCCTTCAATAAATATTCTTTTACCTGAAAAAATATAGTCTGTGTCACTATATTGTTCTTTAAATTACATTCACAATAACTTATTTAATTGTCTGTTATTTAAATTTTGTTTATTTTTGAATTTTATATGACATATTTATTTTTTGTTTTTATTTTAACATTGTTTATGTGTATGTTTTAAATGCTGCAATAACTATTTATTTTTTTAATGAATTAAAAAAATTTATTTATTTAAAAAATTAAAAAATAAATATCAATTCAAAGTTATGTGATTTTTTCTGTATACCTTTATTACACAACATAACATTTTTATATAATCATACAAGGGCCCCATTTTCGAAAAGTGCCCAGGGCCCCCAAAAGGGTAAAGACGACCCTGTATCCTCGTTTAGACTAATTTAGGAACTGATTTCTTTTAGTTTGGCTTCTTGAACTTAACTAACTTTTGCATACGCAAAGTTAAAAACCTCTTTTCACACTTTTTAAAACCCATCCTTGACGAGAGTACATACAAAATTCTTAACTGTTTTCTCCTAAGTTTTTCAAAAAAATAAAACTTATTTTGTTTTTGTTTCAATACAAACAAAGGATACAACGACAACGACGTAGGTATAATTTTCGTACTAATAAAATGTTATGCATCTAGAAAACTATACAAAAGAGAATTTATATTGTATTTCCAGTTGAGCATTTCAAGGACTTCATATTTCAAAATGTTCGCAAAACAATTTAATGCAATTGAAAATGTAAAAACAATAACATCATCACGTGGTCTTGTTCTCTAAAATGTTCAAATGTCCTGCTCGAATAATAAAAGAGCGCCGCCGTAAAGAGAAAGATGTACAGATAATAAAATAATTTATGTAAGTTCAGAGAAGGAGGCTATGTCTACACATATTAAATTGCAAAATTCAAAAAAAAAAAAAACAAAAGAAGAAAGCCGCGCGTAAGTTTGACGTCAACACAAAATGCACTATTTCAGTTATTTTCAAAAATAAAGCACGTGTTTTAATGGAGCACGAGATATGTTTTTTGTGTTTCCAAGAACTTCCAATACGACTGCGTACTCTTGAGGAATGAGGATGCATATCTGGAAAATATGAGAGAATGCAAGTTTTGAAGGGGAGACTATTCTAGTGCTTCCAATTTAAATATTAATCGTTATGAAACAACTGAATTTATACTTTTGTTTTCCTAACTTAAAAGAGAAATTCAATGAATGATTTGTCAGGATTTAAAATTACAATGTATTTATGTATGTACATATGTATGTATATAAAAAAGCACTCATACGCCATAGAGCTTAACGAAAACAAATGTTTGTTGGATCTTCAGCAGTTTCTTTCGCTTTTGAATAATTAAAACATGTACTTAATTCCAAGTACTAACTATCTAGACTTTAAGGGATACCGACATAATGTCCAAGTGCAAAATCTCCAAAAACAAAATCTCCACACTTTTAAAAATCCACAAAATCATTATCCCCAAGTACAAAATCTCCAAAAATAAAATCCCCAGGATCTAAATCCCCATGCCCATAATCCACAAACGAAATCCCCAAATCTATTTTTTTCAAACTCCGTCAATGCATGTTGGTTTTCATCATTTGAGTGTACTTTTCGGAGCTAAGCAAAAGTTCAGAAGATTACGACTTTTCAAAACTTTACTTTACTTTACTGGTTCAAAACCAATTTTCTGGATGCGTCAAAAAGAAAACATGAACCCGAGTCAATGTCAGTTGCCGAATGTCTACAAAATAATTTTCCTCGCACACAAAATGTAGTAGATGCTTGACATCGCCGCCTCAAGTGCATTGTAGGGATAAAAAACTCAGGATTATATGCTCTAATAAGAGATTTATCAAAGGAAATGATCGTAGGGGTCAAGTTTCCCAAATAATTTTCCCAATCCATTTTTCCCAAAATCCATGGCTCCAAACAAGATAATTTTCACAATTTTTTTTCCCGAAAAATTGGTGTCCCAATACAATTTTTGGCTCAACTTTTACATGCGGTTTTTTTTATTTGATAGATATGTGCAAATAAATAATAATTATATCAATTTTAGAACGAGGAAACATTTATTTCTATTTTAAATTAATTTTCAGAGTTCACTTTTTCACATATAACGTACGCAAAAATGGTTGATTTTGACATTTCTTCCCTGTTTTTTGTTCAGTGTTGCCATACTTGATTTTTTTTTTGGGGATTTCTTTGATTTTAGTGATCTAATGCAAAAAGTACTTTGCATGTACCCAAGCTCGCACCCACCCCAAATCCTATAGTGATTCCAAGCAGGGAATCCTAGCTGTTAGTCCGCCGCCGTACTATCAATTCAAAACATTATTATTGGAAAAACTTGGCATTGGGATAAATAACGATTGGAAACCATTGCCTTGGGAATGACAAAAATTGGGACATTACATTTTTGGAAAAATGGACATTGGGACACACGGATTGGGAATTTTGTCCTATAATCGGAAATGATAGATGTTGTTACCACAATTGAGAAAATAAGCAGCGGTGAAAAACGTCAATTGGAAAAATCGAGCGTGAAAACATACAAGAAGTTAAAAATATAAAACAAGGCGTTCAAAGGTTGAAAAAATTGAATTTTTAAAATTTATATCATATTACGTATGTACTATGATAGATTATTCATTTGTTTATTTAATACCATGAATTCAAAATGTATTTCTTATTTTTGAAAAACATAGATAGTATTAATTTCTTATGGTTTTGTTGAATAAAAAGATAAACACAACTTAACTTTGTTCTGAATTATTCCCAAAATCAAAATCCTTAAGCACAGATTCACCATATTTTGAGTATATCTAAGAAATTATATTTGGCGCCAAACATAATTTCTTAGATATACTCAAAATATGGTGAATCTGTGCTTAAGGCTTTTGATTTTGGGAATCCTGGATTTAGGGATTTTGGTTTTGGTGATTTTGGTCTCGGAGATTTTAGATTTGGGGATTATGTTTTGGGGACTTTGTTGTGGGGATTTTGTTTTGGGGATTTTTGTTTTGGGGCTAGGATACCCAACCCAGACTTTAAGCCAAAAACATACTTCAAAAAATTGTACATATTTGCAGCGTAGAAAACAAATAATAACTAATTTTAATCAAAATTCGATCAGTGTAAATTCGGCTCGAAGAATTTGCGCCCGATTTTTTAGCAAGTTTTTCTGGAAAAAGTTCTTATTTTCTAAATTTCTTAACTTTAAATTTTCTGGCATTTTTTCGAATTTACGGAAATGGCACAAAGCCAAAAAAAATTTTTGGAAAAAAAAACAATATTTTAATATTCCTGCCAATATTTATTTCACTGTTTAGATGTGCATCTGTTTAAATGCTTTTCAATAACTTAGTATATGTATACATAAATATGTATTGGGCATAATAAATGTTATTTGATTTTCTGGCCTAATTTTCATTTTGCTTTCTGACCTTCTGCCCATTCCTGTTTGCCTCAATTTTCAACATTTCTGGCTTATTCTCCAAAAAAAATCTGGTCTTTCTTAAATTGAACGAGAAAAGATTTCTGGCATAAATTCTGGCGTAAATTCTTTTCAAAAATTTAGTTGTCAAATTCAAAGCAACGATGACTATGAATGATGAATATTTTTTAAAAAAGATTTCTGTTGAAAAAAGTCATCAATTTAGCATTCAGAATTATTAATATTTTGATTCAAAAGGGGAATTTTTAAACCTTTATGAATGGTTTCTACAAATATATTTATAATTTTTCTGCAACAGAAAGTCCCATAAGCTTTTTGTGTGTTTATTCAGGAATACTTACTTCAAAATAAACAGAAATCACAGATTTTATATAACACAACAAAATGACGGCTGTGCAACGTTTTTGTGATAATCTGTATTTTGTTCAGGGGTCCATGTCCGAACTAGCAGCTCCTGTCATTTGTTGGTAGTAATGATCCAATACTTAGGATACATTGATTTTTGGCCAAGCGGAGCACTTCTAAAGTAGAAAAGTTTGTCTACAAAATCATATGATAAAAGTTAATAACTAATGAACTACACAATAAAAAAAACCGTGAGTACTTCAATGCTTTTCCTGGCCGTAAACATCTTGGGACAAAATTTTTGAGGTCCTAAAGGACTATTTAAAATTGCAAGAAAACGATTTCTGAGCAACTTTAGGGTGTCCTAACCCCTTAAACAGATTTAGCCCAAGTCTTATCCGTCCTAGCGGAGCAAATTATACTAGAATGAGGGTTAGTTTGAACCAAACCTGAATGGCAACAAATTTTAATAAAGAATACAAAATCAAAATTTTAGTATAAAATTTTATAACACAAAAAAATATTTAAAAAAATTACAAAGAATTCTCCAAACAAACAATTTCTGAAGCTGTGGTACTTTCTGCCCTCTATACTTGAAACTTGGAAATTCTTAACATAAAAACCGTTCCAAATTGTATGCTTGATAATTTTGAAAATGCTTCTAAAAAAGCATAGTGACCTTTACAGATCGTATGATACTTTTTACACAATATTAAGAACGCCAAATGTTTAACGTTTAAACGAGTTTCAAGCTTAATAACTCTCATTTCGACGTGACTTTCTTATTTTACTGAACTTAACAAAAAATTTTGCTGATTGAAGAACGAATGCTCAGAATTATTAATTTAATTTTTAATTCTGGAATATTAAAAACAAAAAACTGAAAAACCTCGTTAAATTAAAAACGTTTTGAAATTTATAAGCTAAAAATTTCCTAGCTTACATTTGCAGTTTATCTAAATGCTCTGTTAAAGGCCCATATTCAATAAAACGAACCTGAACGAACCTAAGTGACCAACTAAATGATTTCCCCGAAATCAATCCAATACTTTTTTTTAACTTCCCATAGGAAGTTATTGTAATGGGTCCGATTTGTCAAATTGAAAATTTTGACATTTCTCGTAGTTTCAAGGTCCCTAGAGTCGAAATAAAATAAAAGATTTTTAGAAAGATGTCTGTGCGTGCGTGTGTACGTACGTCCGTATGTCCGTACGTTCGCGACGTTTTTTCGTTGCCCATAGCTCAAGAACCAGAAGAGATATCGACTTCAAATAAATTTTGTTATCCAAATAAAAAGGCAGAAAGATGCAGAAAGGGCTCTCAAGAAAATTGCGTGGGTGGTTTTTTTACCATAGCAGTTTAAAAAAAAGATGAACATTTTGGTTAACCCTAAATATCTTACGAACCAAAAACGCTAGAGACTTGAATTAAATTTTATATTATATATTGTTACGTGATACCAAACAATTATATTTTTTGAAAAAAATCCAATTAACGGTTTTTTTTATAAATCAAAAAAACTGAACAAAAAAGAGGCTGGGATGCGACCCACACTGATAACTTCCCATCCCGTCTATCGATTTGTCTTGCTTAAAAGTTTGTCTAAATGTATCAATTCTTACCAAATTTGCGTTCTATTTTTTGTAGATTTTATTTTTTTTATGAAAAAACGGACTGTTGGATTTTTATACAAAAATTACTGAATATAAAAAACAATATTTTCTGTGAAATAAAATAAGTTTGAAGCCAATATTTTTAATTTTTGAAAAGCTATTTGAGCCGAAAATCAATTTTTACCAACTTTTATTAATTTTTTTGTTTAGGTTTTTATTTTTTGTAAAAAAACTGTCAATTCGATTTTTCTTAAAATTTGTCCTAATGTTGAAAACAATATTTCTTATAAGTTAAAATTAGTTAGAAGCCATAATCTCAAATTTTTGAAAAGATATTTAAGTCGAAAATCAATTTTTACCAACTTTTGTTAAATTTTTTTTTCGGTTTTTAATTTTTTGTAAAAAAACTGTCAATTCTATTTTTTTCAAAATATTACTGAATGTTGAAAACAATATTTTTTGAAAGATAAAAGTAGTTTAAAGCCAATATCTCAAAGTCTTGAAAAGATATTTGAGTCAAAACTCAATTTTTACCAACTTTTTTTTTATTTTTTTTTTTAGGTTATTATTTTTTGTAAAAAAACTGTCAATTCGATTTTTCTCAAAATTTTTCCTACTGTTGAAAACAGTATTTCTTATAAGATAAAATTAGTTAGAAGCCATAATCTCAAATTTTTGAAAAGATATTTAAGTCGAAAATCAATTTTTACCAACTTCTGTTAATTTTTTTTTTTCGGTTTTTAATTTTTTGTAAAAAAACTGTCAATTCTATTTTTTTCAAAATTTTACTGAATGTTGAAACCAATATTTTTTGAAAGATAAAAGTAGTTTAAAGCCAATATCTCAAAGTTTTGAAAAGATATTTGAGTCAAAACTCAATTTTTACCAACTTTTTTTTATTTTTTTTTTAGGTTTTTATTTTTTGTAAAAAAACTGTCAATGCGATTTTTCTCAAAATTTTATCAGATGTCAAAAACATTATTCTTCGTTGCACAAAATTGTTTTGGAGATGAAATCATATTTTAGTCGTAAAATTTTCGAAGTGACAAATTTTTTTTTTCAGTTTTTTTAAATTATAAAAAAAACCGTTAATTGAATTTTTTTCCAAAAATATAATTGTTTTGTATCACGTTACAATATGTAATACAAAATTTAATTCAAGTCTCTAGCGTCATTGGTTCATGAGATATTTAGGGTTAACCAAAATTTTCACCTTTTTTTTAAACTGCTATGGTAAAAAAACCACCCACGCAATTTTCTTGAGAGCCCTTTCTGCATCTTTCTGCCTTATTATCTGTATAACAAAATTTATTTGAAGTCGATACCTCTTCTGGTTCTTGAGCTATGGACGACGAAAAAAACGTCGCGAACGTACGGACGTACGGACGTACGTACACACGCACGCACAGACATCTTTCTAAAAATCTTTTATTTCGACTCTAGGGACCTTGAAACGTCGAGAAATGTCAAAATTTTCAATTTGTCAAATCGGACCCATTACAATAACTTCCTATGGGAAGTTAAAAATTTGTCACCTCGAAAATTTTACGAACACAAAATGATTTTATCATCAAAACAATTTTGTGTAAAGAAAAATAACGTTTTCAACATCTTATAAAATTTTGAGAAAAAGCGAATTGACAGTTTTTTTTATAAAAACCTAAAAAAAAAAACATTACTCAAAGTTGGTAAAAATTGATTTTCGACTCAAATATTTTTTCAAAACTTTGAGATATTGACTTTAAACTACTTTTATCTTATAAGAAATATTGCTATCAACATTCAGTAAAATTTTGAGAAAAATCGAATTGACAGTTTTTTTACAAAAAATAAAAAACTTAAAAGAAAATTTAA
The DNA here is from genome assembly GCA_920104205.1 of Eupeodes latifasciatus. Classification (NCBI taxonomy): domain Eukaryota; kingdom Metazoa; phylum Arthropoda; class Insecta; order Diptera; family Syrphidae; genus Eupeodes; species Eupeodes latifasciatus. The sequence goes on from OV049925.1 coordinate 152,699,496, forward strand.
CAAAAGTTGGTAAAAATTAATTTTCGGCTCAAATATCTTTTCAAAAAATTGAGATTATGGCTTCCAACTAATTTTAACTTATAAGAAATATTGTGTTCAACATTCGGAAAAATTTTAAGAAAAATCGAATTCACAGGTTTTTTACAAAAAATAAAAACCTAACAAAAAAAACAATACTAAAACTTGGTAAAAATTTACTTAGGACTAAATGGCTTTTCAAAAATTAAAAATATTGTCTTCAAACTCTTTTTATTTCACAGAAATATTTGTTTTCGATATTCAGTATTTTTTTTTTATAAAAATCCAACCATCCGTTTTTTCATAAAAAAAAAATAAAATCTACAAAAAATAGTACTCAAATTTGGTAAAAATTGATGTTCGGTTTTTGATATCTCTCAAATTAATTTCATTCATCCAATTTGAAAAAATTTAAGAAATGCTACTTGAATTGGTAAAAATTTGTTTTCGACTAAAAATCTATTTAATAAATTTTCAAACTAAACTATATATATATATTTATATGAAAAATATTGTTGGTAATTTTAAAATTTTTAAGAATAATTCAACTTTTTTAACCAACACGAAAACCTACAAACTTTTAAGCAAGACAAATCGACAGACGGGATGGGAAGTTATCAGTGTGGGTCGCATCCCAGCCTCTTTTTTTTGATTTATTTTTTTGTTTTATTTCATTAATTTTATTTATAAAAAGTGGTATCACTGATTTGTATTATGAATTCCAAATTCAGAAACAACATTGCTTTGCTGTAAACATTCTTAATTGCCTTTCTCGCCATCGCCACCGCCGCGCCGCTCCATCGTTTACATTTCCAATTGAATACTTCTACGTCTAACTCAGCAAAAGTGTAGACTGGAAGTTACTATTCGAGTAATTGACATTCTTTAAGCACTCATAACGTTTAACAAAACATCAAAAAACATTACTTTGTAAAATGCACAGCAATCATGTAAAGTGCAAGCTTATATATGTACAGTACATTTGTTCCATCAGAGTTCTTTGATGAACCATCTTTTAAGAAACCAGCATCTATGTAGGGTAGGTAGGTATACCAAACTGTAAAATCCAGTTTTGTTTTGATGCTGATCCACCTTTCAATAGAGCCAAGTCAAGAACTCGTGCACCGCTAACACTTCACAAAATACATATACCTAGTATCTACCTCATTTTTGAGAGCAACAGGCTTCGTGACATACATAAAAATGTGCATAGTAGTTAAAGCTTGTTCCACAAAACAAATCTTAAACCGGCCTTCTTCTTCTGATGCATTGTCCAATCTCCAATGCAAAAAAAGATACTCCAAAACTCCAAAGTATTTATCTTTTGGTCTAATGCATTTCAAAGGTGCACCATCATCGTCAGCTGTAAACCTCCAGCCTGCAGTGAGTATATCTGCTCTCCAATTCCAATCCTAGCGAGCGCTAATTCTAAACCCATTAATCTAACTGATATTGAATATACGAGTACTCGTAGCGCGTCGCTCGTAGTATAGAAAACTCTCCACTCACTTGTGCAGCTTGGGTAGATTGGAATTGGAAAGTATCTATGATTTTTGTTCTCTCTTTTGTTGTGGATACATTTTAACTTGTATCTGAGTGAGTACTGAACTGACTTTGGCCATCATCATCATCATCATCACCACCAGCCACACAGCTCCTACCATCATCCTATACCTTACTATAGCAATAGCAAAGCAAGTCCAAGCAGAAGCACTGACATCGGCAAAGGCAACTAGCACTTGCTCTGGCAACTAGGAGTATATTGGCGGCGCGAAGCAAATGATTCCGATGGAGTATCTCCGACAATTTAGTCACCTGTAAAGGTTCCAACGTGCCACATCGTACATGGTGGTTGGCTCTTGCTCTTCTTTGCGTTATTCGTTCAAAATTGTGTTTTGTCTTTGCGTTTTTGTGTTCGTTTTTATCGTCTCTGTGTCGTGAATATTATTGTTTTTATTTTCTTTAGTTTTTTAAATATATTTAAAAAAAAAAACCCTATTTTGTTTAAACAACTTCAATCGGGTGCTGTTTTCATACGATTCGATTCGATTTGATTTGATTCTCTATTTAATTAACGTATCATACCGTTATACCGCACGAAAGTTAAAGCGATATTATTTATAATCATTGGTGCGAGACAACTCGAATTTAATAAGCCAGTCAGTCGACCAACTGCATTTAAGTGAAATTTTCAATTAAAAAAATGTAAATTAAGAAAAAGAAAAGAAAAAAAAATAATATTTATTAATAAATAAAGTTATAATTATTTTGTCTTATCATCACTTTACGGTCTTTTTTTGTATCTTTGTGAATTCGTTAAATTTTTTGAAAAAAAAAAGTTATAGTTATCCAATTGGCCATCATCAACATCTTCATCGGTTTGTTTTTCATTTTGTTACCATTTTTCATATCTTCAAAAAAAATAATAATAAATTAATCTTCTTGTGTGTGCTTCTTTTTTTAACAGTTGTTTTTTGAATTTTAAAATTTATTTTTTGTTTTGTTTGTTTAAAGTTTTTGTTTTTTAAAAAAAAAAGTGCAACGAACAGGTGTCAACATTTTTTCGTTTTTCACCTCGAATCACCCTCAACTCAATAAACCGCCAAAATAAAAGAAACCAAAATATTAAACGAACCAACGAAGAAATAAAAGAAACAGTTTATCGCTTGGTCTGTTCGGTGTATGGAACGTGTGGGTGAAGAGTTCCCCATCATCATCGCTATTGAGCAAGGTGCGTATCTTTAGATCTGTTTGTTATTCATGGGATGTCAGAAAGGGTCAACAGGGTTTTTTGTTTTTATATTACGTTTTCAAATTCTTACTAAACTACGTACGAGTACATACGTATGTGAAGTTCTATGGTCATAAACAAAAGACCCTGTTCTTAAAACGTTTTGAGGTGATGATGGTTGGTAGTTTGTGTCTTCTTCAATGGATTGTTCTGTTTATCATCATCGCCCATTCAGAGAGACATTTCTTGGGTTTCCAGAGAATATATAAATAGGTGTATAAAAGGTATCGAGAGACGAATGGTGGTTGTAGATTGTTTGAAAATGCCATAGGTATAGAACGAAGACGTAGAGGTATAGAATAGGTACCTAACTTGTTACGAAAACCTGCCATCACACTTTACATTTATTTATAATTTTATATGCAAAGGTCATTCACTGTTTTCGGTTTTGTTTAGTTTGTCTGTCATTCGCTTAACTATACGACCACGATGAAGCGACGAACGATTCAGAACTCAGAGAGAAAGACAATTTTTTAAAAGCGAAACATCGATTTTCATTCCGGCTTTTTTGGTGATACGGTTCTTTTTGTTTATATTATATATATATATATGTATTTTCGGAACACAATTCGCACAAACGTCAAGTGTGTCACGGTGTCAATGCACTTGCACTGGAATTTGTCCTGATGTTTCGGGGAATCGATGCTTTGATGTGGGTCCAGCTTTAATGTTGCCTTTTGATGTTCTTTGTTGGGTGTTTTAGGTGGAGGTGAATTTTTGTAAAGAGATGTAATTTGTAAAATATTTATTATTTAAGTCAGTTTAGAGAAGATTGAAATGGGATATTTTGCACCTAGAACTGTTTATTTTAGGGGCCGGTTATAGCTATCAGTAAAATCCATCAGTAAAATTTTTGTTTTTAGTTTTTAAACATGTTACAGATTTATTTCTAGCAAAAGATTGATGCAATAAGATGAATCCTATATTCAAGTATTTTCTTCAAAAAGAAACAATGCATTTAAAGTTTTATTTTAGGTTTATAAACCCATTTTAATTTTTTTAATAATGAAATTTCATTTTACTGAACAGCTGACAGCCAAAAGCCAAAAAAAATCCATTTTGTTTTACTGTTGGTGTTCCAATTTTTCACTGTTCCGATCACATCATTAAAAATTTTACTGACGAAAGCAACAGTAAAAAAAAAAATGTCTTCAAATAGAAACTTCAAAGTGACATTTAATTTAATAAGGTAAATTTACTGATTGCTATAAACGCTCATCAGTAAAACATTTCAGATTCCTCCTGTTTCAAATTTTATTGATAGCTTAGCTATAACTGGCCCCTTAAAATTGTAGAGATATTTTTAATGTCAAATACAATTTCTAAGTTGAAATTATCAATGTTAATGATTGGGAATTGAAACTTTTATTTCAATCAACGTAAATTTCAATCGTAAATAAGTTTTGAAAGATTCTACAATATTTTCCAATACAAAATTTCATATTGAATTGCCTGCTATTTGGGTAGCTGTCACTTTTGAAGCATTTATTTTTTGACATTTCAATGAAAAACAATAAGTCATTACTAAAAATGGAGCAATGCACGCTTCATCGACGAATTAAAATTCACTACTAAAATGGTGAAAATCCTATAGCGAGAGTTCGCAATTTTGTATTAAAAATTTTTCTGAACGTTTTTTTTTCTTAAAGGCGTATTCACAATTGGCCACTGAGACTTTGAGATTTTTGAAAATGTACTAATTCATCATGCAAACATTTCATAAAAAGGATGTGGTGCTGCAATATTAGATTCAAACAACCATTGATTTCTCTTTAAAAATATTCCTTTTTTAAAATATCAAATTGAAAACTGGTATCCTAAAACTGCCTGATAAGCTTTTCCAAATTTACTTAGTTCGTTTTTTTGTTTTCAGTTATTTGTCACTTATTTCCAAATTCCTAAAGCTTAAAAAATGAAATTTAAAAAAATATATCAATGTTTAAGGACTGATTACATGGAAACGGTTTATGTGGAAAACATTTTAAATTTGAACTTTTTAGTGCATTCAATTCTTTATATGTACAATATTTTGATATTTTGAGGTTTTGAAATAAAATATTGGTAAAGAATTGAAATTAAAGAAAAAAATGGTGGGTTATATTTGTCTTCAATCTGAGGAATATTTTTTTAAGCTTAAGAATATACTATTTCTAGCCAGAAATTGGAGAAGTTTCCTTAAAGTGTGTCATTTTAACAATTATGGTTCATATACAAAGAAAGGCAGAAATTCAGTTTTCCTAACCAAGCTCATAAAAATAATAGCTCAAAATTTTATACATACATATGTATGTACAATTCAGTAAAATTTCAAATGTCATTTTTCTAAGCGAAAAAGATGATATTACTAATTTCAAAAGGTCATACAAAGACAAGTATACACGATTGGAAGATCTTTCAATATTGGCCAAACTATGTGACAATTGACAATTTGTTATCAAGAGAAAAAGTTGTTGATTTTATCCAAATATTAGACAATATTTTTGGTAGAAAAACGGCTAACAATTGTTTTTCTTCCAATTACAAATGGTTGAAGAATTCAGAAACATAAAATTGGTAGATCTCATTAGAAGTCAATTTTCTTGACAGATGACAGTGAATATAAAAATGTATTTTAAAAGTGAAAACAACAGGTCGCGTAAAAACATTTAATAAATACATATAAAAAAAGTGAAACAATAATGAAGCAGGCAACGATTGTTTTGGCAGAATATTTGTTGGAGTCCAGTGAAGATGAAGATGAGTTGCCACAGAAGAGACGTTGACTTCTTTTTCGTTTTTTTGCCAGACGTTGACTTCTTATTTCTTTCTATTTTCGTAATTTTTGAAAATCCTTTAAATTGTTGCTGTCCAGCTTACAGAAAATTGGTTAACATTTTAGGCGAAAATGCTGTCAATATTTTCCATCTCATCATCTATGTAAATATTTCTAAATATTTTACAAAAATTAAAATCATAAAATGGCTACTTGATGTTCCTAGTTACGTTTCTCCAAATTTTGGTTTGTTTGATTCGTTTTTCTTCAAGAACTGTCATTCGTCTATGAGTTAGACGTGTTACTATTTTACTATTTAGCAGAATGATTAAAATAACTTATAAGTTTCTAAATACTTAGGAAACTGATAACTACTTAAATACTTTATTTAATATTTTGTAGCACTTAAATAACTTCCAATAGGAAGTTATTGTAATGGGCCCGATTTGTCGAATTGAAAATTTTGACATTTTTCGACGTTTCAAGGTTCCCAGAGTCGAAATAAAAGATTTTTAGAAAGATATCTGTTCGTGCGTGTGTACGTACGTCCGTACGTTCGCGACGTTCACGAAGTTTTTTTCGTTGTCCATAGCTCAAGAGCCAGAAGAGATATCGACTTCAAATAAATTTTGTTATACAGATAATAAGGCAGAAAGATCAAGAAAATTGCGTAGGTGTTTTTTTTTACTATAGCAGTTTAAAAAAGGTGAACATTTTGGTTAAACCTAAATATCTCATGAACCAATAACGCTAGAGACTTGAATTAAATTTTATATTATATATTGCAACGTGATACAAAACAATTATATTTTTCGAAAAAAATCCAATTAACGGTTTTTTTATAAATCAAAAAACTAAAAAAAAATTGTCACCTTCAAAATTTTACGACTAAAATATGATTTCATCTCCAAAACAATTTTGTGCAACGAAGAATAATGTTTTTGACATCTGATAAAATTTTGAAAAAAATCTAATCGACAGTTTTTTTTATAAAAAATAAAAACCTAAAAAAACATTACTCAAAGTTGGTAAAAATTGAATTTCGACTCAAATATCTTTTCAAAAACTTGAGATTATGGCTTCAAAATTATTTTATCTTATAAGAAATATTGTTTTCAACATTCTGAAAAATTTTGAGAAAAATCGAATTGACAGCTTTTGTACAAAAAATTGATAACCTAAAAAAATTTAACAAAAGTTGGTACAAATTGATTTTCGACTCAAATATCTTTTCAAAGATTTAAGATAATGGCTTCTAACTAATTTTAACTTATAAGAAATATTGTTTTCATTCGATAAAATTTTGAGAAAAATCGAATTGACAGTTTTTTTTTTACAAAAAATAAAAACCTAAGAAAAAACAATAGGTACTAAAACTTCGTAAAAATTTACTTTCGACTCAAGTAGCTTTTCAAAATTTACAAATATTGGCTTCAAACTTATTTTATTTCACACAAAATATTGTTTTCGATATTCAGTAATTTTTTTATAAAAATCCAACAGTCCGTTTTTTCATAAAAAAATAAAATCTACAAAAAATAGTACGCAAATTTGGTAAAAATTGATACATATAGAAAAACTTTTAAGCAAGACAAATCGACAGACGGGATGGGAAGTTATCAGTGTAGGTCGCATCGTAGCCTCTTTTTTACATTGCATTTAAAATTTAAAAAAAAATAAACGAAAAAAGCATTTAAAGAATACTTTCATCTGAAAATCCAGCAAACGTTCTGCAAAATATTCACACGCAATTAAATACTTACATTTTTAACATGAATTATTTCAAAACTTTATCTAATATCTTCCAATTTTAATGGAAGTGTAAGAAAATTTGTAAAAATTAAACAATTTACCTGCTGTTCCAAAACTTTGAGTTAAAGAACAAAATAATTATTCTCTGTATTGAAAAAAAAGTGTGCATCTGAACACATCTAAGAAGTGACAGTTCATGAAAAGAAGCAAACAGACCTTAATCTGGGAAACGGACCTATTATTTTGAAATGTCAAAAACCCAGAAGTCAGTAAGTTACTAAGTAAGTTTAGTTATTTTATGATTTTAATTTGAATAAAATGTTAAGAGACACTATAAGATTCTCAATTTATTCAAAATTATCAGAATCATCTTTTGTTTTCTTAGTAAATCACAAATGTCTTGATCATATAATATAACCGTTTAAAAATGTCTGTTTAATTCTTTATCTTAAATTCGCCTCAAAGTCTCTTTTAAAATCAAGCACTCTATTCGTCCTGTCCTTTCTGGAATACCTATTGTCAAGGCTTCATACAAATTTAAATAAAAATACACCATAATACATTTTGAGGCTTGGGTGTGTCATTTTTGTTTAGATTATTCTTTAAATAAGTACTCTACTAACTGTTGACAAAATTTCGCTCGTGCGTGTAATGCCTCAGCTTTAGCTTAAAAACATTCATATATTTTACTTGACACTTTACTTTCGCACTGGCAAAGTTTTGACAGGACATTAATAGATATATTATTCATGATTTCGTGATGTTGGACTCCTTACATACTGTTAAGATAATTATTCTTATTCAGCTATCCAAAAGTTTTCTCAAGTAGAAAAATGGCCATTTCAATTAAGTTACTCTCTGATACTCGTATAAATGTAGTCAAAAGATAAACTGGATATCAAATCAGTCCAATTCCAAAACTTATCCCATATATTTATTAACCTTTGAGATGAAGTATGAGCTTAAGTAGTATATTTTATCTCATTTTAATGTTCTACATGTTGTAAATAAATATTTATTGAAGTAAAAAAAAACATACTATACAAAATCGAAATACATAAGAGTTGATTGATAACTTCCTTTATCTTAATTTTTGTGAGTTTTTTAAGGTTAGGATAAGTTTATGCCATTTGTTACGGTCGTAAACATAAGTTGACATAATACTCAACTCGAATACGCAGTAACAAAAGAAAAAAAAGAAGACAAACTATAGCTGAATTAATAAATCAAATATTTATGAGAATTCGATATGTTATAAAATTATGTATTATTATCTTGACAATATATTTTATATCATCATCAAAATAAAATTGTGTACTTTTTCTATGAATTATATTGAAGGAGCAGAAATAAAAAAGTATGATTATTAAATTCATTCGAAATTGTTTTGCTCATCTTTTATTGTGCAGGTCACTTGTTTCAAAATATTAATGACACTATACAAATATGATATTTGGAAGAATTGATATTTAAATTATTCTCTTTTTCGTAAACTAGACTAGACAGAAAAAGGTTCATTTATGATTAATGAAATAATCATCAATATTTTTGTGTCTATGAATTTTTTCTAATGAGTTTTTAACTGTTGTTAAAATTTGCTTTTATTTTTGAATGCCATTATAAACTGAATCGAGTTTTTGTTTTAAATTTAAAAAAATGGGTATTTGAAACAAATATAATTTTATTTTCAAATCAGGATGATTAATGTGGACTCAAAATTAAGTAACCTGTTTTTAACTTCCCATTGGAACAAAATTGAATATTTGGATATTTCTCGACGTTTCAAAGTACCTTAAATCTAAATCAATAGAACTTTCGTACATCCAGATATGCAAAAGAACTTTCGAAAAAAATCATTTTTGTATTTTTATTGAAAAAAACCACCAAAATTTCCTTTAACATAATTTTATCCAACAAAAAATAACGTTTTTGAATTCTCAGAAAAATCAAATCAAAACGCAAAAAAAAAATCCTAAAAAAATAATACTAATACAAATTGGTAAAAATTGATTTTCGAAATAAATATTTTATGAGCAATGAAAAATATTTACTTCAAATTTTTCTCATCTCATAGATACAAAATATTGGCGCAAAATTTTAGACGATTTAGTACGATGTTAAATCATTTTTAAATCATACAAGGTTAAAAAAAGGATTTTGATAATTTTAAACCAGTTTAGTATCGTACTATCTTCTTAACATTTTACTAAAGTTAAAATCACCAAATGGCTACTTTATCTTTTTAGTATCGTACTAAATCTGTATGACATATGTCATTTTTCTCAAATGTGACAAAGTGTTTTAAAACAGGTCACTTTTGCATTTGGTTGGACTGCCAAGAACAACACGCTCCTTTTCTGGACAATGCTTGTCTTTTTTGTCGCAACCTTAGATACCCTCCTGAGTACCCACAACCAAGTCCACCAACCTTCACACCGAAGCCAACAGTTGTAGCATTGTAGCTGTATCTGGGTGTTGAAGATGCTTCACGGGGAATAGATCTATCGCAGATTCAATAATTTAATGCACATTTCATTTAAACTTTTTCACTAAACAATAATTATTTTACCTGGTAGAATAAATTTTTAATATTATTCGGTGTTAATATCCAAAATAGTTGCAACGAACTTAAACTTTAACGCAAATAAACCACGGCGAGTTATGAAAACAAAATGAATGAAAAAATAAAATACATGGTAAAATACAATGTTGTCACTTTGACATTTGCAAAAATATTAAGGTATGTTTGTTTTGTTTGCTCCACAATCTGTCATTATTTAGATGTGTTCATGTTTTTTTTTTCAATAAAATAGTTTTAGCATGATACTAGTTAGCAAAACAATAAAAAGTGTTTAAAATTAGTGAAAAGTTAGTAGATTACTATGTATATAGTAAACTGTTAACTAGTATCGTGCTAAGGCCTTAATAATAGGTTGTTTAAAATTTTGCGCCATTGTTGTTAAAATTTGGTGAACATTTTTGAAAAATACATTCCACAGATTTTTTTTACAAAAACATAAATTGTAAAGAAAACTATTTTTATGTTTTTAAAACTGATGTATAATTCAAATATTTTGAAAACAAACAAAAGATTTCAAACACATTGTATCTTGTAAGAAATATTACATTCAATATATTGTAAAATTTCTAAATAATCCAACTGACAGTGATTTTTACATAAATTAAAGTTCAACCAAAACATTACTAAATTTATTTAACTCCTCAATTCATTTCTAAAAAAATATTTTCCCTTGCCGAGAAAACTTTAATAAATAATGGTGTTTTTTGTGTTACATAACTTCTAAATGAAATAAAACAAAGAAGATGTTTTTAGTTGACATAAAATTAACGTTATTGCAATGATAACCTTCTATTATTGTATTTTAAGTATGATTTCAGGCAAATGACCGCCACAGCTGGCTTGAACGTAGTCTAATCTGGAGGTCTAATTTTGTATGACTTGTTTCGAAATGTGTGTATATCGGCAATAAATCGGTAAATTTTGTCCTCTAAGTGGTCGATCGTTTCGGGCTAATCAGCATAGACTTCACCATTTTCCCACAGAAAACAATTAAGGGGTGATGTTAAATCACACGATTTTGTAGGCATTTTTAATGCTTCGTAACGTGAAACTATGCGGTTACAAAACGTTTCCTTTAATGAATCAATTTTGACACTAGTTGTGTGACATACTACACCGTCTTGTTGAAGACACATGTCCTGCACATCATGGTTGGTCAATTGATGAACAAAAAAGTCAGATTTCATGGCTCTTTAGCTGTTCCTTTGGAGCAGCATCTGTTTTAAAAATTACGGACCACCAAAAAGTCAGTTGTTGTAAATGTAACGGTGTCAAATACACTTAAGAATTACCATCACTTCAAATACGTATCCATTCAACCAAAAGTGCGCTACGTATTTCGAACCAAAAATACTCCATTACCAAGATCGGAATCTCAAACTGACATTTCGGTTTGCCTACAAGCTACTGAGGACTAAATGTGAGAAAGTGTGCGTGAAATGATGCAAAAAACCAAACACATTCTCACATTTAGTCTTACAGCCCATCAAAACACTTCATTATATTAATCAGCCCCATCTAAATGCTTGATTTTGAATGTTTCATGGCCTCGTTCAAAAACTAAACAATCCTAACCAACAGAATCTGAAGTGCTGACATGGTCTTAAATTGGAAGATTTGTATAGCTCTTTAATTTCAATCCAAATAAATGTTGTAAATGTATATTAAATAAAATAAGATTGACCAAATACATATTTAATGATTTATTAGTGCTGTTTTTTATTTACTTAAATTATTTGCGAACGCAACATGCAACTGGTTAAGTATAATTGGAAATAGACAAAAGTCTAACTCAATACTTTGTGAAACAACAAAACAGACAATTTTTTCAGCTTTTGTTTGCTAAGAGCATTTTTTTTGGCGAGGAAGTTCAGGTGGAAACAATAGGCGGGTGTCTCCGTATTTTTTTGTACAGACAATGCAACAATGCACATACTTGTGAAGTTCCATTGCCAACTCTAGATAGTTCAGATTCCTCAATTAGATTAGTATTTTTATCATTTAAGCAGTTCGATAATTGCAAGACCAAATTTTAGTTTTGTTTGTTGCAGAAATATTTCTGAAAATTTCTTTTTGAGGAACTATGTTAGAGTTAGAATTTTGTTTGTAGTTAGATTTTGGAATACAAATTTGAGGGAACCATGTTTTAAAAATAAGCTGCTTTGTGTAAAGCATCTTTAAGGAATAGAAATAGGCAATATGGTTACACACAATACCAACTAAAAGCTGCTATTAATGCTAATTTTGTTTCTAAAAAGTTGATGAAGCGGAAATTTCTTTAATGAACATACCTAACATATTATTGGCTTTCTCAAAAATATTTTTCTACGCTAACTTCTGCTTTATATCTAAAAACTATTGTTTATGTATATTTTCTTCTATGTTCTGCATTTATAAAATGTAATCTATGGAAGTATTTATTATATTAATAAAAACAAAAACATGTACGTAAAACTCATTCATTTTTTTCATTATTAGCAACACTTTTACTAAACATACCCTTCAAACAATAATAAGTAAACTTGAACTTTGGTAACAAAATATTTTTAAAGAATGAATGGAAATTATATTTTGCCATAAACTGTGGGAATTCACTAAAAAAATCTTCTGTACGTCGCAAAATATTATCTAAAAATACTGTATTTTTGCAAAATTCCGCTCTTAAGCTTCCATTATAAAGAACAACAAAAGCAAAACTTGATTTCGGCATGTACATTATATCATTTATTGAAACTCCAAACAAGTAAAAAAACAGAATACATTAATAAATCATATCATAAATAAGTAAATAACAATAATCAATAATATTTATAAGTAACAATCTATGAATTGTATATACATACAAATGTATTTACAACAACAACAAAAATTCAAAGACTTTTGAATTATCATATGTTATTGTTCAATGGAGGTATATTAGAACACTAAGCCAATGAAAAAATATTATGATATATTCTTTATAAAAGTAATCTGTTTTTAAAATTCTGTATTTCAAAATGCTGTAAATAGGCTGACAAATAAAAATCGTTTTGATAATGTAAAAAAGTGCGCACTTTTTTACATTATCAAAACGATTTTTATTTGTCAGCCTATTTACAGCATTTTAAAATACAGAATTTTGGTATACAGAATTTTAATATACAGAATTTTGAGCTACAGTATTTTGATTATACAGTATTTTGTTCATACAGTATTTTGAAATACAGTATTTTGAGATACAGTGTTTTAAATACAGTATTTTGATCCATACAGGATTTTGAACCTAACCCATTTTTCAATTATAACTCTTTTTTTAAATTTAATATTTATTAATCGAAATTGAATTGAAAAATAGTGGCAAGCTTAAATCATTAAAAACAAATTATAAATATACTTTTATTAGTTAAATCGATACAGATTTTAATTACTTGCAAAAAAATATTTGGGCCGTTCATTAACGAAACTTTATTAGAATTCAATGAAAAAATTGCGCTCGCACCCTTAACTTGATGGTTCTTCGAACGCATCTTTGATACAATAATTCAAGGTTAATTATGAAATTTAAATAATTTCGTAGTGATTACTCTAAATTAGTGAATTAGTTATAATAAACTGATGTTGAACATGCTTTTTTCAAGACAAAAATTTACATTGGTTCGCTATCAACAAAATTACTGCAAAATTAAAGCTTAAAACTGACTTTTTCATCGAAAAAAAGTAAAAAGAAAAACCTGAAAAAAAACTTATTAACCACCTCATTTTGTTTTTGCTGTGCAAAGTGCGTCTATCCCACGGCTCACATCTATTCATGGACTAATTGTCAAAATTACAAATACAACAATGTAAACAAACGGGTTTTGGAGAGTGAAACGTACGAAAGATTCCGATCTTGGTAAATGGAGTATTTTTGTTTCGAACCTAACTATGATTTTCAAAATTTGCACAATTTCAAAGTGATGTTCAGGAGTCAGTTTATGTTGCCAAATGTCAAACCAAACTAAAAATAAATCACTTGGTAGCTGTCAAAAAGGCCCCCAGTTAAAGTAGTGCTGCCAACTTCAAGTTATTTGCAACTAAGAAAAAACACAATCGTCATATAATGTCGTTAAATTGAAATAGTCTCCACGGACTTTGATAATTTTTTTTCTTTTAAAGAGTCTTAAGTTTAAAAATTGTGGGTATTAACATTCCAGAATTTATTTAAAAAGAAACCGCATATTCAAAATGATTTAATTTTTTTGGCGACCTGTGTTATCATTGACTTTTAAGCTTTCACATCAAGACAAAGTTCATTTGTTGTAGCAATCGGTTTTAAAGCCTTAGAGCAAAAAACTTAATTCTACAAAAATTCTGTGTTTTATAAATAAATCGTATACAAGCGTATCTAAATATAAAAGTCCCAACATTTTTTGTTGTTTTGGATTAATCCTTTACCTAGTTTTGTTCTTTGCAAAACAAAACTCTTTAACTTGACATCAAAGCAATTGCTGCTCTAATCCATCCTTTTCTTTCTTTTTTTATTAAAGTTAAAAGTGACATTCGTGTTATTAAAACTTTTTAGAGTCAAAAGTCCAGATTCTCAAATAATGTCCTTCTTTATAAATACATATGTATATTGCAACATAGAACATGAGTAGCACCTACGTCAGACACATTCAATCTTAATTTTTCATATATCTTTTTATTATGGTGTGTTGTGTATATCCTGTCATCCTTATACACAAAGTCATGATAGTTATGAAAAGTTTAAAATTATTTTTCAAACAAGAATATTACGAGTCTCTATATCTATATCGTATATGTATATGTACGAAGGAAGTACGTGTTGGTCTATATCCAAAAACTCGTAATAGAATCTATGTTTTTAATATCTATCTGAAAGTTAAGTTTTTGATATATCATATATTTCTATATCTAAACTTTATAAAACTTAATGAACTTACTGGAGAATAACTTATGAACTTCTTTAATATATAGTGAATTGAATTTGAATCATAGAATTTAAATGCAATTATTGTTCTTTAGGGTTTTAAATTTATATGAATGTAATTGTATTGTATAAACCACAAAAACACTTTTAGTGCTGATGCATATTACATTCCCTTGTTACCAGAGGGTAAATATGTGATTTAATTTTGGTTCGAATAAATTTGCATTAGAAATGTGTCTTCTTGTGTTTACTATTACAAAATAAGTGTCTTTCACATCTACAAGTTAGATTTCTGTTATAAATTTTAACTTTCAGTCGTAGAGATTCGTTTCTCAGCCGCACATGAAGAATGCGGAAAGCTTTGCTAATCAACTTTATTATTTTTATTTAATCAATCAATGTACATTGATATCTCCTCCGAATCCTTAAAATGTCATAATACTTTAAGTATCGAGTATTTTTTTTAAAGGATTGAGAACTTTTAATCATAATACAAGACGGAAATATTTTTTACAATTATAAATTAGTAGATAAATTAATATGATTTTCAGCATACACACTATTTTCCAAGTGGCTACGAGTTATACTGTTTATTCGATAATCCCGATTTATCACTACTTTTTTTAATAAATCTGACCCTGTCAATGGTTGCTTTTATATTGGCCTCAAATGCTTCAAGACCTGCTACTTTGCAGCCAACTTGCAAACTGCACCAAACAGTCATTTTTAATGGATATAGTAGTGATTTATAAATGCCTTGAAGACTTTCTTAGCTCCATTTGCGGACATTTTGCTTATTGCCGACGCCATTTAACCAGAACTTCTCAAACTGTTTTTTTTTTTTTTCAAAGTTAATTTCCACAATTTAGTGCCGTTTTTTTTTTAGCAGCAAACGATTCATGATTAATTGTAAAATTTGAGTGGACAGAAACTACATACAAAAACCATCAAAACTTCTCATGCAACTAACACAACACCCTTTATATTGAATTTTGAAAAAATAGAGGAAAAAGGAGCTAAATAACGGTACAATTTATTAACTACTGTCACCTAGAAACAGTAATGATATTCTTGCACCTTCGTGAATTAACCTATTGTGTACAAAAACGATTTTCCATGAACGACCTTTATTAATTTGGATACAAGTTTTAAAAGTAAATCAGCTGCTGTCATTGCTTTGAATATTTTTTATTTCAAAACACAATATTATTTGACAGATTACGTAAGTGACAGATTAGGCGTGTTTAGATTGCGGAGTTATTTTTAATAGAGAAGCTCTTTTGAACCTTTATTTTTAATTTCTTATCGAACTAATCTAGAACCGATCGGAGTTTTTTTGAGGCTCACATGGGATATCGTAATTTAACATATTTCTGAACACGTCTAAATCTAAAAGTAACGATGAAGATTGAATAAGTTTATAAAAATAAATGTAATACTTTTCCACAGTGAAATCCTTGAACAATTTTATCCAATTTGCATAAACCATTTCCCAATTAATATTTGACAGTTCATTAACAAAATGAAAAAACTAATCCTAAAGTTCAACTTTTTTATTGCAACCTTTTCTCAAAGAAATATTAGTCTTTAAATTACCTACAAAAATACCCTAAAGCAAGTTGTATAAATTATTATTTTTAGAAACCTTATTGAAATTGGTCTACAAAATAATTACAAATGTATATGAACCCCTCGTCCTTATGCCAACAAGTTCATAATACTTCAACTTTTGAAAAACTAACTCAAATACGGGTGAGTTAGTTTCTAGCATTAGGTTTTTTTTTTAAGTTACAAAATTCAAACGAAATTCGGATTACGAGAACAATGATACTTTTTTTTCCATTTGTTCCAAAAAAAAAAGAAAAACAAAACTTTAAATTTACTCACTGCCACTTGTTGCAAATTAAATGCTCCCTAATTAAAAAAACAAATCCTGCTGCTCGCAATGTTGTTTTTTTGCTGTAGATGATGTTATTTTTTAAAGTAGACCAACCACATCAAACATAATCTGTTTGTGTCCCTAATTAGGGAAAACAAAAAGGGGCTCTCCTTCACTTCAAAATAATAAAAAAAACTCGCAAGTACTTGCACAAGGTAAATAAATTAAATTAACCAAAGTGCACTGACAGTAAAAACAAAATGAAAATAAAGAAATAAATCCACGTACCTACTTAGTATACTTATATCCAGTATAAACTACGTATATCTACGTTACGTACTACTTATCAGGCTTCCGAGTCTTTTATCTACGTGGTACGTATACTACTTTACGTTGAGGTATTAACTATGCCATATATCATAACTCATACCAACTAAACCGTGAAAAGGAGTATTCCGCCCCCCTTATTTGATGTATTGCTCTTATGTGTGAACCTTATTCATTCCCAGTTCCTAGAATCTGTCGCTGTTCCATAATATGCATTTGCAATGTTTATGAAAATGAATCCTTACAGAAAGAAATGCCACCCTTCTCGTATCACAGACAAAACAACGTAACTTGTTGTGGAAAAAAAGAGGAGCAGCATTTTATTTAAAACAAAAAATAAAACATCCTATCTAAATTTTATAATTTAGTTTTATATAAAAGTACATGTGTATACCGTTGCGCTATCTTATCAAACAGATTATGTCACGTTTATAATAATTTGGTTTTCGATATCATTTTTTTTGTTGTTCTTGTTGTTGTTTTTGTGAACGTTGCTGTTTTGCTTAACCTTACCTTATCTATCGTTTTCATTGTAATGAAATCGTGCTCCTTTGCGTCCTTTTTAAATTAAGTCGTGTTCGCGTTCGTTCCCCATTCCAACCATTCGAGCTAAAGTACATTCTATGTCACTGGATTCAAGTTAAGTTCAAGTTATAAGACTTATTGCTTATACTAAGGTTCGAAATTGTTTACGTGTTAACAATTGTGAGATTTAAGAGTTTTGACAGATCTGTCAGTGCTATGAAAATAGCTGTCAATGAGCTGACAGTAGCTAAATAGCACATGGTTATGTTGATTTGTTTTCAATCTAATTTAATTTCCACTAGAAGAAACTGTCATGCTAGAGATCTTGGGATCGATCCCTGCCTATACCATCTAAAGTTTTTTTCACGGGTACTGTCTCTTACGAGGAATTGACAAATCCTCCAAGAGTAATTCTTTTCATGAAAAGCGCTTTCTCAAATTAGCCGTTCGGATTTGGCTTAAAACCGTAGGTCCCTTTCAGTACTCGCGTACTCGCACACAGAAATGGTTGAGAGTTGTAAGTCACTAGGCCCTAGTTCTCAACGGACTGTTGCGCCACCCAATTTATTTAATTGGAAGAAACTGTCAATTTGACAGGTTCAGATGACATAAGTGACTTGAAGGTAATAAGACTTAATAATAAGTATTTAGTATATGATTGGCTTGCCAAAAAACTGACTTCTAATTTTTAGGCAAGATTATTGGAAAGTTGACTGGAAAATAAGTCAAGAAAAATCTTTCTTAGAATCGAGTCAAGTCTATACTTATGTAAGACAAAATCACAGCTGATCATGTTTGGTAATTCAACTAAAAGCTGAACTTTATTATTTTGTGATTTATATTTTATCTGCAGAGTTTCATTTAATGTTTTGTGTCCAATTTTAAAAGAAATACAATACAAAATATAACTTTAAGGATAATATTTTTAGTACTTTTAGTAACGATCAACTGTGATCGTTACTAATTTATTTTATTATAATTTATTGCCTTGGTCTAAATTTAAGTCCAAGCAATGCATTTGACTGCATATAAATTTCCAATTGTTGTCATAAACCCGCTCAATGGCTGTCAATGATCTCAAAATAGCCAAATGCCTATCAATGAAATATTACCTGTTCACACGATTTTCTGCTACTCAAAGATTTATTATAAATATATGATAGTTAAGAAACTCAAAACAATTATCAGTTATCAGAATGACATTTTACAATTTTAAACGTCACGTATCGTCTGAAAATGGCTGACAATGACGTTTCTAGAAATATTTGCACAAAAAATTGTTAGTTCACACGATTATAAGACATTTGGGACAGTTTTTTATTGACAGATCTGGACAATATTTTAGGATCTGGTAACAATGAAGACGTGACATTTTAAAAATGGGCTTAAAGGGGATTTTGTTTTAAAGAAACTTTACAATATAAATCGAGGTTACAGAGATGATACTATTTATTTTAAAATGGTGGCTGTGCAGTATTGTTGCGATGACGTCTCCTAAATTTAAAGGTAAGGCCGGACTAAAAACTCCTGCAGTCAAAATGATACAATGAATTATTTTTGATTATATAAAATAGCTGCTACAAAAGTATGTAGAATTTTTGCAATACATGTTTTATGTGTATTGTTTTGCCCCAGTCCCAATTTTAAAGTTAAATAGATTTTTTTTTGAAATATTAAATACACAAATAATCCTTTGCACTTTCAAAGACAATATTTTTTTTCAAGATATATTCAACATTAAAAGGAAATTGGTTAAAAATTGTATGAGTTATGAGTTAAAAAGTACAATTCATAGATAAGCGGATTTGAAGTTTTAAGTAGAAGAAAATCAGGAATAATTTTACAAAAACCATAATATTGAAATTTGAAAACCAAGTGCTTTGAAGTGTTTTTCTTTTTTGAGGTCTTTTGGCATTTAAATTTTCAAAAAATTGATTTTACGGTGGCCTCAGACCTTAAAAAAAAACTTATAGGAAAGATTTGCTACCTATCATTGGTTCTTTTTATTGAAACTAATCATTGGTATTTTTTGACATTTCGGATATTGCTATTATTGAAAATTTGTATTATTCAAATAAAATTTTCTGTATGGAATTTAAGATTTGAGCATGGAGTTGATCATTAAAACCCAAACTGACAGGTAGGAATACAAAGAAATTTAAATTGAAGTCGGGGGAATAGATAGAAAGTGGAACGATTATGTTCCGAATTATGAAATCATAAGGGGCTGGCTTTCATAATTGAAACCAATCATTGGTATTATTTTTATACCTATCATTTAAAATTGAGTTTCCTGATTGGAATGAAACATTTGAGCGAAGAGTTGATCATTGAAAGTAAAACAAATTTTTTTAGTTAGACAAAATCTACAGCTCATAAGCTTTATTTTGACATCAAACATTTTGTTTACTCTTTTAATTGCTCTCAAATCTCGAGACAAAATGTTCAATAATGAGAACCAATGATAGCTAAAACTGGCTCTTTACGATTACCAATGATTTCACTTAAATTAAAGTCACAAAATACGAGCTTTAGGCGCCAGTTATAACTATCATTGGTTTTCATCATTAAAAACAAACATTGGAATTTTTTTGGCAGGTCGTTTATAGCTATCATTAAAAATGTCTGTCATTGAAAATTTTTTTCTGATTGAAAGCCACCGAAAAATTAAAAAGTAAAAACTGACAGAAATCTGTCATTGGAATTGTGTGAAATTGGAACACAAATCAGTGGAACGATTCGTTTCATTTTTGAACATAAAAGTATCAGCTGTTCAGGAAAATGAATTTCCGTCCGGAAAATAGAAAAAATACATTTTTAGAGAAAAATAAATGTGCAACTAAACTTTTTTTTCTCAAAAAAAATTCTTTGTGTGATTTTCGATCGATCGGTATATAATTTTCATTTCTACTCAAAGGAAAACACCTTCAAATATCGATTTCAATGATAGCTATAACTGGCGCCTTAAATTTTAGAAATTTCCTAAATCCTTTCGAGTTTCTGACATTTCGAATAAATGGGTCGGTTCAACAGATTTAGGTTTGTTTGTTTTGTTTTTTCTTTTCACCAAATGTCACTTCTTAGACTTGTTCAGGTGCACCGTTTTTAGTAAATCCAAACAGGTTTTTTTTTCTATTTAGAAGTAGTCACTAAA
Source organism: Eupeodes latifasciatus (assembly GCA_920104205.1). Classification (NCBI taxonomy): domain Eukaryota; kingdom Metazoa; phylum Arthropoda; class Insecta; order Diptera; family Syrphidae; genus Eupeodes; species Eupeodes latifasciatus. The sequence continues at coordinate 152,720,184 of OV049925.1, forward strand.
TCAATAAGCCCTCAACAAAAGATTATTTAAAAATGTTGCCTAGAGCCATTAAAGTTAAAATATAGGTTAGGTAGATTGTGCCAATAAAAAGAAAAGCTTCAACTTCAATCAAATGACGTAGAGTGTATTAAAATTTTTCCAGTTTCAATTCAAGGACGCGCGCATTTTCTAGGATCCTTGCTGTGGTCTTCACTTCATCGTCATCGTTGTAAAGTCATAAAAGATTATTATTTTCATATAATTTTTGTCGTGTTGCACGCTGCTGGTGCTGCATCAATGTTCCAATGTTCAGCACTGTGATGAAGATGATGTTATCTACCGTCTGATAGGGGTCAACGATTGTCGTTAGCATAAAGTTTATTTTTATTCCAATCCCTTCGTTTCGCTTCTCTTCCCTTTCCTTTCTTTTCAGTCCATCTATGACGACAACGACAACGCCTTCAACGTTTCACATATGTACCTTCTATAAAATGTATGTTGTTGAAGAGAACGGGGTTAAAAAATTAAAAATGCAAGGACAAGAGCATTTGAGAAGGAAATGGGACACAAAAAGCGTTTTAACATGTTTTTGTTCAAGTTTTTTTAAACTCAGTTTTCTTCTTCGGTTTTTATTTTTTTTATTTTTTGAATATTTTCTTTTTAATACAAATTGAGTGCTGTTGGGATTTGGGTTTGAGTTTGGGTATGATGATGTCCTTGATCTGTGTACTGTACACGCGATGGGTCCGGTCTGTTGTTGGGATGTTACCCGGTCCTAGCTTTGGCTCATCTGCTTCTATCTTTACAAAAGAATAGAACTTTCGTTCGTTTCGTTGATGGACAAATGAGTTCCTATTAGCAGCACACCTGAAATCACCTCTCTTCTCTATATCTCTAGGTGATGTGACGTCGTCGTAGTCGTTGTTGTAGTCGTCGTCGTCGTCGTCGAGGACGTGGACTTCCTTGAACTAAATTGTTCCCAAGTCGACAATTCATTCTTATGTTGAGGTGGTAGCAGTTGTTGTAGAATGTAGAAAGGTGTATCTATCTAATTCTGAGTGTGACACAAAACTGCTACTTTTTGAATAGAAATGCGCTCAGGTTCCTTTTCTTTCTTTAAAGGACCTTAGTGATGTGGGCTTTGGCTCTGATGATGCTAGTCCTGAGAAATTTGTCACAAGTTACCTTGTGAACGAAAACGACGAACCCCATTCTCAATTGTCTGGTGTGTTACCGTTTTCAGTAATTATGGGGTGGTAACTCGCACTTTGCAGAATCTTTACATCTCAGAAAATAAAAATATTTTAAAAAAAAGTAAGGCAAAGAAAAAATAAGCCTAAGAGATGAATAATTATAAGAGGACTTTATAAGTTGGTTATTTTCGACTTTCTTTCTCTCTTTTCGGCTATATATTGGTGTTTTTTTCACATATTTTCTTAGCATCATCACTCATCTGATTTTTCAAAGTGGGTGAAACGTTTGAAAAAAAAAAACTTTTTTATTTAGTTTGACTAGAAAGTTTCCTTTTTATCCTCTGAGTCACTGTACTTATATTCCTATATGTACATATATAGATAGAAGGATACCTTCCAAAGTGAAAACTTTCAATTGGATAAAGAAGAATTTAACCCCACAATTCACCGAGAAAACACATCAGATAAATGCGAAGCGAACGGAATGGAAAAGTCATCAGCATCTTCCCTTATGAAATTAACATTTTAATATTTAATTAGGCAAAAGCTATGCGCGCGAACAACGGACAAAAGTTGAACGACAAACGTGAGCGTCTTAAGTTTTTGTGCAAATATGCGCTGCAAATTGGATTTAAGAACTTTTGTATTATATATTTTCTATAGCTATAGGTTATATAGTACATAGGTAGTAAAAGCCATCATAAGATAGGTCGTATATGTAAGAGGATTTCTTTTTTTTTTTCATATTATTTAGTCTCTGATATGTCCTGACTTTTGACATTGCTATATGCAAGATGTATTCGACTTCTGATACATTAGTTTTATTATTGAGTCAACTTATTGTGACGACCGACGAGACGACCGACGACGCACGAGGGAAGTTTAATAATTGAAGGACAAGATGGTATTCAATTGATTTCTGGTATGGCCTTAAAGCTCTGACAACTTAAGATTCTTATTTATGAAGTGAACGTGAAAGAGTTAAGGAATTATTTTTTGGAAAAATATGTGGTGTTGAGATAAAATAATGTGTCGACATAAAACATGAAAAATGTTTATTTTTCGTTTGTATTTTTAAGAGTTGTTAACGTATTTGAATCATTGAAATGATTTGAATAATCTAGACTGAAATATTCATAAGTATGTATGCTTTTGAAGCTTGCCTTTAAGAATCATAAGATAAGTTAATTTAATAGAACATTTTTGCAGCAAAAACTAGACATGTATTAAAGTACATTAATTTATATGTTTTTTTTCGTAAACCAAATTTATGTCTAGACCACATGGTGCAAACGTGTTTTCGTTTCATGAGATTGGTCAATATATAAAGTTAGATGGGAATATATTAAATTAATAATTATCTCGAATTAAAAGTTTAACTAGGGCAGTTCTTACAAAAGAGTAGAACTTGAATTGGGTTTGACATTCTCATGGTTCTTTAAAAACTTATTTTATTAAGAATAAATTACATACATATGTATGTACTTAATATACAGTTTAGCAATTTTTATTTGACATACAAAAATACATATGTTTATATTTTTAGTAACATAAATCTTACTGTCACTTTTGGTTTTTTTTTTGAAAACTTAACTTTTATTGAGATATATTTATTAAGTTTGGTTTTGAAGGCGTTTAATGGACTTCCAAACTTTTTGCAAATATTTATACGAGAACCAAATAAATGACGTTTAGTTATAGTAAACATTTATGTGGTTATGAGACTGATTAGATCTTTAAGAATTAAGTTTTTCTGCTGTCAGATGTGGTGAATTAAATTGAAATATTAATATAATTTGGTTATTATTTTGTTTGCCAAAAAAATATTTGTGACTAAATAAACATCGGATTACTTTCGTTTCGTTTAAATTGGACTTATGCATATACCTCTGTGAAAATAAGAAATTAAGAATATATTCTTCTTTTTGAAGAATATGTTATATTTTTTTCTGTATCACATAAAAGTTTTCGGTTTTACTTCAAAAGTAATTCTGGTCATGAAGAGTACTTCTCAAATTAACCGTTCAGATTCGTCACAAAATTTGTAGGTCTTTGCCACACCTGACAATACTCGACATTGGTTTTCTACGAACAACCAAATTTGATTGTATTTTTATTTCATTCCTTAAAAAAAAGATAACTTCCCATCCTGTCTGTCGATTTGTTTTGCTTAAAATGTTTGTAGGTTTTCGGGTTTTGTTAAAAAAGTTGTCAATTGAATTATTCTAAGAAATTTGAAAATTAATAACAATATTTTGCATACAAAAATAAAAATAAAAAATAAATAAAATATTTTGATTTCAAAATCTATTTTTGTTAACGAGATTTTTTAGTCGTTAACCAATTTTTACCAATTTTAGTAGCATTTCTTAAAAGTTTTTTTTTTCTTATACAAACAAATACAAATTAGATGAATGAAATTAATTTGAAGTCAATACCTTCTATTGTTCACGTGATATCGAGAACCGAACATCATTTTTACTAAATGTTCGTACTGTTTTTTGTAGATTTTATTTTTTTTTATGAAAAAACGGACTGTTGGATTTTTATCAAAAATTCACTGAATGTTGACAACAATATTTTATGTGAGATAAAATAAGTTTGAAACAAATATTTTTAATTTTTGAAAAGATGTTTGAGTTTAAAATCAATTTTTACGAACTTTTAGAAATGCTTTTTTCATGTTTTTATTTTTTGTTAAAAAACTTTTAATTCGATTTTTCAAAATCTTTTTTCGAATGTTCAAAACAATCTTTCTCATAAGATAAAATTAGATTTAAGCCAAAAGCTCAAAGTTTTGAAAAGATATTTAAGTCGAAGATCAATTTTTACCTAATTTTGTTAATTAATGTTTAGATTTTTAAATTTTTGTAAGAAAAAACTGTCAATTCAATTTCTCTTAAAATGTTAATCAATTTTGACAATAATATTTTTAAAAAACTAAAATTAGTTTAAAGCCAATGTCTCAGAGTTTTAAAAAGTTATTTGAGTGGAAAATCAATTTTTACTAACTTTTATTAATTTTTTAGGTTTTAATTTTTTATACAAAAAACTGTCAGTTAGATTTTTCTCAAAATTTTACCAGATGTCAAAAACGTTATTCTTCGTTGCACAAAATTGTTTTGGACATAAAATAATTTTTATTCGTAAAATTTTCGAGGTTACAAATTTTTTTTTCAGTTTTTTTGATTTATAAAAAACCGTTAATTGAATATTTTTTTAAAATATACTTGTTTGGTATCACGTTACAATATATTATATAAAATTTAATTCAAGTCTCTAGCGTTTTTGGTTCGTGAGATATTTAGGGTTAACCAAAATTTTCACCTTTTTTTTAATTTGCTATGGTAAAAAAAACACCCACGCAATTTTCTTAAGAGCCCTTTCTGCATCTTTCTGCATTATTATCTGTATAACAAAATGTATTTGAAGTCGATATCTCTACTGGTTCTTGAGCTATGGACGACGAAAAATACGTCGCGAACGTACGGATGTAAGAACGTACGTACACACGCACGCACAGACATCTTTCTAAAAATCTTTTATTTCGACTCTAGGGACCTTGAAACGTCGAGAAATGTCAAAATTTTCAATTTGACAAATCGGAACCATTACAATAACTTCCTATTGGAAGTTAAAAAAGCTCATACGCAACAGCGACCTTCCAGAAATCAAAGCATTTAGATAGTTTAAAGCTTTTTACTTTCTTAAATATTAATTTGTATTTAAGTTAAACTTAATATTTTTTGTACTTATGTGCACTCAAAAGTGTTATCGTCAAATAAAAGTGGAAGAAAAAACTATCACTTACTCGTAAGTTCAATAAATCGGCAATCTTACTTCAATACATTTAAATTGCCACACTTATAGTTCTCTTGAAAATACACAAAACATATAACCTCCCTCTTAACATTGATCTCTCTTATTATTCAACTACCGGAAAATGAATTCTATATTACATTCAGACATATATGTACATAAGTTAGAAGTAGGTCAGGTTTACACATCCCTCGACACTGGCACTGGGGCTATAGAATATATAAATACTTTTTCCTCAGTTGACAAGTTTAAGTTCCGTATTTTTTCTAAAAATATCCAGAACATGTTCCTCCTTCCTGACGACACATCCAAACATACCTAGAATATGCATAACCATGTTATGCAAAAAGAAGGTGGGAATAGTTATATTTTTTTACTTTTATCAGTTTGGTCCGAATTTATTTATTTGGCCCGAATTTCAATTTCACTGCCACAAAGTGGGAGGAAACACTATATTTGCCAGTCCATGCCACGCCACGCCACCACTGCCACATGACATTGATTTACCTAATGCATGGTGGTAGATGGAGTCTGGAGTCCCCAAACAATTTCGATTTGTGTCGCAGTCCAAGTTCTATTTTGTTTTGTGATTTTTTCTGCTCTCATAGTGAATTGAAAAGTATCAAGAGTGCTGTTGTACAATGTTCAAGTATGTAGCATGACGAAGTTCTTCATATTGCTTTATTTTTTGCCATATATGAGGATTCTCATCATCATTTGATTGTTGCCGCCCGCAACAGTACAAAACCGCATCACATCACCGCACCCGCACACATCTTTTGAATCAATATTGAGTCGATTTGCTAACATTTAGATACGTGAAACGGGCTGATGACATCGCATTACGGCACCTAAGTTTTGGGCGGCATTTGTACCTACTCGTGTATACATACGTATGCGGATGTGGGGTGAACCATGAAAATCGATTGTCCAGTCCAGTACAGTCCTGCCTATCCTTCTGACCCAGAAACCAACTAACCAACAGACGAACTTTCTCCATTACGCAATAACCGCAAAACATTTTTGGATAAAACCCCCATATCATCATCAGGGGTGGTTGATGTAGGGAATTTTATTTTTATAAGAGCTCCGGCTATGGATAGGGATAGGGATACGGATACGGCATACAGCTACATAATAGTTGTTCATCCTGTCCACTAAATGTATTGTCTTCATATGAAAATCATGAAGCAATGACCCAAAAGGCCAATTTGACTCTATTTTGCCTATATTCACAGGGTGTTTCGGTGGTACCCTAATTTAAAATAGACCACTGTTTTGTGAATCTAAAATTAAATGGTTGAAAGGAGTATGATTTTTCGTCTGGATTTTCCAACGAACTGAATTTAAATTTCTAATGTGTCAAAATTAATTTACGAATATTCTCCCTTTATTCAATAAATAAGCCCTGAAATTAAGGCTTCTGGTTTTTTGTTCCAAATTTTAAATTTAGTTCGTTCTAAAAAATAGAGGTATAAGGAACGTTTTTAAACAAATTAAAGAATGTCTTCAGATGTTGATTCTTCTATTCAAAAATTCTGTACAAAAATATGGTCCAAACATATTTGAAGATTTTTTAAATATTTTTTTTTTAATATTGTCATCAATTTGTTTTCAGATGTATTTATTGATTTTCTTACGCACTAAACTATTTCTGTTTTAACTTCGAATTTGTCCAAATTTATTTATGTTTTTACCTTTTAAACCCTAATCTACACTAATATTGTAAAGAGGAAAGATTTGTATTTTTTATGTAAGGAATAAACTTAAAAAGTACTGGACCGATTTTAATAATTTTTTTTCATTAGAAAGCTATATTATCTGTACCTATTTATGTCTACCCGTGCGAAGCCGGGACGGGCCCCTAGTATTCAGTAAATTAATACAGAAATTAAGGACAAAAGCTTTTGTGGTCGTTTGTACCAAAATTTGTAATTTAATTCTTGCAAAAAACTAGTACAAGAGATAAAGTTTCTGATCTTCTGCGTAGAACTAAAAAGAATCTTCAATTTTTAATTCTTCTGTTAAAAAAATTGTGCCCAAAATAAAGGGTTCCAAATTTTTTAACTGCAAACATATTTTTTAGAATTTAAAAATACTACGAACTGAGTTTTTAAATACTTGAATGAAGAATCAAATTTTCGAAAAAAATATTTGAGCACCATTCCAAATAGAAATACTTAAGCTAAAGGGTGTTTTTTAGAGACATATAACCTTGACATGAAATTTACTTCATAAGAAAGATAATGTTCTAGTATTTTAATTTAAATATGTGGTCTAACATGGATGGCTCGGATGCAGTCTAATCTGGATGTCCAATTTTCAAAGACTTTTGTAACCGAATATTGATCAGTTGTTTAGGGCTTATCGGCGAAAACTAGAGTGACTTCACTTATCCCCACAGATAATATAAATTCTGGACGCCATTTCACGGTTCCGTAACGCAAAACTAAACGGTTACCAAACGTTTATTAAGGAATTACGGACCAATTATTCTATTAACTCATAAAGCATACCAAAAAGTCAATTTTTGTAGATGTAACGGTGTCTCAACATGTACTTTTTTGTTTTTTGACATATCTATTCAACCAAAATTTAGTTTTATCGCTAAACTTATTTCACGCGATACGTTTTTCGAACAGATCCATGATTTTCAAAATTAAATTGTACAATTTGGAAGCGTTGTTAACGCACCAGTCATTTCTTGTTGAAATGCCAAACCAAAATTAAAATGAATCCTAAGACAGTTGACAGTTCTATAACTCTAAAAAAAAAACACCTTTTACATCAAATTATAAGTTAATTCCTTGCTAACTAGTTAACACATAATTCCATTTTAGAAACAACAATGAATTGGAACACGTCTAAATAGTGACAGTTCGTAAAAAAAAAAGTAAATCAAACAAACCTTAATCCGGAAAATGGACTTATTAATTTGAAAAATGTCAGAAACTTAAACGCCATTTTTTGAAAGATACGGTAGCCATTTTGTTCAACTTTAACTTAAGATAAATATGAAAAAGTGCTAAGATCGCTAAGAATTAGTACAGCTTTATGTTAACTGAATTTAATACCATGTTTAAGATGATATGATTTTGAAAATCAAATAAGAAGAATAGTTCAGAACTTGTTAATAAAATTTTCCATAAAATAACAAAGGATATTTAAATTTTGAACATCCTGTAGAATTTTGTTGTAATTTACGGTGCTGTAGCTAAGCAGCCTTTTACACCCGACGACGACGATGACGTAGACCAAAAGGCCTAAACTAACAATTTTATTCTGGGCGACACGTCGTCAATTGGCATACGTGCAATTACGGTTTCAGCATTTTCCCCAATGGAATGTGTGTGTTTGTGTGTGTGTAGTTGTCGTCCTCCTTCTATTTTCTATTTTACTATGTTTTTTCTTTCTTTTTTTTTTTTGTTGTATTACAGCCAACTACTCGTATCGGTCTATAAGAGAATATATCCTTTTGGTCCTTTCTGTAATGCTCTGGTTTTCTTCTATTTTTATGGTTGACTATGGGATATCATACAGACACATAAAGACAGAGAGAGAGAGAAAGGGAGAAAGAAGTGGGAGCTACTGTGGCTGTGCTATAGTGCATCTAGAGATTAAGTACCTCCTGGCTCGTATAACCTTCTAGAGAGCTTTTAGCATTGTATAGCTGGTTTTTGATAGGATATATGAGTAGATAGGATAACGTCACGATTCGGTTTCTTTTTATTTTTTCTTCGTATGTCCTTTTTCTTTATTTTGCTTTTTTATTTTTGTTGGCAATTTCGCTGAGAAAGGAGGAAACGAACTTATATTATGATGATGTTGTATTACATCTTTCATCGATTTACTTTGAAAACTAGAGGAATATACTATCCGCGAGTTCTTGAGCTTCTGAAAACAGATATGTGATCTGATCCTGGTGCTGCTTTTGCTACATTGGCAAAAGGATGCATTTATTGGTTATAACCTGTTTATCACTATATATACCTTCTATAAAATGGGTGCTCATAAATATTTTGTATTTAATTTAAAATAAAGAAAAAAAAGGTTTAGGTTCTTTTTATAGACTTCATTATATTGTACTAAGGTAGTTGTCAAAATATTAAAATGTATACACACATATATTTAGTTATGAAAGTATGAAGTGTTATTTGATGGATATAAGGATAAATATAGTTTAGTACTCATATGGGTAGGTAAAGGATTTTTCTTTATGATTTTTCTTATCATCATAATGTGAGATGATAGTATATTTTGAATTGAATCATTACTGCTTGAGATATTGTTTTTTAGTGAACGTAAAACGGTTTAAGAAGTATCGTTTTTGAAGGAATGTGCGTTTGCATGGAAGAAACGATTTTAATAGTCCAAATGTATTTTTCTGAATATGTTTCTTGGAAAACGTTAAATATTACATAATGATAAATGTTATTATAGTTAGAATATCAGAAACCGATATTAAAGTTTTAAGTCTTTAGAGCACATCAGAAACGTTTCAAAATTAACAACAAAATATTAATTAATGTTAATAAAAATTAATAAAATGTAATGTGTGTAATAAGTTAGCAAAAGCAGCTCATATTTTAAATAAAAACTTCATAAAATAAACAATTTGGAAAAAAAAAGTAAAAAGAAGGCTAGGATGAAACTCACTTTGATAACTTTCCATTGTCATTAAAGAAGTTAAGCAATTCTAGAATTAATAGAATATAGAATTATTCCCCTTAAAAACCTCAAAAATTGTGTCCCAAAAGATTATGACCCTGAAAAAACCTTTCAAGTACTCAGACAATTATCAACGGATTGAATTGAAATTTTTAATTTATTTTGTAAAATACATTTTCTAGTTAAGTTGTAGTTAAAAATTATTTGGTCTTTCTTGCAGGCACATTTTTAACTCTCCACTTTAGAAGAGGGTTATTTAGCCAAAAGTCAATAAATCGTTAATTATTTCTTCTGAAATCTCGATTTATTTAGTAGTATTTCTAAAAAAAATATTAACAAAAAGCCCTTTTTTAGGGTTGTAGCTTTCATTTAAAAATTCATTGAAATGAAGAATTTCGAGGTAAGAGTGGTCATCAAAATTAAATTGGGAATACAAAGCAAATGGAATTGACTATAAGGGATAGGCTTGTAAAAGAATGCAATCTTATAGGAATGCAATCATCACAATTCATTTATTGAATTTAAATTAAACATTCCATTCACCAAAAGATTGGGACTTTAAATTTTGCAATAACCAGTCATTTGACCTGAAAAGACTGCAACAATTTTGTTCAATCATTTGAGTGCAATCAATTGATTGCAATTATTTGAGACTTCATGCATTCTTTGGATTCATTTGAAGTCTTTTCGTTCTTTTAAAGTCCTCGCATACTTTTGAAGTCTATGCATTTTTCGAAGTCTTAGATTTACTTGAAGTCATGCACCCTTTGGCAATTTTAAATGAATAACATTTCACTTGATAATGCAAAGATTCCAAAAGAATGCAAAGACTTCAAAATAATGCAAAGATTCCATGAATTTAAAAATAATTCCAATCAATTAGTTGCAATCAATTGATTGGAGAAAAAATTATCTTTTTAAAGTCAAATGATTGTTTTTTCTAAAATTTAAAGTCGGTATCTCTAAATGATTTCAATGAATGCAATCTTTTATCTTTCTATTGAAGCCTTAAAAGATTGCATTCTCTTAAGATCCTGCTAAGTAGCTAGCTTAAATAACTTCAAAAGTATGCAATCAATAATTGAAGGGGTACTCAAGTGTTTTTTTTAGATAAATTCGCAATTTAAAGCCAATTTAGTACATAGATCTATTGTATTTATTTAATTTTTTGGAAAAAATTCAGTTTTTTTTTAATTTAGTTTAAGACTACTTGTTTAGTTTATAGCATAAACTAAAATTGGCTTTAAGCCAATAAGTGCGTTTTTTTCGTATTCCATATATAGTACAGTGAGAAATTGCCAAAAAAAACGATCCGCAGTAGTCCGGTTTTTATATTTGAAAGTTGATACAATTGAATATTTGCCAGAATAATTTATCAAAAAATTCCAAAAAAATAGCGAAATTCAGACCAGGCAGGGGTGAAATCGTGTAAGCTGATTTTTGATAGTTGACTATCAGAATCAAGAAAATACGTCTGTGTAAGGTAATAGTCGATTTCAAAGTTTTAACCAAACAATTTGACATAAAATAAAAACTTCAAGAAGGGGGTTTGTTCGTAGACTACTACATTAACATGTGGTGTTGAAGCGAGCTTGAAGCTCGCCTAAATTCTTTATATACCTGAAACGAGTTGAAACGAGCTTGTTTCGCCTCGATTTCGTACGGGAATCGGAGTCGAGTCAGAATTTGTGAAGAAAAACCTGTGTAGATGAGTTGGTTTTACAGATAATGCATTATGGGCTGTTTATTTGCATGTTTGTGTACAAAAAATTGTTTTGTTTTGATTTGATTAAAAATTGCACATGGAGTAGGTAGCATATTCTTATATGGTGCTGAACTATTCAGTTTTTCATTGTTTAGCACGAATCAAACTATCTCACTTGCACTTCATAAGAAACATCGAAACACAATTTGCATTATAGAAAGTGCTGTCAAACTTAATCATTTTTAAATCTTCTTGTGCGGTGAAAACACCAAAAAGATTTATTTAATCTAAACTGAGATAAACCTTTGGTGGAAACATATAGCAAAACATAAATATCTTTTCTATTGTTTTCTCTTGCAAAATAAGCCCAGTTAGTCCATTTTCACTAACAAAACTAAATAATATCAACAGTAATAGATTGATTTTTTTCCCCAATGGAAAACACATGATTGCAAAGGCACAACTACTCAACGAACACTGCCATCGAGATACAAATGCAATATCAATCGTACCAACATTTGAGAACGAAATCACATAAGATCCATTCGAGACTCGGATAAATGTCAAAAACAAATCCATAGTAAGATTCTACTCTAACTTTTATCGGTAGTATTCATACTATGGATATTGTTTTTGTTATTCGTGTAAGATCCTACTATACTATGGATAGATTTTCCAACAAAACACGGGTAATATCTTTGTAATTTTTTTTAGAAATTGAAGTCAAAAACTATTCTACACATTTTTGATATGAGTTTTTGTTTCAATTTTTTTACAAGAACAATTATCTATTGAATTTTCTTAAAAATATAATCAACTGTTAAAAAAATAGTTGTTTGTTTAATAAAATATAATTTCAATATCATTGTTCAAAATACTGTCTTTAACTTGTTGTTTAAAAATAAATCACTAAATGTTAACAATAAATTTTCAAAATATTCAGGTCGAAAAACTGTTTTTACCAATTTTTACGTTATAACTTTTGAAATTTCCTCGGTTGTTTTCATGACACATTTTTAAATACACGGATTAGCCGTGTTATAACGCGTATTTTAAAATGTGTCAATTTTAATATTGTTATTAATGTTCGTTTAATTTTTGGGAAAAATAGACTGTCAACTGAATTTTTCTAAAAATGTTACTAGATGTCTTAATAGTAATTCTTTCTTTTTCTACAAATATTAAAAAGGTGATACTATATTAATTCTAAAAAATATTTCAGCTAAAAAATATTTGTTACCGTTTTCTTTGTCCAAAAATGTCAAAATTTTAATTCGAAATCGAATCGATTGGACATTAATGAATGAAAAAGTGAAGTATATAAAAGTTAGATTTTTTCATAAATGGGAAGGAATACTAGAAAAGTCATTTGTTACCATTAAATATACTTGAAACTTTAATTTCACCTTCAAATTCGAATTCATAGTTTCATGAAATTCCGGGCAAAAACCTACAAACCGCATATCAGGCACAGAAATCCACACGTCTGTGTCTGATGAGGTGAGCCTTTTTTTATGGCTATAAACTTTTCAAATCCTAGCCACAACATATATTTTGAGTAAATATTTTGTAAACATTTTGTTGACAATGACAATAGCTGCAATTTATTGTTTGAAACTCGTCGTAACATTTTATCCTTCATAAAGTAAAAAGTTTATGGTTTCTGATTAAAGATGAATCTCCTCAAACATAGCTTTTTTTTTAAATAAATTTACACAATAGCAAAAACTAATGACCCTAACCATATTATTTCTTGATGGCGATGCGGCCATAAGTTTCTCCTTGAAAGTTAAACAAAAAAAAAAACAATATGCATACACTAGCAAGTATTAAATTCAATTCATTTGCATATTTTTATTTATTGACTGCCATTTATCGGCATACACCGGGTCAAAGTATTCAAGTTCAATGATTTACAAAAAGGCTTCTTCTTTTTTATAGAAGATCCTAGACGTAACGTAAGATTGAATGAATTTATAATAATGTTATTACGAAAATACGTTAAACCTCGCTATTGGAAGTTCATATAAGTAGCGTAGGTAGGTTTGATACACTCTCTGTATAGGAACAATAGAAAAGAAAGGTTATTGAATTCTTGCATCACATAAATAATTTTCGTGCTTAAGCTCTGAATTAATTCAAAGTCTACAAACCCTGTCACTTTTATTTTTACTTACATAATATTGATGTTGACTAATGGCTTCTTATAGTAGAAACAAAAGTCTAGGTTTTCTGCATCCATATAGTGGGTTGTAATCAGAAAGTGTTGTTCTTGCTTCTCTACATAATTAACCTGCTCTGCCACCCCCTTATAAAAAACAAATCAAAGTATCTGCACCAGAAGCATTGACGTACAGGAGGTAGGAATAGATGTTTACATGCCTATAACAAACATTTAAGAATCTCGAAAACTCAAGAAACTATCTATGTAGTGTCTGTCTTCTTACTTACTTGCTTACTTAAGGTGGCGCTACAGGCCTGTGTGAACTAGGGCCTCCCAACTTCTTACACTGAGGTAAAAACGTATTGAATCAGTACATACTCTTATGCCATTATGGATTTTAAAATAAAATGATTAATGTTAATGTTAACATGTGATGTTTACATTTTAATTTATGTATCAAATGAAACCCCCATTAGTTAAAACAAAATCTATATATATTCAGTCTATTATATGTTTTTAACCTTTATTCAAAACAAACGAATAAGATATGTATTATGTAATGAATGCAATGAACGCAAACAACGTGTGTTTTATGTAAAATGTCTATGAATTACATACATTTAAGAAATAAGTGCATACCTTTTTACAATACATATTTATGTAAAGAGTACATAGATTCATTTATTGAAAGCAAAGATTTATGTAATGACTACATATATGTTTTTAAAGAGTGCATATAAGCTTTACTAACTACATACTCAAATACTTGTTCTAGATAAGCTAAGATAAATGTGTGTAATAATTATAAACATAAAATAAATAAATAAATTAGGTGGCTCAACAGTCCATGAAGGACCAGGGCCTAGTGACTTACAACTCTCAACCATCCCTGTGTGCGAGTAATGTTGTCAGAGATGGAAGGAACCTACAGTTTATATGCCGAATCCGAACGGATAATTTGAGAAAGCACTTTTCATGACAAGAATTACTCTTGGAGGATTTGTCAATTCCTCGCAAGATGCAGTATCCGTGAACAAAGTTAGGTGGCACAGGCAGGGATTGAACCCAAGACCCCTTGCATGACAGTCCAACGCACTAACCATCACGCTACGGGTACTACAAAAATTATAAACAATACTTAAATTTATGTAATGAAATCTATTCTAAGTAAATAAACATGTACTCATCTCAATTAACTGATAAAATATTTAATTTAATAATTTCATAAAGTAATTATATACACATTGATCAGTGAAAAGGATTAAGTCTAAGAACTGTACTCATTACATAATAATATTAGAATGACATATTGTTGATACTATATGATATTTAAGTTTATCTAATCAGGGAATAATAAACTTTTTGTGTATTAAGAGTCCGAAAAAAATCTTTATTCGTTACATAAACACCTAAAGTTAATAAAGATTTTATTATGTAATGAATACAAAAATTATATTTGCAAAAGTCTAAGCGAAATAACTTTTTTTTTGTTATGACTGTAGAAATTCTTTATTGGCTACATAAATTCCTGTAGACACGATTTCATTATGTAATGTATACAAAAATTATGTGTGCTAAGTCTGCAAAAATGTTTCCTTCAGTGTAATGATAATATTGTCTCTATTTAAGCAAATGCCGCATCCTGAAACTCTAATGCACACAAAACAAAGTTTAAATGCCAAAATGTCATCGTCTGAGTCTTCAGTTCGAATGCCAAGAAAAAAAAAACCTTAAAACTTTATCAGAAAAACAAAACATATCTACACATAAATAAATGCATATGTATATAGAACTTTCCTAAATGCAACTAACAATAGCTTTACCACGTGTCCTTGTTCCTTTTCTAAATTTAGACTTCATCTGATGAGTATATTTTAGAGAGTGTGGGTTTTATTTTTTTTTCCTTCTATCTTGAAGCATCATATGTTAGATACATTGGGGATGGGAAAAGATAGAAATTTTCTCAAACTTCTTTTGTTTGTCTGTTTCTTGTGTGCCTTTTTGTTGAAACAATAGCTCGCCCTTAGGAATATTTTTTGTCTGTAGAACCGCATGTCCCCAGCTATCCACCCGCACATCAAAGGTCACACGTGAATTAAAGAGAAGGATCAATCGACCTCCTCACACTTAACACACATCCCTCAATTTATTATTTATACAATAAAATGGTTACATAGACTAATTTATTGATTTATTTATTGTATTCTAGAAAACCAAGAAAAAAAAAACAATTTGGTCAACTGGGTTATACATATATGTACATATTGAAGACCAAATAATAGAGATCTAGGTAAAAGGTATTCACTTGGCACAAATCTCATTCAATATTGTTTCTTTGGAATTTGAAAATTTATTCATTATTTAATTTTGTTGAAAACTATCAATGAAATATAAATAAATAATAAAACAAGTCCTCCTTGTGAAAATAAAAGAGAGAAGATTTGAATTGAATTTCTATAGAGTACTTATTCAAAATAAGGCTAAAAAGTGGTCAGCTTTTTTTTGTCAATATTTTTCTCAATTAGCAACAAAAAACAGGCTAAGGGACATGACCATAAAAAAAATAAAAATAAATAAATTGGGTGGCGCAACAGTCCGTTGAGAACTAGGGCCTAGTGACTTACAACTCTCAACCATTCCTGTGTGCGAGTACTGTTGTCAGGGATGGAGGGGACCTACACTTTTAAGCCGATTCCGAACCGCAAATTTGAGAAAGCACTTTTCATGACAACAATTACTCTTGGAGAATTTGTCAATTCCTCGCAAGAGGCAGTACCCGTGAAAAAAACTTTAGATGGCATAGGCAGGGATCGAACCCAAGACCTCTGGTATGACAGTCCAACGCACTAACCATCATGCCACGGGTACTACAGGGACATGACCATACTTCTGAAAAATTAATTTAAATACAGGTACCTGCCGTTTATGTTAAGTCTGGGGAAGTGATTCTGATTATGAACGTTACTTTTGTCAATTATCAATTGATAGTTGAAAAAGAAATTCTTACCACCCTTGAAATGAATATTTTCACTTTTTTTTTTATTCACAACGGTCTCGATTATTTTCAATTATGAAAATTTCTACCAATTATCATGTTAAAAAGAAAACTTTGATATTTATCAAATATCAATTGATATATGATAAATGAATAACTGGGTTATTTGAGTTATTAGAAATCTTGACAATTTCTACCGATTCTTGAGAAAGATACATTGATGGATGAACCTTGATATCATATTTACTTTATAGACAAGGAAAAGTTTTACAATGTTTTTTAGCTATAGAGTTTATCAAAAACGACAAAAGCTATTGATTTTTTATTAAAAATTGACACTGATAAATTCCCATTTGAATCACAAACCAAAGACGTAATTTTCCTAATTATTGAAACTAGCTAAAATTATTCCTGTTCCCAAAAAATATCAGCCATTTCTAGCAAAAGACTATCACCAGTATCTTACCATGCTTATCAAAAATGTTTTAGAAATCCTAGCGAACGCAATGCCAGATTATTTATATCAAGAAAATTTGTTATCTCAAGTCCAGTCTGGATTTCGGGAACATCACAATTGTTTTCCTACTGTTGTTAAAATTTTCGATGACATACGAATTCAGTATAATATGGACCACTTATTGGTGCTTTGTCAGCTTGACATTTCCAAGGCTCTTGATAGGGTAAATCATGAATTATTATGTCAGAAGCCAAAATTTGTTCTCTTATTACGGAACTACCTTTTCCATCGTTTCAAAGATTTGCTCATGATGGAAGAACTACTGCCCCAGGGTTCAGTATTAGGACCAATTTGATTTAGTTTATTAACTTCCCATAGGAAGTTATTGTAACGGGTCCGATTTGTCGAATTGAACATTTTGACATTTCTCGACGTTTCAAGGTCCCTAGAGTCGAAATAAAAGATTTTTAGAAAGATGTATGTGCGTGCGTGTGTATGTACGTCCGTACGTTCGCGACGTTTTTTTCATCGTCCATAGCTCAAGAACCAGAAGAGATATCGACTTCAAATAAATTTTGTTATACAGATAATAAGACAGAAAGATGCAGAAAGGGCTCTCAAGAAAATTGGGCGGTGGTTTTTTTTTACTACAGCAGTTTAAAAAAAAGGTGAACATTTTGGTTAAACCTAAATACAGTGCCACTCACTTCAATAGCACCCCCCTGAATTCGAGTTTAAAGCTCAATATTTTTAAAACAAGTAATGAAAATTACTTTTTTTTTCTTTTAAATCAAGTTTATTAAGTTCTGTAAAAAAAGGGAAAGAGTGGAATGTATATTTACAGTGGTTATTTTTATATATACATTTTAAAGAGATGAGACTCAAAAAATTTGAATTCAATTTTAGCTCACTTGAATAGCACCTCTTCATTTAAAATTAATTTATTAATATTTGCAAACTTTTAAACAATTTTAAATTAAATATAAGGAACACAATTATTAACATTTATTTTATGAATAAAAACAAAAATTAGTAATGGGTGGTCCCGCCTTGATTATAAATAACCTCATATGTACATACATCCTGTTCGGTAGGGAATCATACAAGTTTTTGATATAGGACAGTGAAATCGAGGCCCAGCTACACTTAATGGCTTCTATTAGCTCATCTTTACCACCATATTGTTTCCCAGATTCATATACTTTTCGAGTAAGCCACCCCCAAAAATTTTCGATAATGTTTAGATCTGGCGAATATGGTGGCCAATCTAACAATGAGACATTTTGGCGCTCTATAGAAATAGTTTTACTACTCTGGCATTGTAGGTGGGTGCGTTATCCTGCTGCAATTTCCATGACAAGCCACCAAACAATTTCTTAATCGAAGGAAAAACCTCCTCAAGTAACCCAATGTATGATTGCGCATTCATACGAGGGGTCAGAAACTGCAACTCCAAAGTTCCATAGTAAGTAATGGCTCCCCAAACCATAACACCGCCCACTCGGCTGTGTAAACGATCCAAATGATGTTCCTTTTTCCGCAAATCATGGAAGTAATAGTTAAATCCATCAGGCAACGACACTAGACGTTCGCCCTTTCATATTTTTACCATAGTTGGACTCGTTCCGTAAAAATGTGGATATAACTTTGCGGCTTCGTTGCGTTTTTTTAGCTATTTGGTGAATAGACAGGCCACACTCGCGGTTAGCTTTAATTTTAGATTTCTCATTCTCTGCCAATGATTTACCACGACCCATTTTGACTGAAATTATCTTAAAATGAATAAAAGAAATCGAAAAATATTTTTTAATAACTACCTGGCTTGTAATCAACTGAACCTAAATAAAACCACGTTTTTCACAGTAGTTCCAATAAAGTTAACAAAAACTATATTTAACGGAACATTTCCAATGTATGAATTCGCTCACAGAGAGAGCAATTTAAGAGATAATTAAAATATAAAAATATTGCAACGGTATACTAACTCAAAGACCCGAATTCTATGCAGTTACATATTGCATAATTGGGGCGTTATTCAAGTGAGCGGCACTGTATCTCATGAACCAATGACGCTAGAGACTTGAATTAAATTTTATATCATATATTGTAACGTGATACAAAACAATTATATTTTTGGAAAAAAATCCAATGAACGGTTTTTTATAAATAAAAAAAAACTGAAAAAAAAAACTTTGTCACCTCGAAAATTTTACGACTAAAATATGATTTCATCCCCAAAACAATTTTTTGCAACGAAGAATAATGTTTTTGACATCTGATAAAATTTTGATAAAAATCTAATTGACAGTTTTTTTTTTATAAAAATAAAAACCTAAAAAAACATTACTCAAAGTTGGTAAAAATTGAATTTCGACTCAAATATCTTTTCAAAAACTTGAGATTATGGCTTCAAACTTATTTTATCTTATAAGAAATATTGTTTTCAACATTCTGAAAAATGTTGAGAAAAATCGAATTGACAGTTTTTTTACTAAAAATAAAAACCTAAAAAAAAATTTATAAAAGGTTGTAAAAATTGATTTTCGTGTTAAATATCTTTTCGCAAATTTTAGATTATGGCTTCCAACTAATTTTATCTTATAAGAAATATTGTTTTCAACATTCGACAAAATTTTGAGAGAAATCGAAATGACAGTTTTTTTTACAAAAAATAAAAACCTAAAAAAAAACAATACTAAAACTTGGTAAAAATTTACTTTCGAGTAGTAGCTTTTCAAAAATTACAAATATTGGCCTTAAACTTATTTTATTTTACAGAAAATATTGTTTTTGGTATTCAGTTAATTTTTTTATAAAAATCCAACAGTCCGTTTTTTTTTATAAAAAAATAAAATCTACAAAAAATAGTACGCAAATTTGATAAAAATGTATACATATAGACAAACTTTTAAGCAAGACAAATCGACAGACGGGATGGGAAGTTATCAGTGTGGGTTGCATCCCAGCTTCTTTTTCATAAATGATCTTCTTAACTTTTGCTAAAATTTTTCCGTTCACCTTTTACGCAGATGATGCTCAGGTATCAGACTTTGGATTTCACTTCCCTTCAGATTGAAGGAAACGAAAAGTGCTGGCAACATTAAAAAATCTTTATGACAATTTATGTAAATAAGCCACAACAATATTCTTGACACTACTTTCTTCTAAAGGGTGTCCCAAAATTAATGCAAGATTTGAATTAAATAGAAAACGCTGTTTTTAGTCTTTTGATAGTTATATTTTTATTGACTCGTAAAGTACATAGGATAGAGTTATGTATGGAATAACACATCGGACAAATGGCCTCCACGGCTTTGCATGCACATGCGCACTCTTTTGTTGAAATTTTCCATGACCATTCTGCATAAATGTGGCTGAATTTCGTTGATGCAGCGTTGAATCTCCTCCTTTAATGCACGGGTGGTTGTGGGCTTGTTGACACAGATCTTTGGTGAGTATACGCTGTAGAGAGGTTCTTGAAATTTGCAATTCTTGTCCACGACGTCGAATTGAGGTTCCTGGATTGTCAGCAACACTCTCACGCACTGCTTCGACATTCACATTTGAACGGCTTGTTTTTGGACGACCAGTGTGTTTGGCGTCTCCAACGGATCCAGTCTCCATGAATTTTTCAATTAATCTCTTCACAGTTGACGAAGTTAAAACACTATTCCGACCATATTTTGTATGAAATTTTCGAACTGCAGCCGCCAAGCTTTCACTATTTTTGAAATATTCTTTAATAATGAAGACACGTTGTTCTATCGTGTAACGCTCCATTTTTAATAACCCTATACTGTTAGCTGTCAAATTGCTTTTTTTCAGGGTTGCCAAAACTTCACTGCACAAATGGTGGCAAATTCAAATCTTGCGTTAATTTTGGGACACCCTTTACAAATAATTCTTGATTCTCTATCATCAATTTTCAACTCTATAATCCTCTCCTCATAAATCTCTTTGTCTCTTTTGTACATGATATTATTTTATCTTTAAGTTTTAATTTTTAAAATTATTATGGTTTGATTTATCTTTTTCGTGGTTCATATAATTATAAAAGATTTATGTTTAGTCTTATTTGTACTTACCCTTACTACCTTAGTAAATTCAATTACTGACTTTAGCGATTTTCTTCTTCTCAACAAATTACTTAAGTTAAAATTATATAATGTCTTCTTTAACTTTTAGCAATTTCTTAAATCCATATAAATTCTGAATTTCTGACATTTAAAAATAATGGATCTGTTTCCTGGATTTAGGTTTGTTTGTTTAGTTTTTTTTTTCCACAAACTGTCATCGTTTAGACGTGTTCAGATGCCTTATGAAATATCAGTTGCTGAAACGTCTTGTTTTTTTTGATGACAACTTTTATATTAAGTCTTAAATATGTTCATATAGATATCTGGTCATTTAAATCTATAGAAGAACTGCTTAGTTTTTATAGTGCAAAAAAGATTATAAGCTTGATTAAACTTAAAGCACGTACACCGAACATACCTAAACTTTAATTTGTTGAAAAAACGGTGTGTTTGTGTAATTTTTTAAAGATTCTTTAAATTTTATGATCATCATCATGCTCACGCCTCAATCAGTTACCAAGTTATCTCAATATTTGCTACTCACCAACCCTTTCCTCATTGCCGCCGCGCCGCTCTTTCTGAAAACCTAACAAATTCAACACCCAATTGTAAATGTAGGTTTAACAAAGAACATCAATTCAAGAGTATTATATATCCCCCCGCATCAATCAACTTTAAATTTCAAGTCACGTCCTCGCGCACTTAGCAGTTGTAGTTTGGTTCAATAAGTTCGCGGTGTCTGTTTTCACAACCATCACCACCACCGCCGCGCCGTACCGACCGACACCTCACCGTTCCGAATGGCTTTAAGTATACATATATCTAGGATGTATGAGTGTACCTATTTTAAATGGTTTATTGACGATGCTCAACATTCTTTACCAACGTCTTCACATAAAACAATCATAACAACGAACGCCATGGAACACTTCAAGGACACGCGGTCATAAAAAAAACTAAGTCAATAGCTATATAAGATAGACAAAGATACAAAAGATGCTATGAGAATGAGAACTACATATATGTTATAAGACTATAGAAGACGGCAAAAAGGAACTTAACTACAATATCAAAGCTTGGTCTTGAAACCGTCATAAAACTAAACCAAACCAAACTATGAACCAATTCATGCCTCAGTTGTTTTTGTTGGGGATGTGCGTTTGGTCTTTTGTAGATAAAACAGTGAATAGCCCCAGCCATAAGGTAACCGCCCTGAAATTAATTGCCGACAACTATTCCCCAGCGATACCTATCCAAAGTCATGATGCCTGTGATGTGTTGTGTATATGTAATAAGTACATGAAGATGAATTGTATAAAACCTGCTAGACAGAGTCGGAAGAATCAGGAATTATGTCTGCTACTTATGGTATGGCCCCTTAAACATATCCCATGGACCAGGTAAGTCCTGCTGCAGCAGTTTCTCTGATTCCTGATTCCGGCTGACTCAAGTGCAATTAATAAAATTTTAATTGAACACTAAATTTCCCCTGCAACTTACCTGCGCTGCGCTATAGGGAATACCATTCTTTAGCAAATGGGACTAAATCAAGGTACATTCTAGCGTTCCCTGCTCCGTAACAAGATAAGACACAAAAACTGAAATGATTCTTTTTATTTCTGGCGGCAGGACTCAACAAATAAAAAGAGGAAAAAAGGAATGAAATGCAATTAAACTGCAACTGACTTCACTTTGATGCACCCGCCTGAAGATAAAGCGATTGGACTGTTTTATTCTCTGCTCGATTCTCGCCCCCCAGCCCAAAAGAGTGTTCTAATTGCCAGGATACAATTTCTAAAAAGATATTTATTTATTGTTTTCGCATTCTCCAACTAAAGAGTATATAGAAGATTGAAGTCATTACCTTCACTTACCTCGATGCCGACGACGACGACGCAGTCGGTAGTGTAGAGTGTTTTACTCGTGTTCCGTGGCAGCTTTGACGCTTTATATTATACACAGATTCATCGTCGTCGTCGTTGTCGTTGTCGTTCTCGTCGTCGTCTTTGCAGAGAAACGGACAATTGTCCTGGGGATTAATTCATTGCGCCTGGGTGGATTGGGCGATTTAAAGATTTCACGTCAGGATAATTAGTCTTCAAACCACAGAGTCGACAACAGAAAGGAAACAGGAGCCAGCCCACTCTAACAAACCCCAAACCCCCACAGAGAGTCAACATAAAATGCTGTGCATTGCATATATACACTATACACCTTTATCATCTACCCAAGGGAGTGAGATGAGAGTCGGAGGACTCTGGATCGGACTCAGGAACAAAAGACAAGGCAATAAAAAAATGGAGCATTTGTGGTACAGCGAGGAGATTCCTGCTCGTAAAGGATGTCAAGATGAAGTAAACGTCGATTTCGACTAGGACGACTACGTGGGAATGGACTACCTTAATTTTACCCCCACCACCCCACCACAGAGGAAATATTTTTCACTAACAAACTGTTTAAAAATGTTGAAGAATATAAAAAAAGGAAAAGAACAAACAGAATTGCAAGTAAAAATTGGAGCTTTAACTATAGAGATGCAGATGGTTTCGGTATGTTCCTGATTCTGCTCCTGCTGTTGCTGCTCCATTCCAAGCATTGTTACTGACTGTGACGACTGTGTGTTTAAAAAGAAATAGGGAAGAAAAATGTATTATTTCAGCTTTTTAGTGCAGAACTCCAGATACCTTATGTAGGTAGAGGAAGACATAGAAAAAATAGAAGCATAGGTGCAGAGCTATAGACAGGGAGCTTTATCTGCTACCTTACCTACACTGGTACTGTGATTCTACACAGAACACAGAAATTTGCTATTCTTTTTACAACTCGCACACATCCTGTGTGGAAGCATCCAAATGACTCTAATGAAATGTGTCCCAGGAATGCATAACTATAAAGACTGGAAACATAGAACTATGTCAACGCGCTTTTGTGTCATTTCAGTGGAAATAATTTTCTTTTGTTTGAAAATATTTCAAACGTAAATTCTACAACTATATGTACTTCTCATACCACCTGATTTACACCGCAACACTCCGTTGCTGGTGCTGGTGGTGGTGGTGGCGCTGGCGCTGGCTGGCTGGATCCTAAGAAAACACAATTAAGATGCCTGAAGCTATAAATTCTCTATAGGTACATAATGTTTTGCTTATGTAAACATAAGACCTTAAGGGTGTTAAACAATTTGCGGATGACGGAAGGTATGAAAATTGAAGACATTTTGATTCTAAATTTAAGACTTTTTGGGTGGTAATTTTCTGGTTCAAAAAGCAAGACAAAAGGCTAAGATTGAAATTTAACTCAACCATTTTGAAAGTTTCAACAGGGATGAATTCCAAAATATGTAAGTGTGACATCGCTTTTAAAATCCGATTTCTAAAATTGACCAGTATCCATTTGTTCTTTTGGCTCTTTTGTTCGTTTCCAGAAATTATGTTGACTTAGAGAAAATTAAATGTCAGCGAGGAAGTTAAATGTGCAATAACTCTTAACTCTTGTCAACCACTTTTTTTTTTTTTTGAAACAATAAAATAAACGTTGGAAAGGCAAATACTATTTTGAAGACGGTTTTGTAAACTTCCTTGATTTAATCGAAAGAAAGAACCAAAAGGGTGGACACCTGAATCAACGAAAGATATTTTTTCTTCTGAATTCTAAAGAGTTCTTTTAAAGGTCATGGAAATTACTTTATAAGCACTTTGAATCGAACGTAAAGCAGTCTTGAAGTGTTTTTTCCCTGAATTGAAGGGTCGAGGATAATTATAGAGAGTTAAAATTAGCAAAGCTGTTCAAGTGGATATTTATAAGTGGTAAGATGGCAAAATATAAATTTCTAAGGAAATTATCAGAGACAGTGTTTTGCCAGAAATTTTTTTTAATACAAAGTCAATACGTTAGACTCAACCATTTTTTATTTGAAGTGAAGTTTGTGGAAAGTAGTGCTGAGTGGAATTTTAAGATTTTATAGGACCTTCCATTGAAAATTTGTTAACATTTGCAAAGTGAGCAAGAATAGCTGGCTAAACTGTTAAGAATTGCCGTTTTTGTATTTTGTTAAGTTAGGAAAAAATTATGGCATTGCCATCAATTCGGAAAAGGTAGCTAGTCGAATTACTGCTTTTCAGAATTATGTATGGTCAAAATTCTGAATGATACTATTTGGTCATAATTCTATGTTTCTTAAATTCTGTCTTTCAAACACCGTAAACTTAGACTAATGTGTACCAAAATGCCGTAAGAACAAAACATTTCTCCGAATTTTGTATCACAAAAAATATTGTGTTTATACAAAGTGAGATTTGATATTTCTGTTTTTAAACTATCTTTGGTAAAAAAGACAGCACTTGATTTAGTATTATTTTTTCGAAAATCAAAACAAATGTTTTTTTCAGAATTGACGAAAAAGCCACTTAAACCTTGTAAACTTACAAATTTTTAGGAACACACAAAATTCACGTTTACTTAAAGAATATTTGTACTTGTTAGTGTCTTAAATTAATGTTTTGCTGAAGTAGGGTTAATGGAAATATCTAAGATACATTGTCAGGGGCAAACGCAGAAAAAAAATTCGGGGGGGTTTCAAAAAATTAATATTATATTATTTTTTTATTTTAAATTTCAAGTGTTTTTTTTGGCACTATTTTATATAGGTACCTACTAAGAAACATGAATGAATAAAAATTACATGTATACACATATGACTTGCTTTCACGATTGACAAAACAGTTTGACTTTGACTTCAAAGCTAAAACTTAATTTTTATATGCATTATGCTTATGCATGTATAAGTTTGTATGCCTTATTTCCTAGTTGCCGTTGGCGATCCCATCATTCTTAGGCTGAACTCACACATAAATAAATGTGAGTTACAGAAACAAAAAAATGAGGTGAGATTTTTCTATTTTCACAGTTCTCTTTTGTTTGTTTTTGCATATTCAAATTTGACGTAGATTGCTAGATTGAATTTTGAAATTGTCAAACACGTTTTTCTTAAAAGCACCATGAAAATACTAGAAATAATGATTTTGAATGCGTTCCGAACCTTTAGACCGAAGGCATAGGGTCATATTTATAGTTCCTTGATAAGTTCTGATTTTGTCTTTGCTAAATTAAACTTCAGTTTATGTTATTCATAGACAATTTAAACCCATTTTACAACGATAATCTGGAGTCTAAAAATAAACACGACGGAACCTATGTTTAAGCTGTTTCTAAATCTATTAAACGTCAAAAATAAACAAACTGATTGAGAAAATTAAGTTACGAGACATTTTATTTAAAAATTTCAAAATAAAAATTAAAACGTCAAAAGACTTAAGCATATGCTATATGGGTCACCTGTTTGGGGTAAATGTGCTAATAGCCATTTACTTCGATTACAAAGAACCCAAAATAAAATACTAAAAATGATGTTAAATCTGCCATGGCACTATTCTACGGAAGATCTCCACTTACTTGCCAAAATTGAAAAAGTTTCGTTTAGAATAAGTTATTTGTTTGAGCGATATAATGCATCTTGCAGACTATCGGAAAACTACCTTATCTCAAATTTGACTATTTAGAATTAAAAAAAAAATACAAAAAAAAAAATTAAAAAAAACACGAAACTGAAAAAAAAATGTAAAAATAAAAACTTAAAAAAAATGGTTAAAGCTTTATATTTGTTATTTATTTATTTATTTCTTTATTTATTTCTGTCTTTCTTTCTTTATTTATTTATTTTTGTTTCTTAACATATTTACTTTTTCTTTTTTTATTGTATTTATTTATTTACATGTTTATGCATTTGTTTGTTTGATTATTTGTTTATTTATTTAATTATTTATTTATTTCTTTTGTTTTTATTTATCTATTTATTTTTTTATTTATTTATTTATTTATTTTTTTATTAATATTTTATTATGTATTTATTTATTTATTTTGTCTGTACAAAATTATTTGTTATTTTATATGTAGTTATTTATTAACTTTTATTTTACTTGTAAAGCATTTTTGAGATTAGCGTTTTTCGATGCTTCCCAGCCTCCTATTCTCTCCAATCTTGGATAACCATGTTTCTTGACAATTTGAAGAAGGTTTTTTTTTGTAGCTTTTTCCTTCGATTTGTTCATTATGTTAAACTGTGATAATTTATATTAAATTGTTATTTTTTTTAGAAGTAAAGTAGGGTTATACTAAATCTCTGTAAATTGTGCAATATAGTTATAATGAAAAAATGTAAATAATTACTGCTACAATAAAATATAATAATAAGCATATATCAATACTTTGATATTTTGCTGGATGTTGGAATGCTACCAACTAACAGAAAACGAAAGCTCTACTTAACCCGATTCGACCCCTTTGAAATAGATAAAATTTGTATGAAAGGTATTGATTCGAGAAAAAAAAAACTGTCAAGTTTATGATTGACCTTCTAAATATTATAGATCGAAATTCAATGAAATGTTTGCTAATATCTGCGTGCTTCCAAGTCTAAAACCACCAGCCCAACTTCATAAAATTTCTTAACTAACAGCAAACAAAATAGTTTAAAGGGTTTCAAAGATTTTGGCTCTCCAGCTAACGCAATTTATTTTGTTGCCCTCTACAAGCCATTTTGTATAGGTTTAAATGAAATTTTTCAGAATTGTAGTAGAATATGCCTTAAACCTGTTTCTAACTAAACAGAGCTGGCAAATTCTTTATGAATAGCAGCTGTGGCTAACCTATATGTTAAATTTAGACTCCAGTTCAAATAGACTCGGGTTTAAAATATGACTATGAATTTGTTTTGTGTCTTACATTAAGGTATGTTTAAATGCAGAAATGCATTCAAATGTTTAAAAATATTGAATTTAAGAGACATCACGTAACTTTCTTTATTAATTTGATTTTTGTTCCTGAAAAATAGGGAAAAAACGCGTTAAAGGCAAACAGGATTGCTGTTTTTGTTTTAAAATATTCTTCTGTCACAATTTAAGAAGTGAAAAAAGTTGAGTTAAAATATCGTTTCGTGAGATCGTTTCAAAAACGAGTACAACAAGGTCATTTTCTGTTTTCAATTTTTCCTTTTTAGTCATAAGAAACATGGCGAAAGAGAGCATCTCTGTGTTAATAATAATACTTAGTCTCATACAAAAAGTTAAAAACCCTTCATATTCTCAGTGTTGGAAAATAAAAATACTAATTATTTTAATTGTAAGTATGAATGAAAACAAGAAAAATATTTTTCTTTCTTTACCAAAAAAATACAGAAATACATATATTGTTCTGATTTAGCGTGTTTGTGTCTTGTGCACAATTTCTATCATTGTAGCAAATTTATTAAAATTTTTTGTTTCACATAGTTTGAGAATTTGAGTTGAAAATTAATTTTGTACCATTTCTGTTTTTTTTTTTTCTTTTGAACAATAATGGATATTTGATAACTGCACATACTACTTCAAAATGCTATAAACGTACTAAAAAGAAAAAAGTACTGACTTGCTTACATTATCAATACGATTTTTTATTTTTCAGGCTATTTACAGCATTTTGAAATTCGGTTCAGTAGGGCTGTGTCCGAAAGGGACCGAACTGATAGGGTGAAGCAGGAGAGCCAGTTTTGGTGGCTTCAATCGGCACTTGATAGTGAGTAGTCGGGATGGGGTTTTAAGCCTTGGCCGGCTTACATACTTGTTTTATAGTTTTAGGGTTTAGTTTTAAGTAGAATAGGCATGGTGGCACAAAAAAAACATACAAAAAAAAATACAAAAAATACAAAACAGGAAAAATACAAAAAAAATACAAAAAAAAAAAAAATTAAAAAAAAAAACATGGAATAATCAAAAAAAAAAATAAAAAAAAAGACAAAATATGAAAAACAAAAAACGTTAGATAGTTAGATTTGCTGCTGTGGTTGTTCTAGTTTTAAGTAGTTTATAGGTAGAATAGGTAGTTTTAGTTAGCTTTAAGTTTTATATTAAGGACCTTATTTTAAGTAGTTTTTAAGTAAAATAAAAAAGGATATTGACATTAGTTTTTTCTAAATTTTCTAATGAAGACAAAAATAAATAAAATGAATTGAAGTTAAATAGATCTTAGGGCCGAAAGGCATTAGCATTAAGTATTATTGTTTAACTTAGAGTGTCCGTATGGGACCAGTAAGTTAGTTGTAAGTTATAGATAATTAGGCTAGTTTTATGAATTTTTGTCTAGCTTTAAGATAGTCTTTAGAATGAATTAATAAAAATGAATTAAAAAAAAAAAAAAAAAAAAAGTGCGTTGGACTGTCATGCGAGAGGTCTTGGGTTCAATCCCTTCCTGTGCCACCTTAATTAAAAAAAAAGAAGAGTTTTCACGGGTACTGCCTCTTGCGAGGAATTGACAAATTCTCCAAGAGTAATTCTTGTCATGAAAAAGTGCTTTCTAAAAATTAGCCGTTCGGATTCGGCATATAAATTGTAGGTCCCCTCCATCCCTGACAACATTACTCGCACACAGGAATGGTTGAGAGTTGTAAGTCACTAGGCCCTGATTCTCTACGGACTGTTGCGCCACCTAATTTATTTAATACCTTAACTAATAACTCAACACTGTATTATCTAAAATATACTGCATTGAATTATTTTACATTGAATTACAAAAGGCGGAAATAATAAAGTTCTACAGTTTACCGGGAATATTTATATAAAATATCCATATCTTCTGCGATATTTTCTGGAACTTAGTGTCAACGTAACACTTATTTGTTAGAATGATTTTTTCAGCTTTTGTATACACCAAAAAAAATCAATTATGAAATTTGGCTGCGATAATAATTACTTGAACACAGCATTTTCTATGTTTATAGTTATGCAGGTTTAGCCCTTAACTTAGATTTCCCCTTAAAAGTTAAGCAAACATCTATGAATAAGCCACAGTGCACTTTCTGAAAAACTGTAGTTAGAACTTTCCCTCACAGATTTTTCCTTGTCGCTATATAACTGAAAGATAAGATATAAATAGTTAGAACTGGAAAACTTATAAAAATGATGCATAAGACTTAAATTTTGGTTGAAGAACAAATTTGTATATTCTTTTCACAAAACCACTGACCTAGCGAGAATACAAATATTTTTACTTTTGTACAAAAGTACTTTTCGGCTTATGTAATTAAGCCTTTAAAAGCAACACACTAGCTTAGTGGAAAGCAGTAAGAATAGCTTATCACCTATTCACAAATCTTATGCAATGAAAATTGGCAACAGAACAAGTAACAAGTTGACGGTCTTTTTATTTAGTCTCTACTTAAATCACTTATTTTCAGTATTTTGGGAATGTCCTGAGTAATGTAAAGAAAATAAACAACGAGTACACACAAAAAAAATAGGAATGAAAAAAAGATAAGAGTATATAAAAATGTTTTTAATGTTCCTGCGTTGTTTTATTTTCATGATCCATGTTTACATTCTGTAACTCTCGTTTTCAATGTTCCTGCAACTCTCGCTTCGACAAAATTAAGTCGATAAACTCTGAAAATTGAAAACAAATCTAAGTTTTGTTTGCATTTTTCAACGGTCTGAGCGAAAATTAAACGCATAAACGCAGCTAATAATAAAAAAATAATAGTTGTAGTGCTTTCAGAGTTTTATGTTTCTAGGTCCTAATTCTCATTGGACTGTTGCACCACCTATAATTTATTTTACTTACTTAATGAATTAAACTGGCTTCAAATAACTTACTAATATTTCTCTAAATGTGTAATTTAGAATTGTTTCTAAATTTTCATTGTTCTGGCACCTAACAAGAGTAATTAATTTCACTTCATATTTGAATGATATTACTCCCAAACGCACACAATGAGAGTACCAAAAAGTTGTTCATCCACAATTTTGAATTTTCTTTGAACACCTCTGAACAGCTGACTACATCCGCCATTCTTCAAAGTTGGTCGCCATTTTTCAAAGTTGATGAGCAGAGAGAAAAGAACTAATTAGTATATTTTCTCTCTGGTGGTGAGTATGCACACCAACTTGCATAAGTATTTGTTCCCCACATTTTTTTATATGGAGTTAATACATATGCAAGTTGGTGTGCAAATCACAGCTTGTATAGGCAAAAAGAGAGCAACCGTCGAAGTTGGTTCTCTCTATTAGTTCTTTTCTCTCTGGTCCACGACCACACTAACAGCACCAGCAATTTTGTAATCATAATTAGGAATTATTGCATTTGTAAAAATTTCAGAACAGAAATTAACCAATTGGGTGAATTGAACTTAAACTTCGAAATTAAGTTTGAAAGAAGATTCGCATTAGTTTTTTTTTTGACGTGACAACGTCTTAAATTAGGTTGCAGCTGGGAGTCACTTATGAAAAAGTGTAACGCCCGGTAACGTAACGATGAGTCACCGAACGAGAGAGAGGCCCGCCGAATGCCTTGCGTCTCTCTCCCACTCAACTATGATCGGTCTGCCGCGCGCGCAGCACTAGAGAATTAGGCGCATTGAATCGGCGCATGCTTGTGTCTCTGTCTTTGTCTTTCTCGAACGTTCTTGGCGTTGGAAAAACAAGAAAGCGTCATAATACAAGTTCACACGTGTGGTTAAAGTATCGTCAGCTGTGTCTGTAGCGAAAATGTGGAGTGCTTAGATTCGTCATTTACAACAACTACAACAATAAAGGTAAATAATTGTACACTGATATTTCATTATCGTAAACTATGATTGATTGATTAATTGTTAGATTGACACAAAAGTTGAGAAACTGAGTTTATAGGTTATGTCATACTATTGATAAATGTTGATAGTGTTAAGTAAATTATTAGTTTAAAATTAATTAATTAATTAATTATTATTTTACAAATTTTCATTAATTTCAAATTTATTTAGCAAAAATTTGAACCTTCGATCTGAATAAATGTTTTGATTTTCGAATTGATTCTTTAAAATTACAAATATTAAGAAAAAGTGGCAGATATAAGAAAACTTGATTTAAACTGTGTTGAGCAAGAATTTTAACGTTGTCACGTAAAATCTTCGCCCGTAAAACCGACTTTACAGGCAACCATTTTTTTTCATAATTTCTAAGAGCAAAAACGGAAAGATATTGAAATTTTCTCAAATTTGGGTTTCTTTCCTTGGCTTCTTTCAATATGAACAACATTTTTTTGTATTACACCATATTACTCTTATATTTTTCTACATAATATCGAGTGATCAAAAATATCAAAATTTTCTTTTTGATTTTTAATAAAATCTTAATTTTTTTTTCAAAATTCGTTATCTCAAAAACGGTACTATGTTTTTAACGAAATTTAAATATAAAACGTATATTTATAAGCACCAAAAATATTTGTTATGCATGGTTGTATATAAAAATTAATTTAAGAACCGTTTTAAGGATTTTCGAAAAAAAAGTCATAAAATAATGTTTTTTTTTTCGAAATTTATTGTCATTTAAATTTTTGGAGATTAATTTAATTTGAAGGTTTATTTGTAAATCTTCAAATATGAGTACTATTTCTAAGCAGACTAACAGTTCTCGAGCAAAGTGAAGAACTTGCTTAAAAAAAATGTCAGGTACTTCGAAACCATTAAAATTACAGGCCATTCAGTTAAAATTTCTTGAGTTAAGACACCGGTCAACTTAAAGAAACAGTATTGAGAAAAACCGGTTTCAAGTTTTCAACAGTAGAAATAATTTGTAATTTTGCAATATTCTTAATACTAATGTTTAAAAACAGAGTACTTAAGAGGTTTATGCGGCCATTATATTTTGTAGGACCTTCTAAATGTTTTTTTTTTGTTTTGAATTCAAGGGTGGCCTACGGCTTTAAGCAATAAACAAAAGGTTGTTTATAATTTTACTCCAATAAAAATACAGTAAGTAAAGTCTTCAAATCAGTGATGGCTTTTGGCTATACCCTGCATCGTTCTTCCAAAAAAACAATTACGTTGATGTACTTTGTTTAAATTGAGGATAAATCTTTTTTTATGTGTTTACTTATTTATACGAATTTTTATAAGACTTATATACAAGACTCAAAGTTTGACGCGAGCCTAAGGCTTATCATCAAATATTTAAAAACTAATAGGAAACAATACAAATAATAATAATTATTATTAACTTCTGAAATATTTCATCTTAAAATATAAAAGCGTCACCATCAGCAGCACCTTCATGTCTATTTTTGTCTTCCCACAATTACTAAGGACATTTCTATCGACCAAAGTTAATGTTCACTTAATAAGGATGCTTCTTTTTCAAATACTTTTTATTCCTTTTTGCTCTAGTTATATTATAATACACCAAGTCGAAAGTCGAATCTATGAATTACTCGTGCGGGTACTTCTCGTATACCTAACCTACAACTCTCCCTTGCAACATTATTGTGGTAAACTAAATGAGGTTGGATTACATCCATCCATCCGCTTAAGCCATAAGCGAAACATCATCATCATCATTGTTTTTGTTGTTGTAAAATGTATATACACTTATATCTTTTCATTTCTTTGTGCTTTAGCAAAAAGCCCCTAAAGTTATAAATTTTTACGACCGAATCAAGGAAGGCCTGGAATTTTTGTCTGGATGGGAAATGTAACTGCCAGATTTTTCCGTTCTTACCATTAAAAATACCTTGAAGCGGTGTTCAACACATTCTTTATATACTCTCTGTGTGTTGTATATAGATCCATTGTTTTCAGTGTTCCCAGAATTCACTATCCTCTCTAAACTCCAACCAACAACTCTATGGGTTATCCTTACACAAAACGACACACAAAAACACACTAATTCCAGCTTAAAAAATAAAAAACAAGAAAAATGTAAGTCAACTCCATCTGAATTACATTCTTGGTTGAGCGGGTCTACAGCTACTCCACTGTATGTAATATGTACGTAAGTTTGTTGCAAAATGTTTTGAGAGAAATTTATATGGTATATCCATGACCCTTCACAATGTATAGTCTTGCTGCCTGTAAACGCTTGCTCGATGCGATGCCAAGGAAAACTTAACTCGCAACTTCAAAGAAATAAGGAATTCCATTCAAAGTGCAGTGATTTTGTAATACTTTCCTTTCCATACAGTACTTTCGAGTACAAACCAAAAATTCAAGACCAAGAAGTACATATATACTTTTCTATTTTCTAAACATTATACGTACTTACGTACTCTCAGGAATTACATATTCAAATTCTTTTGCATCCAGACCTAAATTTTCTTGTACAGATACAAATATACATAAGTATCTAAAAAGGAGCTGAGCATCAACTATGGGAGATGAGATAGAGTTAAACTATTTCAAGAATGTTTAATGTTAAATGACTTGTTGCCGAAAACGAAATTCGTACATACATATATCGTTGTAGTACAACAAAACTATGTTCGCACAGTACGAAGGACCTTTTTCTGTCTATATAAATGAATGCGAGAGTGTCGAAAGATACTTAACAGATTACGACAGAATTAAGGTTTTTTTCTTAACTATTTTTGTATCTTTCCTTGTACTGTAACTAGACTATAATGTTAAGCCTGCATTGGGATTATACAAGATACAAAAAATTTAATCTTTCGGAGTATAGGAGTGCAGAAAGGGCAACTATTGAGGTCTGTATAATGTCTGTATAACTACCTGCCTTATTTATTATTTATGTTAATTGATCTTGACGTTTATTTTTGTTTTCATGTTAAATTAAAGAAGACAATTTTTAAGATTGATATCATTCCTTATTGGTCATTGGGGAGGAGACTCCGTAAGGATAAGACATAAGTCTTTATCAATAACTTTGATCATTTCAGAAAAATTTGACTGTATTTTACTCGGAGGTAAACTAAAGGGGCATATATTAAATCAGGCATCAAAATTTAAATAAAATTCAAATTCAAGATTTTTATAGAAAATTAGATTACAAAAATAGCAAACGATGGACTTAGCAATACGACATTTATTAAGTCACCTTAGATTTTGTCGTTCTATGTTTTCTATATTTTGTTTTTGTCTAAATTACAAGCATAACAAAAAATTCTTTTCATAAATACTTCATCAATTAATAAATTGCCGTTAATTAGTGGTGGATTAGTTATAACAATTTAATTTTTCTTTTGCGATGTTTTCTATGTTTTAAATTTTCTTTATGCTGCATAGAATTAAACAACTTATTTATGTTAATTGAGTTATTGACCAAAACTTCCGGACTCGAAATTTTAATAAAACATGAAATTGCCATGGTAAAAAGTGGGTCCCCCGATTCCGTCTGCCTGTCGTCGCCTGC
The DNA here is from genome assembly GCA_920104205.1 of Eupeodes latifasciatus. NCBI lineage: Eukaryota > Metazoa > Arthropoda > Insecta > Diptera > Syrphidae > Eupeodes > Eupeodes latifasciatus. Next base: position 152,755,447 of record OV049925.1, read on the forward strand.
AGCCCAAACCATTGAGTCGATTTACTTCAAATTTAAAAATTAAGGTTTTTAGTTGATTCGCGTTTTTATTTCTTTTAGACTAAAATTACCATACAATTTTTTTGGTCAAAAATAGAAAGTCCTAATTTTCTAAAAAATGAACTGATAGGTTTGTATTAATTTTTTTCTTCGAAAGTCGATTTCGCGAAAACGGGACACGCTCTAACGATTTTCAAATAAAAAAATTGAAAAATTAAGGTTTTTTTGAGAAATCTAATGCCATTTTAATTTTTGAAACAAATTTTTCTTGCAGGTACATTTTTAAATCTTAAAACACAGAAATTATTTTAAAACACTCTCTTTGCAAACCAGCCGTGTATTTTATATCATACTAGCGGCCCGTCCCGGCTTCGCACGGGTAGACATATATAGGTACAGATATTTAAGTAATAAGCATGCTAATAAAAAACGACTATGAATCACTAAATTAGAAAAAAATTGTATGATTATCTTAAAGCCTCCCTGTACACTACGTTGGCTGTGGTAAGAGTATTTATAGGTGGCAACAAAACGTATTGATTTTCAGGAGATCCTACTCGAGAAAGTGTCACATACAATTGCCCGTGGGAAAAGCACTCTTTCCTTAAGTGGATACCAACTATGGAAAAAGTTTGTCCCTGGGATTTATTTATTATTAGGGTAAAGGATATTTTTAAAGGGAACTGTAACCTTTTAAAAGCAGTGTTGCCAGCTCGAAATTGGGAATCTAGTCAGATCTGACTTGTTGACTGAATTTTGATTATTTAAATCCAGTCAAAAAAAAAAAACAGTTAAACATAATTAAAAACAAAAAACAGTCAAAAATCCAGTCAAATAATAAAAACATTTTAACAAACAAATAACAAATTTTATTCTGTTTTATAACAAAAACTATAATAGTAAAATTAACAAAAAATAACTTATTTTCTATAATTCACAGCGTATTATGTACTCATGTTATTTAATTTATGATAATAAGAATAATTCTTTTCAGGTAATTAAAAAATACGAATAAACTTATTGTTATTGTTTTCCGTATCAATATTTTGGTAAATTACATTTGTTCCAATTTTTTTCGTAACTTCATTTGGAATGATGAAATTATGGCAACATTTTACCCCTCGCAAATTGTTTCTTATAATTAAAATAGCATTTGTATAAATTAAATGCAACCTTTTTCTTTGCTTAGTTTTGACCAAGTTTAATTGGCTCAAAATTCGTTTTAACTCAGCGTTTGATATTGGCAAAACCAATATCGAAATAGCGAACTTTGCCAATTCTTTAAAAAGATTTTCTCCACTAGCATGATTATAAGATGAAACTTCACACCAAAAAGGTACTGTTTCCTCTATGTTGTTCCATCTTACAAAGTTTAAATTGTCCCATTGACTAGAAATTTTGTCGCAGCTAAAACCGCCTCGACATTCATTGCATTCAAAACAGGTTGCAGTTGTAGGGAGGATTTATTTTGCGAAAGGCTTACCGCTTACCGAAAGCATTGTTATCTGCTTTGAAATGTTAAGATTTTTTGGCACTCTCTGCTGCAACTCTTTAACTAGCTTTATAATTAAATGTTTACAGTTTTGTCTAAATAATAATAAAAATCATAATCACAGTTGGGCATGACAATTTTTGAATAAGCAATAATATGAGAAGTTCCAAATCACCCAAAACTTTAACAAAATCCCCTTTTTCACTTTCAAATATTTTGTTAACACTTTGAAGTTCTTCTAAATAATTATAGAAAGTGTTTCGAATTTTTGACTTGATTCCAGTCAAAAATAAATGTTGACTGGATCTGTATTTTATTTCCAGCTAACGAAGAAAAAATCCAGTCAAATGTGACTGGAAACAAGTCGAAATGGCAACAGTGTTTAAAAGATATGGGCAAATCAGTTGGTATCATCGGAATCCGCGGAACATGTGCGAGCTGACCGACCGCGGGACCCGTAAGGATAGTTGCTACAATCACATTATCTCTTAATTCTTTGATCAATAGTCTTGTACCATTAAACATATTGGGAGAGCTTAAATTTCTTAAAAGCATAACAAGAGTACCTACTTTTTCAAAAAAGCCATAGCACGGCAATAAATTATAGCTACAATTTATCTTCTCTGAAGACTTCTAGCAACTATATAATTCGCAGTTGCTCTAAGTAGCTCGGATTATATGGTATCTCGATTTATTCGAGAAAATATGCGTCAAGACAAGGTGTATTGGTCATCTTCTGATGAGCCCAACCATTGCACCGGGGCGAAACGCATATATGAACACTAATTGCTGGATCATATTTATTTTATTTTCATGATTTTCATGAATTTAAATCATTTTATTTTAAATTTTAGTTCATGAGGTGGCAAGCCAGCAGGATTGAGGGAATTTAAAAATTCCTGTTTGTAGTGCACTGTATCTTCGATGTTGTACACGGTCGTTCTGAGTCGTTTCTGGGTGACAATCAGTGTTGGGACCTCGCAGAAGCAAAAGAGTGGTAGAAATGATGTCAAAAAGGTGGTAGAAAAGTGGTAGAAATTAAAACCCATTTTTATGTAGTAAATCTTATATTCAATAACTTATTAAAAAATACAAAAAATTAAATAAACAACAATTCAATTCTTTCAGTTTCAAATATCACAATTCACAATAATTAAAATAGTTAGAAAAACTTAAAATTATTTTTTGCTATATAGACCGCCGGAAAATTTAAATTTTGAAGCATATTTCAGTAATGGAGGATTAAAAATCTGAAAATTTACTGAAATTTCCCTTGCAGCCAAAATGTTGTGAACGGTTGTAGTTTTTAATTTATTTCTTTTTTCATTTTTTATATTTTTTAAATCTGAAAATTTGCGTTCAACAGCAGCGCTTCTATGCTATAACAACAAAGCTCCAACATATAAAAAGATATGTTTTCAAAAATTGAATTGTCATTGTGAAACAATGTCATCAGTTTTAAAAAATTGGAGTAATTGATTTTCTCCAATTAATTTTCTCCATTCACTATTAATTAACTCTAGTTCTGAGTTATTTATAGTTGGTGAAAAATGTTTCGTGAGACCTAAAACTGATGGCATTGTTTCATCAATGACGTTTTTCGGGTTTAAATATTTGAAAAATTTTAGTTCCATCGTTTGAAAGGTTAAACCTTTCTCCAATTTGAACACATAATTCAATATAACAGCTGCACATACCTTTTCGTAGTTGCATTACATCTTGTTCAACAATATCATTTTCAAGTACATAAGTACCTTTCAAAGTAAAGGACAAAATACATTTGAGAATATGGTAAATAGTTTTCACTGTTTTTTATATTTGTGTTTACATTAATATTTTCTGGTTTTACAAAATTTTTCATTAAATTTAATTTTAATGTAGTCATACTTTCGAATATCAAGTGTATTTTTGTGTTCTCAGATTGAAATGTTTTATTTATAATTTTAAGATTTATTGACAAAAAATTTAAATATACTAAATTGTCTTTGTTTTTTAAAAAAATAAAAATTTGTGAAGCCTTAGAAGAAGGTTCTTCAAATGCGAGCAAAATAAAGTAATGAAACAAGGGATCTTACTGCTCTATAATTCGGTTTATGACCATTTCCATTGAAAGCCAACGAGTTTGGCAAACCTTTAAAATTTGGTGTTCATTAACCCCAAGTGTTTTTTGGAAGGTAAGGAAATCCTTTTGTTTTTTCGCACTGTGGCAAAAATAGAAATAGATATCCCTTATTGATTTCTCTATTTGCCCTGGTAAACATTTAGCAGCATAAGTGGAGCACAAACTCAAATTATGGCAGGTACATCCAATGGTAAAAATATTAGGTTTAATATTTTTTAAACGTGAGGCTACACCGCTTAATGAAACCGTCATAACAGCAGCATTGTCTGAAACGAATCCTATCATATTTTGAATGGAAACATTAAAATGATTTAATGTTTCTACAATTTTATTGTAAATTGATTCGGCTGTTGAGTCCTCTAGCTCAAACAACCCAAAAAGCTTGTCTCATCTCTCTGTGGCAAAAGTAAACAATCTATTTTATACAGAGGTTAGACAACTATGTAAGATTTGTACAAGGAAGATACCACAACAGCAACACAGAGAAAAAGAAAGATAACTGAGGTGAAAAAGTGCATGGGAGAAATCCATCATAGCGATTTTATAGCTGTTAGTACGCCGCCGCGCGCGCCGTGCTATCAATTCAAAAAAAAATTGTTTTAGCATAGAGAGAAAACAAAAGATAATTTTAATTTATGTTTTTTCCTAATTCTGCAAAATTTTAAATCGAAACAATGCCAAATTGCTATTATTTCGTTTTCTAAAGCGAAATAAACCCAAATTGAAAATTTGGCCTTATTTCGTTTTCAAAAACGAAATAATGCCAAATTTGTTGGATTTGGCTTTATTTCATTTGGCGTTATTTCACGTCACCGGGTTTCTTATTACTTAAAAATGAGGCACTTTTTCGTGTCTTACTGTACTTCTAAAAAAAATGTATTTTCAAAGATATTTATCTTCCAAATTTCAAGTCAATCGGTTAAAAATTGTCTGAGTTATTAGTCAGGTCAATTTTTAAATAAAAGCGTTAATAATTTTGCTATATTTTAATACTAAAATTCAAAAACCGAGTAATTCGAAAATCAAGTACTTAAGGGTTTTTCACGGCCTAAAAGCCTTAAAATTAATATTAATTACTTATTAATATGAGTTTACTTAAACTCTAATTGGTTGCTAAAAAATGTTTTCCTTGTTTTTTTTTTATTACTTATAGTTCTACTCATAAAAGGCTAGCAAATCACCCTCTTCAAACATGATTAAAACTAATGAACCACAAATATAAAAAGATGGAGAGATTTGCTACGTTAGCATAAAGCTAAGGAAAATCTAAAAATAAACATAGTAAACGTGAAACATCAAAATTATATTTGACATTACTAATTTACGGTAATTTAGCAACAAATTTAAAAGATACAAATATTTTATAGATTAGGGGGGGGGGTTACTTAGTTGACATAAAATTAGCAAAGCAGAAGCAGCAAATACGTCATAAAGTATTTAATACAAGAACTTTAAGCCCGTTTTTCCAAAGAATGGTTTAAACATAGAAAACAGCATCGATCACCGAAATCAAGCATCAGTGAGCGTGGTTAGTAGAAAGATGGAGGACCGTCTCGAAACCTACCGCGTGCTGTTGTCATGCGTTCTTTCTTTCTGTTGTTCTTTCTCTTCTGTCATTCTGTCTTGTATTAATGTCTTGTGTTGTTATCACCTTACATAGTCTAGTCGCTCCAGGTGCTGATGCTGTGTTCTCTACTCTGTACATTTATGTGCAGAGTATTGTGAAATGTAATGTAATGTAATGTAACATAGAAAACATAGAATGGTCAAATTTTATCTGTTCCAATTACGAAAAGACGTATTATCTTCAAATTATGCAACTAATTACTTTTCGATGTGATGTAGCACTTATTTCCTTGATTTTAGCCCTTAATCGGGCCGATTTTCTTTATTATAAGTACGACATGTTTTTTTGGGGCAGTAATTACAAAAATCAATTGAATTGAAGTAAAAATTATTCAACCGTTGTGAGATCAAATATTCAGGCTTATAAAATCTTAGAATTCTCAGTTTTTTGAACAACATTTCTCAATTTTTGCCATAAAATTATGTTCATTGAAGAAATGCAATTTTTGTTTTGGTTGCACACTTTTTAAACGGAACCAAATATTCTACTTTATTTTTCTGAAATCATCTGTTTTTCTTTTCGGTTTTGTAAAGATACTTGAAATTGAAACAAAACTTTTAAAAACACACCAATATAATTTATTCTCAAAATCTTTTTTTAAAAATATTGATATGATTTCAAGAATCACCGAAGCTTCTGCAGACAAGCTTCGTCTTCGCAGATAGTATTATAAAACCATATTCAGATAAATACAAATTAAAAAAAAATTCAAAAAAAAAATTAGGTTTTTAAAATCCCTTAACCGATATTAGATAATTTTCAATGTATTTAAAAATTCATTAAGGTATCATTACATTGTATTTAATATTACCTCGAGTTCGGTGAATTTCCTGAAACGTGGTGTTCATTGCCAAATACTTGGAATCCTGATTACCTGGTATTAGTTACTGTGTATTGAACTATATAACCTGACCTTTGTATCGATCATTTCTAATAATGGAAAATCAAAGGTCTGTTAACGATGTTATATTTTTTTTTTTTTTACAAACAAGTCATTTCTCTTCTGTGGAAGTATCTTTGAGATATGTTTCTTCGTTCTGGATTAAGTGTTTTTTTATCCTTTTTTTTAATCAACATAGAGCTTGTGAGAAGTTAGTGCTACATGCAGAATGAATCTATACTGAGTGCGCATCCGAGCTTATGATTGGACTTCCCGAACAGGAATTTGGATATAAAGGCAGTCAATTCTTTGATTGTTTGTTTCTAAATATTCTTGCAGTTTTGTTTTGAACTCTCAATTTTATTCTTCACTGCATATTCATGCATTCATCCCACGTCCCGCACCTAATCAGCAAGTTCATCCGACCTACTTGCACTTATAATAAAGTTGTGTCTTCAAAGGCGGTTTTTCTTTGAAAATTGTTCACACAATGTTGGAATGCAGGGCTTGAAAAATAAAATCATACCAACAAGAAGAAGATGAGATCCAACATTAGAAGAAGAAAAGAAAATTAAAACCAGAAAAATTCAGTGTGACAATCCTAGAAGTTCGCTTAAAGTTGTCGGCATTTGTTTTTGTTTTGTGCAATTTCATTCAAAGGGCAGAGGGAATTTAACTTCAAGGAAGGGTAATCAAGTTGTCGCATCGCCACAATCCACATGGAATTCCTTCGGCAAAAAGACAGACGACTACGACGACGACGAGTGAATCGAAAACGAACAGAAAGAGGGATATCAGGGAACTCCTCTATTAATACATGCTTTGCTTTCTGCAGTCCAACCTAACAATGAGATGGTTAAATCGGTTCATCGGACGGTTTTATCTTTTTCCAGAGCTTGTAGAGTAGGTGAGTCTTTGGGATAATGATATCGTCGCTCGTCATGTAAGCGGCACGTATGCAAAGACACATATCTTGGGGGATGATTGCATTTTAATAGCTCAACGCTTCTCCGCCGCCGCGCCGACGCCGGCCGGCCGTGCTGCCAAACGCCCGGTGTAATGGATTCATTTTTTGACGCTGAACGATTGCGATAATGATTTCTTTTGTCGGCGGCGTCGTCGTCGTCGGTCGGTCGCCGTTCATCGTTCCCCCTCGTCGTCGTCGTCGTCTTCCACGATGACACGAGCGTGGTAAACGCAGGTAGGTAAGGCAGGATGATTGCAGAGTCAACAACAAGGAGTTACATATCTGGTACATAACCTTAGCCAACTCTGATGTGTCTTTGGACGTAACGTAAATGATGAGAGTCTTTCTTGGCCTGAATAGAAGAGGAAAATTAATTGCATTTCCTCTTTGTTTTTGTTTAGCCTTTGTTCTCGTTCCAATTTTGAGCAATGTAACATATTTATATATATAAAGACTAATATGGTATCGTTCCGTTGGTGTATAAAGGGTATTTTTTTTTAGAGGTATAGAACTTTGAATTAATAAAAAGTAATCTTCTGTCATTATAATTCAAATATGATTGACATATGACCGCCAAGGCTGGCTTGAACGTAGTCTAATCTGTAGGTCCAATTTTCGATGACTTCTTCCTACATTTATGGCCGAATGTATAGTCCTTCAAGTGGTCAACCGTGGTTAAATGCTAAGTCATCAGTCTCAGACCATTCAAGTTGAAATGTCAAACTAAAGTAAAAATAAATCACTTGACAGCTGTCAAATAAAGGTCACTTAAAATAGTGTTACCAACTTCGAGTTTTATGCATCTAAAAAAGCAACACCCTTTACAATGCAGGTGATGTGCTAGAATTATGTTTTACCTAGCTTTAGGTCAAAAAAGTTTATTTCAATTTGTGGTACCGCGTGCGTTTTCAACATACGTATTTACGTATACGTATACGTATTTCCACATACGTATATATAGGATAGGAGATATACCTGCTTGCCAGACTTTAAGTATGTCTGTATATTCCACACCGCATCACACATGATGATGGTCTTGAAATTGGTCAGCACAGCACGATATGGAGAATTTTTGGGTTAAATCATTTAAAATTCTCTCTGATAAGAGTTTTAATTAAAATTTAACTCCCCCCTTAACACACCGCAAAATGAACATAACAGAATAGAACAGATGACGGACGCCTCACTAAATACCCATAGTATCTAACCTCTATAGAGCTGAAACAATATACATACATATGTAGGTACAAAACAATTTGAAGTGCAAAAAGTATCTAATGTAATGTAGGAGTAGGTATACGAGTACATATATTGTTTCTATATTCCAAAAACCATGGTTAGACTATCATATGGTGGCAGAAACAATTGTTTTTCATTGCTTTTATTTTTAGAAATTGTAGAACGTAGGATGGACGTAGGAATGAGAAGGGTATATGCGAGTTTTTCAAAAATTGAAGTTCATTTTTTTCAATTAGTTTGTTTTTATTTTTGTTTTTGTTCTGTTAATCAACACGCATGTGAAGCTTTTGTGAAAGGAATTGTTTCTTTCTATGTTTTCAAAATGAAAGAGAAGAATAACAAATTGCCTTCAGGAAGGATACAAATTTGGACAGTTGTATTGCTTAGAGGAGATGGAGACCTAGCCTGAGTTTCGAGTTTATTAGAAATAGGCAGTATAGTATAGAAAGTTTTACACACTCCTCACAGAGGTATACTCTTCAACTCTGAAGATTAATGAATATTTAGGAGAAAAAACGCACAAATTGCTCAAGGTCACAAAGTAAATTGCTTTGTGGCCTTCCTTCTAAATATTGATTAATGTATAAAAAGAATTTTAAACGGACCGCGATATAGCGATGTAAAAATCTAATATATCAGAAATATTCCTGTCGAAATTGGTGGCTTATTCGGAGCTGGGAAACCGACCCAAAATTTAAAGCTACTTTTAATTTTGGTTATTTTCTAAATCGATATGACTTTTGAATTTTTGACAGTTGAAATGATTGGTTCCGTTTCCCATAATAAAGTTTGTTTGTTTTGCTTTTTTTTAAGAACTGTCACTGTTAAGGCGTGTTCAGATGAACCTGCGAGGGAAACAGTACTTTGTACTTATAGGTAACAAAGTATTACAATTTTTGAATAGCTAGTTATTTGCTAAATATTTATAAAATTTCGAAATATTTAAACGCTAATCCCTTAACAATTGGATGTAAAATATTTCACGCCAATACATTTATTTTCTTCTTCTCGAGTCGAAAAACAATTGTTTACCAGGTTTAATTTAAATAAAAAAATGTAAATATTTTTTGTTTCATAAATAAAAAACTATTAGGTAGTTAAAATTTCTTTTTTAAATTCTTTTCAAATCTGTAGAACGTTAACCGAATTTTTCAATTCATAACTTCAAATTGAAAGTTATAGTATTTGATTCAATTTTTGAAATTGAAAACTTTGACCTTTCTCGGCGTATTAAGGTCCCTACCCTAGAGTCTTAGCCCATGGTTCGTGCGTTCGAAAAAATCTTTGTTCGACCGCCAAATCTCAAAAATTTGCAGAGATATCTACTTCAAATAATGTTTGTTTTAAATACAATTGCGCAAAATGTTAAACGGTTTAGTAAAATGTTAAAGCCATTTTTAGCAATTTATTTTAAGATCTTACTTTCTCTTAACAATTTTCTAAAGTTTGGGCCAGTTATAGCTATCATTGAAATCGATCCGGGAAACTTTTTGAATCGATATTTGACTATGTCTCCCTTCGATTAGAAATGAAAATTATATTACTGATCGATCGGAAATCACTCAAAGAAATTTTTTTTAAGAAAAAAAATGTAATTGCGCATTTGTTCAATGTATTTTTATATTTTCCGGACGGAAATTCATTTTCCTGAACAGCTGATACTTTTATGTTCAAAAGTGAAACGAATAGTTCCACTGATTTGTGTTTCAATTTCACATAATTCCAATGTCAGTAAAAGTTTTTCGGTGGATTTTAATCAGGAAATTTTTTTCAATGACAGAAACTTTTAATGATAGCTATAAACGACCTGTCAAGAAAATTCCAATGTTTGTTTTCAATGATGAAAACCAATGATAGCTATAACTGGCGCCTTAAAATATAAAAAAGAAATATTTGACTGTTAACAGTCAAATAGTTTTTTCCTGAACACTGTTTATTTTTTAATAAAAATGATTTAAAATCATGAAAATAAATATAAACCAGCAAGTGTTCATATATGCGTTTCGCCCCGGTGTAATGGTTGGGCTCATCAGAAGATGACCATTACACCTTGTCTTGATGCATATTTTCCCGAATTAATTTATTGAAGACTTGTAGCTCGGATTATATGGTATCTCGATTAATTCGGGAAAATATGCGTCAAGACAAGGTGTTATGGTCATCTTCTGATGAGCCCAACCATTAAACCGGGGCGAAACGCATATTTGAACACTTGCTGGTTTATATTTATTTTTATGATTTTCATGATTTTAAATCATTTTTATTAGCCTTAAAATATACTTTAAATTTTAGCAATTAATATTATAAGAGCAGTGGATGAAAAGTTTCAGTCTTCATTTTTGGAAGTCCAATTTAAAGGTCCGTTTAAACATGTTTGCTTTGTTTGTTTTCACGAACTGTCAATGTTAAGGCGTGTTCGGAAGCCTGTTTTTAAATTAAAGCAATTATCAATTTAATAGTAAGCTAAACGAAAAGTTTAAAATTTTGGAGTCGCTAAGTTAGTTGATAAATATGTATTTAGAAAATTGCTACTTAGTACCTTAAGTAAAAAAAAATCAAGCAAACTTTTTACTTGGAATAAAAAAAATCACTGACCGTTTTTGATATCTAGTCAAATTTTTAGAAAATCGAATTGACACTTAAAAATAAGGCTACTAAAAATTGGAAAAATTAATTTTCGAATAAAATATTTTAAAAACTAAGAAAAAATATTCAATTGACACCTTTTTACAAAAAAAAAGCAACAAAATACTACCAAAAATGTAACACGTTAAATGCCCCAAATATTTCGACAAAAATGGCTTAAGCTTCAATTATTGATTGCATATACTTTTCGAAGTTCCTTAAATGAAAATTGGGCTTATTGCAAACAATAATTTTGGAGGAAGTTATCAGTCAATTCAAATCAATTATGTTAACCTTTATCATTTTAAAAATAATTTAAGTCGATGTACATACATATTTGTCATTTTTAAATTGAAATTATATAAATCTGTTAAGAAAATAAATGTGAAGTGCCAAGGTTGTTAACTTTGTAAAGACATTACATCAAAAAAACTTTCTTTAGATTTCACTTTTTTTTCGCAACACTAAAGTATAAATAAAAACAATCTCAAGACTCGTTTAAGTCTAACCATAGACTTACCTATGCCTCTATCTAATGCATACAAACCATAATTGAAATTTGTCCAAATTTGGAACCTTGTTCCACACCACAAAACATGTCTCAATTTTTATTGGTTAATATCAATAAAAAACAGAAAATGCCATTTAATTCGATTCATAAGCGACAAATTAATAAATACATCTTTTTTTATTTATCGAAATATAAAATAACTTAATCCCGCAATGATTCTTGGTTTAATTAAACTTAAATTTGTAAAATAAACAAAAGCAAAAACAAAAACAAAAAATAAGTCTCATATGAATTCCTAGAGACTCGATGTTCCAATTAAAATTCAATTCATGAGAATGAGATGAGTGGATAATGGAATAAATTTTTAATTACACGTAAGTACCAAGAGACGTCTAAAGGTATATTACACGAGCCACGACGATGACGCTTATACATACATACATATACATATATTGGAATTAAAATCGATGGGAAAATATAAAATATATGCAGGTAAGTATGGTAAAAGCTTGATGGCCACTCGAACTTGGCCAAATGATGGGGTACTTGACTGAAGGATATTTTGATTTATCTTCTCTTCTTTTTTTTAAAAAAACCTCTTCCTGTAGGAAATCGATGATGTAAAAAATATTTGATGATGTTTATTTATTGGGGTGATTTAAGGCATAGCGCATAATTAAGCTATAGGTACCCACAACATTAGGTAGAAATAATTTACGGAATGTAGGTGAAGTTTGTGTTCATTTGAATTCCAGGTTTAAGGTGGATCAATTAAGTTTTTCTTCATCTAACCTACCCTAATCACTTACATATACTCAACCGAACAGCAATTAAATGACTATCATCCAAATGATGAGAAACACCTTCTTTACACATAGATTGTATGCCTTGAAAAATATTTAAGAATAAGCATGTTAATTAAGTATGAAGGTAGGATTTGCTCTATCAGTTCTGTGGGTAGATGGAAATTGAGTAAAATTTAAGAGATTTATACTTAAAGAAGATTAAAATGATAGGAGAAGTTTTCTAGACAATTTAAAAAGCCGATTAAGGCTTTATTTTCATTATTTGAGGGAATGATCATGCTTCGAACTCCCTTTTACACAAAACCCCTTTTTACAGAAACTCCTTTTTTACAAAAACAAACTTAGTCGATTTCAGTGCAACCACCTCTTCCACCCCCCCCCCCCAACTTCAGAACCAAATTAGCCAGAAACTCTTAATTTTGCAACACTCCTAACTAAGCTATAGTCAATGATTGCACCCTACCGGAATTCAGTCAGCTCAGTAAGCAAAAGAGTTTCTGAGATACAGCACTTTAAAAATCTCAAAAACCGTAATTCACTGACTGGCCGATCATCAAAATTATGAAGCACTTCGCACGAAGGTAGATTTTATAGTTGAAGGAAATTGAAAAATCTAAAAATTGTTGTTTTTGATTTTGGGGCTTGGTATCCACCCACAAGAATATACAAGACTTGAGTTAAAAACACCCCTTTTGAGTGTTTTAGAATAATGAAATAACGCAGAGTGGAAGAAGTTGATGTGTATACAAAGAAAAACATCGAAAATATAAGGTTATGCACTAAGGGGGCGTGTCATCCGCCTACTTTTCATGTATTTGTTATAGTTTATATGAAATACTTCTGATCATTACAGAAAAATACTCTTTATTAGAGTGAAAGTGGTTCAAAATGGTTAAAACTGGATGGGCTTACTTGCCAAGTTTAAGAATACTAAAATGTAAAAATATAATAATAAAGTAACAGAAAACTTCCCAAGTAGAAACCCATTCAATTTTATCCGGTAAGCATTCAATGGCAATTATCTGTCATTCTTAAAAAGTTCTTTCCATATAACCTTTTGGAAGACACAAATTCATACTTAACCTTTGTAAACATTGAACTTGGCATATTTTTAGATCTTATTGCTTTCCGCAGAAGACTTCTCACTCAGCTTGTTTGAACGCAGTAGAACTTGGCCCCTCTTTTAAGCATCTTTTTATTTTATTTTAATACATTTATCTTCATCTTTCCGTTGAGTATTTTTCTTTAAAAAGACTTAAAATATATAAACTTAACCCATACTTCTGAATTTACTTTGCACTAAAAATATGATTCCATTCGCTTCCAGTTTTTACTTTCTAGCAAACGAAGATAAAACCTAAACTCGTTAGTGTTGTATTTTTGAAGTTTCTTGTTCTTATTTTTTTCTGCTGATGGTGTTTTCCAGGAAAAGCTAAGAACTTTCCTTTAATGATTGGTTAAACTATTTTATGTAGTTTTGTCTTCTTTTTCCTTCAAAAGGTTCATCATCTCATCATCAGGCAGGTAAAGGATAATAATATACTCTGTGTCTGAGCGCGCCGCTGCTGCTGCTACTGATGATGATCTGATGTCGGACGAAGTTAACACTTTTAAAATTAATTTTGAAATAGTAAACTTCTTTTAGCATTACGATTTGCGAAACAAAGGATTGAAAATTCCTTTAGGCAACACAAAGTTATATCATTTAAATATATAAAATCTCCTTTGTGCTAACTTTATACCTATATGTACTGTACGAGTTTATGTAGGTACATAAATATTTATCTATGTATGTATGTTATTGAGTGAAAATTTAATTTAACGCCTAAGGAAAAGTTCATTTCAATCTTTACTTAGCTCTTATGAAAATCGAATATGTACATAATATTTGAATTTAAAAGGAAGTCGATATTCTTCTTTATTGGGTAAAGGGTCATTTAAATTTAGAAAATATTTGGAAACACCTTTGTATGAATATTTAAGGACTTACATATTAGACTTATGTGGAATTTTATTCTGTTGAAATAATCAATACCCCGAAATTGTTGATTGAAGGGTTATTCTATTGGAAGTTATCGAAATTCATGCCATTTGATATTACTCAAAGTTTCAAGGTTCCTACTATTTAAATGCATATTTTTTTTAGAGAGAAACGCCTTGGTAACTTCATGCTTTAAGCATGTCAAACCCAGCTCTGTTTATCAACTCCTACTCTCACCTCCCCGCGGCGAAGGTATTTCCACTAAGGAACCTCTCCTTATCCAGATGGCAGCGGACGAATTCCCGAGATGGAATCAACGGTGGCGTCTACAGCTCCAGTAAGGTTGAACTACCTATTGAACACCTTAAAGGCCTTCTACAACATATCCGGAAATCCCCCGGGCCCGGGATTTTCTAGGGGCCCGTAAAATTGAAAGCAATGAGGAGTGTTTTTTTTTTGTATTCAGTCAAAATCTGTTATAACGAACTCGATGGGACTGGAGAATCCGTTCGTTATATCCGGTGTTTCGTTATAACCGATTTTCCATCTTTTGTTCTTTATTGTATACAAACTTTTTTTATTTTAGCAAAACTTTTATTTATTTACAAAGAAATCTGTGATTTTTTGCTGTCGACATTTTTTTTATGAACTCTTCTTCTATTTTCATCTCCATTTTGGTCAAAAATTCTTCATAACCTCGGTCAAAAGTATCAGTCAACAAATCAAACGATTTCAAGGTATTGACAGCCTGAAGTGCATCTTCAATTTTCACTTGAATTTGAATTTCAGTTTCTGTAAGTAAAAATGTTGCCAAATAATTTTAAAAGTTTAGAGAAATAAGTCGAAAAACTCTTCTTACCTTCTTCATTTTCATCCCTGTCTACATTTTCATTTTGAACAGAATCAATAATTTGTTCTTCGGTTAAAAACTCTGCAGTCACAATGTTGTTGTCCACATTGACAAAATCTTCAAAAGTACATAAATCAAAAACGTTATAATATGACTGAATATGTTTAATCCAGTGACTTAAAGGCCAATTGTCCTCTTCTTCAAACTCAGTTTCAATTGAAATATCAAGTTCTTGTGGGATAAATCCACCATGCTTAAAACAATTTTTGATAGTTGTCATAGACACCCTCCCCCAAGCTCTGGATATCAGCAGAATGGCATCCAACAAACTCATTACATGTGATCCATCTTGTTTCTCGATGTTACGAATGATGTTTAGTACTTGAAGCTTTCTGTAGTGTTCTTTAAGTGATCTGATTATACCCTGATCCATTGGTTGTAACACAGATGTAGTATTAGGTGGCAAAAATACAAGCTTCATAGAAGTAAGACCATCAATCTTTGGATGTGCGGGACAATTGTCTACTAACAACAGAATTTTTTCCTTTTGTTTTTCCAATTCCTTAAATATTTTTCGAATATCTCTGATGTCATCCAGGCTCTTTTATTGGACTCATATAATGATGGAAGTTTCTTGATATTTTTAAAGCACCTCGGGTTTTTTGATTTTCCAATAACCAAAAACTTTTTTTTAACAGTTCCGGTCATATTAGCTCCTACTAAAACCGTTATTCGTTCCTTTGACATTTTACCTTCAACGCATTTTTCGCCCTTGAATTTCAATGTTTTATTAGGTGTCATTTTGTAGAATAAACCTGTTTCGTCAATGTTGAATATTTGATCATCTGTATAACCCTCTCGCACCTTTGGCCAAACAACTCGCAACCAATCATCCACAATTCCTGCAGAAACACTACCACATTCACCACTTACCCTTGCACTAACTATGTTATGTCTTTGTCGAAATCGTTGAATCCAAGCTGTAGAGCAGGTGAAGTTATTTTTGCCCAAACCTTTTGCAAAGTCTTCTGCCTTAAGCATCTTGCACATGAGCTACGAACTGCGAACTGTGGATGTTCGCATATTTTGACTTTTCTTTCACATGAGCTTTATTTCTATTCGCAGACAGCGACGAATTGTCAACCCTTTTCTCCATATTTTCCTCAGCCATGATCTTTCACACAAAAACAAAACAAGAGTGGTATAATTTTGAGGTTAAGTTGAGCGCGAACAATTTATTCGTTGCAGTGTGGATGGTATGTGGAACGCGAATAGAGTTTGACAGTTCGTAGCAACCACACTGCAATTCGTTACTAACAAATTATTCTTACACAATTGTCTTGTTTTAGAGAACAAAATGCAAATTTTATTATCCTAACATTATTTTCAATTGGTTTCTTATAATTTAAATGTGTTTTTGTTTGGAATTGACTTTTTGAAATATGTAAAATCACGTTTGTTCGTCCATTCGTTCATTCGTTGTTCGCTCTCATGTGCAAGGCACTTTAGTTTGTAGAATTGGTCAGCTTAGTGGAGTATTCAAGCTTTTTTGGGCTTTGAACCATCTAAGCAAAGCTTCATCTATGTATGTCGGGATGTTGACTGCATCGAACTTTTTTATTTTTAAGTTGGATTCTTCAAAATTCTTCTTAATTTTCTCTCGGTCTTTGAAAATGGTAGAGATTGTTGACGCCGATGCAGAAAACTCTGCTGCCAAACTTTTATTGGAATCACCAGCTTCGAGCCTTGAAATTATTGTAGATTTTTCTTCAATCGTAAAAACTCTACGCTTTGAACTCATTTTGAAAAAAATTTAACACATTTAACCAAGTATGACTATTCCAGTTCCTCTCAGAAACAGAAATTCGAGTAAGTATAAACACAACAAAAAAAAAGGAATTCCCATAATTTATCATTTTAACGTCGTTTTCAATTGGCAATCTGGAATTGTTCTTCGATTCGGAATCCCAATTGAACAGTTTTTTTTTATTCCGAAGAATCTGAAGTTTGGTGAGAATGTATTGGTTGAGTATGACATGTGTCACATATATGTGTATTCGCGCTAAATTTCATTTTGTTTTTGTGCTGCAAACATGGAGGAAGTGAATTTGGATTCCTGCGACATTATTTTAGCTGAAAATCAGGATATTAATTCTGTTAACGAATTAATTCTCCGCAATAGAATAAGTAAGTACTTGTTGAAGTACCTAAATCATTATTTCACTAATAATGCTTTTTGAAGCTCTTGAAATGTTTACAGTTCAATATGGAGATGTAGCTGAGTTCTTCGGGCTGCCTTCGAGAACCAACAATGTGTCCTTACCATTTTCTGCAATAAGTAAGATCAAAGAATATATGTTTAATAAGTTTGGAATTAAAATTTTATGATTTTTTTTAGACACTTTCAAGTGGTCAGACGACCAGACGCTTTATAAGGAGTACTACTCCCAAGTTGGTCCATTAAAAAAATTCAAAAAGAAAAAGGATATGTGGTACTTCCTCGCCCTGGAACTAAGCAAAACATTTAACATTGATCTGTCTGGGTTGCAAGTAGAGGGCAGATTACAAACGGTTATTGGTAAGACAAAAGCCGTCTTACAAAATAACCGGACAAGCGGTGCAGTAAGGAAACAAATTCCATTTGAGTCGTCAATGCAGCCGATCATTCAAGCTGACGACTCGATACTGCCGGAGGTGTGCGTCGGGCCAAACAAGCTGCTCTAAAAGGAAAGCATTATTCAAAGAATAGATGACCTTCCTGTTTTAACATCGCTTCCATCAACTTCAGCTTCCAGTTCAAGCACTCTTTCTAAATCCACTTCCATGCCTTCTTCGGAGCTACTTGCCACACCGGATCACACAATAGCTTCAGATATACCCAGTACCAGCACATCTCATTCCAGAAGCCCAAACCTCCTCCAGCCAAGTCCTCCACTGAAAAAAGAAAAACTTTTGGAGCGCATCATGGCAGATCGCAAGGAAAGATTTAAGCTTAAAGAGAAAAACAAAGAAAGGCGCCATGAAGAAAAGCTGCAAGCGATGAACAAAATTGCAGATATTGTATCCCGTCTGGTGAAAGACAACCGTGGAACGTCTTAATCCAATTTCTTCAAAGCCAAAGTCTGTGAAACCTTTTTATTTTTTGTTTTAGTGAAAAGAAGTTATTTTTAGTTTTTTGTTTTCCTTATAATAGAAAGAATTTTTTATTTTGATTTATTTATTTTACATATAATGAATTTTGTTTTTTGTTTACTTAGAATAAGAAATGAATAACCTTAATTAATTTACAATTGATATTTCAAAATGTGATATTTAAATGGAAATTAAATACAATATTACTGTAACAAATTAGTAACCCTGGTTCTTTTTACTTCTCCTAAGGCGCGCAACTCATTATCTCGTTCCAATAATGCTTCACTTGATCGGGCTTCACTTTCTGAGTTACTGATTTGATGTTGATTGATATCTTCATCCCAAATGTCTCCTTCGTTGATACACAAATTGTACAAGACACAACATGCCAGGATGAATTTACTCATTTTTTCAACAGAATGGAAATCTAATCGCATCAGTTGCCTGAATCTTGTTTTTATCAATGAAAACGAGTTTTCTATTTTAACTCGCGTTTGGCTATGCTTTTTGTTATATCTTTGCTTCAAACTTGTCAAGTTTCCATTGTTGGTATATGGAGTCAACATATATTCCCGTAAAGAGTAGTAGTGATATTCTCTCCCACAAATGTCAGGAAGATCATGACTTATAAAGGACAATTGAAAAATCCTTGCATCATGAAATTTGCCGGGAGAGCCAACAAACACATCGATGAATCGCTTATCAGCATCACAAATTCCTTGAAGGGTCAAAGATAATAGGTCATGGCGATTGATATATGTTGACCGTACTTTGCCTGCCGGTTTTCTAACATATATATAGCATCCATCAATGCACCCTATCACTCCTGGAAATCCAGCAATCTAAAGTCGAGTTTATTAGTAAGAAGCAACTACAAAAAAGATTAAAGTTGTAGTGACTCACCTGTTCGAATTTCGCTGCTGCTTGCTGCTTTTCTTCATCCGTTGCAGGGAATTTTATGAAGTTCGGAGAAATTTCAAAAAAGAACTCCAGAAGACGAGTCAAAATGTTGAACATTGAGCCAGTAGCAATGTTGAATAGATTGGCAACTTCGCGATAGGAATTCTTATTTCCAGCAAACCTATAAACGTATGCATATGTTAGAATTATAAAGGAAATATACAAATATATTTTAGGACTTACCACAGAAACGCAAGAATTAGTACTTTGGCCTGAATTTCTTGCTTTCCACCGCAATCCATTTTCTTTTTGAAATGAGAAGACATTTCAAATCTATGAGTTAAGAACTCACAAGTCCTCCTTCGTATGCGAAACTGTTGGCGGAACTAAAAATATTTATACACATTTACTTAGTGAAATCTCTTGCAGGAAATAAAATATAATTATGTTATTACCTCTTCCTCCGAATACTTGTCCACTACATCCTCCACAAAGTTTTGCACTTTTGGTTTTTTGGCAAACTCCTGCAGGAGAAAATCAACTGCAAAAATATCTTCATCACTTGATGAAGAAGATGAGGAAGACGACCCCTATAATGTTTCTAACAAACTAGGAACACTTGTTACAATATTTTCAATATTGTTTTCCATTTTGATTATATTTTTTTATAATTTGTATATCAATTTTAAGAAATCACTTCACTGCTGGTATAATTTATGCAAACAAATGTGTTACCTACAAAAAAAAATGTCATTTGTCAAGTGTGACATCTGACATTTAAAATTTATGAATGTGTGAGTGATTCTGCTTCTGATTCTGTTTTTAAAACCAGAAGGGAAATTCTCTTCTTTTCAGAATCAGAACTGTCACTTTTGTCCAATTGAACGCATTCAGAATGCTTTTTTCAATTCCAGATTGCCAATTGAAAACAACAGCGCGAAATTTCCAATGCCTACTTATTTTTTTTTTATATGTTCGTTTTGTGCGATAATTTTTTAAATATTCCATTTAAAATAGTTCGTTATAAACAATAATTCGTTATAGGCGATATCGTTAAAACCGATATTTGGTTAGTACATTTTGTATAAACCTCGGCCGGGACTTCGAGATAAGTTTGTAATAACCGATATTTCGTTATAACCGATGTCGTTATAACCGATTTTGACAGCCTCTATATTCATCATCAACATACCTATTCCCACTTATTTTTAGGGGATCGAAAATCATTCATGCTTTCACAATCGGGCCCACAGGCTTGCCGATCTGGGCCCCTGATTATTATTGGCGTACATTTTTTTAATATTTAATGAAAAATTTGGCAGCTCTGAACTATTGAAAGAAAGTTATAATAAATTGTTTCGCTTTTCTTATTTAATTTACGGTAAATTTCAAATTTATCTTATTTTGAAAATTATTAAAGTCAAAATAAGGGGCCCGGCAACTTAAATTTTGCTTGGAAGAAAATGTGTTCACCATCCACTAACGGTTTTTGGAATTTTTCGATTACAACAAAAGAACTGGCACCGCAATAGCTGATTTGACCGCGAAACATTGGCAAAGAACGAAATCCCTTTAGAAGACTGTTGTGCACAAGGCTATGACAATGGAATCAATATGAAAGGACAGTATAATGATGCACAAAGTCATATTTTAAACAAAAATCCGAATGCCGTGTATTCACCATGTGCAGCTCACAGCCCTAACTTGTGTGGAGTCGATTCAGCGGAATGTTGTACTGGCGCAATCACAATTGTTTGGTGTTGTTCAAAAGTGTTTCAACTTGTTTAGCAGCAGTGCCCAACGTTGGGAAATTCTTAAGAAAAATGTGCCCGGATCCCTTCACAAACTTTCCGATACAAGAAGGTCAGCTAGAATTGAGGTAGTGAAACCGTTTGGAAATCATCTTAAAAACCTTAGAACATCATTACAAGCCTTAAGTGATATTAATTTAACTGCTGAAGCTCGAAGAGATGTAACTGGGGTTTTAAAATATATGCACAAATTTGAATGCGTCCTGATGTCTTCGATTTGGAGCAAGGTTCTTAGCGCTATAAATGAAAGAAGTATCATTCTTCAAGCCAGAAACATGACTATTGACGTTAAAATTCGACAACTTGATCTCCGATTTGAACATTATTCGAAACGGATGGGATCAAATTTTATCTGAATCCAAAGCAGTTGCTTTAGATTGGGGGATGTTCCGGAATCGTTTCCATCGAACCGAAAAAGGCAGTTAAAGAGACATTTTGGAGACATTGAGGAGCCGGTGAGCAAATTGAAGCAGACGAAGAAATAAATTTCAAGAGAAACACCTTTTACGTCATAGTTGATTCAATTATATCTGGAATTTCTCGTCGGTTCGATACGATGAAAAATTTGAATGCTACATTTTCAATTTTATGGCAGTTTCAACAATGGACGAAATTGAGATTAAAAACTCCGCTACAGGGTTCATCCAATAGTATAACTCGCACGTGTCTCAAGAGTTGAAAGCAGAAATAATTCATCTGAAACACATTTATGAAGCCAATTTTGAAGCAGAACTTCCGCCATTGAGTTTGCTCAATGCTATTTATTCCCAGAACTTGGAGATGATTTTCCCTAGCATTTGTGTTGCTCTCCGTGTGTTTTTCACCATACCTGTAACCGTAGCTAGTGCCGAACGTTCATTTAGCGTCCTTACCAGAATTTAATTTAATTTAAAGAATTTTAATTTAAAGAATTTTCATCGTTCGTGCTCATCACAAGATCGTGTTTCCGGTCTTCCTACACTATGCATCGAAGAACCTTTGACAAGGAAATTGAATTTCGATTGATTTAAGAATATTAATGGTCTGCACCTTGAGGAAGATACAAGAGCCATCAATTGGGATAACATTTTCTACATGCCTTCCTCAAATGAACAAGTTCAATTCTTAACGAACAAGATAAATCTTCTCTACGACACCCATGTACCCTTGAAAACAAAAATGTTGAAACAAAATGATAAGCCCTGGTTTACAAATAATATAAGATCGTTAATGCAAAAACGGGATCATGCATTTAATAATTGGAAGCGGTATCGATTGCCCGAGTTACGACTCACATTTTGTTCTCTTCGGAACAGAGTTATTGCGGAAATTCGTACAGCTAAATCTCTAATTTTCTCTAAGCATTTAAATGCTTCACTGAATGGGCGACAACTATGGAGAAACTTGCGAAACGTTGGCATTGGAAATTCGAGAAGTGCGTCTGCTGTAGATCTTGATGTAAACACACTTAACGAAGCATTTGCCTCACGACCGTCACCTTCGCCTTTGCCAATCACTTCTGGGGGTGTCTCGTTTGCGGAAGACTCAGATCATCCTGGTTTCGGTTTTCGAGCAGTAGATTCTACTGATGTTGTAGAAAGCTTACTCTCAATCAAGTCTAATGCTATTGGTCTGGACGGAATTGATCCAAAATTTATAAAAATGATTCTGCCATTTTTGCTGCCCTACATCACGTTTACATTTAACTCCATTTTAATGTCTGGAGTTTATCCTGACATTTGGAAGGTGGCAAAAATCTTACCACTTCCTAAAAATGCTAAAGGAACCGAATTCAGACCTATCTCAATTCTTTCTTATTTATCTAAAGGTTTTGAAAAAATTTTGCAGAAACAAATTAACGCTTTTCTTACGACTAACTCCATGCTTACCTCGCAACAATCTGGTTTCCGCAAAAAGCACAGTTGTATAACTGCGCTTTTGAACGTAACTGAAGACATAAGGCAATCGTTGGATAAGGATGATGTAACTTTTTTGGTTTTACTTGATTTCTCCAAGGCATTTGACACAGTTAATCATGTCATACTTTGTAACAAGCTTATGCAGCAGTTTAATTTTTCAACAGGTGCCACAAAGCTCATATATTCATATTTAAACAATAGAAAACAAGCGGTCCAAGCTGGTGACAGTTTGTCCAATTTTCTACCAACGTTATCTGGCGTTCCTCAAGGATCGATACTGGGTCCTTTACTATTCTCAGTGTATGTAAATGAACTACCATCTTTGATCGTTAATAGTTCCTGTCATTTGTATGCCGATGACGTCCAACTATATCTAAGCTGCCCTCTCGGACTTATTGACAATGGAGTCTCCAATGTCAATGAGGACCTTGAGAAAATTTTAAATTGGTCCCATTTAAATGGTCTTTTTTTGAATCCGAAGAAATCTAAATGCTTAGTTATCTCAAGAAAGAACTTAGATCTTGTTTACTTTCCTCAAATTATGTTAAGTAATGATCCAATCGAATACGTACAGACTGCAAAGAACCTTGGCGTTACATTTAATCGATTTTTGACTTGGGACGATCACATTAACGGACTTGTCGGCAAAATGTATGGTGCTCTACGTACACTTTGGGTAACCCAGTATTTTACGCCAGTAAAAACACGAATACTGCTAGCGAAGACCTTGCTTATACCTATTTTGATTTATGGATGTGAGTTATATTGCAACTGTAGATATGATAGCAAACGCAAACTTAATATTGCTTTTAATAATATCGTTCGCTATGCTTTTGGTTTACGTAGGTATGACAGAATATCTAATTATTCTTCAATGTTACTAAATATGCCCTTGGAAAATTATGTAAAACTTCGTTGTTTAATCCTCCTCTCCGATATATTGCTCACACAACAACCACAATATTGTTTTGACAGAATATATTTCCCCACCTCTAACAGGACTCGTCAACTAGTTCACCCTCGCTATACATGCTTAACATCTGAGCGTCAATTTTTTGTAAATTCAGTTCGCCTCTGGAACTCCCTTCCACGCTTTATTAAAGAAAATCAAAACACAACAAGACTTAAAAAGGCCTTAATAAATTACTTTTCAATTTAAACTTATATTACATACTTACATAGACCGTATAGAAAGTTCTTAAACTTTTCATATTATAATAATAATCATAATATAAATAATTGAAATGTCATTTAATAATAATTACACTGTCATTCTCATTTATAAGCTTGTAACTACCTTATAAGATATTGTATCTTACAGCTATTAAGCATTCAAATTGATCAATAAATAAAATAAATAAATAAATAATGCAATTATAAGTTGTTTTGCTGCTCAGAAAGCTAGGAAAGCTCGTTTGCAAAAAGTAAATATTTCATTGAATGCAAAGTAACTCTAATGAAAATATTGTGATAATATTTTAATTTGAAGAAAAACAATAAACAGTATTTATTTAATGTAAACTACAGTCCCCGAGGGACTGCGCAGTAGAGGAAGACCACAATTCAGGTGGCGCACATAGGTGAGTGAAGATCTCTACCAACTTGGCGTGCCAAACTGGAGACAGCTAGCTGGGGACCGAGCTGGCTGGAGACGCATGTTGGTTGAGGCCCAGGTCCGCCCCGGACTGTAGCGCCACCTTTATCCTTTCTGGACGGGAGAGGTACGTTTACATATAAATATTCTTTGTTCTGTCCCACTCTCGTACCGAAAGGGTTAAGTAAGTAAGTAGATGTATGTAAGTTCCCAAATAATGTAACGTTTGGAAATACTCGTATGTATATCAAACGAAGTTATTACATCTTTCGATTGTGGTGCTTTTTTTGTTATTACAGTTAAAATTATTAAGAGAGTTACTATACAAAGGTAGATCATGAAGTCTTCTAAATATTAAGTTCTTATTTACTTTCAAAATTTACTAAAAACTAAACAATGGTTTTTGGGATATAAATTTCGCCTTAATTAACTAAAAACTTTTTTAAATAACTCCTATAGATGTTTTTTGTTGAAAATACAACAAATTGTAAGGTTTGCCCAAAATTAATTTCTAGATACCTTTTTCTTGTACAATATTTTATAAAAACCATTTTTCTAATAATAATCTCAACATCTCTAATAATGTCCACAATAATGAAAGCTTTGTTTAGGTTAAAAGGTACCTTCTATACGAGTATGAAGATACTCCTACCTATGTGACAAATTTAACACCTGGAAAACAAAAGTTTTTCTTATCCTTTTCTAAAGGGATTATAAATGAATGTTCTTAATTTTAAAGAGACACTTCACACCACTTTATATAAACAATTTACACCACCATAAACTCAATGGTCCAAGCAAACAACAACAACAAGAACAACAACATTCTTTTGTATATAATCTTCTTGATGCCGACAAAATATAAATCCCACGGGGTGATAATAACGATAATACAATAAGAACCCATAGCATAGCGCAGACTGTGATGATGAAGAAAAAGAAGTACATATAAAAGACTGAAAATATAAGGAGTATAGGTAGGTACCTAGAGCACGAAAAATAAGCTCTTAACAAAAACTAAAATTATTACACGCCCTGACATTCTGCCGTTCTTTTTTCCAACCAAAGTAGTTACTTTTTTTTTACTCATTTCTGCCTTGAGATCCTTGTTTTCCTGTACCTATGTGTCCTTTCGTGCATTATATATAAATGTAAAATATATAAAAATAACACTGCACAATATATTATAGGGATGTAATAAATCATCCATTTAAAAGTCCTGCTTGACATGGCCTACCCCACTCTATTTCTCTCTCTATAAGGACTCTATATATGCAAGAAGGTTAAGTGAAAGAATCCTTCTTGTCCTTTTGCTTATTTTGAGCCGAAAACAACAACAACAACCTTGCGTTTTACACTTTGAAGCTAATTAAGTTTTATTTTCATTTTAATTTGAGATCCTTTTTTTCTGATTCTGATGATGATGCCCTGAGCCAGAGCTAGAGCCAGAACCAAGCCCAAACCATTGCAACATATAATATTTTTCCTGTCGTTGTTTTCTCGCTGCGCACTTGTTGTCCTTTACGTTAGCAATTTATACAAAAGCGGGTTTGCAGCCACCTGTGGTTTTTGAAAAAGGTACGCGACCTTACTTATACCTAGGAGGAGTATATAGGAACACAATCAAACTCAGCGAATTTACTCGAGGTCCTGGGAACTGTTTTTTTTTTTTTTCTTTTCGGTGTAATGGAAAGGGAAACTGGGAGGTGTATCGTATCGACCTACTTCACGTACAATTAGAGTGGATGAACCGTTTCCCATTAAGGCTGTCAAAATAAACGTGATGGAGATGGAGTACCGAACCGAGTATCAAACCAACCATCATACAACCAACCAAGTCCAACTGTGTTAAGGTCGTTCTGGAGGGGGATGGGGGTTAAATGGTGTATTTTGGGGGAAGTTTATTTTGTAAAATCCCGCCCTTGTCAGGATAAACTATACAAAACCAGCAATTTGTGAACATTGTGCCACTCATTTAAATGCCTGTTTGGTAATTTAGTGCGTCAAAATATATAGTCCTTCATTTGTTTTGTCGTTTTTGTTTGGCTGGTTCTTGATGATGATGAAATTGATTGATTGAATTTACCCACCAACATAACATATCCTGATCCTGAATTGCTTTGAGTTTTATTTCGAGAGGGACACAAAAATATAAAGGACACAATACTTGGTAGGTAGTCGCGTTAGGTTGGGTATTTGTTTTTTGTTTATTTTATCAACAACAATAGAATATTGTTGGCGGATAATTTTTGTTTTTCTATTTTCACATCAATCCATCTCTAAAATTAAATTTTTATTTTTTATTTATTTGTATTGAAATTATTTTAAAGGATAAACGCATACTCAACTCATAAACCAACAACGCAACGCAACGAAACAAAAATTAAAATCTCCATTTAATCATTGTTTACTTTTTGGTTTGTTGAAATTATGTCAAGGACATTCAGAGGATCATGGCGAGTCCTTTATGATTGATGATCAAAATATGAATGAATTTATAGAAGAACATTTGTTTTTGCATATACATATACAAACCTACATATATATATGTGTGTATGTGATGTGTTTATAAGTAAATTGTAATATATAGCTTTTGTGTTAAGTTATGTGGAATAAAATAAATCGTATATGATTTACTGACGGCAGACCTATGAAATTATATTATGAATGTTTTTGAGCTTCATGCTTGAAAGGATTGGGAAATGTCTATTGACATTAAGCATGTCCTATGAGATTATTATTATTATTATTATTTTCATTCATATCGCAATATCCCAGAAATATATAATAAATCGATTGAATTCAGTGATTTTTTGACTATTTGTTATTTTATTTTACTTTTGTATTTTGATTTCATTCAATTCAATTCGATGGTTTTTGTTTAAGTTATTGAAGAATATTTATTATGATAGCACAGTGCAATTCATATGACCTACACGTTAATGAAAATTTATTTATATTTATGAACAAGGAAGATGAATATGTTTGTCAGTTTTAAGTTATTTTAAAATAACAATTAACGACGGATTGATTCTGAACTTATTATAATTTATATTTTTAAAGGAATGAAATAAAGTTTAACGATTGTTATTGCACTAATATGATCAATTAATTTTTCTACTTAAATCTATTCTCAACAAATAAAAAGAGGCTGGGATGCGACCCACACTGATAACTTCCCATCCTGTCTGCCGATGGAGGTTATCGTGTTTTGTTAAAAAAGTTGTCAATTGAATTATTCTAAAAAATTTAAAAATTAATAACAATATTTTGCATATGATGAAATAGTTTGATTTCAAAATCTATTTTTGTTAACGAGATTTTTTAGTCGTTAACCAATTTTTACCAATTTTTTTTTCTTTCTTATATAAACAAATACAAATTGGATGTATGAAATCAATTTGAAGTCAATACCTTCTATGTTCACGTGATATCGGGAACCGAAGATCATTTTTACCAAATGTTCGTACAGTTTTTTGTAGATTTTATTTTTTTTTATGAAAAAACCGACTGTTGGATTCTTATCAAAAATTCACTGAATGTCGAAAACAATATTTTATGTGAGATAAAATAAGTTTGAAACCAATATTTTGAATTTTTAAAAAGACATTTGAGTCGAAAATCAATTTTTACGAACTTTTAGAAACGCTTTTTTTTAATTTTTTATTTTGTGTTAAAAAACTTTCAATTCGATTTTTCAAAAAAATTTATCGAATACTCAAAACAATATTTCTCATAAGATAAAACTAGATTTAAGCTAAAATCTCAAAGTTTTGAAGAGATATTTAAGTCGAAAATCAATTTTTACCTACTTTTGTTAATTTATTATTGTTTAGGTTTTTTTTAAAAAACTGTCATTTCGATTTTTCTCAAAATGGTACTCAATTTCGATAACAATATTTTTTTAAAAAATAAAATTAGTTTAAAGCAAATGTCTCAAAGTTTTGAAAAGTTATTTGAGTTAAAATCAATTTTTATTAATTTTTTTGTTTAAGTTTTTATTTTTTGTAAAAAAACTGTCAATTCGATTTTTCTCAAAATTTTACCGAATGTTGAAATCAATATTTCTTATAAGATAAAATTAGTTGGAAGCCATAATCTCAAATTTTTGAAAAGATATTTGAGTCAAAATTCAATTTTTACCAACTTTGAGTAATGTTTTTTTTTAGGTTTTTATTTTTTATAAAAAAAAACTGTCAATTCGATTTTTTTTAATTTTAGCAGATGTTAAAAACGTTATTTTTTGTTGCACAAAATTGTTTTGGAGATAAAATATTTTTTTTATGTAAAATTTTTGAGTCGACAAATTTTCTTTTTCAGTTTTTTTGATTTATAAAAAAAAAAATTAATTGGATTTTTTCAAAAAATATACTTGTTTGGTATCACGTTACAATATATTATATAAAATTTAATTCAAGACTTTAGCGTTTTTGGTTCGTGAGATATTTAGGGTTAACCAAAATTTTCACCTTTTTTTCTTCAGAGGCCAATTCAAAGTTTTTAGCATTGTCAATTGGATTTTCATAAAAATGTAAGAATTTGCTTACATCACCTTTTTATGTTGTAAAATTTGCAGTTCAAATATCATTGCTTTTTTCAAAGATGTTCGAGTATTTTTTAAAAATGTTTGGATGTTTTTTCGAAGTTTTTTCTTTAATTAATTTTTTACAAAAAATTTACCAGATGCCAAAAGCGTCCCCTTTGCTGGTACAAAATAATTCTGAAGGTAATATACATATTTAATTGGTTGTATACACATTTTCAAGCTGAATTTAGTTGTTTTTTAAACTCAACCAAATGAACTTGCGAACAAAAAACAAACATCTCTCTAAAAATTGTTAATTAGATTGAAGAGATCTTGAAACGTCTAGAAATGTCAAATTCTCAATAAAAAAGTACAGGGTTTTCCAATTTTTTATTTTGATATTAAAAAATCAGTATTTTTAAGAGAAATAAATGGAATGTTATTCGATTGTAAAGAGAAATGTATTTCATTAACAATTTGAAAAAGGTATCAGCTAATTGGCCACAATGGCTGCGGTTGTATAGTACCATATTATCCTCTTCATGAAATTTTACATTATCAATTCGGACATTTTCTAGATGTCGTCGATATCTTAAATACTTCTATTTTTAAGGTATTGACTGGATTTTGGAGCCTTGGAACCTTTAGAAGAAAGGTGATCACTTCTTTGAGAAATAACACGATCAGGGACCTTTTCTTGCAAAATTGTGATTGTTTCGTTGTAATCGCCTAACACGGTGAATAGAGACTTTTAGTTGTTCTTCCTTCTTTAGGCCCAATCTACTTACTTTAGAGTGAAAAATATCTATTTTTTAAAATTATATTGATTTGTTGATTTTGTTTAAAGAAAAAATATTAGCGCTGATTTTGAAAAAAAAATGTATTTTGAAAACCGCTAAATCTACAGGCTTAGTAGTTGAAGAATAAAATTAGTAGTAGTTTTTTGCTTGCTAGAGTATATTTTAAAAAACTTCTTCATCGGTAACTCAAAAAAGCTCAAAGATATTTTTTTTTATTTTTGGAACATTTTACTCCCAGATTTGAAGCATGGGCTGATGTAATAAAGATACTGAACTATTGATTTTAATCGAAATTTCAATGTGTAGTTGGCGTGTGTTGCTTTCTATATTTCCTGCCGTGAAATAAAACCAACTTTTGAAAATTGTTCGTTTTGTACTTTAAACCTCCATATTTACATAGTTATTGCGCAGTTTTAAATTATCAAATGTCAAAAGATGACAACTTCAAAAGTGACAATTACTTAAATAACTAGTTATTTGAAAACCCTTTATTTCTTATGTATAAATTTAAGTTAAAAATTATTTACATAGTTCAGGAAAATTTTAATTGCAGACCTTAAAAATTAACATTTCCTCCTAAATATCGTACAAATAAAGGCGCTTTTTAAGAATTGTAAAATTCAGAATTTTGCTATGCTTCTTCCGACAATCACAAAACAGCGTAGTTTTGAGCATTATCAATAAATAACAAATATATTCGAGATATAGCAGAAAAGTTCAAGTCTTTCAATCCTAATTTTAACGAAAAAAAAAATAACTTCGTCGTTAAAGTGTCATTTTTTGACTTTCTATCCGAGTTCATCCGAAATAATTTTGTGAAAAATTAAACATCCCTGAAGTTATTATGCAAAATGGAGAGAAATAATTCCATCCGGATTTCGAAACTTTCCTCCGATACTTAGTTCAATTTTACAATAAAAACAAATTTTCCAAACATAACCAAAACAAAAACTTCTTCACCAAAATTCTAATATTATTTTTTTTTTGAACAAATGTTTTCATACAAATGAAATTCTCCACCAAAATTCCGCTGTATGAGCATTTTTTTTAATCAATATCTAATTTTTCTCGTCTAATCGTAAATCACTGTACTTTGTTGTTGTAAAAAGAACCAATCTTCTTTTTAAATCTTAAATCAAAATGATTCCAAATTTAACTAACAATTTGTCTATATTATACACTGAGTTACAAAAAAGTGGCACACCTTGAAATTTTGCAACATTTTGAAGTAACTTAAACAAATAAACGTTTTTCTGGTAAAGTTTTGTTTATTAACATGTAAGTCATTCATGTAAAAAAAAAAAAAAAACGAAAAAATAGGAAGAACTTAGAAATAAACCATAAATTAAGGAAAAATAGGCAAAAACTTCATAACTTGGCATTTTAAATTTTTTTTCTAAACTAGTCCTTGTTTCTTCAATAGTGGGTATTGCCTCCACGAACATCTAATAAAGCTTTGATTCGCCTGGGCATACCTTGGATAAGGTTTGTTACGATGGTATCGTCCAAATTTTCCCATTCCTCCACTAGGGCAGATCTCAGCCCATTGAGTGTTTCTGGAAGGGCGGGTCGCCTCCTTATCATTTTTCCCAGTAGATCCCAAACGTGTTCGATGGGATTCATATCCGGGCTCATCGCAGGCCAAGCCATTACATCGATATCCACTTCTTGTAAGTAATCGGTAACGCACCTAGCAACGTGTGGTCTAGCATTGTCCTGCATAAGCAAGTAATTGTCTCCAATAAATGGTGCGAATGGAACCACATATTCCTCCAGAATGTTGTTGATGTAGTAACTGGAGTTTACCGATCCTTCCACGATGCACAGCTCGGTTTTTCCGTACATGACGGAACCTCCCCAGAAATTTTCGCGCTGGGCAACCGTTTCCGAAGAGTATCTTTCACCTGATCGTCTCCACACTCTGCTACGTCCATCTGGTGAGCGCAGACAAAATCTGGACTCATCAGTGAAAATAACTCTACCCCAGTCGGCCTCGGTCCAATCTCGGTGAAGTTAAGCAAATTCCATCCGACGTCGCTTGTGCTGCAACGTGAGTCTTGGTACACGAGCAGGTCTTCTTGCTCTCAGGCCACTCTCCACTAATCGCCTCCTCACCGTTTGAGCATTCACAGCTCTCCCCCTAACGGATCGAAGTCTGTGAGACAGCTCAACCGCTGT
Source organism: Eupeodes latifasciatus (assembly GCA_920104205.1). NCBI lineage: Eukaryota > Metazoa > Arthropoda > Insecta > Diptera > Syrphidae > Eupeodes > Eupeodes latifasciatus. The sequence continues at coordinate 152,787,403 of OV049925.1, forward strand.
TTGGTGACGATCTCGAAGGCTTTGAAGCACCAAATATCGATCATCCCTTGCAGATGTTGCTCTGGGGCGACCTGAGCCTTTCCGCCGCCGGTTGCAGGAGCTGGTTTCCCTGTACCTTTGAATGGCTCTTCTTACCGTCGTCTCCGGTTTTCCGATCATAACAGCGGCATACCGCGCACTTCGTCCATCCTCAACTAAAGCCAGCGCGCTGACGACTTCTTCTGCCGTTATTTGCATTTTTTCACAAAAATCACTAAAAAACTGATAAAGAATCAAATTAAAATAAACCCATTACAATAAACTAATTTAAACATTTACGGGATCACGGAAGCCAACATTTGTATAACTCGCGTCTATTATAAAAAAATGATTAAGTTGCGGCTTTCCTCAATATAATGCACTTAATGCAAAGAAAAATCTAAAAAGAATATGCAAACATACACACAAATATACAGTTAAACGAAAAAAAAAATAATCTCTGCAAAAACATAGCGGTATATTATCAAAATAATAACAACACATCAAAAAATATGACTGCGCCAATTTTTTTGTAACTGAGTGTATATTTTTTAAAAGAAATAGTGCTGTGTCTTATTTGACTTTTGTTAAGCTAAGAAGACTGCAAAAATATGGTATATTTCCAAAATTTTCAAAATCAGTGTTAAAATAAAACACATTTACAAGCTTCTTCCCTGCAAAGTTAGCATTTAATTTAACTAAACATGATCTTTCTAAAAAGTCTTCTCATCACCTGGTCTTTTAATGATCTCTGGGGCTATGTTTAAGCGCACTTGAATACAAAAAATCAATGATTATCATGAGTTTGCCACCGTCACCGCGCGACCTTACAACGATTCACGATTTAATTTATTATAAACAAAACCACAACAAAAAAAAAAACTATTGAAAACAAACATCCTCATCACTTAAGTATGTAAATTGCTTTAAACCATAAGCATCACTTCACAAAACCAAACCAGTTGACATTTAAAGTCTATTTAACTTTTAACCTTAACTTTAAATCAAGTTGGATGCTTTACAATTTGTATAATTTTCTTTTTCTTTTTTTCTTTACATTTACAGATTCCATACAAATTCTTCAATATATACTACTGCCATTTATTGGATTTAATTTAAAAGGTAAGATAATAATTTATTTTCTATTGTATTATGTAAATGTTGGCTATAAGTTAAACAATAGGTTTTTCGAGGGGAATAGGTCGTTTAGTAAATCAATCAATTTGGTAAAGTTCAGAAATACATTGTTTGTAAATCAAACGTCTTCAATATCCATCAATATCTTAGCGGCGATCTTGTAGATATATGTTCCACATAAAACTCGCCAAAAAAAAGAGAACTTTCTCTTCCCTCGCATCACCGACAATAACAACAACAACAACAGTGAAAATGAAAAACAAACAAATTTAACCGTCAAAAGTCACGGTAAAAATTCTTTCAAAAAGCCTATCTACTGGAATCCGTATATTATGTATAATCATATCTACGAAGAAGATATAAACAAGTTTATTGATAATTTCACTTACAACTGGAAACATCAGCGGTACTAAAAAAAAAAAAATCCCGGTCTCCTTGCAAACCACCATAGCTATTGAAAAAGATGGAGCTCTTTGATGGTTAAATGGTATGGTATGGTAAAAGCCAGAAGGCCTGAGGGATAACCTATTTGCATTCAAATGAGAACCACAAAAGAAATGGACTGCGACGAGTCAAATGGCAGACTTTAAGTTGCGAATATAGTTAGGTAGCAAAGAAGAGGATTGGAGAGACCTAATATTTGAAATACAGGAGCGTATTTATTATATGATCTACCTAAAAGATCACCCACATACTCCTTTCATAGATTTTCAAACTTTTTGACATTCGAAAAGAATGCAATTTGACTTGTGCCTTACACAAGTTTGGTGCCTTAAAAGTTTTAGTAAAATAACTAATATTTTTTAGTGTTGGCAACACTATTTCAACTGGCAGCCATTTTGTCATCTGTCAAGTGTCAAAACTTCCGTATTTAGAGTGATGATAATCCTCAAGTGTATTTTGAGACACGCACCGTTACATCCACATGTACTCATCAGAACGTTACAGTCATTGGTGATAGCCACATAGCCATTGTTACCATGTTACGGACCCCTGAATTGGCCTCCAAGATTGTGCGATTTAACGCCTCCGTTTTTCCATTTTCTGTGGGCTTGTGTGAAGTCGCTAAACTACTCCGATAAGCTCTAAACGATTGATTACTTAAGTGACATCTAAACTCAACTAAAATTGGATCTCTAGAAGATTTTTTTCAAATACAGTAAATTTTAAATAAAATAAATAAAATTAAAAATTGTATGTCAATTTCAAAAAGTCATCTTTGCTTTCTTCTATTATTCAAAATATTATAGCTCTAAAAAAAACATCCTTTTTAAAACCATTTTAGCAAGTTACTATGTCAAAAACATGTTTCACATCTGTCTAAAAATAAAGTTACAAAATGGCTACTTTTACTTTCTGAATTTTAAAACTTAGGTTTGTTTGCTTTGTTTTTTTTTCACGAACTGTCACTTTTTAGACGTGTTCAGATGCATAGTTCTTAATAAAAGAAATTAAGTATTTTTTTTGTTACAAAAGGATTAAAGTTTTGAAATAGCTAAATGTTAAATATTTCGAAAATTGTTAAGCTATAGTTTCTTAAGAATTTTGGACCATGAAGCATTGATTTGAGTCTTGTAAACCTAACTTTACTTATTTCTTTAAAAAATATATCCTAAACTTCTAAGAAATCAGTGCTATTAAGTTAAACCTCTCTGTTTAAGGAACTCATTTTCAAGTAGGTACCTTTAAGACTTCATTGAAAAATTGATGATGAAACAAAAATTAAATACGGCCATGTTTGATGCACTCATTGCACCTAGTGTCCGATTTGCTGTGTGCACATTTAAGTGACCATATTCCGTTAGAAAAATGTGTTGCTATAGGCTTTTAAAAACATACACCAAAACAGATGATTCTTGTATGCTACTATTTTAGATATCATCAACTATATGGACGTTAGACTTTTCAGACAGACGCGCACTTTGCGTGTAGTATATATGCACCTTAAAGGTGCCAAGAGTCTCTTTTCTGAATTTTCACTTCTATACGCTTGCTTATTCAACAAATCATCTCATCTTCGTTCATTGCTGAGGTTTATAAACAGAGGCTAAAGCTTAAGTTGCGGCCTAAAGAAGAAAACCCGAATAGCTTTTGGAAGAATATAACTTCTATAAGTATAGTAAGATGGGAGATGAAAGGTAAAAGATTGGTTTTATTTTATTCCTTGTTTCTTTTTCTGTTCCTATATATTTGTGTGGCATCATCGGGATCGGGAGCATGTTGTTTATTCCAATACTAAAGTATGCCAAGCACCTTTAGCAGCAGCACTATTTTTGCTGGAATGGTTTCGTGCCAGATTGAGATTATTTTATTGCAAAGTTCTTGAGACTTCTTATAATTCTTATTCACTTCGTCTTCGTCTTTCACTACTTCTTCTTCTTCTTCAAAACTGAACACGAACTGAATGAACATACCAACCCCCCCTTCACCCCCCAGAATATGTAATGACATGTGTGGAATAAGAAATGACTGTTAGATAATTCTATTGCAACTTGCTGCAACTGTATATAGTTGCTTGCAATTTTAATTTGTTGATGCTTTTCTATAGAACAAGGACAGCGGTCATTAATATTAACTTTTTCTCTTTTGTCCTCTATGATGTTGTCTTCTAGTGTTTTAGTTTTATTTTTCTGTGGTGAATAATGTTTTCAAGTGGAATTTTGACATGATGAAGTGTTGAGCATCATGGTGAAATTTAGAAATAGACAATTTGGGTTTTTTTTTGGGAAATTTTTTAATATTAATTACATGTTTGTGTTTGAACTTTAGATGCTAGGTGTAAGAAATGATTAATTAAAATGTGATGATATCAAAGTATAAAATCATAAATTAAACTTGGATGGCAGGTGGTTTAACTGTTTTAATAGTCCATTCAAGCTGTCAACGTTATAGTGTACTCGTATGTCAACGGTTGCTGCAAAAACAGGTCTATGAAAAAGTTGGTTGGGAGAAGGTATTTGTTATTTTTATATAAACGAAACTTACGGTAGAAAAAAAGAAACAATTTAAACAAATTTGTCAACAAAAAAATTACTTTTAGTTAGAAGTCAAAAAGTAACCTTCGAAATCAATAATGTGTTTGATGATACTTAACAAAAATGTTTTCCAACCAAATTTCCAAATATCGTGGCTAACATAAAACACATAAACAATATTTTGCCCCATGTAAGAATATGAATCACAGAGTTTCATGTAAATAATTTTATAGGTCTTGCAATAAGAGGTTTCATTTTGAACAGTCCCCTATTTGGGCAGCTGTCACTTTTGAAGCTGTCATCTTTTGAAATTTGACAATTAAAAATGTAACGAAACATGCTTCAATAAAGCATTTAAGCCTTTAAAATTAATTGACAAATTTCATAGTCACAGTTCGTAATTTTTGAAAGAAATTTTTTCTGACTGTAATATTTTCCGTACCCGTGGCATGATGGTTAGTGCGTTGGACTGTCATGCCAGAGGTCTTGGGTTCGATCCCTGCCTATGTACATATGCCATCTAAAGTTTCTTTCAGTGGTACTGCCTCTTGCGAGGAATTGACAAATTCTCCAAGAGTAATTCTTGTCATGAAAAGTGCCTTCTCAAATTATCCGTTCGGATTCTGCTTAAAAACTGTAGGTCCCCTCCATTCCTGACAACATTACTCGCACACAGGAATGGTTAAGAGTTGTAATACACTAGGCCCTAGTTCTCAACGGACTGTTGCGACTCCCAATTGATTTATTTATTAATGTTTTCTAAGACGTGACCACAGTTAGCCACCGAAATCTTGTGATTTAACATCTTTAGGGTCCAATTATAGCTATCATTGGTTTTCATCATTAAAGCTTGGTATCAAAATTGGGATAATAATCTGTCGAATTCTTTTCTAAAACAATACTTTATTTATGGGAGTCTTCTGGTCCAATAAATATCCAATAAATTCATACTTTGGGCCTTCTTCGTTTTCATAAGCAATGTCTTGCAAAGTCATATCTGCTAACCGATCTGTTATGCCTTCTTTTTAAGGAGCAGCCAAATGCTCGTAGTTCACAGCGATCGGCTTAGATACCGTGTCACAAAACCAATATATCTCCGAAAATAATTTGAATTTAGAAAAATTCGTTTAAGGAAATATTTTGAAGGGTCCAAACTTTAAAATTATGGAAAAACAATTTTTCAAATGTCTAGATCAAAAAACTCTATTGATCTAAAACTGTTGCTTTACTATTTTTACTTGTTTAAGAAATGACTAATTTTACATTTTATAATTCGGAACAAAATCATTCAACTGAAGAAGTATCATTTTCTTTGTATACCTACCTGTCATTTTCGTTTTCAGTGATCAAATCTAACCAAAAATTCTTAGTTTTAATGAGGAAAATTTTTGTCAATGATTGCTATAATCTGTCAAAAAAATGCCAATGATTGCTTTCAATAATAGGAGCCAATAATAGCTATAATTAGCCCCTTAGACTTTTCTATAGGCCCACGTGAAAGAATGCCAATGCTCCACAGTCGATTTGAGATTGAATTGGGGAAGTTATCAAATACATATAGCCACACATGTGGTACTGCAACTTAGACGAATTTTTCCAAATTGTATCAGAAATTGAAAAGTGAATAATAATGCCAAAAATATCCTATAGAATTTGTTAAAGTCAATAGTTTCGTCTATAGATATTTCGAGCTGTAATTTCAATAGGAAAAGTTTGACCTTAGAACCAATATCTAGTTGTCAAAAAACAAAGTTTTTATTAATCGAAGTTGAGAGAAATTCCAAAAGAATTTTCATAAATTGAATAAAGAAGGCTTTAAGCATAATGGCACCAAAAAATGTTAATATACAGTCTTAAAATGTGTACCTTTCTTATCAGAATTTTTAATTGAGGTACATTTTATATAGATTATTTATGCATTAACAGTCTTATTTAAAAACGCTGTATAGAGCCTAAATAAAGTTATGTAATCTCTATAATGCCTCTAAACGCAAAAAATGCTATTTATAAAACTTATGCAAGGTTGCATAGTCCCATAATAAGCTAAACGCGTTTTGAAGTTGAATAGAGCCTATACATAAAAAAATTATTGTTATTATTATTTCGTAAATGTCATTTTGATTTCTCTCCATTATTGAAATTAAAAAGAAAACAATAATGCCTTTCCACTTTAGCTCGTTTATTAATGCTTTTAATAATTTAAATCGAGTTTTACCAACTCCGAGAAGGCAAAAAGTTTATAAAAAAAGGTTCAACCCAATGAGCCTAAGAAACGAAGAATTTAAAAAAAAATTGTGATTTTCGAAAGAGAATATCATAAAAATAATTGGAATTATCCGTTCGGACCTCAGAGGCGGTATCCCCATAGATATCCAAGTAATGGCTGCAATAAGATATTGGGAATGGAACGAGATAAGTTTGTACTAAATGTTCATCACAATTCGAAATCCGTACCTTTTATGATTTGTTTATAGATTCAGGATGATGGAGCAGATTCCACGGATTAAGCCAACCTACACTTTGCCAAATTTGTAAGCAAGTGGCAAGAGCATTAGCTACCAAAAGACCTTTGTTCATTAAAATGCCAACTTCTTTTTCGGACCAGTTAAGAACTATGAACAAGTTCTCCCAAATACGGGAGTTTCCAAAGGTGGTTGGGGCCATTGACTGTACCCACATAAGGATCCCAAAAGTAGGTGGCCCATCAGGGCGGTACTATATAAACAGAAAAGGGTACTACTCGCTGAATACCCAAGTAGTATGCGATGCATCCCTAAAAATTAATGACATTGTTTGCCACTGGAGAGGCAGCACTCATTACTCACGAATTTTTAGAGAAAGCAGAATTAAACAAAGATTTGATGATGGGGAGTTCAATGGTCGTCTGCTAGGGGATGGTGGGTACCCTTGTACTAATATCCTCTTTACCACTGTTTTGAATCCTCGAACGGATGTTGAAATAAGATAAATATATGTAGCTACTCGTAACACGGTGGAAAGATGCTTTGGCTCTGGAAGCAAACATTCCGCATTTTGTTATCAGGTATGAGGTGCTCCTTAGAAAATGCCAAAACAACGATTTATTATAGCCTTAGCAGTGCTTCATAACTTGGCAATTGATTTCCAGGATGTTCTTTCACCCACAACACAAATTTGTATATATTTTTTGTTATGACAAACAGCTAATTTGATAGACAGATAAATGGAATAGATTGCTCCATTTTGGTATTTTTTTGACATAAGCGTTGTATAACTAAAATTTATAGCAGAATTTTTTATAAATGGGAATTTTCGGAACGTTACATATAGAGCCTACATAAATCCTTATGCACTGTATAACTATTCATAAAATTTATAGCAGAATTTTTTATAAATGGGAATTTTCGGAACGTTACATATAGAGCCTACATAAATCCTTATGCACTGTATAACTATTCATCTATTTAGCGAATTCTATAAAATAAGACTGTAAATCTTAGACTTGGATCCGTAATTGATACTTTAAAATTACAGACAATTTTTACAGAATTGATTAACGATAATGATAATAAACACGTTTCATAAACAATTTAACGTTTTTTTTTTTAATTTCCTAAACCAAGTTAAAAAGAAAGAACAAAGAAACATGCTTGTCCACATTTATTTTTATTGATATTTTATTGTGCGAGCAAAATGATTTTTCTATCATATTATCAACATTCCAAAAATAACTTCGTAAATAATAAATACCATAGCCAAGCCAGTCTTGTTTTCGTTTTGATAAAGAATACAAAATTTCTTCTTGAATTCAGGTAATTTTATTTTAAGGAGGTCGTCAATGAGTAATTTGATGCGCAATGCGATCTGATTAAAAACCAAAACAACTATCGACAATTTTAAGTGGTATTCATTTTGATGATTTACTCAAAAAGATACAATTGAGATGTATAATTTATTTATAAAGATATGTAAATTTGTATAAATGTTCGTAAATTGATATTTTAAAACGTAGTAAAAGGCAGAAATTACCGGTTTTGTGTGAACGCAAAAATTTAATTAAATGTTAATTTATGAATGAGAAGATTTATGTTACTATATGAGTTTAATTCCAACTAACCAAGGTCATATTAATATAATGTGAATACATATGTGAATTTGAAAATTTAATACATAAATGTATTTCTTTTAAAAATATGAAAGAACTAGTTTGTTTTTTGTTTTTACAATGCGATGTTTTGCGAAATATTTAGTTGAACAAATTATTGATTTTGGATTATCTCTTTCTTAACAAAAATTCAGAAATTAATACACAAAAAAACATGGTTTTTATTATATTATAACAGAATTTTAATAATGTCAAATGAAATTATTCATATACAAATGAATGTTTAAGGAGGCATTTTTTAAAATAGAAATGTTAAAATTTAATTTTCAATATGTATTCATAACTTAGTGTTCCGTATATGAATATTTTAGCAAATCCTTAACTAGTAGTTTAAATGATTTATTCAAATTGACGAAGCAACATTCGCCGATAAAAAAGTTTTCAGAAATGTGTTAATTGGCCATAAATTAGTTTTGTTTTTTTAAACATTCTTTGAAATAAACAATGCTTCCCTTGCTCATGATACATTTATGTACATATAGTGTAACGAATAAAAAAAAAAGAGATCCTTACAGAAAAGACTTAGTCTATCTCGATATCGTTACGTCTCGATACCGCCACAAACTTCTTCACCTTAAGTGAACTGTATCGATGTCATACACTTCCGTTCTTATCACACCATGTTTCGACTCAACAGCCGAGTCATCCACTGATTTTTACCAAAAAGTATATCTTCCCATAATCTACTATCTCAGTTGAGCCATAATAACTCATAGGATATTGAAGGATTCTTCTCTATCTTTGATTATTCAGCTGATTATCATAACTCGCTGAATACATCGATCACATTCCTAAATCAGAGTACAGAAAGCTATAGAGATTGATATGAATGAGAAAGGAGATGGGTTTAACCACCTCTGACCTTCAGAAAAGAAACCCTCTACTCTCTCTAACTACCTGACTCAAAGAAAGGAATCCTTAACCTTATCCTACATGCCACGCTCTATTTGTACCTATCGTCTGATACGAGGTTCACGAGGTTTTCGCGTAAGGGTTGTCTGCGCTTCTACAACCACCTGGTCTAAGGGTGCACGTATGTGCTAACTCAATTGGTTGAGTAGGGTTCTTTCAATTGGAGGGAGACGGTGTTACATTGTTTTCGACCAGCCAACCTTAATCTTATAGGTCGGTTTAACCCTTAACTAAAGTCGTGAATATTTCCTACGGTTCTAAAGTCGTGGGTCCACTGGACCCAGGCCTTTTAAAAGGTCAATAAAAATAAAGGTATAATATATTTTATGTATTTTTTTTACTAAACGTAATACTTAAACAATAGAAAACAAGTTTTAAAAAAATCAAACACAGCAAGTTTCATTTGCACTTAAAATTTGCACTTTCGTCAGGCAGTCTCAATTTGTAAAGTTGAAATATAACATTTTTAATAAATATATAATTAAATACTAAATCAAAAGTTAAAAATCCATAAATAAATTTTTTTTGTAATTTTAAAAACAGCTCTTTAATACTGTAAAAACAAAAACTTAAAATCTTTTTCTGAAAAAATTCTGACAATGGTCAAATCAACCAATCTATAAACATGAAAAACATACTTGTTTTGAACAACTCATACAAATGGGCAGCTTGGACTTAGCACCCAAATGTACCGTTTTCGATTTTTTATTTGCCGGACACAAAGATCATCTTTTTCTTTTGTGTCTATCAAATTTTAGATATTCTTCGTTATTTGGAACTACTTTTATGGGTTGAAGTTTAAGAACCGTAGGAATGCCCGTTTTCACTTGCACGGGAAGTCTATGGGTATTATTACAGGAAGGTACTGAGAAATTGAGAGATCTGCGGTGACTGTGTCGTTTTCTGCAAACATTTGAAGATTGTGTGTGGGTCCACTGGACCCACGACTTTAGTTAAGGGTTAAATGTTAAATATCCTAGGGCCCGAAAAGATCGTGTTTTCCTGAAACAGATCGTCGAACTCTTTCTTTCGTGTTATTTTTATGTTAGTTTAGAAAAGTCTTAGATTTTCTTGTGATTTTTGATGAGGGAAACATAGGTGTTCGTGTCCCATGAATCTTACTTGCCCCTCCCTATCATATCAGAATTACTACCTGATATGAAACCTTTGGTTTCCATTTGATTCCTAGATTCAGAAACCCCTGTGTTAAATCTTGCTAATCCTTTTTTATCTCGCCAAATTGAAGGCGATCGCCTATTAATTTTCGGCTTGAAATCCTAATAAGGTTTTTATAATTCTATTACTATAAATATTTCTTAAAACAAATATAATCTTTCTTACCAATTAGATGGATATTAATTTCCTACTTCTAACGATGCGTTCTACTCCTTTTGACGACAAGAAAAGAAAGATGTCTGTCTCGACGTGATAGAAGACACCTAGTTCACTACCGTCGCGTCGTCGGCTACATGGAATTGTTTGAAATTGGAACAATCCAATAAGATGACGTGGAATGACCTGTTCACAATAGTGAACTTCCGTCTCTAAACTATGTATGTATGTACCTCTGATTAGCGAACACACCAATTTAGGCTAGTTCGACTTCTTGACATTAAATATGAGTTTCGGTTCTGAATAAGTTGGGTTTGTCATAAGTTTCATAATTTCATTATCATTGAAGAATGAAATTAGGTTTATCAAAAGAAAATATTCTTATCACATCAGACTTTTTATTGGGTATAAGTATAAGTAACTTGTGCTTCTTTACAAATTCTAAATTCGCTGTAATATTACGCTGGTGTTGTTGCGTTTAGCAAATAGTTTTTGCTAGAGTTTACGCTTGCGCTGTTTCCTACAATAGACATCTAAGTCAGTAAACATTATCAAAACCAAAGGCATTAGAGATGCCATAGAAAATTTCCACCCCAATTTCAACTAAAAAGTTAACTTTGGGCCGCTATAACTTAAGAACCAAGGAAACAAAAAGACATCGTATTTCTGTGGGTGTGTACTATTTATAAGATGCTTTCAGATTATTTTGTAGGAGAAGTTAACTTTTTGGAAGTTTTTTAACAAAATTAAACAAACAAACTTTAACAGAATGATGACAATTTTCAAAACTTGTGTTTTTAGGAGAAATTACTTTTTCCAACATAACCCAAAATGCAATGAACTGTTTCAAATGTATATATGTACACAGCTTCATTACATTTTAATATATTTTTGACTATATGTTCTACATCCTAATAAAAGGGTTTTGTATACCTTTAATATGTCAAAGACACAGTGTGGTGAGCATTAGGAAAAGAGGGAAGGGTTGGATAGGAGGTGTCGGTGTACATTGATTTTGAATTGCTGAACATTGCAATGACAGGGAAAGATAGAGCGTGGCAAGGCGTTTCACATTCGCGTAGTACGGCTAAAAAATGAATCTCTGTACTTCATAGTACGCCGAAGTTGGGCTCAAGGGTAAACTGATGGGCATTCCTAGAAGCGCGGGTATTACGGTTAAATTGTTTAAGGGGAAGAAGCAACTGGTCACATAGTCCGTTAAAATAACGCTAAAAAAGGGTGAGACAAGAAGCCTTGCGTCGATGTTCGAGTGACGTAGTCGAGTTGATGATGTTAATGTTAACAATCATTTTAAAAGCTCTTCTTTGAATTCTGTCCAAGGGGCTTAAATAAGTTCCTGGAGCACCAGCCCAGAGACGAGAGTTATATTCAAGTTTCGGACCTATATAGGTTTTGTAGATTGTAGCCAGATCAGACGGACAGAAAAATTGCTTGCAACGTCTCAAAAAACCTAGACATCTTGCGGCATTTTTGGCAACATCGCGTATGTAATCGCTCCACAAAAGGTGGTTGCTGAAGCACATTCCGAGGATGTCGAGATTTTCCGTTTCATTGATGCAAGTGTCACTCATAGATAGTGGCAAAGAGGGTTTATCTCGCTTTAACGATGCAAGACAGCATTGCGTTTTCGAAGCATTAAATTCCACACGATTTTTTATTCCCCATTGTACAATGCTGTGTAGGTCGGAATTTAATGAGCTAATCATATTTTGACGTTGCAGTTCCACATCCGAAGAGGAGGGCTGTGAGTGCTATCGTCAGCGAAACAATGTATTGGATTAGAAGTAGCAAACAGGAGATCATTTATAAAAATGAGGAAGAGGGTCGGAGACAAAACGGAGCCCTAGGGCACACCAGGATTTATTTTATGAGTTTCAAACTTGAATCCGTCCAAAACAACTTGTATTGAACGGTTCGAAAGAAAATTTCTAATCCAACTAAGAAGAGATTCGTCGATACCGAAAGCATACGCATTTTCTATAAGAGAGCAAGATCCCAGACTTTATCAAATGCCTTTGAAATATCAAGTGCAATAATCTTACTTTTTCCAAAACGATGTAAAGATTTGTTCCACTGTTCGGTGAGATGAACCATGAGATCACCAGTAGACCTATTGCTACGAAAGCCGTATTGCCGTTCATTAAGAAGCTTTCGTTCCTCAAGATATTTCTTAAGCTGATAATTAATCAGCGTTTCCAAGAGCGTTTAGAAAGAAGGGACATTAGTGCTATCGGTCGATAATTTGTGGGAGAAGAAGATTCGCCTTTTTTTGGGATTGGCTGAACAAATGCAGTTTTCCAACTACTCGGAACGATTCGAGAAGAATAGGATAGATGGAAAAGCTAACGCAGTGGTTTTGCTAGCGTGGAAGAACACCTCTTCAGAATAATAGCGGGTATACCATCTAATTAAAAAATAAACATCACCAACAATTGATACAACCTGATAAGTTTGAATTTAATTTAATTATTTTCCCCAAACTTCATAAGTACGACAGTACGAGTATCAACCAAATTTTAAAAAAACATAGAAAACATCGAAATCCTTTAAAAACCTTTAATCTTCTCAACTACTTATTTTTTTAAAGTTCTGTATGCGCTATTTTTAAAAAATTAAGCCCTAAGGAGCGAGAAAAATCCTTGAACTGTTTCTGTTTTCTTTTATTAAAATAAGTGATGTGATGCTGACACTTCTTGACATTATTAAAAAAAGCAGATAACATTACTACCTTCACATATAATATTCACTCAACAAATCACATAAAGAAGACAAATTTAAATATTAAAAACAATATTTCAAAGGTGTAATGTGCATTTGTTTTTTGTTTAAGAAAGACAAATCAAAGAAACTAGGTTCTTCCTTTTTTTCACTGTGATTTTTATTTCATTTCCTTAAAAATCTAGTCAGTTCAAAAAGTCTTATTTTAAAAGAGTACCTACCTATTTTCTATATCTCTAATATAAATTTTCACAGGTGAAAAATAGAACAAAACTATCTACAAACTTGTAAAAGATGGCATGATGTACGAGTAGCTACGTAAAGGGTGTTTTTTTTTCTGAGGAATATAATTTTGAAATGGAATAAAACAAAGACGATTGTTTTAAGTTGATATTAAATTTATTTTATTCGAAAGATAATCTTCTTTGCAATTTACTTTACAACTTCTTAAAATATTTTTTCTGTAATATAAGCTCCACTGCAGTTTTAATAATTGACGTATTCTTTCAACCAAAAGTGACCTTCTTGGCTAAACAAAAATCTTGCGATACGTATTTCGAATATAACCATGATTTCAAAATAAATTTGTTGAAATGCCAAACCACAATTAAAATAAATTCATTGACAGCTGTCAAAATTGTCAGCAGTTAAAATAGTGTTGGCAATTTATATTTGTATACCTCTAAGAAAAACACCAATTTTAAACCTTTGTATGCTAAGTTCAAATTTTAAGAAGTACTCTCGTATTCTTTTGAGAAAAAAAAAAGAAATTGTATTCTTTCGCTTTTCTATATAATCACTTGCTACTGATTCAAGGCATATAAGTAGGTAAGACACCTACCTACATTCGAATTCGTCTCGTAGCTTAGTCAGAAGCATTCCCCTAAAGCTCCCGTCATATATATTCATATGTGACTGGCTGCAAGCAAGGACATTGAACACTGAACAGTTGAAACACCCCGAACTATAAAAATCCTTGTTATAATACAAGGATGAATGAGTTTTTCATTTCTCATGAGATATTTTTTGGGGAAATTTAATAAAAGTTCTGTGTTCGGTCACATGGATGAAAACATGACACTGCTTTTCTTCTTTGTTTTTTTTTTTTTTCTTTTGCTGGGGTCGTGGACATGAGAACTCTCTGGGTTAGTCAACCTATGTGACCCGGCTGATGATGCCGTTTCATATACTCTAATTCAATTTAATTTTCGATTTCACTGTGAAAAATCATGATATCCCCCTTGGAGGGAGCAAGGGAAGAGTAGGAGTAGGAAAAGTTGTAATGAGAGATCTGGGTTGATGGTAATGAAGAGTTTGAAGCTCAGGGCACTATCAGTTTTATAGGGTGGTATGTATATGATATGTGATGGCTATGGGGGTTAGGCAATATCATTGTATTCCCAAACTATGTGACAAGCATGGTTATAATGTTTACATGGACATTAGAAGAGAAACGCTCTTGGGAATAATTGAGTTGCATATTGCAATTAAATTGGCTAATTATGTCAAAGAAGCAGGTGGTCCAGTGTGACATTTAAATATCTACTCAAACTTAAGCTGAAATTAGTGTAAATGTTCAATGCATCGAGTTGGCATATAGAAAATGAAACTATTATTTGTAGGTTATGTGGTTTAGACCCCTCGTTGGGAGCCATTTAAATGTTTTTTTTTTTATTACAGGTTTTCGTGTGATAATTCAAGGAAACCTTTAAAATACTAACCGTTGTCCTTTGATGGGACTTACTTAATAGACCATAATAGCTTAAGGGTGTAAAAATAATTCTTTTTTGTGTTTCACGAAATTCTTATACATATCACTTTTTATTGGAATGTGAAGGCCTTCAAGAGCTGGAAACATTAAATATTAGTTGAGAACATGATATCTTGTTAACTTCCCATAGGAAGTTATTGTAATGGGTCCGATTTGTCAAATTGAAAATTTTGACATTTATCGACGTTTCAAGGTCCCTAGAGTCGAAATAAAAGATTTTTAGACAGATGTGTGTGCGTGCGTGTGTACGTACGTTCGTACGTTCGCGACGTTTTTTCGTCGTCCATAGCTCAAGAACCAGAAGAGATATCGACTTCAAATAAATTTTGTTATACAGATAATAAGGCAGAAAGATGCAGAAAGAGCTCTCAAGAAAATTGCGTGGGTGTTTTTTTACCAAAGCAGTTTAAAAAAATGGTGAAAATTTTGGTTAAACCTCAATATCTCACGAAGCAATGACGCTAGAGACTTGAATTAAATTTTATATCATATATTGTAACGTGATACAAAACAAGCATATTTTTTGAAAAAAAAACCCAATTAACGTTTTTTTTTATAAATCAAAAAAACTGAAAAAAAAATTTGTCACCTCGAAAATCTTACGACTAAAATATGATTTCATCTCCAAAACAATTTTGTGCAACGAAAATAATGTTTTTGACATCTTTTTTTATCTTATAAGAAATATTGTTTTCAACATTCTGAAAAATGTTGAGAAAAACCGAATAGACAGTTTAAAAAAAAAAAAAAAAAACCTAAAAAAATTAATAAAAGTTGGTAAAAATTGTTTTCGACTCAAATATCTTTTCAAAACTTTGAGATAATGGCTTCTAACTAATTTTAACTTATAAGAAATATTGTTTTCAACATTCGATAAAATTTTGAGAAAAATCGAATTGACAGTTTTTTTTACAAAAAATAAAAACCTAAAAAAAAACAATGATAAAAGTTGGTAAAAATTGTTTTTCGACTCAAACTTATTTTATTTCACAGAAAATATTGTTTTCGATGTTCAGTATTTTTTTATAAAAATCCAAAAGTCCTTTTTTTCATAAAAAAATAAAATCTACAAACATTTTTGCGCAAATTTGGTAAAAATTGATACATATAGACAAAATTTTAAGGAAGGCAAATCGACAGACGGGATGGGAAGTTATCAGTGTGGGTCGCATCCCAGCCTCTTTTTTTGTTGTGGTTTAGATCCCACGTTTGGCGCCATTTCAACTGAATTGTATATCATATGTTTTCTTGTTGTTTTTTTTTTTTTTGGGTGGCGCAACAGTCCGTTGAGAACTAGGGTCTAGTGACTTACAACTCTCAACCATTCCTGTGTGCGAGCACTGTTATCAGGGATAGAGGGGACCTACAGTTTTAAGCCGAATCCGAACGGCTAATTTGAGAAAGCACTTTTCATGACATGTCAATTCTTCGCAAGAGGCAGTAACCGTGAAAAAAAACTTTAGATGGCACAGGCAGGGATCGAACCCAAGACCTCTGGCATGACAGTCCAACGCACTAACCATAATGCCACGGGTACTACATCATACTACATATCACATGTTATCTGTCCCTAATTCTGAAAAAGAACATATAACAAATATTAAACAGTGATCAGTCAACTTACTCAAAGCAGCACTACAGTTTTAGGGTTTAATTTCGCTCATTTTTCCTCGAAAAGACCCAACAATAAAATTTACGTTGGAATATGAAGGTTTCTCAAGTCCAAATAGTTAAAATTAATTTTATGTTAGGTAGTAGATTTTTATACTAGATACGAGTATCTTATTTTGCTTGATTTCTGGTTTCCACATTGGGCGCCATTTAAATATGATATTTATTGAGGAGTTTATATATTTTTATTTGAAGATATGAATGCCAGATAACTTTTTCAGTAGATTAGATAGTGATGTAAATATTTTCTTCCAATGACAGCATTTAATTTCTTTGTTTTGGGTTTCCACGTTGGGCGCCATTTAAAAAAACATTTTATTGAGTACCAACACAGGAGCTCAATATTAAGAATTTTGTTAGTAAATGTAAATGTTCAGATAATTTAATCATTACATTTGGAAGTAACAAGGGCAACATTTTGTTTGTTTGTTTTCGGTTCCCACATTGGGCGCCATTTATTGAGTACAACAAGAACCTAATATCAATATTTTTTATAGTGAATGTAAGTGTGCAGATGATTTATTAATTAGATTTCGTAGTGACGTAAATATTTTTTGTCCAGCGATAGCATTTTGCTCTTAGTCAAAAGTTTAGTGGTCCTGATTTTGGTATAAATCATCAAAAACCTGCCATCTCATTTACTTCAATAATAATATAACTTTGCAAAATCTAATGAATATAACTCAGAAATGACTTTATAGTTCCCCTATGGTTTTATACCACGCATTCCCGTCTATACTAAGCTATTATATGGTTTAAATCTTTATCAAAGCTTTAACAATAATTAGTTGATGTCTATGCGTAAATACCAAAGTCAATTAGCACATACTATCATAAAGCTCCATTGTTTTGGATTTTCCCTCTTTCCCTTTTAACTACAAGATTTTATGGCATTGACATCGTCATCAACATCGTCACAATGCACAAAAGCTCAAAGCCCAAAACACGAAACCACCATAAACCCAACTAATCCGAAACGGATCTAATTTGACACCACATTTATGCAAGCCTAAATATATAGCTTACACCCCCACTTTTCGGACTGGGGCTCCCTCGGCTGTGGAAGAGAACTGTTGCACACTCCAGTGACTTCATTTAGTTTTCCATCCATCGTCGTTGCTCCAGTTTTGTTGTTCTACATTTTATTTTTTTCTAGCTTATGAATCTCAAATTTACTGTGACGGAAACACATTATGCGCAAATTTGATATTTCTATCGTGTGGTTGGCGTGCGTCGCGTCGCATAAACGAGGAATGAGGAGGGATATGTGTTTGGGGAACTCCAAAACAATACATTTTACGAAGTGCGAAAATATTTTCGATACAAGATAGAGTTATGTCAAAAGAGATATTTCATCACAAGCTGAATTCATTCCACATGCAATAATTGCTTTTGGTTGTCCGTCGCGTCGGTCGTCCGTGATGCCTTATATCGCGTTGTCTAAATACGAATACGAAATAAACTCGTATCGTAAACATAACGTAAACGGGCCTAATGGAATGGAATTGCTAAATGAGTTAATTTTGATTCAGAAATTGTTGGGCTTGCAAATAGCTGATGGGACAATTTATTCCAGGACAATTATTTATTGTATAAGCCATCATCGGAGATCGCAGTTGCAGCGCAAGAATGTTTATGGAAGTCATAAGCCAATAAGCATTGTGATGATGCACTTTGATGGTTTACATACCAAAACTTCATAAGTCAACAGTAAACAGTGAGCTCACTGAGAAGCAAATCAAGTTCTAAACCTGGTTCGGTTCCAAAACCTACCTAAACCATCATCAGAGAAATGCACAGACAGATTTGTGTACCTAGGTATACGACGACAAGTATTATATTCTGCGTTACGTATACGTTAATAAACTTGCAGAACCTGTCCTCCAAAGCCGGAGGAGTAAACAGCTATAACGTTTTCCTGTGTGACGACGACGACGACGGCCAATTGATTGCCATTTTTGGAACAAGTTCTCGATATATAGGTCAGCGTTAGATGGGAAGAAATGCACTTGGCCAAGGCAATTGGCAACGGACCAGTTCCGTATTTGGTTTCTTTTTACGTTATGTTGCGATAACGATGACGCTGAGGGTGACGGAAACGACGGATGGTGGTGTTGCCTGATAGTGAGATGGGATAATGAAGGTTGTTCTGCCCGTGCCCGTTGTTTTTGATTTCTCTTTTTGGTCGGTCTTTTTTTTTGCGTTGCGTTGCGTTGCATTACAGAAGCTCTGCAGACGCATCATGTGTGTTTTTGTTGATTCAAGTTCCACAGTTAATTTAAAATTATCGATTGGTTCTCGTGTATATATAAAATGAATTCCATGTGAAGTTATGCCAATTTGAAGTGAGGCGCGTCATTCTCGCTCGTATGTAGTGGGCCTGGGCGTTTTCCACACAAATCCAATTTAACCGGTACTTTTGCTTGTTTTTTAATTGAATTGGTTTGGTTTTATTTTTAATTTTATTTCTGTTTTTTAGTAACGAATTGTATACTTACATAGTGTAAATAACCCGCTGCCGCACTATTCCGCACAGAGTCGTGAATAAACCACGAAAAATTTTCTGAATGAAGAGGAATTTTTCTATAGATTCTTAAACCCGCATCAGTACGATGTACATTGTACGTACGTAGGTAAGGTACGTGGAATGGCTGCGAAAAAAGAAGCTTGAATAGCTATTTACTATGTAACATCAAAAGAGTTGAATGCATTACGTTATAAAGTGAATCAGTATTGTAGCTATTCATTCGTATAGATTGTAGGATTGTTGGTATAGCTTCAGCTTTATAGCTTCCAAAAGGTGCGGTTTTTATTATTTGTTGGATGGAATTTATTTTTTTTTTTTTTGTAAGGAAGGTTCACTGCCCTCTGAGGAGAATAACTAAATAATAATTGAAGGCTTTGAATGGAATTTCGGACGTGGTTTGATGTAATTGTTAACAAATATTTTAACTGTTAATTTCTGAAAAAAAAAGTTTACAGCGTTTTTGGGTCATATCTTCAAAAAAAAAAAAAAAAACGAGTTTCATGCAAAGTCAAGTGATGTAATTAAGTAAATTTATGACCCAATCAATAAAAATTGTAATTCAAAGTTATTTTAAAGATTGAGAGTGAAAGTTAGACAATTTAATTTCAAAGGGATTTTAATTAAATGTTAAAGGGCAATATGCCAAGATGAAATTTCCAATTGCCAGTTGAGTTTGTAAACAGACATACATCTTTTGACAAAAGTTTTAGGAAAACAATTGAATCAGGAATAAGGTGATTTAAATGTTATTCGAAACTTTTACATTTCAATTGGCTTCTTAGCACTTTAAGAATTTTATATTTGATAAATATAAGAAATTAAGTTTTTTGACCCAAGAATTGCCAGTAAACAATTTTCTCTGTTTTTATTTTGATTTGAAATGATTTTCCAAGCATCACCAATTCACAAATGCACTTTCACTTAATATTATTTTTGTAGATAATAAAGTTAAGAAAACAATTAAGAAGTGAGTAATGGTTTTATTTGAACAATAAATTAGATTGAAATCAAGATTGTAATGATATAGTGACAAGGCTTTAAAGTATTTTGATGCAAAGTTTTAAATCGATATTTTTATGTGCATATGTATATAATTTTTGGCTTAAAATAAAAAAGGCAATAAAATTTCTAAGCAGTTTCCATTAATAAATTAGTTGATTGTTTTCATAATTTGTAACAGTAATATAATATATCGTAACGTGTTTTTCATTGCGGCAGGTTTACCAGGCTTATTGATGATATCTTTAATAATATATAAACAATTAAAATCAGAGGATTTTCATAAATTGGTCTGAAATCTTTTTTAATTTAAGTTTATTATAAGTTCAGAAAAATTAGATACAAAAATGACTTAGTTTTGAAAAAGTTGAACATTGAACATTTCCAAAAAGTTCTCTAAATTTTTGGCGGAAGAAAATTGAATACCCAGGAGCGTGAAATCTTGGTTTTATTCAAATTACTCGTTAACTGGATATTTGTTCAGTAAAAAAAGCTATTAGTACCTTATTTGCAGTCAGAAATATCCGACAAAGAGTGTAAATCGCTAATAATTTTGTATTAATTTCAGAATCAATTTTTAATACAGAAAATATTTAAATGTAATAAAAAGGATTAAAACATAATTTCAAGTATATTAAACTAAAATCATTGAAATTTTAGATTCAAACGTGTTTTAAATAATTAAAAAAAAAAAAAACATTTTAACTGAATTTAATAAAATCGGAATTATATTTGAAATTTGACTTTGTTAAATTCAAATGCATTTTGTATTAACTTTGTAGTTTTAATATTTTCGAAGCATGAACTTATGATACAAAAATATTAAAAATTATACCAACATTTTTAACCGTGTACTGAACCTCGAAAAAGTTAAAGGAGATAAAGAACTTGGCAATACGTTTTCTTATATTCATGATTAAGATAACACTGGTCAACAATTTCAACACAATTTTGTCACAATTTAAACCAAACTTTTTAAACGAATTTTTAAAACTCACCTTCACTCACTTCATAATCACGTCAGATTTTTGAAAAATATAGACCCCTGTAAAAGAAACATCTTGTGGCAGTGTTAAAACTAATGTAAGCCGCTCAATAGCTCATAAGACAAATTTGTTTATAATTTTTAAATTTAAAAATCTTTACGCACTAGAGAGAATTTAAATCTCATTTTAATTTTGACATTTCTCGATGTTTCAAGGTCCCTAGAGTCGAAATAAAAGATTTTTAGCGAGATGTCTGTGCGTGCGTGTTTACGTACGTTCGTACGTCCGTACGTTCGCGACGTTTTTTCGTCGTCCATAGCTCAAGAACCAGAAGAGATATCGACTTTAAATAAATTTTGTTATACAGATAATAATGCAGAAAGAGCTCTCAAGCAAATTGCGTTGGTGGTTTTCTTACCATAGCAGTTTAAAAAGAAGATGAAAATTTTGGTTAACCCTAAATATCTCACGAACCAATAACGCTAGAGACTTGAATTAAATTGTATATTATATATTGTAATGTGATACCAAACAAATATATTTTTGGGAAAGAAACCCAACTAACGGTTTTTTATATAAGTCAAGAAAACTGAAGAAAAAATATTTGTCAGCTCAAAAATTTTAGGATTAAAAGATGATTTTATCTCTACAACAATTATGTGCAACGCAAAATAACGTTTTCAACATCTGGTAAAATTTTGAGAAAATCTAACTGAAAGTTTTTTTTATAAAAAATAAAAATCTAAAAAAAACATAACTCAAAGTTGATAAAAATTAAATTTCGAATCAGATATCTTTTCAAAAATTTAAGATTATGTCTTCCAACTAATTTTAGCTTATAAGAAATATTGTTTCCAACATTCGGTAAAATTTTGAGAAAATCGAATTGACAGGTTTTTTACAAAAAAATAAAAACCTAAAAAAAATTAATAAAAGTTGGTAAAAATTGATTTTCGACTCAAATAACTTTTTAAAACTTTGAGACATTGGCTTTAAACTAATTTTATCTTTTAAAAATATTGTTGTCAACATTCAGTAATATTTTGAGAAAAATGAAATTGTCAGTTTTTTGACAAAAAATAAAAACCTAACAAAAAAAATAACAAAATTTGGTAAAAATCGATTTTCTACTAAAATATCTTTTCAAAACTCTGAGATATCGGCTTTAAAATAATTTTTTCTTATTAGAAATATTTTTTCAACATTCAGTCAAATTTTGAGAAAAATCCAATAAACAGTTTTTTTACAAAAAAAAAAAACCTAAAAAAAAATAATAAAAGTTGGTAAAACAGGATTTTCGACTCAATTATCTTTTCAAAAATTAAAAATATTAGCTTCAAACTAATTTTATCTTATAAGAAATATTGTTTATAACATTCAGTAACATTTTGAGAAAAATCAAATTGACAGTTTTTTTTACAAAAAATTAAAAACTTAAAAAAAAGCAATACTAAAAGTTCGTAAAAATTGATTTTTGACTCAAATATCTTTTCAAAGATTTGAGATATAGACTTCAAATTAATTTTATTTTATATCAAAATATTGTTTTTAATATTAAGTAATTTTTTTTATAAAAATCTAACAGTCAGTTTTTTCATAATAAATTAAAATCTACAAAAAATAGTACGTAAAATTGGTAAAAATTAATGTTCGGTTCTCGATATCTCAAATTAATTTCGTTTATCCAATTTGTATTTGTTTATATAAGAAATAAAAACTTTTAAGAAATGCTACTAAAATTTGTAAAAATTCGTTAAAGACTAAAAATTTCGTTATGAAAAATAGATTTCGAAATCAAACTATGTATTTCATCATACGCAAAATATTGTTATTTGTTTTTAATTTTTTTAGAAAAATTAAACTGATAACTTTTTTAACAAAAAAACACGAAAACTTACAAACCTTTTAAGCAAGACAAATCGACAGACGGGAAGGGGAGGTTATCAGTGTAGGTCGCATCCCAGCCTCTTTTTTTAAATCTATTTTTTGTCAATTCTGTAGCGTTAAAT
This sequence comes from Eupeodes latifasciatus, assembly GCA_920104205.1. Classification (NCBI taxonomy): domain Eukaryota; kingdom Metazoa; phylum Arthropoda; class Insecta; order Diptera; family Syrphidae; genus Eupeodes; species Eupeodes latifasciatus. The sequence goes on from OV049925.1 coordinate 152,810,623, forward strand.
AAAAAGATCTTAAGTCCGAAAATTGCATGTTAGGTTTTTGATTTAGTAAACTTTTTTTATCTCTTTCGTTTAATACTAACAACTTGAGTCTAGAACAACTGCTAAATATCATATTTAATTTAGTCCTTAAGTAAGACAGTAACATTCATATTTGATTTGAACGTGTGACCAATTTCTGACTTAAGTCCTTTTTGCATAACGTCAAAGAATTGTTGGTGTTGCTTTTAAATCCAAACTTTGATCTTATATCACAAACGCCTGTTTTCAATTTTGTTTTATATTATTATCAGTACCTTGATTTAGAAATGTATTCGTAAACGAAATAAAATACTTTTCGCCTTCTCTGTAAAACAACTGTTCTGCATTTCTTTAGGTTTATGTATAGGTAGTATTGTTGAAGGCAGATATCAATAAATTATTTTGTTTTCAAAATGCAAATGGCTACAGTTATGACTATAGATTTAAAAATCAGCATAGACTTGATTGGAAAAGAATACTTCATGAATTTACATAGCTTCATAAAAGCCTAATTTACTAAACTATTTAATGGTTTTCTTCGAACTTAAGAAGTGATATCTCAAAAACCTTAGTAATGTTACAGTCAATTTTAATTTCACTGCTTATTAGAATTCCTTATAGTCCAATATTTTTTTGAAGGTGCGTGGAATTTCTTTTCCAAAAACGTACCACTCTTAAAATTATATTTTTAAAGCAAATATTTTTGCAAACATTATCTAAAAAAATCCACACTCAAAAATATAATTTTATAACGTTTTTTTACTAAATGTGTTACATCTATTCCGGACCAGGATACATTTCGGGCCGCATTCACCTTTTTCGATTGTTGGCCGACTCCATCCGGTATGGTAGCCCAATGCTTCAGGTGTCCTGGTCCACACCGTCCATCGCAACTTCTTCGACCATGCATGCCACCTGTCCAGTGTCCAGTCCATCGTAGACTCCGCTTTAGCATTTTGGCTATATCAGCTTCACAGTATATTGCGTATAACCCATTGTTCAGCTATCCTTTCTTATCTTTTCCCCCCTCTCACCCCTCTAACAATTTTAACTTCAATCCATTTTATAAACGCAACTGTCTTAAAAAGTTCAGCATTTTTAGAATATTTTCGAAGTGGATATACATATAATTTGTCTGTAATAATATTCAAAATAGAATAAATGGAAACACTATAAATATTTGACTAGCTTTTCTAATGCAACTTTAAAACTTGAAGTTACAACCTTATCTTTTTGTTTGGGTTGAATGCGGCTTCTTTGACATCAAATATGCATTTTTTAATTAAAACAGCATCAACTTGTGTGCATTTCTTCTAATTTTCCTAAATATATGGCTCTTGTTAAAATTCTGTGCCAGAGGGAACAAGGTATTCGGACGACTTTTAAGCGTTTCAAATATTTTCCGCAACTATTTCTTGTTAATACTACAAAACAAAATACAATGTAATACATATTGCATTTTATTTGTATACCTAAAGCGAAATTATTTTGTATGTACTTTTTCGTGGTGTAATAATATTTTGTTGCAACAAAATACTAAAGACGTTTGAACTATCATAACATATATTTCCTTTTAAATTACAGAACTATCTATATAAATAGTTTTACAAATTATTTCAATTTTAAAAATTCATTTTTCCATGTATTTCTAAAAACAAAACTATTCACTTCAGCAGCTGCAACTGCAACTGCAACTTAATAAATCCAACTACAATAGTGCCTGATGTTAGCCCAACCCTATATTCAAACCCAAACCATAATTAGACAAAAACTAAATAACTTAACAAAGAACACCATAACTGGGTAATTCTTGCAACATATTTTTAAAGCATTAACAATCTTGAAACCACTCGCTTATTTTCAAAACATTTCTGATGTCAGTTGGTTTGTTTTAAAGTGATGTGTGGTCGCTTGCAATATAAAAATAAAGCAGACAAAAACTACTAAAAGTAAAAGTATTTCAATAGCCCACGACTGACCAGACCACATATCCACGCTTAAATGTGCAATTCACGCCGCTATAGCTGATGGTTGCTTTGCAATTAATCAACACTACTTGAAGCAAATTATATTTACGCCACGCCGCGCCATTGCCAGTTCATACAGACCCCAGTAATCGCCTCGCCATCCAACGCCAACATATACGGATCACGGATGCACGGATGGTAGGTAACCTACCTAATAGATGCAATCGTAGCTTTAGCTCTACCTTCATGAACTTTTCCCTATATACATACATATATCGTGTACAATGGAGAATTTGTGGTCTTCAGTTGGTAATTATTATTATTATTATTATTGCATATATCGCCATATGCATAAATTAATGCATATTAATAAAACAATATTCACTGCAAAATGATAAGGTTCGATAGCTCTTGAAGCTTTGAGAGATGAGATAATAATAAAATCCCGCAGTTTTATACGAGAGTTTATTGCATCATAGGGATATACTCGTTTATAGGGAGAGAAGTGCTCTATTAAGCACTTTTCAGGTTTAAATGGCTTCGCCATTTCCTCATTTTAAATCGAATTTTTAAATGATATTTTGCTTATTCTAATTAATCTCATCAATTTCGTTCTTGAAATAAACGTGAAATATTGTTCAACAACAAAATTGATTAATTTCATTATTTGTCTGTTTTTTTTTTTTTTTTATTATTTTCTGAAAAGTCGATTTTATTTTTGTATAAAGTTGAAAAACTTTATCCCCATATTTTTATAATTCATTTTGATAAATTTCAAACAATTAATTAACTATATTAAAGCGTTATCAATGTGAATTGAGCAGGAGTATTTTATTTATTTTGATAAATCAATTGAAATATTGAACTTAAATAAAGTCAAACATACGAGTATCATTGATTTGATATTGATACTGCAATTTTATTATTAAGTAAATTAGCTTTAAAAAATATAATGACGACCTTAACCATTTTATTTTGGTAATTTAATTTGTTTTGAACGTTTATTAGATTTATTTTATTTTTTTAAATAATAATCCATATGTGGATCCGTTTTTGTGTTGTTTGGTTCTACTTGACCGATTGGCAGAGAGACCAGCAAAGACCTCCATTGAAATGTTTATATTTTTCTTATTTCATTTATTTCTTCAATCACAGAAATTGTAAATATTATGTACAGTGGGACAATTTGTACAATATAATTACATCAAAGGTTGCATTACAATTCTCATATAAATTTACGAAGGTCTTAAAACATGGTTAAGGCGCTAAATTTTAAAGGATTTAGTAAAGTGTCAAACCCAAATTAACATTTTCCAAACGTTAAGATTTCAAAATAGTATATTTGTTTCTTATACTACGTTTCCACCGGGTACTAAACCGAGATTTAGCTAGATTTGTCACAAATCTCCTTGAAATCTCGAAGATTTACCATACAAATTTTAATCTCCTCAAATGAAGATTTCAAATAAAACTCATTGAAGTCTACTTGGAAACATTAGTTTGTCAAATCAAACAAACTTATTTTTCGGAGAATAATTGCTGAACCGACCCATTTAAACGCCAATTTCGTTTATTGACAGATGGAAATGTCAACAAAAACTATCTGTCTCACTTCCATATGACTCAAATTCAAAACAATAAACAACTTTCAAGAAATCACACACGAAATAAAATGTAAGTATACAAAAATAATAAATATGTACAAGAATATAATAAAACTAATTACTTACAGATGATGAGTGAACAAATACATTTTTTTTTTCTTTTTGAAAGGAGAATGATTTGAAGTTTGGTTGTTATGACATAAACCAAACGTCAAATTAATCTCCTTTTCTTTGGTGGAAACACCTCATGATTTATTTTAAATCACTTGCCTTAAATCTCGGATTATTTGTTGGTGGAAACGTACTATTAGTTATTTGCTGATCCATATTATTCTGAGTTTCTGACCTTTCAAATTGATAACTCAGTTCCCCAGATTTAGGTTTGTTTGCTTTTTTTTGCAAACTGTCACTATTTAGGCTTGTTCAGAGGCACCATTTTTAATTTTTAAAAGGGAAATGGCGGTCCACAAGTTAATAAAACGATACAATTTAGGAAAAATAAATTAATTGGTAAATATTTAAGAAAATATTTTAGAAAATATTGGGAAACAAAATTTCCAGATATTGTCGTGGATATAGATAGCAACCAAATTCGTGCAACGATTTTGTTCACTTTCTTCTTTCATGCCCTTTCTTTCTTCGTTAAACTTAAGGATTATTGGAACTCAAGCTTTGTTTGTTAATTTTTTTCCAGGCATTAACCAATTCAGGGGCCTACTGTGTAACTCGATTCTACTTTTGATACTTTCGAAAATTATTTCTACTTTGAAACGGAACTATATCTAAGAAAATGTCGGTAATACAATTTTTTTTTCAAAAAAGTTTCGATTTTCGGACGAGCTGTTTGACAAAACTCCGTCTTTAAAATACAAAACATAACATTTATCGAAAAATAGGAAAAAGTTAAAAAAAAATATTTTCAAAAATAGACAGTGTTATAATTTGGTTTGATTAACAAGAATATTAGAAACTAGTGGCCCGTCCAGGCTTCGCACGGGTAGACATAAATAGGTACAGATAATGTAGCTTTCTAATTAACAAGGTTAGGTTACGTTAGGTTATAGTGGCTGTCCAAGATGGAAACGGACACACTTAGGCCAGTTTAATGGCCCATTGTGATACCACATGAATCTTGAGGCTTCCTCCTAAGCTCAATGGAACCAGTTTGAGTCCCTTACGAAACGTGCGAGGCTGATTATGCTGATATGATTTAGATCGTTTAGATCGTTAAAGAAGAATTCTCCTAGGTAATTCTTGAGTTTTTGAGCCAGATCAGGGCATGTACAGAGAAGATGAAGAACTGTTTCTTCCTCTTCCTCGTCCATACAGCTTCTGCAAAAGTCATTTGAGAATACGCCTAGTCGCGTGGCCTGCTTTCCTATTAGACAGTGTACGGTTATGACACCTATTATCGAGCTTATATGCGATCTGCTTAGAGAGAGCAAGCACCTTGAACGTTTTAAATCCAGTGTTGGCCAGATGTTTTTTGTGACTTGACACGTGGTGATGTTGTTCCACCTGGTGCCTGCCCTCCTCACAGCGTCTTGCATTAGCAACAGTTTACAAGTAGCGATTGGTATGCCAGTACGTGCCAAACATGGTAGGATGGGCTGTACTATACCGCTCCTGGCGAGTTCATCTGCCTTACAGTTACCTGGAATGTCCCTATGGCCCGGCACCCAGCAGAGGTGAATATTAAACTGTTGTGCCATATCCATTAGAGATGATCGACAGTTATGGACTGTTATAGAGTTTGTAGAGAAAGAGTCCAGAGATTTGATAGCGGCCTGACTATCTGAGAAAATAAGGATATCAGATGTTGATACCACGTTTTACTTTAAGCCAGGACAAGACTTCCTTTATCGCCAAAAATTCCACCTGGAACACGCTACAATGATTGGGAAGGCGGAAAGAGAGACTTAATTTCAGTCGTTCAGAGTACACACCTTCACCAACCCCTTTTTTTGTTTTTGACCCATCTGTATAGAAATGGATTGACTCGTCTTCCAGGAATGTCCTATCATCCCAAAAAGATCTGGGAGGTATAGAAATCTGGAAATTTCTGTCGAATTGCAGTTGGGTGATGGTGTAGTCTGTGTGCTTTCGAATTGATTCTAAATACCTAAGAATTACGGAGTGGCCAATGTTGTTGTTAGTCCACTGCGACGAAGCTTTGAGGCGAATAGCAGAGCTTGCAGCTATTTGTTTGCTAAAAATGTCAAGAGGTGTTAGGTAGAGTAAGGTGTCCAGTGCCGCAGATGGGGTCGTGCGAAGCGATCCGCTTATGCATAGGCATGCTGAACTTTTGACTTTATTTAATTTATCCCGGTTTATACCTTTCTCTAAAGCAGTCCACCATACTGCCACACCGTACATTAAAATCGGCTGATTGCCGATGTGTATAGCCAATGCGTGATTCTGGGTTGTAAGCCCCATATATTACCAATAGCTTTTTTTGCAAGAAAAGAGAGCTACAGTAGTTTTTTTGACTCTTTCCTGTACATTGCGTTTCCAATTTAGTTTTTTTTTATCTAAAACAAGACCCAGATATTTAGCCTCGTCTGAGAATTTTAATTGGATTCCTTTAATATAGGGAGGGTTGACAAAGGGAATTTTGTATCTCCTCGAAAATAAGACTAAATCAGTTTTGTGTGGGTTAACGCCCAGCCCACACCGATCAGCCCAAAGTATTAGTCTGTCTAAGGCATTTTGTAAGAGTTTCTAATGAACAAAGAATTATTAAAATCGGTCCAGTACTTTTTGAGTTTATTCGTTACATACAAAAATACAAATCTTTCCTCTTTATAATATTAGTGTAGACAAAAGGAACAAGTGAATGAAGAAGATATGAGTCATTTCTTAAGTTATGGATGTAACAAAAAAAAGGGTTTTCATATGATAAAATATTCTTATTTCAGTTTTGATGAAAACTTTCTTCTTTTTTGAAGACGAATTTATGTTTTACTCAAGAATATATCATGTCTTGCTTATCTTCAGAAACGTCTTTATTTTGCGCATACTCGTATTTGCTTGACTGGTGTTTTTGACCAATACTAATTTTTCCTTGCATTCCCAAAGCTAAGGAATTCATCGACTTTCGTCACTAATAAGGTTAAAGATTTTCGCCTGGACGTGTGACCACTGATTGTCGATAAATTGATCTTATTTGACCTCAGATCTCCCTTATGTGAAAACAGAACAAGTATTTAGTAATAATGGTTAACTTAAATATTCTACTTTGTGATATTTTTTCCGCTTCTGGGCTTTTTAAATACCCCTTAGATTAACCTTAAAGGTTTGTCGTATATTTAACAGACCAAAATTTCAATTTTTTATAGACTGATGTTTAAATTTTTAGTTAATTGCTTATTCATTAAAAGTTAAGGTAAATTTTGGAATAAGAGAGTTCCCCTGATATTCAAAAATACAATTAAAATTTCGGCACCACTCGATCTACACGATTTTAGTGTGTTCGAATATTTTTAAAAACTTTCATAGTCCCGATTATTCGAATTCGAACCATTTTATTTTAGAATCAAAATACATAATAAGGCCCCTGAGGAAGAACAGTGACTTTTGACTTAAAATATTAAGTTTGAAAATAGGCATATAAAAGTCTCCACTTAATTTTTCCACAAAATAGTGTTCATAGCATTATTAACATTTATGACAGGTTGCACAGCAAAAATTATTAACTATTTCTCCTGATTCTTTCCGCCAACATTGAAAAAGTTCTATTTATGCTTCGACAGATTTAGGAAATTTTTGTAAGGATTAGAATTCGAAAAGGTTTTAGTAAATTTTAGTCATTAGCAAATCATATTAAATTCGAGTATAATTTGACATTTTAAACGCCAATTAGCTCCCAAAAGTAACTCTAACTGTGGACAAAATATCCAATTTTGATGTAACTTCGTCCCACTGTGCGATTTATGAACTCAATGTGTTTGCTGTTAAGTTATTTTATTAGACATTTTTATATAATGTGGCGCGCAATTCTTGAATTTGTTTCTTTTTTTTATAATATAATATTATTTTTATTACGGTTAATGCATTGGAACACGAATGGCATTCTAGAATTGAATTGATTTGTGACCACTTGCTGTTGCAGACAAATGACCATAAAGGGAAAATATATACGATGGCTAACGCGATGATGATGGTGAGATTCTGAGATTGTTTATATCAAGTTTTTACTTAATTTGTAATACTCGTGGGGAATTATAGAATTATGTGTGTACATTGAACATAAGTACTCGTACTTTACTTGGTTACAAAGGTGGTTTAATTAAATACACTATAAATGGCATGATGCTATGATAGTTGATGTTTATTTAGCAAAGAAAAAAATAAAAAATAGAGGGGATTATGGAATAACAGTATAGATTTTCTTATTTCAAATATTGCAAATGGTTTTGTAGGATTGAATAGTTTTTTTTTTGTAAACTTTAACCTAGTTTTAGAGTTGTTAGTAAATGGCATTTAAATGGCAAATAAAAGAGACTAAAGTGCCATTTATTCTGGCTTTTTTGTACTGTGAAACATAACCTCAGTCGTTTGTAATTCATTTTAAGGTTTGAGGCATATATAATTCCACATTTATACAATTACGCCTTATTTACCACCTTAGTCTAGAAAAATGTTATGCAGCATTTCTAATGGCTAATGAGAGCATAAATGGCCCTTTTTACCTCAATAACTTTTTTAAACAACACTCTTTTTCACTTCCAATGAAAAGTTTTTGTAATCGTTTCGATTTCTAGAACTGAACATTTGATAATTCTCGACGTTTCAAAGTACTTAGTATCTAAATCAAAAAGTTTTAAAGATATGTCTTTGTGTACCTTTTCGTCAGCCATATCTCAAGAACCCGCAGGGATATCAAAGGTTAACATTTTGTTATCTAGTACAATTGTTAGTAAGGTACAATAGACAGTTTCCTTCTAAAGAATAAAAACAAAAAAAAAATACTACAAAAAATTGGTAAGAACTGATTTTCGAATTTTGTGAAAAATTCCAAAAATTCCAAAATTCTACCAAATTTGGTAAAAATTGCTTCTTAACAAAAATATTTTGGGAACAGAACAGATATTAACAAACTTATTTTATCATATGCAAATTATTGTTTTTAACTTTTGGTTAATTTTTTAGAAAAAAGCAATTAAAAATATATTTTTTACAAAATAAAAACACAAACTACTACAAAAGTGTTTTTCGAAGATATTGACTTCAAACGTTTTATCTTACACAAAATGTTGTTATTAATATTTCTTAAAACTTTAAAATATATCGACAAACACGCCCGAATGGGATAAGTTGAATTCCATCCTCTTTTTTTAAATCTCGCATCTGAACACGTCTAACCGGATGACAGTTCGTGTCAAAACTAAAAATTAAATCAAACAAACCTAAATATGGGGAACGAATCCATCAATTTGATATGTCAGAAATTTGATTCAAATTTTTGATTCAAACTTTTGTGAAATATTAAAATATTAAACTTTGGTGAAATATTAAAAGTAAGACGCTTCGATCGTTCACAATTAATAATTTAATATTTTATTGAGACGTTTAAAATGTTGAGTTTTAAAACTACCATCAACAGTCAAATAAATTTCGAAACTCACAGTAATTTTTAACTTGTTCTTATAAATGCAGATCTAACACAATGAAATAAGTGGAGCCCCCCCCCCAGAAACTGAATTCTTATTATAAACAAACTCCAAGGGATACTTTTGAAATCATTCACGTTTCCAGTTTTCGAAAATCTGAAAAATTCAGTAGAAAGTTGTATTTACGAAAGCCCCCCAATAATTTACACTTTAAAATTAAACAAAATGAATAAAATCTTAATTTACTACTTAAACTTTTTTATAATTTTCTTAAATCACATAATTTCTCAGTTTTTTGACATTTTAAATTAAAGGTATTGTCCCCAGATTTAGGTTTTGTTTGCTTTGTTCTTTTTTCACGAACTGTCACACCGTTTTAACTAAGTTTGGAATAAACACTAACTGAAAAATATTTAGAAAGTTACTCACTAGTAAAATAATTAAACTTAAATAAATAATTTGTTCAAGACTTTACACCAATGCCTCCTACTCGGGTTATTGTATTTCTTTTTTCTTACCAAAATTTGACAAAATCCCTTACTGGCTCAAAATCACCTAGGTTGCAAATTTCAAAATTGGTTTTATGACAAAAAAATTGCAAGCTATAATGATGACTTTTAGCTTATACTGTTTTAAAATTCGTATATTAATAAACTTTGACAGGCTAGCGCACAGAATTCTATACTTTTTTAGTATTGAATATCTTACAGAAACCATCAATTCGGGAACGTTTTTCTAAGTTTGATAAAATCAACAAGAACAAAACAAAGCACATAATTTAAGCTTTGTTTAATAACATGGGTATATTATGTATCTATATTAAATAAGCAATAATGAAAACAATACATACAAAATCTCCTACAGGCAAATACGTCAAAATAATGTAAGGGAACGTTACGTTCCCAAAATGACCATTCACGAAATGACGATTTAAAATAAGAGCGTCCTTTGATTACACGGTGGCCATCTTAAATACGATCTGACTTTGTCAATAGGAAAATATTTGAGGTTACTTTGTTATTTCGTGTCGTAAAAAAGAATTTCATCAATAATTGAATGTAATAAATACGTTCACGGAATGACGGACTATTGATGTAGGCTCTACGAATAATGAATAGAGAGGTACTTACCATTTAGATATAATTTATTTTACGATAAATACTTTGACAGTCGGCTTTGTTATTGTTGTCTTCCTCGACTGACGTTTGACACCGAATGGCTGCGTTTAATTAAAATTATTTTTGATCGATTATCGATATGTTCCATTTGCATTTTTATAGTTAAAAATAAATAATCTTTTAGTATCCTTTCTAAAACTAGATTTTGTATACAAAATACGGTGTATTAAGTAATGATCAGGCAGGCGGCAACATTTGCCATGCTTTTATTCTTAGCTATTAAAAGATTGTACATTTATCGAGAATAATAAAGAATTTATAATAAATAATAATAATAAGTAATGACCAGGGTTAATACCCTAAATTTTTAAATCATTTTTTGGACTTGTTGTTGAAGATTGTACATTAGGACGCTTTCCCGAAATGATTTTCTATGCGTGTATTTTGATTTCATTTAAAATAAACTTTATTAATAAATTATATTGTTTGATGGACAAACAAAACAGGTTAGTTTTAGTATTTTATTAATTTTTTTGCTCAATTAAGTCCAGATTTAAGACATTTAATTGATAGCAAAGCCAATTCTGCACGTTGATGATTTTAGGCCTACTAAGACTTGAATTATAACACGAATTTTTATGTATTTACTAAGTTCCCGTTTTTGAAGACAATAAAGTGTTTTGTTTTACTTTCATGTATTGTTAAAAAAAAACATTCATATTCTAACTGAAACCAAGTCATTAAAAAATAAATTAATAAATAATAAAAAGTTCAGCATGCATGCAACAATTTTACTTCTTGTTTAAATTTTCTGTCTTTTTATTTATTTAAACCCGTTGCTTATGAATTATGAAAATAAAAAAGAGGCTGGGATGCGACCCACACTAATAACTTCCCATCCCGTCTGTCGATTTGTCTTGCTTAAAAGTTTGTCTGTGTATCAATTTTTACCAAATTTGCGTAATATTTTTTGTAGATTTTATTTTTTTATGAAAAAACAGACTGTTGGATTTTTATAAAAAAATTACTGAATATCGAAAACAATATTTTCTGTGAAATTAAATAAGTTTGAAGCCAATATTTTTAATTTTTGAAAAGCTATTTGAGTCGAAAGTTACTAAGTGTCAAGTTTTAGTATTGTTTTTTTAGGTTCTTATTTTTTGTAAAAAAAACTGTCAATTCGATTTTTCTCAAAATTTTATCGAATGATGAAAACAATATTTTTTATAAGATAAAATTAGTTTGAAGCCAATGTCTCAAAGTTTTGAAAAGATATTTACGTCGAAAACTATTTTTACCAACTTTTCTTAAATTTATTTTAGGTTTTTAATTTTATGTACAAAAACTGTCAATTCGTTTTTTTCAAAATTTTACTGAATGTTGACAACAATATTTTTTGAAAGATTAAAGTAGTTTAAAGCCAATATCTCAAAGTTTTGAAAAGATATTTGAGTCGAAAATCAATTTTTACCTACTATGAGTAAATTTTTTTTAGGATTTTATTTTTTATAAAAAAAACTGTCAATTAGATTTTTCTCAAAATTGTATAAAATGTTAAAAACATTATTCTTCGTTGCACAAAATTGTTTTGGAGATAAAATCATTTTGTATTCGTAAAATTTTCGAGGTGACAAATTTTTTTTTCAGTTTTTTTTGATTTATAAAAAAAACTGTTAACTGGATTTTTTTCAAAAAATATACTTGTTTGGTATCACGTTACAATATATTATATAAAATTTAATTCAAGTCTCTAGCATTTTTGGTTAATGAGATATTTAGGGTTAACCAAAATGTTCACCTTTTTTTAAACTGCTATGGTAAAAAAAACCACCCACGCAATTTTCTTGAGAGCCCTTTCTGCATCTTTCTGCCTTATTATCTGTATAACAAAATTTATTTGAAGTCGATACCTCTTCTGGTTCTTGAGCTATGGACAACGAAAAAAACGTCGCGAACGTACGGACGTACGGACGTACGTACACATAGACATCTTTCTAAAAATCTTTTATTTCGACTCTAGGGACCTTGAAACGTCGAGAAATGTCAAAATTTTCAATTTGACAAATCGGACCCATTACAATCACTTTCTATGGGAAGTTAAAAATGATTAAGTTTGACAGCACTTTCTATAATGCAAATGGTGTTTCGATGTTTCTTATGAAGTGCAAGTGAGATATTTGATTCGTGTTAAACAATGAAGAACTGAATAGTTCAACACCATATAAGAATATGCTATAATATACCTACTCCATGTGCAATTTTTTTGTTTTAATTTGATTAAAACAAAGCAATTTTTCTGTACACAAACATGCAAATAAACAGACCATAATGTATTGTCTGTAAAACAAACTCCTCCACACAGGTTTTTCTTCATAAATTTTGACTCGACTCCGATCCCCGACCGAAATCGAGGCGAATCAAGCTCATTTCAACTCAATTCTGGTGTATAAATAATTGAAGCGAGCTTCAAGCTCGCTTCAACACCACATGTTAATGTAGTAGTCTACGAACAAACCCCCTTCTTGAAGTTTTTATTTTATGTCAAATTGTTTGGTTAAAACTTTGAAATCGACTATCACATTACACATCCCTATTTTCTTGATTTTGATAGTCAACTTTCAAAAATCAGCTTACACGATTTCACCCCTGGTCTGAATTTCGCCATTTTTTTGGAATTTGTTGATAAAGTATTCTGGCAAATATTCAATTGTATCACCTTCCAAATATTAAAACCGGACTAAGTTAAGCTTTAATTGACTCTTTATTTCATTTTAAGTACAAAGTAACAATTTGTTATATATTCAACAAAAGCTTATCTTAAGTCACAATAAAACCGGACTACTGCGGATCGTTTTCTTTGCAATTTCTCACTGTACTACATATGGAATACGAAAAAAACGCACTTATTGGTTCATGAGATATTTAGGGTTAACCAAAATGTTCACCTTTTTTTTAAACTGCTATGGTAAAAAAAAACCACCCACGCAATTTTCTTGAGAGCCCTTTCTGCATCTTTCTGCCTTATTATTTTCTAAAAATGTTTTATTTCGACTCTAGGGACATTGAAACGTCGAGAAATGTCAAAATTTTCAATTCGACAAATCGGACCCATTACAATAACTTCCTATGGGAAGTTAAAAATATATTTTATGTGATGTAGTAGTATTTTTTAAACATTCATAACAAAATTGATATTATCATTGTTTTTATTTTTGGGAGAAATTTTAATGTTCAACTTAAAATCATTCATAAAAAGATCCGTGTTTGAATTTTTGATTTACAATCTTTAAACCGAACCTAACCTCGAACTATTTTTGGATTAGGGTGTGCTTATAGCCTAGTGGGTCTATCACTAATGAATTGATCTTGATTTGTAAGACCTGTTGTTTGGTTAGTCATGTTCATTGTCACTTTATTTACCGGCTTTTATATTTACATTTTAATTTTGTATATACTCGTAAAATTCCATTGTATGAAGTTGGTCTTTTGGTAAGTCTTGATTTCAAAAATCCGGTTTCGATGTTTTTTTTTATTTATTTCTCCAAAATTCAACACAATAATTATCACCAAATCATTATGCAAATAAAGTTGGAATGTTTTCATTTGGCAGCTTTTACTTCGAATATAATATACATACTTAACCAGCACGCATCACCCACGGCTTTTCTATCCCATATACTAGAAGGTTAGATACCAACAACCTGCTCAGACTTTATTATTTATGAAATATAATAATCTGGTAGAATATTTTCGTTAACATTTAGATTTGAATAAATTTACTTTGGAATTATCATTGGATTTATAAACATTTATAAACGAAGTGTGTGTCTCATCATCTCTTGCTAAATATATTTTATCTGAGTCATTTTAAAATAAGTTTATAATTAATTCGTCTTCTTATCTTCTTCTTTTTCTTCTTCCAGGTGCTGAAATTGCATTTGATGCGAAAAAAGGTAAGAATTATACAAAAATTAAATAAAAATTTATTTCCCACGAAATCAATTCTTGAATTTCATAAGAGATGTAACCCACATTTTCGTCGACAGTTAGACTAACTTCTGTTTGGAAGACAACGAATAATGAGCAATCAATTTAAAGGGTTGCCAACCAACGAATGAAACGAACTTAAAACACCATCATTCGGATCATTTTTGAACGTCCTTAATTCATATTTAAACCTTTTTTATTGTTTTTTCTCAAATGTTTGATGAACTGGCTTAGCCGTCATTTTAAAAAGGCGTCAATTAAATAAAATATGTTTGACAACTCTTTTCAGGCATTGCCAAGTTCAATTTGGCACAATAGTGTTTTTTTTTAACACGAAAAATCAATTTTTAAATTGAAGTTTTGTTCTCCAAGAAAATATTTCCAGTTTAAAAAACTGCAAAAAAGAAGTGCAAGATTATTCTTAAGTAAAAATGTCAAAATCACAAAATTGATTCTTTAACTTAAAGTTAATTGCTAGATCCATATGACGTCTACTGACATTTCAAATTAATGTTCCCGTTTAGGTTTGTTTCCTTTATTTTTCTTTACGAGCTGTCACTTTTAAGACGTGTTCACATACACCGCTTTTAATAAAAAGGGAATAAGTATTTTACTAGTGTATTCACATTGAGATGACAAAACAAAAATAGATCACTTGACAGTTGACAAATTGGCAGTCAGTTAAGAAAGTGTTGCCAACTTAAAGGACTTTATCTCTAAAAAACAACTGTTAGATAGGATAATATGTTGTTAAAAATGTTTCACATATCTTCATGGATTTGACATTAGTGAAATGCTGGCCAATTTATTAAATTGATTTTTATTGGCAACCCTATGCGAGTGTCTTCATCAAGCAAGTACATTCTCCATTGGTCTTCAAAACTCATAAATATTGTTTTGCCACAGTCCACAATCAATATACTATACCAATAGTCATTTTTATAGGTATACGTATAGTATATGTACTGTATCTTATATTATAAGATGGTTGGTTACTTGGTCAGTAGCTTAGCTTATAGATTGGTTGTAATCTATGAGCCTTGCGAAAACTTTAATTTTGGTATTTCAATTTATTAGTCACGCTGGCTGGAGCACTTTTGATTATCTCAGATGGGGCAACTCGAGTGGTTTATTGAATGTTTTATCACATCTCCCATGTGAGAGAGGGGCAAAGCATAAAATAGTACACGATACTCCTAGTATTGCCATCAGAGTCATCTGGAAGCGAAGGCAGCAAGTCGGTAGTAAGTTCCTATAGGGACTATTTATATATTTCCTGAAGAATTTATAACTTGTTTCGATAGCTTTTTTATACATATACTCGTATACTACTCCTATGTTTATTTTTGTGTTGTTTCGTTGCCGCTATATGTTGGTATGGTAGGTCTAGGTATACGTTGCGGCAGCAGCTTCAGTGGCAGTGGCACAAAACTAAGAAGCACTCTTGGGTCTTGGTTTATAACTAACCATATGCTGGCGGAGAGAGGAAATCTATTAGGAGCGAGTACGAGTATCTTGTTGTAATGCAGTTTATCGTCGTTGCACTATTTGCTCAAAGTTCCAATTTCATTAAGTTCTTAATTGAGGTATTTACTGACATAAAAGAAGTTTGTTCATTCTTCTAATGGGAAAAAGTATAAAGAAATGAGATATATCTACGTATACAGAAGCTGTTGCATATCTTACCAAAGCCAAAAGGGGGTAGAGGGTTGAGTTCGAAGAGGGTACACATTTAGCTTTTAAAGGAAACGAAAAACTATCTTTCGTAATTGTTTTAGTATTTTATTGTTTCGAAATGCGAGTTGAAAGTTATTGCAAAAGTTTTTTTTTGTTTTGTTTTATTCTTATGTAACTCAGAGTATTCCTGATGATGTATATTTTGGTGGAATAAGCGATATTGTCTCCACCGAGCACCGCGCAGAAATGAAATTGAAGAAATTTTAATTTAAGCGAATGAATTGAGAAATGAGACTTTTAGGTGTTATGTATATAGTTTTTTTTTAAGAACTTACTGAAGGCTGTTAACGTAATGGGAAATTGAGAGACTTCTGAAAATACAGTACTAAATTATCAAAAAGTTATGCATATGAACAATACACATGGCAATATTGTTATATAAGAAGATACAATTTACGCATTATAATTCATTTGAAAACGATGTGGGATTTTTATTATTTTTTTTTTAAATGCTGCACATGATGATTCCCGAAGGCTATACAATTATACAAAACTTAAAATTATGTTTTCTTAGTTTGCAATTGGGAATTTATTTTTCAAAGTTTAACTTTTTGATTTTATGAGTAGTACAGAAGAAGAGTGTTTTAAGTTAAACGGCTGAGCTTATTTGACAAAATAATATTGTTTGAACTTGTTTTACATCTACGATTTTAACAATAATAATGCTTTGCACGAGTTTTACATTTGTAACTTTTACTTAATTACCTTTTCCCATTGGATTAAAATAAGTTAAAGATCTGTTTAACTAATGTTTTTCCTTAGCCCGTTGACTGATGGATTTCACTTTAAATATCATTGGCCTGTTGTTGCGGTAAATTTTACCACAACAAGTTTCATCTTCCTTTTTGCTAACCACCCTTAAAATTCTTACTGCGGCCGCAAAATTCTGGAAGAGTTTAGTAGAAACCTGGACCATCAGCCAGTGACCTGCTCTTCTAGCATTTTGGGAAAGCAAATTTAACAGGTCCTATCAAAGTGTGCGAAAGGATTCCACACCAACGAACTGTGCGACGGTTGGCCCAAATATTGGCTGAACAATATCGTCAAGGCATGAAGACGATACCCATGCCCAACAATGTGTGTATAAAGTCACACCAACCGTAACGTAGTATGGCCGAGGGCCCACCATAAAGTACATATTAACGATAGAAAAATCACTCCAAGAATATCTTAATAACTTTTATTTTAATTATAGGCTTGGCTACCGACTTCCTGCAACACCACATAAGTAGTCTTTCCTCAACCCAAAAACTAGCGCGTGTAGATACTCGGTAATGCGAGGAATTCCACATGATTTTTCCAGAAAGTCTTGGCTGGAATGGGTTGGAAAGTGAAGAGCTGAACTCACTCATTGAGCTACTGGGTGATCGCATCACCTTTTTAAAGAGATCGCGTGCGATGAAAGATATCTGGCTTCTCGGTCGCACACCCCAATCTTATGGATGGAGGAAGTTGCAGGACCGAGACAGATCGATCACGACGCAAAAGATCCGAGAGGATTGCCTAAGGGCAGGTAGCCGGAAGGGTCAAGCTCGCCATGATGATGGCCACTTTTTGGATTGCGCCCAAAGCCTTTAGACGAAAAAGAAAAATTGTGTGGAGGAATTTTTTGCGAAAAGAAAAGTTTTTTTTTGAAAAATTTGGTTTGTTCTGCTGGTGAAAAGTTGTTGAGGAAGGATTAAAATAGCTGTTAGAGGAAGTCAAAAAGAAGCTAAGTATAGTGTTTTTTTTCTTGTTTCGAAGAATATTGTTTTATTTTTCTTGGTGTCCTTTATTCGTTTTCAAATTCGTCCTTTTGACCTTCGCGTCAAGAGTGTTTAACCGTTTGATTTTTTTTTCCTTTCTTTTGTCGAAATTTTCTGGGAGTGATTTTTCTTGGTTGTTTTTTTTTTTTTTTCACTCTTGTTTAATAATTTTTTTTTATTTCATATTTTTTTTCATTTTTTTATCGAGATTTGACCTTCTGTCAATCTCAAAATCTCGACTTGTAATTTTACTATCAGAAAAGATCCTGGTTTTTAATCCCGGCTTCGGCCAAGGTTTTCCAGGCAATAAAAGATAATTTTAATTTCCCTTCAGGAAAATAAACACACTCTTTTATTTCATAATTTGTTTGAAGACTAATTTTTCAGCTCTTGGTTTTGGTAAACTTCCATTAAAAAGTTTCCTGGCGCCCATGGTAATCAATACGACTTGGTGAAATTCACCCCTTCGTATTTTGATATCATTCTGATATCACTTTTATTTCAATTTTATTAATCACCTCGATTAATAAAATATTCACTAATCGAAACCCCCCCTTAAGCTGAGCTACCGTGCTGGCAATACTTTTATTGCTACCTGTGGTGAATTCTTTCATCTGTTTGTCATATCGACTGACGTTTCTTTTGTCATAATAACTTTCGCGGCACATCGGCGGGGTGCAATTTCTTTTGATTTTGTTTAATTTAAAATAATTTAAAGTAAAGAATTTAATTCGCGTTCGGTCGTGGATAATATTGGATTCGGAAATCCAATAGTGATTAAATTATATAAAGTAATATATACAATCGGTCGGTCGGTCGGTGGAAAAAATTCATTACACTGTGACTCAATTATAATTCGTGTTGGTTCAAGAAGTATAAATGTTGCATATTTTGATATTATAAAAATGCTATGGGTTGCTACTAAATTCACCTTATCAAGCAGTGAGACATGCCCTCGAAATGGTAACCAATAACCAAAAGGAGGATTATGCTAACTTTGCCTTTCCATTGAGTTATTGTAGAGGATTTTTCATTAAAATGTTTCACTTTGATAATGAAAATCAGCCAAAAAGCTATTACAGCTACGCGTTGCAGCTCCAGACTAAATTGCATATTTGCTTCAATAAATTAATTTTTAAGATTTCTAATCCTTAAGGTCAAAACATCGGAGTATCCAATTTAAATCACTTCTTCGATAAATAACACGATCATGAATTTTATCCTGCAAAACTGGAAGCAGTGGCTTTAAAATGTTTTCCATTTTTGAAGTCAAGCTTAACAATTTTAATGCACTGTACAGGCGTGTAACATTACATTATTTTTAAGTAATAATATATATTTAATTGCAAGCTCAAAAATTGACGGCTGCTCAAGTAATGGGGCATTGAAAGTGAAACCTTTTATTGGAAAACCTTTAATGTCCCCGTCTGGTTCCAAATATTTGGTTTATAGTTTGCCTTTTAACCGTGTTGATGCGTTTTTGATATTTTTATTAATTTTGACTTTTTTGTCTTTTTTTATTGAAAGTTAGTAATCGACTATGAAAGTGGTCATTAAGCTTATTTAAGACTTTTCTAAGCGACAATGGTAGATACACTCTAAAAAAAACTATTGGTAATCGAATGCTATTTTCATCAAAAGTTGAGTTATATAATCTATACAAATATTATAAAGCCGCAGAGTTTATTTGTTTGTTTGGCTGTTTGAACGCGCTAATCATAGGAACTACTGCTCTGATTTGAACAATTCTTTCAGTGTTAGATAACCCATTTATGAGTAGGGCTATAAGCTATATAACATCACGGTAAGAATAATACAAGCACAGCACCATTAAAGATTATTCCAAAACCAGGGATTTCTTCCCTTCCTTCCCTTCTATCGCGTGCGTTGCCGAAAAGCTCAAAGTCTTGCTAATATAATATATGGCAGAATTTTATCCCTTTGTGCGACGACAGGATATGTCTATCTTTTAAAGTTGTCTTGCTTTAACCTTTTTAATGCTAACCTTAAATAAGCTAGTATTTAATTCATGTAGTTTATTATTTTTGTAAACCTTTTAAACATGTTTTTAGGTCTAGAAACCCCTTTCTTTGCTGATAATTTAAAAACTTTTACTTGAAATTTATTGTAGTAACCAAAATTATCATTAAGAGAACTTCAAAAATCATTCATCCCAAAAAATAAATGTTAAGAGGTTTTTAAACCAATTTAGTAAAATGTTTATAGTTTTTTTATTTGCAAAATTCCTTAAATTTGATTTTTATATAAAAGTTAGCATTAAATTAAAGCACATCCGTAGTTTTTTCTCAAGATATTCGAATCCAAATCAATGCTTGCCATTTTTGGTAAGTTTTTTTTCCTAGAGAAAAGAGACAACGTTCTGGCAAATTTCCTTTCCATTAAAAAGAAGGCCAGTTTAATTCCTGGCATTATTTATTTTTGGAAAACAACTTTGTATATAGTTAAACAAAAACAATAAATTTGCTTTCTTTCATAATTTCCAGCATTTATGGATTATTTTTCAATGTGGACACATTTTTCAAAAATATTTACCTGTGTCCTGTTTTACCAAACACTTTTAACTTTGCTCAAACATTTATTTTGCAAGTTACGTTTCACTAAACGCAATATGCAAAGTGCAACATCTTTTCTGAATAGTGAAAAGTTTGTTATTTTGCAAAGTATTTTTTTTTCTTGTTTCATCAAACAATAAATTCTACAAATTATATTTAGAATTTTGAAAAGCTTTTCAGTAATATGCAAAGAGACATTTTTATTTGAACAAAAGAGTTTGTTTTGAAAAGTTGTCGAAAACTAATAAAGAAATTTATGAATTGCTTTGAAAAAAAAAGAAGTAAATAACGATTTTGAATTTTAGGGTTAACGAGTTGATTCATCTTAATTTCAAAAATGTCCGATTTTGTAATTGTTTTTAATCCTTCAACATTGTAGCCATTCTTCAATGAAGTTTGTAATTTTATAGCAAATATACATTTCTTTTGAAAAGCTATTGTAAATAATTTTCAAATGTTTGAGTAGTAAAACTAAGAACTAACTGCGATATCATAAATGATTTTCTACAAAAGAGAGTTTTCGACTAACGGAAAGTCCCATCGGATTTGTGGTTCTACAATTCAAAAGCCAAAGAATAATATGTTCAAGTCTCTAGCAATAACTTTTGTGTACACTACATTGAGCTGGGAAAGGAGGCCAACATTACAGTGTTGCATATAAGCACGTAGTACCCGTGGCATGATGGTTAGTGCGTTGGAGTGTCATGCGAGAGGTCTTGGGTTCGATCCCTGCCTGTGTCACCTAAAGTTTTATTCACGGGTACTGCCTCTTGCGCGGAATTGACAAATTCTCCAAGAGTAATTCTTGTCATGAAAAAAGTGCTTTCTCAAATTAGCCGTTCGGATTCGGCATATAAACTGTAGGTCCCCTCCATCCCTCCAATTACTCGCACATAGGAATGGTTGAGAGTTGTAAGTCACTAGGCCCTGGTTCTCTACGGACTGTTGCGCCACCTAATTTATTTTATTTTTTTATAAGCACGAAATAAGCAAAGAAACCGTCTTTAGAATAGTTCATCGATTGTCAAATATTATCATTAATGAGTTTCTCTGTAACACCATTTGCTTTGTTCAGACATAACCTCACAATTTGTTGGCTGTGTTGTGAGTGTGTTGACCAATTAATGTATATTTGATCTTAATAAACTCAATCTAAGATTTATTTTTTAATTTTTTTTACTTTCCACTTTTCAAATAAAACCCAGAAAATTGAAAAGTCTTTTCACTTTTCAAATTTGTGAAACACTTCGCAATTTTACTCTGCAGGATATTATTTTTTGCAAAGTGAAAAGTAAAAAGTGTTTATTGAAATAGGCCCAGGTCTTTTTTCCAATTTGTCAAAAAAAAATATAAGAGATTTTTTAAAAAAATATTTGTGTCGTAGTTTCCGGTAGCCAAAATAAGAGCTGTTAATTAAATTTTTCTAAAAGTTGTACCAAACCTCAAAAACATTTTGCTGTATTTTTTTTTTAATTTATAAAATAGAAAAACACCCACATCCAATGGCAGGTCAAATTTTTTTAAATCGCCAACTGGAACTGGTCAAGAATTCTTCCATTTTGTTTACAACCAACCCCTTAAGCATTTTAAAGTGTAGAGGTAATAAAACTCCGTATTTGCCTTTAACTTTATTCTCCATTACAAATGATCCATCACCTTATACAGTGCAATACTTAAATTAAGCTTTAATAAATTTAGATATCTGTATCTTAATTTACCAAAACACAAATACATTATAAAAGACAAACAAAATTTTAAAACAATACAAAAAAATTAAAACATGACAAATACCTTTTATCTGCCACAAAAAGGTATTATGCAGGTTGGTACCCATACCCATACCCAACCCATCTACCTACACGTACCTTCTTCAAATATTTTACAAGGTATAATGCTTAAATTGTGTGTGTTTCGAAAACCAAAAACATGTTAAATTTATTTGAATTTTAGACAAACCAGAACTATAATTAAGGATTTTCTAGACAATAGCCTTTCAATTTGTCAAGATAAATGATTATTATTACCTAAAACTATGAGTATCTTGTGTTGTGAATCAAAACGATTTAAATCTAAGTCCATACACTATTTTGTAGGTATGTAATTCAAGTTGAATAAATAAAGTATATAAGTAAATCTGAATTGATGTTTTCTTTTGTAGACATATACAAACATATGTGGACCTAAAACATTCCTAAAATAATTTTATATGTTTCAAACAGACATATGAGAAGTCACACAAAAACTAAGCTCTCTTATACTTAGAAACAACAATCTGACTATAATTTATGCAGATTCACTAAGATTGTGCAGAAAATTTAGTTATGATGGAATTTGACAATTCGAATAAATCGACATTGCTGCTATCTGCAGACAAAGGGCGTTACAATCAAATTTGCATCCTTTTCCAAGCAACATAAACCTTTAAACGACTATCCCCAAAAATGTATATACTCGTATTTCACTTCTCTTCAACAATTGTTCCAAGGACTTCTTCGTCTTTCTTTACATATGTATATGCATATATGTACGTATAGCTAAGTGAAAAAAAAAGGAAGAATTGGAAACAAATTTACAGAAAACTGGTGACAGTGTCTCACATTCTTATGCCAATATTTCGTCGCGTCATCGTCATCGTTGTCATCGAGTGACGACACGACAACAACAACGACGTTGTGCTATTTTTTCACACTGACTGAAATCTTCTTCGTATCTGCAACATATCTCCAACAGGAATTTAATTAAAATTCGAAAATTTATTCAGATTAATTGAAGACACATAGTGAATTACCTGCCAATGTGAGGGCGTAGAGGAAGCGCCTAACGTACCTAAACGATATTATACATATTCAGAAGTGGGATTGTCTCTGGCTCATGGGTCTATGTAGGAAGAAAAATGAAAAATCAGTAAAATTACAAATGTGGACACATCCCATTAGTACAAGTGTCACATTGATTAAAATTCACTTCAAATAGTATGTAATATGCTCGCTCTGGTATACGAGTTTGCTTTGCTCCACTGATGTTGATATTTTGCAACTTAGTGCCGCCAACACAAATTCGAGGGATGATATGGGCTTTTTCAGACTTTTTCAGGCATTTTCATATATCCTGGAAAAGGATATTGGTTTGGCATTCGAATTTTGTTTTTCTTTCTTTTCAAAATTCAAACCTACTACGATGATGATGATGATGATGACGACAAGCTGAATGTTTGCTATACACGCAGTTTGTGTGTTTAATGATTCTGTGTTGTAAGTTTATTTCGAGCTTCCATGTTCCACAGCCACAGCCACAGCATAGCACAGCACAGCACATACCAGACTCACAGACTATACTCGAAAACTCGAATACCTGGTTGTTGTGCTATCAGCCCAAGGCTAAACATTTTCAAGTTTTAATCCAACGGATAAAGGTGGTATACACTTCGACTTCGGTTGTTCCCTGTTTTGAGGTATTAAGGGGTTGGGGTGTTGACAATAATAGAGTTGGTCGTTGAAGTTTTGTGATTTTCTATTTTTTTTATTTATTTATGGATGCTACTCTTGCCTGTGGGTTTTGGTTCTGGTTTAATTGGTTTGTTGTGGATTATAAAAGGATTGTAGTGAAATTTCTGGGATACGATATGAAATTAAACGAATTGGATCATTAAATGATTGTGTTTCTTTTTTGTTTCAAAATGGATTTGACCAAAAAATAAGTAATGTCATGACAACAATTGCCCTCTGGGAGTCAATAGGAATGGAATTCAATTAACACCGAAAAGTTACATAAGAAAAGACACAGCTTAACGTAGTTATTTGTTTTGTTTTTTATTTTTTATTTAACTGATGAATGAGTAATTATACAACATGTTGAGTTTAGGGCGTTAAAAATAGACAACAACAAAAAAACACATACTTTTTTGTGTAAAAGTTGAGAAAACTAACACGGATCGGATGGTGTAAGCATGGAAATGGCAATTAAAGTACAACTAATCATTAAGTCAATTCAACAGCAAAACGAGTTACAAAAAAGGTTTATGCGCAAGAGGCCTATACGATATTTATCTATCGTAATCGGGTGAATGATCATTTTTTTCTGACGAAAGAAAAGGCTGAAGAGTGATCTTATATCAGGTTGAGCAAGAAATCGGATAGTTTTTGTTAGCACTGCCACAAGAAGTGATCAATTTTAATTAATCAATGAAGTTAATATATATGTAATCAAACTAGTAAGATTGGCCTTTAGTTATGAATACCCTATGAAAAAGGAAGTTTTCAATTTGTATTTCTGAGGAATTCGTTGAATATTTTGGCTTAAAATTTTCAACTACTAACAATATTCTATCACTGCTAGAATATTCAATGCGAAATGAAAAGGAAAATATTTTTGACTAGCTGACCCGGCAGACTTCGTACTTCCTCAATCGATAAATAAAAGACCTAAACTTTTGTATAAATTAATTTCAAAACAAACAAAACGTATTGAATAAAAAAGAATTTTTTTTATTAAGCATGAAGTTTTATTATTATTTTCGACACATCATGTTGCTTACTTAAATAAAAAACAGAGTTTTCCTGAAATACTGGCTATTTATAAGGTTTAAATTTTTATTAACAGACACACACTGTTATGATACAGTTTCTTAATCAATTTAAAGCCTTCTCATAAACTGTATTTTTTGTTTTGTTTTGTGGTGCGTAAATAAACAAAGAAGACGGTTTTCCGTTGTCCATGCGCGAAACAGGGAAACTCCAAGTTGATTCCGCAAACTTCTAAAGACTGTCCTTGCGATTTATTTATTGTCATCGCAAAGGCCAGACGTACTGGAAATTGTAAGCGTTAAAAATCGAATGGTAAATCCGCTGGAATTATCGATATTCGCGGTATCAAGACATCCTCTCCTTTGTATTTTCCTTTTATGATTGTTGCCTCAATGACGTTATTCTTCAGCTTTTTCACAGCCAGTCTTGTTCCATTGCATAGTCGAGGTTGATTAATGTTACGCAGCATGATGACAACTGATCCTACTTTTAACTGCAAATTGTGAGGTGGTAATCAAGGCAATTCCAGTGAATTTAAAAACTCCATGGGACAGTTGACTACGTCATCCTGGTTCATAACGGTGTCGACTGATTTGAAGGAAACCAACTGTCCTGGAAGAAAATTCTGAATGGTCCCATTGAGATCCTCGACATCTTTATTTTTTGCTGGCAATATTGCTCGTTCACCCAGCCAATTATGGTTATTGAACTTTTGCGCTATATCTGGGAAAACACGCTGAATGAGCTCCTCTTTTGAATCTGTGATGTGAATCCGGTCGAGGTGTCTATTGCAACTTTATTATTTCTAATATCTAACAACTGCTTCGCAAACACATTTGCAGTTTCATCATGTTGCAAAAATACTCGCATGTTAGTTATTAATTGGAGTGTCTTTACGTACTGCCACAAATTTGATGATTTTAGGCTTGCATTTAGTTCATCAGTAACAGTTGATCGGGGAATAACTGGAAGAGTCTGACGAAAATAACCTGACAACAGAATCATGGCCCAACCAAAATTATTTTGGTTGGCACGAAGATCTTTCAATGTTCCGTTCAGCGCCTCCAGTGACCTCTTATGGGCCATTGTGCATTCATCCCAAACAATTAATTTGTATTACTGTAGGATCTTGGCCATTGCGCTATTTTTGGCGATGTTGCAAATTGGTGTTTCGGTGATTTGCATGTTTAATGGTAATTTCAAGGCAGAATGCGCAGTTCGTCCGCCTTCTAGCAGAGTCGCAGCTATTCCAGATGAAGCCAACGCTAGAGCAACATCATTTCGCGATCTGATCCTCGCCAAAAACAAAGAAATTAAGAACGTTTTTCCGGTTCCTCCGGGAGCATCAAGGAAATAAATTCCACCAAATCCACTCTTCACAGCTTACGACTATTTTCTTGATCTGTATCTCTGGTCATCAGTGCGGTTAGCACGTGAGGTAGCCCTTCGCACATTTGATTGACTGTGACGACCTAAGTCAAGTCGTCTTCTCCTCGGCATCGTAACGTAATTAATCAAAGTGAGAAAATTTCTCGTTCACTTAACAGTAACTTAACAGTAAAGTGTCACTATCACAAAATATCAACAAAAAAAAGAGCACACTACTTGGAATGTCACTATCACAAAGGTTCACAAAAGTAAAGAAAGTTCTCGCACACGTAGCGGTAATCGTCACTCACAAAGATAAAAGGATGCACTCATGTGTTCTGATTTTTTTATTTATTTTTTTGTTTGTGACAAAACTTAAGATTTATCAAACTTAAAAAAATAATCTGATACAGTTACAACTGAAGTTAGCTAAAATTAAGTTTCGTGAAGCCGACCAAATTAATTGGAAATCAGTACTATTAATAGTTTATTACATTTTTTTGTCGCGTTCGCTATTCACTTTTGTTTATTTTCGGAACGCGACATTAGATCCTCCAAAGCGCACGCGAAGACTATTTTCATAGATATGATTGAATTTGGACTTTGACTTTGAAATTGACTCTTTGACGCTAGGAACACACCTAAATTGCTTAGACAACAGTGAGTGATTATTATTTAATATGAACTTTATTGAATAGCAATAAAGTTCAAATTGACTCTAGAAAACGTTTGTATGGGAAATAGAAAAGGGCTGTTTTTAGGGTTTTCCCAGAAATTATTCGATTTTTTCTCGCCTTTTAAACCTTCCCCAGACCTCCACGAACATTTCAAGACTAAGATCAGATAAATCCATTCAGCCGTTCTCAAGTTTTAGTGAGACTAACGAACAGCAATTCATTTTTATATATATAGATTATATTTTTCTCACCCTTCACCTTTACCTTGTGTCTCATGACGAATTAAAAACTGTATTACTAAGTCCCCATGTTCGAAATTCAATAATATAAACAAATTACTCATACGCCCAAGTGAACCAATTTTGTAGTTTTTTCCCCCTTTTGACAATATTTTTTGTAAGCTTAAACATTTTATTTTGTAACTTTAAGTTTTAAACAACCACAGAGCCATATTATTCAGTTTCTGCTAAATTAATTTTGAACGACTAACAAAACTAGTTTTAAAGATGTTTAACATTTTAGGTTTTCTTTTTTTTTTTGAAAGGATTTGATTTAGATGTCAATTTAATTTAAATGTCAGTTTTGTTGAAAATACTGATAAACTAAAGATGTTTGGTCGTAATTTGCACCCAACTAAAGTGATTCAAGAAAGTAAGATTAATGCACTTGATATTTCAAAGGCATTTGCTAGAGTTTGGCACCAAGCTCTCTTATGAAAATGCGTGGACTTGGTATTGATGAATCTCTTCTTTGTTGAATTAGAAAATACCTTTCGAAATGCACAATTCAAGTAGTTTTGGACGGATTCAAATCTTATATGCACAAAATAAATGCTGGTGTGCCCCAGGGCTCCGTTTTGACTCCGACATTCTTCTTTATAAATGTACATATATAATGATCTTTTGAAACTTTTAACCTACTAAATTGTTTCGCTGATGACAGTACTATCAGCTTTTCATATTCGTTTTAAGATTAGTATCTTTGTTCTTCGTATGTGGAATACGAGCGGCAGCGTATGATAAGCTCATTAAGTTCTGATCTTGACATTATTGTCCAATGTTAAATCAAAAACCGTGTAGAATTTATTGCTTCGAAAACTTAATGCTATCTACTGTCGCAAAAGCGTAACCCTCCCCCAATGCCACTATCCATGGGTGGTACTGCATCGAGGAGACTCGACAACTTTTAGTTCTAGGTAATGTGCATCACAAATCACATGTTGTCGGGTGATCACATATTCGACATCGCTAAAAATGATGCTAAGTGTTTAGGTTTTCTTCGACGAAGCAAGAAGTTTTTTACCCCTCTGGCTATAATTTACAAGCGTTTATTCGTCCAAAACTCGAGTAAATTTCTCATTTATGGGCTGGTACGTACTTGAGTAACCAGTAACTTACTTGAGTCTTTTGGATAGAATTGAGAAAAAAGTTTTGAAAATGATGGGTGATCATTACTGAAACATTTTAGTCTCTTGAACACCGCCGCAA
Organism: Eupeodes latifasciatus; assembly: GCA_920104205.1. Lineage (NCBI taxonomy): Eukaryota > Metazoa > Arthropoda > Insecta > Diptera > Syrphidae > Eupeodes > Eupeodes latifasciatus. The sequence continues at coordinate 152,839,039 of OV049925.1, forward strand.
GGTTTTATGCCTATCATTGTTTCATCGATATTTTCACTAACAATGCTTAAGTGAAATAGCTATTTGTATTCCTCCCCTCAAACAATTCAACCGTAATACCCGTTCTTCTAAAAATGCTCATCAGTTTACCCTTAAGCCGAACTTTGGACGTACTGTTAAGTATATGGATTCTTTCTTTAGCTGAACTACACGAATGTGGAATGATTTACCAGGCTCAATATATTCCACTCATTACAATGTGCAGGCATTCAAAACTAATATGCATCGGCAACTCCCTTCTAATCCTGTCCTCCTTTCCTAATTGCTCGCATTGTGTTCAATCATTATAAGGGTACGTATAACCCCTTTAGTGCGCGCTCAATATAAAAGAAAATAATTTTTCGAAATTATGTCACCGCATATTCTTGAAGGAATTCTATTCCAGTATTAAGAACTTCCTAAAGATTTTCTGCGCCATCATTAATTTGGAATATTTTTCTCAAAACCTCGATATGACTGTTTTCCCACTGAAATTCAACATTTTAAAAAAATCACTTAAAATTCTCATAAATTGTCTTTACACTTAATTTTTATTTTACTACAGGAAATCTCATTTTTGCTTGGATTTTTGATCTATTGTTGTAATTATTTATTTATTTCAGTATAAAATCTACATTTTTCAAAATATATAACAAACAGAAAATTAGTTGCAAATTAACTGAAAAATAGATAGAAATTAACTTGTTGCCTTTAAATCATATAATTTCATATTTAAAACAAAATTTAAACTTGTAAAAAGTCAATTAAAGTTCCATAAAAGTACGAGTAGCTATAAAATTGGCTGCATTTATTCTTGACAAATTACAAATTATAGAAATTTGCATTAGTGAATTTTAGAAATTTCACTTCTAACTGCAGTTTATTGGTCTCTTTCTTTAGAAAAAATAAAGTATTGACCAATTTCATGAGCTGAATGTATGCAGTCGGCAAAAAGAGAACTTTCCATAACTTCCAATTATTTGGTGTTGAACAAATTGCAAATAGTAAAATAATAAGCCCATTGATTATATACAATTATTGTCTGACACAAATCTAGACTACCATTATGTGTGTTATTTTCAAAAGTATTTTTTAGGTGAGGTATCACTCTTCTCATCGTCATCCTCTCATCAGTCTTTTCACATTTCCATGAAATCTCAATTTCAATTCCGCAGGCCAATGTCACTCATGGTCGCGTTCGTAGTCGTACACTATCTGTCAATGATTGATGATAGTTATGATGGGATGATGGTGACTTTGACTATGTACTCTTTTTGTTTTTCTTCACTTTGGTTCAATGCCATAGGCATGGAGTATATGTATCTATTCTATATGAAGAAGGACAAGAAGGTAGAGCGGGACTAACATAACTTCAGCAGACGTGCCAAGACTTCTCGAAAATGTTCATTTTCATAAATTATTTAAATCGTATTTGCTACGTGACAACTGCCCGAACGAATAAATTGTCCTCTGCAATCTACATGAGAAAAGTGCGACGACGACCGGCCAGGCTGAGGCTGTCCAAGGCGGAAAGCAGTAAGGGCCGGTTAAAGACATAGCATCTTCAAGCAGATAGGTTAAACAATCCTGTATGAGCCGGTAATTGTCTAGTTGTGCGAGTATCTTGTTGTTTTTGTTCCCTTTTTTCTGGGAACACTGTATCTATACTTCTATGCTCTGTGAAAGATAAGGGATTTTTTTTGGAATGTTTAAAATGGTGTATAATCCCTGAGAATCTCAATGTTTATCATTTGGCACACCTGATTCAACATAGCGATAAGTTTACATGGAGAAGACAACTCTTGATAAAAGAATCTTTCCTATGTAGTAGACCTACCTGATGCAGATGTACGTACATGCAGTACCGCCGCGCCGCCGCCGACACCCGCTGCCATTACCGCCTAGGCGATAAAAAAACGAATTCTCTGACAAATGGTGGCTATAACAATCTGTGAAATCAACAGCCTGTGACAACAAAAACAACAACAACTATCATTATAATATTAAACTTATTTATAGACGGTGCTACAGTATACAGACCTCTCCCTAGAGTACATGTGTTGTAAGAGGAAAGGTCTTATATTTTTTTAGGCAAACACATCAAACAATATCAAAACATTTGCACTTAACTACATAAATTGTAGGTATCGCATCATAGCATAGTCGTATCTGGAGATTGAGAGTGTTGTTTTCATTTCATGGATGATGTTTGATGTGTGTTGTATACCTCTAGGGGAGGTAATTTTACCTTTGTTTTAACAGAGCTTTGGGTTAGAAAATGAAAAATTTAATAATTTCTGCATTTAATGATACAATTTGCATTGAAGTGTTTGATATTGCTGTTGTTGTTTTTATGATTATAAAGGTAGGTGAACTTAGTAGGTAAAGGTACAGTTTATACATACATATGCGTAGGTAGGTAGGAAGGTATAAATTTATACACCATAGAGGTATGAATATCTGAGAACTTTCTCTCATTTGAATTTCAGATGGAATGTATTTTAGTTTTGTAAAGTGTTAATTAAATTAACACTACCTACATGTGTACATTTGTACAATAAATATTATATAAGAGAATAATTATAGACCTGGTGTCCAAAATATGTACATATGTTTTTGATACTAGTAGGTGAATGTACCTATGTTTGTATTATTTTTTTTACTAGAACGTTTATTTTAAATGTATTTACATTCAAACAAAATTAGACGTAGTTTATCATTGCTGTTTTTTTACGTTTAATAAAATCTCAAATTAATGTTAACGTAAGCTCAAAAAATTAGGTCTGTTAATAATAATTAACGTGATTGTTTTACATTTTCACTGAAACTTAAATACATCTCACTGTTTCATTGATTTGAAAAAATCTGTATAGCGAATTTTGTTTTCATAGTGGTGAGACACTATTCGATGAGAATCAACAAGAACGAAGGTTTGTTCTGTTTGTAATTTTAATAGGTTTTAGACGCACTGTGTTTATTTTGGCCCTAATAAACCCTGAAAATCATGAAGAAAGAAGGGACAAATTTGATCTAGAGTTTTCAGGATTTAAACTCGTTTTTTAGGGGGTTTCAAACTTGCTCCAGCTATTACCTTACTCCGCTTTGGTTGCGTAAAGTCGAAATGCATTCAACTACATCAAAAGTTTGCAAATTATGTCGTCGGATGATTGAGTTGGTTGTCGTTTCGTAAACGTCTTGCAACCTTGCAAGCTTGTCGCTATGAGAATATGTTTTTCGCGCTTGGGAAGCATTTATGGGTGTTGAAGAAATTATAGCAATGTTCTTTCTATAACTAGAAAAAGTGTTTTCCCATTTTTGAGAGTGTAAATCATTTTGTCTTTTTTTTCAAATGCCATATGACAAGGTAAATGTAGTCCAAGTTTATTTTTAAATCAAAAGAAGCTTAGGCTCGTTAAGCGCGCTCTTGGTCGCATTCTCATCCAAAATAAATCAAAAAAGAGGCTGGGATGCGACCCACACTGATAACTTCCCATCCCGTCTGTCGATTTGTCTTGCTTAAAAGTTTGTCTATATGTATCAATTTTAACCAAATTTGCGTACTATTTTTTGTAGATTTTATTTTTTTATGAAAAAACGGACTGTTGGATTTTTATAAAAAAAACTACTGAATATCGAAAACGATATTTTCTGTGAAATATAATAAGTTTGAAGCCAAAATTTGTAATTTTTGAAAAGCTATTTGAGTCGAAAGTAAATGTTTACCAAGTTTTAGCATTGTTTTTTTTTAGGTTTTTATTTTTTGCAAGAAAACTGTCAATTCGATTTTTCTCAAAACTTTATCAGATGTCAAAAACATTATTCTTCGTTGCACAAATTTGTTTTGGAGATGAAATCATATTTTAGTCGTAAAATTTTCGAGGTGACAAATTTCTTTTTTCAGTTTTTTTGATTTATAAAAAAACCGTTAATTGGATTTTTTTCCAAAAATATAATTGTTTTGTATCACTTTACAATATATAATATAAAATTTAATTCAAGTCTCTAGCGTCATTGGTTCATGAGATATTTAGGTTTAACCAAAATTTGCACCTTTTTTTTAAACTGCTATGGTAAAAAAAACCACCCACGCAATTTTCTTGAGAGTCCTTTCTGCATCTTTCTGCCTTATTATCTATATAACAAAATTTATTTGAAGTCGATATCTCTTCTGGTTCTTGAGCTATGGACGACGAAAAAAACGTCGCGAACGTACGGACGTACGGACATACGGACATACGGACGTACGAACGTACGTACACACCCACGCACAGACATCTTTCTAAAAATATTTTATTTCGACTCTAGCGACCTTGAAACGTCGAGAAATGTCAAAATTTTCAATTTGACAAATTGGACCTATTACAATAACTTCCTATGGGAAGTTAAAAAAGTGTGGCTGCCCCGCTAAATTTAGAATCAGACTCTAATTGTTATCCCTTTCTTATGTACTCAGGCGTCTAGGCAGAACATTCAAAATAGATTAGTTCTATAGAGCAAACTTTTAGATCACCTTACATTATTTTTAGTATAGTTAATATGAACTGTTGTTATTTGGAATAATTTAATTCCAAATATACTTGTGATAGAATATCTCCTTTTCTACAACAAAAATATGTAGAAATCCATTGGCAGAATTTGTATCTACAAGATGGCTTTAAGCTTCAATTGTAGCCTTATCTCTTAAAAAACTTACTTTTTGGCATCTGAAAAATTACAGTTTCCTCCCTGAAGCCATATTTTTGTCTTTTCCCTTTTTCTTTAACTTTTATTTCTCATTGAAAATCAAGCTTTCTTCGTATTTCTGTTTCAACATAAATTTCAAAAACGAAATAGGATAAAAAAACTTTAATTTAATTGCCTATTATATCTCTGCTTCCATATTTTACCATTTTACACATAGCTCCTTATATATCTCGAAATGCTTTTTACAAAAATAGAAAATAATAAACGATAAATCAACAACCATCAACAACAACATCATCATCATCTTCGTCTTAAAGTTATTCGTCATTTTGTGGGTTGTCGTTTAGATGCTTCTGATGATGATGTCGTTCTATTAAAATTATTTGGTGATCACTCAAATCTCGATTAAGCTTCATTTTTTTTCTTCACCTCTTTATTTCCTGTCAAACGAATACGAATCCGAACCTGAAGCCATGAACACACCCATTTTCTAAATCAAAGACATTTTGACGCATGATATAACTGGAACTCGTATAATTTTGCAAGTGATTCATCTTCTCAATATGCGGTGTCGTTTGTGATGTGGTTTTGGTTCATACAGATGACAGTTTATGGCAACTTAAGATACACTACAAATTCTTCGATTAGGATCACTCGAACTTTTCCTCTACAAATTTTGATTCGTATGTGAAATAATTTAAGTTAGTTTTAATGAAACTTAACTTATTTGGTTCAGGTGTCATGTCATAAAATATGTTTAAAATAAAAAAAAATCAAATAAGACTCAAGAACCTGAACCGTACTGTATCATGTGCATATTTGTGTCAAATTTGTGTATGGCGATGGCACACCTGGATTTTATTTTGAATCACACATTCATTTGTCAGCACACCTTAATGAATGAAAAACAGAAAAGAAAAATAAAAAAAACAAGAGATTCAATCTTCGGCAATGTGTTGGCTTTTTCCCTGGGAATGTCAATTAAACAGGTACTCCTTCAATTACGGACCATCATCAGAATGCCATTGGCCACAGCACTATCCAAATCTAGTACATGGTGCCTTCTCTGTGACTTATACTATACAATACTTCTTCTTCTTTTTTGTACAGCATTCCATTTTCCTATTGTAGGTCTTTTTAAGATTTAAAAACTATACAAAAAAAACCCTCTCTCATGTTATGGTGATGAATCCAAAGATCAAATCGAACGAAACCTTACAACTATGAAATTCCAAACGAAGAAGACCTAAACTTTGGCATTTTGCATGCAGTGGTGTTATGCTGAGCTGATGTCGTCGTAGTCAACGTAGTCAGCGTCGTTGTCGTCGTCGCCGTCGGTCGATGCAATGGTGGCTTAACTATAGTTTCTTGTTTCTTTTGGGAATATTTAGCCCCTTTTTGTTTCTCTCACCAAATTTTCAAATGAATTTGAGCCCATATATAATCTGGGTATGTACTAATGTAAGAAATATACGTGCTGATGAATGTTGCATATTTTCACACAAAATCCAATGTACTGTGGCTATAGTCCTTTAACTTCTAGGAAAGGCATCACATTCATAAATTGCTCACAAAATCACACAATTAGACAAATAGTGTCCAATAGTTAGATATGGATATGAACATAGAGATGTACTTTTTCAGGAGATGCAGGAAACGTTGTCTATGTTGGGGGATAGACCATGAATCTGAGACATGGTACATTTTATATATTTTCTTTTTGATGGTAATTTTTGGTTATAAACAGTGTTAACCATGAAAAGTGGACAAGTGTTCGAATAAAGCCTCCAAAAATTTACAAACAAATTTCATGCTTGATGAATTACTAGAAAAATTACATTTCAAGTGCATTTCTTAAACACTTTTAAACTAAAAATTGTGGTTAAAAACTGCTGATTTTAAAAGAATATACTATTGAGTTACTAAATATATTCTAGGAGTCAAACAATTAATACAATGAAATATATTTAACAATGATTTAGAAGTATTTTCTTTGGGTTTCAAAAATATTGAGGTTTTTATCAAATTTATCATTCAACCTGTTGCTTCTAGTTTTCCACTTATTTCTTAATGTTTCTGAACTACTTCAATAGTTTAAAGTTATTTGTACTTTTGAAACAGAAATTCTTTTACTTTTTGTTGATATGTCCCTACTGTAAAATACATTCCCTAAAACCAGATTGTCAGAGAATGTTTATAAAGGCCTATAGAGAAAATTCAAAACCACCACTGTCAGTAAGTCATATTTCAAACTCGTTACATTTCGTATAAAATTGACCTCAGACAAAAAAAGAGAGAGAGAGAGAGATAGAGAGAGAGAGAGAGAAAATGAAGATGAAAGAATATTTTTAAAGTCCTGTGTATAAAATCCAATGATACTCGTACATTTTAAAATAATGTTTCTTGTACTATATTTGCGGTTCCTATAAAGCCTTTCGAATGTAAATTACTTTTAAGCTATTTATAAATGAATGTATATACAAAAACTCTAGTACTCAAGTCATCCCTAATATGTGAATGTACTGTAAATATACATAAATATATGTTTGATGATTCTATTACAAAATTCCTTATTTTGTATATGTATGTATATCTACAAAATAAATTAACAAACTTTCGAGACTCTCATACTCGTATTATGTTTTATATATCGGTAATGAAGATATGTATGAGAAGTATAACTTATTACTGCTGAGATTTTGTGTCTTATCATTCACATTTTGTTGTATTCAAAGTCTAGAAAATAATTAAGGAAGTTTGTTTATTCCAAAATTGTATTAAAAGTAAAAAAATATAAATATATGGGAAGAGAATTCCAGAAGGAAAAAAAGAAAAAGATAAGGAAATAAGATACATGTGAATATTGCGGTAAGCTCTGCCAAGTGTGATTTTTTTTTATATAAGGTGTAAACTCATTGAAAAGTTTTGTTTCCTTAATTTGTGTTTGTTTTTGTTTTTCTTTAAATTTCATTAGAACCAACTTTATGTCTCTAACAAAATAGACGAACATTTGTTAGCAATTCAATAACAAACAAAAAGTGCGTATACGCCTCATTAAACCAGTTTGGAATTATTATTGTCTCTTAATCAACTCAATTAGGGATATTTCTATGATATCTTGATTGTATTGTCAATTAAGAAATTAGGTGGCGCAACATTCCGTAGAGAACCAGGGCCTAGTGACTAACAACTCTCAACCATTCCTGTGTGCTAGGAATTGCAGGGATGGAGGGGACCTACAGTTTGTATGCCGAATCCGAACGGCTAATTTGAGAAAGCACTTTTTAATGACAAGAATTACTCTTGGAGAATATGTCAATTCCTCGCAAGAGGCCGTGAAAAAAACTTTAGGTGGTACAGGCAGGGATCGAACCCAAGACCTATCGCATGACAGTCCAACGCACTAACCATCATGCCACGGGTACTTTAGAAATTAATACCAATTAAAGTAATGAAAAATATAATTGATCTCCACGTAATTGAAAAAAGGAAAATATGTGTCGATCGTCAATATAATTTTTGGAGCGATTCAAAATAATGTATTAAAACATTCTATATGATTAAAACTATGTATGACGTTTTTGGCAAAATTGCTGTATTCCTTAGATATTTTTATTTCAAAATACTGGAAGATAAGAATACTGTTTATGAAAATACTGTATCAAAAAAATACTGAATACTTCTGAATGGAACTCTGAATAAACAGCATTTAGAAGAACTCAATTGGTTTTACACCTCGGCTTATATTCAAATTTGGTCGTTCGATGCGGATTGAGATGAATTTTTACCTGACTCTTACTCATTGGCCCTTCGCGCCGGATTTTATTTGTCTTTCGTTGTACTTAAATATTGATAGTTTGATTTAGTATGTGATCATTTAGAAAAGCATTAAGAAGTATTGAGTTGAATTTACATTCGACTCTCTGTCGGATTTACATCCACAATTTTATTGAAAGTTGGTCCATCGTGTCGGATTTAGAAGTATTCAGATAGATTTATAGCCGAATTTTATTAATTGGTCCTTCGAGCCGGATGTTAACTTTTAATAAGACTTACACACCGAATTTTACCCAATATTTGGTCATTCAACTTTCATCTGAAATTAAACCCTTACTTTTATTCAACATTGGCCATTCGAGCCAATTTAAGATGTATTTAATTAGAGTCGCATCCCCAATTTAAATTAACATTGGTCGCTTGAGCTGGATTAAAAAATATTCAGTATTTATTGAACATTGGTTCTTCGAGCCAGGTCTGGAATTTTTCAGTTCGATTTACACCGAAATTTTACTTATTGGTCCTTTGAGCCGGATGATAGCATCTAATGGGACTTACAGCCGGACTCTTATTCAACATTTGAGAATTCTTAAAAGTTTTTAGTTGGAATTACATTTTGTTGTATTCTACTAATGCTCCTTCAAGTCTATGTAAAAATGTCAACCAACCAAATTTTTGAGTTACAGAAATTTGCCTCGAAGTATTTTCACTATACAGTATTTTGTACATAAAGAATTTTGTAATTTAGTATTTTGACATACTAACTCAAGTTACAGAAATTTGCCTCGAAGTATTTTCACTATACAGTATTTTGTACATAAAGAATTTTGTAATTTAGTATTTTGACATACTAACTCAATCCTAACTTTTAATAAGACTTACACACCGAATTTTACCCAATATTTGGTCATTCAACTGTCATCTGAAATTAAACCCTTACTTTTATTCAACATTGGCCATTCGAGCCAATTTAAGATGTATTTAATTAGAGTCGCATCCCCAATTTAAATTAACATTGGTCGCTTGAGCTGGATTAAAAAATATTCAGTATTTATTGAACATTGGTTCTTCGAGCCAGGTCTGGAATTTTTCAGTTCGATTTACACCGAAATTTTACTTATTGGTCCTTTGAGCCGGATGATAGCATCTAATGGGACTTACAGCCGGACTCTTATTCAACATTTGAGAATTCTTAAAAGTTTTTAGTTGGAATTACATTTTGTTGTATTCTACTAATGCTCCTTCAAGTCTATGTAAAAATGTCAACCAACCAAATTTTTGAGTTACAGAAATTTGCCTCGAAGTATTTTCACTATACAGTATTTTGTACATAAAGAATTTTGTAATTTAGTATTTTGACATACTAACTCAAGTTACAGAAATTTGCCTCGAAGTATTTTCACTATACAGTATTTTGTACATAAAGAATTTTGTAATTTAGTATTTTGACATACTAACTCAATCCTAACTTTTAATAAGACTTACACACCGAATTTTACCCAATATTTGGTCATTCAACTGTCATCTGAAATTAAACCCTTACTTTTATTCAACATTGGCCATTCGAGCCAATTTAAGATGTATTTAATTAGAGTCGCATCCCCAATTTAAATTAACATTGGTCGCTTGAGCTGGATTAAAAAATATTCAGTATTTATTGAACATTGGTTCTTCGAGCCAGGTCTGGAATTTTTCAGTTCGATTTACACCGAAATTTTACTTATTGGTCCTTTGAGCCGGATGATAGCATCTAATGGGACTTACAGCCGGACTCTTATTCAACATTTGAGAATTCTTAAAAGTTTTTAGTTGGAATTACATTTTGTTGTAATGCTCCTTCAAGTCTATGTAAAAATGTCAACCAACCAAATTTTTGAGTTACAGAAATTTGCCTCGAAGTATTTTCACTATACAGTATTTTGTACATAAAGAATTTTGTAATTTAGTATTTTGACATACTAACTCAATCCCAACCCTCTATTTACACCCTTTTATCCACTTCTTCGCGCACTTCATAGAAAATTCTCGCGCGATTTCTAACCGAATTTTCTCATTTCCGTTCAAGTGTCATTCATCTTAAAATATGTACAGACCACCCAATCTTTTCACAAACAAAAAAACAAAGTGCTTAAGACAATACCTACCCTTATTTATTATTTATTTCTTTTTTATTTTTGTATTGAAACAAAGTGCATTCTAATCTCAAAAACTCGTGCATCTTAGATTAATTCTGTCAAATATAGTCAGGCAATTTTGTTCTTTTAAAAGGTGTGTATCTTTCAAAACTTCCGTTTCCTCCCAAAACATATACTCGCTTATACGTTCAAGAACATACATCATTCAAAGTCATCCTTCATTCAAACCACGAATAGTATATTAATAAAAAAAAAAACAAAAATGTTTACAAAATGTATTTCAGGATTGTACCAAATTACTTGAGTTATACTCTCGTACATACACTATCTACTTACATAATATCTATGAAGGAATTCCGAAAAACATCGTATAATGCGTATATAATCTAAACGCTTTTATCCTGTATGATGGCGATGAGGTTTATTTCCTCGTCTTCGTCTTTGTCCTCATCCTCATCCTTTTCATCATAATATGTTATGTATCGTCTTTCTCTGTATTTCTTATTCTTAGTCGCGTGCTAAAAAAAGAAAACAACAAGAATGAAAAGTATTTCCTGTTTGACAGACTTTACCCAACATGTAATCTCAAAAAATTCTGAAAGTCATGCATTAGCAATAACGCAACACGATAAGGGCCAAGGACGTTTTAACATGGAAGAGTGTGAAATACATGCTTATATTTTACAAGGTGTCTTATCGTTACCTTTTACTTACGAAAAAAAACATGTTTCTTATTAAAATGTGTTGATTTTGGCACAAAATTTAAATTCAATTTTTACCTAACAGCATTTTCTAAATACATACATGTAGCATTTTATAAGAGATTCTAAAATTTTAATCCTTCTCATTTCCTTTTAATTAAAAAAGGACATATGAACAGGTCTAAAAAGTAACAGTTCATAAAAAGAGCAAACCAAACAAACCTAAATGTGGATAGCGAAACTATTTATTTGAAATGTCAGAATATGAAAAGTGATTTCGATTTAGCAAATTACTATAAACGTCAATGTAGAAATTTTGAGTGATAAAACCGCTGAAAATTAGAAAAATATTCTTTTGAACTTTATAACTAACGACAATGGGTTCAGAAATGTTGCTAAATCCTCTTAAGTAAGGCACCATTCACACTTTTATCTTCACTAGAAGGGCAATTAAAAGAAATACTTATTCTGTCTTTTTATGATTTGAATTGTCGGTGTCTCATTTGTATCAATAAATTCTAATGTCTTTTTTGTATACGTTTATTCACCAAACTGATCTGACAGATCTCGTTTTGTTTTGTTTGACAGTTACTGTCAAATACTTTTGATAACATCAAATTTCATTGCTAATGCGTCATTATTTATTAATGTTGAGACCATTGTCACATACAATAACTTTGTATTAATTACATTTGACAAATTTTCTAGTTTGACAGTTACTGTTAAGAAAGTATGGATAATATCAAATGCCATAGCTCCTGTGTTTTGATTTTTCTACCAATAGTCTGTGTATATGAGGAAGGTATAAAATATGTAAAATACAGGTATTTGATTACGGTTTTAGTTTTATATTGGCTACCCAAACAATGATTTGAAAGATCTTAAAGTTTGACAGTTATGGTCAAGAAAGTGTCATCATATAAAACAGGGATTCAAAACTGTTGAGACCATTATCATATGCAAAGATTTGTAAGCTATTAACATTTGACAAATATTTTAGGTTGACAACTACTGTCAATAAAGTGTCAAGGATATGAAATGCCATCGCTCCTGTGTCATCATACAATTTTGGGGTTCCATCATACTCAGAAATTTTTCATATGATATGATTTGTCCATCAATTTGTTTTGGCTTTGTGGAACTTAAAAAAAAAACACCCTTTATACAACTAAAAAGAATACGAAAAAAAAATAAAGATACGAGATTGGTTTATAAATTAGAAAAAATCTGCCCCATACCACAACACTACTCGCATATAATGTCAAGACACCATCATAAGGACGACTTTTTGTATCCTTGCGTTGTTTTTTTTCGTTCGCTTCCTCTATATTTATGTATGATATGATGCGCTCCTTGCTCTTTTAACACTCATCTGTCTCGTAATATGAGATTTATGTTTGCTTAATATTTCTTTTGTCGTCATTCTCAATATAACACGTCTCACAAGTCCTTCGAGCTCCTCAAAAAAGCTCCCTATTGATTGCCAAACCTTCCATTCTTAGTCCATTCTCTGATGCCCTTCCCCCCTTATGAGAACCTCAAACTCAAACCAATCAACTAAGCTGCTTCAGTGTCAACGGATTCGTCGATTTATGTCCGATAGCTGAGGCACTTAGGCCAAAGCTTTATCTGGTTCCTTTCATCAATCGCTCTTCTACGAACATAACATTTTTTTTTTCTTTCCTCGGAAATATTAGGTATCGTTCCGATGGATATGCGAAGAGCTCGAGTTGAGTGTCGTTCCGGGTCTTGAGCAAGTTAATCAATTTAAAAGTAAATCCCGCGCCGACATATAAACTATATGATGGAATTGAAGCAAAGTGCTTGTCAGACCTTCAAAGGCAAAGTCAAACACTTTTATTTCCTAGTCTGAAGGGACATCAATGGACCCCACCGTTGATGGTGACGCCAACGAGGACGACGATGGACGACTCCCGAAATGATGATGCTTTGTGCCTTTTGTGAGCTCTCTGATGATGGTTATATGGTGATGGTGGTGATGAAGGCGGTGGTGGCGATGATATAATTAGCTGAGATATTCGATTCGATGATAGATAGAATAATGATGTCCTTACATATTCGTACGTTTATAGATTTATCTATACTTCACGATTTATGAGAGCACGAGGTCCGGGGAAAGCTGGATATTCATTAATGGGCATCCTCTACTCCTCAAAACCTTTCATCTGAGATTGATGAAGTATCTAATGGTGTCAATACATGACGAATGTGTGTAGATTAGGCGCAAGTCATCAATGAATATGATGTAGATGATTTCCCATCAACCGGTTATACGATGATATTGTCATTTTGAAAAGGTCAAAGATTAAATGATTCCACAGAGAGAGAGAGAGAGGGTGTGAAATACTAGAAATAAATTAATCGTAAAGCTTTATCCATAAGTATAGAATAATGTATGTTTTATAGGGATATTTACTTTGGGATATTGGTCAAGAGCTCGTTGATATAATTATTATTATCAATCTAAGGTTCGAGTTTCATGCTTAGTATATACACGAGCACTTACTCACTTAAATAAGCGAAGGACGGGAATAATTTATAAATACGTCATAATTTAAGGGATAAAAGTCATACAAACTGATTGTTGCTTACTTTCTCTTTGCTTGACATTTTCAACCAATATTTTTATTACTAAATGTCAAAAGTCTTTCCGCAATGAAATTTTTGTTTTATAGAGGTACAGAACTTTAAGTTGGCAACACTATTTTAAATGGCGGCCGCAATGAAATTTTTGTTTTATAGAGGTACAGAACTTTAAATTGACAACACTATTTTAAATGGCAGCCATTTTGACAGCTGCTGTCAAACGGTTTATTTTAAGTTTGATTTGACATTTCAGCATTAATAGACTGACGTCTGAACAACGCTTTTAAATTTTTCAAATTTATTTTGCAAATCATGGTTCTGTTCAAAATAGGTATCACGGGAATTTTTTTTTTTTAACGATGAAGCTCGCATTTCGTTGATAGGAAATATAGTTCGTGCCACAATTGATTTATTGAAGGAAAAGGAAACGCTTTTTAAAAGCATATTTCGAGATACGGACCAGTGAATAGGCCTCCAAGATCGTACAGTTCATGTTCCGCCACTGAATGTTTTCTGTGGAAATGTGTATGTCTCTGGCTTAGGCCAAAAAGCTCGAAACAATTCACCGCTTAGAGGACAACATTCACCGTGTTTTTTCCAATGCACGGCCACAAATGTTGACCAAATTATAATTGAAAATAGGACCTTCGTCTACGTCTTTTGAATAAAGTACATTTCATGTTTATTTAAAAAAAGTGGTATACCTCTAGAAAACCACCCTTTACAAATCAATAGGTTTCCAAATGTTTCCTTTTTTTTCACTTGACATTTTCTACCAAATTTGCATTTTTAAATATCAAAAGTATTTTGTGTAAAGCCTTCAACTTTTTTAAAGAGTTAGTTACGTGTTTTCCCGCTTAAACAAGACCCTTAAATTCTCTCACTGTCTTTTTTAAATTATTCAAAAACTCCAAATTAATTTGAAGAGACAAAACAGACAAAAAACTAAACAAACGGTTCTTTAAATTTAATATTACATGTCCAACTTAATCCAAATAAAAACCCCATTACATCCGGAAGATTTGCAAATTCGAATTTAAATTCCACTCACCAAACACTAATTTTTCAGTCATCGAACTACACTACCAGCTATAGCACCTTACAAAATACAATACAGTTACGAATAGCTTCGTAGGTAAGTAAGTACTCTCCAAACTACCTAAATACGGTAAGGAGGTTAAGCCGTGCCTTGAATAGAACAAGAACAAGGTAGAATAAATATTTAACAGAAGTTTAAAAAAAAATATACAAAAACTTATTTCTTTTAATCCAAAACAGTACGAAAACGCTGTCACAAATTTTTGTTTCTTCTTTTTTTTTGGCAACAATGAAATTAAATGCACCTTCAATGTGGTCAAGTGAGCAGAAAAAAAAATTATTTTTCTTTAAATCGCCTCCTCCCCAATTTCAATCGCAATTCCAATTTCCAATCTTAATTCAAAAAGACAGCGGAAGACGAAGACCATCATTATACAATCGAATCGAATCGAATATAGTAGAAAAAGAAGAGAGGAGTTACAAAAGCTCATTCTTCTTTCAATTTGAAGCAGGTGAAAAACCTTAACGGTCTCTTGCAAATCTATCTAGCACAATGATGATGACGACGACTCGGACGGGTACAATGACGATGAGTACGACACAGCGACGAGCTTCAGACGAGCGACGTTCATTGGACAAACATTATCGTAATCGATTGAGTGCCTTTTGTATTAGCACCTTTGATGGTAGTTTGCGCGCGGTTAACCCACCTGAATAAATTTCTTTTACATAATCGCGCTTGGCCGCAGGCCGACAGCGACAGTAGCAGCGGCGTAGATGGCAGTGAACATGATGGGCTTAAGCTGCTATAGTAAGTATCTGTGGTATGGTTAAAAGTAGGCAAGTGTAAACACATTTTTTTGATACCCCACTATCCCACCATACCATGTTGCGCCCGCTTTTACTGCTGACCGAACCATGCTGTGTCGGTAATCGGTTAACCTTGTTTTGCCAATGATGTCGAAAGTATTATAGGCTTAGTATGTACATTGCATCGTCGAAAAACTTAAGCTGGGAAACTATAGACAACTTACTATTAATAAACAGAAATATGTAGTTTTGAAATGTTGACAGATAGATGGCGCAAAAGTTTTGTGCAAAAAATTGTCGTTCACATGGAGATTCCGATACTTGAGGGGCTGCCTAAGACTGCGAATGTGTATGATAGTTTTTTAATATCTTTTCTGGTTCTTACATAAATTTCAAAATAAAGAAACTGAACGAAAAATAAATCGATTTAAAATAAATTCCTTTGACCAAATGTTGAAATGAAAGAGAAAAGAAAGACTCAAATGTCAAGTTTTTAATCCTTTCTAGCCAAGCCTATACGTTCCATCTTAGCCTCAAGTAATTATGGCTAAATTACAACAACGCAATAGGTGGTTTGGGCTTTTGACAAGCTTCTTACCGACTCTACTATATTTTACGATATAATGTGTCATCAAGCATAACCTAAGAATTTGCAAAACGTAATGTAGCTTTAAACTTCTTAAAATGCTGTAATTTGTTTACTTAATTTTTTTTTTGTGAATTTTACAACAGAAGGAAAGACCATGCTGGTACACAAAAATTTTGAAATAAAACAAACAAAAATGTAATTGTAAAAATACAGTTGTCAGCTATCAAAGCGTCACATAAATAGAAAATAGATCTATTCAGACGTTCCGGTCAGGCTTACGATATTTACGATCTGAGCAGAGACATTTGAGATTACTTCATAAGAATCCATTGTGTCTATTCGATGTGTCGAATTCGGGCCAGAACTTTTGGAAAAATCAATTTTCTATTTTAATTTTAATGAATGGTCAAATAATGTTACCTTAAAAGATTATTACCGAAAAAAGTCTCAAGTACCTACTCATTTTTCTAATGTTAGTATTAAAATTATTACAAAATTACACACAGTTTTGTATTACTCAAAACTTCAAACGCGTTTATTTCAATACTGCATTTTTTAGCTGGACTTATGTACATTGTACATATGTCCCAGGCGATTTTCAACCAGATAACTAAAAATCTGGAATCTAGGAAAATACATTCTCCTTGGGTAAGTTGGTTTAAATGTTAATTTGATGATTTCGACCACCTTTTGACCAAAAATCAATATATCGCAAAAATCTGTTATATCGCTTTTGTTCCCTAAACCTTAGGTATATCTTTTTCCAAAATCACTTCAATCATCAAAACCGGAAGTGTTTTGATTTTCGTCTCTCAAAATCGCCTACAATTATATTTTTTGATATATTGTATAGGATATCCTTGGGTAAAACTCGCTCACGTAAAAATTCAATTATGAGAAAAACTCTTTAATTTTCGACTTGGTTTTTCATGCATTTTTCAACTCGATATTCGATACCAAGCTTACAGAAGTGACGTTTGTTTTTTTCAAAAACTACGTAGTTATATGTATCGGGTGATTTTTTTTCAAGAGCTTGAGAATAACAATAGAAACATTCCATTCGATCAGTATAATTTATCAATAAATTTTCTAATAAATATGCTAGTACTACGTCAATGCTTTCTTGAATATTAGCTTCTAACGCTTCAATAGTTTTTGATTTTTTTGGCATTTGCTAAAAACTAAACATAGCATCCTAATAATAAATCTAGAGACGTCAAGTCGCAGCAGAACCACTATTGGACATTTTGCATGGTTAAGGTTACTGTCAAACTTGGCGCATTATCTTGTTAAAAAGAGGCTGGGATGCGACCCACACTGATAACTTCCCATCCCGTCTGTCGATTTGTCTTGCTTAAAAGTTTGTCTATATGTATCAATTTTTACCAAATTTGCGTACTATTTTTTGTAGATTTTATTTTTTTTTCTGAAAAAACGGACTGTTGGATTTTTATAAAAAATTACTGAATATCGAAAACAATATTTTCTGTGACATAAAATAAGTTTGAAGCCAATATTTGTAATTTTTCAAAAGCTATTTGAGTCGAAAATAAATTTTTACCAAGTTTTAGTATTGTTTTTTTTTTTAGGTTTTTATTTTTTGTAAAAAAAACTGTCAATTCGATTTTTCTCAAAATTTTATAGAATGTTGAAAACAATATTTCTTAAAAAATAAAATTAGTTTGAAGCTAATGTCTCAAATTTTTGAAAAGATATTTGAGTCGAAAATCAATTTTTACCAACTTTTATACATTTTTTTTAGGTTTTTATTTTTTGTAAAAAACTGTCAATTCCATTTTTCTCAACATTGTTCAGAATGTTGAAAACAATATTGCTTATAAGATAAAATAAGTTTGAAGCCTTAATCTCAAGTTCTTGAAAAGATATTTGAGTCGAAATTCAATTTTTACCAACTTTGAGTAATGTTTTTTATTAGGTTTTTATTTTTTATAAAAAAACACTGTCAATTAAATTTTTCTCAAAATTTTAACAGATGTCAAAAACATTATTCTTCGTTGCACAAAATTGTTTTGGAGATGAAATCATAAAATTTTCGAGGTGACAATTTTTTTTTCAGTTTTTTTTTTTATTTAAAAAAAACCGTTAATTGGATTTTTTTCCAAAAATATACTTCTTTTGTATCACGTTACAATATATAATGTAAAATTTAATTCAAGTCTCTAGCGTCATTGGTTCATGAGATATTTAGGATTAACCAAAATATTCACTTTTTTTTAAACTGCTATGGTAAAAAAACCACCCACGCAATTTTCTTGAGAGCCCTTTCTGCATCTTTCTACCTTATTATCTGTATAACAAAATTTATTTGAAGTCGATATCTCTTCTGGTTCTTGAGCTACGGACGACGAAAAAAACGTCACGAACGTACGGACGTACGAACGTACGTACACACGCACGCACAGACATCTTTCTAAAAATCTTTTATTTCGACTCTAGGGACCTTGAAACGTCGAGAAATTTCAAAATTTTCAATTTGACAAATCGGACCCTAATGGGAATGAAGTAAAGATCGATGGTAAAGCACCAAAAGTCACTTTTAATGGTGATTCGTTAATTTTTTGTAGATTGTCAAAAGGTCTATGCTGCATATATGTACGTCAAACTTGCTTATTGAGGAACCATTTAACCAGAAATTAGCTTTGTAACTATTCTTTGGTAAAAGTATTCTATGAACTTTTGTTTCAAAGCAAATTATGCACAATTCGTTTCAAACCTTACTGAACAAAAGTGTTTGACATTCCTAACTGTCAAACCATTAAAACTTCTCATGCAGCTAAAAATACACCCCATTTGACTGAATACAGTCTGGTTAAAAATTACCAATAAAACTCGCTTATAATAAGTTTAATACACTTTCAAACGTTAAATTTAATATTATGCATTTTGTTGATCCCTTTTAAAAACTTAAAACTACATAGCTTTGACACTTCTACCCCTGTCTTGTTTTTTTTGGTCACTGTCATAATATCTATCAGCGTGCTACTTTCGTTAAACGTACTACTATTTATTTAAAAAGACGACATCACTGATTTTTAAACCCCCTTCTGTTTAAAAATCGACTACTGCGGGTCAATAGTGTTGTAGATATAAAGAACATAAGAACCTGGTTTGTTCCATGATTGAAACATTCTTCTTTTTTTTTCATTATTGTTGTATATATATTTTTCTTTTATGTTGTTCTTTTTTATCGGTAATTAAAGTTTTGCGGTTTTCCAGCCTATAAAAGTAGTATCAGCAAAGCATAGGTAAGGCCAGCATCGGCACTTGATTGAATTCCAATTCAATGGTTGCAAATGAATTTCCGTGAATATACATACATACCTACCTGCCTGCATGTAGTTATTTAAAAAAGGTATACCTAACTAGGTATTTATTGTGAGAATTGAGGAGTGGTGGATGGTGCGTGGTGAATGCATGGTGTACCTAAGGTGCGAGCGACCGACCACCCATCAGCATCATCACTAAGAAATCTTTGGGCGGATGTTTGTGCCATATTTTTGTGATGGGTGTTTATCCCACTTCTGACAAGCGTCAAGGTTCTGCAATCAGCAGAACACCTTCATTGTATAAACAAAAGCATTACTCAAGAGCTCAGTCAATTAATTACAACTTCACACCTTTGCATGCACAAAAAGTTAATTGAAAGTTCATGTACACATCAGCAAAGCATCTTCATACTCAATGCTGCCGAAGCTAAAGATAGTTGTTGTTGTCGATATACTATACAGTATAATAAATTGTACTTCATTCAAACAAGATGTTGGGCTCTTTTAAAATACACACTGAGACGGGAAAGGAGAGTCTTGTAAGCTCCAGGGAAAGATGCCGAATCTCACTTATTTTCTAATATTGTACCTTCGAGCTGAACAACACGATGCACGCACGTCAAATGTTTACACTATGCCACCACTCCGACCGACTCCTACTCTATAGCAACTTTTCGCTTTTAAATGAAAATGAGATATTGTAATTTTCGATCAAATCGGCATCTCCGTTGGTGCTGATGGCGCTGCAGGCGCTGACGCTGGTACCTGCACAATGTCAACAAGACCTTGGGTTTATTATTTTTGTTTTTGTTCAAGTTTCTCAAGGTGTTTTGTAATTAACTTTGGCTTGACGCTTGAGCTTCAGCTTCAAATGCAGCTTCAGGTGGTGCTGCATCATAAATAAACAAACAAAACGTTGTTGGTTGCGACTTGAGAATGACCCAATAAATTTTCCTCCTGCCTTACCGACGACGCGACGACGCTATAGTTAGAAACTGTAGGTTAGGTAGGTATGTTAAGGTGGAATAATGATGGCAGATGATTATGGTGCTGTGAATTCTTCTTTGTTTTTATAATTTTCTTTTATATAAGAAGTTTATTTTGCAATAGTTTCTTGTGGATCTTTCGATTTTAATAACTATATTTCTTACCTACCTTTATGTTTCTTGTAATGCCCCATCACAGAGTAATAATGTATATTTGCTCATTAATGATGATGTCTGAATATAATAATATTATTTCTCTTCTGTTTTTCTTTCGTTTCAGATAACCATCGTCATACTATCTCAATGAAGTGGTAAGTTGGAAGATAAAATATAATTACATAATTTTCTGTTTGAATAATTTTAATCGATGTCAATTTAATTCATATTTGTTGTTGTTTTTTTTCTGTGTAACGAAACCGGGTCAATGTTAAAGGTGGAAGCTGCACCCAATTTAAAGTTGTTTCTTAATAAAGTTATTAAAATTTCCAATCATCGCTCGTTGGTATTAAATGGAAATTACATCACCACGAACGACTATAGGTTTAGGTTTTGTCCATAAAAGTGGGTTTTGTACAATGCATTAAATTCTGATGTACTGTGATGACAGTTTAAACCCAAACCCAGTCCCATAATAGATGTATACCCCCCAACTTAACCAATATTATAGGTAGGTAAGGTAGTTTAGTAAGACCACAATTACCACAAGCATCCTGTCAATAATTTTGGAGATAGAGCCCAAAAGCTATTTTATAGTGAACATTATACAAAACCCTAGGCTCAATTCAATTACCTTATTCTAACAGGGTTCGAAATTAATGGAAGAGAAGTGACCATATGCCATTATGCCTCTGTCTTTCATTTCTCCATTGATCTCATTGGTATCTTTGTCGTATTTCGATAGTAGGTACTTATTGCATTTGGTAAATATAGGTTCTCGAGGAGATAGTTTCATCTTACCTATAATCTCAACAATGATCCCTCTCACCTTTATGGAGTTTATATAGTATCATTCTGGTATAGTTTTGGTCTCTGGACTATCAATCGAAGCCACTGCCACCATCGCATCGTCGTCTACGATGTTGTTCTTAATACCTAACCTTCCCAACTAATTCTGCGTAACAGATTCCAGTCATAATTTCCCCATTCCATTCTACATCGCCTTGCCCTGCCCTGCCCTGTTTATAGCTAGCTGTTTACTATAATCGCCGAAAGACTAAATCTTGAAGCTATACTATAAGAGAGTCTTTCTTGTTGGTCGTCCGCGTTCGTCGTTGTCGTCGACGTTGTCTGCAACGACATCGTATATCTATAAGTACGTGTCGTTGGTAAAATTAATATGTAATTCTTCAACCATGGAATCTTATAAACACTACTAGATCCCATCCAGTAAGTGAAGTTATGGTGTACTCGAAGGTACATCTAGGTAAACGCCGTCTAATTTCAGCTCTAGCTAAAGATTTCAGAAGCAATTAATTAAAATGAATACCGTGTGTGTGCATCAGTTGCGAAGTACTAAACCCTACAGAGCCGTTTCGTATCATCATTATCAATGGTTAATGAACTTGAGCAGATAAAAATAAAGAATATGATTGCCAGATTGAATTTTTCGAATTTTATTTGGTTCAACTATTCCCTTGAAATAATGTTTATGTATGATTTTAAGATTGACTTCAGAAACCTTGGTTAGATTTCAAGGTTTTTAAAACTTTATTGTCTTGAGAACTGCAAAGTAAATTAACACACAATTGTTTACGCGTATTTGAACTGAATAATTTACTTCCAAATTGGTTAACAATTTATTCATTGAGGGTATTAAGACTCATGTAGAAAGACAATATGGTAAAGTGAAGTGACGACTAGGGTAATTAGGGGCCAGTTATACATAGCTGTCATTGAAATCTATCAGGAAACATTTTTGAATCGATATTTGACGGTGTTTTACATTGATTAGATATGAATATTATATACTGATTGTTCGGAAATCACATAAAGAATTTTGTTTAAAAAAAAAAGTGCAATTGCAGATTTATTTTTCGCTAAATAATGTATTTTTCTATTTTCCGGACGGAAATTCATTTCCTGAACAGCTGATACTTTTATGTTCAAAAGAGAAACGAATCGTTCCACTGATTTGTGTTCCAATTTCACACAATTCCAATGACATATTTCTGTCAGTAAAAATTTTTCGGTGGATTCCAATCAGGAAATTTTTTTCAATGACACATATTTTTAATGATCGCTATAAACGACCTGTCGAACAAATTCCAATGATTGTTTTCAATGATGAAAACCAATGATAGCTTTAACTAAATACCTTGAAAAACTTATATTAATTGAAATCCACCGGATTTTTATTTCTGACAGTAATCTGTCATTGGAATTGTATAAAATTGAAATAAAATCAGTGAACGATTCCATTCATTTTTTGACATAATGGAACAGAGCCATCAGAGTTGAAAAAAGTTTGGTTTTAGTTCTATGAAGTTTAAAAATGTAATTTACTGAGAAAATTGTGTTTCATATTTTTCAAAAAGCCATCGTTAATTTTTTTTCTTAAAGCAAAAAGGAGATTATTTCCCCACAAAAGAGGCTGTATGGTCAGTCTACTTACAACCCTCAACAATTCCTGTAGATAATTGTATTGTGACAGAAATAAAGGAGACTTAAATACTCAGTCTGTTTGTGAATACAGTGTTGATACTTGATAAACATTAAAGTTAATCGTTTATTACAAGCTAATTGATATTGAACTAAACTGTTAGCCATTTTCAATAAAATGTTGCCCTATTTTTAAATTATTTTTTTAAGGACTAAATTTCAAAATGTATCAACCGTCATTTGATAGTTGAAACACGGAATGAAAGGTCAGTTATAGCCAAAAATGCTCCATTTACCAAGATGGGAATCTTTCGTAAGTTTCACTCTCCAAAACTCGTTTGTTTACATTGTTGTATTTGTAATTTTGGCAATTAGTCAATGAATAGATGTGAAAACAATAAAAAAAAACGATGCCTTGTGCTAGCGGAACTTTGCAAAGCAAAAACAAAATGGGAAGGTTAATAAGTTTTTTTCAGGTTTTTCTTTTTACTTTTTTCGATGAAAAAGTCAGTTTTAAGCTTTAATTTTGCAGTCATTTAGATGATAGCGAACCAATGGACATTTTTGTCTTGAAAAAAGTATGTTCAACATCAGTTTATTATAATTAATTCACTTATTTACAGTAATCACTTTCGTAGTGATTCTTTAAATTTCATAATTAACCTCGGATTATTGTATTAAAGATGCGTTCGAAGAACCATCAAGTTAAGGGTGCGAGCGCAATTTATTGACTACTAATAAATTTTCGTTAATGATCGGCCCAAATATTTTTTTTTGCAAGTAATTAAAATCTGTATCAATTTAATTATTCCAAGTATATTTATAGTTCGTTTTTAATGATTTAAGCTTGCAACTATTTTTCAATTCCATTTTGATTAATAAATATTAAATTAAAAAAAAGAGTTATAATCGAAAAATACCTTATCCATAACATTCTTGATTGCTGGAATCATACATGTATTTGCTATAAAAAAAAAACTATGCATCAAAGGAACACCAATGTTTTAAAAAAATAATCAGAACGATTATAGCGAACTTGTTGAATAAATGCAAAGCAAATAAAATTCAAATTTTGAGGTTTATCACGTCATCGCTCTGAATTCATGCACAACTCATTCAATAGATCATCGACATAAATGTTTATTGTTGACGTACGGAACTTTCTTTTAGTGAATTCCCACAGTTTAACGCAAAATACAATTTTCATTCATTCCTTAAAAATGTTTAGTTACCAAAGTTCAAGTTTACTTATTATTGTTTTAAGGGTATGTTTAGTAAAAATGCTGCTAATAATGAAAACAAATTAATGAGTTTTACGTACATGATTTTGTTTTTATTAATATAATAAATACTTCCATAGATTACATTTTATAAATGCAGAACATAGAAGAAAATATGCATAAACAATAGTTTTCAGATATAAAGCAGAGGTTAGTGTAGAAAAATATTTTTCAGAAAGCCAATAATATTTTAGGTATGTTCATTAAAGAAATGTCCGCTTCATCAACTTTTTAGAAAAAAAATTAGCATTAATGGAGTAATTTTCCAAAAAAGTTTTCCTGAGTTTAATGAAAGGTATTTCAGATGAAATTGTATACTTTTTTTAATGACCCATGACGACAAAACAAGGGAACAAAACATATTCGTGGCCTTGATTAAATCCTTTTTTTAGAGCCAATTCTGCTTTAATAGCAGCCAATTACTTCATAGCATATTTAATTGTTCACATTGTAAAATGTCTAGAAATGTTCATATACAACATTATTTAGTCAAGAAGTATGCACTTTGGCGCGTTCACTGATTTTTTTGATATTGCCTATTTCTATTCCTTAAAGATGCTTTACACAAAGCAACTTATTTTAAAAACATGGTTCCCTCAAATCTCTATTCCAAAATCTAACTACAAACAAAATTCTAACTCTAACATAGTCCCTTAAAAAGAAATTTTCAGGAATATTTCTGCAACAAACAAAACTAAACTTTGGTCTTGCAATTATCGAACTGCTTAAATGATGAAAATACTAATCTAATTGAGGAATCTGAACTAGCTAAATTTGGAAATGGAAAATCACAAGTATGCTTCTCGTAGCATTGTCTGTACAAAAAAAAATACGGAGACTCCCGTCTATTGTTTCCACCTGAACTTCTAACGTGTCGCCAAAAAAAAATGTTCTAAGCAAACTACTGAACTGAAAAAATTGTCTGTTTTGTTGTTTTACAAAGTATTGAGTTAGACTTTTGTCCATTTCCAATTTTACTTAACCAGTTGCAGCGCATGTAGCGTTCGCAAATAATTTAAGTAAACAAAAAACAGCACTAATAAATCATTAAATATGTATTTGGTCAATCTTATTTTATTTAATATACATTAACAACATTTATTTGGATTGAAATTAAAAAGCTATTACAAATCTTCCAATTTAAGACCATGTCAGCACTTCAGGTTCTGTTGGTTAGGATTGTTTCGTTTTTGAACGAAGGCCATGAAACATTCAAAATCAAGCATTTAGATGGGGCTGATTACTATAATGAAGCGTTTTGATGGGCTGTAAGACTAAATGTGAGAATGTGTTTGGTTTTTTGCATCATTTCACGCACACTTTCTCACATTTAGTCCTCAGTAGCTTGTAGGCAAACCGAAATGTCAGTCTGAGATTCCCATCTTGTTAAATGGAGTATTTTTGGTTATAGCTATAATTGGTTTTCATAATTCGCATAACTCTGTAATGTCTGATTTTATAATTTTGTAACAAATCTTTAAGTTCTTCATATACAACCGCTAGTTAGACGTGCCAATTTGACAGGTGTCATGTGACTTTCACGATTCATTTGTGTGCTTATTTGTATTTTCGATTATTTGTAAGTCCAATTAATCCGGACGACCTCAAAAATAAAGAATTTCTAGAAAACTAAAAAATTTAAGTTCAATTGATTCGCAGTGGCTCGGAGCCAAATTGTTGTTCGGTAGTGTGTGGACAGCCTAAGGATACTTAAGTCGAACAAATATTTTTCAAAGGATTAGTGCTATGTTTCCACCAAAACATAAACTTTCTTTCCTTACCCTGACCTGGCAATCATAAACAAGGTTACTGTTTCGCAAAACTCTGCGCACCCACTTCAAATAGTAGATATATATTATGGAGTCCAGACCCGAGCTTTGCTCGCAAATTCTGTTTATCTTAAGTGGCTCTGGCTGAACATATTGGCGTGGAGCGGTTATGTTGCGTTAGCGTGCAGTTCAGCATTACTCTACTCATACTCAGTGTTCGTCGTCTGCTACTGAACTTGGTTAGACGTTGCGGTGGCATGCGAGTTGAGTGCGCCATTAAGTAATAGCGCAGTTATTGATATTTCCAATGAAATATACACAGAAACAGAACTATGAGATTGAATAATTCATCAGCTAGCAGCCAGCAGCGGTAGCGTGTCGTTGTGGCAATGGCTGTCCTGCTCATTGTCATTGGCGTCGACGCGACGTTCGTCGTAGTTGTCAGCGTCATAGTCGTAGTCGTCATCATGTGCATAGTTGCACCGCACAGCATAGAACGCATCCCACAGAGCAAAACAATCCTATTGATATGCAACAAAGTACGAAAAGGAATCATCTTCGAGTCGCGAATCCGTTTTCCGTTCGTTTTTTTGTTTTGATACAGGGCTGAATAACTGAAACGCTATTTTTTGAGTTCATATACATAGGTACTGTATTTATGTACAAATCTAGTTGTATTTTGTTGGAATTCGAGGGCGGAATGGAGGTGAAGGTGAACAAAAACGCTAGATTCCTTATTATACATGCGAACTGGCGGACGGTGGTGGTACCGGCGGCGGGCGTGGTAGCGTCGCATGGTGGTCCGTTTCTTTGATTCTCGTCGTTTTCAACTTGGTTGAAAGTTGCATATATGTATATGTACAAACCTACGAAAAGATATGCGACTGCAGGGTTTGTATAAGTCTAACAGATGAGGTTAGAATTCCTTCCTAAAATAGCCAAGCTATGATCTGGAAGGGACACAACATGACGAAGACAAAACGACAGAATGTAAGCGATGATGATGATGCATGGAATATTTTAGCATACAAAGTTGCAACAAGATCTTCGTTTTAACAAAAACAACACAAAAATTCTTCAGTGGAATCTCGAGCATCGCGTTGATTTTTGTGCATCACATGATTTCGCCTCAAGGGTTGAAAATAATTTGCCACATTGTCAAGACTCCACTTCGAAGGGTCTACGATGATTTTAAAGAAGGAATATGGTAAAAGAAGAATAAGCTTCTATTTTAGGGAACAAAGGCGACATGGTGGTAGGTAGAGGAACCTACATCAGATGATTGACAGTAATAATATGTTTTGACAGGAGTGTGGTTTTAAAAGATTTGTTTTTCGAATGTCATTCTATTTTCATAATATTTGTTTCCAAACCAGAACAGTTACATAAAGGTATAAGAAAGTACTTTGAATCGGATGGTGTTATTTTTTATTTTGTTCTCCCGGTGGATTTTTATATGAATATTTTATAACTCGAGTGAATAAATCAGAATAAAAATCTGGAATTGAAATGATTCTTATTTGTGATGTAGAATGAATGGATGTGGCAAAAATAGAGCGGAAAACAGTCACAAAAGATTAGGATAACGGAGTGAAAAATAAACAGGTATGTACTAAGAAAGAAGAAATATCTTTCATGAAAGAAAGGAATTTGGGAAACTTCTAAAGAAAAATATTATTCTACTGTAGCCGAGGCAAGAGACGAGAAGATGAGCAAATAGTTCTGGTATTGGTTTCGTCGAATTTGAAAAGTTTAAGTCTTATTTCGAAATCGATTCTGAATTAGGTCAAATATTTCGGTTTTTGGATATACATACATATTAAGAAATTCTCTTTTCCAACTGAAATATATAATAATTTTGAATCCAAATATCTGAGCACGCCTTTAGATACTCTGGAAAATTCCGACAAAAGGGATTACGTCTTGATATCTTTGATTTTCTATTCTATTTTATCTTCTATCTTGGGAAAATTTGACGATCTAAGCGACGAACACAATTTCTTAGAAATTAGTCGACTTATTTTGCTTTGGAGTCGAGGTTTTCCTTTTTTGATTTTCCATACGCCCAGCAAAATATGTACAGCTTTTGTAAGGAAAAGGTCGTAAAACATAATACTAAGTTATTAATAATGTATACTAACCATTCTTGAAGTGCGGCAGGAAAAGGAATCTCTATACATGATAATACAAGCTGATGCACATATCTAGAAGTGGAAGGCAACTAGCTGTTTCCACAAAACATTGTTTATATTAATTTGATGTGAAAGTTTCCCTTTTGGTTCTTTATATTCAATCTTTTTAAAAGCTTTTTTCGGTTTTGGTAAAAAAGCATAGGTTTGTTATATGGACATCTGTAAAAATGTGTAAGCTATACTCAAGTTTTGGACGAATGAAGAATTTGTAGACAACAAAATCAGAAGAAAGTGAAACATTCCTTACATTGTCATCGGAGAAATCCAAAATACCTAGCAGCATTTTTGGTTATGTCAAAGCATTCTTCAAATCAGCGAGTAAAACGTCCTTGGTTACTGTTTGCTTAGCATGTATAATAGCTTTGGTCGAAACCAATATCAGCAGGTATAATACCCATTGGTGGCTTTAGGATTAGCAGGTTTAGTATCCCTGATGATTTTCAAGTCAATAGTTATTGCGACCCTGGTGGCCGTAATAACCAGGCTAAGGTACTGGTAGATCAACAAAATAGGAAAGCTCCTTGTGGAAATTAGTTTGTCCTAATATTCGTATACGTTACATGCAAAGACACTCCATATCAAGACCCAAAACTTAGCTTCCATTTTAGTTTGCCTACAAGCTAAAACGTCAATTTACACTCACACATTTAATAATTGCATCAACTCAACGCAAACACTGAAAGTTAAAATCAATGTTTGACGAATTTATTTATCAAAAATTTATTTATCAAAAAGTATTAAAATGAAAACAGCGAATTTAAAAATGCTAACCTGACCTTAAATTGATAAGTTTTTTGTAACAATTGATTTAAAAGGAGAAATACATAAAATCTGTTTTAGAACGTGGAGGTTATAAACTAAATATGAAGGGTTGAAATTTTCTGTTTGATTCTGTATGATTGTTTTTTTAACATTATATTATTCTAGGTTTTCTTAAGACAAATTTGAATATTTCTGAAGTATGATATTAGCTTCAAAAGAGGAAATAAATAAAAATATTTGATTACAATCATAAGTACAGTGTATCAAAGTAAAACTCGTACAGCATGTTTATGTTTTGTATTTTGCTAAATAACTCCATAAATTTTCAATTACGTTAATGTCTGAAGATTGCGGAGGTGTTTCAATCACTTTTGGACAGTTGTACAGCAGCCACGAACGCACTTTGTAAGCTTTGTGCTTGGGATCGTTATCTTGGTAAAATTGGAAACCATCTCTTATACCAAGTCTATCGGCACTAGCATGTAAATTCAGTTTAAGAATGTTAAGATACATATGTTGGTCCATTATGCCATCAACAAAATGCAGGTTTCCAACTCCTGATGCTGCCATACAACCCCAAACCATGACCGACCCACCACCACGCTTAACGGTTGCCCTTAAATTTTTTTCTTTGAGCTCTTCATTGGGCCTACGCCAAACATTGACTTTGCCATCTGAGCCAAAAAGGTTAAATTTGCTCTCATCAGTAAACATGCACATCTTCCAATATGCAGAGGTTCGCTTCTGCGAAAGCAATTCTTTTTAATTTGTTTACTTTACTAATGAACGGCTTCTTCCTGGCTACACGTCCGTTGTAGTTATTTTTTCTAAGTATTAATCGTATAGTTTCTGGACATGCTTTCTTACCAAGATACTTTTCAGCCTCTTCTGCTAGTTTAGGAGCACTAATTTTGGGATTGTCCTTAACTTTTCGAAGTATCCATCGCTCATCGGCATCATTAAAAATTTTCCTACCGCTAATTTTTCTTTTATTGTGGACTGCTCCTTCTTCTTTGAACCGCTTAAGGATGTATTGGACCGAGTGACTGCGATTCAATAAATGACCAATTTCTCGCATGGTCTTCCTATTCTTGAAATGCATTATTGCAAGATTTCGCGCATCTACAGACACAGAGGTTTTGCCGTTTTGTCTACCCATTTTTTCAGATTCAAAAATTTTATGTTTGAAATTATTCACAGTAATGACAGCATGAATAATAAAACTTAATTTGTTGCTACATCATTACTAAACATGGCTAACTTTAAAAAGGAAACACTGTACGAGTTTAACTTTGAGGTGTTTTTTCGATTAATTTAGGAAATCTTTGCCTTGGTAAAGGTAAAGGTGGATTTTTTAAAACTTTTTTTAAAAAATCAAAGAGTGACCCTCTTAACTGTAAGACAGTTATATAAATTTTGAAATATAATGGTTCCATATTACTTATTTCTTCGTTTTTCTAAAAACGAATTTTATGTACGAGTTTTATTTTGATACACTGTATGTAAGTGAACTTATGTATTCATTTTAATCGGAATAATTTTCATTGGACTTTAGCCATTATTCTTCACGATTACTTATATAATTGACTAACTTTTTACTTACCAATATGATCTGTGTAAGGTGATAGTTACAAGTGATAGCTGTCACAACAAAAACGCGAATGTCATATTCAAAGGAATATGACATTTTTGTCGAAGTATCCTTGTTTCAAAAAAGCTAATGACTGTAGAAAAAATAGGGAAATTTCACCTTCGAACGAGCTAAATTCAATAATTGAATCACCTAACGAATTATAACAATCACATTAGCTGGTTCTTTCTTTAAAATTCAACTGCATTTCAAACTTTAAAAAACAACAAAGTATAACGTTTGAAATTTAACCACAGGCTCAAAACATTCTTGCGAAAAGTTTATTTTTTATTTCTTAAAACATTACAATTCCTTTGTGTTCATAAAGTTTTTATCAAATTAAATCCTCAACTTCTTCATTTATAAAGTGTGTCCCCACCATAACAACAAACATTTGTGGACACATCCCTAATAATAAAAAGAGGCTGAGATGCGACCCACACTGATAACTTCCCATCCCGTCTGTCGATTTGTCTTACTTAAAAGTTTGTCTATATGTATCAATTTTCACCAAATTTGCGTACTATTTTTTGTAGATTTTATTTTTTTATGAAAAAACGGACTGTTGGATTTTTATATCGAATGATATCTGTGAAATAAAATAAGTTTGAAGCCAATATTTTTAATTTTTGAAAAGCTATTTGAGTCGAAAGTAAATTTTTACCAAGTTTTAGTATTGTTTTTTTTTTTAGGTTTTTATTTTTTGCAAAAAAACTGTCAATTCGATTTTTCTCAAAATTTGTCCTGATGTTGAAAACAATATTTCTTATAAGTTAAAATTAGTTAGAAGCCATTATCTCAAAGTTTTGAAGAGATATTTAAGTCGAAAATTAATTTTTACCAACTTTTATTAATTTTTTTTTTTAGGTTTTAATTTTTTTTTTTTTAAACTGTCAATTCAATTTTTCTCAACATATTTCAGAGTGTTGAAAACAATATTTCTTATAAGATAAAAAAAGTTTGAAGCCTAAGTGTCAAGTTTTTGAAAAGATATTTGAGTTGAAATTCAATTTTTACCAACTATGAGTACATTTTTTTTTAGGATTTTATTTTTTATAAAAAAACTGTCAATTAGATTTTTCTCAAAATTTTATCAGATGTCAAAAACATTATTCTTCGTTGCACAAA
Organism: Eupeodes latifasciatus; assembly: GCA_920104205.1. Taxonomy (NCBI): domain Eukaryota; kingdom Metazoa; phylum Arthropoda; class Insecta; order Diptera; family Syrphidae; genus Eupeodes; species Eupeodes latifasciatus. Next base: position 152,871,029 of record OV049925.1, read on the forward strand.
ATTGTTTTGGAGATGAAATCATGTTTTAATCGTAAAATTTTCGAGGTGACAAATTTTGTTTCAGTTTTTTTTTATTTAAAAAGAAAACCGTTAATTGGATTTTTTTCCAAAAATATAATTGTTTTGTATCACGTTACAATATATAATATAAAATTTAATTCAAGTCTCTAGCGTCATTGATTCATGAGATATTTAGGTTTAACAAAAATTTTCACCTGCCTTATTATCTGTATAACAAAATTTATTTGAAGTCGATATCTCTTCTGGTTCTTGAGATATGGACGACGAAAAAAACGTCGCGAACGTACAGACGTGCGGACACGCACGCACAGACATCTTTCTAAAAATCTTTTATTTCGACTCTAGGGACCTTGAAACGTCGAGAAATGTCAAAATTTTCAATTTGACAAATCGGACCCATTACAATAACTTCCTATGGGAAGTTAATAAAAATAAATTGTGCATGCACAACTATTATTATATTTTTTAAGTGGCTTGTTCTTCAGATAAAATCAACAAAATTATAACTTGAATTGTAAGATTCAAGCGAAAATTCCAACAAATATTCCTTTTCGACTTCGTGAAAAAGTAAAATAAGTTGAAGTTACTTCTTCGTAAAAACCTTTTGTTCCGTCACCCTTAGATTCAACACAAGAAAATAGGTCTCCCTATTTACAATTTGAACTGGTATTTCATATTTATCTTAAAAAATCGTCAATAATTCGCATTCTTGATCATAACTTGTGGTTTTTCAGCTTATCTCCACAACTGAGAAAAAAAAAACACTTCTATCTCCTCCTTAATTCCTCAAAATGGTGAAGAATTAAAATTTAAATACCAACTTTCCTGAATTCACAATTCTTCTTCTCCCATGACAAGTTTGATAATGCTATGCTAATAGATCAAACAAAAAATGAAAACCTACAATATTAGTTTCATAAATTGAATTAAACATTAAATCCTCTCCCATTAGGTTAGGTAAATATAGACCTCTAAAATAAGCCTATGACCATCATCATTCATTCTCTTATAAACGTCATGACGACAGCCGTCAATTTTTCGTTGTTGTATTTTTTAACATAGGTACACATCAGATATAAATTCTTATTCAGGAAAACCACTTCATCTGCATAAATGCCAAATCAGCTTCCTCTATACGAATTATACAAATATTGTATACCACCTATACATACATATAGTTTGAATAGCTTCATAACGAATTTTTTATGAGCTAAAAACTTCAACCCAAATTCAAGCTTAATGCGATAAAGTACACACAAAAGGTTATATGCCCTTATGATATGCTATGTGCAGTGTCGAAGCCGATAATGCCTTTGGGAATACAGGAGAAAACACACAGAGAAACTTGTTCAATATATTCCCAATAATGAAATAATCAAGAATCGACCTATTCAAAAGTTTTTGTGTATTTTTCACCCTCTATCAGAGCCTCTATCAGAGCCCTCAGGACATTAATCGAACTCCACCCCTACACCTAATTACACAAGGACCCTGTGGATATGCATGCATATTCTATTACATTGGATCATAGTTCGACGATGTAAGAGAAAAGAGCAAAGGTGGAAGGCGCGGTATCCGGTATGTGGCATGTGGCACTAGGAACTCGGCACTTGGAACTTGGCACTTGGAACTCGGCGCACTTGTAAAAATCTTACAGATTACTAATTAAATATGTTTACTATGCAGTATGTTATATGCAAAATTGCAGACTATGCAGACACGTAAGGCTCAACTCTGAATAAGGTAATCGATTGCAATTCTATTCAGGAGCACCTTTTCATTAGACTACCAGCTACAAGCTTCCAGATGAAGGAAAGGGATTGGCGTTTTTAGTCTTCAGTCTCCATTGATGTGCATAATTATTATATTCATACTGCACACTGAACATTTATATTGAAATATACTGCATGCTGTCCTTTCCGCGTTCCGGTGCTGCCAGAAGCAGCAGAAGGAGTCATCTGTGAGCGTTGAGCATGAAAATTGTATACCTTGTGGGATGTGGGATTCAACATCATTTTGAATAGAACCGAAACAGTGCGATGGACTTTTGCTTTTTAAATTTTAAAATTTAAAATGCGCCACATAAAAATACTCAGTACACACTTCCTATACCTTCTTATACATACGTCGTCGGTCGCTCGTCCTTATACACATCAGAATCAGAAAGGCGAATTAGAAATGGGATGGGATGGCAGAAGCACCGCAACAGTGTGGGTCTGTAGGGTGTCCAATATCCTGACGGCCGGCATCGTCAACTGCTCTGGGAATTGGAATGGTGGTTGTGGGACTTGCGATGCCATGGCGCGCTGCGCTGATGCGGGAAAGCATTAAACTGTTTAATATTTAAATATAGAATCAACCTCAAATTGAAGATGAGTATATAAATAGCTTCATATAGTTAGCTCGAAATGGTTGTATTGTACATACTGGTTGAATAGTTGAATGGCATTTGGAAGAGAGAACCAACCCCGGCAAGACATTTTTCTTTTTACTCCGGTTATTTCGTTTTCCGTCTTAGCAAATGGGAAATTTCCTTAATTCCGAAGCATAAAACGAAAGCAAAATCTAATCTTTGCATTCATTTCGTTCATCTTACGAACTTACGTATTCGTATATATGTATATGAATATATATTTTATGTGTATAGTACCTTTTTTGAAATTATTTCCTTACCGTAATTTTGTGCATCAACCTTCGTCGTAGAGTTTGGTCCTTGATGATGGCAGCAGAAGTCCTTGGTACCTATATTTACCTAACAGATGATGCTACTGCTGCTTCTTCAATTCTTTTCACTGCAGGCATATCGTATCGGGTGTAGGTATAAAGAAAAACGAGGTTTATCTTGTGCTATTTTTGATTTTAATTTAAACAGAATAAAAACGCATACATCAGGACACCAAAAAATACATATATATAGAAGTTGTTATAAAGGTACCAAAGTAGAAAATGAAAGATTTGCATGAGAAAAGAAAACTGGACGGGACGTGGATTGATTAAGGAAAGAAAAATAACTGAATTAAGCTTCAAGGATTAGGTAATGCTATGAGAAATTGAACATAGCTAGACTGTGAAAAACTTCAATTTCTTTACTATTCTGCAAGCTGTATAGAAGGACAAGTTAATCTCTATGGATTGGATTATATATCTTTATAGGTATCAAAAAGTTAATTCAAAATACCTATTTTAATGAACAAATATTTTAAGATGGGTATTGCGATACTTTTCATTCATTGAAAAGAAAAGTAGATTTGCTTAAATATCGAAGGATATAGTATTCGCGGATGCTTTGTTGATGATTTTATTGAATTTGTAAGCTCTTTGATTAATAGAAAACCTCAATTAATTTAAATGATAATGGAAATTATAATAAAAGCTATTCATTCAGTTCGAATCCTGTACAGGATATGATTTTATTAAAGAGCAATTTTTAAACCGTTTAATCCTTCCTGTCACAAATATTATCACTGAGGATTATTTATAAATACAAGCCATAACTTAACTCCAAGAAAAGCTATAAGGTAATGAAAGGAGGTCTCTAAATGTTCAATAATCCTACTCCAATAATTTGAAACAGTAATCCCTTTTTTGTGATTGTCATAGACGGAAATATAATTGTTTACATTGGGCAGGTTCAGCCGACATAAGGGACTTGAAAGTAAGGCAAGTTTTTTGCATCTGATTGGCCACCTGCCAAAAAATTGCCTTCCAATTAAGGCAACTTTATTGGAAAGTTGACTGGAAAGTTAGGCAAGAAAAATCTCCCTTACTATCAAGTCAAGTCAACTTATGTCAAAATGACAATTGATCATATTTTTTAATTCAACTAAAAGCTGAACTTTATTACTCAATGATTTATTTATTTTCTGCACAACTTCATTTAATGCTTTCTGTAAAAAGGTTCCTTGTAAATTTGGAAAAGAAATAAGTAATATTTCTTTAAAATACAAAATACAAATCGTGATAACCTTGTAGCTTGCCTGAGGAGTGTTTTGTAGAAAATAATGATTTTGGTAGTTTTTGTACTATGAACTTGAAGTAGAGGTTTGTGAAGTAAAGTTCTGAATTTTAAATTCATGACACTTGAAAAACTAACTATATAGTTGCCTTGGTCAAAATTTACGTTCAAAGAGTGAAGTTGACTGGAAATGAAGTCCCTTATGTTGTCTGAACCTGCCCATTTTCGACTATGAAAGAGGAGTTTTACTAATCAAAGGTTTTTCAAATAAAAGGTTTCATTTTAAATATCCCGCTATTTGGACAGCTGTCATCTTTTGACATTTGACAATTGAAAATTACTACAAATGAAACGAAAACCAATTCAACATTATCTTGCCTTCTAATTTTATTAACTTTATTGGAAAGTATACTGAAAATTAGTCAAGAAAAATCTCCCTTACTAGGTTTGTTTCTAATTTTTGACAGACTGCCAAAAGAGGGTGGAATGGCTTTTTATCAAATATTGTCTCAATGTGAAGTAAGCCAAACATACGACGCTAATAACGATAAATCTACGTACCGCAGTATGACATTTGACAGATTAACAATTTCTGCCCAAAGAAATTTCTTGGGCAAAATTTGTCATAAGGGGAAATTATGTATTTTACTCTCTCGTGAGCGCTCTCTTCTGCCCAAAACTACCAAATTGTGAAGTGTAGAACAGCATTTGGGCAATAATTGTTGACAATTGGCAGTTTTGGTCAAGATTGGGAACAGACAGTTGTAATATTCGCAGAATATTGTGTCTTTGAAATTCTTTAAAATGATAAAAATTTTCATTGACAAATCATCTTCGGAGCTATCGCATTTATTGCTCGGAAGATCGAAGAATTATTGTAAAAAAAATTTTCCATCCTCAACTTTTTGTCCTGTTTGTTGCAGTTTTGGGCTGGCGGTTCCGACGTGATTGAATCTTACCTATTCAAATATGAGCGTGGTGCAATTGTTACGGAGAATGGGTCGTGCTACCAAGCTATGATTGATGGTTTTGTCATTTCTCGAAGACGTGAAAACAATTGACCACCGTGATCTTGTGCAAGATCAACTGTCAACTGATTTGACAAGTATTGTGAATTCAAATTGATAAAATAGTATGCCATTGTGAATAAATCTAACTACATATTGTATATTCTAAATGTGTGTCTATTACAGATGGATGTTTTATTTTCCTTGAGGAAAAAAAGCTTATAGAGAAAATTATTTAAAACTGCAATACAATTTAAAACTAACTGAAACTCTTTTTAACGAAAATGAGGAGTTTAATGGTCCTGATTTGGTATGTAAATGTCTAGAAATGATAAAACCTGTAGTGCCCACAGCTAGTGGAAGTTTCTAGCTTGTCTCATTTTTGAATTTAGCATTTTTGATCGATAAATATACTTTCTCCAATTTTTCAAAAGTTCTTTCTGTAGAACCTGAGTTTTTGAACTCTACAGCAATATTTTTATTAGCTACAGCTGCGAAACAAAATTCTTTGGCAATTAGCAAAATTGATTTTTGTTGTTTGCTACTTTGTAATTTCTTGGAAACAATCAATGTAAACAACAAGTTTGTATCTTAATTAATTTATAACTCAAAGTTTTTAATTATTTTTTAAGCTACTCATCAACAAGCAAATTCCGATTGCAAATTTACTATTGAAAGAAAAATTTACAGAAAATTTATGAAAATTGTTATTCACAATACCAATTTTTTCATTGAAAACATATAGTTAAAAAATATTCACAATGGGTCAACAATATGGCCTAAATGCCATACTAAAAAATAGATTGAAAAATATCAATTATTATTTAATTAATTGTTAGGTGATGGATTCATGACCTTAAAAAATTCCACGAAAAGGAAATGATTCATTAACCGTTGCATTGTTATCTATTTGGCTGATATCGTTTTCAATTGGCAAAAATTCTTATTTACAGTAATCATCCATTGAATACTCCGGAAAAACTTTCGTTTTTTCAATATCAAAATGAAACCTCTTATCGGAATGTTTAGTCAAAATATGTTAATGAAAGCTTAAAAAGCAAATTAAATCTCTTCCACAAACACATTTACCTCATTCTTACAATTTAGTTTCCTAAATTTAACAAATTCCAGTCTCACCATCTCACATATAATATCTTGATAATTTTATAATTATCTCGAATTACAGAAATTACATAGTACCATGCAAAATTATACATCTTCATTAATTTATTCTTATTCTTTTGCCACGTTCCAGTTATTGTTATTATGGCACTTAAACCGTTACGGATGATCATTATTTGTGGTTTAATGAAATTTTGCACACGCATTAATATGTTAGGTACCTCGAAGCTTGAATGTCTCGTCGGATCTATGTACCTCGATAGTCTACATGTGTGAAGTGGATGTCTAGTCATCAATATAAAACGTTCAACTTTAATTCTTCCCTTAATCTTCATATCATAGTTAACTGATGCTTTTATGAACACTTTCACTATAATCATACACCACCTGCCCCCACTCCGTCAGCTTTTAAGATTTAATCCAAAGTTCCACTTTCTGCATCCTCTATGTCTATTCCATCAAAACATTGTGAAATATAAATGTGCTAATTATATAGCTGGCAGCTTGCGTGTACGTTAAGATAAAACGAAAGCACCTTCCTTCTATAAGTTGTTCCCCTCACCTCATTTAACATACCACCTATCATATGAGCATAGTGAGTGGCATATTGTTATCCAAATGCTGCTTCTACAAATCTTTACTGGGTTTTTATGACAACATAAGTGGTGGATGGGATGCTGATGAAAGCAACAACGTCTTCGTTGTAGGCAACTCAGAGTCTTAGTTTTTGTCTCAAGTTAAGTTTTATTTTCAACCAATCACCATTACATAGTTTTTAGAAATACGAGTAGAAGAAGAATACATTTTTAAGTTAAAAATAAAATTGAAACAACAAAAAAAACTTAAACGAAGGTCGTATTCTCAGAGAAAGCTCCACAAAGTCTTATACGAGAACCACTGGATATAGCTCGCAGGAATTGTGGTCCACTAGAAGAAGATTCACTCTCAAGACGAATGACATATTCCTTGCTTGCTGGATCCGGAAGGACCTTTACAAAAAATAAGAATGACATGACATGAAGGTCGTTGAATTTTATGTATATTTTTATACCTTTCCACTGTCTGAAGAACCCACTTCAAAACGATATTTCTCAAGAATTCTTCGTGCGAAGGTATTTTTAGATGCTCCTGGCAGTAGAACTTCATCACCTCCCAAAGATGAAACCATAATTTTCTTCTCTTTTTCATTTGGTGGACTTTGAGGGGGGAAGAGTTTTTCGAGATTCTTATATTGAAATAGTGATGTCTCCAGATTTTGGATTTTTCTCAAAAGCTCAAAAACTGAACCATCTGGAATTTGATCGTTGTCGCGGGATAACTTGCAGAGATCAGAGAGGATTTCTTCAATTTGATTATTGAATGCTTCGAGAATATTGGAATATATGACGATGTCCTGAAAGAAAAAAGTTCAGCAATTTGTAAGTGAAAAAAAATACTGAACTTGAAAGAACAAACCTTTAGTTTTAAAACAGCGGAATGCAGAATTGCTACAACTGTGAGTTCGTAGAGTTCACCAATGGTACGAGTTTCCAAATAGTGAAGGACCTTCAAAGCTTCATTGGTATCATCAAAAAGTCGTTTCTGAAAAAAAAAAAAATAGTTTGTTAGAAGAGGTTTAAAAAAATTAGTATTAATGGCTACCTGTCGATAAGCCGGGATTGGTTGAGCTTGTTTCCAGACATTCTGCCAAGTATTGTCGGGAGCTGTCATTCTTGTGCTGAGTTTTGCAGTCACTTTACCATCCTCTGAAGTAAATTTAAATTGAAAAATGTGATTCATTATTTTGAAATGTCTTTCCAACTCACCATCAATTTCCTCTTCCCAGTCGCGTGGACTATACCACCTTATAAAGTCTTCTATCTTCGCAGTTGGGTTTGCTGCCTTGAAACTCTCCATATCAGATCTCAGAGAAGAACACATCATTTGTGTTGAGAGTCCTGAAGAAAAACAAAAGTCAAAGAAATTGAGAAATTTTCAAAACAATGGATACTGACCAGAACCAGGTCCAAGTTTCAACATAACCTCAGCATCATCCAATAGCTGATCTTCAGTCTTCGGTACGGGATCTTGTGTAGCTGGAACATACAAGAACTCATCGGAATCAATCAACTTCATATCCCCTAATTTAGACTTTCGTCCTTGAGGCTTAGAAGGTCCACTGCTTGTAGACTCTTCATCGGAACAATCGAAGAATTCATCATCAGTTGCTTCGTCTTCTTGGTTCTCATCTTCTGGATTCAGAACTGAGACCACCGCCTCACCTTCAGAGGATGCAAATGGCATACCACATTCACGAATACGACGTCTTTCCATGCAAATATTAAGCATCTGAAGTTTTTGATGCAAAAGACATGTGCGCATATCAGGAAATCCAGAAGCAATCCTGAAACAAAATCAAAAACGAAATAAAATAAATTAATTTCAAGACTATTACGTTGCGTATGTAAATCAATCAAAAGTTCTAAGATAAAATTAAAGTCTTTAGGTTAATTCCGCACTTTCAATCAAAATGAATTACAGAACTTCCTTGCCGCATTATTTCACACTAAACCGCCAAAAGGAAAGGAAAAAGCCACCAAACCAACACCAAAAAACATCATCAACGAGGATGACGAGATGGAAACGACTTCGTCCTTATACCAACCACTGTGTAGGTTGAAGGTACTATTGGATTTGTTGAACAGGATATTGCAATCTAACTCAATTGACTATGCGACGACAATGTGCCAGGCCAGCCAGCAAATACAGTAGCATACAGTAGAGTAGAAAGTGTAGGTAATTTCAAAATGACGTTACAGAACAAGGATGTGAATGGCAAACTTCCTTACTTCCTTCCACACAGGAGTTTGTCGTGCTTGGTCATTGGAATTTTCATTCATTTCCATTTGCAAATTAAACACACAGTTTGAGGCGCGGCTCTGTCGGGGTACGATGATAGAGACAACTTGATGCGGTTCCGATTCGATCCGCTCTTAGGCAGAAACAGAAAGCACTAATATCACACCACAAATTGAATTGGAGCAAAAGCCAAGTATTAATCCATTTGCCATTGTTTGATGGCAGCCAAAGATGGGTAAGAAAAAGTTAAATACACAAAATAATAAAAATGCAGTGATTAATGGGGTATGTTCTGTTATTATGATTGTGGGAGTCAAAATGGAGCATATTCAGGACCAACTCTGATTCTAAACAAGAAAATTTTAATATATGAAGCATTGTTTGAAATTGACAAGTAGGAAATTACCCATGGCAATGACGTTTCTTAATAATTCATCCGCTTCCGTTATTTCATCCCATAAAGTCTTTTTCTAAAAATGGGATTCTAACAACATTTAAGTGAGCCCTAAAAAACACTAAGGATATTTCTGACATTTTTAATAAAGGAAACTTCGTTTAAAGTCAATAAAATTCTGAAAAAAAAGTTTGGTATCACTGCAACTAAAAACAACATGAGCGAAATGTCAAAATTAGCCGTTATCGTAAGTGCCTTATGTACTATGCGACTGACACTGACACAAGTATATAATTTTAAGTTGTTTGAAGAACTTCAAAAAAATATCAATTAAAAATTAAAATTAATGTGTTTTCTGCCTAAATTAAGACCTTAATTTTGTACAATTTTTTAAAGGATTTTAATTTATGTAAAAACAGTGTCATTTGAATTGTATAAGAAATTTAATCAAACGTCAACCACAACAGAACTTAAGGTTGGCACCACTAATTTAGCTGGCGGTCATTTTATCAATTGCCAAGTGATTTATTTTATGGATGGTTTGACATTTCAACACGAATACACTTACATGACACGTGAACACCGCTTCCAAAGTATGCAAATTTATGTTAAAAATCAAAATACGTATGACCCGAAGCTCAATTTTTGTTAAATGGATACGTTACTAAACGTACGCAAAAACAGCTTTATAAAAATCGTGGATTTAAGTTTTAGGAACCTATCGATAAAAGTCAAAATTTTCAATGTGACAAATCGGACTACAATTACAATGGGAAGTTAAAAAAAACAATTTGGCATCACTTAAAATAAACATGGAGAAAACGTCAAAAAAACATTGTTATTATCTTTTGAAAAGTAAAACTTTGATACATAATTAAAAAAAAAAAAAAAACATTCATATGAAGAGAATTAAACAATTGGAGTTAGAAAATTCGTGTTTTGCTTAAGGAAAGTTAAGCCAATGCTTAAATTCGAAGATAATACTTTAATGGGCAAAGTTTAGTAAGTCTGATATGACATTTAAGAGCTGTTAATTGACAAGTTGTCATATTTAAATTACACTTCAATTTTCCTGGTTATGTCATTATAAATTTAATGTTTCAAAAACATGTTGTTTAAATTATTTTGAGAATTCTAAGAAACACACTTTGAACCAATACGAGTCTTTCTTGCTTTAATCCCAAAACACTTAGGCTTTATTTTTGAGGAATTCTTGTAAATCAATAATCTTGAATTCAAAGTCAACGAATTATTAAAAAATCAATTCGGACGTACATTTGTATGTAGAAAAAGATATAGGAAAATTTAATAGTCAATTCCAGGTATAAAGATGTCTTAAAGCACACAAATTTTTCCCCAATACATTTCTTTGACCTCACTTAAACATTATACTTCATATCTAGAGCTAGGTAATAATAAATAAAACACTTAAGTGGATGTTAAGAATTCTCAATGGTTTTTCTGTTATATTTGCACTCTATTAAACTGTCTTTGAGGAAAATCCTTTATATAGGTTAATTTATGAACACATTTTACATTTGTATAATATTCTCATAAACCAATGAAACATCAGGGTCTTTATGGCAATAATAAAAAATATACATATACGTATAAATATATTCATAAGTGTATATTGAAAGCAAAGACACATTCGATTGACCATAACACCCGAAGAATTTGCTTGATTAGTCTCTCTGAAAAGCATCGATTTTATTAATCTACTTCCAATGATTAGCCTTTGAGTTTGAGTGTGCTTAGTCCTTGTACCCTAATGCATAGATCCCGTTCCAATTATTTTGGTCGAAAATAAAAAAAAATATCCTTGCTGTTGCTGTAAAATGTTTCCACAAAGATGAAGATAGAAGCAAATGCTTCGGTAAGAGAAGCACTTTTTCTTTAATAGCCCATGTGGATAGATAGATGCGGGCAAATAGAGTGAAACAGAGTGAAAGCAGACTCAGGGGGAGGGCAGCGCAGCACACGAACAGTGCACCGCCATATACCGCACATATTAAACTTTACGACACTCGTAAAACAATATTCTAGGAAGGCAACAAAAATAAAATGTACTTGTTATATCTGTCTGTCTTCTGTCGGTCTCGGTCTTGGTCTCGGTCTCAGTCTCGGAATAGTTTTACCTATACTCTCGTTCTCGTATATGGAAAGCTTGGCACTTTTGAGTAAGTGCATTCAGAGAGCATCCGTTGAGTTAGAGTACCAGAATCCGTTCAGACATCCTTAGACAGAGGAGGTACCTACTTAACGTTGAGATAGGATGGTTAGCTTTTTTTTCTAGCTCCTATCGTACACCACAAACACCCACAAGGGTTACGAGTATATACGAATTCTAAAACAGATTGTTGTCCTTTGGCATCGGCGGCGGCGGCGGTGACACGACAAGGATGAGGAATATCCCTTTTCCACAACTGCAGGAGCAGAAGAACCAGCAGTGGCAGCAGCAGCATGCAAGATGGAAAAATTATTTATATTCGTGTATTTTATGAGCTGATGCAAGGACATGGTCTTATGACATTCACAACATAACATACAACCATCCGCCATTCACCATCAACAACTACGATAATAGATAAAAACCGACAAGGGACCCAAAAGTAAATTATATTTAAATCCCTTAGAGTGGAAATTGTGTTGGAAATAGGAAACTTATACACACTTTCATTCATTCTTTTCATTTTATTCTTTCTATCAAATACTCGTATAATGGATTTTGAGGTAGATTTCAGGTAATAAGAGCGAAGTTTTATTTCTTTGGCATTCAAAGAAGTTTCGTTTTACACCGTCCATTTATTCAATTTGCGTGATTTCAAAAAAGGATAATATAAAAATGGTTGTATTATTTCTTGAAATATGTGTATGTAATTGGGTTAGAATAAGCGGGTAGTATTTCGAAGGAAATTTAGGTCATGTTATATTGTTTTCACACTTTGATTCAGTCAGGAATTCACTTATCCTTGATTCCAATAGAATTTCGTCATCAAATGAGGACTCCCAAATTATGGTTTGAAACTATTAATCACAGCTCTAATATTAAATAACGCAAGTCTCAAGGTCATTGGATCTTGATCTACAAGTCTAGGTGATGTTTCTATACAAGTTTGGAAGTATCAGAAGTGCACTCTGGCGTATACGCACTTTTCTTATTCTATTTTGCATCGCTCCTTGATTTATGTGTTGTAGAATCTTCAAATTGAAGCTACGTCAGCTAGTATTTTAGTTTTGAAAATTAAAAATTCTGGATATGACTCTAACTGTAACAACACAAGAAAAGGAGGTATTAAAGGGACTTTTCTAACGTCCCGTATCGTTGCGGAATCAAGCAATTCATTTTAAAGAATTGTGCTGCGTATTTAGCACACCCGTTATGTGTTCTTTTCAACACGTCTTTAAGTAACTCACTGTTTCCTTTTATCTGGAAGAGCTCCTTCATAATACCAGTACACAAAAAAGGTCCTAAAAACGAAATAATGAACTACCGACCTATTGCTAAACTATCTGTGATACCTAAACTGTTTGAGTCAATCGTATGTAGCGTCCTTTCTTTTCATTGTAGTTCAATTATCTGTGATAACCAGCATGGTTTTGTTAAAAAGCGTTCAACTGTTATCTGTTTAACTTTACGTCCTTTTGTTTAGTTGTTTTTGAAAAACGTGAACAAGTAGATTGTGTCTTTACTGATTTCAGCAAGGCCGTTGACAAATTGTGTCATAAAACATTACTTAAAACTATCGCAGCAAGGTTTTAACGACTGTTTCATAAACTGGATCTCCTCATATTTACAAGATAGACGTTATAGTGTTAAATTTAGTAATGAGTGTTCAAGTTCATTTGTTGTGAATTCTGGTGTCCCCCAGGGTAGTCACCTTGGTCCTATTCTATTTGTTTTATTTATAAACGACTTGGTTTCGATCATACAAAATTCGTCTGTCCTAATATATGCTGATGACATTAAAATTTAAAAAAAAAAATAACTCTAGGTACATCTGACTGTCTTGCAAGAAGACTTAATATTATTCAAGGAATGGTGCAATAATAATCGCCTTGTTTTAAATGTAAAACCATGAGTTTTTCACGCAAAAAAGTTCCAATCGTTTTTAGTTACATGTTTGATTCTTGTCCTTTAAGCAGAGTATATGTATTTTCCGACTTGGGTGTTGTCTTAGATTCGAAACTAGGTTAGGTTAGGTTAGGTTAATGTGGCTGTGGATACAAAAACCACACACTTAGGCCAGAAGAAAGGCTCATTGTGATACCACATGAATCCAGAGAATTACTTCCCACTAGTCGAACCATTTTGAGCTTTTTATAAAGCGAAGGAGATATCTGATATCCTTTTTAGCTAGTTCACTGGGATCATCAAAAGAGTATTCTCCCAGATGAAGTTTGCGTCTTCGTGAAAGAGCAGGGCAGGTGCAGAGGAGGTGAGAGATTGTTTCTTCTTCTTCCTCGTCCATGCAGCTCCTGCAGAAGTCATTTGAGGCTACACCAAGTCGTATTGCGTGTCTGCCTATAAGACAGTGTCCCGTAAGGACACCTATTAGGGAGCTAATATGAAGTCTGCTTTGAGTTAACAAGTCTTTAGAGCGCTTTAGGTCCAATGAAGGCCATATTAGTTTTGTGGCTGCGCATGTTGGTAAATTGTACGACCTAGAGTTTGCTATCTCGAAAGCTGTTTCTTTTAGCAGAAGTTTACATGTAGCTATCGGTATACCTATCTTCTCCCTTTCAGGTGAAATAGGTATGACGGTTCCATTTTTAGCGAGTTCATCGGCTCTACAATTTCCTGCGATGTCTCTGTGGCCCGGCACCCAGCATAGGTGAATGTTAAATTGCTGCGCCATCTCCATAAGAGACGATCGACAATCGAGGGCCGTTAGAGATTTGGTTGAGACGCCGTCAAGAGACTTGATAGCAGCCTGACTGTCAGAGAAGATGCGTATATCAGGAGTTGATATCACGTTTTCTCTTAGCCAGGAGAGAACCTCTTTGATCACTAAAATTTCCGCTTGGAAGACGCTACAATGATTAGGGAGGCGGAATGAGATGCTTCTGAGTACACACCACTACCAACTCCCTCATTTGTCTTGGATCCATCTGTATAAAAATGGATGCTTTTGTCATCCAGGAGTTTTTTTATCTTCCCATTCATCCCTGGATGGAATGGATACCTGGAAGTTTTTACCAAATTGGGGTTTTGGGATAGTGTAGTCTATGTACTTTGGTATAGAACCAAAGAGGTTCAGAATGATGGAGTGCCCAACATTGTTGTTGGTCCACTGAGATGAGGCGTTGAGTCTTATGGCTGTACTCGCTGCCACTTGTTTTCTGAAAATGTCGAGGGGTGTCAGATGGAGGAGAGTGTCCAACGCTGCTGAGGGTGTGGTTCTCAAAGCCCCGCTAATGCAGAGACATGCAGTGCGTTGGACTCTGCTGAGTTTGTCGTAATATGTGACTTTCTCCAGTGCAGTCCACCACACTGCAACCCCGTACATAAGTATTGGTCGGATGACCGATGTGTATAGCCAATAAGTTATGCGAGGTTGAAAACCCCATTTGTTTCCTATGGCTTTCTTGCAAAGGAAAAGAGCTGCTGTAGCTTTTTTAACTCTTTCCTGAATATTAGGTTTCCAACTTAATTTTTTGTCCAATATCGGACCAAGATATTTGGCCTCATTGGTGAAAATTAGTGGTACACCTTTTATTGAGGGAGGTACAATTTCTGGGATCTTGTATTTCCGCGTAAAAAGGACTAAGTCCGCAGTGATCTGCCCATCTAGTGAGCATATTGAGTGCGTTTTGGAGGAGGTGTATTAGGATGTTCTACTATGACGGCGATAGCAACATCATCGGCATACGCAACCACTCTGTAGCCTTCTCTCTCAAGGGATATTAGTAGCTCGTTAACCACTATGTTTCACAGGAGAGGGGACAGAACACCACCTTGCGGAGTGCCTCTACTGACAGACCTTTTCGCACAAAAATCCCCCATCTTAGAGTTGATGATCCTGCTTTTTAGCATTAGATTTATCAATTCACAGAGTAAGTATTCTACGTTTAGGGTCGTCATAGCAGAAGTGATAGCGGATGTATCAACGTTGTTGAAAGCGCCTTCAATATCCAGGAAGGCCACTATAGTATATTGTTTTTGTTCCAGGGAGTATTCGATAGTTCTTACCAAGGTGTGCAAGGCTGTTTCTACCGATTTCCCTTTGCAGTAAGCATGACATGCGAACATTTGCCCGCCTTGGGAATGAATACTACCTTTACTTCTCTCCATCGCTGAGGCATATGGACCATATCTAGACAACTTTTAAATATCATCTCAATTGCAGCTCAGCTGGTATGATGTGGTCTGGCCCTGGAGATTTGTAAGGTTTGAAACTATTCAGAGCCCAAGTCAACTTCTCTTTTGTAACAAGACATTGAGGAAAAGTTAAGTTAATACCCGACCCAGGATGGTTTGTTGTATTAACGTATTTGGAGCTATCAGGGAAGTGGGTGTCCAGTAGCAGGTTTAGCGTTTCTTCGCAAGAGTTAGTCCAAGTACCATCCAAGTTTTTAAGACAACTAGGCATGGTTGGATTTGTCGAGAGAATCTTCCTTATCCTTGATGCCTCCGAGGATTCTTCTATTGAGCTACAGAATGATCTCCAAGAGGATCTTTTAGCTATTCTCAATTCCTGTTTATACTTTTTGAGGGATTCCTTATAGGAGTCCCAGTCTTGTGGATGTCTAGTCTTTTTTTGCACGATTAAAAAACCTTCTACAGCCTTTCCGGAGTATACCCAGTTCAGAAGCCCACCAGTATGGTTTCTTCTTTCCCCGCACTATAGTGAGGGGGCAGGCAATTTCCATGGCTTTATTAAGGGCTGCTGTAAGCTCGTCGACTTTTTGATCGAGTTCAAAAGCGTATAAGGGCGGGTCAGAAAGTTCTGGATTCGAAACTAACATTTAATGAAAATATTAACTTCATAGTTAAAAAAGCAAATAGAGTTCTGGGTTTCATTAAGAGATTTGGCCGTGATTTCCGTGATCCATATGTTTCAAAATTACTTTTTGTTTCATTTGTGAGACCATTCCTGGAATAGTATGGTCACCTTACTACGCCATACACGTCACAAGACTCGAAGCCATTCAGAAAAGATTTTTGCATTTTTGTCTACGATCCCTTCGGTGGTGTCATGATATTCATTCATTACCGCCTTATCCACAAAGACTTTCTCTCATAAATCTTCCTTCTTTGACAAATCATAGGAAGTACTTGCAATTTTGTTTTATTATTGGAATAATAAACGGACAAATTTCATCACCATCAGTTCTTGGTAGTTTAAACTTTAGTTTTAGTCGTTCAAGTACGAGTATAAGACTCCAGAAACCATTGAATAGTAATTTTAGTAGATCAAACTATGGTGTACATAGCCCCTTAAATCAATTAATTGAAATCTATAATAAATTTCACTCTTGTATTTATTCACCAAATGACAATATAAAAAGTATGAATTGCAAATTAATATTTTTCAACAGTCTAGTTTAAGTTTTAGATTTTATATATATACATATATTATAGATATTAATAAGAATTGTTAACGTTAGTATTTAACGAATTATAATAAATAAATAGAATAAAATAAAAATTTTAATATCAGAAATTGTTCGAATGCTCAAAATTGTAGCTTTTTAAATGCTAATTTGTTGCGAAAAAATTAAGCTTCTAGAGCTTATTCCAATTTTAAGTTTTTGTATTCCAATTTTAAGGCAACGGAAAAAATTTTACAAAGTGAGTTTTTTTTTTATTAAAAAGACTATTAAATATTTGTTCCGTTGGCTTCAGTGAGTCGAAAGTACACGGCTTTGAGAATATTTTTAAAGAAAGTTAGCTCATAATTGAACTTCCAAAATCCAAAAAAATGAGAAACTCAAAAATGTTTACTTGGAGGAATTAGTAATATACTCGAAGTTAGGTAAACATTTTTATTTTCTTTTCTAGTTTTTTAATCTTTTCAAATCAAAATTTATTACGTATACTTTTTTGTAGCCCTACTTGTAAATACTTTTTATCAATTTTAAGTTTAAAAGGTACCATTTCGGCTCTTTAAAGAAAACTAAAACCATTTTCAAAAGTTACCCAGGGAAATGTCCGCCAGGGTAAGACTTCTTTTTCTGTCTATAACCAGCAATTTTCAAAATATTTATTTTCTAAGTACGTAAAAACTTGAATCATTTTTCAGCTAGAGAAAACATTTTAATTCTGTTTTATTAAAAACTCTTCATCTGAACACGTCTTAACAGTGACAGTTCGTGAAAAAAAAAAAAAAAAAAAAACAAAGCGAACAAACCTAAATTTGTGAAATAGAACTATTATAGTAATTTAAAATGTCAGAAAGTATTAAGTGATATGCATCAACAAATTACTAAAAGTTAAAGTAGCACTATTGTGATTTTAATTTCTTTGAAATGTCAATGTCAATGTCGATTTGTCAAATTGAAAATTTTGACCTTTCTCGACGTTTCAAGGTCCCTAGAGTCGAAATAAAAGATTTTTAGAAAGATGTCTGTGCGTGCGTGTGTACGTATGTACGTTCGTACGTCCGTACGTCTGTACGTTCGCGACTTTTTTTTCGTCATCCATAGCTCAAGAACCAGAAGAGATATCGACTTCAAATAAATTTTGTTATACAGATAATAAGACAGAAAGATGCAGAAAGGGCTCTCAAGAAAATTGCGTGGGTGGGTTTTTGATCATAGCAGTTTAAAAAAAAGGTGAACATTTTGGTTAACCCTAAATATCTCATGAACCAATGACGCTAGAGACTTGAATTAAATTTTATATTATATATTGTAACGCAATACAAAACAAGTAAATTATTGGAAAAAATCCAATTAACGGTTTTTTTATAAATCAAAAAAACTGAAAAAAAAAATTTGTCACCTCGAAAATTTTACGACCAAAATATGATTTCATCTCCAAAATAATTTTGTGCAACGAAGAATAATGTTTTTGACATCTGATAAAATTTTGAGAAAAATCTAATTGAGTTTTTTTTATAAAAAATAAAAACCTAAAAAAAAAACATTACTCAAAGTTGGTAAAAATTGAATTTCGACTCAAATATCTTTTCAAGAACTTGGGATTAAGGCTTCAAACTTAGTTTATCTTATAAGAAATATTGTTTTCAACATTCTGAAAAATGTTGAGAAAAATCAAATTGACAGTCTCTTTACAAAAAATAAAAACCCAAAAAAAATTAATAAAAGTTGGTAAAAATTGATAAAAATATTGTTGTCAACATTCAGTAAAATTTTGAAAAAAATCCAATTAAGAGTTTCAAAAATTTGAGATAATGGCTTTTAACTCATTTTAACTTATAAGAAATATTGTTTTCAACATTAGGAAACATTTTCAGAAAAATCGAATTGACAGTTTTTTATTAAAAATAAAAACCTAAAAAAAAATGTATAAAAGTTGGGAAAAATTGAATTTCGACTCAAATATCTTTTCAAAAACTTGAGACTTAGGCTTCAAACTTATTTTATCTTATAAGAAATATTGTTTTCAACATTCAGTAAAATTGTGAAAAAAATCGAATTGACAGTTTTTTTTACAAAAAATTAAAAACCAACAAAAAAAATATTAACAAAAGTTGGTAAAAATTGATTTTCGACTCAAATATCTTTTCAAAAATTTGAGATAATGGCTTCTTACTAATTTTAACTTATAAGAAATATTGTTTTCAACATTAGGAAAAATTTTGAGAAAAATCGAATTGACAGTTTTTTTTACAAAAAATAAAAACCTAACAAAAAAAAACAATACTAAAATTTGGTGAAAATTTACTTTCGACTTAAATAGCTTTTCAAAAGGTTAAAATATTGGCTTCAAACTTATTTTATTTCACTGAAAATATTTTTTTCGATATTCAGTAATTTTTTTTATAAAAATCCAACAGTCCATTGTTTCATGAAAAAATAAAATCTACAAAAAATAGTACCTACGCAAATTTGGTAAAAATTGATACATATAGACAAACTTTTAAGCAAGACAAATCGACAGACGGGATAAGAAGTTATCAGTGGGGGTCGGAAGCCAGCCTCTTTTTTATCTTCATTTCATCCTCGGAAGTAACAAGACTACAGGGCTAAACATTTTTTCATTTACAATTTACGAGATGTTCTAAGATTTTAATCATTTTGCTTACTATTTAGTTTTAGGAAAAACAGAACATCTAAACAGTGAAAAAAAAAACACACTTTAATCTGGGTAATGGAACGATTATAGTAATTTAATCTGTCAGAAAGTGTCATAAAGTAGTCATAATTGATATGAATCAGCAAGTTACTAGTTAAAGTACGTAGCAATATCGTAATTTTTATTTTATTAAAACGTTTAAAGATAGAAAGATACTAAATCGTTTAAAATATTGCGCCCTTATCTTCACTTTACCCTAGGAAAGCCCAACCGACCATCTGAATGCCAATGACAGTTCATGGAAAAGGCAAAGAGTCCTTAATCGGAGGAACGGAACTCTTTATTTGAAATGTCAGATGTCACAAGGACTTATGATATTTCTAAAAGTTAAAGTATCCATTTTGCAATTTTAATTTTATCAAAATATTACGTGATATACTAAGATGCTTTTGCACCCTTATTTTTACTTATCTCACAAGTGATTAGACCATAATAATAATCAAATCTGGCTATCAATTATTTAGCTAAATCAAATTAAAAGAAAAAATAACCGCATCTAATTATCTAGTTAAAATTTCACTTTACACAATGACACTTTCAGTTTGATTTGTGTTTTTTTTTTTTTTTAGTTTTTGAAAATGATTAATTTGAAAAACCATTTATTGCTCAACAAAGTCTGCCTACAAAATGACCACACACAGTGAGTGACTCATTTATTTATACAGAATATAAACAGTTACATATAAATAAATAGAAATGTAATGGCGATTCTTTCAATTAAATCCCGCGAACGCAAAACTTTCCGTCATTGCGTCGCGTCATCGTCCTGGTACTGGCCTTAGTCATGTTCCTGGTCCTGTTTGTAGTACTACGAGTATACTACTCTGCCTCGTGCTGTGCGAATAAAATTGCTTTTTATTTAGCCATCAATTATTCGACTAATGCAGCGCAAATATTTCCTTTAATATGCCAGAGACCGTGTATTTAATTGCACTGGACAATTAAAAGCCTGGCTAACCATCGTCGTCGTCATCGAGGACGTCGCTCGTTCGTCGTCCGACGTCGTCCACTGTAAATAATGATTTTTGCCGTCAATTTTCCAAAAACAAAAACAACAAATAAAACACATGCAAATATATAAATAAAATGCGATTACAAAATTTCTCGTTTTATGTTTTTCACTATATTTTACCACCAGACAACGGAGAAGTCGATGGTAGTGTCCTGGAAATAAAATCCAAAAATGATATTTTACCACGATAATGTCTTTCTGGAGGTATACAGATACACGCTTTTGTTATTTTTTTGGAATTTTTGTAGACAAAAGGGATTCATTTTCGGGAAGCAATTAAATGTGCCTGCCACCACAGTTACCGCCAAGATAATGATAGATGAGCGCCTGATCACCACAGCCCTAGCCTTAGCAGGGATTTAATGGAAACCCTTCCCTTATCCGTTTTTATTTTTTCTTATTTTACAACCAAAATGTTTGCCCGCATACACATTTATGGTTGGAACCAAAAACCAATGGCTTGTACCATTAACGAAAAATAATGATAATGATGAATATTATATGAAATATGCATCAGATATACATACCATACATATATATATAAAAATCCAAATGAACCACTAAAAGCCCCAATTTTCAAAAGCCCCATATGCATCTAGGTCACATTATTATTCGAGGCACTTATAGTTTGGTGCAGATTTGTGTCCTTTTTTCGTCGTATACTTAGGTGTATGTATAGGTTTATAGAAGTTGATGTCGTATATAAAACAATAAAAACAAATCACCACACTAACAAGGCACCATCCAGCAATTTGTGCCATGCCATGACGTTGCCGGTGACACCTTTCCTATATACATACGTGTATACGACTCAAATGTCCTGTTCTGTCCTGCCGTATCCTATCCACATATCCTAGACAGGTACAGGTGCTCATCAGCATATTTGGCTGAAAAGCCTCATTTCAAAATGGTCTAAGTGAAATGCGAAACAACCACGAATTATTAGGTGTGGATGGACACTTGTGTCCTAGAAGCGAATTTCCGCTGTCAAATAAAATGGCGCACTCATAGGAACTAAGTGTGACCAACCCCTTAACTAAAATATCAGACTTGTGTCAAATATCACAATAGATGTTTTTCTTTTTTAACTCAGAAAATAGACAAAAGAGTCCGAGCTCAGAATTATGTTTGAAACAAAACTGAATACTTAGCTGTCACTATTTGACATTTGTCAATTTACTTGTCATTCAACAGTAACAAGAAAAAAGATTTAAAAGTGGAAAAACTGGTTATAATCAAACAAGAAATCATTTTATTTTTCAACAAAGTCAGGATGAAGATTCTGAAACTTTATATATTGTTATTCAGCCTTATCTCGCCATTTTAATTGTTTGAGATTTTTTTTTTCAACACGATCTCCCCCGTTCTTTTATTCTGAGTTGATAGAGCGCGCTCTTAACAAGCTTAGAACACGTTCAGAACGAAAAAGGAAACACAAATTTGATGCTCAAAGCTAAAATAGAAACATTGTTTTTAATTTGACAGTTCAGGCTCTGCTCTAAACTCAAAAGGAAAAACTTGTTATGCAACTTATTAGGTCCGTTCGCGTACTTTCTGCACTAAAATTCGTAAAAAGAGATATTTTAAAGAGTAGGGGTAAAATTCTCTCACAAAAAGACAAAACTACAAAAAAGTAAGCGAACGGAAAAACAACAAATTTTTACCACAATTCTACTGTCAAAAAAATATAAATTTTGAAACATCACCATTTCATTTCGTGTTTAGAATTTTTTTTTTGTAAATGGATAAATTAAGACAACATGAGCTTCAATTTGTGTTTGAATGCTGTGTTGAAAAAAATGACGACATCATTGATATTTTGTTGGAGGACTCCAATCCAAAGAA
Organism: Eupeodes latifasciatus; assembly: GCA_920104205.1. NCBI lineage: Eukaryota > Metazoa > Arthropoda > Insecta > Diptera > Syrphidae > Eupeodes > Eupeodes latifasciatus. The sequence goes on from OV049925.1 coordinate 152,893,487, forward strand.
GATGAAAGTTTGTTTGCCGAAATTGTGTAAAAAATTGCGAATGGGAGTTTACCACACATTTTCCCGTTAGACGGCAGTTGTATGAAAATCTTGTAGACATGTTCCAAGCAACAGAATCTCTTAATTTTAAAAGTGACAGCAAAAGCGAGCAATTTATTAATTTTTATTTGAAGTTCTATCAAATTTGACACTTTTCACAAATCAGCCCAAAGAAATTTCTTGGGCTATAATTCGTAGGTTGGGGAAATATTTTTCTCTCTCGTGAGCACTCTCTTTTACGAAAAACTACGAAATTTTTGAGTACGCGAACAGGATTTTGTTAAACTTCGTAATTTTTCGTAAAATTGGACTGTTTTAGGAGGGTACGCGAACGGACCTATTATTATGGTGTGGTGAATTTTAAGCCATAATGACAGATTAATTTAAGGTGAGTACAGCCGGCGATTGTTGAAAGATTGTTTTGCTGATTCAATTTTCGGCCTCGCAGAAGATTTATTATATATGACAGTGAAAAAATTGTCACCAGATGTCAAATGTCTTTAACAACGACATCTGACAATATTTTTGTTCACTAACAATGTTGTCACACGAAATTGAACATTTACACGATTGTATGACATTTGGGACAATTTTTACTTACAGACTTGAAAATATTATAAGATTTATCTGTACGTAGCTTAAAACGGTAGGTTTTAAAATTGCTTACCGCATTTTGATGATTTAAAAAACTATTTTAAAGGTTATTTTCTATGAAAATCAAGTTTGAATTTTGTCTACTCTATAAATTCAAACAAAAAGTAAACATACCTTGGCTACACTAATCAAAATTTATTCCGAAATTGTTTACCTTTTGAACATTGGAGGTATACCTTCCAGAGATAATGATCTATACGCTATGACACACCACCGACGATGACGACGACGACGCGACACGACACGACATGACACGGACGGACGGACGGATGGACTCAACGCAACGACCCATATCCACCCTGCCAGTCAGGTCTCGCAGGTGTCAACGGAACGGAACAACACACCACCAACAACGGAAATCGATTATTTTGGCGTGGTTCCAAGTTCCAAGTCTGTTTTCAAAAACGGTTTTTCATTTTTGGCATGATTACTTCGTGTGGTGTAGCGGTTAGCCCGCATTTAGAGACTCGTCGTCATCGTCATTGCCAGCGTTTCCGTCACATACACACCATCATTGCCATCTATACGAGAATGGCACGCTTCTTTGGTTAATTTGATAGGTAGAGAGTAGAGAGTAGAGGTACACATAGTTTAAGTTGTGTTCCTGTCACTGTCACCACATGAATTTCAATTATATATACAGTTAAACCGAGTTGGAAGTCTTTCTTTTGCTGTTGCTGTTGCTGTTGAAGCCCTGGCCTGGCCAATATTCTTTGTGTCTTTAATCATAGGTTGACGTTGGGTAAAGGGTATGGCTCGGGTGGGTGTGTAATGCATTCCAGTACATAATTACAATCGTAAAGGGTGCATGATAGAGGAGCATTTAAAATTCTTAATTGCGTGTGAAAACATACAAAAACGTAAACACACAGAGAGAGAAAGAGAGAGAGGAAAAGAGATGGAAACTTAATCAAAAAAGCTTGCAAATTCCATAATTGTATATAGGTCTCCATCTCCATACGTGCGCTTCTGTTCATTATCATTAACGGTGTAATTTATTGGGAGCAAATGACCGGAAATGGGTTTCATTATAAACGTAAAATGAAATAATGTAATTGCATTTTAAATCAGCCATTTTCTGTCAAGTCACATATACATATGTACATTTTTTGAAACAAAAACAAAAAACCACAGATCCAAACCGACGAAGTCTTATTCACCACAAAATAAAAATTAAGAGAAAAAAAAAGAATAACCTGCCATGAGAAATTTAATTTTAAGTTGAATTTATTACTAAATTTGGTAACACTGCACTTAAGGTTTTAATCTGGGAGTCACACAGAGGTGTTTCTGGTGTTTAATTGTTGTGCGTATTTATATAAATGGATTACGGCTAAGTTCTATTGTTTGGAGATTTTTCAAGACAATAGAAATGGGTGTGAGTTTTTTTTTATGTAATGAGAACGAGAAAAGGTGGTCTACATTTTTACATTTATTTTATTTTTAAAGGCCATAAAATTAAGATTGAAATTAAGACAAATCGCTGTGTGAAATGCATTGTTATGTATTTATATACTAATTTTTTTTTTAAGAAACACATTTTAAATCATTTGAAAACATAATTGTTGTCCGCAGAAAATTGTCTAAAGATTGAGAGAGAGAGAGTAAGAGAAGGAAGTCACATAAATAAGATTTAAGCCTAAGGTGGTGAGAGCACTTATCTTTATTATGTCAAACCACACATTGCAAAAATTATCCTAATGAGGCCAAACTAAAATAGTAAAGTTATTCGTATGAATATATCAACGATGATAAGTGCCATAAACTACATGTTACAAACAGATTTGATTTTGACAAACCCTTTTTAAATTTAATGGTGCACAACTTTTGATGACAGTTCGTAAAAAAAAAAAAAAAAACAATCATTAATCCGGGAACAGTAAATTTGAAATGTCAGTATTTTTTGTAAGACAAACAACTAAATCATTTGCAACTATAATTATTATTTGCTAAAAACTGTCAAAAGAGAGAAAGAAAGTCACATATGATTTAAGCTTAAGGTGATGTAAGCACTTATTTTTATTATGTCAAACCACACTTTGAAAAGTGTAAACTTTTCAATAGGGTATGTGTAACGGCTTTTCATTTTAGTTAGCGATTTATTACAAGTTTATTTAAATCGGAATAGCTGAACATGTCAACAAAGTGACAGTCCGTGAAAAGAGAAATCAAACAAATCTTATTCTAACAACCGTAAATTTAAAATGTCTTAAGTGAAAATCTTAAGTTAATATGTTTTTAAGAATCACATTTTTTAATCATTTTAAACCATAATTATTGTCCGCAAAATTTCAAAAGAAAGAGTGATAGAAGAAAGTAACACAAAAAGGATTTAAGCTTGAGGTGATTTATGCACTTAACTTTATTAGGTCACTCCTTCATTTAAAAAATGATAACTTGGAGGAACAGCAAAAGTATAATAATATATTAGAATTTATTTTCCTATTTTCCTTTTTATTTGCCAGCGATGATCAGTAACATGAATTTCTCAAGGCTGTTACCAGAAATTTGTGCGCAATTTAAATTTTGACAGTTTACTATTTGCATTGCGTTTAAGTCGATGACTATTCAAAAAACAAAAGTGACATCTTAATTTTTGAGAACCAAAAATTGGTATATTTTGACAACACTTACATATGTACGTGTTGAATACCAACTTTCATTATAAAAGTATGGTACCCTAATTTGAATACAATTTTCGGCTGATCCGGTTTATTAGTCAGCCATTTTAACATCTGTCATTATGAATACAACACTTCCTTATCATGTGAATACAAAATTAAAAATTCAAAAAAAAAGAAATAAAATCACTAAACATTAAAAATTCAACTAAATATCAAAAATAACAAAAACAAATATTTTTCTGACTGACAGTTTTTTTGTTCAAACTAAGAATTATGTTCCATCAAAATGATTTTGCATCTGTCAAAGTGACATTTTGTTCACATTTAGGTACAGTAAAATTTTACTCAGCCTGATAAAGCTTACACTATGTTCATTGTCATCTGAATATTTATAAATAATCTGTCCAAAAAAATAAACAATTAAAAATAATTCCCAGACAATTTTTTAACGCGAATTTAAAAAAAAATTACATACTTATGTACATATAAGAACTAAGAAGCATATGTACAACTTCGCGTATTTTTATTTTTTACACACTATTTGAAAAGTTTACAAAACTTCCACATAACACAATAAGAAGAAGCTATACAAAAATTACAAATCTGAATAGAACACGAGTACGAGGGTAAGTTTGCAAAAGGGTATCTCTCGATTTGGTACGTGAAAATATTTCTAGTTTTATGTAAGTGCCTTTCAATTCCATTTCCATATAATACACTCGAGTGCGAAAGAGAAAAGAATACTTAAAATAAAAACAAAAACGAAAAATAAAAAACTTTGTTTTTATTTCTGATGCTTGTTTTGCTCTCATATGAATTTCAAATAACAGTCATCATCTACAAGAATCGTATCCTCTTTTTCGTCTTTTTTTAAAAAATAAAAGTTTCTGTCCAACAATCCGTACTCATATACCCAATTCAAAACCTACAAGAGGGACGGGTATGTCACCCATCAAGAGGCTACATACATTTATAACGACAAAAATGCACATCTAAAACTGCAGTAAAAAAAAAAAAAAAAAAAAACAAATACCAAAAGAAGTAAAACTGTCCAAAATTGGAAAAACTATTCGTTTCTGTTGTCATATAGCCTGTAAGCTGCGTTGTTTGTTAGTGGGGTGCAAACGCAGAGTGTGGAGGAAGGGTATAGGGTGCTAAAGCAAAATCGTGTGAACTTCATGGAATAAGTGAAAATGGATTTTCTTTTGAGCAAACTTTTTCAAATATTATTGTCATACTTGCCCGTCGAGTCCTCCTCTAGTAAGCGCATTTCCTCGAACCGAAACAAAAATTGGAAGCGAGGACGACCGACGATGATGGTGATATTCATCTGGTTATTTATATTGTTTGAAATTCAATGCATCACGACCAACCCACATACACCCTTATATTCTAGTATATGTCCACAAATCCATCCTCTAGATTCTAGAATATCACTTTGAGGAAGGATAACTGGGATAAGGACAGGAACGTTATAGAAGGGGTTTTCTGCTTATACTTTTTGAGTTTTTATTTTGTCATCTAAATAAAATTCGTGGAATGTCAGCTTTAAAAATGAAGTAGGAATCAAATCAGCGCTGATTGAAATGACAAAAATCAGAAAAGCTACTTAGAGTGACAGCTGACAGTTCACACTTTCTATTTTTTTTTTAACAGGTCCCTTTAAAGCTTTAAAAATAAAATAGCAAAATAATTTAGTGCGAAAAACTTTGTATACATTTTATTTAATTTAGACAGATGCAATCAGATTAGATACTTAAAGTGACAGGTGACAGTTCATACTTTAAATTTTTTGACATTCCGTTTTAAGGCTTAAAAAATGAAATAGCAAACAATTAAGTGCAAAAAATACTAACTTCTTATGCATTTTATTTAATTTAGACAGATCTGAAAAAATGACAGCAATCAGATTGGATACTTAAAGTGACAGGTGACAGTTCATACTTTAAATTTTTTTGACAGTCCCCTTTCAAAAAAGTATTGAATACACGGCCCTGCTAACCATGTCGTAAAGATACCAGAAAAAAAAATTTACTAAAGGACAAACACCGACCGAATATTTTGCCAGTAAAGTGGATCTGCTCTTTTTCTTCACTCTTCACTAGCTTTTGTGAAATTTTCGAAGGATGCTATATTTCGAAACGTGCGTGAAGACTTCTCTCTTCTTTTCGCATCCTGCATCACTCCAATTCAAAACCCACTTTGCTATTGTTATGGAAATTTAATAGTTTCCTAGTGTTTTCTATTGCACGTATACGAGTATACGTAGATTCGTCTTTTTGTATACCTACGCGCTTGGAAACACTCTTTTTCTTTGAACTTGAAGTTGCAGTTGCTTTCCTTTCTATATTGATATTTCTATATCATCAAGAGGAGCTACGACGATGACGACGAGTTTAGCGTGATCTTGCTTCAATGGAACGTTTATGGCTTTGTCGAAATTAAATCAGTTGAGGTGCTGCAGCATCTCATTGAAAATTAAATGAATAAATGAAAAAAAAAATTGAAGAAAAGAAAATCTAAATTCAATAACCTCGCACAATGCTTCTGCTGCATGATGCATGCAACATATGTATGTGACGACTCATTAAGTTGTAATTTGCGCGATATAAGACGAGGAGGCATGTTAAAAGCTATAAAAAAAAGTGATGGTAATGTAAAACAAAACTTGCAAGAAAACTGTTGTATTTTTTCTTCAACATAAACTCTTGAATTGGAAGTGGCATGTGGCAAGTGGCAAGTGGCAAGCAATAGATGTGGCAGTGGCAATGGCGAAAAGAAGAACCAACAAAAAAAAAGACTTGTCTTACAAGTGCAATTTCTATGAAACGCGTGTAGTGGTTTTTGTTTCTGTTGTCCTTACAACAGCCATCACATTGCAGTGCTCTAAAGACGCATCACTAGAAAATGGACATTAGATGAAACTGTTTGTTGGAGCCAAAGACAAGTTTCCAGGTCTATCTAAGTAATCGCATCCAATCCAGCTCCAGCTAGTTCGAATCGATTGGCATGCGACAATAGAATCTAGAGTAGAACAAAACGGGATCGTATCCATTTATATACGAGAGAACTTTGGAACTAGTAACTGCCACTGCCACAGCCACTGATGCCAAGCCAAGAGTTCCAACAGTTTAACAGGTTTACACGAGGATAAAATTTTTAAATTGACTTTGATCAATGACACGATTTATGCGATGCAAGTTCCCGAATCTAGGTCACTTAATATGGGTGGTGTTATTGAGTTGAGAAGAGAAGAAGCTATCCTCCTGCTCCTATCCATATGATGCAGGCAATCTAGTTAGTTAACTCACTCATGGGATGATGTGGGTTAAGTACTGCGTGATGTGCGGTGGAAATGTGTGCCAACAAGCCAAGAAGGGTTTGATGAGCTATATACATTCCCTACCTTTATACCTACCTAACAGCCTGGAGCTATATTGATGTTATGTGTTTGTTTAACTTAATAAATTATGGTTTTGTCAATAGATAGGTTTTCTGATTTATTGTTCATATATAAAAGTTGACAGGTTTAACTAGTTTTATGTCACATTTTATTAATGAGAATGCGTTGCAGTTATTTTTGTTGTTGTTTTTTTTGCATTTATTTTTGTTTGCTTTGTTTTGCTTTTGCTGAGGTTTTTTTTTTTTGTTTGCAAGTTTTATGTGGTTTTTAATTGGTTTTAAATCAATTATAGGAATATTATAAAACTATGTACACACATTGTGCTTATTTATCATAAATTTCATTAAAGGAAACTAACAAAAAAAGTCTGTATATGTAAGTTGGAAAACCAGAGACAATTAACTATTTAAACATCCATCAAATTTAAAACATCAAAACAAAAGTGCTTGCTCCTGTTACTATATTTTTAACAAAAGAAACTAATTTTTCAAGCCAAAATGAGGTTTTAGGTTTATTTTTGTTCTTAATATGACGGGAGTTAGGTTTTTTTTAATATTAACCTATTTTTAATGAATAACCTAAATAAATGAATAGCTCTTCTTAATTTGTTATATTTTTCTAACAAGTAACTTCTATTAAAATTTAGCATCTGAACACGTCTAAGCAGTTTGACAGTTTGTGAAAAAAAACGAAAACAAACAAACCTATTTCGAAGAAACGTAGATGTGAGTGTGAAATGTCAGAAACTCAGAATTCATATGGAATTAAGAAATTACTAAATGTTAAAGAAGCCATTTTAAATAAATAACTTAAAGCTCAGTACAGATGATTATAAGATCTCACAACATGTCAATGTCAATTTTAATGTCAGATCTGACAGTAAAACCAAAATGTCCGAAATGTCTTACAATCGTATTAACTTAACATTATTTTCAGAAAACGTCATTGTCTGCCATTATGAGCCGATGTTTAAAAATGTCAAATGTCGTTGTTTAACACCATCTTACATTAACTCTTCATTTTATCTGTCATACTTTAGTTATAATAATTCAAACGCAAGGAAAGAAAATTAAACCAGCTTACGCTGTTATGAATTTTTAATGAAAGCTCATTTCAGTATTGCGAATTTTTGAATTAAAAATTCATTGAATCATTTGTAGATGTCTTGTGAGTTAAAAAACTTATTTAATTTCTAAGTTAGTTAGTGACTTATGGCTCTAAAAAAAAATCAGATCATAAGCTACTAAGTGAGTTATGAATTAAATAAACAATCACCACTTACAAAATTACTTATGAATTTAAAAACAAGTGACTTATTTATTAATATAAATAACTAGCTTGTCAATTAAACTAAAACTTAAGCTAGGGAAAGACTTAAGCTACTGCAACTCTGGCTCACTTACAATAGACTTACTTAAACAGCTTTAAGATTTTACTAAATCGTTTAGAATTCTGCGCTTAAAAATGCTCATATGATTTAACCAAATAGAGGATTTAATTATATTAACGTTTGTCTCGATTTATTTGATTACATTCAATTAATTCAAATTAACTTGACTCGTACACTCGGGCGTATACGTACTTTTTAACTTCCCATAGGAAGTTATTGTAATGGGTTTGATTTGTCGAATTGAAAATTTTGACATTTTTCGACGTTTCAAGGTCTCCAGAGTCGAAATAAAAGATTTTTAGAAAGATGTATGCGCGTGCGTGTGTACATACGTTCGTAAGTCCGTACCAAACGTACGGACTTACGAACGTATTTTTCGTCGTCCATAGCTCAAGAACCAGAAGAGATATCGACTTCAAATAAATTTTGTTATACAGATAATAATACAGAAAGATGCAGAAAGTGCTCTTAAGAAAATTGCGTGGGTGGTTTTTTTACCATAGCAGTTTAAAAAAAAGGTGAAACTTTTAGTTAACCCTAAATATCTCATGAACCAATGACGCTAGAGACTTGAATTAAATTTTGTATTATATATTGTAACGTGATACCAAACAAGTATATTTTTGGAAAAAAATCCAATTAACGTTTTTTTTTTATAAATCAATAAAACTGAAAAAAAAAATATTTCCCACCTCGAAAATTTTACGACTAAAATATGATTTCATCTCCAAAACAATTTTGTGAAACGAAGAATAATGTTTTTGACATCTGATAAAATTTTGAGAAAAATCTAATTGACAGTTTTTTTTTTTTTTTTTTTTTTTTTAATAAAATCCTAAAAAAAAAACATTACTCATAGTTGGTAAAAATTAAATTTCGACTCAAATATCTTTTCAAAAACTTGAGATTATGGCTTCAAACTTATTTTATCTTATAAGAAATATTGTTTTCAACATTCTTAAAAATGTTGAGAGAAATCGAATTGGAGGTTTTTTTTTACATAAAATATAAACCTAAAAAAATTAATAAAAGTTGGAAGTGATGGTTAGTGCGTGGGACTGTCATGCCAGAGGTCTTGGGTTCGATCCCTGCCTATGATATCTACATTTTTTTTTTCACGGGTACTGCCTCTTGCGGGGAATTAACAATTCCTCCAAGAGTAATTCTTGTCATGAAAAGTGCTTTCTCAAATTTGCCGTTCGGATTCGGCTTAAAACTGTAAAAAAAACAATACTAAAACTTGATAAAAATTTACTTTCGAATCAAAAAGCTTTTCAAAAATTAAAAATATTGTCGTCAAACTTTTTTTATTTCATAGAAAATATTGTTTTCGATATTCAGTAGTTTTTTTACGCAAATTTGGTAAAAATTGATGATCGGTTCTTGATATCTCTCAAATTAATTTCATTCATCCAATTTGTAAAAATTTAAGAAATGCTACTAAAATTGGTAAAAATTTGTTTTCGACTAAAAATCTATTTAACAAAACTAGATTTTCAAACTAAACTATTTCTTTATATGAAAAACATTGTTGGTAATTTTAAAATTTTAAAGAATAATTCAACTGACAAATTTCTTAACCCAACACGAAAACCTACAAACTTTTAAGCAAGACAAATCGACAGACGGGATGGGAAGTTATCAGTGTGGGTCGCATCCCAGCCTCTTTTTTAATTTCATTTTTAATTCATCTAATTTTGTTTAATTTTTTATTTGAGTTTTTGTATGTTTTTGCATTCTTGAATTTTCAAAGATTCCGACATGCCCAAACAAATTTTATAGTTGATGTTGTCGCAAAACTGGTCTGCCTTCCCAACCAAGAAAAGGCAAAGGCAAAGCACAATTAATTATAAAAATAGTTAAATACACGAACAATTGTGCATACCCTACTCCTTCTTCAACTGAATAAAGTTTCTTTGAGACCCGTACGGAGATCAATCGGTGGAATAGCTTCTTGAATATCTTCTTTTGACAAGTCAAGTTATTTTGTTTTCTTGGATGATTGCTAAACTCACTTTTCACCAAAAAACATTCCACTTCATAAAATGCTTTCGACACGAGACGCGACTATAATTGAAATGAACTGATAGAATTTGTCCAAATGTTTTGCAGTAACATAGTTCGGAAAAATAACGGCACTTCATGTAAATTTTGTGGAATTCAATAAATAATAATTTTATTTCAACGAGACCTCATATTAAATTAAGAACTATCATTTTTAATTTATGGAGTTTCAAATCGTTTTAACACGACCCAATTTTGTTTTAATATGATTAAATGTTGAAACAAAATTGATTTCGTGTGATTACGTTATTACAATGAATTCTTTATAACGGGATAGTATTTTGTCATTCCTGAAAATTAAAGTAAAGGGTGTTTATGTGAAGAAGACAAAATATAACTCGATTTCAGATATTTATATTTTCAACTTTCTTTCATAATAAATATTTCACTGAAAAGGTAAAATTACTTGTATTTTAATTTTGGACAAATTTTCAATTCCAACACAATATTTGTTTCTTTTTTTATTGTAATTTTTTTGCATATGGAACACCTCTAAATTTCTTTCTTCGATTTTATTTTAGAATGAATTAGATGCATGAACTACTTGTTTTGTATGACATGACTCATCTTGTTTTGTTGTAATCCAGCTGATGACAAGTCATTGGTGTAATTTAAATGCATAGATTACAATAAAGTTAGCTAGGGCTTACGTGGCCACATTGGCAACACAATTTATATATATATCTAGACCGTTCACTAATTGACGAAATTAAACAAATGTTATCAACACTGTTTCTTGACTAAATTAGTACCTATTCTAAACAAAATTTTTGTAAAAAAAAAGAAAACAATTTTTTCTTTAAATTTCCATTTGAAAATATTCGTTTGGAGGTTAAAACGAAATAATTTTGACATAAAATCCATTGATTTTTGAAAAATATATTAAGGACTGTTATTTCAATTGGATTTCACTTACGTTAAGTTGAGAGATTGATTCAACAATTCAAGATGTTTTCAAGCTCATAAACTTTTATTTTAACAATAAAAATTTGTATCATAGAATTTCTGTATTGAACATTTCATTTTAACATTGTTGAATGTCAATTCTATAGAAAACAATGTAATTTTAACGTGAATCTTCTTGTGGTGTCTTTTATACGTTGCGTATTGTTAAATCATTGATATTATTGTACATAATGACATGCTTTAATATTAAATCAAAATGAAACAACGTTGAATCGTAACGAAATCATTTAACAAACAACAGATCGCATATTATAAAAATCGACAATTCTTCCTTTTGATTTTACATTGCATTATCTGTCTGTGTGTGCGTTAAATCAGGTATTTCTGATTTTTTGCTTACTTTTTAAAGATGTTATCCTTATTATTAATCCAAGTTTCCGATCTTAAATTAATTTCAATTCACGCCTTAAGTTGTGTCTGTAGATGTTACAATTTTCAGAATTCAGTTGTTGAAAAAGAAGCCTAAATACGTTTATTATAAAAAATTGCCCAATTTATACTTAAATATGAAAAATAGACACCTTGATTTTGGTTGGACCACAAGATGAAAAAAAGGTCTCGGATGGAGTGTATATACCATCCATGGCTGGAGGGGTAAATTTTCAGAAAAGTGAGTTGCATTCAAAATTTAGAGATTGGAAAAGAGCGGAAACATCTACATACACTGCCGGGCATAAGGTTAGAAGCAAGCATTTTCGAGAAGTAAAATCAACATTTCTCCCGTTACATGATGGATTAGAAAAAAACAACTATGGTAAATGAGATTTTTTTGTTAATAACAAAATATAAAATTTGGGTAAAAGAGATTCCAAATACACACCAGGCCAATTTGATACCATGAATTAGCGCTTCCTTGTCATCGTATTGCTTTCCCCCCATGTACCTTACGTGTAAGCTAGCCCCACATTATTTCAATTATGTTACGCATCTTAAACGCACATCATATTTCGAAACTAAGAATTTGAACGCAAATACGCTAACTAAATCATCAATGGTACACTTGGGCGTATACGTACTTTTTTTAATTGGATTTTAACTAATTTTGCTTAATGTTTGGTTTTGGGTGTTTTGAACATTTTTAAAGAAAGTTTTATTTCCCAACTCATTCACACCTAAAACACACATCATATTTCGAAAAAATAACATGACAATTGGAGTACTTCACATCTTTCTTTTTTGAACTTCCTCTCCGAAGTCCTTTAGAATATAACAAAGCCTCCATTAAATTGGTGCACATTTAACACTTTTTTTAGTTTTATTGTTGTCAAAACCAAAGGTTTTTTTTTATGAAGTTTTCCCCGATTGCACAAAATGCACAACTCTTATATCTATCCTATCCTATCAAAGAAAAGTCGACTTTCAAAAATCCAAAAGAAACAAAAATATAACGTACGAAAAAAACAAAAATAATTGTTGTCGTAGGTGTTTGAAGTTTTTCAGGCGAGAGGCTAAAAATGATTTTCTTCTTTCCAATTTTTGTTGCTCCTTTTTTAAGGATTTTTTTCTACTTTTGTGGGGTAGAATGAAATAAATAATTCAGTGGATGGGTTCAACATGCTTCCGGTTTGTTGTTTTTGTTGTCCTTGTTGTTGAACCCTTTAGGGAGAATGTTTTGTTATCTTTGTTTTTTTTTTTAACTTTTTTTTCATGATTTTACTCAGCGGGCTTTGTGTATGTTTGAACTAGGCGACATGGTATTTTCTATTTTAGATGGTTTTATAGTTTTATATCGTCCTTTTTAACCAAAACTGCATTAGGCACACATAGAGCATCATCACAAAGAGAAAAAGAGACACAGTCACAGACCGCACCACACCGTCACTGACATTTTAAACGGCACAACGGACTCGACTCACATATACTCGACTCGTATGCATCATGCTATAGCCGGAAAGTTTCAATTGAATTTTTGCTCTAGGGTCGGGTCTTATGTATGTTTTTACCATTGGCATTATACACGTACAAATATAAGGGTACATATATATAAGGATAAACTTGCCGAGAGAAGGAAAGTAAAACATTTCTATAAATAAGTTAAAATGCCACAGATAGTTTTTAGCAGCAGTTATGTTTGAACAACCAAATGTGAGTGCAAAAGTGTTATACATAAAAATGTAGTTAGTTATATAGTTTAAAGGGGTAGGTGTGTGTCTATAAGCAAGGGTGGATATGTTTAGTGGCAGGTAATGGGGGTTGCTCCTCCTGCTGGGTGGCAGGATCCATTCATGTGTACTTGCATACTAAATTGCTGTCTGAATTTTTGATAACGTATTCAATATTCTTTTTATTTTATTTTATTTTATTTTATTTTATTTTTTTTTTATTTTTATATTGATATACAATTTTGTGTGTATAATTGAAATTGTACTGTGTATCGGATGTTAACTGAATTGATTTAATCAATCTGTCCCAATTGATTTGGAATTTTTTATTATTTGTTGTTATTGATAAACTTTTCATTATGACTTTTTTTGTTGTTTGTATGAAATTGGTGACCGAAAAGATTACGTTGATTTAAGGTTGTCTATTTTTTAATGAAAAGCGTGTAATATTTTGGGTTTCTGCTAGACTTTTTTAAGTCTTTATACATTGGGGAAATTTTGAATTTAAGTTTCAAAAAGTGACTAATACTAATACTGAATTTGTATACATTTTAAACAGGATTTCCGACAAGAGTTTTGTTAAAATAATACAATGGTAACCCTATTTTTAAACATCCTACAGACTGCTACCAGTTATAATGGTTCAATTTTTCCCTACTTTTTCAAAAAAATCTTATGGTTTCAGTGGTGGCTTGAATATTGGCTTTAAGATTTGGCACCAACCAATGACTAAATATAGCTCCCTAAAAAGTAATCGAGAGGCATTAAGTCGTAGGAACTAGGAGTCCAGTTAACAGAAGCTTCATCACTAAAGGTTAAATGAGTCAAAGCGAATTAAAAAACCTTACAGAACAGAACGGAATTGTCAATACGGTTTAACACTCTCAAATGTCAAACCATTGAAACTTCTTTAAAAAAAACACACACACACACACCCAAGCACGTTTTAAAAGGTTCAAGTTTACAAAATTGTTTTTTCCGAATTATTTTTTTTTTTTTTTTTTTTTTTTTTTTTAATCAAAATCTTAAAACTGTCTTAAAGCTAGACAAAAATTCTTAAAAAACTAGCGTAAATTTCAAAAACTTAAAAAAATATCTTACTGGCCCTATGCGGGTGCTCTAAGTTAATCCATTATCTCATAACTACTGCCTGTCGACCTAAGAATAATTTTAATACTAAATAGCAAGAACTTAATCTAAAACCAAAAAAATTAAAAAAAAAACTTGGTATCTTTATCATTATTTTTTATTTTATATATAACTAAATAAGAAAAACCAAAACCAATAATACTACTTAAAATTACTTAACACTACTTAAAAACTAGAACAGACACAGTGAACGGTTTTTTTTTTTTTTTTTTTTTTTTTTTTTTTTTTATGGTGCCACCTTGACTGTCCCTAACCTTATCCTTAAACCTATGAAAGCCGGCCAAGACCAAACGCTCTAGACAACTTTTAATGAAATTCTCAATTTGAAGCTACCAAAACTGGTTTTCCTGCCTCACCCTATCTCTTCGGTCCCTATCGGAAATTGTCCTACTGAACCGAAGGCGCTCGGCTCCGTCCAGTGCGAGGACCTATCGACTGTAAAGGAGTCGCCTATCTACAGTTTTACGGCTGAAGTGGTAGATTATCAGAATCACCTCCCTATCCTGTATCAGCCCTCGATTGTCTAAAAAGAGGAAAGCTTCGGGCGGAATGTTGCCACTTAAACGTGCACTTTCGTAGTATTCATTTTTGGGGTAGTAAGCCCAAAAAATTAAGCTGTTAGTCGACGACATCGCTCTCACAATGTGACCCCTACTAAGCTTCAGCAAGAAATTATCTATTCTGTTTATGTTGGCTCTGTTGTATAGAACCTGGTTGGAATAGTAATGTTTGTACTCCGACTCTGGTGTTCTGTGTAGTCCAAGGCAACGTCGCAGACATTGTCTCTCAAACACCCGAATCTTTTCCATTTGAGATAGGCAATCATCGGCCGGATAAGGGCCATGTAGCAAATCACCTTCACCCTACTGTCAAGACGGCTGGTAAAAAACAACTGTTTTGTCAGGCAAAGGCTCCCCTGGCTCTGGCCAGAGCAGCACTCATATGTCTATCGAAATACAAGTACTGATGCCAAGGTACTTTACTACACTTTTATTCGCCAGTGGCTGTCGATTTGGTCCGACGATCACTAGATTTTTCCAGTTCTTTCTCGTATCCACTGAGGCTCCATACAGCGGAGTCCTGAACAGAGTAGTTTCGCATTTCTGAAAGTTGATTTTCAATTTCCAGTCATCGCAATATTGCTGAATCTTGTCGAAGTCACCCTGCAAAAGTGTCTTGATAACCTCAATTTTTGGGCAGTTCTATACGCAATTAGGTCGTCGGCGTACGCTATAGCCTGAGTCAGACTTGCTATCATATCACTGGTGTAAATGCTAAACAAAATTGGCGAGTTAACCGCTCCATGTTGAAGACCATTTTTAATATCAAAGATTTTGGTAGATGTTACATTGCCAATTTTGACAATAAACCGTCTACTATTAAGCATGTCAAAAAGCATATACAACAATGGTTTACTTATGCCAAGTCTGTTTAACTTTAGATACAGACCCTCTAACCATGTGGTGTCGAAGGCCTTCTCCAAGTCAACCAGACAAGCACCCATACCTTGCCTTTTAGATTTGTTCCACTGGATATCAGAAACAAGCTTAAACGCCGCATGAATACCCTTATCATACCCTTAGTCGTTTCAGAGATACATATGGGTGATTATACAAAAGTTGGGTAAATCGATGTCATCAACCAATATATACAAAGTCTGATTATATTTTATTGAGATTGCAATTTATTTTAAAACAATGGAAAGACCTTTATTTAGTCACCCAATTTCAGTTCTTCATTTTGAATACAAGTTATTAAAAAAGCACAATTAGTTCTTAAAACGTCAGTCCTCTGGCATGTCACAACCCTGAAAACCAACCATTAAGTGACTGTCTATTAAACATTATCATTGATTTGAGAATACAATCTGTGATGTATATAGTTAAATATATACTACAACTTTCATAATGCAGTGTTCTCCACTTTATTTAAAAAAAATAAGAAATTTTGTGTTCAGTTTTATTCGTCAGTTTCTTGTGTGTTATTTAAATTTAAAATTCGTGCGAAATATCGCCGAATCAACGTCAAATCCCACTTTGAATTTTAATGTTGGTAATAAAGTTAGTTGCGGGTCGCACAATTTGACGGCCACAATAACTGTACCAGAGTTTGGGTTATGTTTGTTGTCTATACACGTGCTTAGCCAGTCAACACGTCAGTTTTATGGTGAGTCGTTATTTTTTTGTTAATCTAAAGTGTATTTTTATTTATTCGTATTAGACTTTGATTTGTTAAAATGTAGTTTGTTGATATTTGAAATTACAAAAAAAAACATTAATCCAGATTATAATCTCAAATTTCGTCTTTTTCGTCAGTAGTGTGGCGTCAGTTCTGCGTCAGGTAAATTGTTATTGTTCTTCATGAATATTGTTAGATTTTGTTTGTTGATTACTTTGAAATATTTAGTAAAACTATGTGAAAGTAGTAAAAGATAAGTGAATAACGTTACGTTAAATGTCAAAAGTCTGTTTTGAAAACTGATGTAGTATTTTCTCCTAGTATTACATATTAATAATTATTTTTAATTGTTACTAAGTGATTTTAAGTGATCATTATTAAATCCTAAGAGATTTTTACTAATTTGTATTAAATTTCATTATAATACTTTCAAAACTATGTATATACTCGTCAGTCCTCTGGCAGTCAAATTCTGAAATTTTTAAATATCTTACAATGTACTCAGAAAAGTGACTGGCACGATTGGGAACAATATATTAATTAGATTAGCTATCATATACACCCGAATTTATAGAAGTTTGATTTAAAAACTATCATAAACAAAATATCCTCAAAAGTTACCCAACTTTTGTATAATCAGCCATATGTAGACGACAGTATGTTCGCAGCGCACAACAATTTTTTTTTTAAAATAAATTGATAGTGAAAAATTGTTAATCTATTTTTGTATTAAAATGTGAAAGCTTTTAACTAATTATTTAGTTTTTCATTGACGAGATGAAGAATATTAATAGTGTTTATTCTAAAATAAAGTAAGAAGGAATGATTTAGAACCCCAGGAATTGAGCTGAATTATAATACTCGTCTATATCAAAATCAACTGATAAGCTTCATGTATTAGAAAGTTTTGCTTTCACAATAATTTCTTATTATTGAATGACTTTTTATGTACTATCATTTCTGATCAAACTTTCTAAAGTAATATCGTCAAAACATTCTTTTTTTATAGCAAAAATAAATAAAAAATTGATGAAAGGTAAAACCTAACAAAATTTACACTAGACAAAAAGAAAAGAACGAAAATGTTAGGAAAGTAAAGTGAGAAAAAAAAACTTTTGCGATATATCCTTTTATCGAAGTGTAAATTGAAAATCACATTTAAAGTAAAACTCTATACTCAAAAAGAGAATCAGTCTGCGAGAAGATTTGTTTTTCTTCGTTTTTGGTCAACTTACTTTGAATTAAAAAACTTTTACAACATAAACCAGACCTGCTAACCTATAACGCCAACGCCAACGCCAACGCCACCTTCAACACCAACACCAACACCAACACTCTGATGAAACTTAACGCAACACAAATCAAATTGAATGGCATTGCATTAAGTTCAGTATATCCTTCAGCATAGAGTTTCTAAAAGAGCACCCCAAAATGAGTGTAGAGTATGCGATAGATGGTGGGAAAATAAAACTCTTACAACTTTTCAAATCATTTATAACTCAAATACGGCACATATGTTGGTCCTCATGCAACATACGCAAACATAAGTACATATGTATGTATGGTATGTATACGCCAAGTCTATAGCATCATCATCATCATCAGCATCTCATTTTTTTTTTTTTGTTTTTTTTTCGTCCTTTTTTCATAAGGACTTTGAAGACTTCTCTACAAATGGGTCAGATGTAATCGGAGGTTGGTTAAGATAATCTCTTCACTGACATAAGTCCTTTAACTTTTCTTCCATAGGTTTACCTTTAACTACCTACCTACCATCTTCTTCTTCTTCTCCTTCTTCACATCCTAGAAAGCTTACTTCGAAAGTGGTTTTGAGTATAGAACTATGTGCAAGGAAAGAAGGTAGATCCTTTTCTACAATTTTTACTTTAAAGTGCAGTTAGTTTTAGATAATTTTTGTGTGTGTGCAAAAGATTTTCAAAGAGAAAAATGAGATTTCAATAACCTCAGGTGTATTTCGATGATGATCCTAGCAAAAGGAGAGAAAAATATCCCACCAATGCTATACTCGCTTAGGTACCATCATCATATTCCATTCCACACAGTATTGGCGGCATCGTCTTCGCCTTGGTCGTCGTCTTCATCTTCGTTTTCGTTTTCGGCTTCGTTGTCGTTGCCATCTTGTCGATTCCATTGACAGCGCCAAAACTAAAAAAAAAAAATGTCACATTTATTTCTAACGGCAATAAGGATTTGAAACAACCCAGCCAACCAAAATGCTTCTTTTGCGCTCATACTCTTGTATGAGACTATTAGCAGTTTTTTGATGACATTGTAAATCCTCTTCTTATGGTTTTTGGCATTCCAACTGGCATGGCTATGGCGAGATATGGGCGAGATGGCGGCGGGCGTCATTTATATCGGCTAAAATTCCTGACAGTGCACTTTTGTACGAAAGCC
This sequence comes from Eupeodes latifasciatus, assembly GCA_920104205.1. NCBI lineage: Eukaryota > Metazoa > Arthropoda > Insecta > Diptera > Syrphidae > Eupeodes > Eupeodes latifasciatus. The sequence continues at coordinate 152,912,474 of OV049925.1, forward strand.
AATTTGAAGGTTATAAATATTGGGTAGAGGAATTTAATGTTCGATTAGATTCACAGAAATATGAAATAAAATAAAATTATAAATCTTTTTCGATTTTATTTTATTTTTTCTATCATACAAATTATATTTTTAGAGAAAAGATGGCGGCGAATTTAATCAAAATAAAAAAAAAAGATTATAAATACATTTGTATTTTATCAAGCATTTGATAACTTTAATACATAAAACATTTTCAGTTTAAAGATGAGACAAAGACAAAGAAACATTAAAAACAAGTTTATAAGAAGGCTTTTATAAATACTCTAAGTTCCATCATTTTCATATTCATATTCATATAATTAAAATACTTGTTTTTCTAGAATTGTCGACAAACAATACAAAATGACAAAACTGAACTTACATTTTGTTCGCATAAATCGTATAATCAAAACACTTGTCCTTCGCTAAACATTCCCTTAAAGCAGTTTACATTTCGGTAACTATTTTGTTTTAATTCGCTGAATGTATTCTTTTGACATTTCAAATTAACCGCAACAAACTTCACTTTGAATTCATTGGCTGCGTTCAATCTCAGACAGATAGGGTATCCGGATACCTTTTTGTTAGTGTTTTACGTGTAAAATAAAAGCTGATCAAAAACAGCTGAGATGCCAAAAAAGAATCCAAAGGTATCCAAGAATTTCTGGGGTATGTAGGTATCTGACAGAACAGCTGATTCAACGCATGGTTGAATTTCAAGAAACTTGAAAATTGATTTTAGCTTTTTGTATTTGCTGGTAAACAAAAAGATACAAAATGTTAGATGAAGTTGTATTTGAGGATGTTCTGTGCATAATAGACGATGAAGAAGCTAAGAAGAAATTTAACATAGATTACAGATTAAGGTTATTTCTTATTTGTTAAATTGTTACGCACCTATCAATTCATCATCGTCCGACGAATCAGTTGAATTATTCATTAAATGTTTTATCTTACAACAATTTTGAATTCGAAGCTTAAATGTTTCTCTGCTTTTTGTGAACAACTGAAAGTTGTTTTTATTTTTTGACAGCTATCTTAATACACCTATCCAACTCGTTCAACAAGGTATCTAAAAATCCACCTATCCAAGCTACCCTATCCAAAACGAGATTGAACGAAGCCATTCAGTGTCCCTGTTTTTTACCTTTTATTTTTATTTTAAAAAAAAATATTAAAAGGTGTACAAATTGTTTGGCTCTTTTATCGATAAATAAAACTCTTTAGTAAAAAACAAAATGAATCGAACAGATTAAAACATTAGCTAAACACTTTCATTTCTTCTTTTTGTTTTTCACCTTCACCACATTTTCACCATGAAAATGACATTTGAATTTCTGATTTCTACACAAAATTTAATTTAAATTTTTATAAATAAATTATTTTTGGAAAAAAAATTATATTTTATTTTTAAATCTGGCTAGGAGACATGAACTTATAAGTAAATTTTATTTTCAATCAAGCCAGATTCGTTTAAATGATAAAGCCACTTGAATATTAGTACGAAGTTGACATTTCGCTGTGTTTTTTAAACGAGATTTACTTTTGTCAACTAGTAAAGAAGCCAATGGGAAGTGAAGTTAGTCAGGCAGTCATATAAGCTTATACTGTCACAATTACAAAATTTTGAATAAAACATTTTTTTTTAGGTAAAAAGTGGTGAGTTCACAATAACCAATCGCAATATTGGTTGCATTGTTAGTCAAACAGTAAATTTTTTCGTTCATGTCGTTGAAGAATCTCAAACTCTGTTTACATTAATGACTATTGCATTGACGTCAAATCATTTGAAAGTGTCAAATTAATTATCGACAAATGTTCAGATTTAGATTCAAATTAAAAATACTGAAGGTGATATCTTGTTTTTTTTTTTTTTTTAAATTATATATTTAAAATCGTTCAAAGATGGATATTTAAATAATTTATAACTTTAACAGTTTTAAATGTCAAATTAGTAGAAGAAGAAGAAGAAGTTATAGAATAATAATAACTGTCAAATTAGTATTAAAAAGTTCTCTGCACATTCGATGATTTGTGCACTTCAACAAAATGTTCTTAAGTTTTAAGTTAAATTTGTAAACTTAATTAAATTGTATGTTAGTTTCTCTCAAGTAAGTTGATAGTTTATATTTAATATCCAGGCATCAAATGAGGTTAAAATAATTATAATCAACTTTTGAATTCTATGTTTGTATCAAGGTACTGTACAAAAGTGCATAAACACTTTAAACACATACTCTTAAAACTTAAACTCTGGATGGATATATGTAGACTGAATTTTATTTTAATCTCTTAAAATCCAATAACGTCATTCATATTCTCGAACAGCTTTTAAACACCTATCCAGCCATCACCCAAATACATATATTTTGTAAGAAATACAATACATTCGAGTATGTGCAAGTGTATACAGCTGCGGTCAAAAAAATAGCACCACAGAACATTATCAACTTTATAAGATGAAAGAACTAATTTGGTAATTCGACTGCAGTTAAATCAATTAGATTTTAAACCTTTTAATTATTATAACTGCAAAAAATTGATTTCAATTTCAATCCATTTTGTTAGATTAGTTAAATTTCCAAAGCTTGTCAAAAAATAGCACCTTTTAACATCCCATTGGATTGAATGAAAATTAAACATTTTTTTTAACTTCCCATAGGAAGTTATTGTAATGGGTCCGATTTGTCGAATTGAAAATTTTGACATTTCTTGACGTTTCAAGGTCTCTAGAGTCGAAATAAAAGATTTTTAGAAAGATGTCTGTGGTGCGTGTGTACTTACGTTCGTACGTCCGTACGTCCGTATACAAAGAAAGTATATTTTTGTAAAAAAATCCAATTAACTGTTTTTTATAAATCAAAAAAACTGAAAAAAAAAAATTTGTCACCTCGAAAATTTTACGACTAAAATATGATTTCATCTCCGACATAATTTTGTGCAACGAAGAATAATGTTTTTGACATCTGATAAAATTTTGAGAAAAATCTAATTGACAGTTTTTTTTATAAAAAATAAAAACCTAAAAAAACATTACTCAAAGTTGGTAAAAATTGATTTTCGACTTAAATATCTTTTCAAAAATTTGAGATAATTGCTTCTAACTAATTTTAACTTATAAGAAATATTGTTTTTAATATTAGGAAAAATTTTGAGAAAAATTGAATTGACAGTTTTTTTACAAAAAATAAAAACCTAAAAAAAAAATTATAAAAGGTGGTAAACATTGATTTTCGACTCAAATATCTTTTCAAAACTTTGAGATATTGGCTTTAAACTACTTTAATCTTTCAAAAAATATTGTTGTAAACATTCAGTAAAATTTTGAAATCAATCGAATTGACAGTTTTTGTACAAAAAATTAAAAACGTAAAAAAAATCAACAAAAGTTGGTAAAAATTGATTTTCGACTCAAATATCTTTTCAAAAATTACAAATATTGGCTTTAAACTTATTTTATTTCACAGAAAATATTGTTTTCGATATTCAGTATTTTTTTTATAAAAAAATCCAACACTCCGATTTTTCATAAAAAAAATAAAATCTACAAAGAATAGTACGCAAATTTGGTAAAAATTGATACATATAGACAAATTTTAAAGCAAGACAAATAGACAGACGGGATGGGAAGTTATCAGTGTGGGTCGCATCCCAGCCTCTTTTTAATATTTGGTATTAATTTTTCAATTTCAAATATTTATTCCAAATATAATTTTAATTGTCAAACGTTTTTCGAGTTTAACTATGTTCCTATTTTTTTGACTGCAACTGTACAGAAATATATTTAGTGAGGGTAAAAACTTTCTAGGTATTACGTAGGTATCTATAAGTAAAAGAAGAACATTTTATTAATCTTTTCGTATACACCTCTTAGAGCAAGCTTCATTTCACTGACTAAGACTGACTGCACTTTAGACTTGCTAAATTAATGAAACCCACTTAGCCGAAGTGAAATTTTTTGCTTCTTTTACTACCTTATACGCGATTCACTTTTTACTTCACATCTCTCACAAAAAAAAACACAACAAAATCCAGCCCCCTATACCCACCCACTCTTTTGAACAGGAAAAAGTATATTTGTATATATACTCGTATCTCGTATCTATGTTACTCTGAAAAGTCTTATAGTAAATTAATGCAATTAGGCTCAAAATCAAAATATTTCCAAGCCATGTTCTGTGAAGGATCTTATGTGAAATGGGATTATTCTCTTCTCTTCTTATTTTTGTTTTTATTTTATTTTTAGTTATCTAGTTTGGGAAAAATTAAATTCCTGCAATCAGTTTTGGCGTTGTTGTCCTTTTTTGTATGCATATATAAAGGTGTCTCCTTGTTTTGTTGGGGGTGTTGGTGTTGGTGTTAAAGATTGTTTTTTCATTTTAAGGAAACAAAGAAGCTTATTTCATCTTGGAATTGGTGGAATGTGGTGGGGCTTAGGTGTGTCCTTGATGTGATAGGATGGGATGTATACTGTATAGTGTTAGATGAAAAGTTTTCTTATTTTGCATCCCAAAAGCAAATTTTAAATAAAAATAAAAACAAAACCTTTCTTAGTTCCTCATCTGATGGCATCACTTTATATGTACTTGGGTACATTGTTTGTTTTTTGTTGCACCAAGTTGATGATAGTGAGAATGGAATTTAAGTATTAATGTTATGCCAGACATTCCAAAGGTAAGGTAACCAAGACTCCGAACAACCCTCGACTACATAACTTAAGATGATGTTTTCTCTATTATTGTTTATTTTATTTTTCTTGTTGTCTGTTGTTTGTTTATTTTTTTGCTTTTAGTTTTTGTACTTAGGCAGAGTTTTCTCTTAAATTTGAATTCAATTAAAAATTAAATCATTTTTCAAAACTAAAAAAAAAAAAGATGTTGCAACTTAAAGAATGTAACATTGAAGGAGTGACTGACACCTACCATTGATGTGCTGTAGAGTGCATTGATGGCGTTGTATATACATATGTACGTAATATGGTTAAGTTATTTTTCGAGATGAAAAACCTTCAAGATGCAAATTTCAATGTCGGTTAAGTACCTGAAAATGGAAGTGTTGTTTGTAGTTTTGATGGTGTGGTAATATCGACCACATTTAAAAGTTTTCAGTACCATTAAACTTCAAACTTTAAAAAGTGTTAAAATGCATTCTCCATAATGTTTTTAAACTGGCAGGTGTGATGGTGCTCATTTTAATGTTTGAAAAGATTTTAATATTTTAAAATATAACTCGATTTAAATGTGAACGCAATCTTTTGTTCTTTTTTGTCAATTTTATATAAAGTATTCAATTTTTGGAAATGTTGTCGATAGAATGAACATATATGTAATTGCAATGCAAAAAAAGAGGCTGGGATGCGACCCACACTGATAACTTCTTAAAAGGTTAGCAGGTTTTCGTGTTTTGTTAAAAAAGTTATCAGTTAAATTATTGTAAAAAATTTAAAAATCACCAACAACATTTTGCGTATAATGAAATAGTTTGATTTCAAAATCAGTTTTTGTTAACGAGATTTTTAGTCGAAAACCAATCCTTACCAATTTTAGTAGCATTTCTTAAAAGTTTTTATTTTTTAAATAAACAAATACAAATTGGATGAATGAAATGAATTTAAAGTCCATACCTTCTATTTTTTACGAGATATCGAGAACCGAACATCATTTTTTACCAAATTTGCGTACTATTTTTTGTAGATTTTATTTTATTTTTTTTTTTTTGTGAAAAAAACTGATTGTTGGATTTTAATAAAAATGTTACTGAATGTCGAAAATTATATTTTCTATAAGTAAAATTAGTTTGAAGCCAATATTTTTAATTTTAAAAAAGATATTTGAGTCGAAAATCAATTTTTACGAACTTTTAGTAATTCTTTTTTAAGGTATTTATTTTTTGTTAAGAAACTGTCAGTTTGATTTTTCTCAAAAGTGTATCGAATATTCAAAACATTATTTCTTATAAAATAAAATTAGTTTGAAGCTAATATTTTTAATTTTAAAAAAAGATAATTGAGTCGAAAATCTATGTTTACCAACTTTTATTAATTTTTTGTAAGTTTTTATTTTTTGTAAGAAAATTGTCAATTCGATTTTTGTCAAAATTTTACTAAATGTTAAGAACAATATTTCTCATAAGATAAAATTAGTTTAAAGCCAATATCTCAAAGTTTTGAAAAGATATTTAATTTGAAAATCAATTTTTACCAACTTTTGTTAATTTTGTTTTAGATTTTTAATTTTTTGTGAAAAAAACTGTCAATTCGATTTTTCTCAAAATGTTACTGAAAGTTGACAACAATATTTTTTACAAAATAAAATTAGTTTAAGGTCAATGTCTCAAATTTTTGAAAAGTTATTTGAGTCGAAAATCAATTTTTACTAACTTTTATTAATTTTTTGTTTTAGGTTTTTATTTTTTGTAAAAAAAACTGTCAATTCGATTTTTCACAAAATTTTACCATATGTTTAAAACGTTATTCTTCGTTGCACAAAATTGTTTTGTAGATGAAATCATTTTTTATTCGTAAAATTTTCGAGGTGACAAATGTTTTTTTTTTTAGTTTCATTGATTTATAAAAAAAACCGTTAATTGGAATTTTTTCCAAAAATATATTTGTTTGGTATTTTTAATTTAAATTTAATTCAAGTCTCTAGCGTTATTGGTTCGTGAGATATTTAGGGTTGACCAAAATGTTCAACTTTTTTTTAAAACTGCTATGGTAAAAAAAACACCCACGCAATTTGCTTGAGAGCCCTTTCTGCATCTTTCTCCATTATGTATTATCTGTATAACAAAATTTATTTGAAGTTGATATCTCTACTGGTTCTTGAGCTATGGAACGTACGAACGTACGTACACTACACACGCATGAACAGATATCTTTCTAAAAATCTTTTATTTCGACTCTAGGGGCCTTGAAACGTCGAGAAATTTTAAAATTTTCAATTTGACAAATTGGACCCATTAGAATAACTTCCTATGGGAAGTTAATAATACAGACGTTCATGTCAAGTGCTAAATAATGAGACATCAGTGCTTATAGCCCTTCACTATATCTCACAGTGTATTAAAAGATTGACACATGTCAAAATATTCTGTGGAAAAAAATGTTAAATGTCACACTGACAGTTGACGACTTAGCATGTCATTTTGTAAGAAATTAGTAAATTTTAGAAATTTATCAAGTTTCAAAAATGGTTTTGTTAGTTCAAAACTATCTCTACAAAAAAAGTCTACTTTAACCTTTAATGATTTTCTATATCCATTTGACTTATAAATTTCTGACATATTAAAATAATATGACAGTTCCTCAGATTAACGTCGTTTTCAATTGGCAATCTGGAATTGTTCTTCGATTCGGAATCCCAATTGAACAGTTTTTGTTTTATTCCGAAGAATCTGAAGTTTGGTGAGGATGTATTGGTTGAGTATGACATGTGTCACATATATGTGTATTGGCGCTAAATTTTATTTTGTTTTTGTGCTGCAAACATGGAGGAAGTGAATTTGGATTGCTGCGATATTATTTTAGATGTTCCTCCGAATACTTGTCCACTACATCCTCCACAAAGTTTTGCACTTTTGCTTTTTTGGCAAACTCCTGCAGGAGAAAATCAACTGCAATAATATCTTCATCACTTGATGAAGAAGATGAGGAAGACGACTCCAATAATGTTTCTAACAAACTAGGAACACTTGTTACAATATTTTCAATATTGTTTTCCATTTTGATTATATTTTTTTATAATTTTTATATCAATTTCAAGAAATCACTTCACTGCTGGTATAATTTATGCAAACAAATGTGTTACAAAAAAAAATGTCATTTGTCAAGTGTGACATCTGACATTTAAAATTTATGAATGTGCGAGTGATTCTGCTTCTGATTCTGTTGTTAAAACCAGAAGGGAAATTCTCTTCTTTTCAGAATCAGAACTGTCACTTTTGCCCAATTGAACGCATTCAGAATGCTTTTTTTCACTTTCAGATTGCCAATTGAAAACGACGTAAGGTTTGTTTGTTTTCGTTTTTGTTTTTCCCGAACTGTCACTTTTAAGACGTGTTCAGATTCACCGCTTTGAATAACATTTTTAAGTTTTTCTTAGTTAGAAGAGGATTAAAATTTTGAAATAGCTATTAAATTGCTTACTTACTAAAAATTTGCAGTACTTAATTTATCGCCTTCTCTTCACACTTTTGTATTAATTATGGTCAAACTTTTGGTGGTTGATATATGAAAGTACAACCAGGATTGGAAATTTTTTAAGATGTGGATTGGACAATAATAAAGATAAGTGAATAGATCTCTTAGTTGATTTCTATAGTCGGTGATTCTATGTAAATTTTTTTAATGACTACATTTTTCAAAAGTAGGAAACCTAAGAACCTATAAAAAAAACACCATTGCATTAATCACATCACCTATCCATCGATAATTATTTTGTAGATATTCAATATTTTTTTTAATGATAGAAACCTTGAATAAATTATATTGAAAAGCTAAAAACTATTTTTAAACTAAAAGTAATCCAAATTTAGATGATTATAAATAAAAACCTCCCCCTCTTGTCTTGTGGGTAAAAATAAAACTTCTCTCGTTTTGACATCACACTTGAATGACAACGTGCGTCGTCGTCGTCAACGCCGAATCGACTCTAGTATAATATTTTGGTTCCAAATAAAGAACTTTATTTTATTTTTGATGAAGCTCTTTCAAAATGATGATGCCGATGACGTTGAGAATAAAATGTACTCGTATTTTCAACTCATGCGAAAACTTTGTGCAAATCCCCAACACCACCCATGTATATCCTACCGTTTTCGAAATAGAGTAATAAAAATCATAGAACACAAAAACAAAAATAAAAATCTCATATCGTAAAAACATCTACTTGCATTATTTCACCATCCATTCTAAGCCCGTGAAGCTCTATTCGTCCTCGTCATCGTCATCGTCCTCGTCAAACTATTCCCATATTTACAACTTCATTGAATTCAAAGCCAAAATATATACAAGCCACATCATCTTCTCTCTTCACTAAGAAATCAATTTCCAGTTGAACTTAATTCACCTTCGAAGCTTCAAACTTATCTCCTATATTATGCTATATCTTTGTTTGAATGCGCTGCCATTGCTTTCGCCGCTATTCAAACTTTAAACCAAAAGGATGTTCCATATCATAGAGACACATATATCGACAGGAGTAAAAGATACAAAAATAGGTTAAATTCATTCTTTTTCTTATTTTTGAATTCGTCCTTTTTTCAAAGGATATCGTGTGCATTGGGGCAGGAATGAAATCAAAATCACTAGTGTCATTACAGACAGGATCCTGGAATCTTTGCCCAACAGGCTTTGGTGATGCATCGCACCGTACATTCAGTCAGTATAGTCAGTGATGATGATGATGATGATGATGACGATGATGATGATGCTTTTGTCATCTTCCTTGTTGTCACAATCGTCATTTTATCATCCAAGTGTCTCCAATAACTACAACAACACTACAAAAAACAGCGCAATTATTACAGTTGTGTCAATAGGTATAATGTTAAGTTATCCCTGGAAGAACTTTCTAAAGGTAGATTTTTAATGTGCGTCCGAATCCGAATGAAAAAAATATATCTTTAAGGAAAACTTCTTCCTTTAGATTCTTTTTTTTTATCCTTCTTGTCAACTTTATTTCTTCTTCTTCCCTTCAGGTTTTCTTTTTGAAGTTTCAACTTGGTTTTATTGAAAGAAAAACAAAACTTTTTGTGTGTTGGGCATCCATTTGAAATGATAAATTTCCATTGGATAGTAGAAGAATCTGTCGAAACGGTTCCAGCACCAGAAGTATAATTTGAGTTTATTGTCCTTTAGATGGATATAGTTTTTCTATTAAGTTTTGTTTTTCTATTTTGTGACAATAAAGAAACGACGACAACGATTGTGGATGGTGGACAAAGTGAGCCACTTGACAGACAGAACAAAAAGGACATTATTCCAATTTTAAAGTTGGTTCCAGGAGAGTTGGGTGTTATACTCGTGTACTCGTATAAAGTTGTTGAGTTGTTGAATTGGGTCAAATAAATAAATCTGTCAAATAGTGTTATTATTCTTCACCATTTTCTTGGTGGTTGTCAATGCGGATGCTATATAAAAGGTGCTTGAGAGTTTTATGAAAATAGACACTGAGTGGTTTGTTATGATGATCGGAGTTCAGGTAATTCTTTATTAGACTTTTTTTTTTTTGGTAGGAGAATAAATAGTTTAGAAAATAATTTGCACCGAATAAAAAAGCAATAGAAAAACAATAAACCCGCTTTCAAAATGTCTTTGTTGTCGTTTAAAGTCTTTCCAGACAAAGTTGACCAAATCATTTTTTAATGGAAATAGAAATAGCAAACAGAAGCTAGGAACAGGAAAGAATTTTTTCCGATTACTGTTGAAAGAGTTGCGGATAGATTCGGGCTTTGAATTGAATTTTTGACAGTTCTGTCAGAATTGACACTTGGTTCCCCGAAATCAATATTTTCAAATTTTGTTGCGATTTTGTATTTTTGAAGGAATACTTTCATTAAATCAGCATTGATATTGATGTGTCACTTTGTTCCCAAGGAACGGAACAAAAATTCTCCAAAAGTCTTGAATTTTTAGCAAAGCGTCCTGAAAACAAGAAAAATGTCAAAATTTCTGATTTGACGAATTCTAGTGGAACACGACTTACTTCCAGTTAGAAGTAAAACAAAAAAAAACAAAGAAATGTTTTACTTATAGAAATACAGTGTTTCATTCAACTTAAGATGATGTTCACAGTCCTCTCTTTATCACTCCATCGCGCTCATTCTCAATTTATTTGTATTACAAAATGTCTAAAATACTTTTCTGTCTCTTTTTAACTATCAAATGTCATAAAGAGTCGCCTCAAATAAGTCAAATCTTTATGTACAAGAACCATAAAAGAAAACTGAAAAAATGTGACATAAACTTAAAACCATTTATAACGATAACAGAATGTGATGAATTGGTTGCAGATGAAGAGATTTTTTGACATTTTTAATATAACAGAAATGTCAAATTTGATTTTTGGTTCACTTTGTAGCGTACTCATCGGATTGAGTATTTGATTTAATCAATTTAAAGTTATGACACAAATTCAAAAAACACATATTACACTATTTTGAGATGACTCAATCGGACACTTCATGTTTCCATCTCGCTCTCTCTCATTTTTATTTTTGTTAAAAAATGTCTGTCTCTTTTTACTTATCAAGTGGGATGGAGATACAATTATGAGACATCAAATTCGAATGTAAACAATGCAAAAGAAAACTAAAAAAAGTATGATGTAAAGTCGGAGTGATTTTTTGACATTTTTTTCATGGTAGAAATGTCAAAATTGATATTTGATTATCTTCGAACCAAAAACACTCTATATGAAGATATAAATCCTTCGTACGTATCACCCTCCAAAACCCATTTGTTTACATTGTTGTATTTGTAATGTGGACGAATTTAACGAGAAAAATTGACGAGTGTTTTCACGCATATGTACATAGAATCACTTACTAAGTTTTTAGGGGAAATTTAATAAAATTGAGGAGAAATCACACGCATACTTAAATGAGTTTATGAGTCCGATTTCCGGTTTAGCTTGTAGGCAAACCAATATGGCTACCGAGGATTTATATCTTTACTAGAGCGTTTTTAATTCGAACCTTCTAATCGTATTTTTAAACACAAAAACTAGAACAGTTATTTTTTTTGCATTAGCTGTCAGATGAATGGGTGCGTTCAATAGATATCCGAGTGGTTAACAAAACACAACAATAAGTGCGTTTTGTTCACATTCCATATATAGTAAAGTGAGAAATTGCCAACAAAACGATCCGAAGTAGTCCGGTTTTTATATTTGAAAGTTGATACAACTGAATATTTGCCAGAATAAATAATAATTTAATAAAAAAAAAATAGCGAAATTCAGACCAGGGGTGAAATCGTGTAAGCTGATTTTTGATAGTTGACTATTAAAATCAAGAAAATACGTCTGTATAATGTGAAAGTCGATTTCAAAGTTTTAACCAAACAATTTGACATAAAATAAAAACTTCAAGAAGGGGGTTTGTTCGTAGATTACTACATTAACATGTGGTGTTGAAGCGAGCCTAAATTCTTTATATACCTGAATCGAGTTGAAATGAGCTTGATTCGCCTCGATTCCGGTGGGGGATCGGAGTCGAGTCAAAATTTTGTGAAGAAAAACCTGTGTGGAGGAGTTGGTTTTACAGATAATGCGTTATGGTCTGTTTATTTGCATGTTTGTGTACAAAAAATATAGTTTTGTTTTAATCAAATTAAAAAAAAAATTGCACATGGAGTAGGTAGCATATTTCTATATGGTCCTGATTCAGTTTTTCATTGTTTAACACGAATAAAACTATCTCACTTGCACTTCATAAGAAACATCGAAACATCATTTGCATTTTAGAAAGTTCTGTCAAACTTAATCATTTTTAAATCTTCTTGTGCGGTGAAAACACCAAAAAAGATTTATTTAATCTAAATAATTAAGATAAACCTTTGGTGGAAATATGGCAAAACATAAATATCTTTTCTATTGTTTTCTCTTGCAAAATAAGACCAGTTAGTCCATTTTCACTAACAAAACTAAATAATATCAACAGTAATAAATTGATTTTTTTCCCCAACGGAAAACACACATGATTCCAAATGCACAACTACTCAACGAACACACCCATCGAGATGCAAATGCAATATCAATCGTACCAACATTTGAGAACGAAATCACATAAGATTCACTCGAGGCTCGTATAAATGTCAAAAACCTATCCATAGTAAGATTCTACTCTAACTTTTATCGGTGTTATTCATACTATGGATATTGTTTTTGTTATTCGTGTAAAATCCTACTATACTATGGATAGATTTGCCAACAAAACACGGGTAATAATGGCAATGCCAATTTAGGAATTAATTCAAAGATCAATATTTTAAAATGAATATTTTTTTAAAGCTGTGATCGCATCAAACAAACATTTTGTGAAAGGCCGACTTAAGAGAAAAAATATACTGAACTGGAAAATTATAGGTAAGGTCAGGTCAACCAATCCCACAACCTCCAACAGACACAGATGTTGCTAATGATCCAGTTAAACCAAAGAAAATCAAAACACATGGCTGTATAATTGCTTTGAGGTTAAATTTCCAATTAGATTAGATTCATAGAAATGTTAAAAAACCTTCAAACCAAATTTTCCTTACCACAAGAAATTCAATTACATTTCTACTCATAGACATCTCCCGAGCTATCACATCAGAACCCTCTCATAACAAAACATAACTTGTTTTTTATTTTGCTTTTATGTACACAGAAGTAGATTCAAGAATACTCGTACAACCTCTGTTATTGTTCAATTATGCATCTAAACCAGCTCCCATGACAATTCTCAGTGTCATTATCATAATGTCAAGACCACCTTAATGACCATTCACAATCGTCAATCAGTCGTCCGTTCGTTGTTTCATTTGTCCGTTCATTCGCACAAGCAAAACATAGATATCCACTTGTACAAGATACAAAACATTGTTGGTTATTCTTGGACTTGACTTCTTCATTTCAGGGTGGTGCTGTCTTGGGTATATATAAAGAGCTCCATCTATTGCACACACTGCTCGGCACTACTAATAACAACATTCATACAATTAATTCCAACTTACGCAAAGCACAACGTTCTCCTCGAGATAGTCGTAAGTCCACGGTGAAACTTAGAAGTAGTCCACTTCATGTTTCATTGGGCATTCAGGAGTGATGCGCGTCTTTCGTCGGGCGGTCAATTGAATTATCTTATTTCTCTTTCTCTCGTTTTTTTCTCTTAGAGATCGCTTTGGTCCATGTGGAGGATAATTATACAAAGAGCAAACCTTCTTGTGGCGTCCTTGTCGTCGCTTTCGTCCAACCTTTAGGTGACCTACTCCGACATAAACATAAATCAATCTCTCTCCACTTAGCCAAAGACATCCTTCTTAATTCAAGATCTAAGTCCAGAATCAATTTCAACATGCCCATTCCAAAACCTATCTATTCCAACCTACCACACTGTTACCACTTGTCTCAGAGAGGATAACATTTATACGGGCGACATTTACCTTTATACCTTGTAGACCCACCTTTAAGTTAGACTAAAGTCGTTGGCGCCAAGCCGGGTGGTTCGGTTCGTATAGGTACATCATTCGTTGCTTTTTAATTAATAAAGCTTCTTGATATAGCCATTAATCAACTTCTTGTCATTATATCTTTGGATGGTGGATTTTCATGAGAGTTTTTCTTCTTCTTCTTTCTTTGCTTTGCAGATACTTTACGTTTATATACAAACTACTATGAAACGGCAGCAGCAGCAGCAGCAGCATACGTGTATAACAATGGCAACGACGACGAAGACAACGAGGAGAAGAAGAACCGGCAGTGGAAGCGGCAGCGAACACAGGAATTGGCTACTTCAAATTGTGGTTATTCTTGCGGCTCTGGGTTTAACCGCAGCCCAATGCCCATGGCAAAGGGAACTCCTCGAACTGCAAGCGACGTGTATATGCTCATACAATCTGGGCCGAGAACTATCAGTACAATGTGATCAGGTAAAGAAACACTTAGCAACTCTCTCCCCCATCGCATCTTCAAGCTCCATCCATCTGCATGAATGAAGAAGAGGTTAAAATATGTGAACATCACCAAGTTGGAGAAGACTCACTTCGAGGAATAGCCAACTGAAGGTGTTCCACAGTTTGTTCACTTCATTCAAACATTTTAAAACTATTTCACTTGGTGAAATTCACATTTTAATGCTAAACGGAGTAGAAAATTAATTGCACTTCATCATTTCAGGTTGAATTCCCACTTTTACTTGATGCCTTAAATAAATATGCTCGTGACAAGCCCATCGACCTGCTTTATGTGAACAACTCTACGATAGAGGAATTGCAGGATGAAATATTTGTGAATCTTCGTCTGCACAATGTTCAGTTGAGCAGTTGTAAGATAAAGCGCATTGAAGATGGAACATTCAAGGGTCAAGAGAGCGTTTTGAAGAATCTCAATCTTCAGGATAATCTGTTGGAAGCTGTGCCAATTGGGGCACTCAAAATTCTGACTATTTTAAATTTGTTGGATTTGTCGAAGAATCGAATAGTTTCGATACCGGAAAATGCCTTTGAGGGGCTAAGTAAGTTGTCGACGTTGAAGTTGAATGATAACAATGTGACCATTCAGGCGGGAGCTTTTAATGGGTTGGAGAAGAGTTTGAAGAATTTAAATCTCAAAGGGACACGACAGCGACGTGTTCCCGAATCCATTCGTGGCCTTAGATCCTTGGCGTTCTTGGATCTCTCACTGAACGGTATCAAAGAGCTTCCTGGCGTTGGAGGTCTTCGGACGTTTGAAGGTTTAGATTCTTTGACTGCCCTGAACTTGGAGAGGAATCTAATTCAGAATTTGGGTGAGAATGCTTTCGCGGGAGTTAAGAAATCCCTTAGCTCTTTAAGCCTGCTCAACAATCTACTAGCCGAGTTCCCTGTGGGAGCGGTTCACTCGTTGAGAGAACTTCGCGTGCTCGATATTGGGTTCAATTTGCTGACTGCTCTCCCAGAGGGCGCATTTCGTGGAAATCCTAGCATCACTCTTTTGGCATTGGACGGCAATCCCTTGCCAACAGTGCCAGAGAAGGCCTTCACCCACTTAAACTCCACCTTGCGAGGCCTATCGCTCGGTGGACGGTTCTTGCACTGTGATTGTAAGCTGCGATGGGTCGCTGAATGGATCAGGAATGGGGACCTTCAGGTGAGCAATACAAACAAATAACCCTTCCATCACAAAGTTCACCCATCACTTATGTTTTTTATAGGTCACATCTCGCGAAAGAAATCCTCAGTTTTGTGGGACTCCAGGTCGCTTCAGTGACCGCGGTTTCTATTCAATTCAACCGGAAGAACTAACCTGTCCAGAGACAGAGGTCGATTTGAATGGCCCTGTAGGAGTGGTTGATTCATTGATTCCACGCATAAAGCCAACGATTGCAGCTGCATCATCGACTCCCCTCGAAACCACCGTCTCTACAACTGCAAAAGCAACAACCCCTCAAACAACAATCTCAACTACTACAGAAGCTGTGACTGCCCGGCGGACATCGAGCACTGCTCCACCATCACCGCCATCACCTCCATCGCCATCGCCGTCAACCACAAAAGAGGTTCCTGCGCCACCAACGGTGCCATCAAGCACATCGACAGCGAGCACCACTTCAATAAAGCCTCCTTCTTTGGCCACAACACAATCAACCTCCACAACGGTAAGTTCACAACATAAAGCAACTCTCCAGAAACCCCCAGTTCAATAGTGTTTTTTTTTTTCTAGTCAAAGACACCCTCGAACATGCAACAACATCAATCCACGTCTTCATCTACCGGCACTGCACCGATTGCCACTAAAAGCCAAGCACCACCCCCATGGCGTCAACAGCAGCCAGGTGGCCTCGGTGGTGGTGCTGCTGCTTCATCAGCTGCTGGCATACCACACAAGCAACAACGCCCGCCACTAGTATTGGGTTTCCCACCGCAACGAGGCACCCGCATCGACGATGCCAACGAGGTGCAAGTGAAAAATGCCTTCCGCCAGGATAGCTCGGTCATAATTCAGTGGGACTCCGATACAGCGAACATCCTTGGCTTCCGAGTGGTATATCGATTGTTTGGCGAAAAGAGCTTCAAGCAGGGCCCTCCACTCGAGTCCAGCGAACGTGAGTTCAAGATAAAGAATGTCCCCTCGCAGGAGTGCATCATCGTGTGTGTTATATCACTCGAAGAGCTGCATGTCACCCCTGAGACCGTTCCGTATCAGCAGTGTCGCGAGGTGCGAACGGTTGCGTCGCAAACATCGAATATGGACAAAATAACAATAGCGGCCAGTGCAGCCATCTGTGGGACAATTATTGTAGCTGTAATTGTGTTCATTGCCGCAAGCAGGTTATTATTATTTTTAATTAGTACACAAGTAGTGTCTGGTTGGACATTTTTCATTAAACGAATGGTGGGTTTTTTTCTTTTTTTTAGGCGATCGAGGAAACTACAAACCTCACAGCAAAAGAGCCCCCTGCCAATGGGTGGTTTACCTGTCAATTGTTGCGGACCAGCAGGCAGTCCAGGTCCACTGGGATCGATGGCTACGTTGTCCGCATTCAATAATCACAAGGTGAGTTAAGGACAATAATGGATGTTTTTGTATATCCTTCACAAGTGGCATAATATTGGCTTAAAGAGTTATTCTTGTAAAAAGGTGGTGCGTGTGTTTCTTTTAAGCGAATAATCCTTTGAGGATTATGAAACAATTATGCCAAAAAAACCCGTATAAATAAAATCTTTTTAAATAGGGTTAAGTGCATGTTTTATTAACAGGGTTAAACAAATAAGAAAAGCCTTGAGGTTAAAACTTCTTCTTTTTTTTTTTTTTTGATAAGGACTTCCATAAAGTTTATTGACTTTTTATTTACAAAGGGGAATAATTAATGCACGATAAAATATTTAAACAATTTTTGTCAAAGTCACAAAAGATTAAATTGGTATAAAATTGTTAGTCTTGGGAAGTATAAAAGAAAGAAAGAAACTATGAATAAATCGCTGTCATTTTTGAAGCTGTCATCTTTTGACATTTTCATTTTGAATAGACAGCTGTCACTTTTGAAGCTATCGTTTCTGACATTTGACAAGTAAAAACTACACCTTAAGTAAACATAGAACTATACACGCTTTAAAAACAAGTTAAGTTTGAAGTTCATTGACAGTTCGCAAAACTAAAGCACATTTGGGTCACCCTGAAGCATCCTAGATGTGTCGGTCATTTGACACGTTTAATACTTTTTTTTCATTGTTAATAGAATACATTCCTCTTTATAATAAAATTAATTAATTTTTAATATCAAAATAAGCACTTATTGCAATACTTTGTACCTTCCAAACGAATGCACTCATGCAATCAGAGTCGGTACAACTCCTTAGCTGTGTAAACTCTTGGAAGCAAACGTCAAATGTTCAATGACAGATTTTCTTTAAAAAAAAAAAAAAAATGTTATTTATTTCAAGTGTGATTTACATAACCAACGAAAGTGGCAAAACTACAAATTAAACTTATTCAGGAATATACTCGTAGAAGACGCAACATCATTTAGCAGAAATTGACTCTTTTTAACCAGAATGTAGTAGGTAAACACCATTAAAATCTAACAAAAATTCATACCTAGTCATGACACTACTACATGACAGTCACCCAAAACAAACATCTTTATAAGCACCATACAAGAGATGTCAATTTTCCACGCGAGGAAACACCTCGACGAGCTACGCGATGGCTCAGCCAGCAACACGGCGAATAGCACTGTTCGTATGTATTGTTGGTGTCGTTCGTCGTGCGTCGTTCCGACATTCTACATAAATATTCGTACCTATAGATTTTACGTATTCTAATTACATTTCAAATCCACATCTACATGACAGTCAGTGAGTTCCTGTTTTGTTCACTTTTGCTCTTCAAGCTTCAACGTTAACGTTGTCAGATTAAAGAAACCACCTTTCCGATTTCTGTGCAAATGCACATGTTTTCTCCCTTTCGATTTGTCTATAACTGACAGCGAGAGAAAGAGAAAGAGAAAGGGAACAAAACAAAATAAATCTCATCCAATAGGTTATAGTGAAATATACATATTTGCATGGTGTTTTTCTTCCTTAAAACATATTTGGAACGGAAAAAAAAGAATACACGGTGAAATGGTAAACAATGAATTCACGTTTTCACATCAGTTATTTGTCTAAAGGGTGGCTTCACTTTGACATTATGTAGATGTAGATACCCCCTTAAAAAACCAAGATAACTTTTATTTTTCTTTTTTTAATATCATTGAGCTTTGATTTATTATATATTATATGATGTGTACGTTTTCTTTTAAATTAACAGGAATGGGATCAAGTATCAGCATACAGCAGCAGATCTATACCAAGACCTAGAATTTATCCAATGGATAATCAAGATGATTTAAGGAGTCATTTCTCTGGGATGCCAGGAAAAGTCAGTAAAGCAAGGTAAGTTTAAAGGTGTTTATTTGATTGAAATTTGAATACAATGTGGTTTGGAGTATTGATATCTAATATAACTACGAAAAAGGAAGTGAATATTATTTATCATTTGGTTTTTCATGAGTTGTTTTTATTATTTTTAAGTTGATTAATACACGAACACATACAAACATAGTTAAAGAATATGTCAAAAGAAATGCATAAACTTTTTAGTTCTGTCATCAACTGTCAAATGTTTGCAAAGAAAATTTATTTTCTTAGGTAAGCCTGTCAAATCAAGAATATATCAAAATATTTTAACATCCATTTGACTTTCACAATAGTAGAGGTTCACATTCTCAAATATGTATGACAGATATGGTTTAATGTGCATTAAACGCTACAAGTTTTCGCAAATTGCCAAATATATGCTGTCAAACATAATTTGGCATTGGCATTTTGACCAACAAAAGAATTTGCCTTTATTTTTGTTTTTCGAAATTGCAGAAAAATGTTTATTTATCCCTGAAATATCACTTTGCTTATAAGAATAATCAATTAATTTTAATCTTACCGCGTTTACAAGGAGAATTGAATCCGAATTGAATTAGGATTTAGCGCCGTATAGACCTGGATCGGATCGAAATAGGATTACTCGATCCAATCCCACTGAAAGAGGTGAATCGAATGGAAAATTTGTTTGTAAACCTGAATCGGGGAATCGAGTTATTGGTGTTTAGGTTTTGCTTGTGTGCGTGCGATAAGTTTTTTCACTCTTGTTTGTTCTAAGCTGAATTTAATTTGGCACGCGTCTTTGTGTTGAGAACATTGTTATAAAATTTGAAAGTTATTCACGTAGCAGTACGCACACAAATAAAACCCAAATGTCATTTCGATTCCATTTGAATTCGATTCCTCGATTCAGTGCCACCATATACCTGAATCGAAATCTCAATTCGATTCGATTCGATTACTCGATCTCCTCTTGTAAACAGGGTATCTGCTTAAAATTGCTTTTAAATAAAGTTTACTTTTAGTTTGACACTTATACGTTCATATTTTTAATATACTTGCAAACAGCAAATATCAAAACATTTGTATATCTGATTTGACAATGTGTTTAATGAAGCGTTAACATTTTTAAATCTAGTCACTCAAACCGCGTTTGTCAATATGGTTAAGAATGTGAATCCACCTTTATCTGGAACCCTTCTGAAAGTGTTCACTTGAAAAACAAAGACAGTTCTGATTTTGAATTAAAGGCAAAATCGGAATAAGAAGCACTTAAAAAATGTATTTACTTAAATGTCAAACTTAAAATATTACATCGATTAAGGAGAATCAATTCGATGAGTACACTGCGGAGGGAATCGAAAGTCAATTTTGACATTTCTACCAAGGCTAACTTTGATTCTACTTGCAACTTATTTATCGATTTCTTTAAAAGAGATGATTAATTTTGATGAAATGCATAACAAAATCCGATTTATATTATGTTTATTTTGACATTTTTAATATAAATGTCAAAATTGACATTTGACAATCTATACCAAACTTCAAAATCGTCAGATTCATAAAGTGTTCAATTAGAATCCTGGGTGGGATGAAATTTTGAACTCAAAAAATGACAGTTAAGGTTGAACTATAGTTTAAAACATTTGACAACAAATTCAAAAAGTTTATATGCATTTTCCTTTTGGTATATTCTTCTTGTCATTTATATTCACCACTCTAACTCATCACATGAACAAAACAAAAAAAAAAAAACTTTACTTCAGATCCATCGCCGATGGCCAATCGCAGCACAGCTTTTCTAACAATTCACATCGCGGATATCTTGGTACAGCATTTCCCACAAATTTAGTTAATTCACGACCGGAACTCCGGCAATCGCGTCAATCATTGGCAGCTGCATCCGAACGTATGTCGCGTGCCTCATATGCCGGCTCAATTCATGGTCCAACAAGTATTGCGTCTAGTTCAAGACGGTCACGGCCGCGATCTAGATCACGAGACCATTTAAATGGACCACATATTCACAGTCATCGACCAGGAAGCCGGTAAGTGGGTTAAAAAAAATGGATGGAGAAACAAACAAAATTAAAGACTAAAATAAATAAATTCTGCCGTGCACTGCCTACAGCCTATGCCTACAAACTAACTTGCTTCAATTTCGAAAAAGAAATACAAAACATAAATGCCACAAATTACATTTTTGTTTTAAATGGAATTAACAAATAATTAACAACAATATTTCACGAACTAACATTACCTGCCTCTACTGTTATCTTTTGTTTATGTTCTATTAATTATCTACGCTACTGTTTTGGTTTCATTTCTTTCTTCTTTTTTCACTCTTTTTTTGGTTATTTTTAATTGTTCTTTCACTTATTTTTTATCTTTTATACTTTGTACATAATTATTATGTTTATAATTTTCATTTGAGAGGAGACACTTTCGATTCTGTACTTTTTGTTTTTAATCATTTATGTAAAGGGTGTTTCATTTTGATAACAAAAAACAAAAAACGAACCCTGCTGACTTCCTTTTGACACTTCTCCAAATAAAACTATATCATCTTTTATAATTTTTAAAATAATTAAATTTTAAAAATATTTTTTAAAGATACTCGACTGCTGGATCGACACATACCCTTAATAACTATTGTGACACATCAGATAATTGGACTGAGAATGATATGGAAATCTATATGGCTAGAAATCCGACAACACGCAATGGATTGGTGCCATTATGAGGGCGGGTTTTTTTGTCCTGATATTTCGATGTTGTATTAAATTTGGATGAGATTTTCTGACGGTACGTTTCTCGGCCACGATTACACGTTCGGCCATATAAGGATTATAATCAGCAACAACAATTGCAATTACAACAAGACCAACAACAACAACTTCACAATGAACCTCAACGATGGAGACAACGACAACAAGAAAGGTTTCATCGTCGTCGCTTCCATAACCATCATCATTGTAATCATCAACACCATCTATACCAGCATCAACAGAACCAACGACATTCTTCACATTCTCATACCCCATTGCCAGCTCGTTGTACATCACCACCAGATGTCGTACCACGTCCTGGATCATTCACAATAAGTCCTAATGCTGCTACTACAAGCAGTAGTATAAATTGTACAACTATTCTAACAACTTCAGGACAACGTCATAATCAAGTTGATGGTGCTGGTGCTAGTGCTGGTGCTGCTGCTAATAGTCTTTTAGGTGAGATTGTGGTCGAGAATTATTTCGATGAATATAGTAGACAGGAAATCCGCCATTCACGTGCGATACAATTAAAAAGGTTTGACTCTTCAACGACAGAGTCACACTATAGTAATAGTAATATAAATAATAATAATAATAATAGTACTAGTAGTAGAAGTAGTAATAGTAATGATAATAATGAAAATAATAATTTTTTGCATTCCGGTACTAATAATATAAATAATATTAATAGTAATAGTAATAATAATAATTCAAATGTCACTTATGATAGATTAGGAAACCTCAATATAAACTTCGAAACCGTTAACGAAAGTAATAAATCAGATTTGAACGAATTCAACGATGACAGTTATATGTAATTTTTATTGTACTACATATAAATATAAAACAAAAGAAAACAAGTGTGCAATTATAAATATATTTGTTATTCACTATTTTTTGATTACTAAAGCGCGAATAGTGTTTTTCTAACTTTTTTTTTTGATAAATGTCAATTTCTGCTTAGAAATATCAGTTTTTGTTTGGAAACGTCAGTTTTTGATTACAAACTTTTGCTTTTGAATAGAAACGTCAGTTTTTGTTTAGAAACGTCACTTTTTGTTTAGAAATGTGAGTTTTTTTTTTAAACATTAATGTGTAGTTCACATTGGGCAGATTCAGACAAAATAACGGACTTTATTAGAAATCAACTGCAAATTTGATATAGCTGTCAAAATGTAAAAACAACTTTCAGCTATTAAAAAAAAAAACTTGCAAAAATTTAGATTTCGATGTCCAAAATGATCGTTATAGAAAATTTCATATGGATAGTTCGAATAACTTATCGGAATAGCTCACAAAATACAAAAAATTGAACTCATTTTTTTAAGGTTACTTCAAATTCAATCATATTTTGAATCAGCTGTTTTGATAGATAGACACAAAAGCTAGAAATTCTTGGCTAGTTTTAGATTCTTTTTTGACGCAACCATTTTTGAAGGTACTGTAATAGTACTTGTTTCTTTCCAATTACACTAAAAATATTTTTTTACAAAACTTTAATTGGAATTTTAACACAATTTTGACAGAAATTCAAAAAGTGAAACAAACTGTTCCACTGATTTGTGTTTCAATTTTTTAAAATTCCAAAGACGGATTTCCGGTGGATTGCAATTTGGAAATTTCTTTCAATGGCAGAATTTTTCAATCATCGCGAGCTGTCAAATTAATTCTGATGAATAGTCTGAATGATGAGCATCAATAATTTGGCACCTAGATTTCCAGTCAACTTCCAAAAAAAAAGGTGCCTTAGGGGCCGGTTATAGCTATCAGTAAAATCCATCAGTAAAATTTGAAACAGGAGAAATTTGAAATGTTTTACTGATGAGCGTTTATAGCAAGATGAGAGTTTATAGCAATCAGTAAATTTACGTCAATTAATTAAATGTCACTTTGAGGCTTGGCACCTCAGACAATTTTTTTACTGTTGCTTTCATCATTAAAATTTGTAATGATGTGATAGGAACAGTAGAAAATTGAAACACCAACAGTAAAACTAAATGGATTTTTTTTTGGCTTTTGGCAGTCAGCTGTTCAGTAAAATGAAATTTCATCATTGAAAAAATTAAAATGGATTTATAAATTAAATAAAACTTTAAATGCATTGTTTCTTTTTGAAAAAAATACTTGAATATAGGATTCATCTTATTGCATCAATCTTTTGCTAGAAATAAATCTGTAACATGTTCAAAAACTAAAAACAAAAAATTTACTGATGGATTTTACTGATAGCTATAACCGGCCCCTTAGGTGCTAGTTATAGGTATTATTGGCTTACATCACTGAAACCAATCATTAGAATTTTTTTGACAGGTCGTTAATAGCGATCCTTTGGAATTGAAATCCACCAGTCTTTTTTTCTGAGAGAAATCTTTCATTGGAGTTATATACAATCAACGGAACAATTCATTTTTCATGAAATAGAATCATCGCGAATATGAATTTCCGTCAGAAAGAAAATGCATTTTAAGCAAAAACTACTGTGCAATTAAACTTATTGATATAAAAAAAAAAACAGAACATCAATAAAACGAAATTGTTTATATTTTTGGAATTTGACAGTCAGCTGTTCTTAAAAAATTGGCCAGTTCATATTTCTAAGATCACAAAGTTTTCTGATTTCTCAGAAATATATACAAAATTCCCCATACAAATTTTTCACTTTTGCTGTCAGAAATCTGCGAACAGAATTTTTATTATTCGATTTACCAAGAATTCTCTGTCGTAAAATTCAAAAAGGATACAAAATAAATGCAAAGTTCATTTTTTTGCTAGGTGAGAATGAATACTGAATTGTGCTCTGCTCCGTCAATCCGTCTGAGAAAATTCTCAGAAATCTTAGAAATATACACTGGCCAAATAGTTGCACTTAAAGTGTTCCATTTCCTTTGTATTCTCACCTGTCAGTTTTACTTTCAATGATCAACTCTAAGGGGCCGGTTATAGCTATCAGTAAAATCCATCAGTAAAATTTGAAACAGGAGGAATCTGAAATGTTTTACTGATGAGCGTTTATAGCCTAAGGGCCCTTTCACACCAAACGAATCCAAATCAATCAGAATCACTCTGAATCAAGTTGAATCTGATTCGTCATCTCCACTCTTTCACACCAGCTGAATCAACCTGAATCATAAATCGCACTATTTTCTTTAACTTTTAAAATTAATAACTCCACGTCCATCTCGTATGGTTGTTGATTCAAAAATCAAGAATCAAGGAATCCGACAGGTTGAATGAAGTGCGACCTCGAATCAAACCTGATTGAACCAAATTCGTCCGGTCTGAAGACGGGAAAAGAATCCCTTTACATTTAAACGGAGCGCTCGAAGCAGAATCTTGGTCAATCAGATTCAACTTGATTCGGAGTGATTCTGATTGATTCGGATTCGTTTGGTGTGAAAGGGCCTTTAGGCGCCAGTTATAGCTATCATTGGTTTTCATCATTGAAAACAAACATTGGAATTTTATTGGCAGGTCGTTTATAGCTATCCTTAAAAATTTCTGTCATTGAAAAAAAAATTCCTGATTGAAAGCAACCGAAAAATTTTTACTGACAGAAATCTGTCATTGGAATTGTGTGAAATTGGAACACAAATCAGTGAAACGATTCGTTTCACTTTTGAACATAAAAGTATCAGCTGTTCAGGAAAATGAATTTCCGTCCGGAAAATAGAAAAATACATTTTTAGAGAAAAATAAATGCGTAATTAAACTTTTTTTTCTCAAAAAAAATTCTTTGTGTGATTTCCGATCGATCAGTATATAATTTTCATTTCTAATCGAAGGGAAACATCGTCAAATATCGATTCAAAATTTTTCCCGGATCGATTTCAATGAAAACCTTTCATGTCGCCTGAACCTGTCCATTGGTTTAATTTGTCCCAAGCTCCAAACAAATGAATACATACATAAATCAAAGATAAGAAATATTCACCGGAAGTCTAGTTTCCTCCAAGGTCCCATCAGCAAAGTACAGCAAATTTTTGGAGCATCGAATTGTTTCCTGTTTGTAATCTTGATTTTCTTTCAATTCCCAGTATTCGAGCTTTGTATAAAATAAATCATGAATTGCTCCATTAAATCACACATTGTTCCTCACAGTATTCAAAGAACAATAATTCTAACATTAATTAATCTTTTAAACCATAGAAAATAATAATCGACAGAAAAACTTGATGCACCCCAAAAACTTGCACTAAAAAAACTTCCTTTTTGAATTTCGTTCGAACATATACACAACAAAAAATATATATATGGTTTATACAAATTAATTTAAAAATTAGAAATTATATTCTAGCTGCAAAAACATTGTATTATAAAATTTAAGAACATATCTTAGAACATTAAAACAAAAATAAATCTTAAAAAAGAAAACACCATAAACATATTGAAACTTAACATGGTTTTAAATTTAAAAACAAAATAAAAACAAAAAACTTAAACAAAAATATGTAGGTGCTAAAAATTGTTAACAATAAATATAATTATAAATATTATATTGTTAACATTTTAATTAAAATAAAAAAAAAACTGTACTTAAAACATAAATCAAATAAGTCAAACCATTAAACGTAAACATAAACTAATAGATTAAAAATAATGTAAAATTATACACTGCATATATTGTTTTAATTTTTTTATATTGATTTTATGTTTTATTTTACCATTTATTTTTTCTTGTATAAAAATAAAGTATTTTTTTAATTAATAAAATTATTGTTTCTTTTTTTATTTTTTATTATTAATCCTGCCTCTTAAATATTTTTGACAGACTAGAATATGTAGTTTTGCACAGTTTACAAATTCGCACACAAATTTCCATTTCGGAGGACACAATATTTCTTTATTATAGTTTTTGAAAAAGACAAATTCGTCCTGAATGTTTGCTCATTTTTGTGCAAAACAAAAAGAAAATACAATCATTTGTTTGTATGTTGTATTTAGTTCAAAGGAATTCCCATTAGTCCTTCTTTTTTTTTTTTTGTGTCGGCCAAAAAATATCTCTACAGAAAGGACCTTTTTTGCATTTACAAAAACTACGAGTATGAGGACGAGCGACGACGACGCACGAGGATAACGACAACGACAACAACGACGATGACGATGATGATGATGATGATAATAGAACAAAACTTTTCACTTCGTTGGATACTTTAAGCAATGACACACAACAACGGTAATAAAGAGCAACACACACTGAATATATCCTGAAAAGCTTCGAGGACACGAAAGTCGACGACAACGCGAAGGGTTGCTAAATACAAATAACGACAAAAATAGCAATTGAAATAAATGTTAATAGGGATGCAACTGGAGAGAAATTATGTTTTGCAGCTACACATTTACGGTCCCAACTTTATAACTTTTAATTTTGTTTATTTTAAACTTTTTTTTTGTTTATTTTCACAGTAGAAAAAACAACAATGTATATATTTAACAAAAACAATAGAAACAAAAAACAAAAAAGAAAAAGAAAACTAGGATTAAGTGGAATCGATGGGGCATGTGTAGAAAAATGTAAGCCCCAAATCGCATTCAAAAGCAAATGAACACAGTTGAGAGTTAACGTTAACATTAAAGAATATAGATATAGTTGAAAACATTATTTTTAAAAATTGTATATTAAACTTATATTAAATACAAAAATAATATAAAATCACATAAAAATACCGTTAGATTACACAGAAAATTATATACGCTACTATTAATGGGAACAACTAAACATAAAACATTAAAATTGCTACAGAATAAAAATTATTAGATGCTAAGAAAACAGAAATATAAAATAAAAGGCTTTGTAAATATTAAAACAGAAAACCAAAAAGAGTTCTAAATAAATAGTTTAGAATTTAACTTAGATTAAGTTAATTAATTATTATTAAAATAATATATATGCAAAACTGCCTTAGCACGAAACTTAGAAATTATTATTAAACATAGAAATAGATAAATACGAGTATACAACAAAAACAAAACAAAACAAAAACACAAAAATAAATGCATACTATTGTTTGTTGGGTTTTATTTTAGCTACTTACATATATAGAAACAAATAATAATAATATAATATTGTTTGCTAAAAATGTTATAAACATTGCACTTAAATGCATACATGGAATTTAATACGATGCTGTGTATAGTAGTACATAATATTATTGTAGAATTTTAGATATTTCGTGTATGTAATTAATATTAAAAATATATATTTTTTAATAAAAAAAAGGAACATTTATTACTTTACTTGGGTAATCTCGTGGGAGATATATTGCAGCTAGCGGTAAGTAAGGACTTTTTGGTAATTTTAAGCCTAGTACGCAGCTGAAGTGAAACGAATTTTTTCGGCAGTCTCAAAGTGCAGAGCAAAATTAAAACGAAAACCACAGCGGAAAAATATTTGTGGAGAGTTCTGTTAGCTGTCAAAAACAATTGACAAGTTCTGACAGTCAGCTGCTGTAAGCAAAAGTGAAAAAGTTCTGTTCGAGCTCGTCTTCATCACTTCTTGCACATCACCAATAACATTTTCAATATCCTGAGTTTCCGATTCAGAAATGTATTGTTAGTGTTGGAAATCTAAAAACGAATTTAGCCCTCGCAAATAAAAATGTGTTTTATTGACTTTGAGGACTTTAATTCCTGGAAATTAAGTTTTTTATTAATATAATTTAATTTAATTCATTTAATTCTTACATTAAGTTTTTTTTTTCCTTATTTTTCTTTTAATTTACTTATAATTTCATACAATAATTTTTATTTTTTTTTTTAAATATTAATTCCTATTGTCTCTTCTGTGTCTGGTACCTCTTGGGATTTCGCTTAAAATGGCAGATTCAGATTAATTATAAAATGGCTTCTTCTTTTCCGGACTTGAGTCTTGTTTGTGTGTGCTGCCACCAATGTGTGAATACCAAAAGAACTCAAGTGCTGCCAGCTTTGGCAACACTCCCCCCTGGCAAGGCGGTTCCATGAGTCGGCTTGACATTTTCGCCAAGCTGGCTGACGTCTAGTACGGCGAGTTTTACAGTAGGTCTCGTATAAGTTCCAGTTGCTGTTTTTACCGCTGCACTTCGAATATTACCGTCTTTGCCAGCGAAAGTTTGGATGACGATTCCCTTTGGCCAACAGTTTCGAGGATTTTCAGGGTCAGCAATCACTACGACGTCTCCTTCTTGAATCTGTTTCATCGGTGAATACCATTTCGTTCGTCTCGTCAAATCGGGAAGATATTCGTTGACCCAGCGCTTCCAAAACCGGTTCGCAAACTGTTCACCAATCAACCAATTCTTTCGCAAAAGTATGCCGTCATCGCAAAGTTCTCCTGAATTTTTGTTACCATTAGAGGATCCTAGTAGAAAATGGTTAGGCGTTAATGCCTCTTCATTTTCATTTCCTAGAGGAACGTATGTAAGGGGCCTAGCATTCACAACTCTCTCTACCTCAGCTAACATAGTCAAAAGTAATTCATCAGTAGGTTTTCTCGTCGGTATAATGCAATTCAATGTTTTCTTTACTGACCTAACCAGCCTCTCCCAACTTCCCCCCATGTGAGGTGATGCAGGTGGGATGAAGTTCCATTTCAGATTTGCGCTAGTAAAGTTGTCCGCCACATGCTCAACGTTAATCTGCTGTATAGCCTCTCTGAGCTCATTACTCGCTCCTCGAAAATTCGTCCCGTTATCACTAAAGATTTCCAAAGGACGCCCTCTTCGTGCTATAAATCGGTTAAGGGCCATTAGGCAAGAGTCGGTAGACAGCGAGCATGTGATCTCGACATGCACCGCTCGTACGGTCAGGCATGTTATAAGGACACCCCATCTCTTCTCGGAATGTCTTCCTACTTTAACGTACAGCGGTCCAAAATAATCGATGCCTATGTAGGAGAACGGCCTCGTAAACGCTTGTAATCTTGCTTGAGGAAGGTCTCCCATAACCGGTGGCTTAGGAACACACTTATTATTTTTACAGATTTGGCATTTTCTTTTAATTTTTGGAATATAAGCTCTCAGTCTGGGAATAAAAAATCGCTGTCGTAACTCGTTAATAACAGTTTCGTCATTCCCGTGACAGAATCTCTCATGGTATGCACTTATAATCAGGTCAGTGATGTAGTGCCCATTTTGAAGAATGATTGGTCGTTTTGTGTCAAGCGAGACGCCATAAGCCGCGTCAATTCGACCCTTAACTCTTAATATCGAGTTTTCATCCAAGTACGGTGAAAGCTTGTACAACTCACTTGATCTATCCACTTGCAGCATGCCTGTACCTCCCTCCTTGCTTCTAGTCAAAGCCGCAATTTCTTCCGGAAAAGCCTCGTTCTGACACATACTGAAGCAATAGTTTTCGGCTTTGGCAAAGTCCATGCTAACAAGATGTCTTTCTGGGGAACTGTTCGTTCTTTTGTGTGAGGATCTACGAATGTAGCGAAAAACTTGTGCCAGTGTTCGTAGAAGGCGTTGCCATTTGCTAAACCGCGAAACATCGATTATGTTTTCAAATTTTGTTACATGGTGCATGTAAATATGTCTGATTTCTTCCAATGAAGAATCAGTTTGTTTGAACTCTTTGGGCCATTGTTCGATAGGTTCATATAAGAAACTCGGACCTTGGTACCACCGGCTACCAGATTGAAATTTAGTATGGCTTTGCCATTTTGTACCTTCATCGGCGACGTTGATTTTGCTGGGGATCCATCTCCAGTTCTTAGCTTCGGTCTCTTCAAGAATTTCTCCTACCCGAAATGCGACAAATTGTTTGAACTTCCTGTGGTCTGAGTTAATCCAGCTTAAAACTGTCCTCGAATCTGACCAGAAGTATCTTTCCGATATTTTAATTGAGTGCCCGGCTGTTATAATCTTCGCCAATCTCACACCTAATAGCGCTGCCTCTAGTTCTAATCTGGGAATAGATATTACTTTAAGTGGAGCTACTTTTGTTTTAGCAGCTACTAAAACGATTTTTACCAAATCTCCATCAACAAATCGAAAGTAGCCCACCGCAGCGTAAGCTAGTTCGCTGGCATCAACAAAAATGTGCATTTGCACGGATTTGTAACTGTTGATTGATAATTGCTTCGCATATGGTCGTTCAATCATAATTTGTTTAATTTCTGGTATGAGGCTTATCCATCTACGCCATTTTTCGAGATGCATTGGAAATATCTTCTCATCCCATCCGATAGCTGAACTCCACACTTCTTGCAAAAGTATTTTGAGTAATACTAAAAAGTTTGCAATTAAACCTAGTGGGTCGAAAACAGTCATTAGGGTTTTTAAAAGTTCCCTCTTAGTCGGCCACGCTTCTTCGGCGAAGGATTCGACTTGAACTAGGTTTGCTTTAATGGCAAACGAAAACGAATCAGATAGTGGTGACCACCACATACCGAGGATCTTTTCTGGGCCCGATAAGTTACTCCAGTTACCAAAGGCTTTCTCATGACTGGCAGACTTTTCTTTCAAACTGTTGAGTACTACTTGGGAATTTGATAAGAAATTTCGAATGACAAGTCCACCTTCTTCGTGGATATATATAACTTCACTTGTCACCTGCATTGCCTCCTCTTCGGTGTCGAAGCTGTCAAGGTAATCATCCACATAATGATTCTCTAATATTGCCTTTACTGCCCGAGGAAATTTTTTTTCATAACACCTTGCGTTCTCGTTTTTTGCATACTGTGCGCAAAACGGAGAACACGTAGATCCAAACGTCATTACTTTCATAATATATTCTTCAATTTCTTTGCTTTGTTCATTTCGCCAAAGAAAACGTTGAGCGTGTTGGTCGGATTTTTTTATTTTGACTTGGTGAAACATTTCCTTAATGTCGGCACAGATAGCAATATTACGCTCCCTAAAGCGGAACAAGATGGAAACAAGAGACGGAACTATGTCAGGACCTGAGAGCAACATGGAATTCAGTGAAACGCCATTTACCGCCGCAGCTGCATCCCACACCATTCGTATTTTATCTGGCTTGTTCTTGTTGACGACTGGAAAAATGGGAAGATACCATATACGAGGAAAATGTTGATTCAATTCGGTCTGCGTTAGTTTCCTTGCATAATCCTTTTGTATGTATTCTTGTATTTGTGTATTTAATCTCTTGTACAGTTCCCTGTCCTTTTCCATTCTTTTTTCCAGGTATATAAGACGTCGAACAGCCATCGGGCGACTATCGGGCATTATATTCTTTTCGTCTTTCCATAATAGCGGTACTACGAAGTGTTTTCCTTCTTTCGTAATAGTGTTCTTTATTCTTGCGATTGCTTTCTCGTCGTCCGATGAACGAAGGACAGTTTTGGTACGCGGACCGGTTGTGTCGATTGAAATAAACTCCTTGAATAGTGAACACAAATTTTCGTTTTCCTTTTGCTGGCAATCGCAGATATGAAAATTAAATTTTTGTTTTTCTCTGTCGTTTGACTTTAATAGAAGCTTGCACGGACCATACACAGTCCAGCCAAGACGTGATTTTGAAGCAGCTGGCTGATCATTTAAACCTTCTCTCGAGCGCAGTGGTATTGTGAGCTTCCATTGGTCTAGACCCAGCAATATTTGCGGTTTCGCATTAGAGTAGGATGTTAAAGGTATTCCTTTCAAATGAGGATATGTGTTTGATAATGTATCAACATTAATGTCTTGAGTTGGGAGATCAAGTGATTTGACGGTGCGTACGTTTGTAATGTCATATTTTTTGTTCGAGTGAATTGGTGAAATTTTCATGTTTACGATTTTTGATGTGTTCTCTAGTCGATGGGTATTGGCTGTCCATTTAAGACATAACGGTTTTGTTTCACCTGAAATTCCTAGTTTAGTAGCCAGAGCTTCATCTAGTAGTGAAATTGAGGAGCCGTCATCAAGAAAGGCGAAAGTATTAATTTTCAGCGCTCCGTTGTACAGAGTCACCGGGACTATTCTGAACAGAATACATTTCTTCATTTCTAGTTGGTGAAAGTTCACTACCTCATTTAAGACAGGGCTAGACACAGATGGCATATCTCGCAGTTTATGGAGAAGTTTATTGTGTTTGTAAGTGCATCCATCCACACCGCAGTTTTGTTCTAATCGACATCGAGTTCGTCCGTGTTGTCGGAGGCAAGTTCGGCAGATGTTGTGTCGCTTTATGGCGTTCCATTTTTCATTAAGGTTTAAACTCAAGAATTTTTGACAATTTTGGCACGAGTTGCAATTGGAGTTACAAACCGGACATTTTTTCGTATCAGAAGAGCGAGGGTCTGAATCGGAATGAAAGTTTATCGCCGACCTGGTGGGATTTCTATCAGTTCTTGATTTTAAAGTACTTGGCGAGTTCATGCGCGTTACTTGAGAAGCAGAGCTGGCAATTTCTGCCAACCAATCACTAAAAGTTATAAGATTTGCCGAGCTTATGCTTTTACGAAAACCTCCCCACTCAAGGCGGATTTGTGGAGGTAACTTCTCCACAAACTCACGAACTAGGGACGGATTTGTTAAGTGATCATGCATTCCAGTCGCGGCCATAATGGCACACGCGTTTTGCACTGTCAAGGAAAATTGTATAATCGATTGCAGCTTATCAATTTTCGGGGATGGTTCTTTTCGTATTTTGTCTATTAAATCATCGATGATGTCCTCAGGACGACCATAAAGTTGATGTAGGCTCTTCAAAACTCCTGGAACTTGCTCGGGAAAGAACAGCCGTATACCAACTGTCTTAAATGCGTCACCTTTAAGGGCATTCTGTAGACGACGCAAGTTATCGCAGTTGGTATAACCGCATGAAATCGTCGTACTGTTAAACCAACTGATGAAGCGTGGCCATTCTTCAATTCGCCCACTGAACGTCACATTTTCTCTTGACATGATCTGCCTGGCTGCCATCTGCTGCTTTGTCGGAAGAGGACCTTCCGTTATTATGCTCGTGTTAAAAAGATTTGCTTCACCGTGTGGTGAATTGTATATTGACGTATTCTTGATTGAAGGATGCGATTGTGATGAAACATCTGGGTTGGAGCTTACGGATTTTGCCGCCATTTCGGCTTTCTTCTGAGTTCGAGTGTCTTCGCCTTCGCTCTCGGAGCTCGATAAGATATCGTCAAGAATTGCATATTTCTTTCTTAAGAATTCATTGTCACGTTTTTCTTGCATTGCCCTTTCCTCGTCTAGCCGTTGAAGCAATAACGAACGCTTTTTGGAAGACGATATTTGCTTATCGACCTTTGTTGTACGTTCCGGGGTTATTGATCGATTTGGAGGGGCTGGAGCAAGTAGGTTCGGTTCAACCGAAGGATTTTTTCCCATAGCGCTACCACTAGGGTTTAAAACTTTTTCTGTTGGGGGTGGTCTACATTTCTCACAACTCCATTCCCGATCTTGGACACTGTTGTCTACGCCGACGCATGTATAGTGGAACCAGTCGTCGCATGCGTCGCACTGGACCATGTCATCGTTGTCGACGTCCTCACATGCTTTACAATGTGAAGTCATTTTGTTTTACGAAATTGTTTATTTGCAGACGAAAGTAGAGAGAGAGTGGAATATAAAAGGTGTTGGACTTACCTTACGCTCCTCTAGGCAATGGCTCATAAATTGTTGTGTAGAAAGTGCTGCGGATGATCCTTGGAAGTGATGGTGGTTGGATTGATTGCGGAAGTGTATTGCTGATGTATCCTTGTGTGTGCTACGGTGAATAGTTCTTTGTAACACGTACACGTGTGTTGGCGACTTCAGAGCTGTGCCTACGACACACAGAGTATTCTTTTTAAAGGTAAACAAGCTTTGGTAGATTCCACCTTTTTGCTGCGATGAGTTGCTCCTTACAGCAAGTGGTATCAACGTGAAGTAAAGCGGATTAACGTAGTTTTATTTAATGAATTAAAGAATGTTGGAAATCTAAAAACGAATTTAGCCCTCGCAAATAAAAATGTGTTTTATTGACTTTGAGGACTTTAATTCCTGGAAATTAAGTTTTTTATTAATATAATTTAATTTAATTCATTTAATTCTTACATTAAGTTTTTTTTTTTTTCCTTATTTTTCTTTTAATTTACTTATAATTTCATACAATAATTTTTATTTTTTTTTTAAAATATTAATTCCTATTGTCTCTTCTGTGTCTGGTACCTCTTGGGATTTCGCTTAAAATGGCAGATTCAGATTAATTATAAAATGGCTTCTTCTTTTCCGGACTTGAGTCTTGTTTGTGTGTGCTGCCACCAATGTGTGAATACCAAAAGAACTCAAGTGCTGCCAGCTTTGGCAACAGTTAGGTTAGGTTAGGTTGAGGGGCTGACAGTTGATGTCTTTACCGTCACACTTATGTAGATCAATGAAGATCCATTGTGATACCCGTGAGTATTGCTACTCAAGCTAATAAGAAAAAACCTATGTGTTCAGTTAGTCAAGCCATTTAGAGGCTTTGACGAAGTTCAGAATGTTAGTACCTGGCGTACTAGAGAGTTCTTTTAAATCCCCGAAGAAATAGTTGCCAAGCAGTTTCTTCCTTTGATGGGAGAGTGCGGGACAGTGACACAGAAAGTGCGAAGTTTCTTCATGCACCTCCTCGTCACCGCATCCTATGCATAGATCATCTGAACTGATTCTCATCTTTTTCATATGATAACCTAACAGATTATGTCCAGTGATTATGCTTACAAGAGATCGAAGTGATCCCTTTTGTAGCTGCATAATTATTTTCATTCTTTGTTTGTTAAAACAGGGCCAGATCTTTCTCGTAGTGCCGCAGGTGTCAAGAAGGTTCCACCTTTCATCGGCCTTAATAGTTATTCTTTTTGAGATTT
Source organism: Eupeodes latifasciatus (assembly GCA_920104205.1). NCBI lineage: Eukaryota > Metazoa > Arthropoda > Insecta > Diptera > Syrphidae > Eupeodes > Eupeodes latifasciatus. Next base: position 152,948,136 of record OV049925.1, read on the forward strand.
CCTATTTTAAATAACAGGTAGGGGTGCTAGCTAGCTGAGCTTGGCTTACGTCAAGCATTGACCCTAATCTTGCCAATTCATCGGCTTTCTCGTTGCCTAGTATATCGCTGTGGCCTGGGACCCAGCAGAGTCTAATGTTGTGCTATGCGCCAAGAACCTTAAGCTCTTCGCGGCAGCATGAAACAAGCTTTGATTTTACCTCAATTGCAGTAATCGCTTTTATTGCCGCTTGGCTATCAATGTAAAAGGTGATATCAGCTCGTGGTATCGCCATCATTAATACCTTTTTAGCAGCTGTTGTCACTGCCAGGACCTCCGCTTGGAAGAAGCTACTGTAGTGTGGAAGCCTAAGCGAGGCGGTTAACTTGAGAGATTCAGAATAGAAGCCTGCCCCTACACCAGTGTCCATTTTAGAGCCATCAGTATAGATAGCTATTGACAACTCAATAGAGTATGGTATATTATCTATCCATTCCTCTCTGCTTGGGATGGCAGCCTGGAATGGTTTATGAAAATCAAGTTCGGGTATTTTATAGTCTGCTGTAGTACTATGACCCATAACTTTATGAAGGATCTGGGCATGTCCTATGGAACTGTTCATCCAGACTTTAGTTTGACTAAGTCTCAGGGCACTTTTGGCCGCAGATTCTTGAACAAAGAGGTCTAGGGGAATTAGATTGAGTATAACTTCCAGTCCCGCAGTTGGAGTGGATCTCATTGCTCCCGTAATGTCAGTGCACGCAAGTCTTTGAACTTTTGTCAAAGTTTTCAGGTTCGTGCTCTTTTCTAAAGCTTTCCACCATACCAAATTACCATAGGTTAGTATTGGTATAATTATTGCCGAATACATCCATCTGATAATTTTAGGGTTTGGTCCCCAGGTTTTCCCGAAAATTCTATTGCAAGAGTAAAAGGCAATCGATGACTTTTTGAATGTATCTTTGGTGTTCAGGCCCCAGTTTAGTTTTTTATCTATTGTTGGAACACATTAGAAAAATCCATTTTAGTTTAAATTTTAAGGCGCCAGTTATAGCTATCATTGGTTTTCATCATTGAAAACAAACATTGTAACTTTTTTGACAGGTCGTTTATAGCAATCATTAAAAATTTGTGGCATTGAAAAAAATTTCCTGATTGTAATCCACCGAAAAGTTTTTACTGACAGAAATCTGTCATTGGAATTGTGTGAAATTGGAACAAAAATAATTTCGTTTCACTTTTAAACATAAAAGTATCAGCTGTTCAGCTGAATTTCCGTCCGGAAAATAGAAAAATACATTTTTAGAGAAAAAAAAATACGCGATTGAACTTTTTTTTCCTAAAAAAAAATACTTTGGGTGATTTCCGATCAATCAGTATATAATTTTCATTTCTAATCGAAAGCAAACATAGTCAAATATCGATTCAAAAATTTTCACGGATCGATTTCAATGATAGCTATAAGGGGCCGGTTATAGCTATCAGTAAAATCCATCAGTAAAATTTTTGTTTTTAGTTTTTGAACATGTTACAGATTTATTTCTAGCAAAAGATTTATGCAATAAGATGAATCCTATATTCAAGTTTTTTTTCAAAAAGAAACAATGCATTTAAAGTTTTATTTAATTTATAAATCCATTTAATTTTTTCAATGATGAAATTTCATTTTACTGAACAGCTGACTGCCAAAAGCCAAACAAAATTCCATTTCGTTTTACTGTTGGTGTTCCAATTTTTTACTGTTCCGATCACATCATTAAAAATTTTACTGATGAAAGCAGCAGTAAAAAAATTGTCTGAGGCGCGAAGCCTCAAAGTGACATTTAATTTAATGACGTAAATTTACTGATTGCTATAAACGCTCATCAGTAAAACATTTCAGATTCCTCCTGTTTCAAAATTTACTGATGGATTTTACTGATAGCTATAACTGGCCCCTAACTGGCCCCTAAGGCGCCAGTTATAGCTATCATTAAAATTTTCTGTCATTGAAAACATTTTCCTGATTGAAAGCCACCGAACAAATTTTACTGACAGAAATCTGTCATTGGAATTGTGTGAAATTGGAACACAAATCAGTGGAACGATTCGTTTCACTTTTGAACATAAAAGTATCAGCTGTTCAGAAAAATGAATTTCCGTCCGTAAAATAGAAAAATACATTTTTAGAGAAAAATCAATATGCAACTAAACTTTTTTTCTCAAAAAAAAATTCTTTGTGTGATTTCCGATCGATCGGTATATAATTTTCATTTCTAATCAAAGGGAAACAGCTTCAAATATCGATTTAAAAATTTTTCCGGATCGATTTCAATGATAGCTATAACTGGCGCCTAAATCAAAGATAAATCAAAGTCAAAACACCGAAAGTCACGAGTAAACAATTTGTTTTCAATTAAAAAATTAAACGTTAAAATTTCGCAAGCAATTAATATGCCGGGCAATTAAATTGATAATGAAAAGAGTGGAGAATTGCACTAAGAAATCTAGTACTAGTATTTTGTCGTTCAGCAGCTTACTGAAAGCACACCGAAATTTTTCATTTATGATTTCGTCATGTCATTTTTGTATGGGAATTTTCGTTTCGCATCAGCAGCGTACTAGGCTTTAATTGATGACGTTCAAAAAATAGATACAGTAAAACTCAAATATATGCCTCACGCTTAAGTACCTAACCCGCATAAAGTAGCTTTCATTTTTAAGAACCAAAATTTTAGATTTTGATATTAGATTCATTTTTTAAGTGCTTTTCACTTAATGAGCTTTTCCGCTTTGTTCCCTTTAATTTTGTATATTTTTTAGGTTTACTTTAAAAAAAATACGTATTTGAAATCGGTGAAGAAAAAACACAAAAACTTCTTTAATGTCTTAAAATTCAATAATAAAAAGGGAATACTCATGTTGAAGACTATAAAAAATGAATATTCTTTACAAAACTTTTTTTTAAGTTAAGATGAGTGCATAAGTGCAGTTAAGCGGTTTTCTTCTTCTTTTCTATGAAAGGGGAGCACTTAAGTTGAGGCATATATCCTAGTTCAAATTTGGGAATTTAAACACTATTGTACACTGAACTGTAATTTTCAAGGAACACGTTTATTTGCTGGTAGCATAAATGTTGAACATCTGTTTTTTTGTTTTAATGTCTCCTAAATTACGTGAACATAAATAAACAACATAACCTTGAAAAATAGCTGAGAAAAATCGTAAATTTTTGTAGTGTAGCCAATTAGAGGCAGAACAACTCAACCCTACAAAAATTAAAAGTGCTTACTTAAGATTAAACTTGCACTTAATTCAAAATAAGTTGCATTTTTTTGCTTAAGTTTACTAAATGGTTTTGGAATAACAACTGAAGTCAAGATATAAATTCAAATCAAAATATGTTCATTACTTGTTAGTACATGTCCTACATGTACCTTAAGTTGTATCTAGGCCAAAGAAACATTATTTTTAAATGTTTTCTTTGGTCTGGAAGCTCTCGAAACATTTCTGAAATGTTTCTCTGTTTCCTTTTCTAAACAAGAAACTTTGTTTGTTTCTCAAGTATTCACATATTTAAAGGTGCTTGAGTAGCTATTTATATACCTATATATATATATAAAATGTAGCGAAAAAGGTGGAGAGAATGTTGAAATGTTATCGAATTGATAAAAACTGAAATTTGACACAATTTTTGACTAAAATTTTTAAATTAAATTCAATAGAACTAACAAGGATGAGGTTGAAAAATATTTTAAAAAACATAGATTCAAAAATTGAAAACAAAGAAACATTTCTGAAATGTTTCTCAAAGCACCCACATCAAAGAATAAAATCGGAAACATTTCTGAAGCAAAACAAACTGAAAACAATATAAAAATAATTTTGTGTTCTTTTAAAGAATTCGTTATCTAAACAAAGTTATCACATCAAGTTTTTTTTAATTTTTATATTAAAAAAATATAAAATAATGTTGAAAACGGCTAAAATCGGAGTTCCTACATGAAAGCCTAAAGGGAAGCTTCCAATCGTTAGGTCATGTATGCTTTATATACAACTCGTCACTTTTACAGCTGTCTGAACTTACACATTGGCTTCTGTAGAATAAATGTAAGATTTCAACCTTTAATAGTTCTGCTTCTTACCTAACAGACCAACGAAAAAAACACGTCGTCGTGCTTTATTGCAGAAAGAATATTATTTCCATCAGTGGTGACTTTAAGTTTCTAAGGGGTTTTTGTTTACTACTATTTAAAATTAGATTTTTATCCAAATTTGAAAATCAGAATATAATTTCAATTTCAATAGAAATAGAAATGCAAAGTTCATGTTTAGATTCTAATGCTTTCAGCATTACAAAAAGGAAACTGACAACTATGTACTGTGTTACTTATTTTAAACAGAATACTTAGGCTGGGTAAAATACAAATACTTTATTCATGAAATTATTTAAATCAACGCATCGGAATAATTGGAGGAAAAATCAAATTTGAGGAGATAGAAAAGCCACTAAAAAGTTATCGTGACTTGTCGTCTGTGTTATTAATTGTTTTGATTCTTGTTTCTCATGAATAATCAAATATTTTAACTATTTTTCATAAACATTTCATTTTTTGGAGGGTTATAGAAAATTTGTTTTATTTCATGCCAAATATCTAACGCCTATTCCAAGTTTTATTAACTTTTTTTTTGTAAGAAAACTAATAATTCGATTTTTCTTAAAATTTAACCAGATGTCAAAAATGTGATTCTTGACAAATGACAATTTTTTTTGTCAGTGTTTTTGGTTTTAAAATAAAACCGTACCTTTTTTTTAAACTATACAAGTTTTGTATCACGTTACATTTTATAATATAAAATTTAGTTGCAATCTCTCGCGTTATTGGTTCGTGAGATTTTTGGGGTCAACCAACATTTTCTTTCTTTTTTGAAATTGCTTTAGGTAGTAAAAAAAAAACTCCCATTCATTTCTTTGAAAGCCCTTTCTGCATTATTATCTGTATAACAAAATTTATTTGCAGTCGATATCTCTGCAACGTACGTTCTTCTTTATTTAGATCCTGAGAAACGTCGATAAATGTCAACATTTTCAATTCGACAAATCGGACAGAGTACAATAACTTTCTATGGGAAGTTAATCAAGTAAGGGAGGAATTGTTTGATTTAGCCATGAGTTAATTTTGAATAAACTCAAGACTGCCTGAACTAATCTAGATGATACTTTATTTTAAAGTCACACAATACTAGATTTACTCAACAGTCAGTATTTACTATTTAAAAGACCGTACCCTATTTATTTCTATTTCTATATTTTAACACATTTTGCTCAAAATCGTAGCAAATTAAATGTTCTTCAAAAAGCTTCATCTATAAATTTTTATCAATGCTATCTTTCAAAAACTAATTTTCTTTGTGATCAAAAATGATGGTTTTGTTTTTATATTTTTCACCTTTTTTCAGATTGCTTAAATAAGAACAAAATTGGAGCAAAAGTTTTAGAACTTCTATCTTTTTGATACCAACAGAACAAAACCAACTTTTATGGAAATATTTTGTATATGTATTCTTCTAATGTTTTAGGATATAACAAAAATTAAAATCGTAAATAAACCCATATAAAATATATTTGGGTGATTATACAAAAGTTGGGTAACTTTTGAGGATATTTTGTTTACGATAGTTTTTAAATCAAACTTCTATAAATTCGGGTGTATATGATAGCTAATCTAATTAATATATTATTCCCAATCGGGCCAGTCACTTTTTTGAGTACATTGTAAGATATTTAAAAATTTCAGAATTTGACTGCCAGAGGACTGACGAGTATACACAGTTTTGAAAGTATTGTAATGAAATTTAATACAAATTAGTAAAAATCTCTTAGGATCTAATAATGATCACTTAAAATCACTTAGTAACAATTAAAAATAATTATTAATATGTAACACTAGGAGAAAATACTACATCAGTTTTCAAAACAGACTTCTGACATTTAACGTAACGTTATTCACTAGTGCGACCCGCAACTAACTTTATTACCAACATTAAAATTCAAAGTGGGATTTGACGTTGAGTCGGCGATATTTCGCACGAATTTTAAATTTAAATAACACACAAGAAACTGACGAATAAAACTGAACACACAATTTCTTATTTTTTTAAATAAAGTGGAGAACACTGCATTATGAAAGTTGTAGTATATATTTAACTATATACATCACAGATTGTAATAAATTGATAAGTTTTCTCAAATCAATGATAATGTTTAATAGACAGTCACTTAATGGTTGGTTTTCAGGGTTGTGACATGCCAGAGGACTGACGTTTTAAGAACTAATTGTGTTGTTTTAATAACTTGTATTCAAAATGAAGAACTGAAATTGGGTGACTAAATAAAGGTCTTTCCATTGTTTTAAAATAAATTGCAATCTCAATAAAATATTATCAGACTTTGTATATATTGGTTGATGACATCGAGTTACCCAACTTTTGTATAATCACCCATTTATTAATTTTTTGTCAAGCTGCGTTTATAAACCTAATTTCAGATTTTGTAATATAATCTTTATTATTTTGACCGACAAGTCATCAATTCTCATAATTTTCACATTTTCTAAATCAATAAAAACAAGAATTAAACTCACCCAGGTATTTGCAAACAATTGTCCAAACGATATCGTAGTTCTTCAGTAAAATTAGCCCACAGTTGTGCCATTCCACTCTTACCACCAAAATGTGCATTGCAAGTGGCCAACAAACAACTCAACCTCGCAACCAAAGAATCACATCCTGCTGACTTAATGCGAAGTGGATCGAACTTTAAAAGAAAAACAAACATTTCAGAAACGTTTTTTCCAATGAAAATTATCAGAATTAATAATTTACCTTGTTCTTGGCATTCTTGGAATATGGAAACAAAGCTTCCGCTTGCATATCTGGGAAAATATAGCTGATCATTTGCAATAACTCGGCATCCTTAATTGGTCCGGCGAGTTTCTTTTGAGGTGACCATTTCCTGAAGGGCGAAGCAGTCACATCAAATTTGGACTTGGTAAGTTGATCCAAGGGATTTGGTTCATCTCCAGTGGCACTGCCATAACTCCGTCCAACATAACTCTCTACGGTTTGAATGCTTTTCTGGAGATCCAAATAATCGTCAAGAGCACTTGACAAATAGCTTCTGGCTCTGGTTTTAGCACGAACTGACCAGGCGTGAGCCTTCGATGCAACAAAGTCGGTGTAGTTGGCTGTGTCAACAGCAACATTCTCGGCTATATCTGGCCAGCAGCATTGAACCAACAATTCAGTCTTTGAATCACTGAAATAGCCATATGGCAGGGCTACAAAATACGTTCCCTCCATTGGAGTCTCATCTAAAAGAGTTTCACTTTCCGCGGCTGGGTTGACAAAAAATGGAACCTTCATTTTGTGGGTGTACTTTGTGATGTTCCCCAGAGCGTAAGTCTGACGAACAGACACTGTAGCTGGCCGATTAGATCCTCCGCTTCGCTTCTCCTTGAAAAGGTTCAGCAGCCCAGAGAGGTATTGACATGAGGGCATAGCATTTTCCAGAGCAACAACATCGAAGTTGATCCTTACAGATTGGCCAACCCAAGATCCGAGGAAGAAGTTCCATGACGGATTGAAGACCGGAATGAATATGGGCACTGCTGAGTTTGACTCCGCTGCGACGACATTGGCCGAGCTCAAAAAGAAGCTGCAGTCATTTGTATTGGAGATATATCCATGAGCTTGCTCCACCAAAATAAAACGTCTCAAGCCATACCACTTGGCCAAAAGATGAGTGTCATTAGTGTCCGAAGGACAGAATGTATTCTCTAAACTGGTGAGGTCAGAGAAGAGTTGTGGTTGCTCCGGGATCGTAGATTCCTTGGTCTCGTCTTCCGGGATTTCAGCTTGATAATAACTGACAATGAATTCTTTCTTACCCAACTTCAAAGTCTCGGTTTTGATGTTCCAATTGGTATTGAAGAGTTGGTCTTTCTTGAGTGGTGGACCTTTGTCTGGGGCCGATAAATTCCAATCTTGAATAATCTCTCCTAGTTGTGCGTTAAATGACTCCCAGTCGGATTTGGTACTGAAGTCTTCACGATAGAAACCATTTTCATCGATTTCTTCAGCCATATTTTGGAATTATCTCGAAGAACTTATTAATATTTTGTTTTCTTTATTTTTTGAACAGAAATTCGCGACGACAACACGACGACGTAAATAAAGGAATTTTTGAACTGTCAACAAAACAAAAACAAAAAGACAAAAACAATGTTGCTATAAAAATGAGAGTCTCCAGTTCAGGGAATGAATTATAGGAGGTGGTGGATTAGGCATCTTTCACACGGAGATAGATAAAATTAATGGCGAATTAACATGTATTGTTTGTGTTTCTATAATCGTGAAGAAATAGAGAGCGAGGTAGATTTATATAAAAACCCGAATGTGTAATAAAGTAACCTTACAAAGATTAGCATGATCTGAATTATGGCACTTCCTACAATCTGCACTACATTTTAAGACTACTATCGCTATGTCTGCTATTACACGATGAAACTGGATTCATGCGACACTTCAAACAACAAAAGTGCAAAAGAGAAAAGAAACTCAAAAACATGAGACGGAAGACGGAAGAAAAGAAACCAATGTCGCATGGGTAAAGTGTTTCGTTTGTCTATTGGACGTTTCTTTCTGCTCTTGTCTGTTTTTTTTTGTCTGAACTGTCAAAATATATTCGTGAATATGGTTTCAACAGGATCGAGTAACAAAAGTCATTTCAATATTCTTTTTGTGCAGATTTAAATGAGAAGAATAATGTTGATCCACCATAAAGTATCTGCCGTTTCAAGAAAATCCTTATTTGCTCTAACAATTGACTGTGACTTAATTTTTGCATTTGATAAATTTGTCCATTAAGAACGTAGCATTGTTTTTACGGAAATCCATTCAGCAGCGGAAGAAGAGATTGGGAAAAATAAAAGGTAAATTATTTCTTATTAATTAGTAATTTAAATTGATTGTGGAGATCTCTGGTTCCCGAGAGTTTTTTATTTAAATAAAAAAGATAAGATCCCTTAACAATTTATTTTACATGAAATTCTGGTTCCACCATAATTTTACTCCCTTTTAAGACTTTAAAGTCTCCAAAGATCAATGACATTTCCTGATAAATTAACGTAAAGGTTATTGTTTATCTCTTCCTTAACACGTTCAAAGATGTCAATTTTCTTCCGTTTGTCCTGCACTAAATATTATTCGCCAAACTATTTCCAAGGACATGTAAAAACTCTTGAAGGATTCGGCTTTAATTTCTCATCCTCCTCATCTTTAAACCCGTTTTGAGGTGTCAATTTAATTCTGTTTGTCCTCCATTAAATGTAATTTGCTAAACTGTCAGTTATTCCATTTCAAGTCAAGTTTATCATTTCACTTTCCACATTAAATTCAAAGATTAATTCATTGCATAACCAATTGTCAAAATGTATGTTGGAAATTTGTGTTTCGTTTTTTTAAAGAACTTTAATGTTAAGTTGGATATTAAAATTATTCATGTGATGACAGAAAACATGCGTTAACCTGATAAGTCAGATAAATTTATCGTGACTGAAACTGCCAACAGTATGGGAATTAATTTTGCATATTAGATACATTTAGCTCATGCATTTGATGCGGTAATTAGAATTGTAACCCTGTAAACTTAGGAAAGTCAGTTCTGTGTTTAATTTGACAATTTTATAAAAAACAATCAAAAAATTGATAACAAATTTCACGAAGAAAGAAAAGCAAAAAGATAAGAAATCAAATAAAACAAGGCAGTTGTGTGAATTTTTTGGAACTGTATTTAGAAAACAAACAGAAAAACAACTGCGCAAAATGCGCGTACCACCGACCAGCCTGACCGGTTTCTATCAGAGAAACTGCAAATTCAGGTTTGTTTCTTTTGTTCTAAAAAAACACATTAAAATACTCAATCGAACACATCTAAATTCAGAGCGAACACATCCCTTGGAGATTTGCGCGGCGGCCATTTTTGTACAAAACCCACACTTGACAGCTCCAATGTCAAAAATAGTTTTTGTAGAAAATAGATTTTAGAGTTTATTTTCCCAACCAGAAAATTTGTAAAATAAAATTTAAAAAAATTATATTTTTCTAAAACCAAATAATGAAATAGATTGAGCCAACTGAATAACGAACAAAAACCAATCCGAAAATTAATTGTAAGTATGAATAAATTGCGTTGCTCCGCACTCGGGTGACTCGGGTGTTAGGTTTTCGCGCCCAACCCCCCGGGAGACGAAGACGACCGATGGTCGTGTGTGCCGTCACCGTCGTCATCCCCCCTGCGCCAACGCCAAAGCCATCGACGACCATAGGCAAAGGCAAAGGCGAAGCCAAAATTCAAGTCTAAAAATGGACGCGTGCGTTGCCTCTAGCCATCGCTGCCGCGCCGTGCCGTGCAGCGGCCGTTCAATTTGCTTATCCTTGATCTTCATTATTCCATCTAATTTTTTCAGGTGGTGACGCAGGCATAATGATCAAATCCTCGCAGGAGCAAGGCTTTCGTTTGCGACCCAACGAAACAACCATTTCCGCAGTAGACACCTTGAAAACGTCTTTTCTGCCCAACCTCAGCATAGACGCGCACTTCTGTCCTATGTGCGGCCAGAGCTTCCCACGGCAGAATATACTCACCGAGCACATGCACGCCTGTCACCCCTCTGAGATGCTCTTCGCCGCCAGCAACCTCAACCGCATCGAGTATCCGTGCCTCAGCTGTGATGAAAAATTCTCTTCCGGAACGGAGCTCGATGAGCACAATCGTGTCGCCCACCAGGCGTTCCGCTTCACCCGGTGCGTGTCGTGCGGCCTGTATGGCATCACCACCATCGACGGCGACTACAAGTGCGTCCATTGCGGCAATACGTGCGGCGTATCCCCCGCGAGTACGATGGCTGCTGTCGGCCAACCCATTTATCTGGAGCAGCCGCATCCACCAATGCAGAACAATTATCCACCAATGGTGGAGGACGATGAGGATGGCGACGTCGACATTATGCCGAAAGTGCCTCCCCTAACGATACGACTGCCCAAGATTAAAGAGGAAGCAGCCGACGCCAAAGAGGAGGCATCATCAGTGATTCAGGAGAATCCGTCACCCTATCATCATCTTCCGCTTGCGCTCCCGCCTCCGCCTCGGAGGGAAGAGAACGATGTGAAGCCACCGCTGCCGTTGTCGGGGACAGGGCCACATCCACCTCCGCCGCCACTCAACGCCAACGCCAATGCTAACAACAAGATTCGACACAAATGCCCAGAGTGTCCGCGTACGTTCAAGACCCAAGGCACCCTGGCCATGCATCGGAAGATCCACAGTGGAGAAGCAGAGTGAGTTAGGACGAACCTCTCAATTCGGCCCCAAACAAACCATTCTAACTACAATTCTCCTTTTTTTTGTTCTCTTCTTCTCTTTTCTCTTCCGCAGTTACACGCCAAAAGAACGACCCTACTCGTGTTCGTACTGCGGCAAGTGCTTTACACAGTCGAACACGCTTAAACAGCACACTAGAATACATACAGGTGAGAAACCATTTAGATGTGGATATTGTGGCAGGGCGTTCACTGTAAAGGACTACCTGAACAAACATATCACAACTCACACGGGTGAGGATTTATTCAAAAATCAAAAAAATCAATCCAAACAAAATCTAAAAACATTTTTTAACTAAACAAAAATTTCAACCATTTTCTTATAATTATGTGTCGTTATTTTTGTTTTAAACAAAAAACAAAAAATCTACTTTTTTTTTTTTTAATGTATGTACATAAATGACAAAGAAGAGAAAAAAGTTAATTTATGACTAAACCAATTTTTTGACTAGAGGAATAGGGAGGGGGAGGGGAAGGGGTGTTAAAGTGTGTCATTTGTCTTATTCATTTTCGAGTTATTATCGTTTATTGCATTGGGAGTGGAAATTCGCTTTGTTATATAAATTAAATACAAGTTGCTTATTCTCAGCTCATGGTTCGATGGGCAAACAAACCACTCTCGCTCCTCATTTCAATCATTTTATTTTATTCAAAACAAAAAAGAAAATATGTAATGATTTATCCTAGGTCAATGTTTTTTTTTTTTTTTTCTTTCTGTCAAGGGTCGTTTTGTGCGTCACCCTGAAGTTGATAGTCATTTCTAAATGACCTTCATTGTCTTTTAGTTTAGATGATAGAGAAGTGACATCTCTTGTGAAGAAGATTGTGGTTAGAGTTGTAGTTTTTAGGGATTATTTTAAGTCTTATCATACCACATTTCAAAGAGTATATAAAAATCGAAGTATTGTCAAGAAACAAAAAAGATAATATATTTCTATTCATGTATGATGAAATGGTAAACTAGCTAGGTTCTAGAAATCGATGGAAATCGAATTTGAAAAATGAGTAAATTTGTTTGCAGTGTTCCATTTTGCAATTGATTTTAAAAACTTCCCCAAACCGTTTAAGCGAAATCAAAATAGGAGCTTTCATCGGCCTAAAAAGACGAAAAATCTATGGCGTCGTGTTGAATTTCTCCACTTTTTAATTTTTTTTTTTTAATTTTATTTCGAATAAGACTGAATTACAGAAGCCACTTATATATTCAAGACTTAGTTTTGTTCCTCTTTCCCCTAATTCTGAATTTTGTGTGCCCAATTTTCTGGTGCCCTACTATGTAACTCGATTCTACTTTTGATTCTATTCGAAACTCATTTCCGATTCTACTTTCAAATCGTACTACGTATGAAAGTAGAATCGAATGCCGGTTATACCAACTTGTTTTCAAAAAAAAATTCTACTTTCGAACGAGTATCGAGTCGTTTGACAGTTTTAAAAACACAAATAAAACATCAAATTTTTGGACAAGAATAATTATAACAAAAATGGACACCGTTGGAATTTGGTTTAATTTGCAAGGAAATGAAGAACGGTACGAGAAGCAGAATAAGAGATAATTCCAAAATAATGGAGCTGAGTGAGAAAAGGTTTGCACATATAGGGTCCGCCATCGAACGTTTTTTTTTCAACTAGTGCTTATTTCGTGAATGGTTACACTTAGCTCATGTCTGATTTCACAGATAATTAGTTTTATCTTTCCGCTGAAAGAATATGGTTGTGTATACGCTTCATCATCTTTATGTATGTAAACAAGCAAAATTGTCGCAGTTGGGGCACAGAAACCCCGCACGCATACATTGAAAAGCCGATACACCCAAAACGAGTCACTATTTGGTGCGGATTTTGGTCCAGAGGTATAATTGGGCCATTTTTCATCGAAAATGAGCAAGCAGTGGCCGTTATAGTCAATAGTGATCGTTATAGGGCCATGTTGAACGAATTTATGTTCACAAAAGGAGGAGGATATTGGCAAAATTTAGTTCCATAAGGACGGCGGCGCGGGTGGCGCTACGTACCACACAGCCGAAGCTACACTCGATGTTTTTATAACGTTTTCAAAAAAAAAAGTTATTTGGCAGACCCTTTATATATACGGTAGAATATTTGAACGCATTCTGGATGAAAAATATATACTTTTGTTTTAGTTTTGTTAAGAACTATCGTCTTTCTAAACACCATATCATCCGACATGACTACTCGCAGAAGACAAAATGCTGTTCTGATTATCATTAAGTTATCAGCAGCATTGAAGTTTTTGGCAACAAGAGGTTACCAAAACCAAATCGGTGGTGACAAGAACGCTGAACGTGAACAGCAAACCATGTCAAAAATACTTGCCGAAGTTTTGACTTTGATGAATTTTGAAATGAATGAGGAAGAGGAACGAAAGTCCAAACGTTGTTTTTGGCAAAAATCACGAATTCCCGGTGTAATTGGGGTGGTAAAATAATAAAACACAAAAATTTGAATGAAAAACTTTCAAATTCAAATTGCATATTAATAATTTATAACATTTTACTTACACTTTGACAAAAAAAAACTTCGTTCGCAAACACATTTGATGTAGAGTGATTATTTTCGATTTTGCCTTGTTTTGAATTCTACTTTCGAGTTACGTACATAGTTCCTCGTTTATTCGAAAGTTCATAAGAATATAGTTGGCACTACTAGAACTATTCGATTCTCGTTTGCTCGAAAGTAGTCAAATAGATACATAGTACCAATTTTTCGAATTCGAGCAATTTCATTGTAGAATCGAGTTACATAGTAGGGCCCGTTTTTTTTCCGATTTCCTAAATTCTTGAATATAAATTGAAACGATGGTTTCGAGTGGAACTTTGTTAAGGATTTTGCAAGAAGTTCGTTCCCTAGAATTATGTTTTTCCAATTTCGCACGTTGAGGTCACCTTTAGCTTGTCCTTGCCTCCTCATTCGATTAAGTATATACAAATGTTGACAACTTACACTTGATTATTTTATAAGCCCTCGTTAAGAACAGCGAATTAAGTGTTCGATTCAAAGAGAACATCAAATAACTCATTTCGTAGCTGTTATTTTTATGGTCACTTCAAAGGGAAAAGAGATATTTGCTTTGCTCAAGCACCGAAGTTCACTTTTCTAAATATTACGACATCTTAGATTTCTCAAAAACTTTAGCTTTGAGTCTAATGTTCAATTTGCTTAAGTCCAATAAATTCTATAATCTCCTCAATATTTTTGCAGGTGCAGCAAAATTAGAGTAACATAAAACCTTCTTACATTGGGGTATTTTAGTTGTTTTTTAAGCTTAGCTTAAAACAATTTGTAGTTTACTTTTCTATAGCAGTGTACAAGTCCATAAACCCCTCCAGGTTATAGTCGGTTATTTTTTGTTTGATTCTACATCTACATCAAAATTTCTTCTGCTCTCTATAATGGTTACCAAGGTAGCATTTCTGTGAGTGCCTAAACGCTCTGCGTTTCGTTATTTTTTTAAATTTTGTTTTTGATTTTTGTTTGTTTTTTTAATTAACTTCGTTTTCCAAATACTTCGAACTACGATCATTTCTTTCTTCTCATTTTGTTCTTCTCATATTTTGTACTTTTTTTTTACGGCCCTATACCCATTTGTCAAAAATTATTTTCAAAATGAATCATCATTGAAAAAAGTGGAATTTACGTTTGCTGATCATTTTCGAAACAATATACATAATAGATCCTTACAATTTCTGCGCCATGGCAAAAACAATGTTTTATTCAAATATTCGGTACTCGCACTTCTAGGGATTGTGATCTGCTTACCCTTGAGCTTATACATATGTAATCAAGTTGGGAATGCGATCTTAGTCTCGTTAAAAAGATTTTTGTATGGTTTCATTTTTTTTTTGGAGTTTGCAAGTTTTTAAAATAACGCCAATCAAATGATGGTTCTTTTTTTTATTGGACCTGTTTTTGTTTTTAAGCTTGGAGGAGACAACTGAGCAATCAAAATCTATGTTTACTTTTAAACTTAAGCCGGTAAACTGTGTAAAAATTAAAACAATTTTGATTTTTGCCCAAACCAATTTGTGCAGCTATTAAGATTCGTGAATGAGCTCTGAATAAAAACCGAGCTGATGAAGTAAGGAGCTGAGCGCTGTTAACTTCAAAGCCAGCGATATCCTTCTTTTTTAATTTGTAACGAATAATAATTTTGTTGTTGGCAACGGCCGCCTAGTCACTGATAAAGTATCGGTTCCCATCGATCAACGAAATCAAGCATCAGCGGTTAGTAGACAGATGAGGGACCGTCTCGAAACCTTCCGCGTGCTGTTGTCATGTGTTCTTTCTGTCTGTTGTTCTTTTTCCGCTGTCCTTCTGTTTTTTATTAATGTCTTGTGTTGTTATCACCTTATATAGTCTTAGTCGCTTAAGGTGCTGTCTCTACTTTGCACATTTATGTGCTGAGTAGTATGAAATGTAATGTAATGTAATTTTGTTGTTTTAATTTTTAGAGTATTTCAGTTTTACACTCAAGTATGTTTCATAAATGAGAGTTGTAAGTCACTAGGCCCTTTTTCTTCTCAATGGACTGTTGCGTCGCCTAATTTGTTTATTTTCTTATATTTCATAATTAGTTCGGAGCACTCTGATCAAACTCTGCTCAGAGCATACTCCACAGCTTAAGCCCTATGCTGTGCTCTGCTCAAATTAAAAAAAGAAAAGTGTCTAGTTGCGCAGTCTCGTAATGTTGTTCATGTGTCTTTACACCTTCACCTTCAACTAGCCACAAATAGTTATCATTGTAGCCTGTAATGAAATTACATTCGATTAGATTCTATTACTTCGCTTTCTTTCTTGGCGTTCGAACATTAGCGAAGTCCGTACGCTCTTCGACCAAAAGGTTTTTCTTTAACCCTGAACCGGTTTCTTGTAAATATTGTGTGGTTTTTGACGGATAACACAAAGTGTGCACGAAATAAGCGTACTAGGAAAATTTAAACAATCATTACGATGCAAAATTTGCTCAACGGTTTAAGCATATTCTTGAACTGAAAACTAAGCGATGAATCTTTATGTTACCAAAACAAATGTGCATTTTGTCCCCCTTTTAAACGAGACCAGTTTCGTTTTCCTAACTTAACTATAGGTAGTGCTAGATTTTTTTTTAAAAAACAAGCCATTTCTCTACCATGAATTGTATAAAGATTCTTTTCCAGCGGCACATCTAGAACTTGGAATTCTTTACTTATTGTTCAGAAAATCAAAGCCAGTGTGCATATTTCCCAATTTTCCTGTCGTTTGCACTTTGTTTAGACGTGTTAGGCATGGTAATTTATTTATGTATTTATTGCTTAGTCTTTAATTTGATCAGGATAAGTTGTTATTTCGAATATTTGTAGACACAAATAAAGAGTGGTCATGTAGTTAAGATGGGTTAGGTTAAGCTGAAGTAGCTGTGATAAAATGAGACATACTTAAGCCAATTATCGGCTTCTTGTTATAACATATTAATCTTGAGTATTTCTTTAAGCTTAGTGAAATTTATTTTAGCTCAAAGCGTTTGAGACTTTGTACAATAAAATTTTGCTAAAAAGGTAAAGAGAAGCAATGTATCAAGTTAAATGTCCTACTTTCTTGATGCCTGGACCCTGCCTGTAAATACACAAAAAAGAGATTTCATTTCTATCTTTATTTATGTTTTCATTCTAAGTTTTACGTTTATCATCCACCTCGAATATCATACATTTTATTTGGTTCTAATTTGTCAATTTTAAACTAATATGTCAGGTTTGAAGGAAGCACCATTTGCGTTGTACGATTATATCAATAAATGGAACAAGTTTCAATGTTGCTATCAGGGATTATTTTAAATTTCTTAAGAACCAAACAAACTTATTTAAATATTATGCATAGATTCTACGTTTTTGTTGTACTTTGTAAGAGTTTAGAAGTTTAAATGCATTCCAGAGGATCAAAAATGTCTTTCCAATTAAATAATTCTAAGTTTATTAGGGAATTTCATAAATATAAACATTTTTCCATAAGTTAACCCCATTGAGGATTTATCCATTAGGTCCGACGATGAAATCAAGGACATGCTAAGTTTTTTGAAGAAGTGAAATATGTCATTATTAAAAATCATTGTCATACCCAACATCGTAGAACATGGTTAAAAAACCGGGATTGTTTTTAATTTTTCTATTACATTTATAATGTTCTTTCAAGATTATTTTTTTTCAATACTTCCATCAATTTATTTAACTTCATTATTTTTCATTTTCAAATATTTTCAAATCTAAGTGTCGAGAAAATCGTTAATGTACCTTAGATACAAATACTTACATTTTTATATTTGTTGTTTTTTTTTTTTACAGGGGAGAAGCCTTTTCGATGTGTCTATTGCAACAAGGCATTCAGCGTCAAAGATTACCTCACCAAACATATTCGCACCCATACGGGGGAGAAGCCATACGCCTGCCCATACTGCGACAAGCGCTTCACCCAACGGAGTGCCCTCACCGTACACACGACCAAACTGCATCCTATATAATATATGAATTATATAGACAACTTAACTCCCTCAAAAGAATCATGTTTTACCCTTCAATTGTGTTTTTTCTTATTATAAAATACCTATACTACAATTACAAAAACAAAAACCTCCAAAAGACTGTCCAGTAGTTTGAGGGGGGGATAGATTCCCATTAACAAAACAACCACACACTTAAATTGCACGCAACCCAAGTGGGGGAGATCTTTGTACAGTTAAACAAATAAAGAAATTGTGGATATCGAAACGGATGGACCTGGAGCTTGGAGTAAAAAGAATGACGGTGTGGAAAATAGATCTAACATTAATTGTGTTTTTTTTTTGTAAGAATTTTAAATTATTAACTTTTTTTTTTTGTTTTTTTTTTTTTTAATTTTTTTAATTAAAAATAACTCTGTTTAATTTTTAATATCTTCAAATACTTCTCTTTTTCTTTTTACTAAAAGTAAAAACAAAAAAAAAAAAACAAAAACATTTTGTGAACAAAGTCATAATTTTATATATTTAAAGAAAAACAAATTCTAGAAAAAAACAATATCTAGCACAATATTATTATACATTATAACTCTTAAGTTGAAAAACAATCAAATTTAAACTAAATAAGCAAACTAATGAGATTTTGTGAAAGCAATACTTAAAGAAAAAAAAAAAAAACAAATTAAAAATATTTAAAGAAATAAAAGAGGTATAAAAAAATATAATCTTTCAAAGGATTACAAAAAAAAGACTTAAATGTGTTTTATTTAAGGATTTCGTTTGCTTGTTTTCTACTGAATCCTACAATAAAAACAAGAATTCAACATTATTTATTCAAAAACTTCAAAGTAAAATATTCATTTTGAATATCTGTACATACAGTCGTGGTCATACAATTAAGCCACAAAACGAATGTACCCTATTCTCTTCAATAAAGCTTTCCTGTATCACTTTGTGTCTGTTTTTTTAACGGTTAACAACTAACATTATCTCAATATGAAAACCGTATGTCACCTAAGGTTCAAAGATGTTTTGCCTTTAAACAAAGCGCTTTATTTGTTGTTAAGTCGCAGTGCAGGTGGTCACATAATTAAGCCATTACATTTGAAACAGGTACTTTTATATTATTCCATGTAGATATTTTATCAAAATGTATTAAAACTGTTTTATTATTAAGGAAATGTATTATTAAAAATTAAAATATTTAATTGATAACAGATATGGGAAAAAATAAAACCTCTACTCCATGTGAAAGAAAAATTATTGTCAAATGCTTCAAAAAGTACAAAAATGTTATGAAAGTAAGCAAATTACTAGGTTTTACTAGAGGTAAAGTTAGGAACGCAGTTCAATATTTTAAAAAACACCAAACCTTTGAGAACCTACCTCGAAAAAAGCCACGAAACACGACTCCGGCTGAGGACAGAACATTAGTTAGGCTTTCTAAAGTGGATCCATTTTTAACATCCGTCCAATTAAGAGCCCAAATGGAGGATAACTATGATGTACAATTATCAGCAAGAACCATACGCAGGCGACTTCAAGAAAAAAATTTGAATGGACGAATCGCTAGACGTAAGCCCAACCTGTCAAAAAAAAATATTGCTCGAAGAATGAGGTTTGCTAAAGAACACCTTTATAAAAGTCCAAATTTTTGGAATTTGGTCGTGTGGAGCGACGAATCCAAGTTCAACGTTTTTGGCAGTGACGGAAGACAGTATGTGAGGCGTCCTCCATTGAAAAAATTAGACCCGAAATATAAAAAAAAAAACTGTAAAACATGGAGGGTTTTCCGTGATGGTTTGGGGATGTTTTACATCATCAGGAGTTGGTCCATTGGTGCAAATTCATGGAAATATGACAGGAGAAATGTACAAGGACATTTTGGACAGTCATTTAAATAGGGATTATGCTGACAATTTACCGTTAGCCTGGATATTTCAACAGGACAACGACCCGAAGCATTGCTCTCGGGTCGTTAAATCATGGTTTGAATCAAATTCAATTCAAGTCCTGGAGTGGTCTGCTCAAAGCCCGGATCTGAACCCCATAGAAAATCTATGGGGTATCATGAAAAAAGCAGTTGCGGCTAGAAAACCTACGAATAAGGCTTCTCTTTGGAACATTGTTAAAGAAGAATGGTCAAAAATAACTCCTGCCCAGTGTTCATTGCTTGTAGGTACAATGCAAAAAAGATGCGCAGAAATAATAAAACAGAAAGGATATTCAACTAAATACTAGCTGCACAGAAGGTAAAAAAGTTGCTCTCAATAGGGTTAGTTGTTTATAAAAGTACTTCATTGCAGATGGCTTAATTACATGTCCACTTCCAAAATCGATTAAAACAACATATAATTACTATAATGAGTTTTTCAAAGATATTTTTTAAAAATTAAATATCATCTGAACTTCTAGTTACTAAATGTATATTTTGGATAAATAAATTAATTTATCACTGTGTTAAGTTTCTTCATTTTTAACGAAATCTCTTGCTATATATTGATGGCTTAATTGTATGACCACGACTGTACATATGTACATATGTATATAAACCGATAAATAAATGGTTCTTCATTCATTAAAGTAAAAGAAATATATTGATGGTTGGGTTTCACTTTTACTTCAAATAAAATTAAAATCGAAACAAAAAAAAAATAAATAAAACTCGTGTTTTAAAGAACTCCCAATCATTGGAGTAGCTTTTACATATATATGCTTCATTGTTAACGCTTCCTTAAAGTTACAATATTTTCCAACCAAATTAAAAAAAAGCGAAAATTATACCGATATTCAAGCCAGGAAAACCACCTAACAATCCAAAGAGCTGTCGCCCAAACAAGTATATTTAGTAACCTTAGAAAAATATTTAAAAAAGTTATCAAAATAAAACTTGTCGACTTTCTTGAGACCCCAAATGTCATTCCAATCAAACAATTTGGATTTAGGCCAGCTCATAGTACCACGCATCAAGTACCTACTTGGAATATGTAACCATATTAAAGAAAAACTTACTGCGAAACAGTGTACTGGTCTTTTTCTTTTAGATGTTGAAAAGGCTTTTGATAGTACTCGTATATGGCATGATGGTGTTCTTCATAAACTCAAGGTCCTTGGTTGTCCTTTTTTTCTTATTAAAAATAATAAAACAAAATTTTTTTGGAAATAGAAAATTTCAAGTTAATTTAAATAATAAACATTCCTGTTTAAAAAATATAACCTCCTCCATTGAAAAGAGGACATTGTTTAATATAATGGGTGATTTTTTAAGAGCTTGAGAACTTTTTTAAAAAAAAAAACGCATAAAATTTGCGTAAAGCGCGAAACACATTTCGAACCGAACACTGATTTTGGTAATAAAATTCAATGATTTGCAAGCGTTGCTCGTTAGTAAGTCTATTCATGATGAAATGTCAAAGCATACTGAGCATCTTTCTCTTTGACACCATGTCTGAAATCCCGCGTGATCTGTCAAATACTAATGCATGAAAATCCTAACCTCAAAAAAATCACCCGATACATCAAGTTGCAAGGCAAAATTGAAATTCTCAATCAAAGATTATATTTAAAATGTAGTGACTCAAAAAATGTATTAATACAAAATTAAAAAGGTCAATAAACAATAATAACTTCAAAATGTATTATTTAATTACATGTTTATATATTTTGTATTTATCTACATTATTAATTATTTGTTTGTTCATTAATTTATTTTGTTGTTTGTTTATTATCTTATTTATTTTATATTTATTTATTTATTTATATATTTTTTTCATTTATTTATTAATTTATTTATTTATTTATTTATGTATATGTTTATCGTAAATTTATTTATATGTTTATTTATTTATTAACTAGCTTATTATTTATTTATTTTTTCTTGAATTTCATGAAATTGCTTTTTAAGTTTTGATTATTTATAATATACATAAAATTGTTTACCAACCTGGTAATTACCTAGTTTAAAGTTTTTATCTAGTCATTTTTCTACAAAATACATTTAAATCCTAATTAAATTAAAGTTTTTAAACACAATTTTCCTTCCAATGTAATCTTTATTTCCAAATTAATTATATAGAATACAATTTTTTAGTTGTAAGATATAATTTAAATATCAAATCTCTGAGCAAGCTGCGTATTTTTATATTGTAAATCCTATATCTATTTAAAAATAAAGTATTTAGGTATCTTTATAAATTGAAAAATAGTGGACACATTTAATTTGACGATTGAATGAGTGTTTTCAAGACTAATAGAAGTTCGTATTGATCTGAATTGGATAATTAGGTGAAGTTTTTAAAATCAATCGAAATACGTGACACTGAAAACAAATGCACTTATTTACGAATTAAGTTTTAACTACTTGTTTAATTTAAAATATGAAAAAAGGGTTTATTTTATATTATACTCTGCTTTGACATTTAGAAGTACAAGGGCCGGGGCCCTACTCTGCACTACGTATCGAAAGGGAACCCTCTCCGAAAGTGGTTTTCGTTCTAGTTTTGATTTTGAACTTTGTAAAACATTCGAAATGGTAAAAATATTACTCAATACTTTTCCATTTTAAGGATTATTTTTTTTTCCAGTCTCGGCTTATTTCTGATGATATCTAGCAAATGAAATAAAAAAAATGTAATAAATTACAAACAAAGAAGGTATGTATAAAGAAAATATGCTTTTAAACTTTTTAAATTATGTACAAATTTAAAAAAAGAATCCATTCTTCTGTGGTTTGATGAACAAAATGTTGAAGAACGTATTGATCAAAAAATTGCACGGAACAAATAAAATATAATGGAAATGTCTAATAGAAGGTAAAATTTTGGTTATGTCAAAGTTTCATTTAATCACGTAACTATTTTTTATTATTTCAGTTTAATGAAGAATTTTCCTTTTGAAACCCACTTTTTGGTATGTTTTAAATGCCTGCCATAATGAAACTAGCTATAACTTTAAAGATCTTAAGTCAACGAGGCTATTACCACCAATTAGGTCATTCCCATGCATTGCAAAGAAATAACTTCAAAATCCATTGCAAATGTATACAGCGAAATAGAAAAAATATTGTGTCCTTAACCCCTACATATGTACATATGTAAATGTTTTTAAATGTGCCTTAGATGAGCACTCATAAA
Source organism: Eupeodes latifasciatus (assembly GCA_920104205.1). Lineage (NCBI taxonomy): Eukaryota > Metazoa > Arthropoda > Insecta > Diptera > Syrphidae > Eupeodes > Eupeodes latifasciatus. Next base: position 152,971,155 of record OV049925.1, read on the forward strand.
TTCCACCAACATCTCAATTCTTTGAAACTCAAAAATGATGAGAAAAACTTTAAGTACTCTGTTTTCAATTTTTTGTATTAAAGGTATTGTAAAATTACCCCTGATTTGTTACAATTCAAAACTTCAAACGCGTTTATCTCGATACTGCAGTTTAAAAGCTGAACTTATAAGTCAGATTTCAGACAATTTTCAACCGATTGAATTAAAATTAAATTTTAAATCATTGAATCGTTATGTTTACAAAATTACAGGACCTGATAATCCGGTCATTAACATCTTAAAAACGGTACGTCTACGCAAAAACGCTGTTGATTGTAATGAGTCACTGATATGTTTAATAAAATTGCCATTCTGTAATCTCGATTTATTTTGTATTTTTTTTGTAATCCTCCTAGAAAACCTATTTTTTCGGCTCTAGAGTGGACTAACCCCTTAATTATTTTTCATAATTTGTTCGACTAAATAGGTTTAATCCTTTCGGGACGGGAGTGGTACGTTTACATATAAATATTCTTTGTTCTGTCCCACTCTCGTACCGAAAGGGTTAAGATTAAAATGTATGTCTCTTATTTTTCGTAAAAAATCATTGTAAAAATAAACAAACAAATATCAACCTAATCTAAATAAATTATTGTTTTATGTACAACAAACAAATCGTTATTGTTATTCTTTTTTTATTTTTGAAGTTCTACAGGAATTTGGACGAATCATTAGGAATCACGTGAATATTTATCAAAATATTAATAATTGTGATGAAAAAAACGAAAATTTAATAAAACTCTATATAAAAAAGCACGTATACGCCAGAGTTAGGTTAGGTTAGGTTAGGTTAATGTGGCTGCGGATACAAAAACCACACACTTAGGCCAGAAGAAAAGGCCCATTGTGATACCACATGAATCTAGAGAATTACTTCCCACTAGTCGAACCATTTTGAGCTTTTTATAAAGCGAAGGAGATATCTGATATCCTTTTTAGCTAGTTCACTGGGATCATCAAAAGAGTATTCTCCCAGATGAAGTTTGCGTCTTAGTGAAAGAGCAGGGCAGGTGCAGAGGAGGTGAGAGATTGTTTCTTCTTCTTCCTCGTCCATACAGCTCCTGCAGAAGTCATTTGAGGCTACACCAAGTCGTATTGCGTGTCTGCCTATAAGACAGTGTCCCGTAAGGACACCTATTAAGGAGCTAATATGAAGTCTGCTTTGAGATAACAAGTCTTTAGAGCGCTTTAGGTCCAATGAAGGCCATATTAGTTTTGTGGCTGCGCATGTTGGTAAATTGTACCACCTAGAGTTTGCTATCTCGAAAGCTTTTTCTTTTAGCAGAAGTTTACATGTAGCTATCGGTATACCTATCTTCTCCCTTTCAGGTGAAATAGGTATGACGGTTCCATTTTTAGCGAGTTCATCGGCTCTACAATTTCCTGTGATGTCTCTGTGGTCTCGCACCCAACAGAGGTGAATGTTAAATTGCTGCGCCATCTCCATAAGAGACGATCGACAATCGAGGGCCGTTTAAGATTTGGTTGGGACACCGTCAAGAGATTTAATAGCAGCCTGACTGTCAGAGAAGATGCGGATATCAGAAGTTGATATCTCGTTTTCTCTTAGCCAGGAGAGAACCTCTTTGATCGCTAAAATTTCCGCTTGGAAGACGCTACAATGATTAGGGAGGCGGAATGAGATGCTTAGATTAAGCTTTTCTGAGTACACACCACTACCAACTCCCTCATTTGTCTTGGATCCATCTGTGTAAAAATGGATGCTTTTGTCATCTAGGAGTTTTTTGTCTTCCCATTCATCTCTGGATGGAATGGATACCTGGAAGTTTTTACCAAATTGGGGTTTTGGGATAGTGTAGTCTATGTACTTTGGTATAGAACCAAAGAGGTTCAGAATGATGGAGTGCCCAACATTGTTGTTGGCCCATTGAGATGAGGCGTTGAGTCTTATGGCTGTACTCGCTGCCACTTGTTTGCTGAAAATGTCGAGGGGTGTCAGATGGAGGAGAGTGTCCAACGCTGCTGAGGGTGTGGTTCTCAAAGCCCCGCTAATGCAGAGACATGCAGTGCGTTGGACTCTGCTGAGTTTGTCGTAGTATGTGACTTTCTCCAGTGCAGTCCACCACACTGCAACCCCGTACATAAGTATTGGTCGGATGACCGATGTGTATAGCCAATAAGTTATGCGAGGTTGAAAACCCCATTTGTTTCCTATGGCTTTCTTGCAAAGGAAAAGAGCTGCTGTAGCTTTTTTAACTCTTTCCTGAATATTAGGTTTCCAACTTAATTTTTTGTCCAATATCAGACCAAGATATTTGGCCTCATTGTTGAAAATTAGTGGTACACCTTTTATTGAGGGAGGTACAATTTCTGGGATCTTGTATTTCCGCGTAAAAAGGACGAGGTCTGTTTTTTGAGGATTAATACTAAGTCCACAGTGATCTGCCCATCTAGTGAGCATATTGAGTGCGTTTTGGAGGAGGTCTCTCAGTGTATTAGGATGTCCTCCTATGACGGCGATAGCAACATCATCGGCATACGCAACCACTCTGCCTTCTCTCTCAAGTGATATTAGTAGCTCGTTAACCACTATGTTCCACAGGAGAGGGGACAGAACACCACCTTGCGGAGTGCCTCTACTGACAAACCTTTTCGCACAAAAATCTCCATCTTAGAGTTGATGATCCTGCTTTTTAGCATTAGATTTATCAATTCACAGAGTGAGTATTCGACGTTTAGGGTCGTCATAGCAGAAGTGATAGCGGATGTGTCAACGTTGTTGAAAGCGCCTTCAATATCCAGGAAGGCCACCATAGTATATTGTTTTTGTTCTAGGGAGTATTCGATAGTTCTTACCAAGGTGTGCAAGGCTGTTTCTACCGATTTCCCTTTGCAGTAAGCATGCTGAGACATCGATAGTCTCTTATCAATGCTGTTACGTACGTGGATATCAAACAAACGTTCCAGAGTTTTGAGAATGAATGATGATAGGCTAATAGGTCTTAGATCTTTAGGGTTGACATGCGAACATTTGCCCGCCTTGGGAATGAAAACTACCTTTACTTCTCTCCATCGCTGAGGTATGTGGACCATATCTAGACAACTCTTAAAAATCATCTCAATGATGGGCAGAGTTATGTCAGTCGTAAATTGTAACTCAGCTGGTATGATGTGATCTGGCCCTGGAGATTTGTAAGGTTTGAAACTATTCAGAGCCCAAGTCAAATACGCCAGAGTGCTTATAGTAAAATCAAAAATGCGAATTGTTGATTTAAATTTACTTTTGTTCATCAACATTCTAACATTTAAAAATTAAAGAACTTTTGTAAAGCACATGTGTTAATTTAAAATAAAAAGACTTTACTTTTCGTTATCTTCTTTGAAGCACTTAATTATTAAATTGATTGGAAATATATAATCTTTATAGCAATTACTTTAGCCTTAATTCATATCGCTCAAGCCATGTAAATTGCAATTTTCCAATGGGTTTTGATGGCCTTAATTCAAATCGGACTCCAAAACTACTTTGTTGCTACAGGTTTTTGAAATATTACTCTTTAAGCTTCGAAAAAAATACATATACATATGTATAAGTATTTTTGGCATTACATACAATTTTCAAAAAAACTTCTTATGTTCTTAGATTTCAAGTGTCTCTAAATCTATAAATTATTAATTAATCTGTCTATAACGTTATTTGGAATAAAGTCTTTTAAACAGGGCTGCAAAATCAAGTTTCTGAAATATATAATACATATATTGAAAAAAAAAACATAAAAATAATGTTAAAAACGGATAGTTTTTTTTATTTTATTAGATAGTTTAAATCAAAGTTCGGATTCGAAATCAGCACTAAAAATTAACTCCAAATATATTTGTCAAAACACTGTGAAGTGAAATGAAGACTCATAACTAATGAGAATTTTTAGAAACTAAGTTAGATACCAAAATGATTTTAACTGTGTCTAGAAGAAAAAGATTTGTAGTCTACAAAATCAGCTAAAAACTATGTCGGGTTTTACCTTAGCCTTAAAAGTTTTTGATTTTCTTTAGTATTTGTGAATGGTCATATTTTAAAAACCTTTTGTGATAGACAAATTTCAAGGTGAGACTAGAATTCAGGACAATATAATCCTTTAAAAAGTATTGATTTGTTTGTGTGACAGACAAAACAATTAATTTTGTCCACCAATGTTATTAAAATAATACAATTTAATTTTTGTTTGTTCTTTAGTATGTAAGTAGTGATGTTTCTCTTCGATTTATCAAGCCCTTTAATGTTTATTTTTAATGAATATACTTCTAAAAAATTAAAAAAAAAACAATTTTTTTAAATGTACTTACATTTTTTAAAGAAAAACACTAACGACAAAAATCTGATTTTATATACATGTCAAGTTTTTATTGTTCCACATTAAGGTTGTTTTTTTTTTTTTGGTTTTCTTATTTTGTATTTAACAACATTTTATTATATATTATAATCATTATTTTGTATTCATATATATATATAATATATTTTATTTTTTTACATACGATTATCACACTTTTAAAATATTTTTTTCTCCATTTTTTTTTTTAATTTTTTATATTTTTTTCCTCAAACTGTGACATTTTTATTTTAGTATAATTTTATATATAATATCCTTATAATAATGTATATAATATATATTTATACCCATATAAGATATTTTATTTAAAAATACTTTACAAATATTTTTTTTTGTTTATTTATTAATTTATTTTATTTTATTATTATTTAATTTATTATTAATGGATGTGTGCGTAAATGCATCAACTTCAATCGTCCGTGTTTCTTTTTCTTTCATTTTTAAAAACTCTCAACTCTATAAAATTTCAATTTTTTTCTGCGAATTCGGGTGTTTTGATTTTGTTTCTATATATTTTTAATCTATTCGGACTCGATAGTGCTTATCTGGTGATTCAAGAAACTTCCTAACTAATTGTAACTAAACTATGCTCGTGCTGTATTTTCTTCTGGTTAAGGCTTTTTTATATTTTAATTCAATACAGTTTTATCTTGTTTTCAATTTATTTATATATTTATTTCTAATTTAACAATTGTTTATTTATTGTTTTAAATTAACTAAAAAAAAAATATTTAACTAAAATAAAAAAAAACTTTTTTCTAGTACCTACATTGTATTAAAAACATAAATTTGAGGTGGGTATGATTTTGTATTCTTTTAGATTGCATAGGGTTTGAAAAAATAAAAGAAATTTAAAGTACATTAATTTAAAAATGTTTAATAAATTAGTTTTGTATATTTTAAAAATATATATATGTATATATATCTTGGTAGGAAGTTTTAAAGGATTTCCGTATGTTGACTATTTGAACCTTTTGAAAATATGTGTAAGCATTTTAGTTCTAAGCATATTCAAAAGATTTGTTAATAGAATTTTATAATCTATCAGCTTAATACATTTTTAGGATAAAATAAAATCAGAAAACAATTATGAAATTGTAATTGAGTGAACTTGTGCAGGTTATATTTGTAAAATCGTTGAGATCGACGGACTTGTAAAATTGTTTACTAAATCTTGGAATTAAAAAACAAAATGTACTCGTAGCATGTACTGATATTTCGAGAGCGATACCGGAGAAGAACTGTGGCATGAAGGTCAAATTCAAATATGATCTGCCACAAATTAAATGGACGGATTGCTTTCTTTTAAAGACATGCACTTGAAAAAATTAAGGATTCGAAATAATTGCAAAGAAAGGTAACGAGTTTTTAGTTAATCGATTATTTTTATAAGTAACCTTAAAAAAGGTTAAAGTAGAATTAGAACAGTACCGGACTAGGTATAATGGAAGTAGAGTCTAATAAAAATTCGTATTTCGTTACTTTTTTTTCGATAAATAAAATAATTTAACGTAGTCCTAAATTTTCTAATTTTCAAAACTTAGTTTTTTCAGAGCAGGCTATCTTTTTTGTACCTATGAATAAAACAATAGTCTACAATTATTTTTATAGTAATTGCTCAGCTTTATTTACTGATAACTTACACCGAGAACATGCTTCATTTTTATTAATATGTAATATGTATGTCTCACTGGAGTTTATTTTAAAAATGATTAAATTAACATTGTATTTCCTTTGATATTTGTTTTTTTTTGATAGATGGTGGACCGCCTATGGACTCAATTTTTATAGAATTCGGTCCCAACTTTTGTTCACTAACATTCGAGTAAAATACGCAATCATAAGAGCGATACGTAGATTCAAAATTTCCTTTTGAAAAATATGTAACTTAATTTTTTTTTTTAACCCAAAGGAAGTTATTTTGATTTGCATTTGAATGTTGTCTGTTATATTTAGATTTTTGAAATTTATAAGATTTGTAGATATTTGTAGATATTTCTGACAAGGAAGCGAAAATATCTCAACAAGTACATAAATTGCTTCGTGTGAATTGCTTTTTAATTATTGCGCTTTACATATTTACATAGATGACCGACATTTAAGTTTTATGTTTGCAAATGTTCTATTTTTCATCCCTAAGACCATATATCAATTGCAGTAAAATGTTTAAATTTCCTACCTACCTTACTTAAATTTTGACACTAGTGTGGTGAATAAAATCAGACCGGGTAAAAGTTAGTAAAATCTGAAGTTTCTTAGTTTTCATCTTTGAATGCATTTATTGAAATTTCTTAACAGGAATGGAATGTTTTTTTTTTTTTTATTAATGTACATATAAAATCGAATACGAAATTATTGGCAGCGTTCAATTGTGTTGGATAGGCTATCCTCAATAGGTGAATTTTTAAATACCTTATTGAACGATTTGCATAGTTACATTCAGAAAGCTGCCAAAACATACAAATAATTTCCAGCTGTTAACAAAAAGAATGTGCAAACATTCAGTTTTCGAAAATTATTGTAAAATAAAATTAATAATTTTAATAATTCACCCAATTTGTCGGACGAAGTATAAAAAGATGAAATAAATTTTTAGGTTTCTTTAAATTCAATCATGTGTTGAATCTGCACAAAAAAGTATACCAAACATTCTTGGATAGCTTTAAATTTATTTCTGGATCAGCTGATCTTTTACACATAAAACACTAACAACTATTTATATAAGACTGAACGCAACCATTTGATGTCTTTACTTGAACATTTTTGACAGCTGTGAAAACAATGGCTGCGTTCAATCTCGTGTTGGATAGGGTATCTTGGATAGGTGGATTTTAAGATACCTTGTTGAACGAGTTGGATAGCTGTATTGAGATAGCTGTCAAAAAATAAAAACAACTTTTAGCTGTTCACAAAAAAGCAGAGAAACATTTAAGCTTCGAAGTCAAAATTGTTCTAAGTTAAAACATTTAATGGATAATTCAACTGAATTGTCGGACAGAACATCCTCAAATACAACTTCAACTTACATTTTCTATATTTTTGTTTACCGACAAATACAAAAAGCTGAAATCAATTTTTAAGTTTCTTGAAATTCAACCATGCGTTGAATCAGCTATTCTGTCAGATACCTACATACCCCAGAATTTCTTGGATACCTTTGGATTCCTTTTTTGACATCTCAGCTGTTTTTGATCAGCTGTTATTTTACACTTAAAACACTAACAAAAAGGCATCCGGATACCCTATCTGTCTGAGATTGAACGCAGCCAATATCTTATTTAGATTGTATGAATCAAAATATCCATAATTTAAATTGTTTTGCAAATATTTAGGGCTGTTTCCACAAAATATAAATCACAATACACAATCAAGCCAATAAACAAAATTAAGATTTTTTATATTTTTATATTTTCTTTAAAATTTAAAAAATTACCTTTTAATTTTTGATCTGATTTAGCACTAAATGTCAAAAACTAATTTTGGTAGATAACTTAACGAACATTTTAACGAAAATAGACACACGGCCTTAAGTTTATATCAATAGAGTGAAATGTAATATGTTGTACCTACTTATGTATATAGACTTGGAGAGTTTAAGAGGATCCCGAAATGGAAATACAAATACAATTTCTTAAATTTGTTTTAATAATTCCGCTGTTAATAACCTAAAAGCTATGAATAAGGGCTATTTTGGATTTTTGATATTTGATTCTATTGCTCGGATTTGATTTCTTTTAGGACATTTGAAGGGCAGTTTTATTTATGTATATACCTATTAGTTTGTATTTTTTATTATTTTCTGGTTTGTAGATTAATGTTGAATAGAGTTTAACAAAACAAACTTAATTTGTTTCGTTCTAATTAATTTTATAGAGCAGGCAATTTTTGCATACAAAACAAATACATCATACAAAATCTTTTCATATATTTTTTGTTTTCTTTTAATTATTACAATATCATTGTTTTAAAACTAAATTTTCTAAAAGTTTCTGGAATTTTCTTACACATTTCTTTAATTCATTAGAGTTTTTTTTTTAATATACATTTTCAATAAGTTTCTTTTTTGTTTTTAAAAGTTGGTTTGCTTAGCAATCATTTTATTAATATATTTTGTAATACACTAATAATTTTATTTCATTCATTTTCATTATGATTTACTTGTTTTTATATTTTTTGTCTAAGTAATAGCGTTGATTATGATAAATTTAATATGTTTGTAAGAAGTAATGTTTTCTTTTTGTTTTTAATGTCTAAATGTTAAGTACACATGCATTAGATGTTTAATAACATTTAAATAAAAGTTTTATTTATTTTTTCCTCACTTAAAAGTAATAGTAAAAGTAAAGGTATATAATTTATGTATGTATATATATATAATATTAATAATCTTGGAGAATTATTTGTTTTTTTCTTTTTTTGAAAAAGTTTACAAAATCAAGGAAAAGCTTAGTTAATTTTTTTTTAATTTTGAAACTTATTCTGAACTATAGGTGGAACTTATTTTTAGAGGTTTTATGTAAAATCAATTCCTCAATAATACGATACGACACACGACACGCGACACAATAGATTTGTCTCATTTTGTTGAATGTGAGACCATTGAGTGTGACAGCATCGAATGTGATAATCCAGAAATTTCAGCATAAGTGTCAGTGGGTCCTTCGGCACTGCAAACAGAATCCTCAGGTGTACGGGATGCCTCAGCTTCGGTGATTTCGACGTCTTGATGATGTTTGTTGCTGCGATGTTTTGCACTAAGCGCCTGAAATGAGATTGATTTGAGAAGATGTTAATATTTTAATTGAATTAATTCAATTAATTCGGGACTTTTTGCCATAACGTTGATTGTGCGTTAAAAAAAAGTGCCAATAAACTGACTGAAGCGTTGAAGCGTTTTAATTGCATTTTTTTTTTTTAATTTTTGAAGTATATTTTAAAGCCAAAAGCTTGTATAAGCACCTGTAAGCATGCAAATTATGAGAAAAAAAAACTATCTACAAAGTGCAAAGCGGTTTATAATTATGTAATAAAAATAACTAATATTTTGTATTCGATATGATTGCAGTTTGCAAGTTGTTATTTAGAGAGGCTATCTACGTCAGGGAAGGTAGGAGCAGGTATTTCAAAATATTTGTTTTTTTTTTTATTTTTAAAGTTCAATAAATGCTGCACTAGTGGAGTCTTAAGCGGGCTGTAGACACTCAAACATGGCGCGAGAAGACTCAGTTCGTGTAAATTCGCAGTGGAACCAATTTCGGAATAGGCAACATAATTTTCAGTAATTCGCTTTTGGGAAAACATTGGTGGTTCTCTAATCCACGTCACACTACACAAAGGTTCTTAATCGAAATTTAATAAGCGAATAAACTACGAGAACTTGCTTAAACAAACGCGTAATATTGCCATCGAACAATGAAAAATGCTATTAGTGACACCAAATCTTTTGGTTGTTAAAAGAACGAAGTTGGTACTCGAATAAGGCCACAAACATGGAAAATTGTATGATAACCAGGTTTACAATTTGTATAGCCTTATGCGGACCGTAGACACTCGTTCTTTATTCGAGTAAATTTGGTTTAAGTAAAATTCGTAGACAGTGAGAACTTCATCATATTTGTTGTTGAGAATAGTCAAATACTGAGCATATTTTGTTGGAACGATAGAGGTCGTTTACTAATGTGCGACACGTCTCACTTCAAAAATATCCAACTTTTTTTTCGATATTTTTGGCTAATACTCAAACAAGTCTGAAGACATGGTAAATTGAATGTTCGAGTGTCTATGATCTTCTACCACTCGTTGACAAGGTTTTCTTACTGGCAATAATATTGCACTTTTCGAATCAGGTTTGATGGCCTTAATTCAAATCTGTCTTCGAAATTAAGGTATTACGTCAGGTTTTTGAGATATCACTTTTAAAAATTCGAGAAAAAAAAACACTTATAAAAGGCTTTCTCAGGCTATCTTAATTTATGAATGATTTTCCAAATCTTTAATCCTTTTGTTCATATTCAGTTAAAACATTTATATGCATGTATTATTTCCTATTATATTCGAAAAATCTTCAGTTTTTCAAATATATTAAAAAATACGAGTATAAAAATAATGTTGAAAACTGGTATTTTTTAAACCTGAGCAAATAGTTAAAATTAAAGTTTGGTCTCGAAATTAGGACTAAAATTTAATTACAAAACTAATTTTTCGAAACTATAAAAGTATTACATTCAAGGTTTGCTCCAAAGGACACATAAGGACTCATAACTTATGATTTATGAGAATTTCCAAAACTAATCTGTGTTTCAATTTCATACAATACCAATTACAACAAAAAATTTCCTAAAGTTTTCAATCAGGAAATGTCAGTTTTCAATTAGTGTGTTTTTATTTATAAAATGTTTGAGAAGTTTCTCAGAGAATGAAATACAAACAGAATTCACTTTTTGCGGTAAAAATCGCCGTAGCACAAGCTGTCACTAAAATCGCTCACTATGTAGCAAAGGTCGCCCACAATGGTGTAGCGCAGGAAGAACGTCAGCTGTCATTTTTGTTTGACATTTATACATTTGTGTTTAGTTTTGTAAGACTATTCATATTTTTGGGCAAGTTAATTTTCAATTTTTAAATAAAAAAATGGACCAACGCGATGAAATTGCATTTATTGCAATGATAATGCAAATGTGCTACTGCGGAATGAAGAACGAACCCAATGGCTTGTTTTCATATAGTGCTGTGAATAGACCCACAGATATGTAAAAATGTAGCTCGACTAATAGCGGAAAGTAGAAAATTATTCAACAATGGCGACAGCGATCGCTGCAGCAACAGCTTCCCATTGAGGCGACAGCGCGACAAGCGGCCGCTATAGCGACTCCATTCTGCTGGGGCTATTATTCTCACTTAGCAAGCTTTGTATTCCTTTACTTCGTTTTTGAATTGTTATTATTGAGAAAACGAATCATAAAGTTTATAAGATTTTTGAATGAAAAAGTAAAAGTTTTGTTTATATTTCTGAAAATACAGAATTTCTCTGAGATCTTAGAAATATAAACTAACCAAATGACAGACATTTTTAAACATCGTCAAAAAAAAATCCAATGATTGGTTTCAGGGATTAAAATCAATTATTGCTTTATGTAACTGGTCCCTAATTGAGGATATAAGAAAATTTCCCAAAAACTGTGGGAAATTTTATATTTCCTGACCTCTTAACTCACTTTCATACAATTTAAATAATTTCTTTTGGAATATTAACAGAAAATAATGGTTTTATGAAAGAAAAGGGGGGGAGGCGGCTTCAATCGATAAATGTAAGAATAGATAAGTGCAATAATTAAAAATATTAAAAGTTATACGAATCTCCTCAGCAGATAGCCTCATATAAACGTTTCATTAGGCTTGTGCAGGATCAATTTCATACTTAAGAGGACTCACACTAAAAATCAAAAATTTCTTTTCTTTCCAATGTATTCTACCAATTTATTATAAATAATCAAAATTTTTACAGAGGTGATTTTTGTATTTCTATTATTTGTTTACTTGAAGTTAGAAAAAAAACTATTAAGTTTAAAAAAATATATCAAATATCAAAGCATTGCCAGCCATAAAAAACCCAATGATACTCATCAGCAGCTGTTTAACTCTTACCTTATCCTTACTTCCTTTTTTCTAAAAGTGTAGCAATAAACATTAAAAATTTATAATTTAACAATTAACAAAAAAATTAACAAAATGTTCTTTTATAACAAAAAGAAAAAAGTCGTAACTAAAAAAAATAATTCAAGCTTTTCCAAAAAACGTTATATTATGTATATGATGATTCAGAAATTATATTCTTCGCAAAAAGATATATGTATGTAAATGTACGAGTATATATTATTTTCATTTCTAAATAAATAAAATTAAAGAATTAAGACTAAAATTTAACGAAACAACAAAGTTTGAACAAAGCCAAAATTTCAGTTCTTCCAAAAAAAAAAAACTAAACTTATATAATTTCGAACTTTAACCTTAACTTTTTATTTTCATCTTAATATTCGAAACAAAATGTATGGAAAAGTTTTTTTTTCATTTTTGAGTGTCCCAAAATCCTTACCTGTAATGAAAATCGTCGGTGTCCAGCTTTTCGTCCACCACGTCTTTTACTTATATGCGGATTGTCCTGCCGCAAAGTTTTATTTTTTAGGATCTCAAGTTGTGTATACAGTCTGTGGGACAAGGGATCAATATTTTTGTTTTTCTAAATATTTTAAAATATTTATTTAAGTGCCAACCTTTTAAGTTCAGCTCGGATATCTTCGGGGCTCATTTCGGATATAGTTAGCTCTCCGATGTCTGGGTCGCCCAGGCAAAGACCGGCATAACCACCGCCCAGGTGATGTCCAGTATCATGGGAACCCTTGAAAGCATCCACAGGTAAGCGTAATGATAGATCATGGGCAAGGGAACGTACCTGCAAGCTATGAAGATGCAACGAACACCGCAAACCACACAGACAGAAGGTAAACGGAAAAACGGAAAACAATTGGGGGTGGTGGGTTGTAGGTGGTTCATGGTTTTAGGGGTGGAAAATAAATCAAAGAAAGACAAAACAAAAAAAAACCACAGGACGAAAACGAAAACGGAACTCAAAGTCATATTTAAGGGGAAAATTAAGAAGAAACGAACTCAAAAAAAAAAATAAAGTAAAGTAAAGAAAAACAAGGATATAGAAAAGAGGGTTGCGGTTTTCTTAATGCCGGATGAATTTAATTTTGTTTTTCTCTTTTCCTAATTAGTTGAAAAGTTTTTAAATTTTATTTTTCATTAGGTAAGCTTTTATTTTTGTATTTTTTTGTTGTTATTTTTGAAATTTCTAAGCTTAAGCACCACAACCCTGGTTTTTTTTGTTTTTGTTCAGCTTTTGTAAATGAAAATGTCTAAAAGTGTTTGGTGATGGTTTTTGAAGAAGGTATATCTATCTATTGATTGGTGTGACGGCCGGCAGTGGATGTTTCGTGCATGGGTGGAGATGTTTTGTGTTTTCTTTTTTATTTTATTTTGAGTGTGATTTTCTTTTTTTTTTTTTAAATTTCAAACAAGGAGAGTGTAATCAAAAAATAATTAATTTGAAGGATATAGTATAAGAATATAAACAAACAAAAGGTTAAAATAAGAGAAATGTTTTGAAGAAATTCCTAACATTTATCTTTCAGAACTTTTCTACCATATAAAAAGTTATATCTAGGTTTTTAAGAGAGTATCAGTATCACATCAGTTGGAAAAGAAGTATTATGCTATGCCATACATATATGGATATAATATAGAAGTATGAAATTAGGAAACAGATTTTTGTATTTTTCTATGTACAAAGCAGAAAATGATGACAAATAAAGGATAATCACAGCTACAAAATCTAAAAAAGAAAAAGGAATAAAATATGATTTATATAAGCATGCAGAAGCATAGTATACAAGCAACAGTTAGTTTGATGTCCTTGGTTGTGTCACGGCGAAAGCAAATTGAAAATTGATAGTTTTTTATTTTGCAGAAAATCACTTTAATTTTTGTATTGTCTTAGGTCAACAATGGTTTCTTTTGTTTCATTAAATGTCCTTTAAATAGTGTCATGCCATACAGAGGTTGCATTAAAGAGGAAATTGTTATAAGACCATTACTTTGTTGATATAACATTAATTGCATTTCTGTATTGGAAAAGAAAGTATTTTTCTAAAAAGTTAATTATTTTTTAGTTGACGTTTTAACATTGTATGGGTTAGTACAGACGAACGAATGTCAAATTTTTCAATATTGTTCGATCTGTCAGTACAAATTTGTTCCGTTTGTCTACAATTTTGTGAACTTATATTATATGAATGATATTTCCAGAAACGTCATTTTCAGCCTGTGACAGATGTTGCTAGAGAAATCTAAGAATTATTGACATTTTCTTTATTATTTATTATTATTGTTATTAAAGTTTTCTACGCGAAAGCAAAATCAGGACAAATAATCACCTGAAGATGAAATTGTAAGGCTTTGGGAAAAAATCTGACAACCGTGTGAACAAACAATGATATATAAGCTGATGTCAGAGCACTGAATGATTTTACAATATGCCAATTAATATTCCTTAGATCTTTTTTTAGAAAAATAAAGAAAATTGGCCAATTTATATTTGTATGTATGTATGTTTTTTTAGAGATTTTCTGAAAACTTTCGCAGCGAGATTGACAGAGTGTTGCGGTAAAATTTACCACAACAAGTTTCACTCGCCTATTTTATATCCTTTTCCCTTTTTAACCTTCCGTTCTTCGTTGTGGCTCCAAAATATTGTAAGAGTTCAGTTGAATCCTGCTCTTATTATATACTGGAAAAGCAACCAAAAACAGGTGTGGACAAAATGGTGCAGTTGTGTGACGGGCGGTCCATAAAAGACTTGGTACGACAGATGGTCTGCACGAATACCAATCATGGTGACAGACAGGTGGTCTGGTCACCAAAACAAACAAAAAAAGGCACGAGCGACACTTGGTCCTCGATTGCTGATGTTACTCAGATGAGAATGGCTGCATGCCCAACATAAATCAATTTCATTATGTAAAAGATGGAACGTTAACACGAGTCCCTAATCCCCTAGTCTGCGCGAAAGTCCAACGACGAATAGAGTAGAATCGCAAAATCAAAAACCACTGCCAACTTCACCCTCCGACAGTTAAAACAAAAAAATAAAACTTTCACCAATTTTTACAGAATTGTAATTTTGTACGAGGGGAAAAATGAACGCGTTAAACAATTGAGTTTCACGCAACTTATCAAAGTTTCTCCAAAATTATGGGGGTGTGAATAGGGTGGCTGAATGCACCCATTGAATTCCCGCTCACTGGAAGAAGTACCAGAGGTCGGCGAATCCAATGACGGTGGTAGTGCATAAAGCTGGGGTGAAACGTGCGAGTAGGAAAAGTAGTGGTGTCTCAACTGCGTTCGCTCACTCTTGCTAATATGCTAGGTGTAGCTGAATTAAAACGCGAACGAGACCCACACTTTCTGATTGACCGAAAGCATATGGGAATGGAAAACAAAGAAGAGGTCATCAAGGCAAGGTGAAAGCCTGGAAGATCACTTTTTTTACGAGATAAAATCTGAGCCGGAGGTTCAAAAGAATTTTGGAAAAAAAAAGAAAAGAAAAGAAAAGAAAAAGGAAAAACTTCGAGAAGTGACGAAAATTCAAGTGTTGTCGGAAGTGATAGAGAAGTTGTAAAATTTTGAGGAAAACGAAAGTGAAAATTGGAGGAAGTTAGAAAGAAAAAAAAAGGATTGGGAAACAGCTAGGAGAGGGAAGTTGGCAGGACATCCAGAAAGAAAAGCTAAGTATTTTATTTGGTATTTGAAGAGTAAAATTTTTTTGTGAGTGATAGTTATTATTGAGAATTGTTTAAATAATCGTTGGGCTTTCGTTTCGTAAAAGAAAAAAAAGGTTATTCCGAAAAAGCGGAACTCGCGACCCGTGTTTAAAAATTGTCTTTGTCCAGTCGGGACAAAAGGTTAACGGTGTTATACACCATTTCTTTGTCTTTCAAAATTCTTAAAAGATCTTGGGTTTTAATCCTACTTGTAAGGTTTCCCAAGCAAAATTTAAAATAATTAAAAATACTTATACCTATTTAAAACATCTTCTTTTTTATTTTGTTCATAAATTGTTTTGTTCGGTTCTGCTCCAAAAGGTTTGTTATTTCCTTTTACAAAAAAATTACTGGCGCCCATTTTGATTCTTTTATTTTTTTTTTCATATATTTCAAGAACACCCTATATTCATCGTCTTCAATCAAATTAAATTGATAAAATTAAATCGTTTCGATTAATAAAAATTACCTTGTTCCCAATTAATCAAACCCACCCCAAAACTGAGCTATCGGGCGACAGCACTGATTTTGCTGTCTGTGCAAAAAAATCAACGAACAAACCTATTCGCGTTTGACAGTGTTGTTTATTATTTCAATTAATCACAAATAGGTACTACTCGTGCGCGCCGGCTACCTATTTTAATAATTTATATATAATTCGATTCCGATTTTGATTACTTTGTTTTGCTTATTGAGATTGCGGACAATAACTCCGCCATCATATCATACTTCCTAACATAAATATTCGGTTCGTTAATTTTTGCAACAAGAGCATGAGAATAAAATATAAACAGAATTCACTCTTCATTTTCACCTAACAATCAAATTAGATTCACATTTCTTTTCTTCCTTTTTGAATGGTGCGATAAAGAACCAATAAGAAACAGAATCATGAAAATTTTGTTATCAGACTTTTGGCAGCAACGATGAGAAATTTTATTTATATTTCTAAGAACACGAAAATCTCTGAAATCTTGGAAACTTAAACTGGCCAAAAAATGTTCGTTTTATTTGCAAAATTTAATCAGTAAACCATCTGACAGTCAAATTTTAAGACATTGGAACAAGCCAACCGTATAAGCAAACAACTTTTCGTTTAAATGTATTTGACAGCTCATTTCATTGGCAGCTATTAGGCGTTTTTTTTTTGTATCTGAACAAATCCTTAACTGTCAAACTCAAAATTGAGTTTCTTTTTCTGTACAGTGTGTTCACAGCTTCAAAGTTTTAATACTTTTTTCGTGCGATCAAAAAAATCGGAAAAAATACCGAGCGTTCTGACTAAAAACACTAAACAGAACAAATTCTAAGATCGTGAAAAATGAAGTGAGTCAAAGATCTTAAAATAATTAAAACATTTAATGGCTGAAGAAACAAGTTGCTCTGGCAACGCAGGTAAGTTTTTGATAATTAAATAATTCAATTAAGGGGGCCGTCTACCTTTTTTTTGCATATTTCTAATGTAGACATAACTAAAAACATGTTCTGTGAAGGATTTGATCGAAAGCATGCTGGTTTACGAGATATCGAGCCTCAAACCCGGCCCCGCCCTGCCTATTTAATTGTAACATTTATCTTTAAATGCGTTTCCCCAAAAGTAGTGTTTTTCAAAACTGTTGGCACGATTTTGACGAAACTATAGAAGATATCTAAAATCTGTAAAACGTTACTTATTCACAAAACACCTCGCTTGGTCTAGACACAAGTCTTTTTTATATTGAAAAACATGGTCAAATCGCTGCCATTTTGTGAAATTTTCAAATATTCAAAAAATTTCTAATCAAAGGGAAACACCGTCAAATATCGATTCAAACATTTTTCTGGATCGATTTCAATGATAGCTATAACTGGCCCCTATTTTTCAATCCACAGATATCTTATGGATTGATTTCGTAAAATGTGAAAGAAATTTTGGTTAGTTAAAAACTAAAGATTATTTTGCTAATTTTAAACGGTTTTAGCATTAAAACATCTACTTACATTGAATTATAGTTACAATCAATAAATGACTTCATTAACTTTCAGTAATTTAAATTAAAAATAATTCTGTGTTTCTGACAGTTTCATTTTGTTCCCCATATAATCTAGGTTTGTTTGTTTTTCTTTTATGAACTGTCATTGTTTCGACGCGTTCAGGTGCACCGTTTTAAAAAAAAGGTATTAGTATTTTATTAGCTAAAAAAATGATAACTAGCAACAAGCCCTTAGCTACCACTATTTCCATAGATATGGTTTAATCTGTTTTGTAAATTAGAAGCAAGTAAGATGAAAAAAAGAATAGGTACAAATTACTAGAAAATATTTCTAACAAACACAAATTAAGTATTTTACCAAAGCATTGATTTGATTATAATGTTATATACAGTGAGTTGCAGCGTGCACATATTAAATTATACAACTTCATTCATTAAAAGGAAACATCACCAGATGGAACAAGCATTTCTCTGATTGGATAAACAAAATTGGAGGGAAAACCAATAAAAAATATTTATAAATAAATTTAAAAAAGGAAACTAAAATTAAACCTCAAAATATATTATTATTTTAATGCAGTCATGGAGAATACAACAAAAGTTATTTGAAAAATATTTACTTGCAGCAACTTCATAGCTCGTCAAATGTTGTTCTTATATATTCAAAATACTTAGTAAAATAATATTAATATTTTTAATTCAAAATTATAAACAAAATTGATGGTTTGCTACAAAAATCGTTTCCATTTCAAAATTATTTTGTAAAATAATTGTAATATTTTTTTTACTTAAATTTATAAACATTTCATAATTACATAAATATACCATGTGTATATAATTTCTTTTGGATTTTTTGACAATTTAGTCATTTTTGGTTAAAAAAATATTATTGTGTTTAGGTTTGTTGTGTATTTTTATGTTGGAATATTTTTTAAAACAATTGTGTTTTAAGTAAATTATTTAATAACTACTCTTGTTGTATTATGTGTGTCTAACTATGTCTTTAAAGTACCAGAACTGAGCTAGCTGAGTTCTAGAAAAAACTTACTAGCCCAAAAGATGCACCCTTTTTAACTCTAGGACGTTATATGTCAAATTTATAGAAACTTTCTTAAGCTGTTTTTGAATAATTTACTAATATATCCAGGTCGAACTACCAAAATACTAATTCGGCTTAATGGACTTAAATAGACTTTTACCAGAAAAACATTCTTTGCAAAAAACGATTTAACATTGTATTAAAATTTTATACCTATACATTTATAAATGTGTCTTAAAAGTGCAGTGTGTGTGTGTCTTTTAAAAAATAAAAACTATGAGTACAGTATAGTGCACCAACAATGACTAAATCGACAAAAATCTGAAGAAAATAAAATAATATCGCTTTAATAAAACACTCGTCCCAACAAGGACTTCTCACGAGAAAAAAAAAACATAAAAATCCATTTAAAAAAAAAAAAAAACAAAACACAAACAAAAATTTACCAAAAAGGACAAAATTGTAAACTTATTATCTTACCTGTTTATGCTGATACCATATTTTTGGCACAAAAACCAGTCCTAGAGTGATTGTATTCGTAAGCTGGGACCGCAGGAAGAGCGCTAAGAGTATTGCCCCAGGACTTAGTTCGGGTAGATAAATTACCCGTGCAATATAAAAAGTAGACGATACTGTAAACTCTAATAGTAACGAAGCAACGAGAAACTGCCTTTCCTGAAATTATTTTTAAAACACAAAAATATTCAAAATAAGTTTAGTAGCGTGATTTTGTGATTAAAACTTTCAAAGCAAAAGATTTATTGAATTCTTACCCTAAATTGCGTATTTGCATTTCGACTAGCCACCGCTAAATTTAATCCAAAACATAATATTAAAATTTCACTTATTTGCGTTACATATTCCCATTTGAGAGGATGACATGTATTTGTTCGAATCTCACGCAATCCATCTAGATGAGCTGTTTCAATTAAGTCTAGAGATGAGGCTGTAAATGCAGCCATATAACAAGTCACCGCAAATACCATTGTTCCAAGATATTTCAATAAATCAACATCTCTCAAAACCCATCTGTGGGCTTTTCGAGTTCGAAAATCTACCAAATGTCTATAAAGTTTTAGTATTATTGCACCGTAACATGTAATGAAACCCAATTCACGTAACCAGGGCTCGAGAAGACATCGTTCCGTTGATGCTTGAAAGAAGTGTAGTGCAACCTTAAATTAAAAAAAAAAAAATAAAAAGAAACTTTTACAATACCTTTCTTTTAACTTGAAAAATGTGTTTAAAAAGACTTTTTGAGAAAAACTTTAAAGATCCTATTGTTAAGGGACCAGCATATTCTAGTTACCAAATTTTTAAATATTTAGCAATTATTTGGTTCTTTCAAAATTATTTTCTTGTGCATCTGAACACTTCTATACAGTGACAGCCCAAGAAAACAAGCAAACAAACCTAAACTTAGGATGACATATCGTCGCTGAAAAAGCAAAGTGACATGAGGCAAAGTTTTAATTTAACTTATAGATTAGATTAGATTAGATACATTTTTTTATTACAATATATAAGTTTTACATTCTATTAAAAACTAAGAACATAAGGACATGGCTAAGCTGCCGCCTGCCTGATAGACATTTTTTAAGCTAAAATACATATGTATAAGTAAAATATAAAAGTTTTTAAATCTTCAATACACAGTTTTTTACCTTTTTTATTTATTTTATCAACTTATTCGACTTTTAAAGAGAAAATTGTTAAAGAAAAAGCGAATCTTAAAAAAGGAGTAGTTTTTGTTTACAATACAATTAGTTTATAGCAGATCATAGTAATGATAGATGATGTTGAGATACATTTTATAAGCAATTTTAATGACTTGGAACATACCTACATATCTACTATTCAATTTTCACGTGATTTAAAACACAAATATTTGAAAGATATAAAGCTTTTTATGCAATTTTAATGATTTGCAACATAAATACTATATACAATTTTTTCATGATTTGAAACACAAATATTTGAAGGATGCTTTTTATGCAATTTTAATGATTTGAAACATAAATACTAGGTATACAATTTTCACGTGATTTGAAACACAAATTTTTGTTATTTTTTTTTTTTTTTTTTTAACTGGGAGAATATTTCTTAAGGTTCAAAAACTATTGCGATATGACAACGCATGTTTACAAAATTTTAAGAGATTTACCCAACCAATTGATCCGTTGAGAATATCAATAAGCTCGTTCAAAGTCAAAAAACTGGCTTGGAAATATAATCGTCTAATTTCTTGCAATATTCGGCAAACTGCTATAAAATGAAGAGTACCTTCAAGTTCTCTTAAATTGCAGAGAGTGCAGATTTGTGATAAATCGTCTCTATAAGGCACAAAGTTTAGATTAAGTATTTCGACTAGCCCTAAAGATGATACCGATAGCTTCTGCAGTCAGTTCCTTGCAAAAATAACTCATATCAGATGACAATTGGTGGTTCAGGTTCCTGTAAATGTTTCTACTTTCTGAAGAGGATGCCCTTTCTAGATATTGTAAATATATCGCATTATCAGTTTTAGCAATTAGGTCAAATAAATTCTGCCATTCAATAACGTTATTTTCAGTTAAAGGAAGCGTTACATTTTGTGCCGCAGCAAGATTGTTCCATTCTTTGAAAGGTGTTGCGTTTCTTCGAAGTTTCCTTAACAGAATTGACTTATGTAGTCCGTTTTCTCTTTTCACTACTGTAATCAGATATTTGGCATGCGATTTAAGATTTTGGATGTAAATCGGTGCTAAACCTGGCTCCACATGTAAAGCATACGTTGGTGTTGCGTTAGGTAATTGGAATAGTCGTTTGAAAAAGAACCTCTGGATACTTTCGAATTCCTCATGTTGTGCGGACTCTGATTGCACCCCATAACACATACAAGTATTGACTGTTGCTTTGAACACTCGGTACTTCGATGCTACATCAATGTTACTGTTGCTGAAAAACGTTGGCCACATCAGATTTATAGCTAGTTTGGCTTCCCTTCCTTTCTCCTTCGTATGTTTACTCCAGTTGAACAGTAGTCTTGAAGTCTGTTGATTTGCAGTTGCAGAGCATATGGTGTATCAGCCAATAGCACCAAGTCATCAGCATACAGTAAGACTTTGACTAAGGAGCCCGCAAAAAATACACCTCCCGGAAGAATGTCAGTGACAGCATCGATATAAAGGGCAAACAAAATTGGGCTAAGAATGTATCCTTGGGGAACACCAGTAGACGTCTCAAACCATTCCGATAAATTGCTTCCATTCCAAACTGCCGCAGTTGTTGAATCCAGGAATTTGGAGTATAATAGAAGAAATTTCCTAGATACACCTATAGATGATAGCTTGTAGATCAATGCTTGCCTATTTACCGTGTCAAAGGCCGCTTTAAAATTTACGAAGCAAACGTAGAGCCTCTTAGAATTCTTCAAATACTTTGATGCAATACTAGACAGCGCGAAGATATGATCCACAGTAGAGAATCCGGACCGAAACCCTGCTTGAAAAATACTTAAGCGGTTTGTTGACTCAATCCATCTGATAAGCCTCTCATAGAGAATTGAGCTAAAAACTTTTCGCAGCGTATTTAGGATAGATATGCCCCTATAATTCTCAGCAACGCTCGTCTCCCCCTTCTTGAAAATGGCATAGATAATCGCTTTATTAAAACAGATCGGAACGGAGGCATCATCGTAGAGTTGGTTGAAGAAGTTTACCAGGTAGTTTTTGAACTGTAAAGTGGCGAATTTATAAAATTCAGAAGGGTTTCCGTCGACACCAGGTGCCTTGTTATTTTTCATTTTATCCAAAACTGTATGCAGTTCGTTCAGTGAAATTGAAATTTAACTTATAAATTTTATTTAATAATAATAATAATAAAATTAAATTGAAAAATATAGAAATAATTTGCTTAACAAAAATGTTGTAAGATATTGATTCTAGAAATATTTTTGTCTGCAAGAAATTGAATCATTTTTTGAAGGTTTTATGTGAAATGAAAAGAAAAATAAATTTTGATTTATGTCACCTTGGGTTTCCAGCGACGATATGTAATGTGTTAAAAGATGGGTAAAAGCTAAAAGAAGAATAATCATCTTAAATTTAAAAACTTAAAATTTTGCTAAACCGTTTTAAATTTTGGGCCTTTTACTTTATGTATATGTATACGCAAAACAATAATCTTTTTAAAAGCTGGTTCCATCTTTGTGTTTTGTATCTAAACAAAGCCTAAACTATCCTTTTTTTCTGTTCAATGTGTTCAGAGCTTTAAAGATTTTCAACTATTTTCGTTTAGAGAACGGTTTCTAAGTGTTGCCATCAACAACCTCGAAAAAAAGACCAACCTTTGAGAGTAAAACGCTGAACACAACAAGTTTTAATCGTATGAGATGAGGAAAAATGAAAAACAACTGAATTAGCGGAAGTTCTGACAAAAAAAGTAAATTTTGTAATAAAAGAATAGTTCAGTTGTATTTATTAATGAAAACATAATTAAGTTTAGCCTTCAATGAACAAAATCTTTTACCATTTCCTTAATTTAAAATGCTTCTTTTATAAAAACTACCTTAACTGCAATACAGAATTATGTATTATTTTCTTACTTAAATAATATTTTCGTTCAAAATTTGAGCTGTCCAAAATCACAAATATCAATTCTTGAATTTCAAATGCTTAAGAGCATTTTAAACAAAGTCTGAGTGTTGTGAGCAGACTTTTTCTGGAGCGTCTTCAGCATGCTCTAAAGATTTAGAGTTCAGAGCTCTGACCTTAAAAATAAAAATCCCTATTAGTATACAAAATTACAATTTTAGGATTTTCTTCAAATCACAAATATTCGCTGGACTTTTTGTGACAACGGCAAACTGTCAATTGTTCACAACATTTATAGGCTTTCCGCGATTTCTCAATTTCTAAAGTTCGTGCCGTGTGGAAACATTTTCAACACCTTTACTGTTCCTACTATCGATTTTGGCAAAGGCACTTAACCATATTGCCTGTAATGCGGAATGGGGGTAAATTGTGAAATGTGGTGAAAGCTGCAAAAAAAAAACCACTATCATAACTATTTGGGGCTGTAGATTTTTCCACCAGAAAATACAAATTCTCTGCCAGCAATTTCGATCGAAACGTCTATAAAAACGTGAACTAACGAATTGAGTTTCAGAATATTGAGTTTCTCTCTATTTCAAAACACATCAGAAACTGTTGCACATTTTGGTATCATATAACGGCCACACAGCAGACAGTAACTTAAATCAATTTCTGGCATTTAGAAAAACTGCCACATGAACATGCAACTTTAACAATTCAATTTATTTTAACGATAAGACCATGCTATGAATAGTTTAAACTTTTATTTGTTTTAATACATATTAAGTGTTTTCCTGAAGAAGCGCTATTTTCAGATGCCTTGGTCTTTATAAGTTTTATGTCTTACTAGCATAAAAGTCACTTTAAGTGCCCTATTAAACCCACTTATCGCCCTTTCAGCTACCATTTATAGTGTGATGCCTTGATCAAAGATTGATTTTTTTTTTTTTTTTTTTTTTTTGTATTTAAGAAGGATAAAGGATGAACAAAAATAAAAAAGAAAACATTGATTAACTTCTTCGTCATAAATGAAACTTACCGATGCATAGAGCAGAATGATTCCCAGAAGTATGGTTTCCAACACGGTCCACATTCCTGACGCAATAGCCTGGAAGTAATAAAAGAAGCCAAACGAGATATTTTAATATTGCCAATATTAGGAACATCACCGCTTCCATATCTTCATACATAATGTATATCGAATCGACAGGAGCGCACATAATATTTTGCCACCAAACGCTACGAGTCGACTGCCAATATATACAAAATATAGAAACACATCAGTGGCATAGCATACCTTGCATTTCCTGTGCTGGAAAACTGCAACTGCCAACACGAGACAGCAGAGGATGCATGAGCCCAACATGGATCCCACAGTAATGCGCAACAGATTTTCCATCGATATTGTCTCTTGAGGCTCCCCCAACAAGCAAACACCATTTTGGTCGCATGCGGTGCAGCCACCAGGGCAAGGGATGCACGATAAATTGTCGTAGTCTGAGTTTTCCACCTTTTCAGCTGGAAAACCTTGCAGGGTGGAATTGGGAAGATAGTAGGAGTCCTTGCATATGCAAGTGTAGCCATCACGTGTCGTCGATGGCTTCTCTTCAGTCAGCAAACAGAAGGTTGTGTTGCGGTCACAGCTGTGGGTTATGTAGATACATATATGACAGTAAATTGAGGTGAGTCGTGGAAGTTTGAAGTAATGGGGATGATGAGGATGAAGAAAGCCTGTATGCTACTCACCCATGTCGGCGGCCAAAAATCTCCTCCAGAGCATCATTACAAAGGTCCACATCGGCGGCAATAAACGCAGCTGCCACAATTCTGTGGAATTAATTAAAGCATAAGCGTTAGAGTTAGCGTTACGTTGCGGGGTTATTCAAGTTCAAAAAGATGATAGTTTGGGTTTTGCGGGAGTTCGTTGCCAAAGGGCACACATGTATAAACATAAGGAATGTCATGGCTCGAGGTACTTGTAAAGGGTGTACATTTATGGTGGCAACACTGTTTTAAGTGTCGGCCATTTTGTCGTCTGTCAAGTGATTTATTTTTAGTTTGGCTTGGAATTTCAAAATTAAATATACTGAGGCCTGAAAATCGTGGTTCTGTTTGAAATACAAAATACACGAAATTTGTTTAGCCATGAAGCTCGCTTTTGGTTGAATGTTAAACTGTCACCCAGATCGTGCCGCTATTGATTTTTTGGAGAAAACGTTTGGTAACCACAATTTTTCACGTTACGGAACTGTAGTTCGTGCCGTCATTTAGCTTTTTTCTTTGGGGATATTTGAAAAAAAACAATTGACAACTTGGGAGACAACATTCGCAGTGTTATTTTCGAAATACGGCCATAAAAGTTGAAAAAAATCATCGAACATTTTAACTCCATATCAGACTACACTTGGGCCAGGCATTGTTGTCATACACCAGAAATCATATTTAAATTAAATTGCCTAAAAATAATCTCTTGAATAAAGTAAATTTAGTGTCAATTTAAGAAAATCATTTTTGATTTATTCCATTTCAAAACATCTAAGAAAACACCCTTTATTTATGAGCATAATAAAAAAAATGTAATTTTAATGAAATCAATGGTGAAGTGAAGACTTCAGAAGAGCAATTAACATTTACAGACGAAGAAATATTTATTAAACACGTCATCGCCATTACCAATCCTTTAGGAAATCAAAACGAATTTAATCAAAGTTTTGATGGACGTGTTGTACATTGTACAAAAGTCCGCATGCATGTGATTGAAGAGAATATAGTTTTGACATTAGGTAAGACTGAGTGTGTATTTTAATTAGCAGTGATTTAATGAAGTAACAAGAATGTTCACTGTCCATACATGACGGACTGGACTACACATCAGAGCGAGTTCTTTAATTGAATTACTTAATTGCAAATCGATTGCGGTCAGGGGATTTGATTTGGTGCGAATGCACTAAGGCGACTTAATTATTTATGACAGACACTATGTAAACTTAATGGTTGGATGAATTAATGTAGTTGATAATTTTACAAACGATGTGATTTGGAAATGACATCTGTCATTTTTCCATGAAAATCTCTTAAAAAACAAATAGAATTTTTCATACTCACTTGATTCTTGACTCTGTAAATGATATCCTAAATGGCCAAAGCCATCGTCCTTTGAGTAAATTACAATCCTTAAACGGTGCACTCCATTCTTGGGAGCCATCTGTGCTATTCCAGGCCATTCCTAGTTCACGCCAATAGTTACCCAGAAATGACTTATTGTGAACTTCTTGCGGTGGTATCTAATACAAAAAAAAGTTGTATTTACACTGACAGAAAGAAGAAAACCAAAAACTTACCGTAACATTATCGCGGAATTTCACCACAACCGTATGAATACTTGGGGCAGCTATGGCAAATGCCAATAGGTTTTCATCCTGTTGGAGGGCATCAGTTGCCAAGCTACTTGCACGTCTTCGCACCTCATCCTTCAACTGGTCGTTTATACTCTGTTCTGAATTGGCTGGGAATTTCACCGATAAGAATTCACTAAATTCTCGGGCAGCATCTTCAACAATGTCGGTGACATCATAAAACTAAACGTTTGAAGGCGAAGTAAAAGAAAAATATTTGTATAAAAGGAAATGAAATCAAGAACTAAGGAAAAATGAGATTCTTCATGAATTTCCATTAAATAAACTTAGACTTTGCAATAAAACGTGTTTTCGGTGGTAAATGTCTGGGATGGCGAGGAAATAGAGTACAGTTTTCTACCAATTCAAATGTTTGACGCTTGGTTTGAAATTAATCTTTTTAAAAAGGATTTTTTAAAGATAACTTTCTTGGAAAACAATACTAATTATCTGCAAAACTATTCTATGTATAGTTTGATTTTTTAATATAAAATGAACAATAGTTACCACAGCAATCAAATATTTCAAAGCAAAGATAATAATCATTTAATTTGTATTATATTTTTACAAAATGAACAACATTTTTAGAAAATATTATATATTTATTTTTTCTTTTTTTATATCTTTATTTATCAAAGCAAAGAAACAACAAAATGTGTTCTTCTTTATGTCTATAGAAATATTCACCACGATATCTAGTGTCAAAATTCAATCATGGTAGAAAACTAAACCAATCCATCCACGACTTACGGTCTCATAGAACAATTGCTTAACTAAATTTTAGGATAAAAAATGTGGTGTTCTAAATTTTTTGACAATTATCTGTCATTAAGGAGCTGAATATGACTGACATTTCAGTATCTTACCAAATTTGTATCCAACCAAAAGAATCACGATATTATCATTTGTTAGATGTCCAATAAAGTCGCCAACATGAATTTTTCGTTTAAGGTTAGGTAATGTACAAATGTTACAAATTACCATCAAAAGTGCTAAAAGCCTCAGTGATTATTTGTCTTTCAAATTGGACCATAAAGTAACACCAAACAAAATCCTGTCGTGTTTTTTAAAAATAAAGGCATGGTTTGTTAACTATAACAAATAATATTAGTCCCAAAATGCCAACAAAATTATGACACACTCCCTAACTGTTCATGC
Organism: Eupeodes latifasciatus; assembly: GCA_920104205.1. Taxonomy (NCBI): domain Eukaryota; kingdom Metazoa; phylum Arthropoda; class Insecta; order Diptera; family Syrphidae; genus Eupeodes; species Eupeodes latifasciatus. Next base: position 152,999,060 of record OV049925.1, read on the forward strand.
ACGCAGAAAAATGATATTTGTAGCTATGTATACTTTGTAAACATACGAATATACATATACATCTGTCGGAATAAGCACCTAGCTCTCAATTAAGAAAAGCGGATGGTTTGTGGAATTTTTCCCCATAATAGTTATGCATTGCAGTCACGCAATTTTCTGTCAGGAACGTCTGTTATCTTCCATCAGAAGATTTTATTTTTTCTGCACAAAACAAAAAATAAAAACTCTCTCTGTATTTCTAAAGGAATTTCTATTTTTCCTTGACGTGGTTGAAGGATTATTTACCCCCCGATGACGTCATTTAGAGTTGCTAAAGGGCACCACATCATCATGTATCTCTCCAATCAGTTTACCTATTTATTTATTTTTTTTGTTCTGTCTTCTGTTTTTAAACAGCGCCAGCGTTTCGCGTATGTACTATATACATATGTACGTTACGTATTATGTTATGTGGAAAATATTAAGTACAATGTGTTGTGTAAGATGATGGCAAAAGGTGGCGCTGATGTTGGTGGGTGGATAAATTGATGTTAGTATGTAGAAAAAGCAGAAACAGGACATCCTCTTTGTGGCTTAAGGATGCCGTGATAATTTATTGTCGTGTTTACTTAAAAATAGCATCATAGTGGAAAAAATAGCACAGCTAAAATAAGGTAGTCATGATGAAGATGATGATGATCATCATCATCATGATGGCTATAGGAGGACTGATATGTGGACTTGATTAATCGCAAAGTCAAATGAAAATAAAACACTTTACAAAACAAAGTAGGTACGTACCTTTATGTACATATGAAGAGATGGTTAACATGCATAATGGATTTGAATTACTTGTCATGTAATATATGTTAGATGAAAATTAACCCTGTCATCAATTTAAAGTATAAAAATCCTTGATTTTTTGTACAGTTTTCAACTTTTGTTTGGGGGTTTTATTTTTGTTGTTAGGTGTGAAATTTAATGCGGACACATTTTCAACTTACACAAATTGATATTGTATAGGTAACACCGAACGTATGGCAACCATATCGATACTTCCTTACCGACAACGTTTATGTTTGCGTGTAAACTCATTATCCTATATAGCGTTTGTGCTAAAAAGTTGTTTCATGGGTTAAAGGCACCTTAAAACCTACGTACAAGTAAACCATTACGAAATTAACCACAAAACCTATTAAAGATTATATTTTTTTTTCTTCGTATTAAGCATCAATTCTGCGATAAAAATACTGGATGCTGCTGTCGTTAAAGCTGAAGCTAACATTTGTTTGTACCAAAAAAAAGAACCATCACTTTCGTACATTTGCCGTCTTCAAAATTCAATTACTAATAACATTCACATAATTAAGTTGTTCTATTAAAACCAAAAGACTTCGTGTTATGTATGTCATAATATTGCGATGACGGAGCGGTGGCGGTGGAGCATCAGCCATCATCTCATCACACGCGGAGCACTCCCAATAGGACACACATTATACAAAAATCCACAAAATTAACAAGTTAATTATAATTATTTTTTGTGATGCTCAGGGTGCACGTTATATGTATTCTAGATAAATGGTATAACACACGATGCTATGCTAAATTTCCGCTTGAAAAGATGAATAAATAATTAAGTTTAATGGAGAAACCAGAGTGATTGTTGTTAGCAATATTTATGTACCTACATATATCCACGAACCTACCCCCAACTAACTAAACAAATAGGGGTTGGAAGTGCAAGAAAAATAAAATAAAATACTAGAACACGGTAAGAGCATTTTACATACATTATATAGGTTATAGAAGACTTGTGACACTTTTAAGGTGGTTTTGTTGAGCTTTTTGTGGTTTTTTGAGTAAGGATGTAAATAGAGGGGATTTGAAAAATAGGAAATGGCAGAATATTTTATAAATTTTTCAGTAAATATCTGAACTTCCTTCAATTTGATGAGAACTCTCGGTTGTTTCAAACTTACGAGTAAGACCAATGATTTGCAGAAAAACTTTCAACACATGCGTTTTAAGGACGTCTTGCGCCTCCTTAGTAACACGTTTGGTTGATCGTACCATCCGAAAATTTTGATAGAAAGGTGGAAATTGCGAAATTTTAAACATTTCATTTTAAGTTATCGAAATTTGTATTTTTTGGAGTTGAGAACGTTGGCCTTTTTTGGAGTTTTAAGGTCCTGAGGATATAAATCATTGGTTTTTAGAGAGAAGCCTGTTTGTGCATCTTGACGCGTTCAAGGTGAGTTTTTTCCTCCTTCAAATGGCAAGAATTTCACAGGTAACAACACCAAAAGCTAAAAGGAAAATTTAGTTGGTCTTAAATATCTCACGAGTTAGTTTTTTTTATAAAAATAAGTGCACACTCAAGTTGAATTCCTAAATATTACAATGGCTGGGAAAAACAGAGTGTGGTAAGGCATTCCACATTCGTGTAGTACGGCTAAAGAACGAATCTCTGTACTTGACAGTATGACCGCATTCGCATTTCTAGAAGCGTGAGTATTACGGTTGAACTGTTTAAGGGAAGGAAAGCACCTGGCTGAAATGTTAGTTGGTCTTAAATGTCTCACGAATTAATGCCATCGAACTCAAATACATTAATATTAATTTAAAAAAATCTAGTGAATATTTTTTTTTTAAATCAAAATAAATAAAAAAAAAAAATCAGATCGATTATTTTTAAAATCATTTAAGAATGATTTCATACTACGAAAAATTAAATTAATTAAAAATCTGATAAATTTTTTAAACAAACCCAATTGACATTGTTTTTACGGAAAATGAAAACCTACAACAAAAGGGACTTGTAAAAATTGTTCTTAGACTCAAAACCAATGAGAACAAATAAAGATATTGATGTAACCCTTATTTTATTTGTATACAAACAATTTTTATGAAAATTCATAGACAGATTGATTTTCAAAAAAATAAAAAAAGAAATCAAATAAATTATATTAAAATTTTTTGAATTTATTGCAATATAATTTTTTGAGTTCCTTAGAGTTCAACAATGGGAAACTATCAGTGTGGATCTCAACCCAGCCTCTTTTATTAGTTTTGATATTCCTTACTTTATTAAGGGTGTTCTTTATCACTTAAGAATTCTTAATGGCCCAGTTATAGCTATCATTAGTTCTTTCATTAAAAAATCAGTTTTGAAATTAAGAAGCAAATAAAAAAAAGTTATACATTGTATAAAAATTTATTATGTTTGGTCTAAAAATGAAGCTCATTTAAATTTTTCTTTCAAAATAGTTATATTAGGTTTTATTATTGAAACCAATAATTGGAATTTTTTGTCAGGTCGCTTGTAGCTGTCATTGAAAATGTCTGTTATTTAAAAAAAAACCTAATGGAAATTCACCTGAAATTGTTTTTCTGACAAATCAATGGAATAATTCGTGTGATCGTGTGACAGGGTTGTACAGATATCGGTCATATTCTTGCAGTGTACAAATAAGCGCAGAAAATATTTGGCTAAAATACACCAATTGTGTGAATTTCGGCCGAAATTTTTCTGTACACATTTGGTGACAGAAATTTTGTGTACCGAAAATATTTTTAGGTATTCACACGATTGGTGTATTTTAGCCAAATATTTTCTGCGCTTATTTGTACACTGCAAGAATATGACCGATATCTGTACAACCCTGTCACACGATCTGTCATTATTATATTAAAATGAAAATTAAAATTATTTACATTTACATTTACATTACATACTACTCAGCACATAAATGTACAAAGTAGAGAACACAGCACCTTGAGCGACTAAGACTATATAAGGTGATGACAACACAAGACATTAATACAAGACAGAAGGACACAATGATGATAACAACGGATCTAATTTCTGAAATTCCTTACCAAAAAAAAAAAAAAAAATTAAAATTATATAAAATTAAAATGATGTCCATAAGGAAAAAAAATAAAATAGCTGCCATAATGTGCATTTGTGTATATTCAATTGAAAAACAAAAAAAAAAAGAAGAAAGGCAGGGAAGCGAAGTGTTTGGGTGCGGGATTGGCTCCTGAGAAGGAGTACTGATGGCGCTTGTGTAAAAACTTTGGCGGAGTTCCGAGAAATCGAAAATCAAAAATTTGTATTTAAAAATTTCTTGCGAATGAATGAAGCCACTTTTAATGATCTGCTTAAATTAGTTTCTCCACAAATCAAAAAAAATAACACCAACATGCGCCAAGCTATCTCAGCAAATGAAAAATTGGCAGTCACGCTACGTTTTTTAGCTTCTGGAGACAGCTTCAAAAGCTTATCGGTTCACTTTCGAATAGCACCAAATACCATATCTTTGTTTGTGCCAGAAGTGTGCAAGGCCAATTATTATAAAATCGTAACAACAACAACAACAGCAACACAAAATTAAATGCACTTATCTGCTTTGATTGGTCACTATGATCGGTCATTAAGTGGCAAACAAATTATCTGCACATTTAAGAATTTTTTCTGTCTTTATCGGTGTATGAACAGTTCACATGATTGGTACAAGACAGCTCATTTTTATCTGCCTATCTGCCAAAAAAATTGTCCTATCTGCCTTATGCCCAATATTTTCTGCCATTCACACGATCTGTACATACAAATGGACAAAAATCGGTACATTTGACCAATCGTGTGATCTCAGCTTAAGTTAATTTTTTTTCAATGATAACATCTTTTTCAATAATTAACTGATTTTTTATTTTATAACTTGAAACAGAATCGTTTTATCGGAGGTGTTCCACTTAATTCCTCAAGAAAACAAAACACTGATGGAATATGTCATCATTTTCGAAGAAACCAACTTGTGGCTAACTTTTCTCTCAGACTTTTTTAATATCTTCGAGTTCTACCCATCTCTCTGAAACTCTGTCAAGAGTTGATCTATTTTTGTGAGATTTTGTATAAACTTCCTGAATAAACTCTAAAACGGTGTTTTCATTGGACTCTCTTGAGGAAACTCCTTTTGAAGTTTCATCATTTTATCTCAGCTTTTAACATGTTTGCAAAAGAAAAAAACTTTATTTAACCCAGAACTTTTTTTTAAGTTCATATTTAATTGTATAACTCAGTTCAAAATTATTTCACTTAAGGTGTTCCATTTTCTTTGTTACCCAACTGTCAGTTGCGCTTTCAATGATCAGCTCTAACGTCAAATGCTTTTTTTCATTCATTTTTTTTTGTTCAATAATCGCTTACACCAACTTGTCAAAAAATTTCAATAATAGTTTTAATGAATGAACCAATGATAACCAATAACTGGTAACTTAGAAATAACAACACTTATGGAATTTGTCATAATTTTCAATGAAAAAACTTATAATAAATTTTCATTCAGAATAATCTTTTGATTTCTTCGAGTCGCAGTCTCTTTAAAACCGTGTAAAGATTAGATCTATCTGGGCATTTGTCATCAAATTTCAATTTGAACTCTAAGGCGTAGTTCACATTGGACTCTTGAGGAAACTCATTTTGACGTTTCCTCATTTAATATTCATTTTTCAAATGCTTGAAAGAAAATGAAGAAACATCAAAATGAGTCCCCTCAAATTCAAAAGAGTCCAAAATATTAACACCGCACCGTCAAAGTTTTGATTCCTTTCGAAATGCCAAACTTACCCTATAAAATGCAATAAACCCTTAATCCAATTCGACAAAATTTTATAAACGAAAATTTAAAGTTGTGACCCTTTAATATTTGCATTTTATTCCGGTACAAAGATGTTTCCCAAAATTTATTCAACAATATAAAATAAACACCGCGTGTGTCGTGTCACTCAGTCTATGGCAAAGCAAAAGTTTTTCTGCTCTCCCAGCTAACTTGTTTCCAAAGTTCGAGCTAATTTGTGTTGATGGTGTTGAATAATACATTTTATATATAGAGATAGAGGTTATAGCTCTAAGTTGCACCGATTTATCTAGATAGTCTTATAGATACTCAACTCAAGTTCCAAAGGAAAAAGGATGTACATTATGTACTAGTACTCGTATATCTAAAGCTATCATAAAGTCCACACTTGCTTGACAATGCAAATTCATTTTGCATCAATTCACAAACTTTTGTCATAAATATTCATTTTTGCAATATTTGGTTGTATCTATGTACATATGGATATGTATATGGAAATCTAGGAAAACGAAAAACGACAAATGTTCTCCTCGTACATATGAAGTTTTAATTAATCCTTCGAAGTAAAATGATTAGAAAACTTTCGAAACCTGGGACAGCTGGAAAAAAAAGTCACAAAAGCAACAACAGAAAATTCCAAGGTACGAATATACAAAAAAAAAAAAAAAAAACAAAAATATAATCTCCACCAAAGACCCCACTTCCCAAACTTCAAAAAAGAGATTTCTTCCATTACGTTCATATCATATCTTTAAAACTCTCCTTCAAAAAACTCAAATATTTTGTTATGTATATTATATACTCGTAGCAATTTCCCAAGGATTCTTTTTCAAGTTTTTCTATGACAACTTTTGTGGAACACAAAAAAAGTATCTCTACCAAAACAGAGAGCGAGAGACTTCATGCACAAATCCACTTCTAACTTTCAAAACTACGAGGAGGTATGCATACATATAATATATACTCACTGGATCGGGCGGAATCTCCTCGAGAACTTTGGGCTCACATTTTGCTGGCGCTGCTGTCGTCGTAGTCGTCGTGTTCGAAGTAGCCAGACTCGTCGCTGTTGCAGTGGCAGCTGCCAAGGAGGACGTCGATGTTGCTCGTGCTGTGTCATCAGTTTCCGGAATGTCCCTCTGTCGGTGGCGATGGTGTAGCGGCTGGTCCTGGTCATGGAATTGCTGTTGTTGTTGCCGGTAGTATTCGAAAAATACTCCATTGTTTATGTCTAACTCTAGTGGAGGTTCTGTTGTTGTTAATGCTTTTAATTTGGCTGCTGCAGTCGTTGTAGTCAGGTCAGTGAGGAGGAGAAATATAACAAGAAACGTCAAAGCTATCGAAGTTGTGGCGATGGGCATGGGGGTGCATAATAATAGTGGCTTCGTTCCTCTTGGACGTGCATCATGGATGGGAGTTGTGCTCTGGTGGCCAATGTTATAATGGCCTGCTGCTGTTGCAACCGTCGTCGTCGTCGTCCTCTTCGTCCTTATCGTCGGCGTTGGCGTTGGCGTGGTCGTCGTCGTTAGGTTCTTCGTCGTCTTGTCGATATTGCAGCATAGTTGAAAGGACAGCAATTCCGATATTTTTGAGGTGGGTGGGTGGTGGTGTTGGTGATGTTGGTGATGTTGGTGGTGATTGCTTTTTCGACGACAATGTGGTCGATAGTTATCCGTACTTTGGTGGTGATCGGTGGTGGAACAACTTTCGTCCATATCACCGGTTGTGCCCAGTCTTTTGCTTCGGCTGGAGATTTATCTTCAAAGTTTCAGGAAACATCTGAAAGTTGACAAAAGGATGATACAAAGATAATTAATAAAAAATGTATCGCATCGATTTGACGTTATTTTTTTTATTTTTGAAGGAAACTTTATAAAAGAAAATTTTAAGAATAAAAAAAGTTAGAGACTTCAACAACAAAAAAAATACGAGGGTTTGAAAGTGAAAATTGGTGGTCAGATATAATTTTTATATAAATACATTCGGATATTTTATATCTAACTTTTTATAGGAAGATATTGTACAACGTCTGTACTTTTCAGATAGTTTTTTTAGCTACCATATCTCAAGAACCAGCAGAGATATTCTGGCTTATCACGAACTCCATCGTAATAGGAAACTTTGGTAAATTCCTAAAAACCGTATCACGAAATCTGTTAGTAATAGAAAATTGTATGAGATTTTCCTCTACAAACGTAGTTGGTAGTAGTTTTCGTAAAAGTTTTCAACTACGATGAAATTCGCGATAGGGGTGATTGACTTTAATAAAATTTAGTATTAGAGATAATGACATAAGTAATTGCAGACCAATCTCTAAACTGTCCTATATCCCCAAACTTTTTGAACAATTCTAAGGAGGTTTTTGTATGAAATTTTATACTCGCAGTTTAAGGCAGCTGCTTGCCGAATGTACAATTGAAAATTTAGAATGAAACAACAACAACTTGTGTGTGCTACCACCAAGTTCATAGGCTGGAGTTATAGCTATTTCACGGGGACCAACCCGATCATCAGACTCCTTTAGTGGTGCTTAATCGCTTTTTATGTTCAATTTAATTTTTGAAGAACTTTTGCCTGAGCTGGGCTTGAACAAGCGACCTAGCGTGTGAGGAGCTAGTGCACTACGCACTACGCCACCGCACCCACATGAAAGTTGTAAGCCAATTACAGGTTTTTTTCGTTCTATCGAACTATACTGAACCGATTAACATTTTTCTAAGCACTAAAGGGGTCTGATCATCGGGTTGGTCCCCGTGAAATAGCTATAACTCCAGCCTATGAACTTGGTGGTAGCACACACAAGTTGTTGTTGTTTCATTCTAAATTTTTTGAACAAGTTGCTTGTGATATTTTAAATTTTAACTGCAAGAATATTACATGCAATCAACAACATGATTTTATCGAAAAATGTACAATTACAATTACTAATTTGCTTGCATTTTTGCATAATTGTTCAAATACCCTAGAACTTGGTCAAGAGCTCGACTGTATATTTACACTGATTATTCTAAAGCTTTTGACCAACTTTCTCATGATATCATCACATTTAAGCTTAATGCAATAGGGTTTCCTCCTTAGTTTATCGCATGGATTTCATCTTATCTTCAAAACATGGTCTCATGTCTCATCATGTTAAATTCGGAAGTTCTTTCTCTAACCTTTTCATTGCCAAAATCAGGAGTTCCCCAGGGTAGTCATTTAGGACCTTTACTCTTTATCTTAGCTATCAATGATGTACCCCTTTGTGTACCATACAGTGACATAAATTTCAAGCTGCATTTAGAACCAACTATTCTACTGTGGACCAAGTTTATAATCTTTCATGCATAATTCAACTTCAACTCTGCCAAAAGAAGAAACTCTACGCTTTTTTCATCGATCTTAAGGCTGCTTTTCATAGCATTGACAGGAATGCTCTTATTTATAAGCTATCGACTCTGGGAATATCTTCGAAGATACTGGCTACTATAAAGTCTCTTTATAAGGATACTACTGCAGCTGTTTGAGATGGTACGTTTTTGTCAGACTTCTTCCCCACTAAGAAAGGTGTTCGTCAAGGATGTGTGCTAAGCTCAACTCAAATTCAATCAAATTTTTAAGCTTCACTTGCTATAAGATAATTTAAGTCTTAATGTGTAGTATTTCGCAATGGTGGAAGAAAAACAGCGTGCGAAAAATAGTTTTACAATAATTCTGAAATAAAGGTATCTACTCGTAATCAATACAAATATCTTGGCATAGTGTTTAATTACAACATGTCTTGGAATGAGCATCTAACAAACAGATTAGGAGCATCTAAAAATTCCATCAATGCAACGTGGTCGAGACTGCTGCGAGACAATACCGTTCAACACTCAACAAAATTTAAAATATACAATGCCGCCTCAAAAGCTATTATGTTGTACTCTGCTCAAGTTTGGGGATACCGCGAATACAAGCAAGTCGAAAAATTGCAGCGGTTCTTCATGAAAAGATGCTTTTTACTGCCCGATAATACGCATAACTATGCTCTGCACATTGAAACAGGTTTACCGAAGGGTTTTCTAACGTCCCTCCAGCTACATTTTTCTTTCATAAGACGAAATCTAAATCTTCCTAATAATAGATTACCCAACATTTTATCACAAGCCATCATAAACAAGAAAATCTTCTGAGCTAAGGAATGGTTGGATCTTTTTCATGGATGTTCGTTGGATTTTTCTTTTAACATGAATCTACTTGAATGGCCCAGCTTACATAACATTCTCTTACTGAAAATGAAAGAAAAACACTGGACTGAATTTACAGTTATTGCGACACAGTCTCAATTTCATGATGAATATTGCAACTTGATGTATTCTGACATACCGAACTACTTTGATGACTCCAATTCACGTGATATGATTTCTATAATTTTTAAAGCTCGCTGCGGGCTCCTTAATATCAATGGAAGAGCCTTCCAAGGAGATACAGATGGAATATGTACATTATGTAATGTGGATGAATCGGAAAATACCATGCACTTCATTGGAACCTGCCCAGTATTCAAAACGTACACAAGAAAATTTCTTGGCAGCGGCATGCTTTCTCATTCTCAACTTCTCAACATTCTTAATGGCTACTGCTACTCAAACTTATATTACTTCTTAAAAGCGTCAATTAAATATCGCAATCTTATTATAAATGAATTTTCATGACATATGTATGTATGTAACTTAATCTACTTACTAAGCTTATATATTTTTAAATTTCTTTTTTAACCTGACAGGCAACTTAAAGTTATTGTCAAAACTAATTTTAAACCAGCAATACTCATTTTTTGTAAAATCTTTTTGAAAATAAAATTATCTATCTATCTATCTATCTATCTATCTATCTATCTATCTATCTATCTATCTATCTATCTATCTATCTATCTATCTATCTATCTATCTATCTATCTATCTATCTATCTATCTATCTATCTATCTATCTATCTATCTATCTATCTATCTATCTATCTATCTATCTATCTATCTATCTATCTATCTATCTATCTATCTATCTATCTATCTATCTATCTATCTATCTATCTATCTATCTATCTATCTATCTATCTATCTATCTATCTATCTATCTATCTATCTATCTATCTATCTATCTATCTATCTATCTATCTATCTATCTATCTATCTATCTATCTATCTATCTATCTATCTATCTATCTATCTATCTATCTATCTATCTATCTATCTATCTATCTATCTATCTATCTATCTATCTATCTATCTATCTATCTATCTATCTATCTATCTATCTATATATATATCTATATATCTATCTATCTATCAGTGACATTTTAATCTATTCGGATGATATGAAAATCTTCAAAAGCATAAAATCTATAAACGATAGGTTACAACTCCAAGAGGATATTAACACTTTTGTTATTTGGTGCAAAAAGAATGGGCTTAACCTTAATCCAATTAAATGTCAAGCAATGAATTTCTCTAAAAAAATGTACTTATACTTTGTTTTAATTATAAAATATCGCAGCATTCTATACATCGCGTTCATAGTTTTAAAGATCTCGATTTCACGGAGCATACAAATTCGATCGTTAAAAAACCCAACTCTATGTTAGGGTTTGTTAAACGTTGGTCTAAAGAATTTCACGATCCCTATGTTTTGCTCTATATAATACCTTGTCCCGCCCCATCTTGAGTACGCATCCCAGGTAATGACTCCTTTTTACCACTATACTATCGAGGACGTGCAAGAATTGGCGCAAGATGGTCATCGTTGATCCCCACGGGCAGCTATTAGCGAGAAAAAGTGTAATGAAGTACCTCGGTATCTGGTTAGATCAGTATTTATATTTTGACAGACATATAAATATTGCTCTGACCAGGGCCAGAGGAGCCTTCGCTCAGACGAAACGGCTGTTTTCCAGCAGTCGGCTTGACCCCAGAGTGAAGGTAATTTGCTACATGGCCCTCATACGGCCGACGATCGTTTATGGTTGTCCTGTGTGGTTCAACGTTGCCCCTTCCAAGATGGAGAAGTTTCGGGTGTTCGAGCGGCAGTGTTTACGACGCTGTACCGGCTTATATCGAACAGCCGAATCTTCTCACGTGCATTACTATTCCAACGAGGTCTTATACAACGGAGCTCGAATCAACAGAATTGACAATTTCGTGATAAAACTCGTTCAAAGTCACATTGCAAGAGCTATGTCTTCGACCAACAATTTAATTTTCACGGCATTCTATCCGAACGACGACTATTTTGAGCGGCTTCATTCCACCCGAGGCTCTTTTTAGACAGATGCGGTCTGATACAGAATAGATTGGCAGTTCCGCTAATCTACCACGTCAGACGACAAGCCGTGGATAGGCGACTCCTGTACAATCGGGACGTCATGGCACAAGGCGGAGCAGAGCTCCTTCGGTTCAGTAGGGCTGTGTCCGAACGGGACCGAACTGATAGGGTGAAGCAGGAGAACCAGTTTTGGTGGTTTCAATCGGCACTTGATAGTGTGTAGTCGGGATGGGGTTTTAAGCCTTGGCCGGCTTACATACTTGTTTTATAGTTTTAGGGTTTAGTTTTAAGTAGAATAGGCATGGTGGCAGAAACAAAACAAAAAATAATAATAATAAAAAATAAAAAAAAAAATGTACAAAAAAAAACAAAAAACATGAACTAAAGAAAAAAAAGGAAAACAAAAAATGAAAAACACAAAATGTTAGATTGTTAGATTTGCTGCTGTGGTTGTTCTAGTTTAAAGTAGTTTATAGGTAGAATAGGTAGTTTAAGTTAGTTTTAAGTTTTACATTAAGGACATTATTTTAAGTAGTTTTTAAGTAAAAATAAAATAAAAAGGATATTGATATTAGTTTTTTGTTTTCAAATTTTCTAATAAATACAAAAATAAATAAAATTTAATTGAAGTAAAATAGATCATAGGGCCGAAAGGCATTAGTATTAAGTGTTATAGTTTAACTTAGAGTGTATGAATTTTTTTCTAGCTTTAAGATAGGTATAAGATTGAAGTAATAAAAATGAATTTCAAAAAAAAAAAAAAATTACTCCTTTTTACGAGATCTACAAGAATAGCATAGAATCTGCTCAACGCAACTTCATACGTTTCGCCTTAAGAGGGATACCATGGTCCATATAACCTCCCTCCTTATAAACAAAAGATAAAGCTTCTTCAAATGCAGGGTTAATAACTTTTAATTGGTTTAATCAATGCACCTGATTTATTAAACTATATACATTTAAATTACCATGGAGTTAACCACAATACCTGTAGTTTTTAATTAATGCATGTTTCAATTGCAGTATCTACAACGTTTATCGTCGCGATTGATGTAAATCTTCTAGAGAACGTGGAGGAGGGATAATTATCGCTGTTCGATCCCATCTTTGCTCTAAGGAAGTCATTTTACCAACCTCGGACATTGAACAAGTTTGCATCTCCGTCAACTTAAATGCTTTTTCCAGTGCAAATGTATTTTTTATTGTAAGTTATGTGCCTCCAAGTAGCTCACTTGATTTGTATGAAAAACATATTAGCAATATTGATTTTATTAATAATCTTTGTTCTATATCTGATAATTTGTGCGTCTTAGGTGATTTTAATCTATCTGATATACATTTGAATTGGTCCGAAACTGATAAAATGTTATTTCCATTTAATATTAAACAAGATCTCGAAGTTACATTTATTGATTTTTTATATTCTTTAAACTTAGTGCAAGTTAATCATATCGATAAATCTTTAGGAAAAATATTAGACTTAATTTTTATATGTTGTGATGAAATCAAAGTTAATTCAAGTAATCCACCTTTTTCTCTTTTAAACGAATCTATTCATCATCATAAGGAAATAGAGTTTTACACTTATTCGTTAAATGATATTAAAAAAACTGTTAGATCGTATAATTTTTCTAAAACTAATTTTGTTCAACTAAATAATTATTTCTCTGACATTGATTGGTTAAATGAATTTATGTTTCTTGATTTGAAAAATATGTACAACCGCTTCATTGAAATTGTATTAATGGGTTTTGAAAAATGTGTTCCTTATTCTTTCAAAAAAAAAAATCATCGGATTCACCTTGGATTAATAAGCAGCTTCGTGACTTAAAAAGAAAGAAACGTAATGCATACGTGAAATACAATAAATCACAAAATCAATCGGATTATGATAATTTTAGTAAATTACGTAAAGATTTTGTAGTTCTTAGTAAGTTTCTATATAGAGCTTATATCTTGAATATTGAAAGTAATATCAAAAACAACAGTAAATCGTTCTGGTCATTTGTCAATTCTAAAAGAAAATCGATAGGGATTCCAAATACCATGTTTTTCAGAGGTGTTGAATCGTCGGATTTAGACTCCATAGTTGAATTGTTTGCTAATTATTTCAAATCCGTTTATTCTCATTCAGAATTTAATAATAGTTCACTAAACAACATAATAAGTAGGTTTGATATTGGCTCGATCCAGTTAAGTATTGAAGAAGTTAATTCCGGACTGAAATCACTTCAGTCTAATTATAGTTCTGGACCAGACGGAATTCCTTCGGCAGTGTTAAAAAATTGTTGTGATTCCATCTGTGCTCCTTTTCTAAGCATATTTAACAAGTCCCTCCAAGAAGGTATTTTTATTGATGAATGGAAACTTTCTTACTTGGTCCCTATACACAAAGCAGGTTCTAAAAATGATGTAGAAAATTATAGGGGTATTTGTAAACTATCCGCAATTTTCAAAGTGTTTGAAAGCATGGTGAAAATAAAGCTTGATTTTCTTACAAGTGAATATTTATCAGAAGTACATCATGGTTTTGTATCCGGTCGATCATCTGTTACTAATTTAACTTATTTTACTTCGTATGTCTCTAATGCTATGGAACAAAAATCTCAAGTGGACGCAGTATACACTGAAACTGACTTTAGTAAAGCCTTTGATTCTGTGAACCACAAAACACTTCTGAAAAAACTTGAGATTTTTGGTTTTCATTCTCACTTTCTTCGTTGGTTATCGTCATATTTAACTTGTAGAACACAACAAGTTAAGATTGGAGACACATACTCAAAGGAAAATCAGTGTACATCAGGTGTCCGGCAAGGTAGCCACCTAGGTCCGCTCCTTTTCATAATGTTCGTTAACGATATTGTCTCGGTCTTTAATTATTGTGAATGTTTATTATATGCTGACGATCTGAAAATATTTTCAAAAGTTTCGAGTTTGGGCGATTGTCAACTTTTGCAATCTGACATTGATTCTTTATCAAATTGGTGTCACATCAATAGCCTTAAATTGAATATCAAAAAGTGTAACACGATTTCTTTTTCCAGAAAATCTCATATTTTGTTATTCAACTATGCAATTGAATCTGTGGATTTAGATAAGGTTTCAAGCATTAAAGACTTAGGAGTTATTCTTGACTCCCAACTTTCTTTTAAAGGTCATTTCGATTATTTGGTTTCTAAGGCCAACTCGCTGGTAGGTTTCATAAAACGAAATGGAAAAGACTTTAAAGATCCTTTCGTGTTATTATCCTTGTATATATCTCTCGTCAGATCAATTTTGGAATACGCAGATGTTATTTGGAGTCCTATTTATACAGTTCATTCTGATCGGATTGAAAAGATTCAAAGACGATTTAAAAAATATATATTTAATAAAATGGGTTGGAACTTTAGTCCTAGTTATGAGGCTAGATGCCAATTACTTGGAATAAAGTCGTTACAATCAAGAAGAAAAATTCATAGTGTAATGCTTATTAGAGATTTACTATGCTACCATATTAATTGTCCATCTCTTCTTGCCTTGGTACCAATCTATGTTCCCGCTAGGTCTATGAGAGCTAGATTCTTCTTATACCAAAGAATTCACATGACAAATTATGGTAGTAATGAAACTTTATCAAGATCTATTGTATATTTCAATGAAGTGTCTTCAAATATTGACTTTTTTAATCTTAATCGTAATAAATTTAAAACTGAAGTATTATATTTATTCACTTTTTAATTTGCTCTTGGAGTGCTTATATCTGTTAGCTGTAATATTGCTTGTAGATTAAATAAATAAATTAAAAAATAAAAATAAATAAATGAACCATTAACTCGCATGTCTAAACTTTTAAATATAAACTCAAACCTATTTGATTTCAGCATGACTAAGAATATCCTTAAAAAATATACTAAAGACCAGTGTACCGCGCACTTAAATGTTCTAAAAATAATTCTTATAAATGGCACCTATAGAAAATTATCAGTGTGGATATGAGTCAGTCTCTTTTTATTAATTTTCAGCATTTTTCAACTTTAAGTAAACCCTTTAAATTACTTAAAAAAATATCATAACGACGATATCCTTACTTTTTTTAAATATGTTTTACTTATATTGAATAACAGCATCGCATCATACAAAATAAAATAAAAGAAAGAAAATCTAAGTACACTTCCTATAAACCATTTAAAAAAAAAAAAAAAAGATTTGTAACTTTTTCAGTTAAGAATTATTTTAGAGGTTGCACGTGACCTACTTCAATAACTTTTTTAATGGCTACGAGTTCTGCACGTGTAGGATAATCAAAATTGTATGGCGTAAAACTTCCAACACCATTTCCATCAGCATCAGCATCAGCTGATATGTCTGCGGAGGAAACAGAGAAGTCGAAGTTGAAGTCGAAGCCAAAGCAGAAGCAGGAAACTCGAAAGTTTTAACTTGATTTGGAAACCCCTAATTCAATTCGTTGGTTCTTGATAAAATCTGTAGGCATTCATTATAAGTCATTATAACCCATTCGTGCTCTGTCATGTAACTGACTTGAGGTCGTTTTGGTGGTTTTCGAAATGAGTTGCAGGGTAATCTTAATTCAAAAATATTTACTGTCGAAAAGCGGATGTGCTATAAAGTTTTTCTGCTCTGTTTATTTGTTCAAGTCACAACTAAACCCTCTGCTGCCAAAAACGCATAAGTCACCCGACAATGGAAGATTGTCCTTGCTTTAAGCAAATAATTGTTTAACGCATAAATGTTATGAATATGGCGAAATAATATACAATGTGAAGTTCTATGTTTTCCATAACAAGTAAGGAATTAAGTGAATCATTTTTATGGTGACTGGTTGTATTTGGTCTAGAAAACGTCTCTAATATCCTTCCAGCTCCAAGTCCTACGTCGCGTCGTCGTCGTTCGTCGTGGTCCTACACAACAAACGAAACAAAAAAGTTTTATCGATTGCCTTTTTTCGGCATGAGAACTTTAGGACTGCATAATGTATGAAGATAATGGATGTTTTATTACTCCTTCCTCGCCACGCTATAGTGCGGCACGCGTTTTAGTGGGCGGTTGCTTTTATTGTTCAGTTTTGTTTTTTGTTTTTTGTTTTGGATTAAGTTTCAAGTTGTGTTGTTTAATGTTGTTAATTTTGAAAAACATGAAATGGCTCTTTGTTTTACTCCTCCTCCTCCGACGACGACGCAACGAGGGAATAAGAAATAAACAGAATACACATTTTATGTTTTGAGTGAAAACACCCACATAATAAGTACTTGTGAGGCTAAACTTCAGTTTTGGCACGACAAAATCATAACCATTAATATAGGATGGTCACTCTCTGGCGTTTTACTGATTTTTTAGGTATGCTTAATAGTTGTGTACAGAAAGGATATTAAAACAGAGTAAAGTTTGGAGGTTTCATGTCAAATTTTGTAAAATGTGTATTATGAATTAAGATTTTTCTAAAAAAAACATAAAGTTAGTCTTTGGCTTATGAATATATTTATTATCAGAGCTCTGTTAAAAAATTTGTTAACAACTTCTCACTAAATGCTGGTGAATTTCTTATTTTGTTCTAGATTCTTATTTAAAAAAGGGAAAAAGGAAATTTTAAATTGCTAGCTCTTTAAAAGTCCAAATGACCCAAATGATATATTGTTTATATTATATTTTTATCAGCAAAGAGTAAAAACTAAAAAATAAAAAGAATTGGGTACTCTTACTATGGTGGATCTATATGGGCTAGTCTAGAACAGTTGGCTAAACAATATTTTTTGTTTTTCCATTTTAAGCATGAATAAATAAACACTTGGGGATACTGGCTCTGGAACAGGCAACATAAAGTTGACCATGTGAAAAACATGGTTCCTCCAAATTGACACCACAAACGTGAAGTGTTTGCCCTTGGGCCTTATTTATGGACATCGCAAATGATAAACGCACAGGATATTATTTATCGATATAAAAAAAGCTTTTGATACCATAGACCATAATATTATGTTAAAAAAATTAGAAAAGATTGGATTCAGGGGTTTTATTTTGAAATGGTTTTCTTCATTTCTTCAAGGTAGAAAACAAAAGGTGAAAATTGATGAAAGGTTAAGTGAAAGTCTTAATATAAATTTTGGAGTGCTTCAAGGCTCTGTTTTGGGCCCAATACTCTTTTTGATTTATATTAACTCTATATTTAGTCTGAATCTGAAAGGCAATATCACTGGTTTTGCTGATGATATAGCCTGTGCCTATTCCAGCTCATCCGTTTTGAACTTGGTTGCTGACATAAATCATGACCTAGATGGTATAAGACATTGGCTAGGAGTCCATAAACTTGTCATAAGCAAAAAAACTAAAGTAATGTTTTTCAAGTTACCGTTATTTGAAATTAGTCCTCCTCAACTAATTCAACATAGCTATGATTGCAAAAATACCTTGTTGAGTTCTTATACTTGTTCTGCATCATTGGATCCTTTAACTTTTAAAACTGAAGTGGGCTGTTCATTAAATTGTTTCCTTATTGAAAATGTTAGTGAATTGAAATACCTTGGCTTAACTATTGATAGTAATATGAATTGGAAAGCTCATACTCTGTCCGTTAAGAAATATTTACAATCTGCCACTTATATAATGTACCACTTGAGAAAACTATGTTCTCAAAAACTTCATGAAACCATTTACTATGGGTTGGTTCAATCCAAGCTCCAATATGGAATAGTTTTTTGGGGTGGTACCTTTAAAACCTATCTACAGCCCTTGATCATATCCCAAAAGCATATATTAAGAATTATTTGGAAAAAAAGAAGAGTTGAACATAGCTTTTCATTATTTCTCAGCTCTAAAATTCTTCCATTAAAACATCTTTACTTTTATAAAGTTTTAAAAATCTTTTTTTTAAGAAGTGGTTATCTTTTTAATCGAAATTTATCTGCTTACTCTTTACGTAGTAGTGAGAGAGATCTTGCTTTTATTCCAGCCCACAATACTCAGCACTTTCTTAAATTTTGTGGCATTTTACCTTCACTCCACAACTCAACAATATTTTGGAAAATATAAACACAAAGCAATAACTCAACAATATTTTGGAAAACATAAACATAACAAAGCAATAATTATCGCTGATAAAATGAAATGACATATGATGACATTAAATTTGTTTGACAGAACTAACGTCACTTTTTTTGTCTTCGATTGTTTTGCCAAAGGTTCAAATTGGCTTTTAAGTATTAGTACAAATTGTTTGTATATGGGAGTATAGAAAGATGTTGATTTTACACTTTTTCAAGATTTTTTTTTATTTTCTCTACGTACAAACCTTCTCTGGACTTCCACGAATAATTCAAGACCAAAATTATCCAAATCGGTAAAGGCATTGTTGAGTTATAACATTACAACGAAAAGTGGCATTGATTTTTATATATATAGATGGGGTCTCCATTAAAGACGGATTGACTTTAAAATTGAATAAAACAAGTTGTACATTAGAAATCAAGAAAGTTTAATCTTTATTTGAGAGCCATATCATTGACATTATGTGTAAAGTATAACATCGTTTAAATTTCAGAAGATCCAGTTTTCGATGATTTTGGCGCATTTTAGAAATCTTGTGTGGAAAAAGTCTAAAGTGGTCGAATCACACGATCTTGTTGGCCAATTCACGTCACCTCGGTGCGAGATATTAATGCCATTAAACTGTTCCTGCAAAATATAGATTGTGTCTTGATCTGTACCACCGCGTTCCTGTTGAAACCATATGTTATTGCTGTCCATATCATCCAAGAAGTTGGTGAGACAGTGGAGCTTAATTTGACCATCAAATATTGAGTATTAGACTTGGAAGGATGACCATGTACCTCATAAAAAATGCACACATCGTTGCTACTAGGGAACACCCATTTTGATATGCCATCATTATTTGTCTTTAGTGACTGATTAAAGGAAAATATTTTGATTGAAAGTAAAAGAAACAATATGGCCGATCAACCCGTCCCTATTGGAAAACCCTTTAGTGTAGCACGTTAGCCATTTTTAATTATAAATTGCTTCAATTTATTTTATTCTTAAAAATTTATACAACACATAAAATATCATAAGGCTTACATCAAATTAGTTAAAAGTTAAGGTGATTTAAGTAAGTTAAAGTGGGGGAAATAAAGTGGCATCTGTATTCTTGACCATCTTAAAGGCCCAAGAAAATAGGCTTTTTGGGAATTCCTTTTTGAGAAATTCTATAAAACAAATAGAGATTATAGAAAAGGGATTTTGTGAAGACGTGTGCTTTTTACTCGCAACAAGTATTGCATTCTTAAAAGATTTCGAACTCGAGAATTTGATCAAACATGATATGTATTACGATAATAGAGAAGTTATAACAAGTTGGATCCGGAGATTCCATTGAGTTAAAAATTGGAAATTAAGGTTCTATAGCTATAGTTCGCTTTAGGATTAGGCTTTAATTTTTAAGAAAATTAATAACAATAGGGTCAAGGGGGGTAATAGTAAACAGGGGTAATTGTAAACACACTTAATTTTCTCACAACTCTTTATAATTTGAAGCATGCCATGAAATTATTTGAAAAGACATAATATTTAAATCATATTGACGCGTGGAAGGCCTTATCTGTCAAAGGGTTATTTATGTTTTGTTCGTTTCCACGAGTCTTTCGTTTTTCTGCGTTTTTAAGTTTTTCAGTTGCAAAACAAACAAAGGCGATCGAAGTAAGTTAAATTTTATCTTTAAGAAAATGAAATATGAGTATAAATGCATGCTGTATGTTTTTATTTGTCTGTATAACAAAATTTAAAAGTTATTGGCTGTTTACAATTACCCCATTATGTTCCTATCATGGCCATGGGTAAATGTAAACACCGAAATGGGGTAAAAGTGAACAATTTGGGGTAATTGTAAACATTCATTTTCAATGGCTTTGGTGTTGATTTAATAATATTTTATATCAAAAAGATGCCACGTACACATCAACCAAAAACCACAGCTCCATCATACACGTCAGAGGCTCGGTGAAGGGAAAAATCCTACTGCCTTCTGTCATTATATCTATAGGCAGAAAACCAACACTTTCGTCAGACGTGGAGGACACTATAGCAAGGTGCCTTATTTAAGATCTCGTGCTGGTTACCCTTGCGGTAAGGCTGATCTCATTGGTCTAGTAGGTACCTATATATATAAGGACAGAAAACTTGGTTACCCCTTTCCACAATGGTAGGACGACTGGTACCGTTTTCATTTACCCCATTTTTCTCGTTTACTTAAAAAACTAGGGGGTAAATATAAACATCAAATTTTATGAAAACTAATAAACAAACGCCATTAAGATTAGGGTCGGTTGGGGTAAATGTGGACAGTTTTTGCATTTTTTAGAGAAATATTTTTTTCAGAAAACTTAAATGTATTAAATTTTATTTTTTTTTAACTTTTGAAAACGGATATTATATAATTAGAAACCTAATATTCTACTTATTATGTGTAAATAAATGTATAAAAACACAAACACGATTTTGGACAGTGTTTACATTTACCCCTTCCTTGTTTACATTTCCCCCATAATTTTAAAAATTCTGGGGTAAATGTGGACAGCTAACTTCTGTTCCCTAAGTGCTAGGAGATCGCCTATGGGGTTAAAGTAAACAGATATAAATTTCATTTGAATTATTCACTTGGAAAATTGGTAATCGCAATGTTTACATTTACCCCATAAAATGAATATTACCCATCAAAAAAGCATTGGAAATGGACCTATCTTTTTTTTTTAAATAAAAACAAAACTATTTTTATTAAAAAAAATTATATTTATTCACATGCTTTCAAATCTTTTTGTTAGGAACAAGATACAGGTACCTGGGTAGGCCTAGGCAGTTATTAAAAGAAAACAATGTTTTCATTCTTCAATTTTCTTTTACATTAATGGCAATGACCATCATATACCAACAATGCTGCTTGATATGGTAATACTTCTCCATCACAAATATTTTTAACAAAAGGAATAAAGCCATCACACAACCAATTAAAAAATTGTGGTTCCTCCATCCATCCATTTTTGGAGGCCGCGTAGTGTTCCCGGAAAACCAGCTTCAGAAACCCATCTTGCCTGAACAGCAGCACCTTTAAAAATTATTAACGGTGGTAATGTGGAGCCATCGGCCGAAACGCATGAAGGCACTGTAGTGGATTCCCATCCAGTTCCACATGAAATCCGGCTTAGAGCTTTGCCCTTAACACCCAAACCATGCATGCGGCTGTGATCGTTATGAAATCCGCTTTCGTCGGCGTTAAAAACGTGTTGTGGTTTATTGATAAGTTTTTATCTTCCATAACTTTTTGAAGTTTATCATAAAAGTCGCATACGACAAATGGGTTTCTGGCACCCTTTCTTAATTTTTCCAGATGTTTTGGTTTTATAAAGTTATCTCCGGGTAGCGCTTCATAAATCCCAAGTACCAGTCCTCACCTGAGGTATCGTCCTTGGATTGAGTTTTTATTCTGTTGTTTTTTACATGTTCTCCAACAAGTTCCTTAAGTTCATGTTTGTCGCAGGGTAATGTTTGCACGAGTAATTATACATTTAACTATTTCATCTTCAGTCGCTTTTGGAAGGGAAGGTGCTCGCCCCGACCCAATTGCATCTAATGATGATTTTCGCCCATTAATTCTTTGAAAGATGACCGATTTCGGGATTTTGTATTTTTCCTCGGCTACGCGGTATGTAGTTTTTTTATTCAACACATCTCGTACAGCGTTTTGAAGATCGTTTACACTTTAATTTACTTGTGGTTTCTTCTTTGTATATGTTCGGGGCATTTTAAACGCTAGAAATGAAGTTAATCGAAAAAAAGATACAGGAAAAGCGACGTTTACATTTACCCCAAAAATATGTTTACATTTACCCCATATGCTTCAATTACTGGGGTAAATGTAAACATGCAACAAAAACATACAAGGAATGACAAGAGCATGGTTTTTTTCACAGGAACTACTTCAATGCAGTTTTAATTACATATAACAAGAAAATAATACTTACGTTTGAAATAAAATTAACTTTTTTTTAGAGGTCACAAACACACTCACAAACTTGAATTTCACTTTTCAGAGACAGCTTCTTTTCACGACTAAAATTCTCAAGGAAATCCGAACAACAACTGAAAGGCATTAAATGCACCGGTGTCGCGACATTTCATATTTTGATTTTTTTTTCGTCTGGGTTGCTACAATTTGTTTTTAATCGTGAAAATAACGGTCGTTTACATTTACCCCATGTTTACATTTACCCCAACCGACCCTACTACTCTTTGATAGATAATACAATCCAAACTTAAGTAGCATATAGACAAAAATGTTCGACATTGCATGGTTAAGCTGTTACAAACATTTCAAGTGAACAAAAATAAAAAAATGCAAAATCGTTTACAATTACCCCCTTTGACCCTACTTCTCATACAAAGTTTTTGGTCAAAAATCGAAATTTAAAATTTTTTCAAAATCGGACCGAAACATTTTTTTAATTTTTTTTCGAAACTTAGCTTTTTTAGAAATGATAACTCTATAGAATCCTTATATTGGTTCCAAATTTTTCAGGAACTAATAAAAGCATTTAAATGTTTTTTTTCTGGAAAAGTTATTATATTATTTAAATAATACTTGGCGGTCAAAAATGTCTTCCATTTTTTGGATTTGTAAAAAGGGTTAACATTTTTAACTTCCCATAGGAAGTTATTGTAATGTCCGATTTGTCAAATTGAAAATTTTGACATTTCTCGACGTTTCAAGGTCCCTAGAGTCGAAATAAAAGATTTTAAGAAAGATGTCTGTGCGTGCGTGCGTACGTGCGTTCGTACGTCCGTACGTTCGCGACGTCTGTACGTTCGCGACGTTTTTTTTCGTCGTCCATAGCTCAAGAACCAGAAGAGATATCGACTTCAAATAAATTTTGTTATACATATAATAATGCAGAAAGATGCAGAAAGGGCTCTCAAGAAAATTGCGTTGGTTGTTTTTTTACCATAGCAGTTTTAAGAAAAGGTGAAAATTTTGGACGTTAACGTTTTTTTTATAAATCAAAGAAACTGAAAAAAGAATTGTCATCTCGAAAATTTTACGAATAAAAAAGGGTTTTATCTCCAAAACAATTTTGTACAACGAAGAATAACGTTTTTGATATCAGGTAAAATTTTGAAAAAAATCGAATTGACAGTTTTTTTTATAAAAAATAAAAACCAAAAAAAAACATTACTCAAAGTTGGTAAAAATTGAATTTCAAATCAAATATCTTTTTAAAAATTTGAGATTATGGCTTCCAAATTATGTTTTCTTATAAGAAATATTGTTTTCAACATTCAGTAAAATTTTGAGAAAACTCGAATTTACAGTTTTTTTACAAAAAATAAAAACCTAAAAAAAAAAATAATAAAAGTTGGTAAAAAAAGATTTTCGACTCAAATATATTTTCAAAACTTTAAGATATAGGCTTCAAATTAATTTTATTTTATTAAAAATATTGTACATTCGGTAATTCTTTTTATAAAAATCTAACAGTCAGTTTTTTCATAAAAAAATAAAATCTAGAAAAAATAGTACTCAAAATTGGTAAAAAATTATGTTCGGTTCTCTATATCTCTTGAACAATAGAAGATATTGACTTCAAATTAATTTCTTTCATCTAATTTGTATTTATTTATATTAGAAATAAAAACTTTTAAGAAATGCTACTAAAATTGGTAAAAATTGGTTTGGACGGGATGGGAAGTTATCAGTGCGGGTCTCATCCCAGCCTATTTTTTTATTTCAATTTGATATCTCAAAAACGGGTTTACATTTTTTAAGGAAATTCAATTGTAAAATGAATATTGCTTAAAACTTAATATCTGCATACATACATTTTTGAAGATAAAATTATTTTGCAGGTACATTTTCAAATTTTAAAATATATACAGGTACTTTTTTTTTTAAATAGACTCTTTGCATACAAAACAAGTTCGTGTAACCCTGTCGTGGATTTTATTTTAGGGATCCATTAGCGGACTAAAAGCTGCTATAATTAAAAAAAAAATATATTATAACACCTATAAAAACACAGGATTTTTGTAACATATTTATTTTTTGCCAAATGACGCACTTCTAAGTTGAATACTTTAAAATTTGCCCACGAAATCATCATGTAAACATTTAATAACAAATATGAATTATGCAATATTAATATTGTACATACATATGTACGTACTTCCAAAGATAATATATTTCCAAAGATGTGTTTTTAATTTCAAGTGTCAATCGGTTGAAAATTATCTTAGTTATAAGTCATCCGTAAAACAAAAACCAAACAAGTTAAATCCCTGACAACAGTACTTGCACACAGGAATGGTTGGGAGTTGTAAGCCACAAGGCCCTAGTTCTCAACGGACTGTTGCGCGACCTAATTTTAATTATTTTAATACTTGAATTAATATAACAAAATGGCTTCCTCAAATTTAAGTACTTTTTTAATTCCATATGATTTTTGAATTTCAAATTAATAGAATCGTTCTCCAGATTTAGGTATGTTTGCTTTTTTTACGAACTGTTACTATTTAAGCGTATTTTAATGGAAGTGAATTTTGGAACAGCTAGAAAATTGTTAAAAATATTTAAAATTGCTAAATAGTAAAATAATAATTGTCTTTAATAATAGATTCTTTCAAATTTCGCACCAATGATTTTATCAACAAATCAATTTTCCGACATCAATTGATTGATTTGATGCATTATGTTTTACACTTTGAAGTAATGTATTTAAGAATTAAAGTACATAGGATTTACTTCTATGCTTCCTCACAACATAATATCGGGTGATTTTTTTGAGGTTAGGATTTTCATGCATTAGTATTTGACAGATCACGCGGGATTTCAGACATGGTGTCAAAGAGAAAGATGCTCAGTATGCTTTGACATTTCATCATGAATAGACTTACTAACGAGCAACGCTTGCAAATCATTGAATTTTATTACCAAAATCAGTGTTCGGTTCGAAATGTGTTTCGCGCTTTACGTCCGATTTATGGTCTACATAATCGACCAAGTGAGCAAACAATTAATGCGATTGTGACCAAGTTTCGCACTCAGTTTACTTTATTGGACATTAAACCAACCACACGAA
The DNA here is from genome assembly GCA_920104205.1 of Eupeodes latifasciatus. Classification (NCBI taxonomy): domain Eukaryota; kingdom Metazoa; phylum Arthropoda; class Insecta; order Diptera; family Syrphidae; genus Eupeodes; species Eupeodes latifasciatus. Next base: position 153,025,068 of record OV049925.1, read on the forward strand.
TGCGTACAGTGCGTACAGAAGAGAGTATTGCGTCTGTTTCTGAGAGTGTTGCTGAAGACCGTGAAATGTCGATTCGTCGCCGTTCGCAGCAATTGGGTTTGTGTTATTCGACCACATGCAAGATTTTACGCAAAGATCTTGGTGTAAAACCGTATAAAATACAGCTCGTGCAAGAACTGAAGCCGAACGATCTGCCACAACGTCGAATTTTCAGTGAATGGGCCCTAGAAAAGTTGGCAGAAAATCCGCTTTTTTATCGACAAATTTTGTTCAGCGATGAGGCTCATTTCTGGTTGAATGGCTACGTAAATAAGCAAAATTGCCGCATTTGGAGTGAAGAGCAACCAGAAGCCGTTCAAGAACTGCCCATGCATCCCGAAAAATGCACTGTTTGGTGTGGTTTGTACACTGGTGGAATCATTGGACCGTATTTTTTCAAAGATGCTGTTGGACGCAACGTTACGGTGAATGGCGATCGCTATCGTTCAATGCTAACAAACTTTTTGTTGCCAAAAATGGAAGAACTGAACTTGGTTGACATGTGGTTTCAACAAGATGGCGCTACATGCCACACAGCTCGCGATTCTATGGCCATTTTGAGGGAAAACTTCGGAGAACAATTCATCTCAAGGAATGGACCGGTAAGTTGGCCACCAAGATCATGCGATTTGACGCCTTTAGACTATTTTTTGTGGGGCTACGTCAAGTTTAAAGTCTACACAAATAAGCCAGCAACTATTCCAGCTTTGGAAGACAACATTTCCGAAGAAATTCGGGCTATTCCGGCCGAAATGCTCGAAAAAGTTACCCAAAATTGGACTTTCCGAATGGACCACCTAAGACGCAGCTGCGGTCAACATTTAAATGAAATTATCTTCAAAAAGTAAATGTCATGGACCAATCTAACGTTTCAAATAAAGAATCGATGAGATTTTGCAAATTGTATGCGTTTTTTTTTTTTTAAAAGTTCTCAAGCTCTTAAAAAATCACCCTTTAATAAATTACACTCAGGAAATATTATTTTGAATAATCTGTAGGCATACAGAGTACACAACACCTCCAGTTGTTCATATTACTTAAAATTTCACACATCCTTAAGTTATTCATAGAATGAAGTGATTGAGATGATCCAATTTAGAAATCAATCATTGAAAAACTTAATTAATATTCATTTCCTTAACCGTTCAATCAGCCTTATTACTTATTCCTTTCCCAAAAACAAAAATCGAAAACACCCCAATAAACATGTATTAGAACTTCATCAAAAACTTTCCCAATCAATTAATCAAATAAGGTCATCATAAGAGTATATATTATGTAAGTATATATGTTTTCTTAGGAAAAAGTATGTATCAAATGTACATAGAGGTATCTTAAAATAAACTCATCTTCTTCATTACTTAAAATTTATACTAAATCATCAAAAGATATTACAATCGCTCATCTCAATATAGTATCTAGTACAAAATACATACATACATATGTACATTGTACATAATATTTAATTTGATCCTTTTTCAAAATTAAATCCCTTTATTCTTTAAGAGTTTCTCTTATAAAAGCACTTAATCAACCAACAACCATCAGCACACAAGATGTCATATGACTACATGAAACCATTATAATGTTGTTTCACCAACATTGTACCCTTTATATGTGGTCATATTGTTTATAAAGGAGGATAAAACAAGGAGTTGATCCTTTGACATACATACATATCTTCGAGTTTATATACTCACATTACTTGCACCATATACAATATACATCTCTGTTATTCCATCCAAATCAATGTCGACCAGGCTCACTACACTTTAAAGCAAGAAGCAATTACTTTCATAAGAAAATAAGGCCTACACAACATTACACACCTAACCAATACCTATATAAGGTGACCTTCTATAAACTTTGTTTAAACTTTTGTTTTTAAATTACATGACATGCGACACACACATGATTAAATATTGAAAATATTTTGATTATAGTTTTGTTCGTTGAACTTTCGAATTCTGATGAAGTGATGACAATCATAATTAATATATATGTATAAGCTTCATATTTGAAGTTTATGTCACTTTGACAGCTCTCGGAGATAAAAGGTGTTTTTTATTTGTTGTCTGTGGCTTGACAGTTGAAAATGTCAAATTGCGTTTAATGTCAAAACAACATTTTTATCTGTTCGTGAAGTTCATACAGCACGTTTGACTTAACGACTCTCGATTGCTTGTTATGTCATTGGATTATGCTGACAGCCTTGAGCTCGATTACCAACGATTGAGGCCATGCCACTAGATTCGTTTGCAAAAAGATGTGCACAATTTTAAAAATCGAAGATTCATTCTCTCTTTGATTTTAGTAAAAAAGATCTGAAGTACTTCTTAAAAAAAACACCCGATATCAAAATTCATCAATATTGATTTTAGACTAAGATGGTTACACTGGATATTAGAGAGATTTCAAAGTAAATCGATTGAAAAAATATAATAATACCTTCATCTAGATAGGAACTGTAGTTAAAGCAAAAAGTTCAAATTTCAATAAAGCTGATGACAGGACCGGCGGCGACGGTGGCGACGAAGGCGACAACGGACGTTCTTTTCATTGATTATGCTCTCCGACTTCGATATCGACTTCCTCTACGACTACGACACTAAGAACGTCTCTGATTTGAATGAAATGAGGATGGCATCCAGTTATGTATATCGAAAGGATATACCAATGCCATTGATATTAATTTTAAATTGCATTGCAACGTCTGCGAAGCACTTTTATAATTAGAAATTATTGATCGTTCTAAGGAATAACTGCACATTATATTAAGTGGTTCACAAGACAAGTCGAGAACCTGAATGCTGATGCTGAATGATACGTGGGCAAAAAAGAGACTTCTTGTAAAATAAAAAAAAAATAAAAAAACAATAATCTTGGTCAGGGATATTAAATGCCAGCAATGTTGAGTTTTGTCATTCTCTTTGCACCAGATGGTAAGGCTATTCAAGAGTTATTTAAAGTGTTAATACCAATGTAATTGTTTCTTATTCAAACACCAGATTTAAATACATTTATATGAATATGTTCTCTTTTATAAATACTTTGTGGAAAGAAAATTATTTATACAATAACAACATATTTCGAATAACTTAAAAATATTGGCAAATAATTTAAATCGATTCGTTCTTTTTATTACTTTTCAAATACAAGGCGCCTCAAAATTAATCACCCTGTCGGAAGGGATTATTATATTTTTTGGAAATGGCGTCTTACGTCAATAAAATTTGACATTTGTAAACTTGACAGCTGAAATATACGAACAGACAAGAAATTCAGAGCTATGTATACTTCGCAAAATACAAACTTCCATCACTCAATATAATTTCCTTCAAAAATAATGTTTAATGTCAATACTTAATTATGAAAACTGAAAAACAACACGTTTTCTGTCATGTAAAATCTTAGGCGAACATTCAGAAAATCCACTTTATTATTAATACTTTGTCAATCAACATTTTTGTATGACAGCTATAGAGATACTTTTCTAGATGGTCCAAAAAAAATAAAAATGTATTATCTACTTGGTAAATTGCATACAAATTTGACGTATAGTGAACGTACACAAGCACTCACTGACGTGGCGCACGTTATGAAACATCACAATTGGTGCACCGTTTTAAACGATTTTGACATCTAACAATCTCTTAACATTATTAAAAATAAAAAAATTGGGTGGCGCAACAGTCCGTTGAGAACTAGGGCCTATAGTGACTTACAACTCTCAACCATACCTGTGTGCGAGTACTGTTGTCAGGGATGGAGGGAACCTACAGTTTTATGCCGAATCCGAACGGCTAATTTGAGAAAGCAGTTTTCATGACAAGAATTACTCAATTCCTCGCAAGAGGCAGTACCACTGAAAGAAACTTTAGATGGCATAAACAGGGATCGAACCCAAGACTTTTGGCATGACATCCAACGCACTAACCATCATGTCACGGGTACTACCTCTTTATATATTACAAATCTCAAAATCACAAAATTGATCTGAATTTTTGACATTTTAGATCAATGGGTACGTTCTTAAGATTTAAGTTTGTTTGATTTTTTTTAGACCCGATTGGACGTGTTCAGGAGTGGAATCGGCTAAGGTGATTGTTGATAAATAATAGTCAAAATAATCGAATTTGATCTAAGTAAGGTGATAGGTAGTCAAATTGATACCTAAAAAGCTGTCAAAACAAAAATGTAGAGCTACCAGGCGCTTACAAAAAAAACGAATGGAATTTTTTTTCAGTTTTTGAGTTGAGTCATCTTACACAGACGGAATGAATGTGATAGTCAAATTTGATTATCAAAAAAATGATAGTCAATTATCACCTTAGCCGATTCCACCCCAGATTCATAATTTGTTCATAAAAGAGACATTTAGAAGTAGGTACCAATACTAACACTTTAGGAGTTCTTAAAATGCTAAGTATTGAGAAAGTTGATAGATAGAAAAAAACTAAGCCCTAAACAATAGGTTGTTAAAAATATATCTCCTGAAAATCTCTAGTCATCCCATAAAAAGAGTTTCTTTTTATTGGTTCCTAGAATCTTAATACATATTTTTTAGAGAGTTATATGTGCGTGGGTTGAATATCTTAAGAACAAACTAATAATTATATCAACAAATTTGGTTGAATCAGAATACCTATATCTCCAGAATCAAAAAAGGTATCTACTTCGAACGGTTTTTTATAAATAAAAAAAATAATTCGCAGTTGCTTTATGTAGCTCGGATTATATGGTATCTTGATTAATTCGAGAAAAATGCGTCAAGACAAGGTGTGATGGTCATCTTCTGATGAGCCCAACCATCACACCGCACAGTGCGTTGACCAGTGGACAAAAATAAAAAAATAAAAAATGCAATTTTGTTCTACTAGTCTTTGATTTGTGTCTAGCACATGTTGAATACCTATTAATTATAGTTTTTTTGTTGTTTGCTTTTTTTATATGATAGATTAGCGGACTTGTTTAAGACATAATAAGGTAATTATAGTCAGTCTTGTTGTGAAACGCGATTTTGTGCAAAGTGATTTAGCTGGTGAAAGAAAAGTAATAGAAGGAAATTTTTTTTGGACAGTGGTTATTAATATTGGATTCATTTAGAGCTGGTATGACTAATTATATTTGGTTTTTGAAATAATTTGTAAGTTAGATGAATTATTGAAAAAAAGGTTATTTTTAAGGCATTTTTTCACTTTGGTTAAGCTTTAAAAAAGACTGTAGCAAGATGTAGCAGAATGTTTAGTGTCATTGCATTGTCCTATTATTCTTCTTCGCAAAAATGCAAAAGCTTTTTGCTAATCTTGGTAACCTTAAAAATATTCAACTTTTTGAAGGTCAAAGTCCAACTATTAAAAATCAACAAATGTATGAAAAATGGATTTCTTTCGTTAAAAAATCGAGAATTGAAAATATTTTAACTTCAATTTTGACTGACTTAAGAGTAAATAATTGTCCCGTTACAATAAAAAATAATTTAAGGTCCAAAATTAAAAACTTTGATAGAAACTTGGAACGGAAATGGAAGCTATGTTCAAGGAATCATACTCTTTTCAAGAAGCGACACGAGGCTTGGTTTAATAACAATTTTACACTTCCTGTCAGCATTTTAAATCACTTACAGAGTACATCGTCTAATGATGGACCATAAACTAGTCGGGGCAGACCTCAAGCTCCATTTTAAGATGCGTCAATAAAGACGAAAAAAAGAAGAATTGTGAATCTTTTAGTCTCCAATTCATCTGAAGAGCTGAGATTCACTGCGGAAGTTTCCGAACATTCCTCTGGTATTGGAGTTGATTCTTGTAAGATGGAAAAAAACATTACCACTTAAAGATATGTTAGCACTATACTTAGATCTTGATCTTTCCGAAAAAAATATAATATATTGAGACCTGTAGTTAACTATTTTCATAAGGATTTATTTCCTAGTTTATATAGTAAGTTGAGAAATTTCAAAAAGCAAATGCTTCCGAAAAAAAGAGAAGTTTCGGAAACCACTGCCTCTGTTGACCTTCAGGAACTTCTCGAAAAAACTGTTGAAAGTATTGCCGATATTTCTGAAGTAAAGGGCGACACACATGCCATTCTCACATCTAAATGGGGCTTTGATGGAAGTTCCGGTCATAGCCAATATAAACAAGTTTTTTCCGATTCGAAAAACACGGATGAGTATCTTTTTTTGATAGCATTATCACCTTTAAAATTGGTTGAAGAAACTACAGGTGTTGAGTTATGGAAAAATCTTAGATGTTCTTCTACTATGTTTTGCCGTCCGATTAAGTTCATAGTCATTAAGAAATGCCCAGAACTTGTAAGAAATGAGGAAACAAAGATATTTTATTTTTTTTTCCTTTTTATAGAACAACCCACTCCCAAGACCATAACCAAAAACGGCTAAAGTTTAAACATTTCATTTAAGTTGGTATTTGCAATGGTCGATGGGAGCATATGTAACATTTTATCAAACACCGATTGTGCATCAAAATTTTTTCTTTGTGGAGCAACTCCTAAGGAATGAATTTGGTGCAAGCGCATGAAAAACCAGTAATTGAAGAAAATTTCCGATTTGGTTTATTCACTCTTCATTCAGTGCTTCGAATGCTTGTCGAGTTGAAAAAGACTCCGAAAACAAGAAACTGTTTGATGAAAAAAAAAAAAAACAAATTCAAACCATGTTAAAAACACAGTTGTGTCTTAATATCGACAAGCCTAAGCCTGGTTTCGGTTCGACAAATGATGGCAATACAGCAAGGAGATTTTTCAATAGTCTTGAGAGTTTTGGCTTCAGGACTAACTGTTGATATAAGTCAATTATCTGTATTATTCGCTGAAGTAAGGGAATTATATTTAGAGCTTTACAGTTGGTACTACATGCCAATAAGTGTGCATAAACTTTTAATTCATGGGCCAGACATTATATCGTCTTTCGAAATTTCAATTGGTTTACTGTCCGAAGAAGTGCTTGAAGCAACACGTAAAGAATTCCGAAAAAATCGGCTTGGTCACGCAAGAAAGTCATCCCTTGTTAACACTAACCAGGACATTTTGACGATCTTGCTTCTCAGGTCCGATCCTTTAATTTCTAATCTTAGAAAAAAAGAGCTGAGATTATGTAAGAAATGTCAAGAAGAAATTGCTTGATACCTCCAAACAAGCGAAGGCATTGATACCTCTTCGCCTTTTTTTACTTCTAGTTTTGAAGATATTGAACAATCTGACTCGGATTCTTAAATAATTGTAATTTAAATAAATACACACATACATACATATGTATATGTTTGAAATATTTATGTTTTGTTTTTATTTTTCTTGTCTTTTGTTTTTGTTTTAAAGTTTTTAAAAATATATTTTTGGACAGTGTATGTTGTAACAAAATCTTTAACAGTGGGCGTGTCAGTGGGTGGACATGACTTAGCTACAAAATTAAATCCCTAATTTTAAATCAAATTGTTCAAGTCGATCTTGAGATATAATCGATATTCAGAAGTGGGCGTGGTAGGGGGCGTAAATATGACACGAATTTTGGAGAAACTCATTGATTATTGCATTTAAAATAATTTTGCTACTAAAAATCAACTTTACTACGGAAAATAGAATTTTGTCCACTTTCCCCATACGATCGACGCACTGTGCACCGGGGCGAAACGCATAATTGAACACTCTTGCTGGTTTAATTTATTTTTCATGATTTTCATGATTTAAACCATTTTTATTAAAAAAAAAATCTGTAAGACAAATTTTTCACACAAACATTTTATGAACAAAACATAATAAATGATGTTCTCAGACGTTTGGTTTTCAAAAAGAAATATTTAGAACAAATATAATTTAATGTTAAAGCCAAGAATTTAGCTTTATTATTAAGATAAGGTTTTTCCATTATCTTTTAAAAGTGGACGCCGTGGTTGGCTTGAATAAATTCCAACCGAGATGACCAATTTTTGACTACTTTTTACAGGGCCTTATGCCAGCAGTGTCGAATTTCCTCTTCCAAAGCATCAATTGTCTTGGGCTTATCTGCGTAGACAAGCGACTTAACATAAACGCAAAAAATAGTCGGCGGTGTTAAATCGCACGATCTCGAAAGACACGCCATCACAGGCAAATCTTCAATAAATTGATTGTTTATTTGGCGGTACGAAACCGATCCATTATTTTGGTAATACATTTGCAAGATTTGGAAATGTTGTAGAATTTTATTATGATATGTCAAACCAAACTGAGCATATTAAGTGAAAGCTGTCAGAAATACCAACTTTGAAAAAAGTATTGCCAGAATACCACATGTCTAAAAAAACACTATTTATTACCTCCAGAATGGAATTATGAATAACGTTTTCGTTTTAAGAAAAATCGAATGAACAGTTTTCTTACAAAAAATAAAAACTTAGAAATTATACTGTTAAAATAAAAACAAAAATGATTTTCCAAGAAAAATAATAAAGGTAGTGACTTCAAACTTATTTTTTCTTATAGAAAATATTGTTGTTAATATTTTATTAAATTAGAAAAATCATTCAAACGTTATTCTATTAAAGGTAATATTGATTTCGACTTTTATATCTTAAAACAAAATAAAAAAAGAGGCTGGAATGCGACCCACACTGATAACTTCCCATCCCGTCTGTTGATTTGTCTTGCTTAAAAGTTTGTCTATATGTATCAATTTTTACCAAATTTGCGTACTATTTTTTGTAGATTTTATTTTTTTTATGAAAAAACGGACTGTTGGATTTTTATAAAAAAAATTACTGAATATCGAAAACAATATTTTCTGTGAAATAAAATAAGTTTGAAGGCAATATTTTTAATTTTTGAAAAGCTATTTGAGTCGAAAGTAAATTTTTACAAGTTTTAGTATTGTTTTTTTCTTAGGTTTTATATTTTTTGTAAAAAAAACTGTCAATTCGATTTTTCTCAAAATTTTATAGAATGTTAAAAACAATATTTCTTAAAAGAAAAAATTAGTTTGAAGCCAATGTTTCAAATTTTTGAAAAGATATTTACGTCGAAAAACAATTTTTACCAACTTTTATAAATTTTTTTTTAGGTTTTTATATTTTGTAAAAAAAACTGTCAATTCGATTTTTCTCAAAATTTTTCCTATTGTTGAAAACAATATTTCTTATAAGTTAAAATTAGTTAGAAGCCATTATCTCAAATTTTTGAAAAGATATTTAGTCAAAAATCAATTTTTAACAATTTTTGTTAAATTTTTTTTTCCGTTTTTAATTTTTTGTAAAAAAAAACTGTCAATTCGATTTTTTTTTAAATTTTACTGAATGTTGACAACAATATTTTTGAAAGATTAAAGTAGTTTAAAGCCAATATCTCAAATTTTTAAAAAGATATTTGAGTCGAAAATCAATTTTTACCAACTTTAAAAAAAAATTTTTGTCGGTTTTTATTTTTTGTAAAAAAACTGTCAATTTGATTTTTCTCAACATTTTTCAGAATGTTGAAAACAATATTTCTTATAAGATAAAATAAGTTTGAAGCCTTAATCTCAAGTTTTTGAAAAGATATTTGAATCGAAATTCAATTTTTACCAACTTTGAGTAATGTTTTTTTTTAGGTTTTTATTTTTTATAAAAAAAAACTGTCAGATTTTTCTCAAGATTTTATCAGATGTCAAAAACATTATTCTTCGTTGCACAAAATTGTTTTAGAGATGAAATCATATTTTAGTCATAAAATTTTCGAGGTAACAAATTTTTTTTTTCAGTTTTTTTGATTTATAAAAAAACCGTTAAATGGATTTTTTTTTCCAAAAATATACTTCTTTTGTATTACGTTACAATATATAATATAAAATTTAATTGAAGTCTCTAGCGCCATTGGTTCATGAGATATTTAGGGTCAACCAAAATGTTCACCTTTTTTTAAACTGCAATGGTAAAAAAACAACCCACGCAATTTTCTTGAGAGCCCTTTCTGCATCTTTCTGCCTTATTCTGTATAACAAAATTTATTTGAAGTCAATATCTCTTCTGGTTCTTGAGCTATGGACGACGAAAAAACGTCGCGAACGTACGAACGTACGTACACACGCACGCACACACATCTTTCTAAAAATCTTTTATTTCGACTCTAGGGACCTTGAAACGTCGAGAAATGTCAAAATTTTCAATTTGACAAATCGGACCCATTACAATAACTTCCTATGGGAAGTTAACAAACTTGCAAAAATCATTACTAAAAATATGTAAAATTGATTTTTGACTGGAACATCTTGAGAACAAATAAGGGTATTAACATCAAACTTGATTCATCTTATAAGTACAAAATATTCTTTTTAATTTTCGGTATAAAACTTAAAAAATCTTTTGAAAGTTTTTCTAACAAGAAAGTTAAACTCTACCGAAAATAACTCACGAAATGGTCTTAACACCTTAAATATTGAATTGATTACAAAATTTTCTACTTTTCTGAAATGAAAATAATTTATCTAACTGTAAAAAAATTAATTATTTTAAAGAGAAACAATGGAGTGTTGTAGGGTGTGTCACATCCCACATTTTTTTTTTAAAATACCCGTTTAAGCTCCCTTCATATTTAACTTCTTCAATGAGCTATTTTTTTTAAATTCTATTTTCAAACAAACTTAAAAACTTTGTATAAATCGGAATACTTTTCCAACAAACATTTTGCAGTTCAAGAAGAGAATTTCAAATTCTCATATTGATTAAATCAAACAGAACTAAAATTTGAAATTCAGCATTTGCCTTACCAAATTTATCGCTACGTATTCACTTTGATCATTTTAGATTACAATACATAATTTATTTATGCATATTTGTATTTTGACTGTAAAAATATTGTTGTATCAAATTCTATAGACAAAATTGAACATCTTTATGCTTGAATATCGCATGTTGTAGGTATATCTATACAATATCATACACATACAAAAAGCTCTTCAGAATTTATTATTATTTCCCAATAATTCCCTTTAACTGCCTGATTCGTTTTTTATCCAACATTTTCAGCCAATAAATGTTCTCTTCTCCCACTGTCTGCCTCTGTATACTCGTGTATTTTGTGTTTTGCATCGATACGTATAATAAAAATATATCTCCTTAATATCGATTTCTTTTCATCCAAAAAACCATGATTACCACATTTGTTGGAATTTTTTTATATTTTACTTTGTGTCAGGGAGCGATTATTGTGGTCATTTTATAGACCACCGAACCACACATTTCTGTAAATATTCCAAAGATAAAATTCAGTATGGTACCACCAGGCGTATACGTACTTTTTTTTTATTATTTTGAAATTGGTATTACATAAATTAGGAATATCTTTGGTCCCAATAATGTGATATTGATATTTGAACGTATAATTTTAATATTTAACAATTTGGAAATATTAAAAAATTATTGAATCCTTCCACAGAAGTTGCTATTAAGTACAATGGATTCTTTTGTTTTAGTTGAATTTGTTTTCAATTTAAAATTGGCAACCATGTATCCAAAGTGATTCATTAGAGAATGGGAAAACGAGATGTTGTGGAAAAGCTATAAATCTGAATTATTCAGTGTAGTATAAGGACTATACTGTGTTTGGTTGTTATGTACGCCTTCAAATAGACAAGAAGAAAAGATGGACTCTTTTTGAAGCATTTTTTGTTTTTGTTGCCTTCATCGTCGTCGTGTGAAAGAAATTGTAAAACAAAAAAAAAAACACCCAACAATGAAACTTAATCGGAGAACACTCTCTTGATGGGTCTTGGGCTTTCTGCGTTCAACAATGACTATACTAGAAAAACACATTTAGAGCATCCCCAAGCCCATACCTATCGCATCTTATCCAATTCACTCTGCGACTCTGCAGTATACTTGACAATTTGACTAAGAAGTAGAAAATGGGTTACAAGGGCAAAACGGTTAAGGCTCAACAAGCTGAGACACTTGTAATTTTTTCTTTCTTCACAAGAATCATAAACTTCTGATGCTTAAACTTTTCTCTTATTCTTTTAGTCTCTCTTTCTTTTAGAAGGTTTACACTTAGGGTATCTCTCTGTATCACTTAAGGGTTTTAATATATTATATTTTATATGTACATACATATATATGTATATTTTTAACCCTTTGCCTCGACTTAATTTTTTTAAACCCTTGATTGTCCCACCAACGCACCAGTTTAGTCTATGAATATGACATTTTAATGGCTACACTTTCGTTTAACCCTTTTTTGAGTACATATGGAATGTACTCTGTGAGCTTTAAAATTACCTTGAAAGGTGTGCCTTTGCCTTTGTCAAAGTATTAAATTTGACTGTGGTCATAAACTTAAAACGGACATGTAACATTTTTAAAAAAGACATTAGCATGATTAGCAAATATAATTTCTGAGACATGAAGTAATACAACATTGTGGATTTCAACAAACTTATTTAAAAAAAAAAAAACATTTTTTGAAGTTTATAGTTTTTTGTTTGGTAATGTTTGGTATGTAATCTCCCTAAAAAAAAGTTCTTTTTCAAGCCCTACACGTTCACAAATTTATTTATCTCAAGGGAGCATCACTTCTGGGTTAAATTTTCAACTATACTAATTCAAGAGTATTTTTTGATTTAATTGCACTATGGGGCAACCAAACCTGGGGGAAACTGTGTTTACATAAACGGATTTAATTTGTTAGGTATATTTCTTTTTTTTTTTAACTGAAATGAATATAATAAGTTTATTAGTTTTTAACTTGTTATTATACATTTAGTTAGTTTTATTCATCTCGTTTTGGTTTTATGAACCACAAGTTTATAATTTACCCCTGGTTGAATTACCAAAGTGTGCCTCACACTCAAAGAACATTAGAAATTTTGTTAGTTAAAATTAGAATTTGGCTTTGAAAAATTTTATTCGATTGAATAATAAGTTTTTCGAATGTACCTGCATAAAAATAATATTCACATGGTAACATTAAATTCGTCCCTGTGACCTCACTTACAATTTTGTTTTATTGTTTACTGGTAACAATGACCAACAAAATTACGTTTTTTCCTGTCACACAAATAAAATAATACTTTTTTTGAAGGATTAAGTTGTCCTGAAATCGAATCTTGACTAAAAAAATACATTTTTCTATCACAACGGAATCACATTTTTAAAATATGCCCCTTAAAAAGTGCTAAAGACACCCAAAATTGGAGTGTTTAAGGCTAAGGTAAAACACAACATATCCTTTAACAATTAATTTTTATTTGTGGTTTTAAAGAATACGTTTTCGAAATAATTTTTAGTGCTAATTTCGAGTTCAAACTTCAATTTAAACTGTCTGCTCAAGGTTAAGAAATACCAGTTTTTGAATTTTTTTAAATTTTTCAAAAACTTCATATTATAGCCTTAAGGTTAAAAGACGGATTTATTAGTAAAACAAAAATTGAAAACCAATTGTTTTGCATTTTACTCTTAAAAACCGTTTAGCATAAATAGTTCAGCGTTTCTTTAAAATTTATGTGAGACAGGTGAAATCTATGAAGATTTTAACTGAATATTAAAGAAAGGGATTAAAGCTTTGAAAAACAATCAAGAAGTTTATTGAAAAACTATTTCATGAATTTAAATAGCTTCGAAAATGCCCTATAAACGGTTCATAGTTAGTTGAAGAAAAGTAGTTTGTTTCTTTTTGAAAAAATAACTGCATTTAATTTTGGTTAAACTGGACACATTCCCAATATTTTAGATAAAGACATTTCTTTATCTGTTAAAGTGAATAGACTGGTTAAGAAGAAGCAGGAAAATTTAAAAAAATCAAGAATTAGGAGCATTTGTGTGAAAATTCGTTTACCAAATCTTAAGCACAAAAACTCACCGGAGTTATTTTTCGATAGTTAATCGAAAATAAATAATTTTGAGTAAGAACAAAAACAACAAAAAAAAAAACCAAAAAAACTTCTCCGAAAACCCAAGCGAAAAAATACTCGAAAAAATTACTCGAGTGTCGTTACTTAAACGACCGATTTTTAATACTTAAAAAAAAACTGAAAACAAAATATTTGCGATCTTGAAAAGTTTACGATTAAAAAATAATATTACCTCCAGAAAAATTTGATCCAACGAAACTGACGTTTTTTAAAATCTAGTAATTATTTTAATTTAAAAAAAAAAAGATAGAATTGACAGTTTTTTTTCAAAAAATAAAAACCTAAAAAAATACTATTAAAAAGTTGTGAAAATTGATTTTTGACTGGAAAATCTTGGCAACTATTAAAGGTATTGGCTTTAAACTAATTTCATCTTATAAAAACATTGGCGCAAAATTTTAAACAACCTATTATTAGGGCCTTAGCACGATACTAGTTAACAATTTACTATATACATAGTAATCTACTAACTTTTCACTAATTTTAAACTAATCATGCTAAAACCATTTTATTAAAAAAAAACATGAACACATCTAAATAATGACAGATTGTGGAGCAAACAAAACAAACATACCTTAATATCATACTAAAAATGATTTAACATCGTACTAAATCGGCTAAAATTTTGCGCCTTTTGTCACATTTGAGAAAAATGACATATTTCATACAGATTTAGTACGATACTAAAAAGATAAAGTAGCCATTTGGTGATTTTAACTTTAGTAAAATGTTAAGAAGATAGTACGATACTAAACTCGTTTAAAATTATCAAAATCTTTTTTTTAACCTAGTATCATACTAAAAATGATTTAACATCGAACTAAATCGTCTAAAATTTTGCGCCAAAGTTTTTAATATTTGCTAAGATTTAAAAAAGATAAAATTATCCGATTTTCTTATTAAAAATAAAAATCAACACAAAAATTGTCAAAAACTGATTTTTCGACTGAAATATCTCGAGAATAAATGAAAGTATTGACATCAAAATTTTTTCATTTGTTAACATAAGGCTATTTTCTTTAAAAAAAATTTAAATCGGCATTTTTTGTATATGAAATAAAACCTTCAAAAAATGGTACTAAACACAGATATTGAAATAAAACTTATTTTATTATTTGTTAAACACTGTTGTTAACTTAGTTAATTTAGTTAACCAAATTTACAACTTTTTCTACAAAAAAACGAAAACCTACCAAAACAACTAAAAACTAAAATATAATAATATCGTAATTTGTTTTGTTTTTACTGAATATAAACATTAATTTTTGTTTACAATATTGACTCTTACACAAAAATATGCATCCTACAGCAAATCTACCTTGCGATAACGGTTTTACCGTTATCGTTGACTTTGTTAATTGATTAAAGTTTGTTTTAAAAGAATACTACTTTACTTTATATTTGTTAAAGGGAGCGTATCGGAATCCCGCTTTTTAAAATCCCGTTTTTAAAAAATCCCGAAAAAAAAGTTTTAAAATCCCGTCTTCTAAAGTACCGATTTTTTGAAATCCCGTCTTTTAAAATCCCGCTTATTCAAAATCCCGATCAATTAATCCCGCTTTTTAAAATCCCGTCAAATCCCGACAATCCCGTTTTTTTTTACAAAATACGTGCATTAAACCAAATAACAATATGAATGAAATGTTTTTATTTTAAATAACTTGACTAAAATATAATAATATCGTAATTTGTTTTGTTTTAAATGTACATAAACATTCATTTTAGTTTACAACATTAACTATTGCATAAACAATATGCATCCTACAGCAAATCTACCTCTCGATAACGGTTTTGCCACTATCGTTGACTTTGTTAATTGATTTGAGTTTGTTCTAAAAGAATACTTTATATTTTTATTTTTTGATATGTTGTATTTGTTAAAGCTTATAATGAAATGAATCTAGAAAAATATCTCATTTTTACTTTGTTTTAATTTTTTTCTAAGTTCGATTTTACAATCAAAACTAGTTGTTTAATTTTAAAAAAATCGCGCGATTTTTAGTTTTGATTGCAAAATCGGGATAATAAAAAACGGAATTATAAAAAACGGGATTATAAGAAACGGGATTACAAAAAGCGGGATTATAAAAAATCGGGATTATAAAAAGCAGGATTATAAAAGACGGGATTTTAAAATCGGGATTTTAATAAACGGGAATATAAAAACCGGGATATCGAACCCAACCCATTTTTAATAAATATAAAGTTGACCGTAATAAATACAAGTATGTACATATACTAGTACATCAGTTATAATATCAAAATTTGATATAAGTGAATTATCAGAAGATTCACAAGAGAATTTGTATTTTTCTTATAATTTATGAATTCTTGCCTGCACAAAATCAATGTTTGTTATGGTGTGCAACTCATAAGTGGAAAAATGCCACGGCAGATTTAAAATAATCTTCAATAATTTATTTTGGCTTATTTGAAGTCTTCTAATATAATAGCTTGGAATATGGATTTGAAAATTATGAGTTTATTTTTGGTGCTTAGTTTGGACCGTCGATTTATCAATGGGTAAAGAATTTAAATAGTTAGATTAACTTTTTTAATTATTTGTTGTATATGTATTCCAAAAGTGGGTTTTTCATCAAGATGAATTCCTAAATATTTAGCACTTTTTTCCCAGTTTACAGTAGAACCACCAATTTAAAAATTGTTGCTTGGTAAGAGGCATGCTTTTCTTTTTCTTGTAAAAAAGACTGCCTGCGTCTTAGAAGCATTTAATTTTATCTTTCATTCATTGAAGTACTCTTGTATTGTATTTAAATCAAATTGCAGTTTGGTTTCTATTACGGAACTAACTGAATCTGATGCATAAATACAGGTTTCGTTTGCTAAAATTCCTTTTTTACAGTATCTTAAACTGGGAAAATAAGATGTGAATAAAATGTATAAGATCGGACCAAGAACTGATCCTTGAGGAACACCAGCTTTAATATTATACATTTCGGAAAAACTAATGTTGACAAAAACTTTGAATTTCCTTGAACTAAGAAAAGACTTTATTATCTTAATAAGATACATTGGAAAGTTCATTATTTATAGTTTGTGTATAAGGCCATTATGCCAAACAGTATCAAATGCCTTTTCAATGTATGGAAGTTTTGGACCAATAGTTCTGCTTAAATATATTTCTGTTGTCAATAAAACAAAAGCAAACTTTAGGGGGGTTTTTGAAAAAACATAAATATACCTAAGACTCAACTTATTTGTCGACTTGAGTCGTGTTTTCATTATGTATCTTTGTAAGTACCACAAACCGAAATATGATTCACATTCATCATTTAAATATCTAGAACACCTGGAACGGAATAAAATTTTAAACAAACTTCTCAAACTGTTTTCAAGAGCATTTTTTTTTCAAAAGAACTTATTTCAAACAAAGACAAAAGTTACCTCAAACAACATATGAAATGCGCTTTAATAAATTTCAATACAATTTTCAAGAATACTTCTTACCATAATAAGAAAAACAAAAACTTTGTTGTGTATTTTCCGTATCATCTTCTTCCAATATAAACAAAATTTCAAAACATAACAAAGCTTTTGTAAATTCTAGCCACAAATCATCACCCTTTTTGTGTGTGGTATAAAATGAATAAATTGAAGGATTTGTGGAGAGGGGGGGGGGGAGATTACTCTTTACCCGTAAAATACAAAGTATAAAAGTCAAATATTTAGGGTGGAAACAAACTATACTCGAAGCAATAGAAGAATAAAGGGGAGGCTACATCGACAAGTAAAGTAGTAACAGAAGGTAAAATGAGGTTATAGAGTACAACCCCACATCATAACGTCTATAAAACTACATGTATACATACGCTTCTCTTCACAACCATCATACATACAAGATCGTTGACCGAATATTTTTAGGGTAAAATGTTTGCCATTTTCATCGGGTTTTAATGTAGGGAGTACCTACGAGTACTTCCGTTGTTTTTGGAAAGGGACCGGCTATGCATTGACTCTTTTTTGCCAGCCCTATTTCCCTTCTGTGCCCTAAAACAATATTCAAGCAGACATTGTCAGTGAAATAATAAAAATTATTATTACTTCGTGTATGACGAAATCTCTGTCAAATTGAGGAGGAAAAACCCTCGCTCGGGGGCAGATGGCATCACCACCAAATTGCAGGGGTGGTGACCCGCACCGGATGCCGTGTGGTGCGGTGCTGTGGATTGAGGTGAGGGGTGGAGGTTAAGTATAATTCGAAAGTGTATTCATCGATTGATATGCTGTTGATGCGGAATATCTTTTGCGATACACTTCAATCCGCTCGCATATTGGCAGTTATTGTGTGGGGGAGGGGAGGGGAGGAATATAGGGTTTAGTGTGTATATTGTATAACCTCAATCTGTATCCTCAAATGTTTAACATTTGCAAATCTACAGGAAATGGAATCGATTTTACATGTGACAAACAGCAGAAAATGCTGTGTACAATTTGTTTTGCTTTTCGTGTGTTTTTATTTTCTTTTATTTTTGTCGACTTGGAGCCTTGCTTGGAGCCTTTTCTACCCTCGTTTTTATTTTTGGTGGTTTTTGCCTTGTGGATTATTATTATTTGAGATTTTGGTTGAAATCGAGTGCGGCTGGGGCGCTATGGGATTTGAGTTTTTGGTGTTTTGGTTTTATAGAGGGTCATAAAATCAATTTTAGAATTGAGCTTGCATTTGTGATGTAGTTGAATAGGTTTAGTATTAAAAAATAATGACTTTGGTCAGGTGGTGGCGTTGGCGTATAGACAGTAAGGATAATAGGGAGGTATATATGTACGAACGAGTGTAAATTTTGTGTGTAATTTGACCTATTCACTCGTAATATAACCAGTAACGATCGGTTATTGAAATACACGTTATTTTGGAATTTACGCTGAAAATTGTGAGAGAAGAATACGTTTATATATAAATATGTACATACCTCATTACCATGAATTAATTAATCATGAGGGTACAAATGGTTTTAACTTAAGTCAGTAAAGGAGTGTTTAATTGGTAATCTATAGCTAGCGGAGTAATACAAGTACTTTTAATTTAATATTTAAAGTTGGTATCAGTGCCATTTTCAACTAGTGAACAGACTTTTGTTTGAAGGGGTGTATTCAGAGAAATATTGTAATAGACAAGTTCAGAGTTTTTCTTACTACCGAATCTGCACATCTAGGGTTTTTTAACTAGCTCTTAAATTGAACTTTATCTAAAGTTTTTGATTGAATTAGTTCGAATTTGATTTCAACATCGATCCTTCACGGTTTTTGAAATATATGTAATTGACCTTTTAAAATTAGAACAATAAATTTTATTGGAAATTTTAAGGCTTCGAGGCTTTTATGAAAAAATTCGTGTTTTCAAATCTATAACCTCAATCTTTAATACTCCATTAGATAATTTCAGTTTCTCATTTACTTTTCGAAATCTCCTCACTAGCAGTGTCTATCCTACATAAACCGAAAGGGGCGCTAAATTATTTCTACTAAAATTGTTTTTGAAAGAAAAAGACAAAACTATATAAATGTAATTTTTGTTCTTATAACGAATTCGTCTTCTAAACAAGACAATATCACACCAAGTTTTAAAAATATATGAAAATTGTATACATTATGTTGGTATTTTGAAATGTAAGCATAGCTGAAATCGGAGTGCGGATTTAGGAGAAAAATTAAAACTAAAACGTACATATTTTTTAAAACGATGAAAGCATAACATTGTAGGATTTTCAAAATCTATATATATAAAAATCAATGCCACTTTTCGTTGTAATGTTATAACTTAACAATGCCTTTACCGATTTGGCTAATTTTGGTCTTGAATTATTCGTGGAAGTCCAGAGAAGGTTTGTACGTAAAATTAAAAAAAATCTTGAAAAAGTGTAAAATCAACATCTTTCTATACTCCCATATACAAACAATTTGTAAAGGGTGTCCCAAAATTAACGCAAGATTTGAATTAAATAGAAAACGCCGTTTTTAGTCTTTTGATAGTTATATTTTTATTGACTTGTAAAGTACATAGGATAGGGTTATGTATGGAATAACACATCGGACAAATGGCCTCCACGGCTTTGCATGCACATGCGCACTCTTTTGTTGAAATTTTCCATGACCATTCTGCATAAATGTGGCTGAATTTCGTTGATGCAGCGTTGAATCTCCTCCTTTAATGCACGGGTGGTTGTGGGCTTGTTGACATAGACTTGTGATTTCAAATAACCCCATAAAAAGAAGTCTAATGGTGTTAAATCACACGATCTAGGAGGCCAATTTTGATCACCGAAACGAGAGAGTACACGACCTGGAAATGTCTCATGCAGTAATTGAATTGTTTCACGGGCTGTATGACATGTGGCACCGTCTTGTTGAAACCACATATTGGACACATCAATATCATCCAATTTTGGCAGAAAGAACTGTGTAATCATGTCGCGATATCGAGCACCAGTAACAGTCACTGCTTGACCAGCATCATTTTCAAAAAAATATGGCCCAATTATGCCTCCAGCCCAAAATCCACACCATACAGTCACGCGTTGTGGATGCATTTGTTTTTCGACAATCATATGTGGGTTCTCCGAACCCCAAATGCGGCAATTTTGGCGATTGACAAAGCCATCAAGATGAAAATGTGCTTCATCGCTTAGGATGATTTTGCTCGAAAAATCAGGGTCCATTTGTTGATGTTCAATAATCCATTCAACGAACTCTCTTCTCTGTCCATGGTCATTAGGCTTCAATTGTTGTGTTAATTGAATTTTGTAAGCATGAAGACACAGATCTTTGGTGACTATACGCTGTAGAGAGGTTCTTGAAATTTGCAATTCTTGTCCACGACGTCGAATTGAGGATCCTGGATTGTCAGCAACACTCTCACGCAC
The DNA here is from genome assembly GCA_920104205.1 of Eupeodes latifasciatus. NCBI lineage: Eukaryota > Metazoa > Arthropoda > Insecta > Diptera > Syrphidae > Eupeodes > Eupeodes latifasciatus. The sequence goes on from OV049925.1 coordinate 153,045,858, forward strand.
TGCTTCGACATTCACATTCTTCAGGAACTTTAACTGGTCACTATGCTTCCTCGATAGTGACGTGGATTCCAGTGCAGATATGATTACAAACTTAATTCTTTGTGGAATGAGAAATTTTATCCCGAATAGGGTAAAATCTATCAAACCCAAAGAAAACTCATGGTTTGATTCGAGCTGTAAAGAGGTTATTAGGATCAAAAATGTAAGTTTCCGGAATTACAAAGCCAACCCAACTGAGGAAAACCGGAATAAGTTCAAACAAGCTAGAAAGACCTGTAACGGACATATACGACGCATTAAATTTTTGCATGACCAGAAATTACGGCAAAAAATACTACAATGTGGTAGTAAAAATTTCTGGTCATTTGTAAAAAATGTGCGTAACACTACGTCATCGTCAGTTCCTACGCTCGTTTTCAATGACACTCCCTATGTAAGCTCGATTGATAAAGCCAATTTGCTTGCAGCACAGTTTGCTGTTAATTCGATGCTGCCAGTGAGTGACATGACTCCGCCTGTACTTGAAAGCGTAAACGATTCTATGGGACGAATCTTCTTTCGCACTCGTTCAGTTACTAGAGTACTTAAAAATCTTGACATTCACAAATCCGCTGGCCCGGATAGTATCCCCGCTATTGTTCTGAAGAGGTGTTCTTCAACGTTGGCAAAACCACTGCGTAAGCTTTTCCATCTGTCCTATTCTACAGGTCTCTTTCCGAGTGGATGGAAAACTGCATTTGTCCAACCTGTCCCTAAAAAAGGCGAATCCTCCTCACCATCTAACTATCGTCCAATTGCACTTACTTCCCTTCTTTCCAAGGTCATGGAAACGCTGATCAATTTTCAGCTTAAGAAATATCTTGAAGAACGGAAGCTTCTTAATGACCGGCAGTATGGCTTTCGTTGCAATAGGTCCACTGGTGATCTCATGGTTTATCTCACCGAACAGTGGAACAAATCTTTACATCGTTTTGGAGAAAGTAAGATTATTGCACTTGATATTTCAAAAGCATTTGATAGAGTTTGGCATCAAGCTCTCTTATCGAAAATGCGTGCATTTGGTATTGATGAATCCCTTCTTCGATGGGTTAGAAATTACCTTTCGGACCGTTCAATTCAAGTAGTATTGGACGGGTTCAAATCTGGTATTCACAAAATAAACGCTGGTGTGCCCCAGGGCTCCGTTTTGTCTCCGACGCTGTTCCTTATTTTTATAAATGATCTTTTGTCTGAAACTTCTAACCCACTAAATTGTTTCGCGGATGACAGTACCCTCAGCTTTTCATATTCGTTTTTAGATTCTCATCCTTGTCCTTCGGATGTGGAACTTCAACGGCAGCGTATGATAAGCTCATTAAATTCTGATCTCGACAGCATTGTACAATGGGGAATCAAAAACCGTGTAGAATTTAATGCTTCGAAAACTCAATGCTGTCTACTGTCACAAAAGCGTAACCCTCCCCCAATGCCACTATCCATAAGTGGTACTTGCATTGAGGAGACTGAACAGCTATCAGTCTTAGGTATGTGCATTACAAACCACTTATTGTGGAGTGATCACATATTTGACATCGCCAAAAATGCTGCTAAGTGTTTAGGTTTTCTCCGACGATGCAAGAAGTTTTTTACCCCTTCTGATCTGGCTATAATTTATAAAGCCTATATTCGTCCAAAACTTGAGTACAATTCCCATATTTGGGCAGGTGCTCCTATAACCCACTTGAGTCTCTTGGACAGAATTCAAAAGAGAGCTCTAAAAATGATAGGTGACCGTTGTCTTACTGAAACTTTTGCATCTCTCGAGCACCGTCGTAAGGTTTCATGTCTCTCATTATTTTATCGCTACTTCCATAAGCAATGCTCTAATGAAATAGCCAGCTGTATTCCTCCCCTCAAACGATTCAACCGTAATACTCGTTCTTTTAGGAATGCCCATCAGTTTACCCTTGAGCCCAATTTCGGACGTACTATTAAGTACAGAGATTCTTTTTTTAGTCGCACTACACGAATGTGGAATGCTTTACCAGACTCAATATTTCCCACTCATTACAATGTGCAGGCATTCAAAACCAATGTGCATCGGTATCTCCTTTCAAATCCTATCCTTCCTTCCTAATTACTCGCACTGTGTATAATCATTATAAGGGTATTCATATCCCCTTGAGTGCGCGTACAATATAAAAAAAAAAAAAAAAAAAAAAAAAACGGCTTGTTTTTGGACAACCAGTGTGTTTGGCGTCTCCAACGGATCCAGTCTCCATGAATTTTTCAATTAATCTCTTCACAGTTGACGAAGTTAAAACACTATTCCGACCATATTTTGTATGAAATTTTCGAACTGCAGCCGCCAAGCTTTCACTATTTTTAAAATATTCTTTAATAATGAAGACACGTTGTTCTCTCGTGTAACGCTCCATTTTTAATAACCCTATACTGTTAGCTGTCAAATTGCTTTTTTTCAGGGTTGCCAACACTTCACTGCACAAATGGCGGCAAATTCAAATCTTGCGTTAATTTTGGGACATCCTTTACTAATACTTAAAAGCCAATTTGAACCTTTGGCAAAACAATCGAAGACAAAAAAAGTGACGTTAGTTCTGTCAAACAAATTTAATGTCATCATATGTCATTTCATTTTATCAACGATAATTATTGCTTTGTTATGTTTATATTTTCCAAAATATTGTTGAGTTATTGCTTTGTGTTTATATTTTCCAAAATATTGTTGAGTTGTTGAGTGAAGGTAAAATGCCACGAGCAAGACGACCAAACATAGGCCGGCGAACGCGTAATGCAAATCAAGTGGCATTATTAAGACGATCTCAGACTACAGATGAACGCGCACAAGCTAATGCATTACCTGTATAAAATATTGAAATTGAATATTCAACAAAAACATGTATGTGACACAATCATGCAAGCCGTTTCCAATAATGCAGGTGGATTATATTTCTTGGATGCACCTGGTGGTACAGGCAAAACTTTCGTTGTATCATTGATTTTAGGGACTATTCGATCGGAACAGATAATTGCATTGGCACTTGCATCTTCGGGAATTGCTGCTACATTATTAGAAGGTGGTCGCACCGCACACTTTGCATTAAAATTGCCATTGAATGTACTGGTGATTGAAACTCCAACTTGCAATATTTCGAGAAATGCTGCTATGGCAAAAGTTCTGCGATTAAGGTCAATTATTTTATGGGATGAGTGCACAATGGCGAATAAAAAATCAATAGAAGCATTTAATCGAACAATGCAAGATCTACGCGGTAATCAACAGCTTTTTGGTGCTGCTCTGATATTGCTGTGAGGGGACTTTCGTCAAACATTGCATGTCATTCCTCGATTAACTCCTGCTAATGAAATAAATGCCTGTTTGAAGGCATCAGTTCTTTGGCGATACATATGTATGAAAATTGACACTGAACATTAATATGTGTGTTCACCTACATAATGATGCAACTGCCCATGAGTTTTCAAAACAATTGTTAGAAATTGGTGATGGCAAAATACCAATCGACAGTATCAACGGATTGATCACTTTACCGAACAATTTTTGTACAATTGCGCAATCTATAGATGAGTTGATTGAATGTGTTTTTCCGAGTATTCTTCAGAATTACAGTAATCATGATTGGTTGAGAGAACGCGTCATTTTAGCAACGAAGAACATTCATATCAACGCCATTAATTTTCAAATTCAAGCGAAATTGCCAGGTATAGTCTCGACATATAAATCAATTGACAGTGTTATGAATCAAGATGAGGCAATGAATTATCCAATTGAATTTTTAAATTCATTGAAACTGGCTGGTATACCACCGCATTGCTTAATCTGAAAATTGGTTCTTTGATTATATTATTGCGAAATATTGATCCACCAAAACTCTGTAATGGCACCAGATTGGCAGAGAAAAATCCTCACTGGTAAATCAAAAGGAGAAGAGTGTTTGATACCGCGTATTTCATGATTCCAACTGATATGCCATTTGAATTCAAAAGATTTCAATATCCTGTGCGTTTATCATTTGCGATGTCCATAAATAAGGCCCAAGGGCAAACACTTCACGTTTGTGGTGTCAATTTGGAGGAACCATGTTTTCCACATGGTCAACTTATGTTGTTAAGTGTTTATTTATTTATGCATAAAATGGAAAAACAAAAAATATTGTTTAGCCAACTGTTTTAGACTAGCCCATATAGATCCACCATAGTAAGAGTAACCAATTCTTTTTATTTTTTAAGTTTTTACTCTTTGCTGATAAAAATGTAATATAAACAATATATCATTTGGGTCATTTGGACTTTTAAATAGCTAGCAATTTAAAATATTTTTTTGTTTGAATAAATTAACTTAATAATCATTTTTTTTATTACTATGCCTTATACGTAGCGAAGCACGTACCGGGCCGCTAGTATAATATAATATAACTTTACAAAATCATCTTCAATTTTGACTTGCGACATAATAGGAACTATGGCAAGTTTTGCATTCGTAAAAAATTTCGAACTCGAGATTTTAATCAAACATGATATTACGATGGTAGAGAACACGAAAAAAGTGGGGCCCGCGATTCCGTCTGGTCTGTCCTATCTGTCTGTCCACGCTCCTACAGCCTAAACCATTGGGTCGATTGAGTTCAAACTTGGAAGTTAAGGTTTTGAGCAGATTCGCGTTGGCGTTTTTTTTTCATTTTTTTTTAAGATCAAAACTAACATGCAAAAAAGGAAAAATTCGAATTTTCTTAAAAACAAACCGATAGATTTTTTTTATTTTCTCTAAAATTTTTTTTTTAGCTTGGCTTCTTTTAGTAAGAAAAACATACTTTTGTATTGCTCCGGAAAGGTACCGCTCATAGAACCGTTATTTTGTTTTTTTAATTTTCTCAGCAACTTATGATCCGATTCCATAATTTTTTTTTTTTTTGAACGAGCTCTTATATTGCTTTAACAATATTTGATTATCAAAAGTGCAATTTTTTGTTTCGATTTAAAAAAAAATATTGATTTTTTTTTCAAAATTCTATATCTCAAAAACGGGTCAACATTTTTTTACGAAATTCAAATGTAGGGCGTATATTTACAATCACTAAATAACTGCATACAAAAAATATTTTTAGAACAAAATTGAAAAATTGTACAAATAAAAAATTAATTTAAAAAAAAAACCGTTCTAACGATTTTCGAAAAAAATTCAAAAATCAAAGGTTTTTTGGTTTATAAAATGGCATTTACATTTTTGAAGACGAACTTATTTTTCAGGTAAAATTACTGTCTTAATTTTTTGTTAAGTATTAGATAAATTTTCTCTAATTTTTTTTCTTAACTTGGTTTCTTTTAATAAAAAATGTATTTTTGTATTGCTCCGGAAGGGTACCGCTCATAGAACCATAATTTTGTTTTAATTATAATTTTCAGGAACTAATGAACCAATTTCAATGTTTGATGATCAAAAGTGTATATATTTTTTTTGGATTTTTGAAAAAATATTGAATTTTTGTTTTCAAAATCCGATAGGTATCTCGAAAAAGGGTCCACATTTTTTTACAAAATTCAAATCTAAAACGTATATTTACAATCACTAAACAACTGCATATCAAAAATATTTTTAAGAAAAAATGGAAAATTTGTATATATAAAGAATTAATTTATATAAAAACGGTCTAACGATTTTCAAACAAAAAAATTGACAAATGGAGGTTTTTTTGACAAATCAAATCTTTGAAAACAAACTTATCTTACAGGTATATTTTTAAATCTTCTATAGGTACTTTTCTAAACAGATTTTTTGCATACAGGAGCAAGTTCGTGCGCTCCATTCGTTCATTTTATTTTTAAACAATTTGGTGTTATACGCTAGCTCTTGAAACACCGTATTTAATTCTTCCATTTTAGAAAGACATATTTCAAAAATTTGTCCTTATAGACAAATTATACGTAGGTTGGTATTTCAATTCATGACAACAAATTCTTTTGGAAAATTATTATGGTTTTTAAGGCAGAAAAAAAAACTTTGTTTGTTGACTATTGTTATAAAATTCTATAATATGTTATTTGTTTTTCAAAATTGAATTACATTTTTCACACACATTTAATGAATTTTGATTACCGTTCAGTCAGTCAAGTGTAGACGAAGCATAAAATAGAATAAATATCAACGAACACACCCTTCAGTCTGCTTGTTTGCTTCACCTTACTGCCTCCTACGTTTTACAATTCGAAACTCCATCTTCACTGAAAAATTTGTACAGGCTACTAGTTTCCGTTTTTATTTTTTTCCCAAAACGTTCATTTTGGTCATATTTTTACACTTTGTCTAAAAATTCCAATAGCTGGCTCAGAAGTAGCCTAATCTGGAGGAGTAGCCTGACTTTTTACAACATTTTTGGGTTTATATTGGCAATAACGCAATAAATTTGTTCTCTAAACTTATTGGCGAGGTTTAAACTAGCGACTTCATATTTCTGCACATTATGGTTGTTCCATTGATGAACGATGAAAAGTCCGTAATCATGGCTCTAAAGCGGTCACCATTTTTAAAGAAATTCGGACCAATTATTCCACCAAACCATAAAGCACACCACACAGTCAGTTTTTGTGGATGTAACGGTGTCTTAACATACACCTCAAGAATATCATCTCTCCAAATACAGAAATTTTGTTTATTGTGCGTAAAATGTTTACAATTTTATGTTGGTTATTAAATACGCGATACGTATTTCGAACAGAACCATGATTTTAAAAATAAATTTGAAAATTTGGAAGCGTTGTTTAGGCGTCAATCTATTCATGTTTAAATCCCAAATCAAACTAAAAATATATCGCTTAGCAGCTGCAGAAATGGACGGCAGTCAAAATAGTGTTCTCCACTTAAAGTTCTACACCTCGAAAAATACTTTCATTGTATAGGTTGTTTCAGATGGTGTATTTTAAAATAAAGTTCTAGAATTCATCTAAAATTTACCCTAATTTTTTCGTTATGTTCTTCTAATCATGAATGGAGCAAATAATAAGATCTCCTGTCTTAGAAATGGATGAGCGTTGTAATAGCTCTGTTTCCTTCTCACTAATTTTACCAACGTATCATTACGTAGCAAAATGTCACAGCTGTTTATCGAAGAAATGTCACTTTCTAACTATTTAAACTGCCAAAATAGTACAGTATTATGTACTTTGTTCGTCTCATTTAATATTAATCGACAACTTAGGGTATGTACATACTTCATGAATGTATTCCCAAAAGCAAGACATATCTTGTATATCCTATACTCTGCTGTAGTTGAATGACATAAAAGAACCATTATTTAACGCTTAGCATCGTTAATATTTCCGGTAACATCACAAGAACTCACATGGAATCTACTATTATACATATATATGATGTTATATCACTTCTAGCGTCGTCGTCATCGTCTTTTGTTGCAAACACTGTAAGCAAGTGGGGGTAAATAAGCTTAAAGGTATGTGGATAGGTAAACAAACTGTGAATAATCCTTGTTAAGAGTCATTGAGCACATTCAAGGAGTGGGACTATGGTAGACACACAGTTCGTAGGTACATATGTATAGTTGCCTAATGTCTACACTACATAGTATTACCTTTGATATTTGCTAAAAGAATTAAGAACCCACAAAGTCAGCACTACGATGCATATAAACAAAAAGTCCTATATGTTCCATTTTGGACGTCCGTCATATCGTTCTGATCCTAAACGACTATAAAGCTGAGTTGATTTGGCGTAAGCGTTAGGTGAGAGAAATGCATTGCTGAATTAATTTCCAAAGTTGAATGCTCCAATTCGAAATTAAGTTCTCTTTTTGATTCTCATAGCATCAGAGACTATGAAGGTATGCATAAATGATAATGAACAAAAGCGTTCATTATTCAAATTGAACAATGTGGTGAGGCAAAATATAGCTCATCTTGCAATTCTTAGTTAAATTTTGTCCATCAGATAAACTCTCTCTCTCACTCTCACTGACCATTTTATTGAAAACACCAGATCCAGCTATACAGCTACAGCTTCAATCTCCAGCATGGATAATACCCTTAGGCCAGTTTGTATACTGCCAGTTATACAAATGTTGACAATGACACTATGAATATTTAAGCTGCCGGAAACGGAAAGTGTGGTGATATTACAAGAGAACAAGCAGCATGGGAATCCATAGTAACTACGAGTATATTCCTGATGATGAATTTTAAATACCTACTTTGTATACTCTGAGTTATCTCGTTCTTTGGAAAATGTGAACGATAAAGAAGTAATTAAGGAAATAAATGGTGTAGGTTTGGTTAACCACATAAAGTTTTGGTGGTTAAGGCTTAGCAGATAATATTACTTTTGAAATAAATAATAAAGCATGTTAGATACATAATATACATATATATATGTATAGGAATGTATTGTAGACCTCTTATATCTTATAAATTTATTATAAGACCCTTAATATTTAATTAAAACGCCTTAACTTTGCCAATGAGAATTTACAGTTTTTGCCATAACAATGTGAGGGAATTTTTAGTGTATTAAGCTTATTTAAATATATCAAAATAATTTTAAGGGAAAGTCGTACAAAAATGGGTTAATATGGGGTGAATTTTTAAGAATTTTAAAGCTTAAAATAATAATACAAGACAGAAATATTATTAGGATGAACTTATTAGCTTTATTCCGGTGAATAATCAAATGACATTTATTTTTTCGTTAGGAAAGTTTAATTTGCCACTACTTTTGCAAATAAATCTGACCAATAGTGGCTTGAATATTGGCTTCAAATAATTCAAAAGTTGCTGACATAAATAAGTGGCGTCAACGATTTATTTTTGCAATAAAAATAATAATATACATAGCTAAGAGAGCTGAATGACAAGTCTAGGCCGTCTAATTTTACAAACAACAAAGCTCACACACCAGGTCCCGTAATGGCGGATCTTTCTTCACTTTGAAATAGTTAAGGACCACAAGCGTGTAAACCTCACCAAAAAGACAATTTTAATAGCTTAATGAAGAATCCATCTAACCATAAATAAACTTTATTACTAAAAGTTCTGCCGTTAAACGATTCATGACGAATTGTCAAACCTCACTGAACAACTATATATTTTTTTTTATAATGAACATGTTTAAAGTTTAAACACAGTGCGAGTTTTAGGAAAATAGGGAAGGATTAAAGAGGAGATACCGATGCACATTGGTCTTAAAGTTTTGAATATCAAAATGATAGGGAAAAACAGAGCTGGGTAAAGCATTCCACATTCTCGATGTGCGGTTAAAAAAAGAATCTCTATACTTGACAGTACGTCCGAAATTGAGCTCAAGGTTAAACTGATGTGCATTCCTAGAAGTACGAGTATTACGGCTGAATTGTTTGAGGGGGGAATGCAACTGACTAATTCGACAGAACACTGTTTATAAAAATATCGGTAGAACAACGAAAGGCATGAAACATTGCGGCGGTGTTCAAGTGACGTAATTGTTTCGGTTATAGTTCTATCGCCTATCATTTTCAAAGCTCTTTTTTGGATCCTGTCCAAAATACTTAAACTTGTTTTAGGGGCACCTGACCAAATATGCGAATTATATTCAAGTTTTGGACGAATAAAGACTTTGTAAATTACAGCCAGATCAGAAGGGGTGAAACATTTCTTGCACCGACGCGTCGGAGGAATCCTAAGCACCTAGCAGCATTTTTGGCAATATCGAATATGTGATCATTCCATAAGAGGTGATCTGTGATACACATACCGAGTACTGAAAGTTGATTAGTTTTTTGGATGCAAGTGCCACTCACGGATAGCGGCATCGGGGGTGGGTTACGCTTTAACGACAGGAGACAGCATTGGGTTTTCGAAGCATTAAATTCTACACGATTTTTGATTCCCCATTGTACAATGCTGTCGAGATCAGAATTTAATGAGCTTATCATACGCTGCCGTTGAAGTTCCACATCCGAAGGACAAGGATAAGAATCTAAAAACGAATATGAAAAGTTGAGGGTACTGTCATCCGCGAAACAATTTAGTGGGTTAGAAGTTTCAGACAAAAGATCATTTATAAATATAAGGAAGAGCGTCGGAGACAAAACGGAGCTTTGGGGCACACCAGCGTTTATTTTGTGAATATCAGATTTGAACCCGTCCAATACTACTTGAATTGAACGGTCCGAAAGGTAATTTCTAACCCAACGAAAAAGGGTTTGTTGTTTTTTTTATTGTACTATTCGTACTAAAATGTCAGCTTGTTAGACTTGACCATTCTTTATTCCGTCAATTTCATTGAATGTTTGAACAACAACAACAACTTAAAGGTGCTACCACTCATTGTTTTCGATGAAATTGACGGATATAGAATGGTCAAGTCTAACAAGCTGACATTCTAGTACGAATAGTACAATAAAAAAAACAACAATAATAACTAAAATAATCTGGTTCGTTACCGATCTTCCAACCTCTCCCCCTTTGATACGTACTACAAATTGTAAGTCTATCGAAATAAGGTATGGAGAAAAATGGAGGCGGAACAAAACAGCATACTTAAAGGAGCTTATAAAAATGTTGATGCTTCAAATGCATTTGACAAACAATTACTACATCTCGACCTGTGACGTCAGTGGTCTAAAGTAGTGGAGTGCGTAGTGCACACGACTTCTAAGACTGAGCAAATCTGATATGCGTGGGTTCGAATCCTATGGTGTGTGTTAAAAGTTTTTCAAATAAAATTGGATTAAAGCTCAGCACCACAAAAAAGGAGACTGATGAGTGCAAAAGTGGCAAAGCACGAAATAGCTATATCTCCAGCCAAAAACAATGAGTGGTAGCACCTTTAAGTTGTTGTTGTTGTTCAAACATTCAATGAAAAAGGGTTTCATCAATACCAAATTCACGCATTTTCGATAAGAGAGTTTGGTGCCAAACTCTATTAAATGCTTTTGAAATATCAAGTGCAATAATCTTACTTTCTCCAAAACGTTGTAAAGATTTGTTCCACTGTTCGGTGAGATAAACTATGAGATCACCGGTGGATCTATTGCTACGAAAGCCATACTGCCGGTCATTAAGAAGCTTCCGTTCTTCGAGATATTTCTTAAGCTGATAATTAATCAGCGTTTCCATGACCTTGGAAAGAAGGGACGTGAGTACTATTGGACGATAGTTAGAGGGGGAGGATGATTCGCCTTTTTTAGGGACAGGCTGTACAAATGCTGTTTTCCATCCGCTCGCTCGGAAAGAGACCTGTAGGAAAGTTGGAAAAGCTTACGCAGTGGTTTTGCCAGCTTTGAAGAACACCTCTTCAGAACAATAGGGGGAATACTATCCGGGCCAGCGGATTTGTGTCATAGTGGACGAGCGTTGAACGCAGTTTGACATTTTCAACTGTCAACCCACAGAAAACAAACATCGAAACTTCTCAGGTCTCTTAAAAAGCACTATATATTTAAATCTCTGGGTTCAGACAATTTTAACTTGACGATAAGTTTATGTCAAAAACTTAACGAATATTTTTTGTATGGAAGAGTCATATTTATGAATTAGTAAATTTGAGAGAAAAACGAACCTTCTGAACACATCCCTGCAAAATAAATTCAAAAGTTAATATTTGAAGTAGCTTTGTTGACATTTCCATTGATAGCAAATATACAATTAAATTAAAAAAGAGTGAGTATAGCGTTCTATTGGTACTTATATTACTTCACTAACTTTTACTAAATTAATAATATTTTGTAAGTATTGTTGGTTCCCTAGGAGATAATGTCGCAGGCTTTTGTTTTCTCCAATTTAATAAAATATGGATAGGCCCGTAATACAAAAAGGAATTTCGTTTCGTGTCGAATTCAATCGAACGAAACTTAACGAATCACACTTGAATGGCATTATGGTTCACTTATGCGTGCATAACTGAGCTAAATTAAATTATATAGTTGAACCTTCACTGAATCAAGAGTGAAATAATACCCCACAATTGTGCAACTGGCTCAAATTCTCTGAAATCTTTTCTCAAAATCATCCGGATCTGACCTAAGAACATTTTCTTATATAAATCATACATCCTCGCACACTTTCCCTTATGTTTGGGGATAATTTTTTTTTTGGCAGAATTATTGCCAATATCCTGATTAAGGTACTGGTTCATATACACACACATTATGACCTATCAGATAACCTTAGAAATGCACCTTCAACCAACCAACATTCAATTGCTTAAATGAAAAGTGACATTCTACCGACAAAAAGTTTGTGCTCCCAAGATATTGGAAGAAACCACCACCTACATATAAATATAAGTATGTTTGTTTGTATATACATTTAATTGAATTGGAGATGTTATTTTTCCCCTTCAGTCGAACTTTAATCAATTTTTCCTTACCTCCCTTTACTTAGATTGCAAACAAAAAAAGAAAAAGAAAAAGATATAAATTCGCAGAGTCGTAGTCGGCTCTCCCTTATATATGTATTGTATATGTATGTATATATAAAGGACATTCCAATATTCTACTAACTTATAAGTATATTGAATCTCTTCCAAGGAGATTGAACGGAAGGGTTTTCTAATCGATTGAAATCATTTGCTTTGTAGACATTTTCCAGATCAGTTCAGTATTGGTTGCAATTGTACCTATGTTCTTATACAGTGGTACAGAGTACACCATCATCCAACATCCTAAATGCTCTTTTACGTCGTTGTCGTCGTCGTTCTCGTCGTTTTGTATAAGGACATGGTTTTAGCTGTATATACATATAATATAAATCATACTATATAATATAATATATATGTATTTGTACATTTATGGGTTTTGAGCAACAGGAAGAGGAACGAATCACGAGTACCAGACAACGACGACGACGCTTAATGCTGAATGGATTGAAATCGAATATGGTACTGACAAAATAAAAGCTACTCTATAGTATGAAACTGAAATGCGCCAATTCACATGATTGCACTACCAGCAGTACCACGACCCAGCCAGCACCCAGCACCCAGCATTAACTCTAAGGAAGGTTTTATTCGTTTCCAGGAAATGGTTGGCAACAAAAATGTGTAATAGGGATTTCAGTACCAGTATAACAAAATCAATGTTAAAATTGGCTAAGAGAGAAACTTCCGCTTGAAACTTGAAATTGATTTTAAAACGTTCTTCTTGGGTATCCGTATTTTATCAAAATGTACAAATTTCATATAATCATTTTAACAAATTTGTTTACATAGATATGTAGCTTTGTTAAGTTGGCTACAAGTACAACATAATATAATTTAACAAAGTCGGTATGATACGTTAAGTGTATAGTTTGTTCGTTTTCAAGTTATAGTATTTCGGTCCAAAGTTAATTTTTATGTCAAGTAAAATATGTTGTCCATGGGTCTATTTTACCAAACACTTTTCACTTTGCAAAAAAATAATATCCTGCAAAGTAAAGTTTCTAAAATTTTCAATTTTTAAGTTAGAGAGAAATTCATCAATGATAATATTCGATACTCGATGAACTAATCTGCAGACGGTTGCTTTGCTTAATTCGTGCATAGATGCAACTCCATGATTTTGGGCTTCATTTTCCCAGCCTATTGTAGTGTACACAATAATTGTTGCAAGGGACTTAAACACATATTATTATTTTTGGCTATCTAATTGTAGTTTATCTCCAGTTTAATCGAAAACTGTCGAAAAATCATTGCCGATATCGAAGTTAATTCTTATAGTTTCACTACTCTTCTGCCACTATTTTCAACTTCTTCGTTTTCAAAAAAATTAATTTTTGCAAAAAATATTTTACAACGGCTTTTCCAAAAAATAACGTTTTCCAATTCCATCGCTCTCGATGGGTTATAAACCCTCTACAAAGTCAGCAATTTTGGAAATTGAGATAAATCATTGCGTTAACCCTAAAATTAGGTTAGGTTAGGTTAGGTTAGGTTGTATAAGGGGTGTGCACAGCATGAAGCTGTTGCGTACACGGGGGCCTACTGGCCCATTGTGATCCCCTATAAAAGTAAAAATTTAGCATCGATGCTCCTCAATTCTGTCGATTAGCGTAGACTGGCTCGTTAACGAACCAGTCTGTGCTATCTATAAATTTCCTCATGTTTGCCATTGAGACCTGTGCTAGATCATCCAGTTCTCCGACAAACCTGTTTCCGAAATGACGGAGTCGGCTGGTTTGGAGGTTCGGAGAGTCGCAGAGCAGGTGTTTAATGGTTTCCATTTCCTCCTCATCCTGACAGCTCCTACAAAAATCGGGTGCAAATGCCCCTATTCTATTAGCCATTGTGCCAATGGCGCAATGACCTGTTAGAACACCTATCAAGATTTTAATGTTCTTTTTACTCAGCGATAGAATATACCGAGTTTCCTTTTCATTTGTGTTAGGCCATACACTTCTAGAGATTACACAATCGTCCCTGGATTTCCAGGAGATATTGATTTTCTCTTTTAGTTTAAGGTCTATCTTCCTCTTGAGTACCCCAATCGGGACGAGTGGTCCCCTAACTGAATGGTCGCTACTACTTGTGTCTGCTTCTGACCCTTTCCTGGCTAGTTCATCTACCATATCAATCCCTTCTATATTGCTATGTCCGGGAACCCAGCAGAGCTTTACCTGGTTAGTGTGGCAGATTTTGTTTAATTCCTTCCTACAGTTTAAAACTGCTTTTGATCTTATGGTCTCACTGGTTACGGCTTTGATAGCAGCTTGGCTGTCCACGAAAAAAGTAATCTCCGAAGAGCTTAGCTTTTCGTGATGTGCCAATTCAGCTGCTTTTCCAATTGCAAAGATCTCGGCCTGAAAGACACTACAGTCAGCCGGGAGTGTATATGACGCTCTGATGTTGAGAGATTGGCAAAACACTCCAGCACCTGTTCCTGATTCCATTTTTGAACCGTCAGTGTAGTAAGGGATACCCTGTTTACTTATAAGTGAATTGGGATCCCAACACTTTCTTTCTCGTATGAAAATAGAAAATTTCCTATCGAAATCTAGTAAAGGGGGGGATGTAATCGGTGGTCTCCCTCAGTCCTGGAATCGTGTCATATCTTTGTAAGATTGACCCGTGGCCATAAGTGCTGTGCCTCCAAAAACTCAGTTCTCTTAAACGAATTGCAGTTTTGGCTGCCGTGCACTTTATGAACTCATCCAGAGCCGGGAGGTCCAAGATCATTTCCAATCCAGCTTGTGGTGTGGATCTTTGGGCCCCTGTTATTCCTACACAGGCTAGTCTCTGTACCTTATTCAGGTTCTTGAGATAGCTTGATTTTTCCACCGCCTTCCACCATACAATAGAGCCATAGGTAAGAATGGGTCTGACAATCGCTGTGTACATCCATTGGATGACTTGCGGTCGCATACCCCAACGTACACCGAAGGTCTTTTTGCATGTGTGAATGCACATAGTGCTTTTTTCATTCTTTCCTCAGTATTACGCTTCCATGTAAGCTTGGAGTCAAGGATTACTCCTAGAAATTTAGCTTCCTTAAAAGGTTTTAGAGGAATGCCATTTAGTTTGGGAGGGTTGAAGCCCTCCAGTTTCCTTTTCCTCGTGAACAAAACTAGCTCTGTCTTGGTGGGGTTGACCCCGAGACCCGTCTTAGTTGCCCAAGAAGATAAATCCTTTAATGCATTTTCCATAATGTTTTCGATGATGGTAAGAAACTTGCCTGTTATCAAAACCACTATGTCATCTCCATACGCAACTATTTTAATGCCCTCATCTTTGAACTTTGTAAGAATTTTGTTGACTACGAGGATCCAGAGCAGGGGTGAGATGACTCCTCCCTGTGGTGTGCCTCTAGTAACTGTTTTCTCAATAGTGCTAACTCCTATTTGAGAGTTGATAATTCTGCCATTTAACATGGTGAAGATCCAATCGACAATAACAGATTCAACCCCAACTTCAACTAAGGCAGTCTTGATCGACTCCGTTTTAACGTTATTAAACGCACCCTCGATATCAAGAAATGCTGCCAGGGTATATTCTTTATGTTCAAGACTTTTCTCAATATGTGAAACTACTTCATGCAAGGCAGTCTCCACTGATTTACCTTTAAGGTAGGCGTGTTGGTAGTTGCACAAGTTGTGTTCGTTGAGAAGTTCTCTAACATGTAGATCAATTATCCTCTCCAGTGTCTTAAGGAGAAACGAAGAGAGACTTATTGGTCTATAATCCTGAGCGGTCGAGTGAGTCGGTTTCCCTGCTTTTGGGATAAAGACTACCTTGACCTTTTTCCAGCTATTAGGGACGTATCTAAGTTTGATAAAACTTATGAAGATTAACCCTAAAATTAAAATTTAATGTTCTTTGGTAAATTCATCAAAATTAAAACAAAAAATAGCTTATGTACATTATCTTGTTAAATATTTTTTTACCTCTACATTTTCAAAACCTTTCATTTAATTTTTATTACTTTTCGAAAACTTTTCAAAATAAAATCTCATTTTCCAATGAAAATTTCTCCTTGCATATTTCTGAAAAGCTTTTCAATATTCTAAATATTATTTGCAAAATTAATTGTTTGGTGAAACAAAAAGAATAAATACTTTGCAAAGCCACAAAACTTTTCACTTTTCAGAAAAGACTTTGCACTTTGAAAATTTAAATTTGGTGAAACGTATTTTGCAAAGAGGAAAACTTTTCAATTAAATAATTTCGTCTTTGCAAATTTGCGTTTGTTGAAACGTAATTTGCAAATTAAAAGTGCAAAGTGAAAAGTGTTTGGTAAAACAGTGCCCAGATTGCAAAGTTATAGATCTGCCCCTTCTCAGCGAACTTTTGCACGGTTTAATATTTTGTTAGGATCGAACAATATTTTTTTTGGTATTTATAAGTAAATGGAAAGCAAAAGTTGTTTAAATATAATTTTTAGATAATTATATTTCCTCAAATCTTTTCCTAGAACTTCTTGTAAAGTATAAAGCAAAATGAACAAAAAAACTAACATCTCTCTGGAAATTTTTAATAGAAAATAATTGTCCACCCAAAACATGGAAAAAAATCCTATTATCTTTCTTTGGTAGAATTACATGTACAATTTTAAATATATAGTTTACGAGCGGTTTTGAAGAAATTGCAAACTTCCCTTTTCACCCTCTTGACATTTGTTAGATGACTCAAAATTTGGTACTTTTTGAAAATTGTCTCTTCTTGCAATTTTTTTTTAACTGAATGGTGAACGTTAAAAATGCGCCGACTATCTTCTAGGCTAAATTCAACAAACTTCAATATTCCTTATTTAATTTGTTTTTGAATATAAAAAATAGTGCCAATTTATTTCACCTAAATTTGCAAGTATCTATTTACATAAAATGCTTGACGTTACAAAAAAAAAACCTCATTTAAGGTACAAATCAATACTGTATCAAAAAATAAAAAAAAGAAACTTACAAGTTGCTGCATTGCTGCATTCTAGGCATAAGGGTGGGCGTACTGTGCTGTGTGTAGGTACTTCCTAATGTACACAGGTGAGAAGTCTAATAAAATTCCAAGTGTCAATTCAAATCATTTTTTTTTTTTCATTTTATTTCTCTCGAAAATTTCGCGCATAAGATATTTATAGAAGGGTTTGCTTTCAATTCAAATGTAAATTGGAAACTGCCTTGAAATTTCAAAATGTACCTCTAAGACGTTAGTTTGATGTTAGTTCAAGTATATTTTTTTTTTTTATTTTTGGGATATTCAATTCAAATCATTCAGGTTTGCTTTTCTTTTGAATGGGAAATGAAAGTTTGCCAATGAAAATTATGTCTGATAGTTAAAGGATATTGAAAAATCGTTGTAAACATCATTTTTCGAACATTACAGTTTGTTGGAGGATAATGATGTAAGAAAAAATATGGATTTTTAGTGTAATGTTAAGTACACGCCTTTCAAACAGAGTGATATCAATTCATATTGTTCATAAAAGTTCAAAACTTTACAACGAACAGTCAAGTACTGTGACAGCGAGCAAAAATGTCATATTCTTCACTGTATTAAAACTAACGTTATCATCGATATTAATGTTTTATATAAAATTTCGACAGGTGGTAGGTGGCATTGTTAATTGACAACTGCCTAAATCTGTCCCATAACCAATTTAACAATTTTGTAGATTTGTAGGAAAATACTCGACAATTGTCATCTTTTCATTTGAAAGAGAAATTGTAATGTATTTTTCAATAATTGTCGGGAATTTTTCGACAAATTTATACTGACAATTCTTTTATGAAATGAAAAAAAAAATAAAATTTATATATTTGTCAATATACATAATAATAAAAAATTACGGTCAAATGTTAACAGCGTAAAGATTTAAAATGATAAACGATATATTTATAAGTAAAAGTGAAAGTGAAAGAGCGGTTGGCGCCCTCGGAAATTTCAACAAAGACTTAGTAATGATTTCGAATCCTTGAATGCCTTTCAGTCCTTGCTAGAATCCATTGCGTTGATAGCTTTTGCCTGTTCTGCGATATCCTTTCATTTATTATTTTTCGTAGCTCAAGATTTCACTAAATTTTGCGAATAAAATAGATTTATTTTCTTATATCAACTTTAGAACATTTATTTTGAGAATGTTATTCATTTTAAAGTTTTCGATTTTAATTATGTCATATGCACTTCACTTTGTAATAATAAAACACGATTTTGCAAAGAGTGACATTTTAAAGTTGAAAGAGTGTCAGCGTTCTATTACTTTTAACATACAAAAAATTGGTCGAGGAACAAAATGCAAAGGTTTTGTTCCATATTTCATCGTTTTTCGATCATAACACATTTCTTGATTATACAATGAAATTGACACGAACAAATTTGTCAGTATATGACAGTTTTGTCATTAGGCAGGTTTAGACAACATAAAGGACTTCATTTGCAGTCAACTTCATTCTTTGAACGTACATTTTGACCAAGGCAACTACATAGTTAGTTTTTCAAGTGTCATGAATTTAAGATTCAGAACTTTACTTCACAAACCTCTACTTCAAGTTCATAGAACAAAAACTACCAAAATCATTATTTTCTACAAAACACTCCTCAGGCAAGCTACAAGTCCATCACGATTTGTATTTTGTATTTTAAAGAAATATTACTTATTTCTTTTCCAAATTTACAAGGAACCTTTTTACAGAAAGCATTAAATGAAATTGTGCAGAAAATAAATAAATCATTGAGTAATAAAGTTCAGCTTTTAGTTGAATTAAAAAACATGATCAATTGTCATTTTGACATAAGTTGACTTGACTAACTTTCCAGTCAACTTTCTAATAAAGTTGCCTTAATTGGAAGGCAATATTTTTGCAGCTGGCCAATCAGATGCTAGAAACTTGCCTTGCCCGGCTGAACCTGTCCATTGTATTTTTCTGAAAAATTTGTTATCTGTTAATATTTTATGCAATACAGATACTAGACAAATGTGACAAATTTGTAGACATTGTCACCTGTCCATCCGATGAGTTCAATTTTATCATATCTTTCTAACATTTCGACTGATATCTCACGAATAAATGCTTCAAAGTTGGATTGCAGTGCGTCAATCGAAGCAGGCTTGTCGCTAGTCTAGAGTTTCATCGTCTTTGAAAAAATACACTTTGACAATAAGAGGATGTTCCGTTTGCCGAAAAACACTCCAAATTATATGTTGCATATTGAAACTGGTACTCCCCCTATGTTTTTGTATACACTAGAATTGCATTTTAATTATGTTATCAAAGTTTTAGAGATGGAAGAAACAAGAATACCAAACATAGTAATGAGAAATATTATTCGAACGGGTGGAAGTATTTGCAATGTGTGGATAGAAATCGCATCAGAGTGTGGAGTAGAGTTAGATATCCAGACAACAACCTTCCTATCTAAGAGAGAAATTCAACTTGTTGTTAGATAAATTCGGTAGAATCTTATACGATAGATACATTGAAGATGCTGGAGCTTCACTGTATAGGAATTATTATAAACCATTATCTTAGTGAAAACATATACTTTCTTGATTGCTACTCTGTTGAAAAAATCAGTAATGTCTTCAAAATAAGAGGTGAAATAATAAGTTTAAACTTTATACCCCACCGAACGGATCTACCAATTATTTGCGAACTTTGCAACATGAACACCAGGGAGGACGTTTTCCATTTTCTTGCAGTTTGTCCAATTTTAAAAGAACTTCGTGTTATGGTATTTCGTAAAAAAACCCTTGAAGAAGGAGAGACAATAAGCATCTTAAACGGCGAAAAAGGATGGGATGTTTTATACAACTATACAGTAGCTGCACTTCGATACAGAAAACGAATTTTAGAGGGAGATTTTAAATTTTTTTTTTTTTAATTTTTTCAAATTCCTTTTTTAAATTTTTTAATTTTTGTTTGTAAATTAACTTACGATATTTATTTATTTATTGTCAACCTGGTAGACGGCTTTGAGCCACACCAAATAGACTAGGATAACTAAGGCATTGTAAATTAATTATCTTATATATAAAAATGAATCGCAAAATGTGTTGGTAAGCGCATAACTCAACAACGCCTGGACCAATTTGGCCAATTCCTTTTTTAAAATGTTCGTTGCAGTTCAAGGACGGCTAGAAAAATTTGAATATTTGCCGGAAAAACCATAAGAACAGCCCTTTTCTTTTTCCCATACAAATGTTTTCTAACTAAAACGTAGTCGGCTTAAAGGATTTGACTTCAAGTCATGTCAAATTAAAAAAAAAAAAAAAAAAAAAAAAAAAAAAAAAAAAAAAAAGTATTAATGTCGATTTGCCGGTGTACAAGTGTTGTTTTTCTTGGATTTTCTGTTACCCAATCTACTGAGTTTGCTTTTGTCAACTGATAAACGACTGAAACAACTTCTTAAATCATGTTTAGTTAGTGTTTAGTGACAAAATAATTTATATTTGATATGCCTCCTATAAGACGAAGCAATTTAGGTAGAAGAACCCGAAATGTTACAAACCAAGCTAATTACCGATCTAATCGTACTGCACAAGAACGTGACGACCGAATTGAACGTGAAAGAATTCGGATATAACAAACGCGTGAAGCGCGAGCGCGACATTCAACTAATAATCGCGCAAGTTTGAATCGAGCAACAATTGAATGTTAGCAACAATTCGCTCACAAAATAAAATTGCACTTGCACTCGCTTCGTCGGGAATCGCAGCAACTTTCCTTGAAGGTGGTCGAACAGCCCATTAAGCAAAGCACTAAAATTGCCATTAAATATGCAAAGCAATGAAACTCCAACCTGCAACATTTCGAAGAACTCTGCAATGGCAAAGGTTTTGCAGCAATGTAAATTGATTATTTAGGATGAATGTGCGATGCACATACAAAATCTTTGGAGGCTTTAGACAGAACCTTAAAAGATCCACGAAGCACTAATAACAGATTTGGTGGTGCAATGATTTTATTAGCAGTGAATCCACGATCAACGCCATGCCAGCTGATGAAATCAATGTACAGGGTGGGCCGTTAATAAGTGCACTTTTTGTCTCGCTCTAACTCCCGAACGAAATAACCGAGACGCGCGGGGATGGTATCTCCTTGCAGCTCGAGATCTAAATTTTTAGTCGCAATGAGTCCGTTCACGGGAGAGCAGCGCGATTTCTGCATTCGCGCCTTTTATGAAAACAATCGCTCATACGTGACTGTTCGTCGGCTTTTTCGGGTAAAGTTTGGATTACGCAACATCACCGAGTGTCCAAGTACGAATGTAATCAAAAAATGGATCGTAACATTCGAGGCAACGGGATCAACGCAAAAACTTCGACCTACAGGACGCCCACGTTCCAGGCGGACTGCAGAAACAATTGAACGCGTACAAGCTTCTGTGCGCGAGGATCCAAGAAGCTCTACACGGAAACGCGCTGCGGCCCTGGGAGTACCCAGAATGACTTTACGTCGCATTTTACGGGATGATTTGAAGTTATACCCTTACAAAATTCAGATTGTCCAAGATTTGAAAGAATCCGATTTTGTTTCACGGTTCAATTTCGCAACAGAAATGTTACGGAGATTCCCTCACTTCATTATCTTCTCAGACGAAGCTCATTTTCATGTCAACGGATTTGTTAATCGACAAAATTGTCGATACTGGGGAACAGAAAATCCACGCTTAAAACATGGACGACCGTTACACTCTCCGAAAGTGACCGTTTGGGCCGGAATAGCCAAGTGGGGGATCATAGGGCCGTATTTTTATGAAGATCGATACGGGCGTAATGTTACTGTTAATTCAGAGCGTTATGTTTCGATGCTTAGAGATTTTTTAGCTCCAAAACTGCAAGAATCGAGTGGTTACACTATTCACACCTGGTTCCAGCAAGATGGCGCTACCTGCCATACAAGTAACGACTCTCTGGAGGTCGTTAGAGAAATGTTTCCTCGAAGGTTGATATCGAGGAGGGGTGATATTGCTTGGCCACCCAGGAGCCCTGACTTAACGCCACCGGATTTCTTTTTATGGGGCTACCTCAAGAGTAAGGTGTACTCTAATAATCCTTCAACGACGGCTGAATTAAAAGCGAACATTGAAGAAGAAATCCGCTTAATCACTCCGCAACTTTTGACAAAAGTGTTCCAAAATCTCAGAGTCAGATTGGAAGAGTGCTGTAGGCGAAATGGACAATATTTGGATGATTTAATTTTTAAAAACTAAAAATTCATTTCGTTTTGTATAATTTAAAATAAATATTTCATTTAAAAGCGCTACAGTTGTATTAATATAATTTTTTTTTAAGTGCACTTATTTACGGCCCACCCTGTATGTCTAAAGTCTTCCAATTTGTGAAAACATGTCAAAGTGTTTCATTTAAGCAAGAATATGCGTGTCGAGTTGCAAAATGAGCAATCTGGAAACAAATTGTTTTAACAACTCATTGACATTGGTAATGGCAAATTTCCTATAGACATGTTGACTGGCTGCATTGACTTTCCTCAAAATTTTTGTTAGTTAACGCAATCAAAAGATGAAGTTATTCAGAAGGTGTTTCCAGATTTTTCTCAAAATTACAGATATATGTATAATATAATGTATAATATAATATGTATAAATCAGTTGATTCGGCTCCTAACCAAGATAATGTAGTCAACTATCCACCGGAACTTTTAAACTCGCTGGATTTGCCAGGATTGCCACCTCACAATCTTCAATTAAAGGTTGGATCAATAGTTATAATGTTGCGAAATATCAACCAACCGCGTCTTTGAAAATAAAAATAAAAAATAAAATAAAAAAATTACTAATCAACGTGATAAAAGGAACTCGCACCCTTAGGGCCCTTTCACATCAAACGAATCCGAATCAATCAGAATCACTCCGAATCAAGTTGAATCTGATTGACCAAGATTCGGCTTCGAGCGCTCCATTTAAATGTGAAGGGATTCTTTTCCCGCCTTCAGACCGAACGAATCTGGTTCAATCAGGTTTGATTCGAGGTCGCACTTGATTCAACCTGTCGGATTCCTTGATTCTTGATTCTTGAATCAACAACCATACGAGATGGACGTGGAGTTATTAATTTTAAAAGTTAAATAAAATAGTGCGATTTATGATTCAGGTTGATTCAGCTGGTGTGAAAGGGTGGCGATGACGAATCAGATTCAACTTGATTCAGAGTGATTCTGATTGGTTCGGATTCGTTTGGTGTGAAAGGGGCCTTAGAATGAAAGTGACCTAACTAAAAAATTGCAAAAAATGAGATTAAGTAAAAAAACTATTAATATAAACCTTTTCAAATAAATTCACTTTATTTTAAGAAAAAATTCCAACGAAATATGTGAGAAACACAATCAAAATTACACTTTCTTGAAGGCTTTTTGCTCATTTCCCACAAGTTGCCATTTTTGGATTAGGTCGCTTTCATTCTAAGGGTGCGAACTATACTCAGAGGAAAGTATAAAGGAGAAGATACCGCGCATCCCAATGATTCCGACTGATGTGCGATTTGAGTTTAAACGACTGCAGTTTCCAGTGCGGCTTGCTTTTGCTATGACCATAAACAAGTCCCAGGGGCAATCATTAAGTGTTTGTGGTATTAATCTAGAAAACCCATGTTTCTCACATGGTCAATTGTATGTTGCCTGTTCCTGTGTTGGAAAACCATCAGATTTGTTTATCAATGCGCCAAGTAATCAAACAAAGAACATCGTATATCACAAAGCACTACAATGATAATAAAACTGATTTCTGTTAATAATTATGATTCACATGATTAGCAATAAAGCGATTACTTACTTTTTTGTTTACTTTTCATTTAATTATTTTTTATTCACAACGCCCAATCACCAGGGTGATGGTTCTGTTCAGGAGAATTTTTAGCCACGACTATAAAATACGTACGAACAAAAAACTGCCACATTACAAATCTTTATGACAGGACGAAGTCTGTCGGGTCCGCTAGTTTGAAATAAAAAGTCATTACAACTAACTAACTAAACTAACTAACACTTTGACAATAAAATTGAATAATTTAAAAGCGTTGTTCGTTGTTAAGCCGATTCATGGCTAAATTTAAGATCAAACTGAAGATTTTTTACAGTGAAACAAAACGCGAGACGCGACTGAGCTATCAAAACCAGTGTTGCCATAAATAAAATAGCAAAAAAGTCACCCTTATATAAGTTTTGTAAACATATTTCTAATGATTTTTTAAATCCACCAAAGTAAAATAATTTTTCACTTACCTACTCACGTAAATTTGGTTCGTTTAAGTGAAAAATCCACCTGTGATATTTTGTTGTTTCTCTTAACGGGTTATAATTACAGCAAATCACTTTAGGATAATGGGCGCGTACAGGAAACATAAGAGACATTATAACAAAAGGAAAGTTAGAACAAGTGAACTTGTTAGTTTTTAGTTGATATTTTGACACAAGAAGCGACTAAACTTGTTGGTCCAGGTTAACTTTTTAAAAAGTTATAAGTGAATAAAAATATAAAGTTTATGAACGTACTCGTATTTTAACCTACAATTGTATATTTACAGTCTTATTTAATAGAATTCGCTAAACAGATGAATAGTTATACAATGTATAAGGATTTATGTAGGCTCTATGTAACGTTTCGAAAATTCCTATTTAAGCCTAGTACGCTGCTGATGCGAAACGAAAATTCTCATACAAAAATGACATGACGAAATCATAAACGAAAAATTTCGCTGTGCTTTTCGTTTTTCAGTACGCTGCTGAACGACGAAATGTGACATTTTAGTGGGTAGCTGTACTAGATTTCTTAGTACAATTCTCCACTCTTTTCGTTCTCAATTTAATTGCCCAGCACATTAATTGCTTGCGAAATTTTGACGTTTAATTTTTTTATTGAAAAAAAAATTGTTTACTCGTGATTTTCATTGTTTTGACTTTGATTAATATTTGATTTAAAATTTAAAACAAAATGGATTTGTCTAATGTGTTCCAACATTGCATTTCTGAATCGGAAACTCAGGATGTTATTTGTGATGTGCAAGAAGTGATGAAGACAAGCAGTGAAATTCAACTTCCAGACAGAACTCTCCACAAATATTTTTCCGCTGTGGTTTTCGTTTTCATTTCGCTCTGCACTTGGAGACCGCCGAAAAATTTCGTTTCGCATCAGCAGCGTACTAGGCTTTATAAAAAATTCTGCTATAAATTTTAGTTATACAATGCTTATATCAAAAAAAGTACCAAAATGGAGCAATCTATTCCATTTATCTGTTTATCAAATCAGCTGTTTGTCATAACAAATAAAATATAAAAAAATAATTTCAATTATTTTTATGATATTCTCTTTCGAAAATCTATATGTATATTTTTTTTTAATTCTTCGTTTCTTAGGCTCATTGGGTTGAACCTTTTTTTTATAAACTTTCCACCTTCTTGGAGTCGGTAAAACGCGATTTAAATTCCTTAAATCATTAATAAACGAGCTAAACTGGAGAGGCATTATTGTTTTTATTTTAATTTCAAAAATGGAGAAAAATCAAAATGCCATTTACGAAATAATAATAACAATAATTTCCTTATGTAGGCTCTATTCAACCTCAAAACGCGTTTAGCTTATTATGGGACTATGCAACCTTGCATTAGTTTTATAAATAGCATTTTTGCGTTTAGAGGCATTATAGAGATTACATAACTTTATGTATGTAGGCTCTATACAGCGTTTTTAAAGAAGACTGTTAGTTTTTAGTGACAATTTTGTTCTTGAGTCAATAACTTACATTTTTTCAAAAGTTGATCAGATAGATATTGTTCTTAAAACTAAAAATTTTGTTACATAAAATTGTATATGTTTTCGTATTTGGACACATGATTTTAATTATTGTGCTAGCCTTTTTTAAAATTTTGACATTTTGTACCTAAAAGTCACATTAATACATGAATATATCATATTGGTATAAATATTTCTACCTTTCTAACAAATCAATCTGTTTTAGACAAAGTGTCAATACCTAAATACACATCTACTACCTAATTAAACATATAGACGAAAATTTCGTCTGATTGAATATAAAAATCATAATTGTTTGAAATTTTCTCCGCATTTTTCCCGAAATCATGCAACTTATTAAAATAAAAATCATGTTTATGACTACAATGCTTAGCTAAAATTTAACCGTGATTTATGATAGATGTGCACTTTTGTATCATTGAAAATATACGTTCATGATGAATGCATTCATCTAATGAGCATTTTGCGGTCAAATACAAAGCAGTTCTATCTAAACATTTTTGTAAAACCAGCACAAATGAAAATGAGCTCTCTGTAATGTTTAATGGGTGATGACATCCATCTCGAGTCCAGAGTCAGTCTGCCCACAATTCATCTTTTGCACAAAGCCTTGATTAGTATTCCAATTTTTGTGCTTGCTTTTTTTGTGTGTGTTGTCCTTTTTTGGAAGGAAGTATGTATTATACACATTATAACAAAAAGGAAAAGCGTTCAAAAAGGAAAAGAAAGAAAGAAAAAAAAAACTTTTCATGGTCCGCATAATCCCCTATAACAAGAGATTTTAATTAAAAAATAATGGAAATTATGAAGTACATCACTGTGCCGTACCGGCCGTCCATTTTTTATCTTAGCTCGTCCTTGATGGAATTTTTTTGTTTTTTGTAAGTACTAACAGCAATAACGAACAATCTAAATATCTCGCTGCTGTGCTTTCAAAAGTGTCAAAATCTATATATGCTTCGTCACTTATATTTATATTGAGGAAGGATGCGAGGATTAAGATGGAAAAGGCTAACCGAAAGTTCACAAAAGTATGATAGTCCCAAAGGAGTGTGTAATTAATGTCTAGATTTATTCGAGTCATTATTTTTAAGTGAAGTTTTCGTTAAAAAGTTACATAATTCGGTGCAGTAAGTGTAAAAATGCGGTCGTAGGTTGATGCTGAAGCTGACGCTGCTAATTATCAATTCTTTTTTAACATCTTTAAGTCAAAAGTATATCTTGTTTTAGCTAACATTAGTTTTCATTATTGAAAACAATTATTGGAATCTTTTTGTCAGGTTGGTAAGAGTTATAATTGAACATTTCTATCATTGAAAACAAGTTCGCTGAATAAAATCAAGTAATTTAGGATAGACTTGATTATTGAAAGCAAAACCAAAAGAAGGATAGAGAACGAAAATGAAAAGCCTTCAGTGGAAAGATTTTGTTCGGAATTATTAAATAAAAATTCAGCTATTTATTAAAAACATTTATGAACGAAAAACTGTGACACAAGCTTTGGGTTAGATAAAATATTTCCTTAAGTAGAATATTCTATAATCTTTTGGCTTAATTTTGATACCGAAATCCCGGCGATAAGAACCAATGATATAGTTATAACGGGCTAGTTATAGCTATCATTGAAATCAATTGAAAGAAAAACGTTTGAATGGATATATTGCTGAGTTTTCTTTTGATTAGAAATACGAACTATAAGCTCCGTAAAGCTAGAAGCACTAAAATCAAATTTCGAAATTTTGAGGATGCAGAAATGTAGGGCTCTTTTTGTGTTCTAATCTTAGTTTGGCAGAAAACCCCCTTCCCCCTCAAACTGAAATCCCAGCTAGACATTAAGCTGGAAACATTACACCTTAAGACTCAAAATCTTAAAAAAATCTAATGGCGAGGGAATCAAGCCCAAAAGCTGAATTCTTTGGGGAACTTCAATATAATTTTGTAAAACTAATAATGCGGGAATTTAGGGCTCTTTTAAAGCTTACTTAGAGCTTTAATCAAACTATATAATGGTTGAGTTTAATTCCAACTGATTTTACTATGTCAAAAATTGAACGAATCGTTCCACTGATTTGTGTTTTAATTTTACGCAACTCTAATGACAGATATCAATCAGCAAAAATTATCCAGTGAATTTCAATCAGGAAATTTTGTCCAATGACAGAAATTTTCAATAATCGCTTTATAAACGATCTGTCAAAAAAATTTGAATGATTGGTTTCTGGTTTCAATAATTAAAAGCAATGATATAGCTATAACTGACCCCTTACTGACTTCTAAATGTTTCCAATTGTAATCAAGTCTTTAGTGAGATCTGGACTTGGAACACTTGATTAAGAATTCAATAATTTATTGAATCTGTATTTCCAATGTCTGAAATATTGACAATTTCAAAATAAGCTAAATATTACATACACAATGTGAATTTATGATGATTTGCTATTGTCAAACCAAAGTTCATTCTACCAAAGCTCAGTGCAATTCATTGAACCCTATAATCAAACAAAAAACAACATTGCTTACAAGAATCACAAACCCCCATCATTATCATTATTTGGATTAACCTATAATCTCAATTTTTCGTCAGTTCTCATGGTTCCTAAACAAAGCATAGAAAAAATTATTTGAATAATCCCATAATACCCATATATTACCCTAATTTGCATTTTCACAATATTTATAGTCTAATATAGAAGGAAAAACACAAATAGTCGTCCTGATACTATACTACAACTATTATTCTGTACAGCACCAGCGATGAGCAAGGATGACAACGACAACGACAAAGGATGTGGATGTGGATGTGGATAGCTGCTGCGCTGCGCCAACCAACGCTATAGCTATTGCCACCACTTCCATCATTGTCCCATAAAATTCAATTCCCACACCCCACCACTCACAATCCTTAAAGTACAATCGTCCTTTTTTTTCATATAAGACCATCTCATTACAGAAACATCAATGTCCTTGTTTCTTCTTCCTCTTCTTTTTTTTTGTTTTCTGTGTGTTGCCACTTCCATTGTTTTGTCTGCCAAACGGAAATAAAATTTAATTTGCTCACAGTCAAGGAAGGCAGCTGGAGCAGCCAGGACCTGGAAGAGGAACACAAAGATCGAAATTGCTTTAACCTCTCTCGGTTTGTGTAAATTTGTCAGCGATGACAATAACCTTTCAATTAGGCTAATTCTCGTTAAAGAGACAAAAATACATTAAAAAAAAAAAGAAAAGAAAACTCGTGTGAAAGCCACTTGGACACTGGAAAAGTGGTCTGCATGCAGATGAGTCCTGGGAAAGCTATGGAATGAAAAAAAAGTCATCTAATTTTGCTCCTTAAATGGGTTGTTTAAGGTAGACACAAAAAAGAACCTGTAATTCCAAGACTCGAAACTCGACCATAGAAAAAGATTTGGCTCTTTGCATAATGAAAATTAGCACCACGTAGGTACATCAGAGTCGAGCGTTCGGTTGGACGATAGCGAGGTGAGAACTTCATTGCAACTGCCAAAGAAGTATTCTTTTTTACTTATATGTCGTTGGCGTTGACGTTAGCGTTGGCGCCACACATTTGTTTTCAAAAAACGTACCTTCAAAAAAAACCTTAACTCCCTCCTATTGTTGAGGAAGATGTATGATTTAAGAGATCCCTACTGCTGATTGTGCATTTATCACAGAGCAGAGATGTCGTCGTCATCGTCGTCGTCGTCGTCTTTTTCCCATCCTAAGTACAGAGAGGTTATCCTCTTTTTATTGCATCCGTTTTTCATAAAGCTTTAGCTAGAGTCCTGCGACGACATGCGACGTGCGATGACGACGATGACGATGGTCGTTTGTTTGCTAGCGGCATTGATGGTCCTGATAGTTCTCCTCATGATGCTGTTGGCAGTGGCTTTGGTGTAAAGCTAGCGAAAAATTCGAATTCTTCTGTCATCAACATACAGCATGCAATTTATTTTCTTCTGAATATCCTTGCGCCGTATTCGGGGTAGTGTAGGGTAGGGTTTGGGCTATATCTTAAGGGTATCCGGTATATACATATTGTGGAATTTCTCGTATCTCGTGTGTCTTATTAAAACTTTGTATAGGTAGTCTGTTTTTCTTTCTTGTTTTCTCTTATTTTTTTTTTGTCACTTATGTGGGGGTTGAGTTTACCACCATCGCGTTTTCCACCAGCTCTACCGCCGAGCCATTTAAAATCACTGTGGGGATTTTATTTATGCACATTCATTGGATGATGTGCTGCAGGATCCCAGGCTCTACTCTGCTATCGTGCCAAATTCAACACATGCAGTGCAAAAATATTATTTTCTACATAACTTCATATATATGTATGTACATACGTACATATGGGGGAATAAAACATGTCCTTTGGCAAAAAAAACAAAATACCCAAACCCATCGCGCTACCAGTGTTGGGGGCTCTGGGAGAACTTAAATTATGTGTTGTATAAAATCCAGCGGACATAAATAAATCTTTAACTGGAAATTTTATGAAATTGTCCTGCCACCCATAAACATATATGTACGTATAGTACCGGATGCGGATGTAATACTGAAAAATGGGGTTATTGACTGATGGTATACATATACCCACGCAGGAATTGGATTGGCGCTGCGCTGCAAGGAATAAATGGTATACGCCATACAAAGGATTCGCATTGTGCGATAAGAAATTAATATTTAAAATTTTGCCATAAATAAAATATGGGAGAGGTTCATATGTTAAAACCATGGAAATCTGTGATTCCACATTTGGGATTTGAAAAGCAATTGGAAATTAATCTTTCAGTTATGTTTTATATTTGGCCGAAATTTATACTTTTGATATCTCGTATTTGAATATTTGGCAATAAAAATGGAAAAATTATGGGATTCGTATGTATAAGAAAAGAAAATAATAATAATTAATTGAGAAGGGAATTCTCAGAATGGAAGTCTTAGAACATAAAAACTAAGGTTTAAATTTCTTAGAACGTGTTAGTTTTTAAGTATTCTTCTTTCTGTTTATAAATTTACAAGAAAATACCCAAAACAAAAAACCTAAATAATTAATATTCATAGCAACGGCTAGGAATTTGTTCAATTAATATGCAGCAATGTTGTCAACATATCAAAATATCTGTAATCAACTCGTAAATAAAAAAAGAAAGAGCACAAAATACTTAAATACAAGCAATTTGGGTTTAGCCCATAATTTTCATGCAAAAGAGCAATAAAAATGAAAATGACTCTAAAATAAAAAATGATTCACGAACATGAAAAATATTACATTATTGTGGAAGGACTCTCTTTGTCAAATAATGTGTTGCTTTTAGTAATAGCAAATGTAAAACTTGAACTGAATGTAAATCTGTCTGCAAGGGGTTATACAGCTTAAGTAGACTTAAGGCCAAGAACGTTTTTGTGTTAATATTTTGACAAAGTATATTATCAGCTTTTTAAGGCTATACAAAGTTGCATTTGGTAAAGCATCTTATGTCTCACTAAGCCGTTTTTAAATAACTTACAATTTTATTCCTGTTTTGGAATGTTTTAAGTGTACTTAGGCTACTTTTCCGAAGTAAAATTTTATTTGTACTTAATCTGGTTTGCCTTTTGTTTATAATTTTGAAACTATGTGCACACAAGTTTCTTAACAAAATTCCACAAAGTTAATTATAACGACTTTATTATTTGATTTTTTTTTTTAATCGTTAAGTTCCTTTAGAAAAGGATCAAAAAATGATTTTTTCGACTCAAATCTCACGTTTCTACTCAAAATGGTTTACATTAAATATTTCTTTTAAGTTTAAATGCGTTCTCGAGAAAAATGCTTACAAAAGACTTACCCCCGTATTTATAAATAAAATATACATAAAATTAATTATTTCAGCTCCCGTGTTTAGGAAAACTACACCATGGAATAAGAATTTTCCGAACTCAAACTAAAGGCAGTTGCCTACCGTTCCATTTGAGTCTGGAATATTTGTATTCCGTTGTGACGGGATCTGAAATAATTAATTTTAACTATGTTTTCTTTATAAATGCGGGTCTTAAATTGTACCTTTTGAGAAGAGAATTGAAGGTGTAGAATCACGTCTCCGCCAATAGTTGTAATTATCTCGCAAAGTGCAAAAGAATTTTTAGCATACAGAGAGCAGTTTGTTTTTTAACTTCCCATAGGAAGTTATTGTAATGGGTCTAATTTGTCAAATTGAAAATTTTGACATTTCTCGACGTTTCAAGGTCCCTAGAGTCGAAATAAAAGATTTTTAGAAAGATGTCTGTGCGTGCGTGTGTACGTACATACATATGTTCGTATGTCCGTCCGTACGTTCGCGACGTTTTTTCGTCGTCCATAGCTCAAGAACCAGAAGAGATATCGACTTCAAATAATTTTTTTATACAGATATTAATGCAGAAAGATGCAGAAAGGGCTCTGAAGAAAATTGCGTGTTTTTTTTTTTTACCATAGCAGTTTAAGAAAAAGGTGAAAATTTTGGTTAACCCTAAATATCTCACGAACCAATATCGCTAGAGACTTGAATTAAATGTTTATTATGTATTGTAACGTGATACCAAACAAGTATATTTTTGAAAAAAAATCCAATTAACGGTTTTTTTATATTAATCAAAAAAACTGAAAAAAAAATATTTGTCACCTCGAAAATTTTACGAATAAAAAATGATTTTATTTCCAAAACAATTTTGTGCAATAAAAAATAACGTTTTCAACATCTGGTAAAATTTTGAGAGAAATCGAATTGCCAGTTTTTTTTTTTTTAAATAAAAACCTAAAACAAAAAATGAATAAAAGTTCGTAAAAATTGATTTTCGACTCAAATATCTTTTTTAAAATTAAAAATGTTGGCTTCAAACTAGTTTTACTGACAGAAAATATAATTTTCGATATTCAGTAAATTTTTTATTAAAATCCAACAGTCAGTTTTTTTCACAAAAAAAATAAAATCTACAAAAAATAGTATACGCAAATTTGGTAAAATATGATGTTCGGTTCTCAATATCTCGTTAAAAATAGAAGGTATTGACTTTAAATTCATTTCATTCATCCAATTTGTGTTTGTTTGTTTAAGAAATACAAAATTTTAAGAAATGCTACTAAAATTGGTAAAAATTGGTTTTCGACTAAAAATCTCGTTAACAAAAACTGATTTTGAAATCAAACTATTTCATTATATGCAAAATATTTTTGGTAATTTTTAAATTTTTAAGAAACAAAACACGAAACCCTACAAACTTTTAAGCAAGACAAATCGCCAGACGGGATGGGAAGTTATCAGTGTGGGTCGCATCCCAGCCTCTTTTTTTATTCTTAAGTTCTTGCTTAGCAATCAACTGATTTTATAGGCACCACATTGTGTTGCTCATTTCTTTGCTAAGGAGTTTTACTGTCTTTTATTAAAGTACATTTTTTTAATAATTTCGTATACAGGATGTCCCAAAATTGCAGCCACAAAGAAAACCGTAACTTCCCGTGGTCTTTTTTTAAAATTCGAAAATTTATGATTTTAGTTTTGGATTTAATTTCAAATCATAAGAGCTTTTATTATTTTTGCAGTCATTTCTTCAACTAAACCGAACTTTGCTAAATTTTCACCAATTTTAGTTTTGTTTTTGTTTTTTTTTTTATTTAAACACGAACATGTTACAAATTATACTATCTCTACCATGAGTATCACCAAGCTATACTGTTAATTGTTATGTTTTATCTTTATCAAAAATTTGTCATTGTTATTTCAAACTTTCACCAGAATATTTCTAATTCCTTAGTTTTTGAATTATTTTTTTTAATTTTATTAATCGCTAGTGTTATAACAATTTGTAAGTTTAAAATTTAAATATTTTTAAAACGTCATATGTTTATTATATTGTATTTACTTCTAAAGCTACAATCACACTGTCAACGCATTAGCTCTCTGGCGTCACAAAAAAAAATTAAAATTTTTTGTATCAACGCACTGTCAAATTTTACAGCGTCAGTGCTTAAAACTTTGACTTTCACACAAATGATACCCTTCAATGAATGATGTCCCAAAATGCGTTGACTAGTATGTGAGTCAATGTGATTTATTATCACTGTCAAACTTTGACTATCGCGCGGTTTTACAAAATAATTCATTTTAGGCTGGGAAAGAATATTCATTCGAATTTTAAAAAACCAATGCTGTTTTAATTGTCAATAGTAATTTATTTGATAAAAATCAAATAAATTCAAGGAAACGGAAACAATCAAAACACATACAACTTATTTGTATTTAGAAATTTAATTATAAAACAATCTTTTCAATTTAATTTCTATATTGTACGTTGCTATAGAAATACATACATATGTACATTAAAAATATGCTTTGACTCGGTATAAAGTTCTGCCCTGTCAATATCGGAACACAGTCATTGTGATGACCGATAATCCCAAAAACGAGATATCGTGTCCCAAGGGCATTGACTCATAATGGCTGAAACACAAATACGTTTCAGCTTCGACTTCGTCTGCGTAACGATGGGCCTGCTTCGAGGTTGCTTTGAATGACATTTCTAATATGACATTTCTAAAATGGCACTTCTGTCATTAGCAGCTGTTAATTTTTCTCAAAATTTTGTTTTGATTTTTCGTGTAGTAAAAATATGAATTTTGAAATCGAAAAAATTAAATTAATCGCAGAAGTAGCTTACACTACGCAGCCTATAATAACCAATGGAAATCCCTCCAAAAGCAAATGTATTTTGGTTGTTGACTTTTTTTTACAGCTGTTGAGAGTTGAGCTGTCAGACAAAGCAAATGTTCAGCAAATTTGAACTAGAGCTTCCGTTAGAGTCTTATTACGTAACATTACGTTCTTTTCCTTACGACTGTCAAACGAAACATGAGGTCAAAGCTTCATTGTGATAGCAATATAGCATACATTGAATTCCTATGGCTGAACTCGTAAAC
The DNA here is from genome assembly GCA_920104205.1 of Eupeodes latifasciatus. Taxonomy (NCBI): domain Eukaryota; kingdom Metazoa; phylum Arthropoda; class Insecta; order Diptera; family Syrphidae; genus Eupeodes; species Eupeodes latifasciatus. The sequence continues at coordinate 153,080,957 of OV049925.1, forward strand.
GTCAGGCGAAGCCGAAGCTGAAACGTGTTTGTGTTTCAGCCATAAATTACACGGTCACAAAATAGGGTGAACGCGTTGACTTAAAAATGTGTGTCAACGTGAGGATCAATATGCTAGTCAACGCATTGACAGCAATTTTCGTTGATGATCAGAAGACGTGACATCCTTCGGACATTTGTCGTCATTTTTACGTCAAAGAGTCTACGCGTTGACCGTCTTTTAGTAGCTTAACAGAAAATGAGATCATATAATTTCGAAGAAGATTTGTTTGACCTTTTGTAATGTCTTGGATACGATACTTATCAATTAGAAGTTTTTATTTAAGCGGTGCAACAATTATTAGAATAAGTGTTTTTCAAAAAATTTTGTGTGGAGTTTTAAAATTGTTTTTTAACTTAATGTCACTATTTTTAGCAATAAATGTTATTTACTTATAAATTAATATTTTTTTAAGCAAACAATACACGTTTTTTTACTAAAAGGGACCTCAGAAACCCTTAGTTTTCTAATGTGGCGGTCATTTTACGACGACACGTACGCCAGAAATTTAAACCGAATCCTATACAATTCGCGTGTTTTTAATAAAACTTTTATATTTACATATGTCGATTTAAGAAAAGCTTTTCCTTCACAGTCTTATTTGTCAAATATTCAAAATTTGTTGAGTAAGAGTTTGAAAAGAGTAAAATAGTAAAACTAATCTTTAGAATTCTGCTGCATTCTTTTTTAAAAGACAATTTGTTCTTTAGTTTATTACATATTGCAAAAATAACAATTTAAGCTTGTTTAATTGATTTTATTTAATATACGAGTATGTCAAATTTTGATATATTTAAATTGAGAAATTCCAATGTTTAAGAAAAAAAAACTTGTAGTATTGTTTGATTGACCATGAAAGTGGTCACTAATATAATAAACGGGTTGGGTCGAAATACTGTATTTAAAATACTATATCTCAAAATAATGTATTTCAAAATACTGTATGATCAAAATACTGCATCTCAAAATTCTGTAAATAAGTGCGCACTTTTTTACATTGTCAAAACGATTTTTATTTTTTAGCCTTATTTACAGCATTTTGAAAACAGAATACTTTTTTTTCTAAGAAAACAACCTAATAATTTTTAATTAGCATAATGTTCTAATATACTTCCCTTGAACAATAACATATGCTCTACCCCCAACTGCAAACCAAAAGGTTTTGGAAAAATTCGTCAAAAAGTAAAATTAGTGAATTTTGATCCAGCCCATCACAAATTGTCTTTTGATTAGTCTATTTCATGGTTTTCATTATAATACAGAGCATCGACCCACCTACCAATTGCACCAAACTAATTGATCTGTCAAAACTTCCAGTATTATACAGTATTACAAAATACAGTATTTTGACAATACAGCATTTTGAGACACAATATTTAAAATTTACAGTATTTTGAAATACAGAATATTAACCATACAGTATTATGACCATACATTATCGTACAGTATCATACAGAATTTTCACCATACAGTATTTTAAAATACAGCATTTCCACCCGCTCCCATATTAAACAAATTATTTATTTAACTATGTATATTTGGAAACCTGTGGCTGATGCTTAACATTTGAGCTGTTATTTCGAATCCAATCATCTTCTTTTGGTGGGCCCGTTTTTGTTGGAACATTTTTTTTCAGTTTTCACAATTGACCTCTTTATATTGCCAAGATTTCTGAGAATTTTCTGAGTAGGTTTGACAAAGCTTTTTGTTAATTGTCTTTCTCAGAGTTCTGACAGTAAAACAGAGAAATTTGTATGAATACTTTTGTTAATATTTTTAAAAATACATAAACCTCTTAGACCTAGAAATATAAACTAGCACAATAATTCCGAAATACATTTTAACACAAATAAAACCTATAGTGGAGACTGACAAAATATTGAAAGATGGTCAATTTTTAAAATTAACTTCTCAACTGACAGCTGAAATAGTAAACAGAGCTAATTTTATATTTGCCAATCAAATCTCGAGATTCAATCAACTCCGATATATTGGTTAATTTTCGGAGTTGTTTCCTGGAAGTTTCTTAAAAGTAAACAAAATCGAATTTTCTCGATTTCATACTCCCGAGGCAATTACTGTTAATAGGTAACTTTTTTTCAACGAAATTGTTTTATAGGTGCCAAGGGTCTGCTAAAAACTTTAAAAAAACAATACCATCAATTTCGTTCGATGTTTTGGACGCACGTCAATAAATTTGATTTTATAATTAAATTTCCCGAAAAACAAGTTAAAGCTTTCAAACCCCATTTGCCATAATGATGAATGTTTATGTTGAATGTCATGTTAAGTAGTAATTTCAATTAATTGACAATAATTAGATTTATTTATTTCCACCAAATTCAAAAAAAAAAAAGACATCCCCGATAAAATCAACAGGACATAAAAATCACTACTGATTTAACTTCTCTCATTTTATATCCTTTTTAACTGACTCACTCTCAAATTAAATACAACTTAAATAAAACAAAACAAAAAAGGATCAAAATAAAACTATACACACCAATGCAAATACTCCTATATATGTATGTGTATCTAAAATGTATGTATGGAAGAAACTCAAGTCCTTTTTGTTTTTCTATATTCAACTCGTTTTGATTCCTTTTTCTTCGGTACTGATTTATCAATACACTATACTTCCAAAAAAATCTCTTTCGCCGAAGTTTTTGAGTGTTTTTCGTCCTTTTCGGCTGCTTTTTTTCAGGACATAACTACGAAAAGAAAAATGTTATTTTTTGAGAGCAATCAAATAACACGAGGACGACGATGAGGACGGCGCGGCCGGCGCGGCGTCGAGCTCTCTTTTATATAGAATTGAAGTTGTAACAGAGCTCTGCTCATTAACAACTCAGAGTTGGCTCGTTAGAAAGTGAGAGAGGGTATATTTATTTTATCTACTTTTGCTGCGTGCAAAATAAGAAGAACTATGAGGTGCTAAAAATAAACCAGGACACCAAAAAGAGGGGGCGTATATTGTGTACAATATTTAAAGGTGGCAAAGGTCGCCATCCTTTATTTTTTTTTTTTTGTTGCTTTTTTGCGATATAAAACTAAATTTTTCCTTTCAAAGAAAATCAACACCAACTCGTTTTATTTTTCACCTTAATCCGTGATTTTATTGAAATTTAGAACGAAGAAAAAAACACTATTGCTAATATGTAAGTCCGCCCCCGCACCATTTTAGCACGAAAATATTTGGGGGTGCAAAATCGAGCACATTACGAGAATTTCCAGGAGGAAAGTTGTTTTTCCTATTAAATTAGGTTTTCCTTGTTTCGCGATTTAGTTTTGGTTTTTTTTTTTTTTTGAAAAATCGGTGCGCCGCGCCCAAGGTCTCATAATGTCTGAGCCTTTGGAGTCGTGATACCTGAATTTGTTTTAAACTATGTCCTTTTTTTCGAGGGAGGGAGTTGCAAAAGAATATATAATAAGAATGTTGTTAATATAAAATTCACTCACTGACCTAACTTTAAATATGATGACACAATTTCAATCTGCAAACAACGAGTGAGATGTATCCTTGGAGTAGTAAAAAATAAATCCTTTAAATTTGTATCCAATTGATGAGGGCTTATATTAAATTCCTTATGAACATCATGTACTACGTTGGCTGACTAGCTTATGATTGATTCTTATTGCTGATGGCGATGATGGGGTGTGTGCCATATAGAGGAGTTTCCCTATAGGTACTCCTTTCGGTAGGGTTTTTTTTTATTTATTTTTTAATAAAATTTGTATACTCCTTTTTTAAGCTCAAAATAAACTTTCTCTTTTCACATTCACTTCATTTGAACACTTTCAGGTTTCTTTTTCATAATTAATGTTTAATCGCACCGGTAAGGATATTTTTTTTCTTTTTTTTCTGTTGGATCATATAAATATGTAGGTACAGGGAGAAAAATAATGTGTGAATCCTGCTAAAACTTCATTGAAATCGGCCGCGATCCGTACCGTACGCTCTTGTATCCTTAGCTCAACTGACTCAGCTGTGTGAGAGAGAGAAAATTGTTAGCTAGGAGCTCCCACGAAAAAAGTCCTGTCAAGGTATAAAATTTGATTAGAAAATGATGGAGATGGAGAGCAAAGGAGAGCCTCTATCTATATTATGTATATTTGATTTTGAAGGTAGGTATATTTATTGCCGACTTTATGCACATGAATGAATTTATCAAGAACAAGAATTTCTCACTTTTACACCGCGATAAGATACACCTGCTTTCCGTTTAAGATAGTTCCTTATTTCAGTTATTATTGTATTTTTTTTTTGTTTAAAGGAATTATGTTTTTTTTTTTGGAATGTTTTGTATTTTTCAAAATTAAAGGATATTTTTAAGGAAAAAGAGCAGAGACCGCTGTGTATAGGTAAAAGTGTATAACTCCAATGAAACAATCAAATCACAGACGAATTGTTGCGAATTTACGGAAGCTCTGATTCGGCGAATTCAAATGTGATTTTCATGCACAGCACATGTTTGTCATGCGCCGTGAAAGAATTTATAAATTCTGTTACGAGTGACAGTAATGGTATTGAGGAGTTTTTGAGGAATTGGTATTATTTGTTTGGGTATTTTGAGGTCACTATGGCGTATGTGGAATATTTTTTTTACAATGTTATTCAATTCCAAAACTTAAACTTTTTTCAAATGCATAATTCTAAATTCTTTTTTAGATTGGATTGAAAAAAATATATTTTTTGAAAAAAATTAAGAGTATTGACCATGTAATTCCAAAAATATAATAGCAATCTTTCTGACGATTTAAGAGTTTTTGTCCTCTTTTCTCTTTGAATTAAATTTGGCGGTAGCTCCGAACTGATTATGAATTTTGAAAATAAAACATAGTTCTTAACAAAAATTTCAATACTTATTTTACAAAGTACAAGTCTTCTAAATACAGTTTAAATCATGCTAGTATTTCACTCAGTTTTCAGAAATTCTCAATAGTTGTTGACTTATGAGTGTTAAGTCTTGAATATAATATGCTTTTATGGTTTTGAAAAAAAAAACGTTTTAGAATAATTTTTTTCAACGGTGATTCCGAGTGCGATTTTAGATATATGCCCAAATTTTGAATATACCCTGATTTAGCATAATTGCTTCCCCATTCTTGTAAGGTTTATGTAGGGCAGACGAAGCAATTAATGAGAATTTTTGGAAAATTAAATTTGATACTGAAAACATTTAAACATTTTCATATATTAATATAGCCTCAAATATCATGATATACTTTTTTTAATCTTAAAAGTTTATACCTCAAAATACTGACGTGAAAGATTGAATTTTAAGTTGAATTGAAGTTGATTTGAGAGTGTTCAGTTCACGTTGGGCTCATTTAGGCGACTCATTTTGACATTTCATCATTTTATCTCGCTCTTATACTTATTTAAAACGATAATGTTAATAATTGAGTTAATTAATTGACCAATTTGTGTAATTATTGTGATTAGTGGAAATATAGCTTTCCGTCGGCTTTTTTTTTTTTTTGGTCGCTGTAGTTTTCGCAATGAAACAATTAAGTTGCATTAACTTTCCCAACGTTTCGGCAGGGATTGCTGCCTTCTTCAGGGGAACTTTATTAACACAAAAAATATACAAATAATCTTAGTTAGATCGATGGGATACAAATACAATAAAGTTTACTCACTCAAGAAAAATATGAACAAAATTTTAATATTAATTATATTAATTAATATAAATCAAAAATAAAACTATAAAAATAATTAGCACTTCGAAGCATGAAGTTGAGTCTAAATTGAATAAAACACAAATTACATTTAAGAACAAAGAAGAGAGCAATATACAGCAGAAATGTTTTGTGTGTCTTGTTTTCGGTTCATGTTGTTTTTGTTATTGAGAATATGTAATGTTTCTAACGTGTATTGTTTCGAAACATGTTTCTCTGTCTGTAGAACTTCCACGCCTTCAAAGTTTGAAGAATGACCGCTTTCAATGCTGTGACTTGCCAGGGCTGTCTTCTCAGAATTTTTTAGTTTGATTCGAGATGCGTTGTCTAAGAAGTTGTTTTGTGGTCCCAATATAACACAGGTTGCACGGTTCATTTGATTTTCCATTGCAGTTAATTTTGTAGATCACATCTGTTTGTTTGTCCTTATCAGGTTGAGTTATCAGGTCTTGAGTTTAGTAAAACATTGGTCAAGTGTTTTGTTTGATTTAAAAGCAAGGCGAACCTCTGTCAATTTTTTGGAAATAGATTTTTTGAAGTTGTCGGATAAAGTTGGGACGTAAACCATGGTTTTGTGGTGCGTTCTAACGGGTTCATCAATATTTTCTCGTGGAATTTGCATTTTGTGTTTTAAAAGGAGACTTTGAATTATGGTAGAAGGATAACCATTATCACTTAAGATTTTGATGACTTTTTTCTCGTTGGCGACGTGGAATCGTACATCACTAATTTTGAAAATTTTATTCACGAGGTTGGACGCAGTATTGATGATAATATGCCTTGCTTGATTTGATCGGAAATTAACTAGTCTTCCAGATGCTGTTGGTTTTTGATACCAGTCGAAAAGCAAACGATTTTCTTCGCGGTAGATTTGTACATCTAAGAACTATATTGTTTTGTTAAACTCATTTTCAATTTTGAATTGAATTTTTGGGTGAAATCCGTTTAGAATTTTTAGTACTTTGTCTATGTTTCTTTTATCCATTATTGCAAATATGTCGTCAACATATTTTGCTATGAACGCAGGTTTTTCTTCAATGTTATTTAAACATTCATCTAAAACGTAGTCCAAAACTAGATCTGCAATAGTCGGAGATAGTAGGTTGCCCATTGGCATTCCAAAAATTTGTTTGTAGATCGTGTCTTTGTATTGGATAAAATTGTTTTCTTTAAAACAAAAGTCTAGAATCTCAATAAATTTCTTTTGTGCGATCTTTGTGCTTTTATTTATTATATCCCATTTCTTCTTGGCAATGGTGACAGCCAGTTGAACGGGGATGTTAGTGAACAATGAAACTGCATCAAACGAGACTAAAACATCATTTTGACTAAGTTTAACATTTTTTGCTTTTTCAACAAATTCAAACGAATTTTTTATAGAGTAGCTTGAATTTGTTGTCACGCACTGTAAAATTTTTCCAACATACTTAGATGGCTCATAGCATGGTACATTCATGGATGACCTAATCGGTCACAGTGGCATTTCTGTTTTATGAATTTTTGGCAATCCGGATGGGATGGGAGCTGTGCGATGTGGATAATGTTAATATCTGTCTAAGGGGCCGGTATCAGTAAAATCCATCAGTAAAATTTTTGTTTTTAGTTTTTGAACATGTTACAGATTTATTTCTAGCAAAAGATTGATGCAATAAGATGAATCCTATATTCAAGTATTTTTTTCAAAAAGAAATAATGCATCTAAAGTTTTATTTAATTAATTAATCCGTTTTAATTTTGTTTAATGATGAAATTTCATTTTACTGAACAGCTGACTGCCAAAAGCCAACTAAAAATTCATTTCGTTTTACTGTTGGTGTTCCAATTTTTTACTGTTCCAATCACATCATTAAAAATTTTACTGATGAAAGCAACAGTAAAAAACCAACTCTTCAAATAGAAACTTCAAAGTGATATTTAATTTAATGACGTAAATTTACTGATTGCTATAAACGCTCAACAGTAAAACATTTCAGATTTCTCCTGTTTCAAATTTTCATAATCAGTCTTCTTAAAAGGGTCCAATATGGACATTATCTTTGATTTAAATTTGAAATAAAAATGAGACCTCTTAGACAAGAATGTCACAATCTAAATTCACAAAAGATCTTAACCCTGTATCTTGTTCCTCGTAACTAACTGAAAAGGTATACTGTTGCGTATGAGTGCTATTCTTTTAACAAAATTAATCACATCTGGGTCCATTAAATAATTCAAGAAGACCCAACAAACTATTCTTAAATATTTGGTAGGTGAGCAATTATTCAGTAAATATCCGTAGAAAGTATGAACTGATGACAGGAATACCTTGAAAAATTAAAAATAAGTACGTCTAGGTCTCACCCCTTAGAGACTTTACATTAGAAAAAATTTATAACTCAGATTTCATATGTAACTTGAAGACATCTTCAAACAACTTATAACTCGAATCTCAAAACTGCTTTTAAGAAGTTGAAAGTTCAAAGAACACAGAAAGTGGGTCCGTAAAGCTGGAAAGACCACAATCGAAAAAAAAACGAATATTATATGAGTAATTATAAAGTGACTTTTGTACTCGGCACTTAGTCATAAAAAGTGTTTGTTCCAAGACTAATCTTGAAAATTATCACAAAAACATTAAAACTTCAAGACTTCATTAACCAGCCGAAATTCAAAAAAGTCCAAGAATAAAAAAGCGATCTTTCTGGTTAATGATTTTAAGAGTTTTTGACCACTGTTCTCTTTGAAATAATTTTTGCGGTATCTCCGCACTGATTATGGATTTTGAAAATGAAGATGATTTTAGTTGGTTTATAAGTGATCGATTCTTTGAATTGGACAATTTACGACTTGATTTAAAAATTTGAAGCTCTAAGTGGAGAACTTCTGGACATTTTGAAATATAGTTTTAAAAATTACCAGTTCCGTCTATTTATTCTTTATTCTTTTTTTTTTTTAAAAGGCAAAACAAAAGCAAACTTTTACTTTTATACTTTTTTATAATCCTTCTATTTCCAAATAAGATTTTTCATTAAAAATTTAACTACTTAAATTGAAACTGTCACAAATTAAAATTTAAATTTTTTAATACATCAATAAATTTGCAAAAGTGTTTTTTTTTTTTGGTTTTAGAAAGTCTCAATACCTTTTAGATTTTAGATTCAATTTTCAAGGCCAAATCTTACGTCCCAAATACAATTCCCACTTAGTGCTGAGTCCTTTGCCTTTTTGCCTTTTTGCCTTTTAATTAATACTAAAATCGATACAAAATAAGGAACATTTCAAAAACAAATTTATTTATTTTTTATAAATTATAAATTTTAAATATATTCATTTATTCATGATTTCTTTTTAAAATTAACTTATTCTTTGCAATCATTCTGATTTCTTGTTTTTGAAATATTTTCGTTTAATTTTTTACTTTTTCAGAAAGTATCTTCTGAATTATTATTTTCTTCTATGTTGATGCTTATAGAAATTCTTTAAAAAAATGTATCTAAAATTGAATCATCGTGTTCATCATTCTTAAATTGAGTGTAAAATTCCAATCTCAATTAAAAGTATTCAAATATTAAATACTTAAACTTATCAATTGACAACACGAATTTGAGTCATCTTTTATGATATCAGGGCTCAGAAATTTGTTTTCTTCACATTTTGGTTCTGTCAAAATATCTCCATTTTCACAATCATCATCTAAAAACTCCCGATCAATATTTTTACTAGGTTTTAATGGTATTACTAATTGTTCTTCTTCTTCTTTTTCTTCTTCTACTATTGGGTCCAAGTTATTTGATGCAGATTCTTCCGCTACACATTGATTCTCGATAAACTCAAATTCAAACAAATCAGTTGCTTCTTTAATTTCTTCTGCTTCAAACGTTTCCTGATTGAATTGGTTTTCACATTCAAGTTCTCTAAAAATGACCCGATTTGTACAATCATCGTACGAAAACCCCTGACTAAGGTTTCCATAAGCCTCTCCTGGTCTTACTAATAGTTCTTTTTCTTCTTTTGACTCCAATACATTTGATGCAGATGCCTCCTCTTCACATTGAATCTCGGAAAGCTCGGATTCATCAATAATTGCTTGCGATGACTTTACGTCAGTATTAATAATTTCAGAGTTTGGCAATTGATTTTCAAGTGAGGGTTGTGCTTCAAACTCATTTTTTGATTGAATTCATCATTAGAACAATTATTATTTTTCAATGGTACCAAAACCTTTTTGGGTTTAAATTGTATTATCAATGTGGACGTAAACATTGGTTGTTCAATTTCTTTGGTTTTACAATTCGCTTGAATTTGCTTTGTGGATTTAAACACCGGTTGTTCAATCTCACTTTTTATCAATTTTTTTCTACGAAAATTGGAACATTCTGAACTTCGTGCAATATTCTTCTCTTGCAGAGATCGCCAATAATTTTTAACCTTTCTATACCTTTCCACTGAAATGTTCATGTTGAAATTTTTAATTGAACTAAAAAATAAAAGAAAGACTTCAGTTTTTATTTTATCGCCAAAGTTTTCTTTTTATACAATAGGTCATTATTTATATTTTCGATCAAAAAATTCCTTATCTGAAAAAAAAATTGTTGCTCATCTTCAGAATTCAATTATCGAGAAATATTACTTTGATAAAATTTCATATCCAAACATTAGAAAAATCAGTGAATTTTATTTTTGTATTTTTAGTTCTAAAACAGACAGTTGTGTAAATCATTGCCAAATAGCTTCTCGCAGAAGCAATTTTATATTTCGCCTCCCGAAAATTCCACCAGACATGTTTGTTTGAGGAAAAATTGCAGAAATGTTTGTCTTATTGAAAATAAGAATAGGGCCAGATGTTTTTTTGGAAAATAAGCCAAAAATGTTAGAAATTGTGCCAAGAAATTGAAAGAAATTGAGAAAGGGGCAAGAGTACGATAACTCAGGCGACAAGATATTATAACGGATTTTCTAAGAACAGTTAAAAACAAGCATTTTTTACTATGGGAGGGAGGATCTATCTCCCCCCGTTTAGGCAGGAGGGCAATTTAAAAAATTATTACTTAAAATGGAAAAAAAATCTTAAAAAATAACGGTAATACTTTCAATTAAGTATTATACTTTTTTTAAAGCCAACATTCTGTTCTATTAGTCAGTTCTTAAATCAAGTCAAAACTATGCATAGTTTTTGAAAAATTTAATTTTAAACTCAAATTTTGAGTAAAAAAAAGTTAAAAAAAGGTTTAAAGTGTAATTTTTCAATACTTCAAGATTATCTACTATTGTTTTTATTTTAGAATTCATTGCTCTTGTTTGTTTTTGATCAAAAACTGAAAACTAGATGATTTTATTTTGTTTAGTTTTTAAGAAAATTGAAAATAACCACAACTAATATTTTAATTTAATTCTTTTTTTTTTGCTTGTAGTGGTCTTATGTATTTTGATAGTAATAATAATAGGTGTGAGTTTGAGTGTATGCAACAGTGGGGTGTGTGCGAGTTTGGGTGTAGGCTACACCGAGGTGTGTATGGGGGGCATGATGCCCCCTGCTTGGGCACACTATAGGATTTGGGGTGGGTGCAAGGTGGGGAGGGTGAAAGGTGCGGTGGGTGCAAGATGGGGTGCATGCAAAGTTTCTTTTGCATTTAAATAAGCTGGATTTAAGAAAAATTAATTTATCCTAGCTATATCTTAATCCATATTTGATTATTAGGTACTATGAAAATAAGACTACGTAAATACTCAAGCAAGGAAAAAATAATTTAATTAAAAGATTTTTTTTGTTAATTTTCAATTTTTCAAGAACTAGAAGACATAAAATCTAGTTTTCAGTTTTTTTGATCAAAAACAAATAAAAGCAATGAATTCTAAAAAAAACAATAGTAGATAATCTTAAGGTTTTGAAAAATTACACTTTAAATTTTATTTTTAACTTTTTTGTCCAAATTTTGAGTTTAAAACAATTTTTTTCAAAAACTATGCATAGTTTTGACTTGATTTAAAAACAAGCTAGTAGACAAAAGTGTTGGCTTTAAAAAAATGTACATATAATACATAATTGTAAGTATTACCGTTATTTTTTAATTATTTTTTTCCATTTAAATTGCCCCTACCGCCTATACGGGGAGTGATAGACCACACACCCCCTCCCATAGTAAAAGATGGTTGTTTTTAACTGTTCTATACAAATCCGTCATTAAACTTTGTCGCCTGAATTATCGTACTCTCCCCGAGAAAGGCAGAAAATCTAACAATATACCTATACATATATTCTTAACAATCCATTAATCTTTGCTTTAATTATACCTATATATATATTCTTAACAATCCATCAATCTTTGGTTTAATTATTGCAAATCATTATTTATCAATTATTAAGTTTCTGGCTTTTTTTTCAATCTATTTTGGATTTTAAGTCGTTTTCATGAATTAAAAAAACGTCACCAAATCAGAAAATAAGAAAATAATCTGGTGCAATTTTCAGAAGCCTATATTTCCAGTCGTGAGAAACCAGAAAAACACTGAGTTCCAATTAATTTTTCCAAAAATTATCGTCATCATGTGTGAATCTTAAAATAAATTTTCCTAACTCTTAACTTGTAGAATTTTTGATTAAATTATTCAGAATTGTTAGTCCTCATTTCCTTCTAACTATCACCCGATTCCTTTCCAAGATCACCAAAACGCTGGTTGATTATTATCAGCTAAGATATATTCTTAAGACCGAAGACTTCTAAATAACCTGCAGCCATTAAGTAGTCTTCAGGTTCTCTTATCGAAAATATTTGTGCTTTCCGTGCTCTCCTTCGTTGTATTAGAAATTATCTTATTTGGATCTTTCAATATAAAAAAAATACATAGATAGGTCTGACACCCTCAAAACAAACGTTAACAAAAGTGTGCCTTAAGGCTCTGTCTTGTTTTCGATACTCTTTCTCTTTTTTTTCAATGATGAAAGTATGAAATTTCTAATCCGCATACCCTTGCTTTTAGAATTACAACCCTTAAATATCCTGGAGAGTAAACAAAAAAGAACGTTCGAAATGATTGGTTTTAAAATCATTGTGAAGATTTATTAAATTTGTGAAGATTGTTCGGTTGATTGGGTTTTAAAAAATGACCACTCAAATTGGTGGAAATAGCCAATGAGGTGTCAAGTCACAATCAAGAACCGAATCCATCGTGGGAACATCAACTTTAAATAATTTACGTTGAGGTTGCAAATCGAAGTTCCCACGGCAAAGTTAAAGGAGCTTTTCTTTTTGGTAAGTTTGATTGGAAACTTTACACCACAATATCATGGATTCATTCTTGTCACTTCGATTTTTTGTAACCGTTTTCAGAAATGATCATCAATATTCCCTCGATCCCTTCTTTCATCGATCGTACTGTCAAGTATAGAGATTCGTTGTTTAGCCGTACTTTGCAAATGTAGAATGCTTATCAAATTATGTGTTTTCCTGTCATTGAAATGTATCGAGAATTCAAAACCAATGTGTAAATTTCAAACTCTCACTGCCGTATTACTTATTTTGATTTAAAAATATTATTCTTTATTTATATCATTTCGAATTCTAAAAAATAATAAATTCCTGCTTTAAGTGTCTTCCAAATAACCTTAAATATCAAAAACACTCTAGTAAAGATATAAATCCTCGGTAGGTAGCTATATTGGTTTGCCTACAAACTAAACCGGAAACGGACCTCATAAAGTAATTCTTAGTGTGCTTGAAAACACGCACACTAAGACACAACTAATGAGGTCCGGTGCGTGGAAATGTAGTTTATCAGTTATTTGAATTTCACATTTATTCATGGACAGAATGTCAAAATTACAAATACAACAATGTAAACAAATGGGTTTTGGAGGGTGATACGTACGAAGGATTTATATCTTCATTAGTGTTTTTGTTAAATATCTTAAACTTTCCTCTACAACCTGAAATACAGTTGATCCCAAAATTAAGCGTACACTCAATTGAGAATTAGTTATTTGTTACTTATCATATTTAAGATACAATGTTTTTGAAAAATTCTTTTTTAATTTCTATTTTTTATTAATTTTTTTTCCTACGAATACATAAAAAGACATTACTTAAACAATAAACAAAAGGTAATATTAAAATAAAACTTCATTATCTCAATATTTCATCACACAAAATTAAGCGTACACTTTGTATTTATGGCTTCTTATATCAAGTTTTCAAAAAATGCACTGCTATAATATATATTTTGTTCAGAAATAATTTTCGTTTCAATATTCACTTCCTCATTTTTTGTGGAAATGGCAGAAAAAAGAAAAGAAACTGACATTGCTACAAGACAATTGACTTTACGTGAAATTGGCGAAATCGTTGGCCGAACGCATTCAACGGTCCAACAAATACTTAACAAATATCGGTATGAAGGTACGATACTAAACAAACCTGGAAGAGGATGAAAACAAATCTTTTCTCAGCAACGAGTAATTTAAAAAAAATTCAAAGTAAACCCAAAAACCAGTGTACCAAATTTGGCGGCCGAAATGGCGACACTTATTGAAAGACCAGCTTCAACCGGAACTGTTCATCGCGTTTTCGGAAGAATGATTTTAACGTCAGAGTTTCTCGGAAAAACCCTCTTATTTCCAAAATTAATAAGCGAAAACGTCTTGAGTTCGCTAAAAAGCACCTCAACAAATCCCAAAGTTTCTGAAACGATGTTTTGTTCTCGGACGAGACCAAAATTAACTTATTTGGGTCTGACGCAAAGCAAATTGTTTGGAGGAAGCCCAATACTCAGTTCAAAACAGAGAATTTGCTTGCCACTGTTAAGCATGGGAGAGGAAATGTTATGTTATGGGGGTCAATGTTAGCAAATGGGACTTGGAACTTTGAATTCATTAACACAAACATGGACAAGTGGACATTTTTGGACGTTCTTAAAAGAAATATGCGTCAATCTGCAGAAAAACTGAATTTATCAGCAATCTTTTACTTCCAACAAGATAACGATCCAAAACACACATCGTTTTTTATGAAGGAATGATTGCTGTATAATGCCAGAAACCAGCACAAGGCCCCACCTCAGTCATCGGACTTCAATCCCATCGATCATTTGTGGGAAAAAATAAAGCGAAGGTTGCAGAATTGCAACCCAACCAACAAAAGTCAACTGAAAGCGAAGATCACGGAATTTTGGGAAAATATACCCCCGACTTTTACTACAAAATTGTTGAATCAATACCGCTGCGGCGACTATAAGCTGTGATTATGGCTAAAGGTGGCCCTACAAAATATTAAAATTTTAATTTGACCACTCATTAACATTTTTGTATGCTTCTATTTATTTATATGCTATTTAAAACAGCAAAACAGTTTTTTTTTTTGCTGGTGTACACTCAATTTTGAGAGTAACTGTAAATTTGAAGAATAATAAATACAAAATTTTATTGCTTTTTTTATTATTTATATAATTTTATAAGATATCGGAACATTTTATTAACCATTTTTACTAAATTTTTTAGTCTTAAAACAAAAAAATATATATATAATTATAATAGTAATAGCATAACTCAGAACGTAATACAATAAAACGACAAAAGAAGAAGAATCTTTCTTCAAAAGGTACAATTATTCAACTAAACCAATCAATATACGATTTAAATTAAATAAATACCCAAATAATAAATCGTTATTATTATTATTATATTCAGCTACACAGTGAAGTAAAAAAATAACAAGTTATTTATTTAAATTGCCTAAGAGATAATATTACATACATTTATATTATTTTTTAGTATATTGGGACGTTGGGAGCATAATAATCTTTCATTATCATCACAATTATTATCGTTTTCATTGCTTCCATATTTTTTCCTCTCGCACACCATCGAAGACATAATATAGAATAAAATCAAAATGTCGGATGATTACGTATGAATAAGACTTCATGTTCCTTGTCAATCCACTTTATAAGTTTGTCAACGTATTTTATAACCAAACCTTTATCGACCATAGGTTCAAAAACAGCATACAACTCGGAGGCAGCTGTTACCCAGGCTAGAACGACTTCCTTCTCTTTGACTTCATAGATCAATTTGAGGGGTCTGCTATTGTTGTGTATGCGATGATGCAGGTCACAGTAAATAGCTTCTAAGCGCTCGAATTCCGAGAGAGTTGTATAAGGGGGATTTATTTCAGAGCACAACAACTGATGCGAGGATGATTTTGGTTTGTATAGAAAATGCCTTAATTCTGGAATTCCAATTGCCGATAGACTAAGTTTTCCATCGTTTTGCGGAACATTGTTGATTTGCTCGTTTATAGCTTCAAGGCAATGCGTTCGACGTAGTTTTTCAGTGATCTTTTTCTTGGCGTCGGAAAGTGTGAAGAAAACATCACGATCGACAGAGAGCAAGAGTAAGCACGCCTGACAATCGGCTGATAGGTAGGAAACATGAGCATGCAGATACCCATTCATGTCGAATTTGGGTAAGCATATAGGCATCCAATTCTCGACGGTTTTAAGGCTTTCCGAACATTCGATTAGACTGAAAATTAACCTGAAATAATAATGGTTATGACATCATCATAATTTAAATGCGTTTCCCCGTCGATTTTGTAAGCTACAGAAATATTTCTTACCTTAAGTCCGCTGGATGAATCGAATACTTCTTCATGCGAACCAACGCAATTAGTTTATTGTTAGCTATTAGCACAGCAAATACTAGATTCTTAATTTTGGAACAATTGCTTTGGATGGCGTTGGTGATATTTGATCTGGTTGTCGTTGATAATGGCATCACTCGAATAGAATTTGTCAGAAAAGTAAACACGTTGTTAGTAACTGAAAAAAAAAGAAAATCAAAATAACACCTCATCTAATTTCAAGGGCTTATTTCGAGTGCCATTCATTCTTTGATAAATGAAGCCCACTTCAAATGAGACACCTTGTATTGAACCTACTTTTCTTGTTGCTACTATCATTGGCCAGCAAATGGAAGATCAACCTCTCACTGCCCGCTAACAATCGACGCAAATCGAAATTTTTTCGCTTCTCGAATATCTTCGTCATATGCGAATAAGTTAGAATGGACAAAATCTGATTATACACATCGCTGGAGAGGAAACAGAATACTCTACATTAAATAAAAGACTTAGAAAGGAAGGTTAAAAACATCTTACGATAATTGCATCTGCAATTGCTGGACACTCATATTGGTCCTTGATGCAGCCACCAGGATCAAAGAATTCCGAACGAGGAAGACAAACTTAATGCCCTCTGCATGAATAGAAGTTATTGCATCCTGACCATGCTGCACAAAGCTCACTAACGCCTGAATCACTCCAAACAGAGTGGCCAACTTATCTTCGGTGCCATGCAACGAATAAATCGGCTTCCCCGCTTCACTGAGTATGAAAATGTGTTTTTTCTGCGACAACCATTCACTGTCACTGAGGTAGTCTATATCCTCTTCGACTACCGAATTCGAGGATGTTGCAACACTTAAATTATCCTGAGATCCTCCTCCATCTAGTTCCTTGCTCTTCTCACTCGAAAACGAATCCGATTTGTTTACAGTGCCATTTGGTTTAAGGGTTTGTTGTTGTTCCTGAGACGATGATGTAAGCTCTGCTTGGATATCCTGAATAATACTGTACTTGTTGTCTTCTTGATCTTGAAAATATTCTGCCCCTTCTGCGTCCGCAAATTCGTCAACGGTTGTGTTGTTCGAGGTGGACTCCTCCTCTAAATCCATAGTGTTTTGTGTTTTTATAACAACTTATTTGATAGTGCGAATTTAGCCTTGAGACTGAGAGTTATTGCATTATGCGTGTAACCAAAAATTATGAATTTTCTTTATGTTTTGTATTATTTAATTATATTTCTCTTTTTCATGCAATGAAAAAGATTTTTGTTTTGTTGCAAGGCTCTTTATTCGATTCGATTCTGAAATGTCAGTGTCAAAAAGTGACAGATACAGTCTGTCATGCAAAATGACAACCCAAATGTTATTCCAACTTCAAGTTTTGGTTGCATCGGGTTTTTTTAAAAGTGTTTGTGAACTTTAAATTAGTTTCGTAGAAAATAAGGAATAATCAATTTTAATGAATGTAATGGTGATTCGTTCATGGCTTGAGGACTGTCTTCACTGCATAGCGCCACTTGCTTGTTAACGAAGACATTTAAGCAGAAATTAACTTCCAGGACAGATTTATTTTGTTCAATGTTATTTTTTACAATTTTGAAGCGTTATTCTTTCGTTAAAGAAGTCAAGATAAATTTCCAAACCTTGCTGACCAGAAATGTCAACATGGTTTGACGTTTTCAACTGTCAAACCATGCAAACTTCTCATGCAGCTGAAAAAAAAACACTTTATTCTTTTCTTTTTTTCGATATTTTTGCTCCATAATAATAATCTTTTTGAAATCTGGAAGTATTACTATTGAAAATAATTTAACACATTTTTTACTGTAAATTTCTTAAATTAAAAATCTTTAAGGTACTAAAAAGTCAGTAAAAAAGTAATTCTGTAATAATTCAGGCTATGAAATTTTAGGACATATCTAAGTGACTTTACTTTGTGACCTAAATTATTGAGTTTTATCTGAAATTTGATTCAAATACCCAAATTTTGAAATGTTTTGTATGACAATTTTATTCTTCTTTGTTAGTATAAACTAACCTTAAGAGTGTTCTGAAGGAAAAAGAAGCAAGCAAATAACTTTCAAACATCCGCTGTACAACATATCAAACCTGTTGTCAAAATAATTTCAATTCAACCAAAAAATTTAAACAAAAATAAAATTTTCTCAAAAACTCCCAATTTTTATAACTTCCAAAGTAATACAAAATGTCCAAAACCATTTATTATCAAAACAATCAATATGCGCGTGTTATGAATCTAAAATACAAATCCAAATACAAAAAAATCAAACGAATTATCAAAAATTATGTTTTTGTAAGTCAAAGTAAACAACTTTTTAAATTGATAAAAATTATCTTATTGCTTATAATTTAATTAGGAAAACGCTGCATTATGCGATCAAATAGCCCAGATCCAGGAGGACATCATAACAAGCAAAGAAGAACGTCGTTTTCTACTTAAACGCCTCATAAAACACGAAAGTGATATTGAACTGACTATGAAGCAAGAGAACAACACCTCAGTGAATGGAGATGCCACAACGCCAGTGGCTCCTCGAGTGCCAGGTAAACGTGGGCCGAAGAAACGCATCAAAGTCGAAGATGAAACAGCAACCAAACCGAAAAAGGAAAAGAATCAAAGCGGGAAATCAGCAGCATCTAAAAAATCCACTGTCATTCAAAAAGTACCCTACGACGCCCACGGAAAACCCATCTTTCCCATTAACCTCGGAGGTTTTGTTCTCCATGCCCTGGGTGAAATCATGTCTGAGAATACAAACTTCCACACAGAGAATTGGATTTACCCCGTGGGATATCTGGCCACTCGAGTTTTCTCCCATCCCAAGGAACCCGAACGAAAATGTGTCTTTACTTGTAAGATTCTCAACAACTCAGGAGTACCCCAATTCCAGATAATTCCTGACGCCGAGTTTGACCATGTTTTCTTCGGAGAATCGGCCAATATCTGCCATCTAGGTCTGCTCGACACGATTGTCCGAGTTTCCGATGTCGCGAATCTACCTTTGCGCCCCCAAGGCGAGCGATTTTTCGGTTTGGGTAACCCCACTGTGATGTCTCTGCTGCAATCCCAGCCGAATTTCAAAAAGCTGCAAAATTTCAAGGGATTCATCGTAGACGGCGGCTATGCCATCGAAGACAAGGACCCTACTCTCAGCTACGAGGCTCTGCAGAACATGATAACCATGTCTGCGTATCACACTGTCCCCGAAGTCAAAGAGGAACCTCCAGATGAGTTATTGGAATAAAAACCATCAAACAATTCTTTGATTTTTTGCTTATTTTTTTATTTGAAGTAAAAAACCCTTGATTAACACTAAGAAAAGGAAAAACACTCCTGAAACTTAAAAGTACGTTGTTTTTCTTAAATTGTTGTTTCTTGTTTTGCTCACATAGCATTTATAGGGGACACAATTGAAGCAAGGAGATTATTCTTAGTCTTACTAAGCGCAATACAAAAATCGTATGTATTTCTTCGTGTTTAGTTACAAATTAAGTTTTCGACTTGACCGTGATTATAGAAGACCCTAAGCATTATTTACACACAAATTAAAAAGAAAAATTTATATAAAATATAAAACGATGCGAAGCTAAGATTGACAAGCGAAAGAGGAGAAGGCGTGTTGTAAGTCGTAAGTCAGTCTACCGTCAGGAGTTCTATATATGTAGATCGCTCTTCTCCAACTAGCTACCGTAATCTCTTATTGTTGACGGCGGCAAAGGATTGACGTAAATTGCTGACGCTTGATGCGGCTCCGGTCGACCGTCTTTCAGGAGTTGTATTATTGCTTGGCGGGTTGTTTGATCGATAGTTGTGTGGAGGGGAGGCAGTGACTGGTTTTCTCACACGAACCGATCGATTGAATAGCAAATTTGAGACGGCAACAACGGGCGAAAAGAGTCTCAGTGGGATGTCACTGAAAAATAAAATATAAACAATTCATAAATCAGATTAGATAAAAAAATTAAACAGAAAAACAAATTGAGAATCTCAAATTGTTGTAAAATCTCAATCTATAGAACTTACCTCGCTCCGACAACTGGCAGGGCTTCGTTTGCACTCAGTATGAACAATGGGAAAAATATCGAAAATATGCAACTACTGCTCAGAAGAAAAAACAAATTTATTAAGATTAAAACTTCAAGAACTCCGTAAGCCAAACCTTACCTCACAATAACAGAATTCGATAAATTAGTCAAAATAGTCAATGGCACACCGAATCCCAGAAAATATGGCCAATTGCATTCGATGTAGCTCAGTCGTTTGTGCAGCTCCCAACCCATATTGAACCATTTATACTCGAATGAGTAAAGCGAGTACAGCAAACAGAGATGTACGAAGCACAGGATACGTCCAACATAGTTGAAGGGTAACAAGTTGACGAGCATACTCTGCACCAGAAACAGCGCCTGGACAAGCAAACTGAAGAGAAAGTCAGCTATGAGTTTGCTTATGTTCGGTATCATCTGTGGTCGGCCTTTGCGAAATTTGTAGGCTGCATTGGCGATGTCCTGGAACCACAAACTGCTGACAACTTTACTGAGAAGAAATATCGGCAGGACCCACATCATTCCGAAGAGAATTGACAGCAACGATTGCAGCCATCCCCACACGTAGTGCAGTTCGTCCGATTTGCTGCCATAGAACCAGGTGAGTATTAGCTTGAGGCCGGGTAGAACGAGGTTCTCGAAGAGAATTATACTCAGCCATGTGAAACCACCATTAAGTGCACAGCACTTGAAGACTTTCATTGCTATTTTTAGCTCACTTAAATCGAAAAGATAAAGGAAACCCAGACAAATTAAATCATTAAGGTAGATCTATAGAGATACTACTACTACAGAGGTGATTAGATAAGCTTACCCTTTTTTAATATTATTCGCACCAGCAGGTGCTTTAGATCCTATTCTACGTTCATCAGCCGCTGATGACAGTCTTTCGGGATTCATCACAAAGTCGCTCATTGTCGACTTTTCGATGTTCTTCAGATCATTTAAACGATTGATCTGGCTGTCTATGTAAAAGACAAAGGCAATGCCTTTGATGCTATCAAAGATTCCACTGAAAACTCCATAAGAAGTATTCTGAAGAGTGAAATAAATTTCATAAATCATTTTATGGTTTGTTTTTGTTTTTTTTTTTTCTTTTTTTAAGAAGAAAATGCAATTTGCAGCAGGGAATAAATCCTGCGCGATGTACATACAATGCATTCGAGGTTCTTTGTTTACCTTTATCGTATCCATTTGAGAGGAACAGGGAGTCACTGTGGTGGTCAGGGTAGTTAGAAAACAATTTTGTAAAAAAAAAAGAAAACACTCAATTCACTTTGCCAATTTTAGGAGTTTCGTTTCGTTATTATATTCATTTATTTTGGGATGATTGTCCACAAAAGGGACTGCAATTTGTAGTGATAAGAAAAAAGAAAACAAATATATATGCGTAGCGTTATAATCTTCGTTTAGTTTTTTGTCCGCCTTTAGCACAAATAATGATAAAAAATAGAAAATATACTTGTGACTTGACTGCGCTGTGGGTGCTTGGTGCACTTTTTCTTTCATTCAATTTCAACTTCAACACACACTCGACGCATGACAGTTGTTGAAGGTGACAATCGAAATGTCAGCTGCTTTTTGATGACAAAACATTTTTCCAACGGAATTATTTGGATGTGGAACGCAGAGAAAAGGAAACAGGGTGAGTTGTTATACAATGTTCAATTATTAAAATTTTAAAAGTTTGTGAGAATTGCGTTAAAATGTTACTCAAGTTTTATACCATGGTTCAGTTCTTAACACAAGGGTGGTTAATAAAATCGGTTTAAAGAAATTGTAAAGCAAGGTAAATGTGGTGAAAAATTGATGTTTCTTACGACAGAGATGATTATCTAATTTTGTATTTTGTTTCTTGTTCTTTTTGAATTCCTTTCGTTGATATTATGCAAGTTAAGCTGACCATGAAAAGCTGATCTTAAAAATGATTCTATTTAAACGTATATCTAGGTTATAATAAGCTTTATTAAAAAATCTACATATGTATGTACATCAAAGTCTTAAAGGCCCTCGTACTCAATAAGACGTTCCTCAAATAGTAATGGCCTTAGTCCGGTATTACACAGAGCATGTATTTAATGCGCATTAATCGGCTATTTTGTTTCGAAGTGTCATTCGGTGATGCGCGCATTATTAAACGAAAACTTTTCGTATGTTTAAGTCAAAAACACTCCATTACCAAGACCGGAATCTTTCGCACGTTTCACTCTCCAAAACTCGTTTGTTTACATTGTTGTATTTGTAATTTTGACAATTAATCCATGAATAGATGTGAGCACAAACAAAAAAAAACGATGCCGTGGGCTAGCGGCATTTTGCACAGCAAAAACAAAATGGAGGGGTTAATAAGTTTTTTTTCAGGTTTTTCTTTTTACTTTTTTTCGATGAAGAAGTCAGTTTTAAGCTTAAATTTTGCAGTCATTTTGTGGATAGTGAACCAATGTACCTTTTTGTCTTCAAAAAAGCATGTTCAACATCAGTTTATTATAATTAATTCACTAATTTACAAAAATCACTACGAAATTCTTCAAATTTCAAAATTAACCTCGGATTTTTGTATCAAAGATGCGTTCGAAGAACCATCAAGTTAAGGGTGCCAGCGCAATTGAATTCTAATAAATTTTCGTTAATGAACGGCCCAAATATTTTTTTTGCAAGTAATTAAATCTGTATCAATTTAATTAATCCAAATGTATTTATAGTTTGTTTTTAATGATTTAAGCTTGCAACTATTTTTCAATTCCATTATGATTAATAAATATTAAATTTAAAAAAAGAGTTATAATCGAAAAATATCTTATCCATAACATTCTTGATTGATGGAAGCATACATGTATTTGCTTTAAAAAAAAACTATGCATCGAAGGAACACCAATGTTTTAAAAAAGTAATCAGAACGATTATAGCGAATCTGTTGAATAAATGCAGAGCAAATAAAATGCAAATTTTGACATATATCACAAAATGAAAACGTCTTAAAATCGTTCTGAATTCATGCACAACTAATTCAATAGAACATGTAATCGTCAAATGTTTATTGTTGACGTACAGAAGTTTTTTTTAGTGAATTTCCACAGTTTAACGCAAAATATAATTTTCATTCATTCCTTAAAAATGTTTAGTTACCAAAGTTCAAGTTTACTTATTATTGTTTGAAGGGTATGTTTAGTAAAAGTGCTGCTAATAATGAAAAAAATAAATGAGTTTTACGTACATGTTTTTGTTTTTATTAATATAATAAATACTTCCATAGATTACATTTTATAAATGCAGAACATAGAAGAAAATATACATAAACAATAGTTTTCAGGTATAAAGCAGAGGTTAGTGTAGAAAAAAATTTTTGAGAAAGCCAATAATATTTTAGGTATGTTCATTAAAGAAATTTCCGCTTCGGCTAACCTTCATCAACTTTTTAGAAAAAAATTAAGCATTAATAGCAGCCAATTATTGCATAGCATATTTAATTTCACATTGTAAAATGTTTAGAAATTTTCATACGCTACAAAATTCGTAATTTTATGCGTAAACATAGAAGATAACATTATTTAGTCAAGAAGTAGGGATTTTGGCGCGTATACCGTTTTTTTTTTCTATTGGGTGTTCGGTTTCCCCATACTGGAATAAAAAAAAGTTACTTAAATCTATTTATTGCACTCATTTAGTTGGTATTGTGTGTAAACATATATGCCTTTTTCTATTCCTTAAAGATGCTTTACACAAAGCAACTTATTTTTAAAACATGCTTCCCTCAAATTTTTATTCCAAAATCTAACTACAAACAAAATTCTAACTCTAACATAGTCCCTTAAAAAGAAATTTTCAGGAATATTTCTGCAACAAACAAAACTGAAATTTTGTCTTGCAACTACCGAACTGCTTAAATGATGAAAATACTAATCTAATTGAGGAATCTGAACTAGCTAAAGTTGGCAATGGAACTTCACAAGTACGCTTCTCGTAGCATTGTCTGTACAAAAAAATACGAAGGCACCCGCCTATTGTTTCCAACTGAACTTCTAACGTCGTCGCCAAAAAAATGCTATAACTACAGCTGAAAAAATTGTCTGTTTTATTGTTTTACAAAGTATTGAATTACACTTTTGTCCATTTGCAATAATTATACTTAACCAGTTTCAGTGCATGTTGCGTTCGCAAATAATTTAAGTAAACAAAATAAATAATAATAAACTAATAAATCTAAATAATATGTATTTGGTCAATTTTATTTTATTTAATATACATTTACAACATTTATTTGGATTGAAATTAAAAAGCTATACAAATTTTCCAATTTAAGACCATGTCAGCACTTCAGATTCTGTTGGTTAAAATTGTTTAGTTTTTGAACGAGGCCATGAAACATTCAAAATGAAACATTTTGATGGGCCGAAACACTAAATGTGAGAATGTGTTTGGTTTTTTGCATCATTTCACGCACTTTCTCACGTTTAGTGTTTAGTTAGCTTGTAGGCAAACCGAAATGTCAGTCTGAGATTCCGGTCTTGGTAATGGAGTGTTTTTGGTTTAAGTCTGTGCATTATTTTGACAGATATGTTTTATTTCTACTTTCGTTGCTCTCTCGGTGTACCCAATCCACGATTGCCACAATGGTCATCTGTGACCAAATTTGGTCATTATTTTTTCACTTGGTCAAATAGTCATTTTTAATTCCATTTGGTCATATTTTTCGGAAACGAAAAAAGATGTTCGACAATTTGAGTAACGAAAACGTTCTTTTAACATACTCACTTGTCTAAATAGAAAGAACGGTTAAACTCATTTAAGCAACTTTGTGTAAATAATAACTTATTAAAAATATAAATTCTTGATCTGAATTAGACTTAGGAAACAGAGAGAATTATCTACGCTTACACAAGCCGTAAAAATTCTCAAAATCTAACCTTACTGCTTTTAATAAAATTATTGTAAAAACATATATACTGTGATCTTATACACTGTGATCTCATGTTAAAACGCTTTGTTTTTATATTTCGTCATCTTTATTTGGGTTAATCGAATTTAATTAAGTTTGTTAAGGATTTTGTGAGTTTATTTGTACATAATTAAAAAATAAATGTAATCTAAATAATATGGAAAATATATTTAACAAAATGTGATGAATTATTTATTAATCAGTGTTTACAAATTTTTCGGACTTGAATTATGTTGTTCATTTTTACCTACAAGTGGTCATGTTTATTTTCAAATTTGCACCCAAACTTTTTTTCAAGTGGCAACCGTGGGTATACCTATCGTCCACTTGAATTCACTTTCGTGTCCCAAATTGATTTATTAGCTCTACTAAACACAAACACGAAGTGAAGCAAATTCGAAAAAATACGAAGTAAAGGAAAGACAAACGTCAAAAACATGCAAGGAATAGCTTGTACGTGCATGCCGAGACAGATTAATTTCTATTTCATTTTTTATTTATTTCTTTCTCTTTCGCACTTCATTGATGCAAGGAAAAACATGCGCTGCGCTGTGTAATACCGGACTTAGTCTTAAAGCTCTCGAAGGTGCAAGTAAATATCTGCAGTCTACAAATCTACAAAGAATGTCACGAACAAACATTATACCATACATTTCTCTGCGCCAATGCAGAGTTTGCATTCCTAGTAACAAATATTTCGACTGATACGAATGATTAATTTGTGTTGACAATACCGAAGAATTGGAAGGGATTTGAGAGCATAAGGATCTTCAAAATCTACGGAATGTCTTTTTCAAAACCCCCCACATTGAATTAGCTTTGGAAATAACGGAATTAATATGAAATTAAATATAAGTTTCTCATCAAAATTGACACCAAGATCCTTAACATCATGAACGATTTTAAGTTCAACATTTTCCAAACAATGAATGGAGATGTATGATATATAGAACTATGATAGGATATAGACACACATTTATCTATATTGAATTTAATATCATTTAAATTAAATCACCTGCAAAATTCATCTAGGTCATTTTGGAAAGAGCAGGCAATCATTGAAATTAGAAAAATTGTAAAAAAAACTTGATGTCATCTGCAAATAAGTGTTAACCACGACAACTGTTAATATTAATGGCTTAAGGATTGCCTTCCATACACAGCAATTTATTTATGAATGAAGCCAATTAACAAAAATTGAGCTTGAACACATTTCTCCGACGATTATATTGTTTGCAAAGTAAATTTCCATAATTTGGATAACTTGTTTTGGTTTTAAAAGATTCTTGATGAATTGCTAAATCTTACAGAAATTTCAAAACAATTTTATATTCTGAACTGGCAAACCATAGACAACAACTGTCAAAACTTTTCATGTGGCTAAAAATTACCCTATTTATAAAATCTGTAGTACTCTCATGGATAAATCAATTTTAGTTCATTAAATTCATATGAAGCCTTTTAAAAAAACGCTTAAATTTCTTGCTTTCGAAAATAATTGGTTTTAGAACTAATACCTTAAAACATATTAATAAAGGTCTGCTAGTTATAGCTATTATTTGTTTACACAATTAAATCCAATCGTTGGAACTTTTTGACAGATCGTTTATAGCGATCATGGAAAATGTATGTAAATGAAAAAAACCACCTGATTGAAATTCACAAGACATATTTCTTCTAACAGTAATCTGTCAATGTAATTGTACAAAATTGAAATCATTTTCATCGATTATTTCTAATATTTCGCGCACAATATAAAAAAAAAATAATAAAAAACGAATTTTGACTTATGTCACTTTGATTTATCAACGAAGATACATTCAATATCCAAAAGTCGATTGCTTTGAAAGGTTTCATAGTTAAGTTATGTCCAACAATTTTTTTTAAATTCTAATAAATACTTTTAAATTTAAAATGTGAAAATAAATTACATTTTTGCGAGACACCCTCTGTAATGTGTCTGCCAGATCACAAGTGTATCCATACCTTTCACTTTCCAGGCTGTCAGTTTCAGTTCCAGTCATTCCAATACCTCAAACCACCAGCAACATTTTTGTTGAAATTTATTTTTCATTCTCATAAATCATTAAAAATAGTTTCACTTTACACACTTGCGACGCGAGGCAATCTCAAACAATTTATTTTATACATTTGTTTTATTGAAGGCGTTTAATATAATCTCCGCTTTCCTTGATAATAAACGCATTTTATTTTTTACTTAACTGACGTACGATTCTGGTAAACCAATCTTATTTCTTTGAATTAAAAAACATATAAATTCCAAATCATCCGAGTGTCTGTCCGTCTGATTCGGTGCACGATGGTTGCGCAAAAATTACTCCAAAAAATGAATTGCTTTTTTCTTTGTGTTTTGTTTTTGTTTTTGTGCTTCTGCTTGGTTGTTCATAATCGATAGCAAGTGTAGTCTCCCACTTTTTGTGTATTTCTGTGTGATGTCAACAAATTGTTAATTATATATTTTTTCATTTTTCCCTGCTGCAATTATGAAAGTTAATTTAGCGTATTTTGAGCTCAGGAAACACTAACTTAACTATTTAGTGAGTTTCGTAGTTCCAAAAAGAACTAACAAAACGAGACTTTCACTGCGTTATCAGGAAACCAGAACGGACAACCACTAGTAGCTCACTCTGTTTTTAGCATTCATCTGTGACAATAGATACGTGAGTTAAGTGTACCTCTGCTCTGCCAATATTTTGCGTAGTTTGGTTTTTATTTATCACGCTTTTCTTAAATGAGTAAGGCTACAGAGCTGAACTCTTTTGTTTTAGCCAAAATCACGGTGTGAATGAATCACACAAAATCGAAAGCATAAACAAATAGGTATTGAAATATGATAGGAAGGCTATTAGCATTTGAGAAGTAGGTACCTTAATTATCGTATAGTTTTCTTCATTCGATCTATCGACACAGATTTGAGTCATTGTTCAAAATCCCATTACACGCTTTTCAGATATTAAATTTTACTTATTTTGTATTATTATTTATTATTTCAGATTGACGCTGGAACTTTTTCCTTTTTGTGTTTTATTTTTCCAAATGCGGGTCGCATTTCATGAGTGATAATAAATTTTTATTTTTTTCATCCATACAATAACAATACCAACCTACCCCTATAGTCCAATCTCCTCTTGCTCCTCCAATTCCCATATAACAGATTAACTCAAATTTAATAAAAACAAAAAAGATAAGACATCGCCGCAGCCGCAGCCGCCGCCGTCGTCGTCTCATTGTCGTTGTCACAGCTTTTAGCGAGCAAAGTTTAAATTTCCATCGCTTAGCTTACAACAAATAACAAAGAGTGAGCTAGAAAAAAAATGCCGCGAAGTAACGACCGCGTTCCCATTGTGGAGAACGATGAACTATCAGAAGGAGTTCAAGCAGTTAGCCCTTCAGTGGCTGTGGCGGCACAGCGAGACAATGAATTGGATCCTGCACCCTCAGGATGTGGAGCATCGATGTGCTGTAATCCATCCAGCGGATTACACCGGTTTATTGCGCTGATATTTATGTGCCTCTTAGGCTTCGGTAAGTTATCTACCAGCATTTATTTTATTTCAAAATCAGAACCTCATTTGTAGACAATTTAATAAATTGATAACTTGAATGGGAAAATTACAAAGGAAAAAGACCTTATCGAATTCTTGATGGTGTATTTTCTCCTTTTTTGTTTTATCAGGAAGCTGCACACGACCATTGTGTCTAGCGTCTGAGGCGTCAATCATTCTGTTCTGTAGATAATTGGTTTTTGTTCGGTGTACTTTTTGTTTCTTATTTCTCAAACAAATATGATAAAGAATTCTTTAGCTCTCGAATATGAATTCATTTTACATAAGATGACCAAAGTGTGATTCATTGAAGTTAGTTATCACACAAAATATAATGTAATCATTTTTGAGACTTCCCTATCCTTGAAAAATGTTATCATTTATTGAGATCTATTCAAAAGATGTTTTTGTTTTAAAATTTTTCTTCAATGAAAGTCAGAAAACCTTGTTAGGAAAATTTGTATTTATTTTGATTTTCAGTTCCTCGTGAGTGTTGATAAGAAAATGTATATTTTGTTTTATAGTATAAAAGCCTTTGAATTTATAGCTTATTCAATTACCCTAATTAGATAGTAAAGTATTGAGTTATGATGAGGTATGAGATCAAACAAACAAAAGTAATATAATCCATCCAATTGTAATTTAACTAAAGCTGTTGTTTATGACTCATTAAAAGCTGGAAAAAGTGTCCATTCTCAGTTCATTTGAATGAAATTCGATTTAAGGAATTTTGTTTGCTCTGTCGCAGTCTCGAAAATATCTTTTTATAAAGAACTTATTCAATTATCTTTTGAAAAGTATGTCTGATTCACTGATATTGTGTATTTAGGGTCCTTACTTTTTTTTGAAAATCTAGTTAGAAAGCAAAACAAACCGCCCCTTATTGCTTCAAATTTAAAGTAAAAGGTTTTCCAGTAAAAAAGTTTAATTTTGAAATTAAAACAAAAGTGAAAATTTCTTAAAGAAAATCAATTGATGTTTTTATCATTGTAAAAAAGAAGGCATGTCATTATCAATGGAAGACGATCTCGTCCAAATGGCTGCAAGGCTGCATTTCGATGATTAATTCGATATCTTTATGAATTCCATCTTTGAAGTCCTAAATCAATTGTAGACATTTGCATAGGCCTTATCTTTCACGTGGTTTTTTCAACATTACTCCACTTTCCGAGGCCTACATTTGACAGTTCTGTTTATTGACGTAGTCTCCAAGGGTCTAATCACTTAAGATGATTTTTCAATGCAAATCCGGATCAATGATCAATGGCGGATCCTGGGGGGTGGTCGTAGGGGTCATGACCCCCCCTGGGAGATAATTTGTTTGTTTTTCCGTAGGAACTCCCTTCAATTCAAAACGAATCGTATTGCGTTAATGGATATGACCCCCATTATTTTTTGAATAATTTGTTTTGTGTATATGAAAACAAACTTTGTATTTTACTTCCTTAAACTTTGTTGCTAAAAGTACTACTTTTAACTGAAAACTGGACGAAGAACATAATATGAATCGGAATGTCAGCCCTATTCCAAATACACAGCACAAAATCATCAACTTTTGACCAATGGACCATCCAGGGGGGGGGGGTCATATGAGCCATAAAGCTAAAGTTAAGTTGTATAAGTAAAGATTTCATCTTAAAATTTGTTAGTAATTTAACGAAATTCACCAAAAAGTGGTTTGCTGTCAAAAATTTAGAATTTGAAAAAAAACTTTAGTCATGCTTTAAATTATTTTCATAAAATTTGTTACTAAGAAAAAGAAGAAACCTTGAATAAGAGATTATCAATTTTATATTAAGTAGCCTTTAAATTCCTAAAACTAGCCTTCAATTTTATTATTACATTTATTGACACACATAGTGATCATTGAAGTGATTTTTACTTGCGACATGTAGGAACTATGTAGCAAGTTTTGCATTAGTTACAAAATTCGAACTAGAGCTTTTAATCAAACATATGACATTACGACTGTAGAGAAGTCGAAAAAAGTGGGTACCCCGATTCCGTATGTCTGTCTATCTGTCCTAGCCCCGAAAGTCCAAACAATTGTATTGATTGAAATTAAGGTTTTCAGCCCATTAGCGTAAGGCGTTTTTTTTTTATTTTATTAATACGAAAAATAACACCACTTCTCATACAAATTTGTTTGTTAAAATATATGAGTTTTTTAAAACTTTCTCTAAATTTCGTATTCTTAATTTGGCTTCTTTCTACAAGAGAAACATATTTTGGTATTGCTCCAGAAGGGTACCCCTCATAACCTTTATTTTGTTTTTAAGTTTTCTCAACAACTAATGGACCGATTTCAATGATCTTCTCTTTTTGTGCAAGTTCTTGATTTTTGATGATCAAAAATGTCTCTTTTTTTTTAAATTATATTAATTTTGTTTACAAAACTCGATATCTCAGAAAGGGGTTAACATTTTTTAACGAAATTTAAATGTATATTTATAAGCACTTTATTTAGTGCTTACTTAAAATATTTTTAAGACAAAATTTAAAATTTTAAATGATTTTCGAAAAAAAATAAGTTGATCTAGAGTTTTTAAGAAATTAAATGGCATTTAATTTTTTGAGAAAAACTTATTTTTCATTTACATTTTTATATCTAAAAATATAGGAAATATTTTTAAACCGACTTTTTGGAAGAAATTAGCAAGTTCTAACGACCCAAAAGATCTTAAAAAATTAAATAAATCTACTTTTGAAGTGAATTTGCTTTGAATGCTCTAGAACTGAGATTTAACCTTCAAGAGGGCGCGCGTAGTCGAATCGACCGCGCTTAGTACATTTTCGTTCATATTATTATTTTTACCCATCACATGTAATTCTCATTTCTAGTAGCCTGTCATTATGTCATTGGATAAGACAATGATAATGTATCTGAGTACAAATCAATAAATAATTATTGAATAATTAGTGCTTTATTTCTCTTATTCATCCCATACATAGGTCTTTTCAGTTACGCGCCCGTTCCCGTTACAAATGACCGCGCGCCCGCTTAAAGGTTAAACACGAATTTCAATAATATAAATGTCCCAAAAACTGCGAAAGTGATACTTTTGTTAAACTAATGACTAAATTCAAGAACCAAACATTTTTCTCTCTACAATTTTTAAGTTCTGTTGACTAAGATCAAAATACGAGTAAACAGACTGGATAGCGATTGAGTTCGAAAAAAACTACAGTGTATCAAAATAAAACTCGTACATAAAATTCGTTCTTAGAAAAACGAAGAAATAAGTAATATGGAACCATTATATTTCAAAAATTATATAACTGTCTTACAGTTACAGTCTGTCAAGTAAGAGCGTGGTCGACTTTACCGACAGTTAATGAAAGATTTCGCTCTAATTCCTTCGCGAACCGTTAGAGAGAAGCTTTAACCTTGATGCATTGTCAACAAAGGTTCAGTTGTCGTTGATCTTTTGATAGAGAATTACGTTAAAAGCTATGAGTGCCAAGTACGCGTCGCGCTACGAGGCTGTGTTCCTTTGCATCCACCCGAAAGGTCCCAAAATGTCGCAATCAGCGGCTGCTAAATATATGAAAAAGTCGAAGGCATTTGTACAGAAGTGGATACAGCGATATAAAGTGGCTAAAAATGTGGATGATTTACCAGAACGTGGTTCGATAGGAAAAGTGAACAAAAAAGATGAAAAAAGAATAGTGAATCTGTTTTCGCGGAATCCTGCTTTAACACTGCGGCAAGGACAAGCAAAATTAATGGCAAAAGGTTTAGATATATCCTACGAATCTATCCGAACCCTTCTTCATACTCATGATCTGAAATGGCGCAACACAATGAAGAAGCCTCTGTTGACTGAAAAACATGTGACAAAGCGACTCGCTTGGGCGCATGAGAATATTGATAGAGATTTTGAAAATGTCATTTTTACTGATGAATGTTCTATATAGGCACGTTCTGTCCTCACGTGAGCCTGGTCAACTTCCACCAATAGGCTTGTTCAGCGGACCGTAAAACATGGAATAAAGGTGCATCTTTGGGGCTGCTTCTCAAAGCAGGGATTTGGCACTTTGTACCTCTTTACTGACAACCTAAATGCCGAGAAAATGATAAAAATCTACAAAAAGGCTTTACTGCCATCTGCCAAACGATGGTTTATCACAAAAAATGAAGATTGGATTCTGCAGGAGGACAACGATCCTAAACACCGCAGCCAGCTCTGTACTCAGTGGAAGACTCAATCTGGCATCGTTACATTGGATTGGCCGTCGCAGTCGCCCGATGCAAACCCTATCGAAAATGTGTGGGCATATATTAAACAGAAGCTTCGTGGAAGACGCACATACACTTTGAAGCAGTTGTTTTACGAAATTCGTCGGATCTGGAGATCCTTGCCACTAGAATACGCCGTCAAATTAGTAGAAAGCATGCCTCGGAGATGCCAGGCAATTATCGACGCCGGTGGTGACTGGACACATTATTGACCGAATTGCATCATTGTTTTTAATGTGTACAATGTATGTATAAATATGAAAGTTTCATAAAATATTTTTTTTTATAAATTAACACGACCACGCTCTTACTTGACAGACTGTAAGAGGGTCACTCTTTGATTTTTTAAAAAAAGTTTTAAAAAATCCACCTTTACCTTTACCAAGGCAAAGATTTCCTAAATTAATCGAAAAAACACCTCAAAGTTAAACTCGTACAGTGTTTTCTTTTTAAAGTTAGCCATGTTTAGTAATGATGTAGCAACAAATTAAGTTTTATTATTCATGCTGTAATTACTGTGAATAATTTCAAACATACAATTTTTGAATCTGAAAAAATGGGTAGACAAAACGGCCAAACCTCTGTGTCAGTAGATGTGCGAAATCTTGCAATAATGCATTTCAAGAATGGGAAGATCATGCGAGAAATTGGTCATTTATTGAATCGCAGTCACTCAACGGTCCAATACATCCTTAAGCGGTTCAAAGAAGAAGGAGCAGTCCACAATAAAAGAAAAATTAGCGGTAGGAAAATTTTTAATGATGCGGATGAGCGATGGATACTTCGAAAAGCTTTCGCAAAAGAGAACCTCTGCAAGATTTTGCATATTAGAAGATGTGCATGTTTACTGATGAGAGCAAATTTAACCTTTTTGGCTCAGATGGCAAGGTCAATGTTTGGCGTAGGCCCAATGAAGAGCTCAAAGAAAAAAATTTAAGGGCAACCGTTAAGCATGGTGGTGGGTCGGTCATGGTTTGGGGTTGTATGGCAGCATCAGGAGTTGGAAACCTGCATTTTGTTGATGGCATAATGGACCAACATATGTATCTCAACATTCTTAAACTGAATTTACATGCTAGTGCCGATAGACTTGGTATAAGAGATGGTTTCCAATTTTACCAAGATAACGATCCCAAGCACAAAGCTTACAAAGTGCGTTCGTGGCTGCTGTACAACTGTCCAAAAGTGATTGAGACACCTCCGCAATCAACAGACATTAACGTAATTGAAAATTTATGGAGTTATTTGGAAGACCGGGTAAAATTGCATCATAGTAGTAGTAGTAGTAGAAATGGTGGCCACGAGCAGTCTAGCTCGGTGACACAATTAGCGCTGCGTTGCACCGTTTTGATACCATAAAAAACTCGCTTGACCTATAAAGATAAAAGGGGGATTATAAAGAGAAAAATACGCCTCAAATCCACTTTGTTGCGTTTAGAAAGGAGATAAAATCTTTGATCTCCAGTTCTGAGAGCTCATTGAGGTCGTTGAAAAAGGACTTTCCCAATGTTTTGGCTCTCGTTTTGGCTAAAGGCGGGACACTTGCATAAGAAGTGAAGAACAGTTTCTTTTTCTCGCTGGTCCTCACAACTACGACAGAAAGTATTGTGGGGGATGCCCAGCTTAGATGCGTGTTCTCCAACAGGCCAGTGTCCGGTGCATGTAGCAACGACCCTGGCTATGTCTTGCCTGGTTCTGCAAATGAGATTATTAGTACGGGATTTGTTGTAGGTGGGCCATATCCTTCTAGATATGATACAGTTGGTTAGGCTGTTCCACCTGTGGTAAAAAAAAAAAAAAAAAAAATTGCATCATATTTCTAATAAAAATGATCTTAAGAAGGTGCTGCTGGAGAAATGGAACAAAATACCACGCTCTTACTGTGAAAAATTGGCTCGATCTTTGCCAAACAGGTTAAAAGCTGTTAAGGACAGTAAAGCAATATTCACATGAGCACGACCAACGACCAACGAATGAACGAATATTCGTCGATTTTGACATTTCTTTCACATGAGAGTTTTTAATTCGTCGCGAATGAAGTTTGACAGCCGAACACCATTCACCACAGAAACCAAAACAAGAATGATTTTTTTAGGTTAAGTACGCGCGATTATTTTATTCGTTGCGAGTGTGGATAATGTGGAACGCGAATAAAGTTTGACATTGCGTATCAACTACAATTTTTTTCGCGACGAATAAATTTGTTTTCTTAAATTTATTAATATATGATATTGAAAAGTAAAAGTATGCATCATAAATCAAATAGAAACTATATTGCTATTGTTTTGTTAAGAATTTGTGTTGAAATATGTCTTCAAACGTATATAAACTCACATTTTGTAATTCATTCGTCGTTCGTTGGTCGCGCTCATGTGAATGCTACTTAAGGGTCTTCCAACAAAATATTAACTCATTTTTTTTTGCCTTTTTTGTTTACTTAAATGCACTTGTACGAGTTTAACTTTGACGAGAATTTTCAATTTTTTTAATAAATGTTAACCTTAAACTTTGTTGCATTAGTTTTCATTATTTAAATTGAATATTAACAGATAACATAGATGTGTTGAAAAAAATAAAAATGATTGCTACAAATTTGGTTACCAATAGAAAAAGTTATTAGCAAAATACAAAACATAAACATGCTGTACGAGTTTTACTTTGATACACTGTACGTCAAAAAAAAGCCCGACAATCAATTCTGGATTTTTGTAGTGTTCTTCGCATTAATAGAAATGGAAACAAGAAAAGTATATTTTATTTTTGGAAAAAAAAAACTACTTTTCAAAACAGTTTCTTATAATTTCTGCGTGAAATGCACCAAAAACCCTCTAAACTATTGTGATTTAGCTCTTAAATATGGCATATTTAGAAAACTGTTGGAATCTTGGAATGCTTTCATATGTAGGGAGTCATCATAAATTGCTGTTAATTGTACAACAGTGTTCTTTCTATAATAATTTGATAACTAAAGTTATCACTTTAGCCCTTGAAATCTGTAAACGTAAGGTTAAGATGCACACTATGTTATTTAAATTTTGTTAGCCACCATCTAAGTGTCTGACCCCCCCCCCCACTGATTAAAAGCCTGGATCCGCCCTTGTCAATGATACGAATCTGTTTACTGAAAACCTTTAAAACCCTTAAGACCCGAATCTTTATTCAATGTAAGGGGTAATGTCGTAAGGGAAATGTCTAAAGCCATTGGTAGATGTGAAATCAAAAGATCGATGAGCAATATAAAACAACCTGGAGGATATAGCAGAAATGTTCTCAATACTTCCGTCAGAGAAGTAGCTTCAATATGACTTTAAAGTTAATTTTTTGGCAACAGAAAAGTGTAATAGCTTTTATCTCAGTTTAATTCGGTGTCAATATTTTAGTTATTACCATTTTTGTAGTGAATTTTAACAACCAGTTTAATTTATTTGTTATCTTATTTTTCTTCCTCATAAAGTTACGGTTTTATAATTTGACATTTGTCTTACTACATTAATGCATTTATTTTTATTTAAAGGATCATACTTCTGCTACGACAGCCCGGGTGCCCTACAAGATGTCTTCAAGCAAGAGCTCAACCTTACATCCACAGAATTCAACTTTTTGTATTCCATCTACTCATGGCCAAATG
The DNA here is from genome assembly GCA_920104205.1 of Eupeodes latifasciatus. Classification (NCBI taxonomy): domain Eukaryota; kingdom Metazoa; phylum Arthropoda; class Insecta; order Diptera; family Syrphidae; genus Eupeodes; species Eupeodes latifasciatus. The sequence goes on from OV049925.1 coordinate 153,117,710, forward strand.
TGGTTCTATGTTTTATTGGAGGATACCTAATCGATCGTGTATTTGGAATTCGTTTGGGAACAATAATCTACTTATTCATCCTTGTAATTGGTCAACTGGTATTCTCATTTGGTGGTCTTTTGGACACCTATTGGTTGATGGTTCTAGGACGATTTGTTTTCGGCATTGGAGCTGAATCTCTAGCAGTCGCACAAAACAACTATGCGGTTTTGTGGTTCAAAGGAAAGGAACTTAATATGGTCTTTGGTCTGCAATTGTCATTTGCTCGTATTGGCAGTGCTGTTAATTTCCTGGTAATGGAGCCTTTGTACAAACATGTTACTGATTTCTATCATGGACCAACAGCTGTTGGTGTTGTATTGCTTTTGGCGGGAATTACTTGCGTTATATCCTTCATATGCGCACTTATCTTAGGTTTGTTTTTATAAAAAAAAAAAACTTCTTAACGGTGGATTGTAAATGAAACTAATTTCTAGGTGGCATGGATAAACGAGCCGAAAGGATTTTGGGTAGAAATAACAATCCAACAGGAGAAGTGGTCAAACTTTCCGATGTTTTCACATTTAAGACATCTTTCTGGTTGGTGTCTGTTATTTGTGTAGCATATTATGTCGCTATATTCCCCTTCATTGCAATGGGAAAGTAAGTTTAAAAAAATTTTATTTTTTTTTTTTAAGTAAGAAAATAAAAACTACTCCTTCTTTCAGAGTGTTCTTCAAAGATAAATATGGATTTACTCCTGCGCAAGCAAACACCGTCGATTCGATGGTTTATTTGGTAGCAGCTGTAGCCAGTCCAGTATTTGGTTTTATTATCGACTTAACCGGACGTAATGTCTCCTGGGTATTCCTGTCGACTGTTTTTGCCATATTTTCGCACTCGCTTATGGCATTTACCAATATGTCTCCATACTATCCAATGTTAATACTAGGTTTTTCGTATTCCCTGTTAGCAGCAAGCTTATGGCCACTTATTGCTCTCATCATTCCTGAATATCAACTTGGTACAGCCTATGGATTGTAAGTTATATAAGTTTTGTTTTTTTTTTTCTTTTTCAAATATATTTTCTGACATGAGTTGGGGACTGATCCGAACTTACAAAAATTAAAGCACGGGGTTTGAAAACAAAACAAAAAATAATACATTTTTTTAAAATGCACGTCGTGTTTTTGTAGGCCTTTAAGTCAAGCTAATTTCGTGTTAAAAAGCTTTCCGTGTTTTTTCTTTAAGTTGAATGAATTGAATGAGTCATGTTTTTTAAATGGGTCAGTTCGTTTTAGTTTTCATTTTGCTTTTTAAACTGTTGGCTTAATTTTGTTTATATTTATTTGTTGTTACGGTTATTTTAAATTAAGTTGTTTTTTTTTGACATTAATTTAATGAGCTATAATGTATAACCATTTTGTATTTTTCTAATCATTTATCAAATCAGTATAAATTTAAATAAAACCATCATTTTTGTTTTATAATGATTACTTAGGCATACTATAGCTTGAAAAGTCTTTGTTTTGTTTTTTAATAGCGTGAAATTTAAATAACAATTTAATTTGCGTTGAATCTGGACGTGTTTTTGTATTATATTGTTTTTGTTTTGTCACTTAAAAAGCGCATGATGATGTACTTTTTGCTGTTATCTTTTTTGTTTTTATTTTGTGTACGTAACTAAAATACATTTTTTTTTTAATTTTAAATCTTTAGCTGTCAATCTGTTCAGAACCTCGGCTTGGCTGTTGTCTTGATTGTGTCGGGCATTATTGTCGACATGAGTGGTGGGAAGTATATTTGGGTTCAACTATTTTTCATTGGATGGCTAACAAGTAAGTTGTTTTTATTTTATATACTCTCTTTCTTGTTTCACAAATATATTTTATTTTACTTTTTACAGTTTCTCTGATAGCCACTTGTGCTGTTTGGGGATATGATAGAAAAGTTAAGGGCAACCTAAATATGTCACCGAGAGAAAGAATCAATTACAATAGGTTAAATTAAGTTTTTCAACAACCGTAAGTGCTTGCCTCTTGATAGAATTTATTTTTTTAGTAAAATTGGTCATGAAGGGAATCGTGCGCGAAACGCAGACGATGTCTATAGTAGTGACCAGGAACCGCTCCTGGATAATTAAATTGATTCGATAGTATATGTTATGTATGTTCTAATTAATTATTTTCCTAACCACCACCGTTTTGCCAGATATAAACAAAAATTAACATAACTATAAAAAGAAATATATATTTAACAAAAAAAAAAACGTTTAAACAAAGAAGAAAAAATAGTGAAAATTTAAAAAAATTGATATAGTGAGCCTAACTCAAAAATATATATATTTATTGTCCGTTGAAAAAAAGAAACAAAAATTAAATCTAAATCATATCAAACTTAGAAAGTTAAGTTTTAAATATTTTGGATATTATTATAAATTACATAGCTTTTAATGCTGATTTTGTTGACTTAAGTTTTAGAATCGTGTTAGGCAAAATGATTTGTATTTTTACTCTATTATGATCTTTTTATTTGTTTAGTTTAAGTTTATTTTGTATTTTTATTCAACCCCCCCTTCCCCCCATTTTACTCGATTTAACAAAGCTTTTTTTATATAAATTTATACATGTATACATACAACTGAATATTATATTCTCTATGATTTTTACAAAATGATATAAATTAAATAACCAATTGTACAATTAACTATTTTTTTCCATAGTAAATCAAACAAAACAAAAAATAATACAATTTTAAGTAAAACAAAAAAATGTTATAATCAATTTCCAAAAAGGATACAATATTTACTCAGTAGTATGGTATAAGGCTCAACAACTTTTGAAAATCAAATAAAAAATATAATTGTGATGCAGAAAATAATTCTCGGTTGTGTTTTAATAGCGTTTTTTAAAACTAATTAAAATGTTCTTCGGTAAATCAAATAAGCAACAATCATCAAATCGCTTAGCTCAGTGGATTGGAAATCGTATTGTCACTTAAGCCTGTTTTTTTTCAAAGCTATGAGCGAATTTCTACATTTTCTAGCTCTTGAATAGATCTTTTGTGTGATATTTTAATTTTTTTACTTCATTTGATGGTTTATTCTGCGCCTTATAAAATACGAAAATTAGTGAAAATGTAAGATAATGGGACTTACCAATAATAAATCGTTGAAAGGGCTTAAAATAAACACGTCTCACTAAATACCGCTATTCTACAAAATTTACTACACTGTCAAAAAGGCATTTGTGATATATCTGAAAAATAAACAATAATAATAATATACACAAGAAATAAATAAATTAATAAAGCCTTCGGTTATAAACGATTAAAATAATTAAATGAAAGAATGAGTTCTTGAGGAAGGCAGACAATTTAAAAAATCACAAATAATTTCAGACTTGGAAGTATCAAGTGTTTTTTTTTTAAGAGCTTGAGAACTTTATGATACAAGATACAAATATTGTTGAAATAAATTTTGTATTTTTATAATTTGGTAGATAATTTCATAGTATTCATTTTTTTTAAGTTCCACCGTCGTATTGGGACGGTGTCTTTGATACATATGACAGTTCCGGATTGACTAGCTTGCAGTGCAATTTTGCATAGTGTAATAACGTAATCACTAGGCTATTTGAATGCGCCCATTGACAGCAATAACAGCTTATTACAAATTGATTAAGGACCGACTTCATCGGCCAGCGTGTTAAACGAACCAAAAAGCCAATTTTAATGGATGCAATGGTGATTTGTTAATGGCTTGATGGATTATTTTCGCTGTATATGCTACAGTTTTGCTAATGGACCAAGCCATTTGACCCCTCCCAGATCTTCTTGGGAGAATACATCATTTTTGAACGATGGTCCTATAAACTTTTATACAGACGGATCGAAAACGGAGGATGGGGTTGGTGGAGGCGTATACTCAGATAGACTAAACTTAAGTCTCTCCTTTCGTCTACCCGATCATTGTAGCGTGTTCCAAGCTGAAATCCTGGCTATAAAAGAAGTCCTATCCTGGCTTAGAGAAAACGTTATATCAACTAATGATATACGCATCTTCTCGGATAGCCAAGCTGCGTTAAAGTCCCTATACTCTGTCTCCACAAATTCACTAACAGCCCTAAATTGTCGATCATCTCTTACGGAGATGGCTACACAATTCAACATTCACCTTTTCTGGGTGCCGGGCCATAGACACATTCCAGGAAATTGCAAAGCTGACGAACTTGCAAAAAGCGGAACAACTTTACCTCTGCTGGCTCACAATGCTAGCATAGGTATCCCCTTAGCTACATGTAAACTCATGCTAAAGCAAGATACCATAGAGAAAACAAACTTCAGGTGGAATAACACCACCACCTGTGTAGCGGCAAAACTAATTTGGCCTAATCTTAGCGCCAGGCGCTCAAAACAATTAATTTCTCTGAGTAGATTGCACATTAGCTACGTTATAGGTGTCCTGACTGGGCACTGCTTAATAGGAAGGCATGCTATTCGACTTGGAGCCCCTGCAAATGATTTTTGTAGGAGTTGCATGGACGAAGAAGAAGAGGAGACAATCTCTCTTCTTCTGTGCACATGCCCTGCCTTATCACAAAGACGTAGAATCCACCTTGGAGACTACTACTTTAACGATACCAGCGATCTAAAAAATTCAGACATTACTTGTCTCCTACGCTTCATTCGAAGCTCCAATTGGTTCAACGAGTTAAGCTGATTAACTGATCCATGTGGTATCACAACGGACCATACTTTGGTCTAAGTGTGTTGGACTTCCCAACCAACAGCCACTTTAACCTAACCTAACCTAAGCCATTTGACCAGAAACGAATTTCTAAATTAAACACCGTAAAGTGAACTTTGTGAACAGATTTTTTTTTTTTAAATTAAATTTTCATAATTTCGAAGCGTTATCCTGATATTGCAAGATTCATGATGAATTGTCATATCTTGCTGAACAGAAATGTCAACACAGTATAAAATTCTCAACTTTCAAAAATGTCAATTTGAGGAACTTCATATATTTACCACTTTTGATCAAATTCTAGTTGGCTACATACCAAGTTAAATTTATATAAATTTATATCATGCAGATTATCTATCGACTCACTTAATCATATCATGAAAATAAAAGACTGGCATAACGATTCTCAAACGTGGATTTCTCTAAATTTAACCCAAATCTTCGTATGAATGCAGAACTAGATTAAGTACAAAATTTATAATTTTTGTTTTATTTGATGAGAAGAAAACCAGTTGCATCTTGCATTCCGCGCTTGCCTGTGTGATGCCCGCGTTTTTACGTCCATCTGACTGATCGCTCTCACTTTTAAATGTACGATATAAATATACATATATTCTGCATTCCTGAGCAGTAATAAGTTAAGTGATCTGCCTTTGCCATCTCTATACCAAATGGATGTCTGATGTAATAATGAATAGGAGCATCCACCTTCAAATCACCACGGCATATTGTTTCGGTTAACTCAACGCTTTGTGATACTTCGTTTTCAACAATTAATAAATCGAGATTAATTCTGATCAACTTTTTATCTTCTTGAACTCTTGAAGATCTTCCATTTTCCATGCTAACTTCTTTCTCAAATGTTGGAATTTCAAAATAAATCTTGTTAAATCTTCAAACGATGAACACATCACCTGTTCAACAATTGATGCGAGAAACTTTTTGCACTACTTCCACTACAAAAATAAAACACTAACTGTCAAATAAAACAATTTTTTACATTTTTATCAGGATAAAAACACTTTTCAGACTTTTACTTAACTCCACAAGAGTAAAATCCAATCCAACTTCTCTTCCGCAATCTAGTGTTTTTTTGACTGGGCATATTATGTCTTGCCATGAGCAACCTCAAATGTCACATTTGACACAACGGCTAATCTGTTGTTTACTTTTAGTAACTTAATAGGTATAAAAAATATGTAGGTATGACCGCACTCGACGACAATTGAAACGAAATGAAATTTTAATTTCAAAAAGACTGGAAAATGGACGCTCACCACTAAATACAACACAAACGTCAAATTTTATGACAGGATTTTGATCCGTCCGAAAAATCCAAACTGCGATGACCGGATCATGGACTGGATGTTGGATTGTTGGTCTCTATTGGATTATCTGATGACAGGCCGATAGTCCTGTCATCGGAAATGTCCAATGGAGACCCCAGGTTAATAAGACGTAGTGTAACATATTTAAATAAACGCAGATAGCAAATTATACACGGCAGTCACTTGAACACCGCCCATCAAACAGTTTTCGATATCATCAAAATGAACACGCCTAAAGCCAATTTTCGAAAATCTTTGTTTTACCGAAAGACCAATCTGTCATCTATCAAATGAAAACAACTTTTTTTATTTGTGCTTCCAGACGGTTTTTGTTTTCTTGGTTTTTCCTTGAAAAAGATTAAAATTGAAGTCGCATAAGTTCAAAGAAAGGATTTTATTTAATCAATTACTCATACCACTTATTGTTTATTTCCTTTGTTTTTGATATTATGCTAAAAATCTAGTCAACTGCAAGACGGAAGGTTGGAGTAGTCACAGTCGCTCATCAATTTTTGCAGTGGAAGTATTTTTATTCATAAACACTAAACCATAATGCCGACAGAATTCTCAGTGGAAAATGTCAATGATTACTTCACCAAATTGAACCCCATTGCCATGAAAATATCCTTTGACATTGATGAAACTAAATCGGCTTATGGCCACATTTGGGAGAAGTTAAATACCAACGAACACAATGAAATAATCAATGAAACTTTAATGAAACCCGAGATCTCCCTGAGGTACTTTGATAATTTCTCTATTACCACAACCGCATCTTCTCTGTCGCTCTCATCCATGGTAACTCCCAGTCAAAATGAGGAGCCCACAAAACGCCCCGCAAGTCAACCTAATCATCATTATCTAGACACAAGGCGGTATTATGACTTTGATGGTCGGAATTTGTCGACTTTTTCCGATCAGAAAGTGGGGCTTAAACTTGTTCACGATGAAACGTTTGGAACATTCCGAGATGGTCATTCGATGCCGTTTAGCTACAAGACAAAATCCCAGATCAATCTTAAGTTGTTCGCCGATGAGGGAGCTGGTTTGATGCGTTCATCTCAGATTAAGTCGACTGGGATTTCGGAGGTTCTTCAAAAGCCACTTCCAAAGAAATCTGAGGAACCTAAAGTTTGCACAGCCGCGGCCGATTCAGAGGTGCTTCAAATATCTGCTGAGGCGTTAAAGAAACTCCAAACGGAACTAGCATCGAATCTTTTAAATCGCAACAAAAGCGAGAGCACCCCCGAAAACACCACCAGCATCACCCAGGGCCTTAAATCTTTCGACAACATAGACGCAAAATATCAACGTTTCTATGATGATTCAAAGGATTCTGAAATCGACAATCTACCAGCGTCTAGTAACAACGAGATGAACCTTCGTAAATTAATAGCGAAGAATGGTAAATCTATTGCCACGAAATTCCATCATTCAAAATATGGCTACAACGATACAACAGACGATGATGATGAATTCGAAAGAGTCAATCTAATGATGAATTGTTGTAGTCTATCTGCAGGCGGTATGACCACTTCATCATCTTCTGCCCCGTCGGAAGATGACGAGAAGACCCTCTGCGAGGACTTAAAGGGTCTACTAGAGAACGATGGTCTGCGAAAGGGATTTGATTTTTTAAACAACTGGTAAAGGCTGAATGGTGCCATGTTTTGGATAGTAGTTTCTTAAGAGGAATACCTAGGATAGTATTATAAAAAAAAATCTTTTGTAATTTTATATTTAATGTATTAAGGATAAAAACATATGTAGGTAAACCTCAGTCCCGAATATCAACAGATAAATAAATAATATCAATATTACTTAGAGTCGTAAGTTTAAACTAACCATGACATTTTACTTGAAACGTTTTTTTATACTCTACTTATTCACATAAATATATTATATTATAAGTTTATTTTCACCAACAAAAAAGGGTAGTGCAATAATTTGTGCTGAAAATATTTCATTATGTACTTGTGACCAAAGAATTAATAAAAAAATATACATTTTGGTTACGAAATAAAACGATAAATAAGTGTTTTCTTTTATTAAAAACGTGCAGACTAAAACAACTTATGTATGTAGGTGAAATTAAACAATTTATTATATTCCAAATATTTTGGTATTGACGAATCTCTTCTTCGTTGGATTAGAAATTTTCTTTTGAACAAGTTATTTTGAACGGATTCAAGTCTGAAACCCATATTATAAATACTGGTGTGCCCCAGGGCTCCGTTTAGTCTCCGACCCTTTTCCTCATTTTTATAAATGATATCCTGTCTGCTAGTAGTACCCGTAGCGTAATGGTTAGTGCGTTGGACTGTCATGCAAGGGGTCTTGGGTTTAAACCCTGCCTGTGCCACCTAACTTTTTACAAGGGTACTGCCTCTTGCGAGGAATTGACAAATCCTCCAAGAGTAATTCTTGTCATGAAAAGTGCTTTCTCAAACTAGCCGTTCGGATTCGGCATATAAACTGTAGGTCCCTTCCATCTCTGACAACATTACTCGCACACAGGAATGGTTGAGAGTTGTAAGTCACTAGGCCCTGGTTCTCTACGGACTGTTGCGCCACCTAATTTATTTATTTATCATGTCTGCTACTTCTAATCCAATACATTGTTTCGCTGACAATAGCACTCTCAGCTTTTCATATTCGTTTCCAGACTCAAAACCCTCCTCTTCGGATGTGGAACTGCAACGGCAAAATATGATAAGCTCATTAAATTCCGACCTACACAGCATTTTACAATGGGGAATAAAAAACCGCGTGGAATTTAATGCTTCGAAAACCCAATGCTGTCTTGTATCGTTAAAGCGAGATATACCCTCTTTGCCACTATCCATGAGTGGCACTTCAACATCAACGAAACTGAAAATCTTGACATCCTCGGAATGTCGCCAAAAATGCCGCAAGATGTCTAGGTTTTTTGAGAAGATGCAAGAAATTTTTCTCCCCGTCTGATCTGGCTACAATCTACAAAACCTATATACGTCCGAAACTTGAATATAACTCTCATCTCTGGACTGGTGCTCCAGTAACTTATTTAAGCCTCTTGGACAGTATTCAAAGAAGAGCTTTTAAAATGATTGGTGAAATTAACATCATCAACTCGTTTACGTCACTTGAATATCGACGAAAAGTTTCTTGTCTCACCCTTTTTTACCGTTATTTTAATGGACTATGCTCTAGTGAAATAGCCAGTTGCATTCCTCCCCTCAAACAATTTAGTCGTAATACCCGCGCTTCTAGGAATACCAATCAGTTTACCCTTGAGCCCAACTTCGGCCGTACTATGAAGTGCAGAGATTCATTTTTTAGACGTACTACGCGAATGTGGAAAGCCTTGCCACGCTCTATCTTTCCCTGTCATTGCAATGTTCAGGAATTCAAAATCAATGTACACCGACACCTCCTATCCAACCCTTCCCTCTTTTCCTAATGCTCACACTGTGTCTTTGGCATATTAAAGGTATACAAAACCCTTTTAAGTTCGCTAATTATAAAAAAAAAAAATACTTTGAAAAAGAACATTACTTGCTTTTAAAAATCCTTTGTCCTCATTCATAAGCGTTTGGGGTTTAGTTAACATCCTTAAAGTGTGGATAAGATACAAATCTTAATTAAGCTACTTTCGCTTAAAACAACTGTCTGTTTTGTGGTGACTAAATCCATTTTTTTTTCAAGGGGCTGTGAATTCCTTTACAATGATTATGAATTTGAGAAATTAAGAATGAGGGATAGAATAAGAAAGGAGATATCGATGAACATTGATTTTGAATGTCTGCACATTTCATTTTTTGGAAAATATTTAGACTTCAACATTCGTGGAGTGCGGCTGAAAAAGAATACCTACTTAAAAATACGTGCGAAATTAAGCTCAAGGGTAAACTGATAAGTATTCGCAGAAGTACGGAGTTTATGGTTGTTAGAAAATTTATTTATTTATTAAAATAATTTTAATAATGCAACAGGGCAACAAAATCTACAGCGATGCCGTCTCTTACAGAATTTAAGTTTAATTTATTTTTAGAAAATTTAATGCATAAATAGCCGCAAAAGTTCTACCAAACTCTGTCAAATACTTTTAATACAATCAAGGGTATTAATTTTTATATATATGTAGATCTATTATTGCAATTCGTTATTTTCTTAAAATTTAAATAATTTATCAGTTAAATAATTAACAATGGTACCTTAATCCTTTCGGGACGGGAGTGGGACGTTTACATATAAATATTCTTTGTTCTGTACAACTCTCGTACCGAAAGGGTTAAAGATTTTGTAAAAAAAAGTTAAGCTGAGTAGATTTCGGTAGGTCCCCTAAGACACTAAGTGTAGAGAAATTGGCTAAGGAATTTACGGAGGGCCACAGCGTGTTAGAACATTATGAAACACGAGAAAAATAAATGAAAGCCAAGAAAACGATATCCACGAATTAGACTGGTAATGCATTACGAGAATGGTTCAATGCATTTAAATAAAAAAATTAAACAGCAGACCCAAAAGCAATTTTATAAATGTGAACCGAAAGAAAACTATATTTTCATACCGTAGCAATACGACCAGTTACGAAAAACAGTCGTAAAATAGTAGAGAAGAATTTTAAAAAGCGATGAGGGCAATAGGTGTTCGCAGGGGATTTTACTCGATAATACAATAAAATGGTTCAATTCCGAATTATCGGGAATACGAACATTCGTAATAAATTTCTAAACTTACAAAATAAAACCAAAAGCCCACAATTTGAAATGTTGGTCAATTATATGACAAATCATTAGGATTTATATAAGAGATATTTAAAAGCCAAGAGGCGAGACAAAAATCTCACCAGATGTGGACAACATTATCCCAAAATCTTAAAGATAAGGGAATGGCTCATTACTAATTTTATGTTGTGTTTTTAGTAGTGGTCGGATTTTAATTGTTATCAAAAAATTCAATATTGTTTATGGAAACCTAATCGGAATAGAATTATGCTTTGATTGTTGAGTAACATCATGAAACGGTCTTTAAAAAAGACGATCATTTTCAACAAAACTGCACATATAGGCAAGGATTCGTAAAGGATTTCGAACTCGAGATTTTAATCAAACAAAAAAGTGGGTCTTACGATTCCGTCTGTCTGTCCTCGCCCTTACAACTCAAACCATTGGGTTGATTGAGTTCAAACAAACTTGGAAATTAAGGTTTTAGACTAAAAATAACAGTAGTCCCCATACAAATTGTTTGGTCAAAAATAGAAATTCGAATTTTCTCAAAAACGAACCTATAGATTTTTATTAAACTGCTCTGACGATTTTCAAAAAAAAATCTGAAAAATTAATGTTTTTTTTTAAGAAATCAAATTGTATTTAAAGTTTTCAACACAAACTTATTTTGAAGGTATGTTTTTAAAACTTAAATATAGGTACAATTTTTTAAATAGACTCTTTTGATACAGGAGCAATTTCGTGCAATTTATTTTTTTTTTTTAATATTATTTTGTTTTTATGTGAATTGAGTTTTGTTTTTGTTTTAAGAATCAGTATTATCAAACAGATGTTTTCGTAGACAGCGTGATTTTTTTTAAGCTACAATCCAAAATAACTTTTGGCTTCCAAGGAACAGTACAGTACAGGTACAGTATAGTTTCATCCATGTAAAAATTCCCAAGAAATTTTATCTACCGTTGCCCCGATTATCTCAGAATGAAAACAAATAAATTGAAACTTGTTCTTTAATGTATCAAAAATTATTTATTTTTTATTTATCATCTTGCTAAATCAAATTTAAAAACTATCTTTCGAGTGTATACAATTTTATTTCTCAAAGGCACTCATTCTGGACCTAGCCTTGCAATGTTTTTTTTTTTTTTTTTTTAATTTTAAACTGTTACTTGATTATTTAAGATTTATAAATTATTATTCATTATTATTATCATCATATAATTGAATACACAAGTATAAAACAAAACAAAAAGAAAAAGAAAACAAAAAATAAATAAATTGGAAAGTATTAAATTTTGTGTTGTTTTTTTTTTCTTATATACAATATAAGAATTTTATGATATATTAAAAAGAAATTTATAAAATATATTATTATAAATTAATTTTTTCTTTGTTAAGCATTATAATAATATTTTAATTAATAAAATTTAGTTTTATTTTTAATTGGTTGATTAATTTCTTTAGAAGACTAGATAATTTTTCGATATATGCATGCTTTTGCTTTGTTTTTTGAAATAAATTAAATAAATTATTAAAAAAGGAAAAAGAAACAAAAATAACAAATAAAAATACATCATTATTATGTTAGACGAAATTTGTTTAACGATTTAAAATTTAGACCTCTTTTTTATTTTCTTTAAGGCAGTAAACAACATACTACAATTTTTAATCAATTTTTCTATCAAGGAAGTAAAGTTTCAATTGATATAAGTTTTTCTTTTGTATATATTTTTGATAAAGAGAGTAAGAAATGTATTTTAGTTTTAATTTGTATGCTATGATTTCATTATGTTTAGGTTAATAACAAAGTCCAAGGAAGTTTTTTCTTTGTTATTAAAAATTATGATTATCCCTAAAAGGCAGCATGAATGGTAAACCTTCTTAATTTTTACCTTATCAATTTCTTGCACTATAATTTAACATATACTACAGCTCGAATCTGTGTTTCACTTGCATTTGAAATGAAATAAAAAAATAGTGGGCAAATTATCGCCTGGTCAAAGGAGTTTCTAAATTTCACTCAATTTCTAGAACCTTGCTGATAATATTGGAAACTCTAACGATAAATTTAAGATGTAAAATAGACAAGATCTTTCTTCTTTCATTCAGATTTCAAAATCTGCCTTGTATGATTGAAGAAGTGAAATGCTTGTTTCCTAAATGAATGAGGGTTTAAACATTTGCTTTGTTCCAAAAGGAAAATCGGGAACCTCAAAACAAGCAATCAGTAATTGAATTCAGTGATTTGATTTAGCTCTATTTAAAACATTAACAAATACATAAACCTAGTCAATGGATAACCCTAAAAAAAAAAAGAAAGCGCGCAAGAAACTACCTTGACAGCTTACAAGTCTAAGATGAGTTTAGATGAAAATTATTTTAGTAAAATGCGGAAAAAAAATTATGAGATGGATGAATTGAAAAGAATCATGGGGTATTATTTATTTTTTTTTTAATTTTTGTTGCATTCTATAAAAAAAAAAAAACCTTAAACCGAATTTTTTAAACGTCTCACAATTACATACGAGTATGTATTTAATTTAGGTCCTTAATATTAATAGCGAATCAAATGATCCACTCAAAGCCAGTATTTTTTTAAATCAAATTAATTCGTTACTCCCATTTTTATGTTAACTTGGGAAGGCAAAGGAGACGGTTAAGGAAATGTAGATCTTTTTCGATGGACAAAGTATTATGAGTTCGCTTTGAGTCGAATGTTCGAATCACTATTCATAATAAGGACCTGAAACTCACTGCACACGTTTTTCTATTGACCCTTCCCTAGCAAAACTTATTGTAGGTACTGCTAAATCAATATTCAATAAAAACTAATAGTCCCTAATCTAATCCATCATCATTCCATTCTTTTTTTTTAATATTTTTTAGTTTTATCTTAAAAGAAAAGTATTTTTTTATTTTTTTTTAAATTGAAAATATAAAAGAAAAATAAATCGGAAAGCTAGAATGTTTTATCTTCGTTAATAGATAAAGATTGTGTGTATGGTGTTTGAATAAATGTGATTAGAACTTAGGTCTAAATTTTGTTGTTTGTTTTTCTTTTATAAATGTAAAACAACGCTTTTTAGTGTTGATATTTTTTGAAGACAAAAAATAAACGAATTGCACTTATTTATACGAATATTTCGCTAATATAATAATTCTTCGCACATAAATAAAGGATCTCTTTTAATTGATGATGATTTAAATAATTCAATCATCAATCAAATAATAATAATACATAGAAAGAAAAAGAAGAGAACAAAAAAACTGAAAGAATTTAAATAAATTTAATACAAAAAATAATATCTCTTGATTCACTCGTTATCATGGGGGTTGTCTGTATCATTTGTCGTTTCATCAGCTGTTGCTAAGTTTCGTTTACTGGATGATTTTACCAGCTCCAAGTATTTCTCACCGTCAAATCGATCCGTCTCATCGTTGATGTTCTGTGAACAAAAAAAGAATGAAACATTTTTATTTTGTTCTTTTGTTTAATGAAATTTGAAACCAAATCTTGTTTTTAAGTTAAGTGCATTTTATGCATTATTTTGTGCATTGCTTTGCTAGATTTTGTTTTTTAAAGGAGAAACAATATAAAAACTATGTGAACTTGAATGAACGCTTACCTGAAAATAATAATAACTAATCAAAGCACGACCAGCATCTATGTACGTTTATTTGCTTATACGAGTATACCTTACCAACCAACGATGGGAATGAAGAACAAGCAATTAGGATGATGATAGGAAGTAATATTTTGATGAAAACTGATGGGCGCTTTAATTTTTAGTTAGCAGGGTGACAGTGATGATACTCAGATTGCATCTCAACAATCTGATGGTGAATAGTAACGTGCTTTAATAACAAATCATGCTTCATTCAAAGAAAACAAATTTTATAACTGTTAATTTTAAATTTATCTGAAAAAGACTTCTTATATGGATTTGCAATTAGGTTGCATGCGAACTCCAAATAAAAAGAAATTTAACCACATTTCTGAGTTGTATACATATTTTAGTTTGTGGCATTTTACAATTATGTTGTATTAATACTTCACTTTGTGTGACTAAATCAAAACCCAATATGAAATAACGTAACGTTAGTATTTATTTGAATTTACCTTAAGTCCACTTCACAATTTTTTAAAAATAAAATCATACACTTAAAAATTTTCAATATTTAATTACATTAAATAGTACCTTCATTTCTCAGAGTAGGTACTTAAAAGTAATATGAATAGAATACTTAAGAAGGTACTAAACGATTGAGAATCTAGAAGTTTGATGAGCACCCTCTCCTTGCTAAGCACTGGAGGAGAATCTCTTCAATATTTTTTTTCTTAATGGTTGAATTGATGGACCGGGCAAACGCAAACTAAAAGACTGCGATATATACTACGGCGACTGCTACCGAGAACAAAGGCAGCGTCTATTTGGGTGTGGATTTGTTGTTGGAACTAGACTCAGGCAAAAAGTCTTGAGTTTCAACAGTGTGAGCGAGCGCATCACGACAATCCGCATCAAGGCTAAATTCGCCAACATAAGCCTAATATGGGCGCATGCCCAAACAGAGGAGAAAGATGAAGACACCAAAGACATATTCTTCGAGCTCTTGGACAAGACATATGAGCAGTGCCCTGGCTATGACATTAAAATTGTCTTAGGAGATTTTAATGCCAAGCTAGGAAGAGAAGACATCTTTGGTGGCACAATCGGGAGATACAGCCTGCACGACACCACCTCCGACAACGGATTCAGGCTGATCGATTTCGCTGCGGGGCGAGACGTTCTGGTAGCTAGTACGCAGTTCGCACATCTCAATATCCACAAGAGGACATGGAAATCTCCTAATCAATAAACCGTCAACCAGATTGACCACATTGCGATCGACGCACGACACTTCTCCAGTATACAGGATATCCGAACATTCCGAGGGGCCAACATTGACTCGGACCACTACCTCGTTGTAGCCAAGGTACGGCTACGGATATCCCGGTCCAAGCCAAAACAAGGAAGTACTGTGAGAAGTTTCGACGTTAGACGGCTACAATCGCAAGAGACTGCCATGTCCTTTTCCGATCGAGTCTCTAGTAACCTCTTAAGGAGTCCTATGCTGCATGCATTAAGCATTGAAAACCAGTGGCAACATTGCCTTGCAGCCATCAGAGATGCCGCCTCTGAAGTGCTAGGTTTCACACGTCCACAACAGCGAAACCCCTGGTTTGACGACGAATGCCGGCAAGCGCATGCAGCGAAGCAAGAGGCATACAAAACGGCCCTGCACAGAAGGACCAGAGCTGCTCGCGAGCTCTACGAGCAGAGGAGGAGAGAGGAACACCGGCTTCTTAGATGGAAAAAAAGAGAGCACGAGAAGCGCGCGATCGAGGAGATAGAGGGATGTTACAACAGGAATGAGGTTCGTAAATTTTACCAAAAGGTAAAAAAAAACTCCCAAGGGTACCAGCCACGAACCGAAGCCTGTAAAGACGATCAGGGGAACATCGTAGTAGAACCGCAGTCTATGTTGAGAATATGGAAAGACCACTTCTCCAAATTATATAACGGCGATGACGAACCGAATCCCGCTGTAAGGGAGGTAGAACCACTCAACTTAGGCGACGCAGATCAACAATTCCGCCTACCCGACCTAGACGAAGTGAAGATAGCTATATCTAAACTGAAGTCAAACAAAGCTGCTGGAGCTGACGGCATAGCTGCCGAACTATTTAAAGCAGCAGGCGATGACTTGGTAGGGAGCATGCACCAACTCATCTGCAAAATATGGTCGGAAGAAAGCATGCCCGATGAGTGGAATCTCAGCATAGTTTGTCCGATACATAAAAAAGGAGACCCTTTAAATTGCGCCAACTACAGAGGGATCAGTCTCCTTAACATTGCATATAAGATCCTTTCTGCCGTACTATGTGAACGTCTGAAGCCGTTCGTCAACAACCTGATAGGTCCTTATCAGTGTGGCTTCAGACCAGGAAAGTCCAAATATTCACATTACGGCAGATCTTGGAAAAAACCCAGGAGCTTCAAATCCATACCCACCATCTCTTTATCGATTTTAAAGCCGCGTATGACAGCATCCATAGGGAAGAGATCTACAGAGCAATGTCTAGTTTTGGCATCCCTGTCAAACTTATCCGTTTGTGCAGAATGACGATGGAGAATGCACGCTGCTCCATCAAGGTCGGAAAAGATCTCACCGATGCATTTGATGTCAAAAAAGGTTTTAGACAAGGCGATGCACTGTCATGCGACTTCTTCAACATCGTTCTGGAAAGAATTGTGCAAAACTCAACCGTCAACACTAGAGGCACAATCTTCCAAAGGTCCATCCAATTACTTGGATACGCAGATGATATTGACATAATTGGAAGATCAAAGCGTGATGTCAGTGGAGCGTTTTTGAGCATTGCGACGGAAGCGAAGAAGATGGGTTTAGTGGTCAATGAGGGCAAGACCAAGTATATGCTGTCATCAAAAAAGGACATTGAACAACGACGTCTTGGACAAAACGTCACCATCAGAAGTTCTTACGAATCCAGAAAGAAACTCTCACCAAATACGATCTTAGTGAAAACTTTCAAACAATGGCGTATTACAAACGAATTTGATAATAGCTTTTTTTCCGAGATTCGTAAAAAATTCCGATTAACAAAATTCGAGATAGGCCTGTTTTCTGTTATTAGTTTTTGCATAATAAATTTTTAATAAATAAACTTTTTCGATGGTGAAGTTGCTCACTTTTTCGTATAAAATTTGAATATAATTAAATCGGAGCAGGTTCCTTACCGTTTCGCAGCTGTTCTGACTTCTACTAGAACCTGCTCCGAAGTAAAAACTCTGTTTTATTCATACCACCCAATTTATAAATATAAAACAAAAACTAAAGTTTTTACTCCAAGATGAAGATTTAAAATAGTTTCTTAAAAAAAAGAGATTGACATATTGGGTTTTGATTTAATCTTACAAATTTTTTTTGTTTACATTTTGCTTTATCATTCCCGGTATAATAATCAAAATCAACTTTATCAACGAAAAGTCGAATATTTTCGTTTGATTTTAGAACACAAGTCACTTGATTTTGATTTAATTTTGTTGTAAAGTACTGTCAGTTGGTTGAAGAAGAAAAACGACACAATTGTGATCATTTTTAAAGCTTTAAAGCAATTAACATGTTGATCAACGCAACACCACTTTATTTTCTACACAATATTTTAATTTTAAATTCAATTGTGTCGTTTTTTGTTCTCCTTTTTTTTGTTTCAAACTGTGATTTGAACGTTTGTCTGGAAACTATTAGGCATGCGATTAATAAACGCAGTTTTTATTTGCATGAATTAAATTCATTATTTTATTTTTTTATTGACAAAAATATATATTATATATATTATGGGGCATGTATAATAAATATATACATACAGTTAAACAACAACAAAAAAAAAAAACATAAACCAAATAGTAAAAGAAAAGTAGAATATATGTATATAAGTTTTAAATATTAAATTAATCCACAAAATTATTATTAGTTACAACTTACAACCCCAAGAGTACTATAAAACAAATTAAAGTTTGAATGTTAAGTAATAGTTTTTTGTTTTGTTTCTTCTTTTTAAATCATTGATTGATTGAATCATATTTTAACCTCTTTTTTATTTGTTTTAAATATATCCCTATATATATACTATATATATAATAAATACAAAAATATATATTCATTTGTATATCAAGTTGTTTTTTCTTTTGTTTTAGTTCTGTTTTACAGAATTGTTTCTTTTTTTTTTAATTTTACACATTTATTACTATTATTAATCTTTTTTTAATTTCATCTGTTTCACAGCCAAACACAGATTCTTTTTTTGTTTTGTTTAAATTTAATTTTGTTTGATTTTCTTTCTTTTGGCAAGCCAAGCTAATATTTTTAGTAATACTGATTGATGAATTTTAAATAATTTTTTTGATGAGCGTATGATTAGATTGTTTTCTTAAAAGAACCGTTTCCAATACTTAAATGATAAATATCGTGATCAAAATAATTTCAAATACAATTTTTTTGTTCAGTAATATAATTGTTATGAGTAAAGCTAAAAGATAATGATGCATAGCCAATGGAAGTAAATAATAATAAACTAGCTTTCTATGTGATTCATAAGGAATTTCTTATAAACAAAAAAAAAAAAACATTTGGATTCTAATTTTTATTAATTTTCTGAGGTGTTTCTGTGGTACGTGTGATTAATTTACGTTTCCTAAATATTTATATTATATACTTTTATAAATTAGATCCAACTCAACCTTTGAACATCTAATACACTTTTTCCATTAATGTCCTTTAATGGATGATAATTTTTTGAATATATTTTTGTTTATAATTTGTAAAAAAAAAAAAGAAAACGAAGCCTCGATGAGAATTGCAGCTAGCAAAAGAAAATAAAAGAATCTCTTTTTTTTTTGTAACTTCAAGAGCGTTATCAAATCTTATTTTATGCGAACTTAAAGACGATCAATTAATTGATCACAATCAAATTCAATCAACAGAAAACTACAAATAATTGTATCATCTTTAAAGTTTCTGGAACGAGGATATAATTAAAAATTTCGTTTAAATGAAAAAATAATGTGCTGATTCAGGTTTTTGTATTGGAGCAAAATATCAAAAGAAATTAAAAATTAAATAAAATCTTAAATTCCCTGTATTTAATACTGATAATTTAACTTTGAGAAAGATTTTACAAAACATTCATGAACACGAAAGATGCAGAATCGAAAATCTTACTCAAACTTTACGACCGAATGTAATTTGAGTAAATGAAGTAAACATTTTAAATATTTAAATTATTATTATGTACTCGAAAACATATACAAAAATTAACTTGAATTCCCTTTTTTTTTTTGTTGTATCAAACAATTCTAAAAATAATAACACTAAAATAAGTCAAACATTAGAAGCTTCTACTTAAACGAATAAGTATGTGCTCGAATATTTTTTTTTTAATATTAGTTAAATCATTCAAATGATTAAAATGACAAGACAAAAAAAACATCTGTTATTTAAATAAAAATAAAATTAGTCAAAGAAAAAAAAAAAAACATTAAGGAACAACATTCCAAAGAAACGTTAAGTTGAAAAGAAAAAGTTAGTCGCATGTGGAATTTGAGCGAAAATCCATTGAAAGCTTTGGTCGTACGATTTCAATGTCTTTGTTATGTTTTTCATCGAACCATTCGCCACTGCCAGCAGTGTTTTTGTTATTTTCATTTTTTGAATTATCATCTTTGGAATTTTCATTATTATTGCTAGTAATACTGTTACTATTGTTGTTGTTATAATTATTAAAGTTATTATTATCATAAGATGAACCTTCATCAATGCTATAAGTGCTGCGACTAAAGAAGCCTTTGCGTTTGATATTCGGTGGCAATGTGCATATGATATCATCGTAATTCCTATCACCACTAGAAGTGGTACTAGTAGTAGAAGTAGTATTGGAATTGGCATGCTTTACCTTGTTCCTTATGATCTTTGGAAATCGCTCACAGATTTTCTGCCAATCACTGGGCAATGACCATGAATGTGGACTTTTTGAATAGAACAACAAATGTTCGTATTCGTGGACAATTCGCACTGAAAATTGGTGTCAATTATTATAGAAATTATAAGATGTTACCAACGACCTGGTTTATTTACCAGAGTCCGCATTAGATCCTTCGCTCTTGATACGATTGCTTTCTGGCACTGAGTCTTTACGTGAAAAATGGCTTCTTCTAGAACGGGCTAAACCATTACTAAGCGATGAGGCTACAAACAAGATCCAATCATTATATTGTGTTGTTTTATGAGAATATATATATACCATCTACAAAGACATCATCATCGCCTTCAGCCATTGTATTTGAAATTTGTCCGGCCATATAGTTTAACCCGATTCCACTGTCCGCCAAAGGAGGAGCCATTTGAAGGGGAGTTCCCATCACAAATTGAGGAGGACCCATTGGAGTACTTGGTGTCGATATTGGGCTGACCATCGATCCGTCGAAGGCTGCACCTGCTTCCACAGATGCAAGGAACTCATTGCTGCTAAAATAGTCGTCGAGTACCAGTTTGGCTACCTATAAACAAATTTTCATTCAGCAAAGCACAAAATAACAAGAATTAAACTCTTTAAACATACTCTGACTAAATCACAGCAATCTCCAGTTATTTTAATTAAATGCTGACCCACATTTACCGTGTACTTGTATTCGCCAAGTGAAGCATCGTTTGTTGAGAACGAATGAAGCAATGCTTGCTGATTGTTGCGCATCATTTTATTTGATGGTGTCGAAGCCATCAAATTGGGACTTGTTGTCGAGCTAGAAAGGAAATTACCAGCCGACGTTGAATTAAGACTCAATCGATTGGGGATGTTGTGAGAAATGCTGCTGCCGCCACCGCCGCCGCCACCACCAGTTCTCGGTTGGGTTTCATCCGATGCGGATGAAGCTAGAGAACTACATGAGCCACCAGCACCACCACCGCTATGTCCACCACCCATTGAAGGGTCCAAACGGACAGGCGATGCGTTTCTACGAATTGTATCTTCGATAAGTTGCTTAGCGTAACTGAAAGATAAAAAAAAAAGACCCACAAATGTTTCGAATGTTTAAGATAATGAAAAATTTCTTTGTACTTAATCTTTTCCTCGCTTGGTCCAGTTATCTGCACCAACCTCTCTTTGGCTCCGGGATTTACTAAATTCAATATTTCAAAGAAGAAGAAAGTGTCAGAATTATTTCATTAAATTTAACATGATTACGTGCAGACATTGAAACAATGATTAAAAGCCTTCCAATAATGTTAACAACTATTTGAGCTAAATTGAGCGAATTCAAAAAAGTGGCCTCTGATTTTATTATCAAATAATTTTTGTATTTAAAATTTGAATCCGTTGTAGTTTTTGAAATCGTTTTATTTTTAAACCACTTAAGGCTAATTTCTATTAAATTCGCTCAATTAGTTCATATTTTCATGTAAATATTTGTATGAGACGGGCTTTGAAGATGGAGGTTAGGATATGAGGGTGCGTGCGGATGAGAACTCATGTTTTTGGTGACATTATATGCATGCGTTTTTTTTTTTTCAAAGGCAACAACGCCAAACATAACATGCTGGATGATTGTTTATGATCATGAATAAACAAAGTTAACTCAAACTCAAGTCTGCAATGGACCTTTAAATTTCAAAAGGGGGTTCTCTTCTAATCTTCTAGTATTTTTTTTCAAGAGGTTGTTTCTTAAGCCTATTTTGCAGTTTAAAACTAAAACAGTTGTCTTAATCATTTAATTATAGTACGAGACATTTCAGACCACAAATATTTACTTTAGGAGGATTCAAGGATCTTAATCATTTAATATTAAATTATTTACATTAAAATGTATACATATATGTAGTAAATGTATATTTAAAGAAATTGACTTAAGACATGCCATTTTATAATTATCCTATTTCATCCTTCACGTCGGATTTTATTGAATTTAATATATGTTTTATGTTACAAATTTCAAAAGTATAAGATTAAGGAACATGAGAAATCAGAAAAAACAATCCTCTTAACAAGCCATCCAAAAATTGTGTTCCTGTAGAAACATGGGTCGGGCAATAAAAAGTTCGATCACACCGCAGCGTTTGAAAGTTATTATATCTCGAAAAACTGACGTTTTACGTCATGGCTTAATAGATCAATAATGCCTTTGAATTCTTAATGGAGTCAATATTTATATTTTATGGTGTACTAGGGTTACTCTTTATATCTGCGGTCTAAAAAATATTGCACTAAAATAATTTTATTGTAATTCAATAAATTTTTCTGTTTTTACCAATTTTTGAAACATGATTTTACGAGTAGTTTTTGAAGCTTAGAAAATCATTGTCCAAGAAATATGTATATGTTTGATGCTTGGTAACCAAAAATGTCGTTAAATTTAAAATCAAGGCTGAACGGTGGATGACCTATTAATTCAATCTATGGAGTCTTCAAAAATTAAGTTTTATCAACTGATTTGTGTTTTCATGAGGATTCGATGTCTATTAATGGATTCCTGCATTTTAGGACAGGTTTCCGAAAAACAAATATACGTTCCACAACTCCAGTTATGGCAAATAAAAAGGCACCTGTTTATTTTAAAAAAAAAGCGTAGATAAAGAATTTTTATTAGATTTAGTTTATCTTGCAAGAGCTGCTTCGTTTCAGATTCATGGGCATAGACCGAGGATTCTTAAGCGAAATACACAAAACAATAATACGTCTTCTTTGAGCGGTTGTTAATAAGGGTTGTGTTTATCACAATTCATTTTGAACAATCTAAGCAAATTTCGTCGTTGAGCGTAGGTTGCCGTGGATTGAATTCCTTGTATCAGGAACAGTGATTTAAAATGAAGCTTCAAGATCAAACGCTCAAATGCGAACATAATCTGTATGTCATGTACATATGTAAATTCGGTTAAAAAATTATTTAAAATACAAAAATTAATAAACATAAATGAGTTATTGACATAAAATAATTGCTTTGCATAAGAATAAAAATAATATGTACATTTTAACTATATCAGCTTATAATTACTCTTATATTTACATGTATACTTTTTCTTAAATTTCACATTTTAAATAATGTTTAAACATATTTTGGAGAAACTTTAATTACTAACAAGATAAAATGCTAAGGGTCATTTAAATTAATGCAGTATTTAAATTTAAATTCTTGTAGTCTATCGTGTTGTGTATTTAATAAAATAAATTTAAAAGAAATAAAGCTTTAACTGCTGTATAATTGTTTTGCCATGTGAATAATATTAATTAATTTTTAGGAACTATTTCGTATTATTTTTGAAATATTGATGTTCAAGAAACTTTTTTTTTTAACAAATTCAACAAAAAAATATAAAAACCAACGAAAAGCTTAGGACGAAATTATATTTTTATTTCTAAAGGAAAATATAATATAAATAAAAAAAATCGTAATAATTCTTATAATCAATTTGCTGTTCCAAAATTTGAGTAATTCAGCAACAAAATTAAAGCTGAAACAAAACATTCTTCTTAAGAGTTCTTTTTAGTTGCATGAGATGTTTCAATGGTTGTGACAGAATGTAAAACTGTTTCGTTTGGTTTACACACTTGCGGTATATCACCTCCCTGTCATTTGTTTCTAAAAATAGACTTAGGGAGTTTTTATAGAACGACGACGATATATTCGTATTTCTCTAAAAATCAGTAAGCTGCTGCCGTTACTACTATCATACATTTATTGCTAAATCAATTTGGTGACTTTATTTCCCAAGATGGTCCTGTTAACTGACCCATTCGTTTCTGCGACTAAACGCACTTGATTACTTTTTGTGGGGCTATTAGTTAATTCATAATTGGTTTATGACGGCAAACCAGCAACTCTTGAAGCATTGCAAGCTAATATTCAAGTCAACAATTACTTTAATGACCAGAATAGTCTAGATGTTATCAGTACTATCTTTAAAGCGAGAGGCGAACTCCTCAGACTTAATTACGTACCCTACATAAGCGAGCAAAATACGGAATGCACCTTGTGCAATATGAGAACTAGAGAAGACATATGTCATTTCATTGGCATATGTCCTATTTTAAACTCAATCAGAAGATCAATCTGGAGAAAAAATACTCTTAATGGAGATGAAATTCAGGGTATTCTTAATGGCGATAATTGGACACTTCTTTACTTCTACATCAAAACTGCCTATAAATATCGAAATCAAATCATAAACGAATCTTTTTGATTCTGCCTTTAATTTTATAATCAAATAATTCTTTTTTATATTTATTGTATTAGTTTATCTATTTGTTATTAATGTAAACTTTGCGTTAAATTAATTCATACTTTGTATTAAGAAATATTATTGCTCTCTTTTCGGCTAACGGCACATGCCAATGCTCTTTTAACTACCAAACTATGTAATTACTTCTTATAAATGTAAATAAAAATCACACTTACTACTACTACTACTATTCAAGTCACCATTGACGTCATACGGCCAGATTTATTGGAAAAAGGAGTACAAAATTGAACTGATCGAATGGAAATAAAAGCAAAAATAATATTTAAAAAATAAATTAAATTATTTTATCTACCAGGGGCCTGATTATGAGGTTCGCGGCGGATCGTTTTCAATTCGACCTTTCAAATTCGACTCGCTTCGTATTTCCTTATTAACGAACTCGCGGCGAAGCGAAAGTAGTTCTTCCTATATTCCAGTGATTTGACACTTTGGTTTGACTTTTTCTCTCTATATTCCAGTGATTTGACATTTTTGGTTTAACAGCTTTCCACAAATTTTGTTTTGTTTTGATTGAATTTGTGAAATTTGCGGTGATTTATTTAATAAACAATATTAAAATTAAAAAATGGAATCAATTATGGTGTATATTTATTCTGAAAGGGAGGAATTTGAGGAATCCCAGGAATCCTCAAGATTACGGGTGTCCAGGAGACTACTAAGAAGCAAATCTTCTCCTCTGGATCTCCCTTCAACTGAGTAAGTATTGTTTCCTTTTAGTTTAAATCAAATTAATCAATTAATCTACACACTTTGTCTTAATCGACTTTCGAAAGAAGCTTTTGTCTTCATTTTGCAAGAGATCAGTGAGGAATTCAAGGATCAGAACAGCAACGGCATTCCTTCAATTTTAAAGCTTGCCGCTACTATGAGATTTCTTGCTAAAGGGATCGTACCAAAAAGGAGTTGAACAAGACGTACTCCTTGGAATGGCACAACCAACAGTCTCAAACGTTTTGTCTGAAACTCCTAAAATTCTTGAGAGAAAGTTGTGCCCAAAAATGATAAATTTTAAAATGAATGAACAGGAAAAGCTAGAAGCAAAAACAGCATTCTATGAAAATAGTGGTTTTCCTGGGGTTATAATGTGCGTTGATGGAACGCATGTAAGCATTATACGTCCTACAACAAATGAACACCATTTTTACAACAGAAAAGGATATCATAGCTTAAATGTAATGGTGGTGAGTATATTCGTGTAAAATAAGGTCATTTTTAAATTATTTAAATTATTTTACAGGCCTGTGACAAAATGAGGATAACTTGCGTTAATTTAAAACTTTTGAAATATTGTCCCACAGTTCATTTGTTTTAGCCCGATATTCAGGACCGACGAGTGCTACCGTTGCAATGCCCTTACTTTTTTTCATAAACTCGACGAGAGCCAAAAATTGATGTCGATTTGTTTGCTTGTTTTTATCGTTCCTTGAAGGAATTTTAAAATTTTATATTTTATTGTGGATAAATTATAAGAAAATTAAAATAAAGCTAACTCACATTTTTAAATTAAAATAAAGAAATAATCCACGAAATCGAACACTGAATAATAATAAACACACTTTCGCCTGTGAATCCACCAAAAAAAAAGCTATCGGATTCAACTCGCCAAAAAACATTATGACATTTCAAACTCGCCTTCGAATTCGTTAATTGGTCGCGAACCTCATAATCAGGCCCCAGAATTTTCTTTCTTTTATTATTATTTCAAGTTCTTAAGCTCTTAAAAAATCACCCGATTAATGAAGAGAATATAATTTTTTAAGGATAATAAGATTTCAGAAATCGTAATTTTATGAACAGCATTTGTCAGAAATTGGGCAGGTTCAGCCTACATAAGGGACTTGAAAGTAAGGCAAGTTTCTGGTGTCTGATTGGCCAGCTGCCAAAAAATTGCCTTCCAATTAAGGCAACTTTATTGGAAAGTTGACTGGAAAGTTAGTCAAGAAAAATCTCCCTAACTATCAAGTCAAGTCAACTTATGTCAAAATGACAATTGATCATGTTTTTTTTAATTTAACTAAAAGCTGAACTTTATTACTCAATGATTTATTTATTTTCTGCACAACTTCATTTAATGCTTTCTGTAAAGGTTCCTTGTAAATTTGGAAAAGAAATAAGTTATATTTCTTTAAAATACAAAATACAAATCATGATGGACTTGTAGCTTGCCTGAGGAGTGTTTTGTAGAAAATAATGATTTTGGTAGTTTTTGTATTATGAACTTGAAGTAGAGGTTTGTGAAGTAAAGTTCTAAATTTTAAATTCATGACACTTGAAAAACTAACTAGATGCCTTGGTAAAAATTTACGTTCAAAGAATGAAGTTGACTGCAAATGAAGTCCCTTATGTTGTCTGAACCTGCCCATTATCTCAGCTTTTGCTATCAAATACTGGGGACAAAACTGTTTGGATTTTCTTCACACTTTCTAATGTTTTTCTGAGCCTATTTCCATTGACTAATATGAATTTCACTAATTTTTGTATTTTCCCTTGCGAAAGGAACACATTAAACATTTGATTTATTGTTTGACATGCTGTTAATCGATTTACTGGCAAAAAAAATT
The DNA here is from genome assembly GCA_920104205.1 of Eupeodes latifasciatus. Taxonomy (NCBI): domain Eukaryota; kingdom Metazoa; phylum Arthropoda; class Insecta; order Diptera; family Syrphidae; genus Eupeodes; species Eupeodes latifasciatus. Next base: position 153,144,888 of record OV049925.1, read on the forward strand.
CAAGAAAGGGGAACTATATAGTATTCCAGTTCAAATCAAAAATAAATCGATTTATGTTACCAACGAAACCCCCAATAATTTCTATTTAATACGGCAGTGAATGTGTGGAATGTTGTACGACATTCAAGCTTATACAAAGTCCTTGTCCTAATTAAAGAAAAAAAAAAAACAAAAACTTCTTCCCACTTCTGTAATACCTCAATCAACGAAATGAATGTTTTGTTTACTCAGAAGAAAAAGTAAAATGAAATCCAGACATAAAATAAATCACCTATTAAAAGCAAACAAAACATACAAAAATATTTGTTTGGCCTGTTAGTGATTAAGGATTAAAAATATTCACAAAAAAAAAAAGAAAAACGAATAAAAATGAAATGTTTTATGAGTTGCAAAAAAAAAAAGAAACAAAAATCAAATCAAGTTAAAAGAAAATAAATGCTCACACACGCTCTTACACTCTATGAATGTGTTTATTTGTTTGTTATGTTCTGTTAGCAACTATAATTGAATGTGTTTTCTCTTGTTTTTACCTCTTTGGAAAGATATTATCGTTTCACTTAACTCCTCAATCATATGGACTCGTCTTCCCTTAATGCCCATAACTTAATACACGCGAAAAAAAAATTCATTTACAAAATCAAAAATATTCTCTCTTAGAGGAATCATTAAAAATAAGGAGAAACAAAATTATTATTGTTGAGATAACAACTTACCTTTGCCAGAATCAGCATTTCGGATGACAACTTCATCTTTGCAATAAGTTTTACCGGGAATCTTTGTTGGCTTGGGAAATTTGCCAGAGTTACGGATGATTTCGCCCGGACCAAGGAGCTGTGTTTGTTGTAGTCGAGCTGTATTAACTCCACCCATTGTGGGGGAGGTGCTTAAATACTCAGATGATTGATCAACAACTACTGTATGATTATTTGCACTTTCAGGCTAAAATATACAAACTATATTAATTTTTAAGTTCCATCAATATAAAAATAAAAAAAAACTTACTTCAACATTTGTTGCTTTGCTTTTGTAATAAGAATTGAAGCCATTGTCTTGCCAACCTTTGGCTCTCAACTCAATCAGTTCAAGTAGATTCAGTCTAGTCATAATGTTCAGTCGCTCATCCTGTGAGGCATTCCGAAACACTACAAATGCTCTGTCGAGCGTATCTTTGGAAACATTTTCCAATTGCGGTCCATGAACCCGTAGATTTTGCACCAGAGACACCATTGGCTCGGGATTATTAATACCCGAGGCTAAATTCAAGGCAACATTTTCAATTAACTGAATTAGTTCTTCAATGAGCATGTAATTGTTTTTTAGATTTGGTCTCGATTGAGACTTGAGCGGACGTGGTGCTTCTAGATTTTTTACTGTTCGTCCGACGTGAGCCATTTTGAGTTTGTGAGTTTTGTTTTTTGTTTTTTGTTCTGGTTTTTGTGTGTTAACTTAAATTTGTTTGTTCTTTTTGTTTTGTTTGTAGAAAGTTTCCTCTTTGAAACAAAACCACCTGCGAAAATGTCCACAAAATTGTTTTTGCAAAGTTATAAGTTGCTAGTTTTATTGTTAAGATTTTCCTTTTCTTTTTATTTGGTTGGAAATAAAAAAAAAATTATTTGAAGCGAAGATCTCTTCGAATTAAAGACAAATCACTTTCGTTCGCACCTCCCCCTGCAAAAAAAAAAAAAACACAGAGATTAAGTTTTTATTTCTCAAATTCAAATTATTAAAATCTTAATGTAAATTTTTTCCTACACGATATCGTTGTGTCAGTTCGAATGGTAAAACACAAAAAGAAGAAAGTTCCACTTGATTGATATTATCGAATGCAAACGAAGCCATAGAATTGTTCTAGTAAGTGGAACAAGATGCAATTGTATGAAAATCAATAATAGAGCAAGGGTGTTCTTGGCCGCCCTTTGCTGCTTCGCAAAGCACAATATACAATCAAAATACTACGAGAATGGAACAGCATGCGTGGGGGGATAAGAATTGTGGGGTGTAATCTTCTACCTACACTTATTAAAATTATTTGAATAACGAGATAAAATTTAATAGCATCAATGGATGTACAGAGAGGAACATAAACTATTTCTATATTTATTTTTTGTCACTTTAGGTAAATTTAAACGAGATAAGGTGTGACAAATAATTGTAAAAATGTGTTTTGGAGACAGTGTCATTTATTGTTTATATTAGCTTGAAAGACATGACCAAATTATTTACCCAAAAGGCAATTAAGTGAAAGGGGTCGACATGTACGCATATAGCGTAATTAGCAATATTTGAATTTACTAATGTACTTGTATTATACTTCAAACAATATATACCTATACATCTTGGCCTTTAATTAAAATAAGTACGACTTTTATATATAAAAATGGTGTCAGGCTACAATTAAACCACACCTAGCTTTAGCCAAAAACTGGAGATCTCAATAGATAACAGAAGATAGCATTGGATAAGAATTACCTGAATGCAAATTAGGTACAGCTGCGGGCGAAAATATAGAATATTAGAACATCACAAACTTTATGACGTGAAAACACTGAATTCTAACTTACTTGGAGCATAGATAGCTAATTCCTATTAAACCAATAAGCTTTAAAGCCTTAACGTAATTATACGAATAATAGATTAATTTCTTAGGACATGAAAAAATTGTCAGTAAAAAAAACGGGCTCTGGAAGAACTTAATACGTTGTATCGTGAAATTTTGCTCTGCGATGAAGCCCATTTATGACTCATTAAAAATTGCCTATTTGAGTTGATAAGTTAGTAACCAGAAGAATTTCAAAAGCTACCATTAAATCATGTATGGGCTTCTGGAATAATTAGCCCATATTTCTTCTGTTTGTCTTGAAAATCAAGATCTCTGTGAACACCGGTTTCAAAAAGACAGCGCTACGAGCCATATAGCGAGTGAAACAATATTCTTGTTCAGTAATCATTTTGCTGAGCATTTAATTTCGTTATAGTGCTTTATCACACCTTTGGAAAATTTTCTCTGGAGATACATATGTAATCTCTCAGATCTACAGGAAAAAACAAGCTTTCTTCCGAATGGACCATCTCAGAGGCAACATTTAAATGATATCATTTACAAAAAGTAAATGTTATAAATTGTTGTTTAAAACAATGATATACATATGTACATACATTTATGTTTTTTAGTTTGGGTTCGGAATTAGGAGGCCTTTTAACGTAGGTATGCCTCCGAACCTCTTATACAAGTCAATTTTGCTTTATCACAAATATTTTAATTTGTTAAAATATTTTGAGTTACATTGCAGTGTTATTTTTTGACTGCAACTGTACATTCATAATCTTATTATTATAATGGTTTTATTAACAAGTCAACTATTTAAAACTGTTACTATTTACCTATGTATGTTTTTTATTTATTAAGAATGGAACCAGGGTAGACTTAAAACTTTTATGATAATTTAATTCCCCAGTTTCTACCTCGCTTTATCCATCAGCTGAAGATCTCAATAGATAAAAGACGATAGCATTCAAAATACATCACTTGATTGGTTTAAGCTACACCATTTTCATATGAAATAAATCTGTCATAAAAATGAAGAAATCAAAACCTTCGACACGTTTTCCCTGGACGGATTAAAAAGACGTTGAATTCAAAATAGCGACTTTTAAAATATTAATTTCTTTCAATTGCTTCTCTCCTTCATTTCAAAAACAACAATCTTAATTATTGATTCATCTTTTCTGCTATTTTCCATCAAATGAAATATCTATTAGGTTGGTAAGTATTAGGTCATATGAAATCAGAAATTTCTGTGCGTAGGTATGTAAAGCTCATGCATCGGCAAATTGATTAAACCATCAAAGAATATAATAATAATTAGCGACAGTCATTGTCATAATTGCGGAAAGAGAGTAGTCAGCAGAGAATACTAATTAATTTGATCCAAATAAGCCAATCAAACTTTCAACAAGTGAATTTCAGTTTTTCTGAAATGTGCTGTTGATAATCCAACGTGTTTGGTTTTAGACAGAATGATTTGTCTTTATTTTATTTAGGAAGAAAATCAAAGAACCTTCTAAGAACTATGATGTGGGTTAGAAAGAAGATAAGCAGAACCCAACTATGGAAATATATCTACATCTTTCTAGCCCTCCATGTAATTTCGAATAGAATATAAAAAGGGTTGTAAATTGGTTTCATTATAAAATGATGTCAACAAACAAAATCCATACTTTCTTGCACCACACAAAATTATAAATAAATACAATTTCAACAAGAACTTAACCATAACCCAACTATGAACAGAACACAGTACATATTATGTTAATAGGACAAAATAAAACTTCCAAAATTGATGATGGGCCTTCGCTTCGCGTTTCGCGTTCGCCTTCGCGGACCAAGTCGTTGTGCTTTTGCTTCTACACTACTTCTACCTTCTACCGCCACCCACCCATTCATAGGTTTGTCTCTGTCGCAACAATTTGAATCACACGACTAGAATAGAAACAAAAGATCAACTGATTCACATCACAGGCACAGCAGCACTCAGCACTCTCAGCAGGCAATAGAAAAATTTTATCAAAAGCAAAAATGAAACTATTGCAACTTCGTCACAATACAAAATTTTAATATTATCCTTTTTAGAAATAGTTCTTCAAATAAATTTTATAATATTAATATGGGAAACTATTTTAATTAAATAAAAATGCACTTTTTATAACGGAATTGTTGTTTTTAATGAAGTTCTTACCTTTAATTTTCACAGTCCGTCAGCTAGAAAACTTTTTACTTTTCGTATGGATGGAACATCCAATCAAAGCAGAGATGGCAAAAACACAGGGTGATTTATAATTTATTATTTTATAGAAATGTCATTTTTTTTCGTTATTTTATGGAGTGTTGAGTCGGGTGTTTACACTAGCAGGCTATGTCATTGATTTTATTCCTATAAATAAATCAAACCTAACTTTTCACAAGAAGGAATGATCGATAATACGTAAATAAATTGAATGACAGGCAAAGGAGGTTTAGGTTAGGTTAAAGTGGCTGTTGGTTTGGGACGACCAACACACTTAGACCAAAGTTTGGTCCGTTTAATACCACATGGATCAGTTAATCAGCTTAACTCGTTGAACCAATTGGAGCTTCGAATGAAGCGTAGGAGACAAGTAATGTCTGAATTTTTTAGATCACTGGTATCGTTAAAGTAGTAGTCTCCAAGGTGGATTCTACGTCTTTGTGATAAGGCAGGGCATGTGCACAGAAGATGAGAGATTGTCTCCTCTTCTTCTTCGTCCATGCAACTCCTACAAAAATCATTTGCAGGGGCTCCAAGTCGAATAGCATGCCTTCCTATTAAGCAGTGCCCCGTCAGGACACCTATAACGTAGCTAATGTGCAATCTACTCAGAGAGATTAATTGTTTTGAGCGCTTGGTGCTAAGATTAGGCCAAATTCGTTTAGTCGCTACACAGGTGGTGGTGTTATTCCACCTGAAGTTTGTTTTCTCTATGGTATCTTGCTTTAGCATGAGTTTACATGTAGCTAAGGGGATACCTACGCTAGCATTATGAGCCAGCAGAGGTAAAGTTGTTCCGCTTTTTGCAAGTTCGTCAGCTTTGCAATTTCCTGGAATGTCTCTATGGCCCGGCACCCAGAAAAGGTGAATGTTGAACTGTGTAGCCATCTCCGTAAGAGATGATCGACAATTTAGGGCTGTTAGTGAATTTGTAGAGACAGAGTCTAAGGATTTTAACGCAGCTTGGCTATCCGAGAAGATGCGTATATCATTAGTTGATATAACGTTTTCTCTAAGCCAGGATAGGACTTCTTTTATAGCCAGGATTTCAGCTTGGAACACGCTACAATGATCGGGTAGACGAAAGGAGAGACTTAAATTTAGTCTATCTGAGTATACGCCTCCACCAACCCCATCCTCCGTTTTTGATCCGTCTGTATAAAAGTTTATAGGACCATTGTTCAAAAATGATGTATTCTCCCAAGAAGACCTGGGAGGTATAGTCACTTTGAAGCTATAGTTATTAAACTGAGGATGGGGTATGGTGTAGTCAATATTACTGTTTACAGTTCTGAACGAGTTCAAAATAGTGGTGTGGCCAATTCCATTATTGATCCACAGAGAGGAGGCTTGAAGCCGTATGGCAGTATTAGCGGCCGTTTGCTTGCTGAAAATGTCCAGCGGTATTAGATGGAACAGAACATCTAGTGAGGCGGAGGGGGTAGAGCGAAGTGCTCCTCCCATACACAGGTAGGATGTTCGTTGGACTTTGCTGAGTTTATCGCGATTTGTCGCTGTATCTAGCGCCGTCCACCATACCGCTACTCCATAAGTAAGGATCGGTCTTATGACCGAGATGTATAGCCAGTGTGTAATGCGGGGCTGTAGGCCCCATTTATTACCAATGGCCTTTTTACAGGAGAACAGGGCTACTGTGGCCTTGTTTATTCTCTCTTGAATATTAGGTTTCCAACTTAATTTCTTATCTAAAATGAGACCCAAGATCAGAGAATTTAAGTGGTACACCGTTTATGAGGGGAGGGTCAATGTATGGAACTTTGTATTTCCTTGTGAAGAGGACAAGGTCGGTTTTTTGTGGGTTAACGCCTAGTCCACACCGATTAGCCCATCTGGTGAGCTTATTTAAAGCGTTTTGTAAGAGTTCTTTTAGTATATTGACAGGCAAAGGAAAAACTAAAAGATTTTTATTTCAGACAGTTGACTATTACCTCTGTGGAACGGTTTATTTAAATTGTTCTTTATTTTAACTTAAACTTTAAATAATATAACAGTTTACTTTTGGTATTGATTTGGAATCCTAAATTCGATTTTAGTTATCACCTAAAATTTAAAAAAAAAAAAACTGAATTTGTTTTTATATCTTTAAAATATTAGTGTTTGTTGGAAAATGGGTTGGTTATCATGACAAAACGTTAGTTTGAAACCTTTTGTAACGAAAACATTTTATTACGTTTCTCCAAAAGTGCATAAATGACACACTATAAAAATAATAAAACTGCTATTCATTAAAAAAATTTTAAAAATCTTTTTATTTAAAAAAAAAAAATTATTTAAAAAAAGTTCAAAAGTTGGCATGGTCTTAAAAAGGCAATTGTTGCGAATTTTAAAAGGGGATACTCAAAAACCGGACGTCATAGAGCAATTCCAAAGTTGGGTTCCGACTTGGCAAAGTAGGTATAATTTTATCACTAGACACAAGAGCTTAGTTACAAAAAAATAAAAGTAAGTCCTTAATAACTTTAATACCAAAATTATTAAAAATTCAAAAGTTACAAAAATATAATTTGAATAATTCCAAAATTATTAAAAATTCTAAAGTGGCTTAAGTTATTACAAAACATAATTTTGCTTCACAAAAAATGTTGTTCTGGAAACAAAAATTTTAAAGTTCATTAAAAGAGGCTTGATTAGACGTCTTACCAAAATACCAAATACAATTCTTGAATCAAAAATAAATAGCCTCTTATTACAATTCTGAAAACAGGACAGCTTAAAGGACAGAAATGCTGCAAATTGTTCACTTTGCTAAAAATACGTAATAATAAATAAAAAGTTGTTTGCTTAAGTCAACTAAACTTTTGCATAAAAACTGGTTGTGTTTTTTAAGTGATATGCTTTTTAAAAAATGAGAGCGCCAGTAATTTTTGTTAGGTACTAGGTAATTTTTACACAAAATTCTGGATTTAAATCTCGGTTTTAAAATTTTTAAATCAAGTCTTATTTCAAAAAATGTTGGACATATAAGCGATTTTTTCTAATAAACCATAAATAAACAAATAATTGTTACAACAATTAAATGATTGCTTTAAAAGAAAAAATGTATTCCTTAAATTAATATTTATATACAAATAAAAATAAATTGGTATCAAAACAAACACAAGTTTCGGCCGATTCAAATGTGAATTTTAAAGAATTTTTTTTTCAAATTAAATTCATAAAAAGTATACAAAGTTAAAGGCAGGAAAGCGAGGAGGATATTAATACGAAAGGTAGTAATTCCATAAACATGTGTCTTATACGAGGTTTGGTGCTCTTAAATAGAAGGGACTAACTCTGTGTCTCCTGGACTTACTCCGCACTCAATACAATATAACATAATGTCCTCTCTATATATTGAACTAAGAATTGTATTGTGAAATACTATAAAAAGTTTCTTCGGGGATTTGTCTATTAGGAAGTAAACCAAAGTTTCCAAATTTTATCTCTCTGATTCCTGTTTAATTTGGGAACGAAAACAAATTTTAAAATTCTTTGTTTGTTCACCGTTTCAAAAGTTAAACTCATTCAAGTAACAAATAAAATGTTGATGAACATTAAATATGCGCCAAATATTTTGAACATACGTTTTTTGAGTTCTAATGAGTTCTACTTTCAAATCGACGACTTTATTGTTGTATTGCTTAAAATTAGATTGCTTTTATTTTTTATCAACTGGTTCAATAGGTAATCCCAGCAACTCTTTCCTCTTCTTCTTACCACGAAGAATTGCTGCTTTAAATAAATTACAATATAGCTCAATTGCTGCCGGGGAATCATCATTTCCAGGCACTGGATAAGTTATTAAATTAGGATTGCAATTTGAGTCAACTATGCCAATGGTGGGTATGGCCATTTTAGCTGAATCCCTTACAGCAACATGTTGATGCAACACATTGTTTTGTGTATTTAAAAAAATGCAAAGATCAGGTAGCCTAGTTACAGCTCCAAACTGGACATTGGCATTTGTGAAGATACCTCCACGCCAGAATCGAGTGTGTGAGAATTCTCCAGCCTCCATTGCCTTCTTCTCAACTAAATGGGCATTTAGAGCGTTACGATTGAGGAATAGAATTATACCATCTCGAAAGGCTATATGTGCTGTTATGTTGAGTGCGTCACGGAGATGTTGAGCTGTCTTGTCCAAATCGAAGATGATGTGACCCAGTCGACTGCCATACACATACGGAAGCATTCTCTCATCCAAGGAACCCTCCTTGTGTCCGTAATGAACTCGTGCATTAAACAAATCACGGATGGTGAAAAGGTTGTGAACTTCAAAATAATCCGGACTTTGCAGGGCTCGTTTTTCTACATCAAAATGGATTACAATTTTTACAAATGAAACTATAACAAATAGAATTATGTAAATCTCACCGAATTCGGAAATGTCTTCTGGTTCGGGTTTCGCTGTCTCTTGAACCATGGTTTGTTGCCATCGTGCTAGGTTCTGTAATGGTCTGACAGCACAGAATCTTTTAACTGAAAAAGAAGAAAACTCTTTATATTCATTTGAATTTGGTGTGAATGAAAATTTTTACATTTATTTATTGAATTTAGCATCTTTTTAGAAACACATGAAAATTAACCAAACCCTTTGCCGCACACTAAACACAGATGACAGTTCCTTATATGACAGTGACAGAAGAAGGCCTACAGCTGACAACGAAAACAGGGATGGCAGGTACCTTAACTCTGAAAACTTTCTTACATCAAGAAAAATTATAAAATATATATAAAACCCAGTATTTAGTTCATGTACGATAGTTGTTTGTCAATTTTTTAATCGTCATTTTGGCTGTTGCTCCCTCTACATTTATTGATTTGATTGACATGATAGAAAAAATTCATCTTTAAAACGAGTATGAATTTTTAGAAAGTAAATAAATAAATTTGGTGGCGCTACATCTCACAGATTGAAATCTGTTTTAACTATCATTGGTTCTCATCATTGAAATTTCTTTTTTGAGAAAGATAAATTTGTCTAAATAATTTGACTAAATACTTCGTTTCATACATTTTAACTCAAACTAATTATTATTTTAAAAGATGTGATTGTTTCTCATAAGTGAAATAAAATTGAAATGGTATCATATAAATATATGAAAATTCTGTTAAAAGAGAACGTACAAGAAAAAATAAAAAAAGACTTTTAACTAAAAATTATCATCTCCAAAGTCAGGAAAATGACCAATATTGTTTTTTTTATCCCTTTTCTTGTTTATACAAATCTTCTGCTATTTTCCTCAAGAAATAATTCATTTTTGACTTCCAACAAAAATCCAATAATTGATTTCAATGATCAGAACCAATCTTTTCCATATATCCCATTATTCTTCTTCAAAAAATCCATTTGCCATCCCTGGCCTCAGAATTGACAAATCAAAGTTATTTTTTTTTTTCCTCTTCTGTATAGCTCCCTTGATTCTGATTTCTGACATTAGATAGATATTGTGCAGAAGACGAAGAAAGAGTCACTATGTACAAAAAATCTTTTGATCTCAATTATTTTTCTTAATTCTTAACATTTGTATCCCCATAAAATTATTAAATTAATAACTCATAAAATTGGCTTTGAAAATTGTTATCTTATCTGGGGTGATACATTTAGCTTAGTTGAATACTGTTCAATGCATAAACAAAGATAAATAATCTTCCTCTCTATTTTTCACACTCCCAATTCTTTTTCTGTTCGCCGTCGTCGTCGCTCGTCTCGTCGTCGTTTTTGTAGTTGTTCAATAAATCGGTCACGCATTCACTTTCAGGCAGTGGTAGGAGGAACATTAACATTCATTTTCATTAGTTGATAGTTGCTCTTGCTCTGTTCTTCAAAAGACAAAAAGAAAATCTATGTGCGTTCTTTCTGGAATCCAAAACCAAGACAAGACCACCAAATTAATTCAGTAGCGCAGCAAAGTGTTCCAAATTGAAATTATGAATTATGAAGCAACAGAAGATCACCCTGACATAAAATAATTCATACACCTTTGGGTACTTACTTATTTATGGTACATAATATATTTTCTATTCAATTTGTAAACTTTTAGTGTGTCCTTTGCAAAGGAAAACTATTTAGAAAGAAAAATAAAAAACAAAAATGCACTGGACAGTGAGATTAGATGGAGGACCAAGGCGGGTGAATCATGCAGCTGTTAGTGTCGGCGAATTCATTTATTCATTCGGTGGCTATTGTACGGGCGGTGACTACAAAATCTATGAATCCATTGATGTTCATATTTTGAACACCAACACTTTACGCTGGTCTCTGGTGCCAACGAAAAAAGATGAGGATGGTCTTCCGTTGAAGTATCCAGAAGTGCCATATCAAAGGTGAGGTATATGTGAGGTTTCCAAAACCAAAATAACATTTTTTAAACCCCAACAAAATTTGTATATAATTGACAATGACCATTGAAGGGCAAACATCTAAAGCGTAGAGTTTTTGGTTGTTCGTATAGTCATATCTTCTTTCCATGGCCGTATAAAAGAGCACGACGGCCTGAATGCACTTTTTGAGGGCATATCTGGATAAGGAACTTTTCTTTTTTTTTTAAATGTTTGTTACAAAATAGACCAGAATGGAATACTGTCAATGCAATTGTTTTCTACCTTTATCACTATACTAGTAAATTATAGTACAGTTGCTTTTTCAAGAGCTTGATAACTTTAAATAATTATACAAGACATAAGAATTGTTGGAATAAATTTTGTATCATTATAATTTAGTAGATAATTTCATGGAATTTATTCTTAAAATATAATTGCAAACATATGTCCGACTACAGAGGTAAGGGGCCAGTTATAGCTATCAGTAAAACCCATTAATAATTTTGATTTTAGTTTAAAAACATGTAAGAGCCTTATTCTCAGTGACATTTAATTTAATGACGTAAGGGGCCGGTTATAGCTATCAGTAAAATACATCAGTAAAATTTGAAACAGGAGGAATCTGAAATGTTTTACTGATGAGCGTTTATAGCAATCAGTAAATTTACGTCAATAAATTAAATGTCACTTTGAGGATTCGTGCCTCAGACAATTTTTGTACTGTTGCTTTCATCAGTAAAATTTTTAATGATGTGATCGAAACAGTAAAAAAATGGAACACCAACAATAAAACGAAATGGAATTTTTGTTTGGCTTTTGGCAGTCAGCTGTTCAGTAAAATGAAATTTCATCATTAAAAAAATTAAAATGGATTTATAAATTAAACAAAACTTTAAATGCATTGTTTCATTTTGAAAAAAATACTTGAATATAGGATTCATCTTATTGCATCAATCGTTCGCTAGAAATAAATTTGTAACATGTTCAAAAACTAAAAACAAAAATTTTACTGATGGATTTTACTGAATGACAGAACTTTTTAATGATAGCTATAAACGACCTGACAAGAAAATTCCAATGTTTGTTTTCAATGATGAAAACCAGAAAAATATAAATACCTACAATAAGATGAATTTTAATATCTATCTCAGAAGCCAGTTATAGCTATCATTGAAATCGATCCGGAAAAAAATTTGAATCGATATTTGACGGTGTTTCCCTTTGATTAGAAATAAAAATTATATACTGATCGATCGGAAATCACACAAGGAATTTTTTTTTTGAGAAAAAAAGTGTAATTGCGCATTTATTTTTCCCTAAAAAAGTATTTTTCTATTTTTGGGACGGAAATTAATTTTCCTGAACAGCTGATAATTTTATGTTCAAAAGTGAAACGAATCGTTCCACTGATTTGTGTTCCAAATTCACACAATTCCAATGGCAGATTTCTTTCAGTAAAAATTTGTCGGTGGATTTCAACCAGGAAATTTTTTTCAATGACAGAAATTTTTAATGATAGCTATAAACGACCTGCCAAAAAAATTCCAATGTTTTTTTCAATGATGAAAACCAATGATATTTTATATCGACATTTTTAATGACCAGCTGACTGTAAAATGTCAAAAAATTCTTTTTCGTTATGTTCTCATTTTTGCATCAGCAACAAAATTACTGTTGAAATCAACAGCAAAAAGAAGGTGCAAAGCTATTGGTTATTTGTGTCCCTCTAATTTAATGACGTATATTTACTAATTGCTATAAACGCTCATCAGTAAAACATTTCATATCACTCCTGTTTTAATTTAATTTACTGATAGCTATAAACGGCCCTAACATAGTCCATTTGATCATTCGAATTTTTCACTACTTTTTGGCTTGATAGTTGGCTTCCATTACTTCAAGAGTTGTTGGCTTGTGATCATAAACCAATGATTTAACACATCCCTATAAAAAGAAATAAATGGGCGTCAAAACATACGAACGAGAGCTAGTCAAAAGGAGATAAAGTGATGAAATTTATTATGCACAAAATTGGTGTTTAAACGCGTAGAATGAAAAGTGGTACATTCCTGTTGGAACCAAAAGTCTTCGATATTTAGTTAAATATATTTTTTAACAAGAAATCAGTTAACATGATTTCGTCTTATTTACGAATTAATAAGGGCCAATTATGACGCTAGCGTGTAAATCGTGTTTATTAACCAGAAATGGTTTTCATCACTAAACACCGTAAAATAGACGAAGTGTTTTATGAACTTCGTTAACAGCATTATTATGGCATTAAACTTTGCATGAAGAATTTCCAAACCTTACTAAACAGACATGCCAACACAGTTTAGAGTTCATATCATACACAGAATCATCAAAATTTCTCATGCAAGTAAAAAAAAAACACCCTATAGAATCTACTTGGTCACCAATAAAAATATGATGCGTCCTCAATTTATGGTGTTGAGCAATTCGATCTACCATTTTAGGCTACAAAAAAATGCAGAATTGAATTCGCATAAAAACAATACGCCTTAAAAACAAAAAGTTTCTATCCAAAATCTATTTTAGGAAAAGTTTATATTTTTTTTTATTTCATTAAAAAATCTTCTCATATGAGATACCTACTTATTGTTTTGTGACTGAAGCTGAAGCTAATTACTATCTTGTTGCTTACTTTAATGAATAAGTGTTTAACTTATGATAACATCATACTATAAGAATTTTGTTTCTATCACATCACAACAAAGTATCTACCAGTATAAATAATACTTGACTGATTTATTCTATTCTCAATTAACGTGCGTTTGTATATTTGTAGTAAATACACAAACGAAGAGAAACAAAATAAAACAAACTTTAATTCACGAGGTTGTAATTATATTTTTAACCCTCCTACAATTTTGTATTGTATAATATTGATTTTATATAGCGAAAAAAAAAACTACAAAATACAAACTAACAAAACGTAAAATGTAAAATGCAAGTAAATTGCAACAAAGTGAGTATATTGTATTAAGAATAGAAAACATGCTCAAAAGGGGAACGACCATCACAAAAGCCGCTTCGCAATTGCTATTACACTAGCTAGAAGCAAACATGCACTTATCACTTAATTAAGCCAATTTTGTTATGACTTATGAGTAAGAGTATACTCGGAGTATGCATATACATACATTAAGCTTAATTTTTGTGCTGGAGGAAAATTACTCACAAAATGTTATTTGGTGTTTTGTTTTGTTGTTTTTGTAGAATTAAATGAGCAAACAAAATTGTAATGGGCAAAGCACGCAGATTAAATGGGGAGAATAATAATTATTATAATTTTTCTGATTTATTATAGCGAAAATGTAATTTGGGACATTGTATCGAGATATATCCGCTTGATAATGGGTTAACTACATTTTTAAAGCTACACGTTTAAAAGTGCCGGATTTTTATCAAAACAATTATTCATTTTTTATGGGCCTCATAGGTAGGCACTTATAAAGATAAAAATAATAAGTGGTAATAATGTAATAGACCATCCTTATCCCAAGATGGATTTTTATTTTATAATCTAGGAGGTTTCTTTTCTTTTCATTTAAGCAAAGCTAGTACATACATAAGTACACAAACTATGTGTGACATATAGTACACTTAGTTTATAGAGATTTACAATTACGCTGGTCAAAATATTAAGAACACTTTATAGAGATTTACAATTACGCTGGTCAAAATATTAAGAACACTTTATAGAGATTTACAATTACGCTGGTCAAAATACTAGGAACACTTCTCATACTATATAATCTCATATTATAGTCTTTTTGTTTAAAAATGTATAATGTTTTGGTAGCGTATTTAATCGAAGATTGATTTCGAAATTATATCTAATTTTTCCTTTAATATACCACATAGCAGTAGGTTGAGCAAAAAAATGCACTAAAAAACATCTTAAAGTAATTTAAGCGCTGCATAATACAGACATATCCATGAGTGAAGTCGCGAAGATCTTAGACCGATGATCTGCAAAAATGTTTCATAATGTAATACAAATGAAAAGAACCCAAAGAGACTAGGAGGTATCCGTTTGCATTGTCTTTTGGAGATAGAGCGACTTTAATAATAACAATAAAACTTTAAGGTAATCTATTTATTTACTATCAAAACAGTTAAAGCATGATCTTGACGTTCAAGTCAACTCGAGAACGGTTCTGCGTATCCTGCAGGAGGCAAAATATTGACTCCATAGAAGGTAAAGGAGCGACGAAATGTTGAAACAAAAATTAATTTATAAGAAATGGACTAGAAAATGTTTATATGTACGGTACGTCACCCAATGTTTAAAGTATTCGACCCTAAGTTAATAAAACCAATGTCAAACTTGAAGGTAAAAGCATAACACTTAAGGCTTACTTCCTTTGGTAACCGTGTGTTTAATTTTCGTTATGGATGCAATTTTTTGTCCAAATGTATTGTTTTTGACGTTTATTTTAAAATAGTTATCAATAAGAGCTTTAAGCTTAGTGTACACGATTGCCAGGTCTGACAATCATTGTCAGATCCGCAAACGTCTGACAATGTGTGAAAATGAGCTGACAATGAGCTGAAAATTTTAATTTGTGTGTACACGGTTTGCAGATATCTACAAACATCTGCAAATCTGTTGCCAAATATTTGTCTGACAATGTCGACAAACTAATTTGGCCAAAGAGCTAGCAATAGATTTGCAAACATTTGTAGATTTTCTGCCAACCGTGTACACACCAAATCAAATTTTGGATGTGCAAATTTATTTTCAGCTCATTGTCACACATCGCATCAGTCAGAAAATTTGTCTGCCAATGAATAAATTTGCAAATGTTCCTCAAACGGCATCTGCAAATTTATTCATTGTCAGACGTTTGCAGAAACGTCAGAAAATGAAACAAATTTGGTGATCTCCCAATGAATTTTGTGTACAGACGATTGCCACATCTGCAAATTAATTTGTCTTCAAAATGATTGATGAACAAATTTTTCTGCAAATCAATTTGGTGTGTAGACGGCTGTCAGCTTGCGTGTACACGATTGCCAGATATCTTCAAATTAATTGGCAGATATTTGTCTGCAAATTAGGAGCCAAATCATTTGTCTGCAAATTAATTTGGTGTGTACACGATTGTCAGCCATTCGAGACAAATTTTTCAGTGACAGATCTGGCAATATTTGCAGATCTGGCAATCGTGTACACTTAGCTTAAGTGCAGTGTTGCCATAATCTCAAATTTAATAATGCTAGATTTCGAATTTTATAATGCTAGATCGTATAGGAGCTCAAAAAACAAAATGCTAGATTTTAAAATCCATATAAAACTTCCATATCGATGATTAAAAAACAAACATCTTAAAAAACGCAAAATAATATTTATTTTCACATACAAATACCTAACAAACATAGGGATATAACAAAAAAAAAAAAAAAAAACAAAAAAAAATTAATTCAAAAATAACAAAACTTAAAGCTTTATATGTAAATAGGTATTAACAGCACAATGTTTTTAAGTATAGGAACATGTTTTATAGTTTATTATTTAATTTTAAATCATTCTGACTTATCACATTCTTATTTATAGTTTTTAAAAATAAATTTCTTACCTATCTATTTTATAATTTTATATAAATAATGAGTTATCCCAAAGTTCTTCATATAAATAGTCTTCTTGCCCTTACGTTTTTCATACTTTGATAAGGCTCCAACTTCATCTATAACAGTTCTTGAAACCTCATAAGAAAAGCAGTATTTATCTTATCTATTTTAAGCCCCTCGCGTATTTGGACAATGCTGTTCGATAGTTATATTCCTATGTTATTACGAATTTTTGTTTAAATTATATTCGTTTGACTGAACGGGCGCTCAACCTCAGCGTTTAACTAATTCGTGATTTGACGTTATTAAGGTTAAATCACAATGGTTTGTAATTTAAAAAAAAAAGATGATGATTTTTATTTTTTCCAAATATGATATAATTAAATCAATCTTTAGAAATCAATGTTGGCATTCAAGAATGCAAAACTTAAAAACAATAATGTCAGAAAATCATTTAGCATTATTTTAAAATTTCATAATGCTTTTCTCTTCTCTATAATGCTAGATCTAGCATTAATAATGCCGTTATGGGAACACTGCTTAAGTGGTTAAATTTTAGATTACTTGCTTTATACAAGTGGTAAAGATAATACTCAAAATTAGGTTATCACAATGCATTAATATGCGCTCAGCTAATGCATTGCCACGAGCATGCACAAAATTTGCTGACCTGTATGAAAGCATGTTAGAACTTGCTGTCTATTCCTACGATCACCGAATATCAAATAACAGTGCATTCAGGTAAATGCATCGGAACATTGAAGGTCGCTGACGCAGCATATCATCGTGGGAAAGCTTCTAAGTTAGGGAGTAGTTTTGAGTCTTGAGTCTGATTGTGACCACGAATAATACAAGATCAAAAATAAATGTTTGTACTAATTAAATATACCAAATCGTTTTATTTCGTAAGTCGAACCGTTGGCTGGTCCCACTGGGGCTGGCGTTCGCATTATTTGTTTTGATGTCCTCTTCCAGGACCAATAACTATTAACTTTGGTTCCTAATATTTTGGCCTCAGAACGTTTCCTATCGACGCTATTTGAAAACATCAATAATTTCCAAGGTTTTCTAGAAATTCCAAGGTACACTTTCGACTTTATTAAATTTCACAAATTTTAAAGATATGAAACAAGGAAAATTTTGTTCACTATACTTACCAATTTTAATGCAATCAATAAATTAAGTTCATTAATTCTTAGTGATACTTTCTTTCATAACGAGGACTTTTTTCTCACCTATAATGGCTCACGAACGTTTTAAAAACTGAATAAGAATGAACGAAATTTAGATTGTCAATAAAAGCTCATGTTAATCACAAAACAAGACTACAACTTATTATCAATCTCTTTCAGATATGGTCACACAGCTGTTGCGTACAATGAGAAAATCTATCTTTGGGGTGGCCGGAACGATGAAAATCTATGCAATGTTCTGTATTGCTTCGATCCCAAGACTCTCAGTTGGTCTCGGCCATCAGTGACCGGAGCTATTCCGGGTGCCCGTGATGGTCATTCAGCATGTGTTTATGGCAACTATATGTACATTTTTGGAGGATTCGAAGATGATATAAACGAATTCTCATGTGATGTTCACAGTTTGAATTTCGATACAATGGAATGGAAATATAATCAAACATTCGGAATAGCTCCATCGTTTCGTGATTTCCATTCGACCGCTGCCATTCACGATCGAATGTATATATTTGGAGGAAGAGGGGATAAACACAGCCCGTATCATAGTCTCGAAGAAATGTACTGCCCAGAGATTGTCTATTTAGACTTAAAGACTAAAGTATGGCATCGACCTTCGACAACAGGCAAAGTTCCAGTTGGAAGAAGAAGTCATTCTATGTGTAAGTTTTTGAATTTTCTATTTATCAAAAAAAAAAAAAAAAACTAAAATGACCAAGTTTACATTTGTTAAGTTATCTACAATGGACTGATTTATGTTTTTGGTGGATATAATGGACTTTTGGATCAGCATTTTAACGATATGTATACGTTCGACACGAAAACGAATCTATGGAATTTAGTTAAACCAAAGGGTAAAGCCCCATCTGCACGTCGAAGACAAGTTTGTCTAGTCAAAGGAAATCGCATGTACTTGTTTGGAGGAACAAGGTAAATTTTTTTAAACAATTTAATAAAATATGTATTTATTCTTGTTTTTATAGTCCTTACAACTTTTTACCGGATCTTCCACCACTCATAGATAATAATGACACTCACGTTTTAGACTTTGATCCAAGTCTTAAAACATTAGCATTGTTAAAAGTTGTTGAGCATCGAATCGATACATCGTGGCTACCGAAAGAATTACGGTAATTTTCAAAAGAATCTTATCAATTTTTATTTGAACTTTATACAATTGGTTTGTTTTGTTTTGTTTTTAGATGGGAAATCCGTTCGATGACTTTGCCCAATTCTATAAGTAGGCCAATTAATCACGCCGGTTAGTAAGATATAAATATTTGGTAAAGCCAAAAAATAAGATAGTTTGGTCAGTAGTTTGTTTGATTAGTTATGTGTATGTTGAACATAAAAGTGAAAAATATGTGTCAACATCGATTGAAATTATATCTTTCACTGTATTCGATTCATATCAATCATTTTCACATTGTTTTTGAACTTAAGTTTATGTAATCTTATCCGCGTTAATATATTGACAGACAGACAATATTTACTTGAAATAAATAAGGAGTATATGGTTTGTGCCATTTGAATCAACGATCCAGTATACGAAATTACAATTTATATATTTATTTGTCTTGGAATTGATGTATAAACATTTTAAAAATAATGTTTTCACGAACCACCGCCAAGGCCAATAAAAGGATTCAAAATGAGTATATCATAGATTAATTCCGTAACCAACATATTTCTACAGAAAAGTGTGTAGGTACTCGAACTAAGGTAAAGCAAACACTTCTACTGACTTAAATTAAAAAAAAAATAAAAAAACAAAAAGAAAACAGTGACACAAAGACAGAATGATCGCTTAACCATAACAAAGCTCCAATTCTGCCCATTACAAATGTAAAACAAAACTTTACACTCGCCACATATGTACGTAAACATGTATACCTATTTTTCAATTCATGATTATTATTTTGCATGATTAAAAAGATGTACGCACTAAAGAAAAAACCTTAAATACAGTAAGCTTGCTCTGTGTTTCAATTAGTTGCACAGAGTAAAGCCATTTAAACAAATATAAACGTATACAAAATAATATATATATATATATTAATAAAAAGAAGCAAATAAACGAAAACTATATATAGAAAATAAAATCATCTTTATAGCCCCTCACAAAACAAATGAGGGCTCTATATAATTTGCATCATTGTACTACATCTTAAAATTTTGCATTGAATTGATTCAGTAAATTGTTGTGTTCTTAAGTAAGATTTAAATTTAAGTTTAAGTAAAAAATTAACAATTTTTTTTTGCATTTTCTTTTGAATTTGTATGAAAAATGCAATATTTAATGACAATTTTATTATTTACAAGCAAAAACAAACAGATTATTTGAAAACTAAAGAAAACAAAACGTTATATTTATGAATTATGAGTATTGTGTATATGTATTAATATATATATATTTTTTTTTAAATTTGAAATAAAAAAAAATGTTTATCGTGAAAAAAGACTGTGTTTAATTTTTTAACACTTTTTGTAAACTATTTAGTAAGTCCAAGTATTTTATGTCTTTCTAAATGATACTACTTCTACGATTTCCCAAACGTTCGATTATTATAGAAAGTTAAGGTTAACGTTATTGTGAGTAAGAACAGTTGATCGTAAAAATCTCGAAACAATGCATATGAACATAATGTTCTCAAATTTCAATTATGAAAAAGCAATAAAATATTAAAAATGAATAATTGACTTAATTGTAAAGAGCCCGCCCTTTGTTCTTGTTAAGTATAAATAGTACTCCAATAAGTAAGATCATGTAATGTCAGATTTGGAATCGAAAGTGATCGGTTGTTTTAGCAATAATTAAAAAAAAAAAAAACCTTTTTAAAACCTACTCGATGTAAGAAAGAATTTAAGTTAGAATAATCAATTTGCTATACCTAATGATCTGGACATTTGATGGGGGACCGGAATTGTTAAACGAAGCTCGGCTTTCGCAATTGTTTTTCCTGTGCGATGTTGTAATGTTGTTAAAAGCTTGTGACAACATAGTTATGTTGTAAGGAAAACTGCAGGGGTCTTGGTAAGTTACTCGATTCCTTAGTGAAATGTTTGATTTCGAATAATCGGAACTATGAAAGTTTTTATATTCGAACATAGATAAATCAAGCATATCATCTCATTATTTACTTTTCGACTGATTTTAAAAGAATACTGCTTTCATCCTATTGGAGTGTTCCCAATTTTAGCAGCACAAATTTGTAATTTTAAATTGTTAAAATATTTGTTGCTAACTGAGCTGACGGCGTTGCCATTGTCATTGCTTATAATTTATTTTATTATGATCAATAAATGGAATTTGAATTTGCTCTAAAACGTACATAAATAAATTGATCCACTGCATTTAAATTTATTTACTTAATTTTACACTTCACTTTTTTTGGAAAGGTTATCAGCTAAAATGTTAAACACCAAGCCATCACAATTTAAAATGCTAGTATTTTAAAAAATCCAGAAGCGAGACAAAAATGTGGCAACATTATCCCACCCAAAACCTTAACCCTGAGGGTCCACCGCATTAATGCAACTCTGAGCTAAAAGCATAGGTATTCTAGCGTCATGTTGAGGAGTAACCCTTTATGTCATGTCATTTAAAGCCAATTCTTGTGTACCTCAAGGGAGTCGTCTTGGTCCATTGCTGTTTATTTTATATATGTATATATTAATGATTTACCGTATATATATATTTAAATAATTCTATATTGCTAAGCTTTGCAGATGATGTTAAAATATTTCGAATTATCAACTATATGAAGAACTGTAGAGTGCTACAAGATCACTTGATTTTAAACATTATAAATGTAAGATAATATGTGTTCTACACTCTAACGTTATGTAACAAGTTTTGAGTATATGACGTGAATTCGTCAGATTTGAATAGAGAATCTAGTTTTTCTGACCTTGGTGTTATACAAGGCTAAAAATTAACGTTTGCTGATTACTATAATAATAATATGAAAAAGCTAACAAAACACTTGGTTTCGTCAAAAGATTTTCCCGATATCCATGTTATTAAAATTCTGTATGTTACCTTTGTCAGTTCAATTCACGGTCACGGAGAGTATTTGCAGTTCTGCTTTATAGCATGTGTATTGAATGGATATATTTCATTTCCATCCATTGTTTGTCGATTGAATTTCAATCTGAGTCAAACTAGCTTAAGAAGAAATTTACCCCTTAGAACTATTTTTAGCAGATCAAACTATCAATCAATTAATCAGTAAATTCAACAAATTTTCTATATTCATTGACTCTACAAATAACAATCTCAAATCTGCAAGCTTTAAATTTAATTTCTTTGCTATAAGTAGTTAAAATTGTGTTAATTGTAATTTAAGATTAATTTTAAATTAAGATTGTAATTGTAATAGCATTTAACGTATTTAATACAAAATAATAGAAGTAACCTTTTCAAGTCGTTTAAGGCTTCGTATCGATGGGCAAGAATTTTAGATTTTGTATGCATTTATTAAACCTATAAAAATAAAATTTTCCTCTATAAAATTTTGTATTATTTTCATTCCTTTTGCAAGGCTAAAGATCCATAGGTTAAAGTGGCTGTCCATGATGGAATAGGACACACTTAGGCCAGTTTAATGGCCCATTGTGATAAAGATCCATACTTAGCGAGAACGTTTCTGGATTCGCAACAAATCTTAACAGAATTATTATTTGTATTAATTAATTTTTAAATGCAAATATTTCCAAATGTTATCATTTCTCTCGCCAGTTTTGGGTTTAACTTACGAACATATTTCTCCTTGGAGTTAAAGATTTTTTCCAAAACGAAATTATCAAAAAAAAAGAAAAACATTTTATGGTTAATATCATTTTTTATTATATTGCATAAAAATAAATGTCTTCAATAGTATATAATGTAAGTATGCCTAGACGACTCAAATTGCAAGTGTCCATCTTATATTTTTTTAAATTTAATTATAATAGAACAAATTAGTTGTGAAATTAATAAGTTGTGTGAGGAGGCTTTACTTTTTTGTCTACAACAAAAGGCTCTCAAATAAATACCACAATTTTACAAACAATGTTTCTAATAAAAATTTACGAGGTGACAACAAGACTAAGACTGTTAATGTCAGGGCGAAAGCGAGCGCGATCCAAGTCAGCCGCCTCGATGTTTCCAACTATAATTGCGTATGATTTTCATTGAATTTCGTTCGTGCTTCATTCCAATCGATTGTAAGGTGGTCAATTGTCTTCCAATTGGGTGAGTGGACATCTGGAGAGAGCCAATTAAAGTCAGCAATGTCTGTGTAGTTGTTGATGGATTTATCCAGAGCAGCTTTTGTGAAATCGCAATCAATCTGGGGATAGCTGTAGTTGTAGGTACTAACTTCTATTTTGGTGCAGTCTTCAATGATGGCGCGGCATGTGACATACAAGAAAAGTCTACATCCCACAGAGGAATGCAGTCGTAGCTGTTGACATGCGGCTGCTACACGAGAATTCTTGCAGTTCTCGGCAAAAAGTGATCTGGAAATAGGGCCACAGAGGAGGGTACAATTGTCCATGCCGGATATTTGTACAGAGCCAGCATGACCTTGGATCTCAACAAAGCAGTTGCTGAGGTTGGAAATGGTAATGTCCTGGTTATCGACCTGTTCTGGGCGAAGTACAAGATATTCATTTGATTTGTTCGATAGAGTCCAAGTAAACACAGACGATGAGATGCTGCTCTTTTCACTGAGATCCACTTTATCGACGGAATTTACTTTTGGATTTACCACGACCTTTGGGGCTACTTTTTTACTGTTGAAACCAAATTTCTTCTTGGGCATCAACTTCTGACGAACTGAATCAGCATGAGAACTTATTTCGTTGAGAGCATTTTGACTTGCTTTGATTTTGTAGTCGGGCAAGAATATTGTCGAATTCGATAGATACCGTTGCAGCTCCTGGATTTCAACTGTAATAGCTGAAAGTACTCGAAGCAGCTCAGCCCCTTCGGGTTTTGAGATACTAACATTGTCGATATTTGCTTTAATTTCCTTCGAGCGATCTCCAAAAGTCTGTGAGAAATAATCGATTCCTTCAAGGTCTAAGTTTTCTTTATTCCGCAGTTCGAGCTTCACATCGATGTAATTCTGTCGGTCTTTGTTGCGTTTGTTGATGCGCTCCAATACGGTGTCTTTTTTGGCATTAACATCGAGACTATTGTCAACATCCATTTTTAATATTTTAGTTGTCTTTCTTCTGCGGCAGATAGACTGGACTTTCTACAGCAGCTGCTTTGAGTTTTCTCAAAAATAGTATCTTTTTCTTTTCCTCCTCAGTGAGAGATGTTAGAGGTGTTGATCTTCGGATTTCTTGAATTTTCTCTTCTGATGGTGTAGTCAATCTGAGGAGAGCGTAACCAACACCGCCTAGTGATACCAACCATATTAAAGATTTAACATACGGATTAGAAGCCATTTACTGAACTTGTTAGATTTTTGTGTTTAGAATGGAGATAAAAGGATTGGAAAGAGTTTTTGGATTATACAATAATGAAATAAAAAAGTTATTTACTTCAGAGTTTTGATTTGAGATTTGTTTGGAGACTGAGTTATTCTGACTTTTTGGCAGTTGCACGCCAATAGGATGAATCAATTGAACGGATGTTACTGTCGCCTAGAGTTTCTCCAACTTTGTAGTAGTAGTTGAGTACAGATGGAAAATTGTTGTTCATATATTGACGAAAATCTGTAAAAGAAAAAAAAATGTTTTCAATGCAAACAAATTGTTGTGAAGTTTATCATATGAGATGCTTTTCAATTTTATGCTAATAAAGTGATGGAGATAAATGAATTTATTTATTTTTTCGTATTTGTTTAATAAATTGTTGTGAATTTTGTAGCTATTGTTTTGGCATAATTTAGATTCTGAAATAAAATTTTTGAGTTATAAGTAACATCTTTTATCTATAAACAGTTCTCAAAAATTCAGTCGAATTATTTAAGTATTCCGATCTTTTCTTGAAGCGTCTAGGATTTTTTTTTTCATATAATAAAGTTATGTAGGCATGAAATAGAAGTAATTTTTGCCTAGCTCTCAAACTACATAAGTTGTGTTAATGTGTTATATGGTGATCCATTTAGGCCAAGAACTACACATCTTGTTTTGAATATTAAAGATACATGATTTGTGATGTAAAACCTACTAGTCATAGTTTCTTAACTCATAAAGTACCCTTTTTTTAGCTTGTTAATTTACCCTACTGATAACGATCTTAGAGATATTTGTTTAAAGGTGCAAAGCATGGTAAAACTTTTCTATTTCCTCGAACTGTATTAAATATCTTTAATTTTACTGGTAGTACTATTTGCTGATTTGAAAATATGTAAATCCTGGACAGTTGTAACATAGTTTGGGAGGTTTTAGATTTAATATAAACCTGGTTGTTAAAATCTATGGTTTCTGTTAAGATTTACTCGTAGATAGTTTTTCGCATTTGCTTACTGCTAGCGTTTCTATTGATATGCCAGTTATAATCTGAGTCTCCTTCTTGAGAACACCGTTATTTTTAGCCAAATAATCAGCTACATAGGTGATTAACCATCAGATTGAGATTGAAAGTAAGTAACAACAGGTCATCAACATATAAAAGTACATTGATGGTAAAGTCAGCAATCCGGAGTTGTTTAGGTAAAACAACATCATCAAAAAGAAACGTTCATAAATAGAACTTAAAAGACATTCAGAGTACGTTTTAAGCCATTCCAAGTACGTATATTACACAACATTCCTTAAACTCTCAGTATGTCTAAGTTCCAAAGTACTGAACAAAAAAAAAGAAAAAATCAAGCTGGAAGAATGGGAGGAACTAAGCCAATGGAATGCAACTTAACCTTAACTTCTATGACTTTAGCGAATGGAAACCAAAGCTTTTCCAACTAATTGCAAACGTTGTTTGCCGGTTGTTTCAAGGGTATTCAATGGAAGCAACAAGGTCGGCTTAAAGAACGCTATACAGATGTCTAAACCAAAATGTCAATGGTAAGAAGTATTTTTGGGATGAATATAGCGTGGAGGAAATCTCTATCATGGGAAAATTATTCAGTGTCTGTCCGGTCTTAGCCGAAATTAGAAGATTCTACTTCGGTTCCAATTTTGTATCGATCCAGATAATGGCCTCAATGAGATAGACTTCGCAAAATATATTAAGTATTGTAAAGCTGCTTTAAGCAATCGACAAAGGATAATAAATGTAGACTTTTAATTATTGTATAAAGAAGTAATATATTGCAAGTTGTTTTTTTATAATTTAAATTTGATACAAATATTTTATATTATTCGAATTTGTGTTTCTTTAGGATTATGCAAAATTAATTTAGTAATAAAGAGAATCTATCTGAAAAAAACACAGTGACTATGTGGGAATTTCCCAGTTTTACGAAATACATCTTTGAATTATCTACATATAAGTTTTAGGATTTAAAACGTCGCTTTTAAGAGGATTTCAGGAGTTTGTAAATTCTTCTTGATTTAATTTCATTATTAGCAAAACCAAATAATGAAATTGAAAAACCAATAGGCATAGGTGCAATTTATAAACTTAATAAATATTTAAACTACGAATTATTTTTAAAATAATAACTTTGGAAATAGATAAGGTATGTATAGTTTTACGCCGGTACTTCTTTATCTAAAGATTCAGAATTTATTTTACTTCGCCCTGTATTTTTTCTTAATCTACGTTTTTAGTGGTAGAAACTGCAGTCTTGCATTTCTTTGTTCACACATAAAATTAAATGGGCGTTTAACTACAAACTAGTGTCTTCTAGTTTAAATTTAGCTCAAACTTTAGTCCAAATTAGTCACACTGTAGTTAAAACAAGAAACTCACGAATGTTTTACACTAAAATAACTTTATTTATAATATAATATTAATTAGGGAAGAAAAATATTGGAAAATTTCACCCCTGCAGGCCAAAGGACAACGACTTGAGTCGAGTACAAGACACCAAAATGACAGATAGAACAACTATTCACCATGGAGATTTCTTTGGGCAAGGAGAACTGCCACTTAAAATAAGAAATGGAAAAATTCCTATTGCACTGCGACAATTTCATGAATTTCCCCAACCATCTGTTTTCTTTTTATTAATATAATTTGGATTTTCATAACAGTTTTAGAATATTACATAAAATACGAAAAACAATGTTTTAAAAAAAAACTTGCTATGCGAAAAATATGTATGAACATCGATGGAATTTATGTATTTTTGCTTTTCTAACCTCGATCGGTGTTCATGCGATAATAGACACCGTAAGAAACAGCAAAACACACAGCTTCAATTACGAATAATGTTTTGGCGCCGCCTTTAACGAATTTCCAGAATCCTGACTTTTGTGTTTTAGGTAACATAGTATTCTAATTTTTATGAATTAAAAAATATAACATCGCGAATCAGAAAAATCACACTCACTTGGAAGAGAATTTTCACAAGAAGAAGAATATTGAACTTTTCTGCTTCTACTTCGGTTGGGATGATGACGAAATAGGTGAGTATGATTCATTCACAATGCGGATATGTTGAGAGTGTTATGGGATATTATTCATTTCATTTGGGGAATTTTCATTTTCCGTGGATGCGTTCAGTGAATGATTTTAATTTTTGTCTGTGTCATCTGCAATTATACTATATTATTATAAGTGAAATTAAACTGATGAACTACGACTGCACAATTTTGTATATTTTAATAAAAAATGTCTGTTTGTAAGCCTAGTTAGTTCAGATTGTTGAATGTTAAAAGCTGTTAGTTTGTTTTTGTTATGCTTCGTACATTTTTTGAATTGAGATAAACTTAACACCATTACTTGTAAAAAATAAAAAAATGGTGTAAACGCGTTTATTAAATCTCTTTTTCCTTTTAATTATCACTACATTTCTTTGGCAACCACTAAACACGTTTGTTTAAATTGGTAAGTATGGTTTATTTACTTTTTGTTCATGAGGTTTCTACTATTTGGATTTGTTTTCATCCAGATTTGGAAAATTTAAAGCTCAATTTTTAGAGGATAAGTTTACATTATTCAAATTGTTTTTCGTTTCAAAAACATTTAAGAAAATATAAACAATGGATGTATTTGAATTTAAAAGAAAAATGTAGAATTTATACATGCATTTGAAAACTGAATCAGACATTTTTACCAGAGAAAGCAAATAAATTGTAAAATTATGAGGCTTATACAAAAATTTAATTAATTTAATCAAGGGTTATAAAACGAAGACAATAGTAGAAAATTAATTCCTACATTTACATTTATTCCAAATTGAATTATTTAAAAATGACGATGTTAAAGGCTTCTCAGATTATATAAACACAATTTTAATAAATAAAAAACATTAAATGATGTAATATTTTTTTTGTTGATAAGAAATGTGTGAAACTCTCGCTATTTTGTATTAATTTCAATTATGTCCAGCGAGGCAGGTAAGATCAGAAAAAGAACTGTAATTTGTGACATTTGGCCTTCGAAAAATGTGTACTTATTTTATAAAGTGTTTTGTACTTTTTTGAAGGTTTAAGCCTAGTACGCAGCTGAAGTGAAACGAATTTTTTCGGCGGTCTCCAAGTGCAGAGCGAAATGAAAACGAAAACCACAGCGGAAAAATATTTGTGGAGAGTTCTGTCTGGAAGTTGAAGTTCAATTTTAAGCCTAGTACGCTGCTGATGCGAAACGAAAATTCCCATACAAAAATGACATGACGAAATCATAAACGAAAATATTCGAAAAATTTTTCAATAAATAAATAAAACGTCAAAATTTCGCAAGCAATTAATATACCGGGCAATTAAATTGAGAACGAAAAGAGTGGAGAATTGTACTACGAAATCTAGTACAGCTATCCACTAAAATGACACATTTCGTCGTTCAGCAGCGTACTGAAAAACGAAAAGCACAGCGAAATTTTTCGTTTATGATTTCGTCATGTCATTTTTGTATGGGAAATTTCGTTTCGCATCAGCAGCGTACTAGACTTTAAGCTAGAAGAAAACATTGCACTGCATAATTAAAAATGAGGCAAAAAAAACATCACAAAGTAGTGAAAGTTACCTTTACGCTTAAAATTACTTAACCTCCTTTTTTTAAAAGATTATTTTCTTATTTATCTAAGAGAAAATATGAAAACAAATGGTTTATTTTGATTTTTATAGAAAAGAACTTATACACCGCTATCACAAGTGTCAATTATTGTCAATTAATAGTTGATGAATTTAAAATAAATTATTTAACGGGTTTTTGATTGTTAAGCATGTTAAAATAGTTGAAAAAGTTGTCTGTAACCTTACCGCATATACATACATTAGAAAATAATATTAGCTTTTTGTATTAAGTTCTTTATTCGAATGGAAATAATTTAAGAACTATATTTTTTTCACCGAATTATCACTAAAATAACCTCAAAAAGTATGCAATCAAAAATAGAAATCTAATCTGTTTTCTTACCAGGAAGACATTTTTTACTAGATGTTATTTTTTGGTGCATTAAATTATTGTGTAAGTAATCATAGTAATCGGAGCGAGTTATGGACATATTTAATATGATAGAAATGTCAAAATTGACATTTGACCCCCTCTGCAGCCTTAGCAGACTCCCTCAGGGACCATGAAACGTCTAAGAATGTCAACATTTTTGAATTTGACAAATCGGATCAATTGCAATAACTTCTTGTGGTAAGTTTATAATTGGCAGTTTGATGTCCAAATGAAGTTCAAATTGATATTCAACATCCTTGCCATTATTGACACATTTATTTTAAAGTAATACCAAATAAATGTTTAACTTTTAGAGGAATAGAACTTTATTTCAACAGGCAGCCATTTTGTCAGCTGTCAAATAATTTATTTTAAATTTGGTTTGGCATTTCAACATGAATAGACTGACACATCCACACAAAACTAACTGTTTGATGGCTTTAATTGTTGTGGAATAATTGGTCCGTACTTCCTAAAAACGATAGGGCCACATTTGTTAGAAAAGTCATGGAAAATTGGACCTTTACATTAGATTACGTCCAAGCTAGCCATGGCAGTCATATGCCAGAAATCATATTTAAACTATGATATTAGAACATTATTATTAATTTTATGTCAATTGAAAAATACAATCATCCTTGTTTTTTATTCCATTTCAAAGTTCTACTTATAACCAAAAAAAAATACTTTTTATTCCGAAAAATATGAATTTTAGACCCATTTTATCCAGATTATAGGAAATATTTACAATATCAACACAATCTCTCATAAACAAATCAAATTTTTGCAAAATGCTACGAGTAAACACGGGTTGGTGATAATATCCCCCAAGATATAATCCCCAAAGAAAAATCCCCAAATCCATAATCCCCAAAACGAAATTCCCAGCAGTAAAATTCCCAAAGAGAAAATACCCAGGGCGAAAATCCCCAAGTGAATATCCCCAAAACAATTATGTTCAAGTAGTGAATCATGCGATTAAATCGCGCGCACAATTTAATCGCATGATTCACTACTTGAACATAATTGTTTTAAATATATTAAATTTTATTTATATTGCATGAAATGCAAGCAAAAGATTTGGAAACAATAACATCATCCATTTCAATTTTTATTCTAAAATTAAAGAAATACTCGACACTACAAAACAACGGTTAGACAGCACTAAACAAGCACTACGAATACAATGATTCTCTATCAATACTAAAGTCAGACTGAGAAGTGCATGCCTTCATAGTGATTTTTTGTTTAGAAACTGTTTATCATTATCATTTATAAATATCACAATAAGAGAATTTCATAAGAGTTTTTCTAAAAACTGCATGCATAAATGAAGATATGCACGGATACTGGGGATTTGGAGATTTCGTGGGGATTTTGGCAAAATAAATTATTTAGTTGGGGATTTTGTCCATTTGTCTTATGTCTCTGGGGATATTATCAAAATGGATTACATTTTTTTGGGGATATTATCCCGTGGGGATTCTTTTTTTTGGGTATTCAATACGACACCCTATAAACACAAATTTTATATTTTAAATAAGATTATCTACTTACCTTTTATGAGAGTAGTTCTTTTTTTAACTTGAAAATGTTTTCAATATCACAAAACAAAAACATTGTTAAATGTATAAACAAAACAAATAAAAATAATTAATTCATTAACAAACTTAAAATGAAGATGAATAGAAGATAATCGTCAGACCTTAACCCAACAAACTGATTTATAATAGGTAAATATAAAACGACATCGTCATACTGCGATTCCAAGATAATAATTTTATGAATGAAAATTGAAATCATCCGTAGTAGGTATAGTAAAAGTGATTCATTCTGCAACAAATTAAAGCGATTCATGAATTGATTTAAAATTCCAGGAACACAAATTGTACACAATCCATAATGGAAATAAAAAGTCTTATAGTCCAAAATGTAATTTTCTTTTTTTTTTATTACTTCCATTCACTGAATCTAACTAATTTTCTGCGAAACAGTGACGCAACCTATAAGATGTCTACCGCAACAAAACTATGTGTACTGTGATCAGTGATGGTTGTTTTCTATGGCAGACGGAATTCCATTTGGGAATCTCCCCCATCAGAGTTGAATTGAGTATGGTGTTTCACAACAAGACAACTTTTGAAAGCGTTACAAACAAGTTTATTTTCCACGGATCTCTCATGAATCATCACTCTATTTACTCAAGTACGACGTCATCATACCAACGCCGCCGCCGCGCCGCGGCGCTGCTGCTGCTACTGTAGGCTCCGGCAAACGACCTATGTGGGGAACGGAATAAGAGGATGAAATTGAAAAATTTCCTACACTCAAAGATTGAAGAATTTCATTCACAAAATCAACGCCAACCAGCGGTCACATGACGCATGAGAGAGTTGAGAGAGCAAGGAGCTTTTCATTTCAAAGCATTTTGCTCTTGATAGTTGCTAGCTCAATGATCTTCACTGTTGCCTGCGACATTTTATTTGACTTTTATGAATGAAAATTAAACGATTGAGAGAGAGAAGAGATCATGATCGTGAGAAAGCTTTAATAATTCTCTCTGCGATATTTCTCTCAATGAAAGAAATTAAAAATCAAAGACTTCGGGTGGTTATTCATTCACAAAAAACCTTTATTTTGAAATTGTTAACTCGCGAAGAAGGACGTTCCTATTAGCCAGGACACTATCTAGATTTAGTTCCGGCTCTCTACTGTAATTGAAAACAATCGCTATCGAGTTTTTGTCCGCAAAGTACTTTTTAAATATTTAACGGTTATTTATTTATTTTTGTCAAGTTAATACAATTAAAGCTTTCTCTACTCTCAGAAGGTGCAAAGACAACTTATGGAACTATGACCAAGTGAATCATTGTTGAAGATGATTTTTCCGTAGAAAAATTTCTAAAAATTCAAAGTTCAAAATTAGTTTTTGATATTTTAATGGCTGATTCATTACTTCCGATAGTGTTGTTCGATTGTTAAATCGTGTCGGTTTCTTCTTTCTTACAAAATAAATAACTGACCTTTGGTTGTCTACCATTAAGGCTATAATAGATCCAACATTAATTCAACGCGGACACTACCACCGACTGGCCACGGCGCGTCGCGTCTATAGTGAGCTTTCCAGGAATTCATTGGCGCCGTGTCGGTCGTTCTGTGTGAATCATTATAACAACAAAAAATAAAAGTGACAAAATGGAATTAACCATAATTTTGAAAAGTGTGTGTGACCTTAAAAAATTAAATTTATAAGTACAAATTGTCGATATAAATATATCATGCAAGAAAATGATCCCCAGTGGTTTGGTGAAAGGACGTTTAATGAAAATAACGAAACCCACGTGGAAGAGGCGGAAACATTAAGTTATAAAGAAAGTGGTAGTGATC
Source organism: Eupeodes latifasciatus (assembly GCA_920104205.1). Classification (NCBI taxonomy): domain Eukaryota; kingdom Metazoa; phylum Arthropoda; class Insecta; order Diptera; family Syrphidae; genus Eupeodes; species Eupeodes latifasciatus. The sequence continues at coordinate 153,177,665 of OV049925.1, forward strand.
TTTTAGAATTGAGTCCTTTTGAAAGTGCTTTATGTGAAAAAGACAAAAAAGAATCGGGAGAAAATGAAGACGACGAAGCTGAAGAAGACGATGAAAAAGGAGATCCTGTACTTCCAGTTGATCCAAGAGTTTGGGACTCCGCACACATTCGGAGTTGGGTTAAATGGATGACTAGAAAATTTAACATCGATCCAAAGCCCGATATTACCAGATTTCCAACGAATGGCATTGATTTGTGTGAGATGAAAAAAGCCGACTTTTGGGTTTGTGCCGGCTCAAAGGAAGGAGGCATTTTAGTGGCCAAACATTTTGCCTGTATGTTGTACCATGCGACGGGACGAGCGACTAGTCCATATATAAATGATAATGAACCAAGTAAGTACCTTTAAGATGTTTAAAAGACTTGAAGCTTAAATGTTAAAGGCCTTCAAAAGACTGTACACGTAGAGTATCTATGTATATAAGCTTTGGTAGGGATGAGTAATTTCCGTTTGAAGAATTTTCTGTAGGTAATCCTGTTTGAAGTATGTATGTAGATGAAAACAAGAATCTTAAATACTGTTTTCGGATTATAAGAAATGCCGCCCAAGTAATTCTAGGAAAATCAAACCTGAATCGATTCATTGCCTGCATATTGACCTTTTAAGTAGGTTAGTTATTTTTTTTTTTCAATTTTTTTAAACGTATGAAATTATGTATTTTAAATTTAATGGTTTTTTTTTAACCAACGCCGCCGACGGTAAATTAATTTAATTTTATATTAAGTAAAGTTGGCGCCAGATCAAAGCAAAGTTAGCGATGAATTTTTGATTTTGGGTACGAAGGTTGGTCTAAATTATTATCAGCCTAACAATGATAACACAATACAATTTGTTTTTTAAATGATTTTAATTTATTTTTTCAAATGTTTGACAAAACATTCTATATATTTTTCTAAGCGTTTCCATAAACTTTGGAACACATTTTTTCTTCATCGCCGGATGAGACACATTTAAACATGATTTTTAAAACTGGAGTAGAAAATAGTTGTACAAACAATTTTTGTTTTTGATGTTTGGAAACAAAACAAAAGTCGTTAGATTATAAATCCAGTACTCGTCAATATTTTGAGTATTGAAAAATTCTATTTTTCAATTGATTTGTGGGGGTTTCCTTTTTCATAACGAAGAATCATTGGATGTCTTTTCTTGGATTCGGATAACTTTAAAACCTCACGAAGTTGATTGCTGTTAAGTTTCGGGCTGCGGTGGTATTGAACACGGCTTTTGAGCCACCACCATTTAATAGTGCTGTATGACTGGACTTCAACACTTAATGTGAATTGTTCAATTAATTCCCTTTTTGATAATTCATATCGTAAGTCATAAAATATCTTCTCGCAAAATGATTCTCTTTAATTCCATTTTTTCATCAAGATACTGTCAACTTTGTATTGGGTGGTTTTCTTAAGAGCTTGAGAACTTTAAACAATAATACAAGGCAGAAATATTGTTGGAATTATTTTTAGTATTATAATTTGGTAGATAGTTTCATGGCATTTATTTCTAACTTCCCATAGGAAGTTATTGTAATGGGTCCGATTTGTCGAATTGAAAATTTTGACATTTCTCGACGTTTCAAGGTCCCTAGAGTCGAAATAAAAGATTTTTAGAAAGATGTCTGTGCGTGCATGTGTACGTACGTCCGTATGTCCGTATGTCCGTACGTCCGTACGTTCGCGACGTTTTTTTTTCGTCGTCCACAGCTCAAGAACCAGAAGAGATATCGACTTCAAATACATTTTGTTATACAGATAATAAGGCAGAAAGATGCAGAAAGGGCTCTCAAGAAAATTGCGTGGGTGGTGTTTTTACTATATCAGTTTAAAAAACCTAAACCTAAATATCTCATATATTGTAACGTGATACAAAACAATTAGATTTTTGGAAAAAAATCCAATTAACAGTTTTTTTTATAAATCAAAAAAACTGAAAAAAAAAATTTGTCACCTCGAAAATTTTACGACTAAAATATGATTTCATCTCCAAAACAATTTTGTGCAACCAAGAATAATATTTTTGACATCTAATAAAATTTTGAGAAAAATCGAATTGACAGTTTTTTTTTATAAAAAATAAAAACCTAAAAAAAAAACATTACTTAAAGTTGGTAAAAATTGAATTTCGACTCAAATATCTTTTCAAAAACTTGAGATTATGGCTTCGAACTTATTTTATCTTATAAGAAATTTTGTTTTCAACATAAGAAAAATGTTGAAAAAAATCGAATTGACAGTTTTTTTACAAAAAATTAAAAACCAAAAAAAATAATAACAAAAGTTGATACAAATAGATTTTCGACTCAAATATTTTTTCAAAAATTTGAGATAATGGCTTCTAACTCATTTTAACTTATAAGAAATATTGTTTTAAACATTAGGAAAAACTTTGAGAAAAATCGAATTGACAGTTTTTTTTACAAAAAATAAAAACCTAAAAAAAACAATACTAAAGCTTGGTAAAAATTTACTTTCGACTCAAATAGCTTTTCAAAAATTACAAATATTGGCTTCAAACTTATTTTATTTCACAGAAAATATTGTTCTCGATATTCAGTATTTTTTTTTATAAAAATCCAACACTCCATTTTTTCATAAAAAAATAAAATCTACAAAAAATAGTACGCAAATTTGGTAAAAATTGATGTTCGGTTTTCGATATCTCGTGAACAATAGAAGATATTGACTTCAAATTAATTTCATTCATCCGATTTGTATTTGTTTATATAAGAAATAATTTTTTTAAGAAATGCTACTAAAAATTGGTAAAAATTGGTTTTCGACTAAAAATCTCGTTAACAAAAAAATAATTTCAAAATCAAACTATTTCATTATATGCAAAAAATTATTGGTATTTTTAAAATTTTTAAGAATAATTCAACTGAGAACTTTTTTAACAAAACACGAAAACCTACAAACTTTTAAGCAAGACAAATCGACTGACGGGATGGGAAGTTATCAGTGTGGGTCGCATCCCAGCATCTTTTTTTAAATATGATTTTACTTTGCATATGTCTTTTCGGCTACGAGTTATACGTGTGATTCCAATAAATGTGGCCATATGGCGTCAATCGAGGCTTCAATATTGGCTATTAATGCTTAAAGAGTTATTAGTTTGTCGGCATAAACAAATTACATAACACATCTCCATAAAAAGTAATCAAGTGGAGGTTAAGTGGTATATGAATAAAAGGATCAGTTTACATGACCACCTCTGAGATTTAAATTGTCACATTATTAATTTTGCAATCAATTCATGATTGACAAGTTGTTTTAACCAAATGTCGTAGAGTTAAACTGATTAATTTTTGCAAACAAAAAATAAGCTACCATATGGCAATTCCTTCCTAACTACAAAATAAATGAGGACCTATGATACTGCTACCCTGTAAACTGCACCAAAAAGTCAATTTTAATGAATGAATCCAATGGTTATTAGTTAATGGATTGAGGATTGGTTTTTGCAAAGCCATTTAAACAGAAAGAAGTTTCATAAATCATAACTAAACACTGTAAAAAAAAAGAAATTGCTGTATGAAATGTCCACAATCTGGAAATCGAAATATCGACACAACTGTGAACTGTCAAACCATAGACAACAACAATTATTCTGAGAGCAGTAAATCTCAAAAATATCATGCTTTCACCGAAACGTTAATTTCCCAATCCTGAAAATTTAAAGTGAAACCGTTGTGTTCTTTTTTTGATGGCATTCGATTTTCTACTGTCACCAAGACTTTTCTTTGAAACTTGAAATGTTGGTATTTTTAGTGGTGTTTTTTTTCGTGATGATATTCTGTTTCTGTTTCTATTTCTTAATTATTTCCAAGCTTAACTTAATGTGGACTCCTGGACATGTTGGAATAAGAGGCAACGAACTGGCTGATAAAGTTGCCAACGACGTTCATACTGCTCCAGTCTATACCTTTGACCATTATTCCCAACGCGACCTTCAAAGGTCGATACAAAATAAATTTCGTGAAAATGAAATCGCAGAATGGAATGAATACCACCATCATTACTCATCAATCAACCCCAACAAAATACGCCCAATATATCCAACCCATACCCCAAAGGAAATGATAACGAACTTTGTCCGTCCCCGACTCGGTCATACCTGCTTTACCCACCAATATCTCCTCAAGAAAGAATCACCACCGACTTGCCCTACCTGCCATAATAACATCACCATCAGTCACCTGCTTGGCCCTTGTCTCTTTTCCTCAAACTATATATTAAACATTATAAATACAAATTCAAAAATTATAGATCTATTAAAAGAACCTACTCAATCTAATATTGTAATTATAAATAAAATATTATATCTACTACAAATTATAATTTCTAACTTTTAACAAAGGAGCCGATAGTATTCTGCTGCTAGTGCTCCTATTTACCATTTATTAATAGTGTATTTAAAATATGTTATTGATAAGAAAAAATAAATATTTGTATTTACTATGTTTTTAAATAAAATTCTAGAAAGCCAATAGTTTCTTGAACTATATGATTTCTGCATTTTATCTATTTTGTTTAAGTATATTATCATCCAATAGTTCTTAGGAAGTCAATCCTTTTGTAATAAGAAAACAAACTACGTTAGTTATTATAATCCTTTTTGTAATAATCTTACCCTGGCAAAAAAGTCAATGATTCTGTTATTACTACGTTATCAAATCATCATAAAAGTTAATAAGATTTTTATCCGCGCTTAGTTTGATATTATCTATTTCAATAAAGAAAAAAAGATTTATCCAAACTATTTATAAATAAAATCTGTACAAACTTACATACATACATCGTCGCTACAAGGAAAATGTATTCCACAAAATAGATAACACTTAAAGAATCCTTCAACAACTTCCTACCTTTTTTTTTGTTGTTTTTGAAGAACCTGGAAGAACAACAACTAAAGGTCCATATCCAGTCAGGAAGGAATGTATAAACTAAATCTTTTCGGAAGAAAGTAAATTGGAGCGGGTAATATACTTTTTCCCAAATCAAATCACGTCACTATAACCTTCATTATACTCGTACCTATCCTTCATGTCCTGTCCCGTTCAGTCCATATATGCCTTAAACACAAACTCTATCCAAGATGCATCTTATCCAAGAACAATCTTTATACATTTATCCTCATATATGTACATTAACCCATTATTGACCGATCTAAAACGTTTCTGTTAAAAGAACGAAAGAATAGTTGAGAGGTGCGGAGTGCGGATACATTTTTCTCATAAAAGGATTCAATTGAAATTGCAATGATTAAATAAATAGCCATGAGAATTTCACGCTCTCTCTCTTTTCCAAATCAAGAGGGTGTGATGTGGAAATAAAAGAAATCCTTTTGGTCAATTCTATTTAAGATGTGTGAAAGTATCCTTTTCCTGCTCAAAGATTTATGCGGTAAGTGATAAGAGAGGCAACGGTAATTGCATACTTGAATTGAAAGATACAATATTTCATGATGCCTTCATTGAGCTTATATACCTCTTTAATTTAAGCCGTCCCACTCTTGACTGCCAACACACACCGACGTTGTCGTCGTCATCGTCGGTCGGCATATTTTCATTCACTCTTATTCAACGATATAATAATTATTCATAACAATAACGCAGAAGAACAACGCATATTATAATTTCATAACATAAAACGGTGAAAGCTCAACGCCCGCCAAACGCTGCCACCGTCATCGTCACCGTTGAAGGATACGAAGTTAATAAAAAGTTCAAGTGAAGTTAATAAACGAGGTAAATATGATAATTTATCACAGAGTGTGGTATCTAATAATAAAATCACAATAATCCTCTGCCGAAAAATATACAACCCCACCAATGAAAACGATCACAGCGGGCGGTTTGCCATCTCCAGTCAAACAATGAAATCGCTTTCCGTTTCCTTGCCGTTGTCGGTAGTCGGTCGGTAGCATCCATCCTTCCTGTACTAGCAAGTCAAACTATACAGTATCTAAAAGGGATGACAGCAATGTTATAGATTTCGATTTAGAAAAGTAACGTTTCCTTAATATTGGATGGAGTATTTATAGGACTCATCAAGAAAGTTTTGTCTTTGCAGTGAAAGTGATAAATGACGAAATGAAAGAGAAAAAGGCGAGAAAAGATAATTGTCCTTAATTTACTTAATTTACTTTATTATTTATTATCTTATGGCATTGAAAGTTAAATTTGATTTCTGGACCGGAGGTCTAATTTTCGATGACTTCTTGAAACATTTGTGGCCGTATTTCAGCAATAACGCGGCGAATGTTGTCCTCCAAGTTGTCAATAATTTCGTAATTATCGGTGTAGACTAGCGCCTTTACATATTTCCACAGAAAATAGTCATAATTAGGTGGCGCAACAGTCCGTAGAGAACCAGGGCCTAGTGACTTACAACTCTCAACCACTCCTGTGTGCGAGTAATGTTGTCAGGGATGGAGGGGACCTACAATTTATATGCCGAATCCGAACGGCTAATTTGAGAAAGCACTTTTCATGACAAGAATTACTCTTGGAGAATTTGTCAATTCCTCGCAAGAGGCAGTACCCGTGAAAACTTTTTTTTAATTAAGGTGGCACAGGCAGGGATTGAACCCAAGACCTCTCGCATGACAGTCCAACGCACTAACCATCATGCCACGGGTACTACACAGAAAATAGTCAAGCAACGTTAAATCGCACGACCTTGGAGACCAATTCACGCAGTCCGTAGGGCCGATTCCAGAAAGCGCGGCGGATCGCATTGAAAGCAAAAATTCAATTTCGACCGTCTTCGCTTTGAGTTAATTTCAAAAGCGAACATGGAAAAAAGCGATCCTTCCATTTTTCCAGCTTAAATGTCAAATATTTCCAATCCATTTCCATGATATTTTCCAATTTTCCATTTATTTGTCAGCTGTTTCCAAAAATATGACATTTCCTTCCACTAAAACTAATTGTTTTTCTCTGAAAAAAGTATCTTAATGTTTAGTTATATTTTAATATTATTGTTGGTTTCAAGTAAACAAACCTAGTTTTCAATGGACTCCATAAGTGTTTTTTAAATGCAGAAAGAGAAGAAGCAAGAAAAGAAGCTAATTATTTAAATATTCAAAGAAAACTATTTAGAAGTGGGTCTTCGCCTCTTGATGTTCCCCCCAAAGAGTGTGTATTTAATTATCTTTTTCGAAATTGAGTTTTTTTTTAATGATTTTTGTTCAATAAGGTTTATAAAATTGTTTCGACTATCGCGAGAAGCATTTGTTTACGTTTTTGAAGAAATCAAAGATGATTTCAAACGAGAAAACAATACCTCTTTGCCTTCAATACTCAAGCTTGCCGCTACATTGCGATTGTGGAGGTATGTTTGTTATTCCTTAATCAAAAAAAATTATTTCGTTAAATATTCAACAAAAATAAGTAATTGATATCTTTAATTAAATACTATATTTAAAAAGAAAACACAAATAAAAATTATTTTTGTTTACATTTTGTTGCAATCCGCCACTATCACGCCTGTCGCTTTCAAAACCCACTAGAAGAATGACATTTTATTGGAAAGAACTTTCGCTTTCCAAATGGAAAGCGAATCGCTTTTGAGAATATAAAAACACAAATCCGCCATTAAAAGCGATCCGCCGCGCTTTCTGGAATCGGCCCTCATAATCGTTTAAACTTTAATAAATCATAATTGTGGCACGAGCTATGCGATAGGTAGCGCCGCCGGCTGCGGCCAAGAATCACTGCAAAATCAAAGCGAGCTTCATAGCTAAATAAAATTCGTTTATCAAAAAAAGAACCAAAAAAGAACCTCGATTTTCCAAATAAATTTGCACTATTTGGAAGCATTGTTCAGACGTCAGTTTGCTGTTGAATACCAAACTAAATATTAATCATTTGACAGCTGACAAAATGGCCGCTAGTTCAAAAAGTGTTACCAACATAAACTTCTATATCTCTTAAAATAAACGCCTGTTATAACAAAAAATAAGGACTTCTTGACAAGTAATTAAATAAGTGTAGTCTAACCTCACTTATAAGTTGTTCAAAAACGTTTAATGTGTCAAATGATTCAAAACAGAATCGAAGAATCGAATAACAACCCTGGCTGAAGTAATAGAATCTGTCGCTGTTGCTCTCATCACCATTGACGAGGGTGTCATTTAATTGATTTGTTTTTTATTCATACAGGGATCATTGGTTAGATTTGCGTTAATCGCCGAGTTAGACATATGTTTCACGTCCACCCACCAGGTGATGTTATTGTAAAACTACCCCTGTTCTGACTTATTCCATTCACTCCTCTTATCCCCCATATGGTGGATAATGCAAAAAGTGGTAGTAGAGGACGCAGTGTAGAAGGCAATGGGTGGTTTTCTTTTGAGGATGCTTTGCTTAGACGAACTTTGTGCTTTTTTATTTCAGTTTCAGTTTCATCTACGAGTTGTTGGCGATTGGACGTTTTTAGAAATTTAGTCACTGTTTTTAAAGAAACTCACATGAAAATTTATTGTAGGATCTCTAGTGTTGAAGAAAGTGCGCGAACAAAAGTTTTTAAATAATTTTTTGATTATAAAAAAAAAAATAAAAAATATCTATAAAATATTTAAAAAGTTTGAAATGAGTGTGAGTGTTGATGTGGGCGTAATGTGGCGCCTTTCTGAGGATTTTAATCGGCGTTTTGGCGTCAGAATGCAACCACATCACCATCATCATCATCATTACCATCATCCATCTGCTGCGGCGGCTGCTGCAAGGCCAATTCTTTATAATGGTTTGTTTTGGTTTCAAAATAAAAACACAATATTGTGGATTGATTTTTATTTAATAATCATAAATTGTCTACAATTTTGAACAATAAATTACTCACTCTCCATTTTTATGCTGAATTCTAAGAAATCCATCCGGCTTAACAGATGTGGATAGAAAGATCATAAGTTAACAATTATTTCAAAATATTTTTTTTTCATTTAACTGAATACGAAAACAAAAACAAAATATGAATCATCCAAAAATCCATTCAATTTGTGATTCATTTTTTCGGTTTTGGACTCTGGGATCTTATAAAAATACTAATTACTAAAATACTAATACCAACGGACGCTTTGAAGTTGTCTTTCAATGAGACTAACTAAGACCTTCAGATTTAAATAGTTGCTTATCCGTTGAAAACATTTCTGCGAAATACCTACCATAAAAGTGATAATTTGACCTTATTAACTTTCATTTCGTTTTGACATTAAAATGCCTTTTTTATTTTTGTGATAACGTAAGGACAGCTAAACTAGGCTTTAAATAAAAACTGAAAGTTGTTAATTTAAAAAATCAATAAATCCAGAATAAATATTGTCGTAGATATATTTTTAAGACCTTTTAATTAATACCAAAATAGATTTTTTACATGCTTTCAGACATAACTTAAGTAAAAACTATTAGGAATGGAAAAATCTAGCAAACCATTTTGGAATGTAGTAAGAGTGATTAAAAAACGTAATTCCCACATTCCTGCACTTAAGATAGGAAACCAAGTTATGATGTCAGGCACTGAAAAAGCAAATGCACTGGCTGAAACATTTTGTAATAATCAATTGTTAGCTAGCAGCACTACAGGTAACATTTCTGTGGAATCTCTAGTTTCAAACTCAATTAATTTCATTAACACTAGTGCTGCTCACAATACTATAGATCTAGTTACAACTGACGATATAAAAGACATTTTGATTTCTTTGAAAACACGAAAGTCAGTGGGCTTTGACAAAATCAAAAACGTGTATTTAAAACACCTTCCCAGATCAGGACTTAGATTTTTACAATCATTGTTTAACTCTTGTCTTCAGCTTGGGTATTTTCCAAGTAAATGGAAAGTTGCTAAGGTTATTCGTATTCCTATTTTAAAACCTGGAAAAATTGCAACTATGCCGGTTAACTACAGACCAATAAGTTTACTAAGCTCCTTAAGCAAGTGCTTTGAAAAATTAATTAAAAAAAAAATTGACCGAAATGATATTTTACCGCCTGAACAGTTTGGTTTTCGGCCTTCCCATAGCACTGTTCATAAAGTCCATCGTATTACAAACCATTTTTTGTATTGGAAAAAGTACAAGTATGATATTGCTTGACGTAGAAAAGGCATTTGATTCTGTTTGGCATGACGGACTTCTTCATAAGATGTTTGCTCTTAATTTTCCTATGTACCTGATAAAAATTGTAAAGTCCTTTTTGTACTCAAGAAAATGTATAGTGTCTGTGAACAATTTTGTATCTGATATGTTTACTTGTGTGGCAGGTGTTCTTCAGGGTTCTGTTTTGGGCCCGATTCTTTACACTATTTTCACTCATGACTTTCCTAGACTCCAAAACTGCGAGATAGCTATTTTCGCTGATGATACGTGTATATTTTCCACAGATTCAATTGCTTTCATTATTGGAAATAATTTGCAATCTGCCCTAAATATAACTCAAAACTATTTTGTTGATTGGAAAATAAAGATCAATACTTCTAAGACTCAGGCCATCTTTTTTACTAGAAAAAGAAAATCTTGTTTCTTGCCAAGCTCACTGATCTCTATTAACGGTATAGGCATCGAGTGGAAATCTTCTGCAAAATACCTAGGAGTAAAACTAGATACAAAACTTACATTTGGTTTACATGTCCAGGAAATAATTAAAAAGATAAACTTAACAATTAAAATACTGTATACATTTATCAATCGAAAATCGAAGTTGAGTAAAGAAAATAAACTTTTAATTTACAAAGCTATATTTGAGGCAATAATGTTTTATGGTTCACCAGTATGGGGTCATTGTGCAATCAGTCATATTCGTAGGTTACAAATATCGCAAAATAAAATTTTAAAAAATGGTGTTTAACCTTCCTTGGTATTTTTCAACTTGTGAATTTCATACATTAACAAATATAGAAATGGTATCTAGTCGAATTGCTAAACTTAAGGAAAAATACAACATTTCTTGCATATCTTCTGACAATGCCTTGGTATCAGATCTAGCGTCATAGATTTAGCACTTTTATTATTTATTAAGTCTTCTATACCGTATATCCATATTTTTATCTATGAAATTACTTATTTATTTATTTATTTTGAACTCTATGTTTATATTTATTTATTATTTAATTTGATTCTATTATTCATTTAATTATTTATTTATTTGTTTGTTTATTTATTTATTCATTTATTTACTTGTTTATTTAATTATTTATTTATTTATTTATTTGTTTATTTATTTATTTATTTATTTATTTATTTATTTATTTATTTGTTTATTTATTTATTTATTTATTTATTTATTTATTTATTTATTTATTTATTTTTTTTTCTTTATTTATTTATTTACTTATTTATTTTTATTTATTTTATTATTATTTAATTTATATGATTATTCATTTTTGCTGATATATGTTTTATTTATTATTTTATCTGTACATTTGCATTGTCATTACTGTTATTTATTTATCATTTTCATTTGACTACTAGTTTAAATTTCTGTTTTTGTTTTCCCTTTCAATTTAAGACTGATAAATGTTCAATAATCTAGTTACATCAGATAAATCACTAGTATAATGTACTTATTGTATGTATGTAAAAATTATTATGTAAAAGGCATTGTTAGATGTTTTATTTGTGTGCAACCCCTTCTCTCATTTTTCCTTAGGAAAATTTCCTATAACACGCTCTATTATTGTTATTATTTGTCTTTTTTTTTTTTGTCTTTTTTTTGTCTTTTTTTTTTTTTTTTTTTTAATGAAGGTTTTTAACCGTAGCTTTTCCTTCAATTATATTTGAATTATTGTAAAAAACTACTTATTAAAAAACTCATTATTTGGCAGTAGTAAGATAGCGTATATCAATCTCTGTAAATTGTGCAATATAGGTAAGAAAGAAATGTGATATTTTGGCTACAATAAAAACTATTAATTAATAACTTAAGTAAATAAAATAAGTCTTTATCGGCAAAACTTCAAGACTTTTTAGACTTTTTTTAAATTCAATTTCTAGCTCAACTATCTCGAAATCTACAAAACCGATTTTGAGAATGTTTGACTCATCAGTTTAAGATTTTATTTGATATCTATCTTATATATACATTTATACGTAATTTCCGGGACATTTTACTTCCTGTAGTTTAATCTATATTATGTGAATTTTGAACTCAATTTATATTTTTTTTAAACTGAAAATTGATATTATGATTGAAACTATCAAATTTTACTTTTCTCTTTAATTTTTTCTTTTAATTCCCAGTAATTTTTTTTTTTAAATCTATTTTAATCCGGTATCGTTCCCCATAAATCTTGACAATTCATAAACAAAGCTTTACTCTTTATTAACTTAATTTCGCCGAATTTTTTGTTTATATGCTAAAGTCTCTTAAAGTGACATTATCATTATTAACTATAATGTTTTAAAGAAAACTGTTATCACTGCGATTAAATCCATTATTCGTTCTTATTTGTTTAATCTATTTTTATCAATAATGGGCCAATGGGTTTAGTTATCATAAAAATAAAACCTATATACAATTCTTAGATTTTTACTTGACTAAAATCTTATCGCTTTTCTTTATTTAATACAATAAGCAATGAATTATTGTTAGGTAAGGTAGATTAAAACTAATTGCAATCAAAACAAAACTAAAACCTTTAAAGTGCTTTTGAATCCATTTTGTGAATTACGAAAATATTAAAACAATATCCCTCAACATAAAAATTTTTCAATTTTAAAAATTTTCAAATTTAAATACAATTATTGCCTAAATAACCAAAACTTAAGTTAATAAATAGACTTTTTTAGAATTGTGTGAGCATTAAATTCCATATAATGAAAAAATATAAAAATCAGTGAATTAAAATATCTACTTTATAATAAACAAATTAACTGTGAATTGCAAACTTAAAATCGCATTAAAAACTCGTGTTTTAACGCTGATATTATTGAGTTTCTTCAAAACTGGTTTAAATGCAAAGCAGGTTAATATTGTTTTCGAGTTTTATATTTTTTTCAAAAATTTGATACAGAAAACTTTTTATTTTCTGTAGATTATTTTTTTAATCAAAAAATGTGATAATATTTTAAGGCTGAAACCCCTTTTAAAATAGTTTAAGTCTATAAGACAAGCTTTGAAAAAAGTCAATAATGGCCATATCTATAATGGCCGTAAAATGTCAGTGTTTTTTCATATGACATATACTAAAAGAGTTTTTTGTTTTAATTTTCATTTTCTATTTATTTATTTTATTTAATAATGTTTATTTCTTATTTTAAATTTTTTTAATTTTAAACAATTATGATACATTTTGATGGTTTGTGTTTTTAAAAAGTACATACATACATTTATTTTTTTAAATTCTAGAATCTGTTAGAGTCATACAAATATTTGTGTTAAACTTTTGTATTCAATAAAAGTACAGTAAATGTTAAAGATTCTGCCAAGAAGTTCGTATTTTTAAAAAAGCACCCAAATTCTCCTTTTTTTTCAAAACGTTATCTTTATTGGGTTCCTTCAAAACCAGTTTTAAAAAGATTTTAAGTTTTTATTTTTTTTTTTTCAATAATTTGACTTAGATATCAATCTAAAAATTAATAAAAAATTGATGAAACTCAATAAAATGGGTGAAAGAAATTCTAAAATCAGTCAAAGTAATTTAATCTAATTTAATTTAAAAAAAAAAATTAATTAATTTTGAAGGTTCTACTACAAAGTTTATTATTTAAAAGTGCTAAAAATCAGAAACAAGAACAATTTTAAAATTGTTGAAAGTTAAGAAAAACAAACAGTTTTTAATATAACATGAGATTTTTGAGGTAAATGAGAGTTTTCAAGCACCATACAAATATTCAAAAAGAGGCTGGGATGCGACCCACACTAATAACTTCCCATCCCGTCAGTCGATTTGTCTTGCTTAAAAGTTTGTAGGTTTTCGTGTTTTGTTAAAAAAGTTCTCAGTTAAATTATTCTTAAAAATTTTAAAAATACCAATAATATTTTGCATATAATGAAATAGTTTGATTTCGAAATTATTTTTTTGTTAACGAGATTTTTAGTCGAAAACCAATTTTTACCAATTTTAGTAACATTTCTTAAAAAAATTATTTCTTATATAAACAAATACAAATTGGATGAATGAAATTAATTTGAAGTCAATATCTTCTATTGTTCACGAGATATCGAAAACCGAACATCAATTTTTACCAAATTTGCGTACTATTTTTTGTAGATTTTATTTTTATGAAAAAAAGGACTGTTGGATTTTTATAAAAAATTACTGAATATCGAAAACAATATTTTCTGTGAAATAAAATAAGTTTGAAGCCAATATTTGTAATTTTTGAAAAGCTATTTGAGTCGAAAGTAAATTTTTACCAAGTTTTAGTATTGTTTTTTTTTTAGGTTTTTATTTTTTGTAAAAAAAAACTATCAATTCGATTTTTCTCAAAATTTTATCGAATGTTGAAAAAATATTCCTTATAAGTTAAAATTAGTTAGAAGCCATTATCTTAAATTTTTGAAAAGATATTTGAGTCAAAAATCAATTTTTAACAATTTTTGTTACATTTTTTTTTTCGGTTTTTATTTTTTTGTAAAAAAACTGTCAATTCGATTTTTTTCAAAATTTTATTGAATGTTGACAACAATATTTTTTGAAAGATTAAAGTAGTTTAAAGCCTATATCTCAAAGTTTTAAAAAGATATTTGAGTCGAAAATTAATTTTTACCAACTTTTATTAATTTTTTTTTTAGGTTTTTATTTTTTGTAAAAAAACTGTCAATTCGATTTTTCTTAACATTTTTCAGAATGTTGAAAACAATATTTCTTATAAAATAGAATAAGTTTGAAGCCTTAATCTCAAGTTTTTGAAAAGATATTTGAGTCGAAATTCAGTTTTTACGAACTTTGAATAATGTTTTTTTTAAGTTTTTATTTTTTATAAAAAAAACTATCAATTAGATTTTTTTCAAAATTTTATCAGATGTCAAAAACATTATTCTTCGTTGCACAAAATTGTTTTGGAGATGAAATCTTATTTTAGTCGTAAAGTTTTCGAGGTGACAAATTTTTTTTTCAGTTTTTTTTATTTATAAAAAAACCATTAATTGGATTTTTTTTCCAAAAATATACTTGTTTTGTATCAAGTTACAATATATAATATAAAATTTAATTTAAGTCTCTAGCGTCATTGGTTCATGAGATATTTAGGGTTAACCAAAATGTTCACCTTTTTTTTAAACTGCTATGGTAAAAAAACCACCCACGCAATTTTCTTGAGAGCCCTTTCTGCATCTTTCTGCCTTTTTATCTGTATAACAAAATTTATTTGAAGTCGATATCTCTTCTGGTTCTTGAGATATGGGCGACGAAAAAACGTCGCAAACGTACGGACGGACGTACGAACGTACGTACACACGCACAGACATCACAAATTACACGTTTTAAAGCTTTTATATCAATAGATATGAAACGTTTATTATGTTTTTCTCTTAGCCATTAGTTTAACAAAAGTGTCACTTAATTTTTTTGGGACATTTGTATTATTGAAATTCGTGTTTAAAATCTCAGTTCTAGAGCATCCAAAGCAAATTCACTTTAAAAGTAGATTTGTTTAATTTTTTAAGATCTCCAATTTTGAAAAAAATAAAATGCACGACTGGGTCGTTAGAACTTGATTATTTCTTCCAAAAAGTCTATTTAAAAATATTTCCTATATTTTAAGATTTTAAAATGTACCTGCAAAATAAGTTTTTCTCAAAAATTTAAATGCCATTTTATTTCTTAAAAACTTTAGATTAACTTATTTTTTTTTCGAAAATCATTTAAAATTTTAAATTTTGTTTTAAAAATATTTTTGGTAAGCACTAAATAAAGTGCTTATAAATATACATTTAAATTTCGTTAAAAAATGTTAACCCCTTTCTGAGATATCGAGTTTTGTAAACAAAATTAGTATTTTTTTTTAAATAAAAAAAATTACATTTTTGATCATAAAAAATCATCATCAATTTGATCATTGACAAGAGCTTGCACAGAAAGAGAAGAATTTTGAAATCGGTCCATTAGTTCTTGAGAAAACTTAAAAACAAAATAAAGGTACCCTTCTGAAGCAATACGAAAATATGTTTTTCTTGTAGAAAGAAGCCAAATTAAGAACACAAAATTTAGAGAAAGTTTTAGAAAAATCACATGTTTGAACCAAAAAATTTGTATGGGGACTGCTGTTATTTTTCGTATTAATAAAATTAAAAAAACGCCTTACACTAATCAGCTGAAAATCTTTATTTCCATTAACACAATTGTTTGGACTATAGTGGCCAGGAAAGACAGACAGACGGAAGGAATCGGGGTACCCACTTTTTTGAATTCTCTACCGTCGTAATGTCATAATTGATTAAAAGCTCTAATTTGAAATTGTTTACTAATGCAAAACTTGCTATATACTTAGTTCCTATATGTCGCAAGTAAAAACCACTTCAATAATCACTATATATTTGTGTCAAAAAAATGTAATAATAAAATTGAAGGAAAGTTTAAGGAATTTAAAGACAACTTAATATAAAATTGATGATCTCTTATTCAAGGTTTCTTCTTAAGAACCTGAATATTTGCTCTTTTCTTAGAAACAATTTTTATGAAAATAATTTAAAGCATGACTAAAGTTTTTTCAAATTCTAAATTGAGTAAAAACAAAAGTTTTAATTTTTTTGACAGCAAACCACTTTTTGGTGAATGTCGTTAAATTACTAACAAATCTTTAGATGAAATCTTTACTTATACAACTTAACTGTAAGCTTTTTTTTTCAAAATATAATGGGGGTCATATCCATTAACGCAATAGGATTAGTTTTAAATTGAAGGGAGTTCCTACGAAACAGCAAACAAATTATCTCCCAGGGGGGGGTCATGACCCCTACGACCCCCCCCCCCCTGGATCCGCCATTGAGTCAACCAAACTCTTAAATCATTTTGGGAGAAAAAACAAAAAGATTAACTACTCCAAAAATTCTAGTGAAACTGGTATTATAGATTTGCGACCTGACTATAGCCTATTTTTAATCCTTTGTTTTACACAATTGCAGCAAATTAAATTTACAACAAAATACTACATCTAAAATTTTGAAGTCATTGCTATGGTTTAAAAGTTGCAGTACATTTTGGTTAAAAAGCATTGCTTGATTCTGTATACATTACATACGAGTATGTACAGTCCCTGGCCATATTATTAGACGCATTGCAGAATTTTAGGAAATAGTTTATATTCTGCATACAAAATAATTTAAATGCATTACAATATTCGAAAACTTGATTAACATAGCTGAAAATTGAGATTTTGCATAAAATCTAAAGTGCCGCACAAATTCGAAAAATTAAACAAGTATTGTAGAACTCAAAATTTAATACGTTTTTTACAGCACCTATTAAATAAAAATGTTCTATGTAAGAACCGAAAACGGTATTACTGCTATCAATACGACAAACGCTAAATATAGAGGGATTCTTGGACATTTTTCTATAATTTTTGGTTATACCAAATGGAGAAATCCTAAAATAAATCTACATACATTTGTTTAATTTTTTTGCTAACTTGTGTAGTTTGTTGTTGATGTTTCAGGTTTTTGAATTATTTATTTTTCCTTTATTGTAAGCCTCCAAAAGGACCTACACTCCCGGTCATAAGGTTAGAAGCAGGCTTTTTCAAGAAGTAAAATCGACATTTCTCCCGTTACATGATGGATTAGAAAAAAACAACTATGGTAAATGAGGGACCATTTTGTTAACAACAAAATATAAAACTTAGGTAAAGGAGAGATTTAGCTTACGGAACTCTCATGGCAAATTGTTAATTGAGTCAAGAATATGCGAAAATAAATCGGGTCATTAGATTAAAAGCACATCAAATAAATGAAAATAAAATGCAGTTATTAGTATTTTGTTATGTTTTTTTAGCTTTTATTAGGTTTTTTATAATGTGTGCTACCACCAGCCTTCATAATAACTTCAAAAAATCTATCTTTTAAAGATGTATAAAGAGATTCCAAGTAGACCAGAGAAATCTCACTCCAGGCCAATTTGATACCAATAATTAGCGCTCTCTTGTCATCGTTTTGTTTCCCTTTCTCATGTACCTAACGTGTAAGCTAGCCCCACACATTTTAAATTATGTTAAGGTCCGAGGAATATGGTGGCCATAAGGCAGCAAGTGGAAGTTTTGGTTCGCAATAAGGGATTTTACCTCTCGGGCTGTGTGTATGGTAGCGTTTTCCTGCTGAAAAATCCATGGAATTGGTCCAAAAAGCTCCCTAATATTGGGAAACACTTATTCCACCAAAGCTTTGTATGCTTTCCTAGTCATTTGGTATCTTGGACTACCAAGTCTATAGCGCCATACAATAAAATTGAGGCCCAGACGATAACGCCTCCTTCTTTGCTATGGTGATGATGGTTTAAAAATCACTACCGTCTCTTCAGGTCATGGAAATAATAATTATAACCATCTGGCCCATCTAGGTTAAATTTTTTCGTCGGAAAAAATAACCATCCGCCAATCATTTGCGGTCATTTCATTTTGCACATCTCAGCTCATGTGATCTTTCGCGAAACATAAGCGTTGCTTCTTCCTTGCGTCATTAAGTGGTGGTTTTTTCTTAAACTTCAGGTGCTTTAAGTGTTTAGCATGGCGAATCACGTATTTAACAGTGGATAAGCTGGCCTTAACATTAGCTTTTTGCCTAGTTTTAGCTGCCGATAAAGATGAATTTTACACTATTCTAAGGTTAATTTGCGTTTCGCGAAGTCTTAAGGCAGAGGAAGTGTTTTTTTTATAATTTTTCCAGGAAGACGATGGTTTTTTAAATAATCGCTGACACAATGATCACTTCGATTTTTTTTCGGGCTATAGCAAAGCATTGAAGATCTTTAGAGCAATAAACATCTATTCTTGCCCTTTCCTCCGCTGTCAAGCATTTTTTGTTTCCCATTTCTGTTAACACTCAATCAAGAACAATTAATTTATAAATTGTACCGTTTTTCAGAAAAAAAAATGTATGCACTTCACAAAACAACGCTGATTTATTCACTGCTTCTAAACTAATGACCCGAATTATTTTCACATATTTTTGACTCAATTAACAATTCGTCGTAAAAGTTCCGTAAGCTTAATCTCTCCCATACCCAAAATTGAATATTTTGTTGTTAACAAAATAGTCCCTCATTTACCATAGTTGTTAACTTCCCATAGGAAGTTATTGTAATGGGTCCGATTTGTCAAATTGAAAATTTTGACATTTCTCGACGTTTCAAGGTCTCTAGAGTCGAAATAAAAGATTTTTGGAGAAATGTCTGTGTGTGCGTGTGTACGTACGTCCGTACGTTCGTATGTCCGTACGTCCGTACGTCCGTACGTTCGCGACGTTTTTTTCGTCGTCCATAGCTCAAGAACCAGAAGAGATATGGACTTCAAATAAATTTTGTTATACAGATAATAAGGCAGAAAGATGCAGAAAGGGCTCGCAAGAAAATTGCGTGGGTGGTTTTTTTACCATAGCAGTTTAAAAAAAAGGTGAAAATTTTGGTTAACCCTAAATATCTCATGAACCAAAAATGCTAGAGACTTGAGTTAAATTTTATGTTATATATTGTAACGTGATACAAAACAATTATATTTTTGGAAAAAAATTCAATTAACGGTTTTTTATAAATCAAAAAAACTGAAAAAAAAAATTTGTCACTTCGAAAATTTTACGACTAAAATATGATTTCATCTCCAAAACAATTTTGTGCAACGAAGAATAATGTTTTTGACATCTGATAAAATTTTGAGAAAAATCGAATTGACAGTTTTTTTTACAAAAAATAATAACCTAAAAAAAAATAAAAAAAAAGTTGGTAAAAATTGAGTTTTGACTCAAATATCTTTTCAAGACTTTGAGATATTGGCTTTAAACTACTTTTATCTTTCAAAAAATATTGTTGTCAACATTCAGTAAAATTTTGAAAAAAATAGAATTGACAGTTTTTTTACAAAAAATTAAAAACCGAAAAAAAAATTTAACAAAAGTTGGTAAAAATTGATTTTCGACTTAAATATCTTTTCAAAAATTTGAGATTATGGCTTCTAACTAATTTTAACTTATAAGAAAAATTAGGAAAAATTTTGAGAAAAATCGAATTGACAGTTTTTTTTTACAAAAAATAAAAACTTAAACAAAAAAATTAATAAAAGTTGGTAAAAATTGATTTTCGGCTCAAATAGCTTTTCAAAAATTAAAAATATTGGCTTCAAACTTATTTTATTTCACAGAAAATATTGTTTTTTATATTCAGTAATTTTTTTATAAAAATCCAACAGTCCGTTTTTTCATAAAAAAAAATAAAATCTACAAAAACTAGAACGCAAATTTGGTAAGAATTGATACATTTAGGCCTCAGCCACGCAGTAAGCGGCTAAGCGGCTGAGAGGCAACTCTAAGCGACGTATGGCCAGGCACTGAGCGACTGCTTTTGAGCGATTAGTAGTTAAAGTCGAGATTGCACACACGAAATTAACAACTCAATGTTTACTTTGGCCATCTTTACTTCTTGCCGCTCAGAAAATTAAAACAGGTTTGGTTGCTGAGCGGCGCCGGCCGCTTAGCCGCTCAGAATTTTGTTTCGCCGCTCGCTCATTACGTGGCCGCTTCTATGTGATTTCATATGTTTTATATTTTTTTTCCGCTCAGCCGCTCAGCCGCTTACTGCGTGGCCGCGGCCTTAGACAAACTTTTAAGCAAGACAAATCGATAGACGGGATGGGAAGTTATCAGTGTGGGTCGCATCCCAGCCTCTTTTTTTTTATAATCCATCAGGTAACGGGAGAAATATCAATTTTACTTCTCGAAAATGCCTGCTTCTAACCTTATGACCGGTAGTGTATGTATACGAATTTTTGTTGTCCTACGATTCGTTATCGTTATTACAGTTATTCTCATATTTGAGTTATTTTCTAAATAAAATTATTACTTTAAAATATGTGAATTTCAAAAAGATGAATCTTATGTTTGAATTGAAACTGTAAAATTCAAGCTTTCAAAATCATTTTTCATCATTTTTAGGTTTTTGATTTCAATAACTTTCAATAAGTCATTGGATGTACAGCTTCCATTTTAAGAAAAAACGAACATTCATCGGAAAATAAAAAGACTATTAAAATCCCTCAACAATACAAACCTAAAAATAAATATTATTTTGCAAATTGAATTTTAAATCGAAAAAATAAACACACAAAATGTATAGGTGTTTGCTTAAAAGGTCTTCAAATTGTTTTTATGAATTTGGAAGCTAAAAATAAATCTGTCAAGCGTCTTTTTTTTTACATTTTTTGCAAACAATTCCTTGCCTTTTAAACTCTCCATTTTGAAGTTAATTATACTTTAAACTTAATACCTAACTAAAAAAAAGGAGGTTTCCACATTATAGGTATACTTGTTTTGAACAAAACAAAAATCCCCAAATTTCTCAATCTCAAAAAACACACAAC
The DNA here is from genome assembly GCA_920104205.1 of Eupeodes latifasciatus. Classification (NCBI taxonomy): domain Eukaryota; kingdom Metazoa; phylum Arthropoda; class Insecta; order Diptera; family Syrphidae; genus Eupeodes; species Eupeodes latifasciatus. Next base: position 153,199,204 of record OV049925.1, read on the forward strand.
TTGAAAGTTTTGTCTTAATTTTTGTTTGTTTTTTTTTTTTTCATATATTTTATTTTAGATCCATATCAACTGCTGAATGCCGCTTCACACCGATTGGTGGCACAAGGTTCGGGGCAGATCCAATTGTGGCAATTCCTGCTGGAGCTACTAGCCGATTCGTCCAATGCCAATTGTATAACATGGGAGGGCACCAACGGTGAGTTTAAGCTCATCGACCCAGATGAAGTTGCAAAGCGCTGGGGAGAGCGCAAGGCTAAACCAAACATGAACTACGATAAGCTCAGTAGAGCTTTAAGGTAATTACATATTTTGTATGGAACTTTTCTCTCAACTCTCATGAAATTTTATAGATACTCGTATCTCGTATGTGTATTTAAAAAAATCTTAGGCGATTTTGTTGTTTTAATTTTCTTTTGTCTATTTTAACTATTTTAAGTGCCAATGCTATAGAGCATGTCGTGAGTTGTAGTTCTTGAAGTTGTATTGTTGGTAAATGTTGATAAAAATTTTCCGTGAACTTGAAATTTCCATAGTTAACGTCATCAACGTCCGTCATACTCAGAGAGTTATTTATTTTTCCATGACTGTTAGACTTTTTATTTATCTATTTTAAAATTTTTGTACTGTGTAGGAAAAAGATAGCCAAGTCAATTTTCACTATACGCTATCCAGTGAGGATTAAAATTTTGCAGAGAAGTTATAGTGCGGTTATGGTGCGTGACTCATTAGATTGGAATGCCATATAAAAGTAACTTGGCTTTCTTGTGGATTTTGTGCAAGCAAACAGGATCTTTATCTGCGGTTACAACTTTCAGGTCTCTATTATTTATGGAACGAATAGAAAATTCTAAGAATTGTCTTGGAAGTATCTAAGGTTGAAATAAATTTTGCGTAGATACCTACGACTACGATATATCTAGTGTAGTTAGTGACATAATTTATTAAGTTTACCATATGTGCAATTCAACACTGAATTTGTTTTAATTTCTTGGAATAAGCAAGTTTTTATTTTTTTTTTTAATCTTTACAGTAGTTATATGAGGCACTCAAATATATAATGGCCTCAATCCAAATTGACATAATTTTAGGAAATAATTAAATGCAATGGTGGTGCAACTGCTCGCGGAGACTTACAACTCTCTGAACCCTCCCTGTGTGCCAGTAATTTCAGTAATGAAAGGGACCTACAATTTTTATCTCGAATACGAAAGGCTAATTTGAGAAGGTACTTTTCATGGCAAGAATTAGTCTTGGAAGATTTGTCAATTCCTCGCAATAGTCAATACTCTTTTAAAAAAAAATGAAGGTTGCACAGACAGAAATTGAATACAAGACCTCTGACGTGAAAGTCCTATGTACTTACTAACCATCATACATTTTAGATTAACATACCAATCGTTTTGATGAGACACATCACTAATGAATCTATATTAATATTATAAATGCGAAAGTAACTCTGTCTGTCTGTTACTCAATCACGCCTAAACTACTGAACCAATTTGCATTAAATTTGGTATAGAGATATTTTGATACCCGAGAAAGGACATAGGCTACTTTTTACCTCGGGAAAATAACGCATTCCCATGGGAAAATTCAGGTGGGCCGATCGCTTTTACGCCTAAGCTACTGAACCGATTTAAATGAAAATTGGTAAAGAGATAGTTTGAGACTTAAGAAAGGAAATGATTTACTTTTGACCTCGGGAAAACAACGCGTTCGCATGGGAAAAATTACTTTCCGGGGAATCTGATCGCTTTCACTCTAAATTACCAAATACTCAGTGATGGATTTACGCCTAGGCCCGTGAGGCCCAGGCCTAGGGCGGCATAATTTGAAGGGCGGCAAAATTTATGAAATGCTTAACACTTGAAAGCGTTTCTACATTTAAACATACCTTAATGAAAGGCACAAATATATCTTCAGTCTAAAGTTTCGGAACGCATCCAAAATCATAACTTCTGTTTGCCAATTTAAAAATTCAATTTAGAAAATCTACGTTAAATTTGAAATTGCGAAAACAAACAAAACAGAACTGTAAGATAGAAAAATCTCACCTCATCTCTTTGTTTTTGTATCTGCAGGGATCAGTAATACTCATGATGCAGACTTTAAAAATTCTAGAAATGTTTATAGTGATAATACAAGGTATTGTTTCAAAAGTTTATTTCAACGTTCGCAAAAATGGAGCGATTCAGCGCCGTGAGTGGTAGATTTATTTAGAAACTAAAGGCTCTGTATTTTGTATTCCAAGCTTATTATTTGATAGAAGTGGTGAAATGAATGCTTTTACTGACGAAGGATTCCGTGACTGGAAAAAATCAAAAGCACGCATCGAAGAACATGAAAATTCTGACTTTAACAAAACTAAAGTTAGTCATTTAGAAGCTTGAGTAGTAGTTCACGGGCGTGTTGATCAAAATCTAATAAAACAACTCGATGAAGATATAATGGAAACAAATTTTTTACCGAGCAATTGCAATTATTAAATCACTAGCAATAAGAGGCCTGCCATTTCGAGGAAATTCAGAACGAATAGGAGATCCTCATAATGGGAATTTTTTAGGAACAGTATGACTCCTTGCTAAATTTGTTCCATTTTTATCTGAACATTTAAAATTGTATGCACACCCTGGTAGTGGGGATACACCGTGTTTATCTAAAACAATCTATGAAGAAATTATACTGTTGATTCAAAATAAAGTACTACAACAAATTTCTAGTGAAGTGCAATCTGCTAAGTATTTTGGTATAATTGTAGATTCTACGCCTGATTTAGCACATGTCGATCAGTTTACTATAATTATACCATATGCATGTACGTGATAACGGTGAAATTGTTAAAAGGTTTCTAGAATTTCTACCAAATATCGGCCATAAAGCTAAATATATTAAGGATGTATTATTAAAATCTCTAGAAATACTTTACAAGAACTATACAATTTCTTTACTATATCTGCTTATCGTTGGGAAATCTTGGTGCAGCGTACAAATTTAAGAATAAAGAGTCTTTCTCAAACTCGTTGGTTTGCTCCACATGATGCATGTTACGCATTAGAAAAAGAGTGGCCTCCAATAAATTGATGCACTGGAATTTATTGCCGAAAGCAGAGATGAGAAACCGACTACGCGATCTGAAGCTACGAGATTGCAGCGAAAATTACAACATTTAGAAAGGGCAATCCTAGTCGTTGTCTGGAATGTAATTTTAGGTCGTTTAAATGCTGCTAGTAAGAAGCTTCAAGAATCTTAAGCTGATTTATCATCCGTTGTGCAGATCTATAGACATGAGAGACAGAACATTTTCTGAATATGAAGAAAAAGCTAAAGCACTGTCTGGAGTTCAGAATTATTATTGTTATGATACTCGTCGCCACCAGAAAAATGCAGCCAGATAACTCACGGGTAAATGAAAGACAACTTTTTTCTGGACCAGAAAATGTTCGCACAAATGTGTATTACTCTATTTTAGACACTCTTAGTCTACAATTAGCCGGGCGTAAAAGTGCATCTGAAACACTTTACCAATACTTCAATTTTTTCGACAATTAATGTGAAATAGATACAAACGAGTTGAAAAATCTTGCCAATAAATTAGTCAATAAGTATCCTGACTATTTTGAAGAGACGTTAGACAATGAATGTATTAATTTCCATTATCAATTCAAAGATTCCTTAGCAAAAATAGAAGATGCCATGTATTGCATTCCCGGAGTCTTCTAGATGTTTATCCAAATTTGAAAAGTTTTGAATTGATTAATATAAAAAAAAATAATATTTATTATTTGTCTATCTAAAGATTATAACTTATTAATCTTTCATGTTAACTAATTATATTTATAAATTATACTTCAATAAAATAAAGTTATTTAAAAAAAAAATATTGAATACAAATTTATGAAATAAAATTTAACAATAAGGGCGGCGCATCGAACGGGGCCTAGGGCGGCAGCAAGCCTAAATCCGTCACTGCAAATATTTGAATAGTATTTGGATAAAATTGGTATTACGGGAAAACAACGCATTCCCAACCCTTCTCATAAGTTGAGATTGAAGGTTGGTGTTCCAGTCCTGTTAATGAGAAATTTTGACGCATCAAAGTTATGTAATGGTACACGGCTACAGATTACTCACTTAGGACGAAATATTATAAAAGCTATGATCATGACTGGATAGTAAAAGGAAAAAATGTTTTAATTCCCCGCAATCCGATAATTCCAACCGATTTGCCGTTTCAGTTTAAAAGAGTGCAGTTTCCTCTGAAAGCAGCATTTGCAATAACAATAAATAAAGCTCAGAGGCAAACGCTGAAAGTTGCAGGTGTAAATTTGGAAAAAAAACTATTTTTCCCATGTAGCGTGCTTACGAGTCTCAAACCCACAAAATCTTTACGTTCTGGCCAAGGAAGGAAAAACAAAAAACGTCGTATATTAAAAAAATTTTGATTTATAAAATTATTTTGATATAAAAATAAAATAGATGAGAATAATAAAATAGAAGAAGCTAATGCTTGAGTTAAAAAATATTTCAATGAAGCTTCATTTGCGTATATAAAAATGTAGTAACCTATCTTCTTCTTAAAATGTACAGGGTGGGCCGTTAATAAGTGCACTTTTTGTCTCGCTCTAACTCCCGAACGAAATAACCGAGACGCGCGGAGATGGTATCTCCTTGCAGCTCGAGATCTAAATTTTTAGTTGCAATGAGTCCGTTCACGGGAGAGCAGCGCGATTTCTGCGTTCGCGCCTTTTATGAAAACAATCGCTCATACGTGACTGTTCGTCGGCTTTTTCGGGTAAAGTTTGGATTACGCAACATCACCGAGTGTCCAAGTACGAATGTAATCAAAAAATGGATCGTAACATTCGAGGCAACGGGATCAACGCAAAAACTTCGACCTACAGGACGCCCACGTTCCAGGCGGACTGCAGAAACAATTGAACGCGTACAAGCTTCTGTGCGCGAGGATCCAAGAAGCTCTACACGGAAACGCGCTGCGGCCCTGGGAGTACCCAGAACGACTTTACGTCGCATTTTACGGGATGATTTGAAGTTATACCCTTACAAAATTCAGATTGTCCAAGATTTGAAAGAATCCGATTTTGTTTCACGGTTCAATTTCGCAACAGAAATGTTACGGAGATTCCCTCACTTCAATAACATTATCTTCTCAGACGAAGCTCATTTTCATGTCAACGGATTTGTTAATCGACAAAATTGTCGATACTGGGGAACAGAAAATCCACGCTTAAAACATGGACGACCGTTACACTCTCCGAAAGTGACCGTTTGGGCCGGAATAGCCAAGTGGGGGATCATAGGGCCGTATTTTTATGAAGATCGATACGGGCGTAATGTTACTGTTAATTCAGAGCGTTATGTTTCGATGCTTAGAGATTTTTTAGCTCCAAAACTGCAAGAATCGAGTGGTTACACTATTCACACCTGGTTCCAGCAAGATGGCGCTACCTGCCATACAAGTAACGACTCTCTGGAGGTCGTTAGAGAAATGTTTCCTCGAAGGTTGATATCGAGGAGGGGTGATATTGCTTGGCCACCCAGGAGCCCTGACTTAACGCCACCGGATTTTTTTATGGGGCTACCTCAAGAGTAAGGTGTACTCTAATAATCCTTCAACGACGGCTGAATTAAAAGCGAACATTGAAGAAGAAATCCGCTTAATCACTCCGCAACTTTTGACAAAAGTGTTCCAAAATCTCAGAGTCAGATTGGAAGAGTGCTGTAGGCGAAATGGACAATATTTGGATGATTTAATTTTTAAAAAATAAAAATTCATTTCGTTTTGTATAATTTAAAATAAATATTTCATTTAAAAGCGCTACAGTTGTATTAATATAATTTTTTTTTAAGTGCACTTATTTACGGCCCACCCTGTTAATTGGGACACTATGGCGTATGTGTAATATTTTATTCTAAGTATTTTTCAAAATTTTATATTTTCGAAGAACCGACCCTAGAATCATTCGACTCATGAGCTTTGTCATTCAAACGTTACTGAATTAATTAATGTGACACAAAATAAAGAAAGTACACATGGGTTGTCTTAAAAAATGTGAGGTCATTTCTGATACACTTTTTCGACAGTAATTAAAGTCATGGAGTTCAAAGCTATACAATTATACTCAAACTTTAATTCTCATCAAGATAAATATTGAAAAATATGAGGTTTTCTAATTTAAAATACTAATTTTAAATGCTCCTGTCGACAATTATTTGAAACACTCAGAATTTTTTGACCGGCTATGACTCAGCTCTTACGAGGTATAAATAAAAATAAACGTGTAAATAAAAGTTCAAAAATAATTAAAAATAGGGTTAATATTTTTTTTAAAAAAGGCCGCATGTGATTGGCGACCCCATTTTAACAAAAGAAGTAGTAAACATATTTTTCATCATAAAATTTCGTTTTAATAGAGTTTGAAACAGAGTTGCAAAAATTCCAATGTCAATTCAATGCATTACTCAAAATTTTTTTAATGGATATTGTTCTTGACTGAAATAAAATATATAATGCTAATTGTACATCTATAAATTACCCATTAAAAATTTAATTTATTGCCATCAATATTAAACTAAAAATTAAAAATTATTTTATTGCAAGTTTTATTGAATTAGTAAATAAATGTTATTTTATTGCAAGCTTAATTGAATTAAAATTAAAAAATAACTTCTATTCAAAATGAGGTACAATTTTTTAATTCAATGCCTAGTGGGAATTTATTCAATTATTTCCATTTATTTCAGTTAATATTCGAAATCTTGACGTAAAAATGTCCCAGGTTGAAGATTGACTGATACTAACAAATAAATTTTGAAAAAAATCGTTTTTCGGTCGAACAATAATAATAATAAATTATAATATTTGAATAATTGTTGTTTTTTGTGTTATAATTGCGTGATAACCGTAAGTCATAACATTAATCAGGTTAAACATTTTGGAAATAAAAACTTAAAGTATTTTAATTAATAATTGAGAATAAAAATAAAATCAAAATACGTATTTTTATTTTAAAAGTTTTGCATTGGAAAATAATATTTTAATTTGATAGAACACAATTAAAAAATAACATTAAATAATTAATGCCATACGGTAACATTGAAAAATAAAATTTAATAAATAATTAAAAAAAATAGAATTAAAAATTGAAAAATATTTTCTAATTAATTCAAAATGCATTATAAAATTCAATGCATTATTTGCAACTCTGGTTTGAAAGTGCTTTTAGGACAAAATAAAGAGCATCCTGTCAAAAAGTGTCAAAAAACTGAAAAAAATAACCAATTGCAAACAGAAAATTAAAGAACGCAGCAATTTTTTAAACGTTATCATTTTTAAGACTAGCTATTACGGCAGTCAAAAGATTACCTGATAAAAATTATATTTAAAAGTTTAAAAAATAAATAAAATTAAACTTAACATCGGTACCAAAAAAGTAGTTATTTCATAACTTTTTCAAGATATTCACTGTAAGAGGAACAAAAATGGACAAAATTATTTCAAAAGAACTATTCGGAACTATGTTTACAGAATTTTACTTGTATGTAGAATAAAGTACATAAATTCAATATTCCGAGAGGTGTGTTTTTAATCCTTTATTTTACACCAAAATATATTTTCGATGTTTTTTTGTGAAAACTTAAAACTTATTATTCTCAAAATTAACACTTACGATTTTCCTCAGACTTTAGAATTCTTTGTTCAAGTCATCTTTTTTCGGGGATCTCTTTTCTTTAAACAAAAATAAAAAATAAAAAAATAAAGTAAACCATTTTTTTCACTCGAGTTTTTCAATAAATAATTTATTGTGAAACCAAGTAGATTCCTTTAGTATTGAACAAACACATATAAATAAAAACGTTGAAATCCAGTTCTCAGAGTAAATAGCTTTCAATGCTCAGGAGATAAAGCTTCGATAGACGGTTTTGTCCCATCGTGGTTCGAAGCCTATTTTTTAAAATTTTCATTTTTGAAAATGAGCGCTCTCCAGTGCAATTTGTTACCATCAAAACCAAATACATTCTCAATGCAATTTCGAGGTTTGGGAATGTAGCTCTGAAATTTTGATTTTCGAGAATTTGGTAGTAAAATAGTTCTAGCGATTTATCTGTTCCATAGTCCTTTTCCTTTTTGTATGAGTCAATCAAAAACACAAATTGAACCAACTCATTACCAAGACTAGGCTCTAAATCATCCGGATACACTTTCACCAATGCCTTTGCCGCAGCGTGCAAATTTTCAGCATCCATCTTCTCGATGTGATTCAGGAATCCAAATCTCGAACGTACAGCTTCATAGGCATGCAATCTTTCAGTAAGAGAAATGGATAGCTGGTGAATCACTGGGATGAAGGCGGATACTTTGTATTTTTCCTTGGGTGACAGATTTGCGTCTTGTGCTTTCCCGCAATCGAACGGATTCAACCTCACATTTCTCGTTCTGGTGCGGGTGCGTGATTGTACATATTCATCAGTATGGAATATTTTTTGGCTACTTCCTCGTATTTATGAAAATCATTTCGTTTGGATTCCACGAATGATTTCAATGATTCTAGTGCACGCATTGCCGATTCAAGAATCATTTTCGGGTCTTGCAACAACTTGTTTGTAGTGTTGAATCGCTACAAGATATCGTTCCAAAATGTTGCAAACAAAGCGGTTTCGAGACCACTCATCTTCTGTAGAAGGTGCGTTGCTTCATTCCTCAGGATATCTTTTTGCTCTTTATTGGAAGATATGCTGGTTAGAGCTTCTTGTTGCTCTTTCACGAAGACGCAAACTTCATCTGGGAGAATACTCTTTTGATGATCCCAGTGAACTAGCTAAAAAGGATATCAGATATCTCCTTCGCTTTATAAAAAGCTCGAAATGGTTCAACTAGTGAGAAGTAATTCTTTAGATTCATGTGGTATCACAATGGGCCTTTCTTCTGGCCTAAGTGTGTGGTTTTTGTATCCACAGCCACATTAACCTAACCTAACCTAGAGCTTCTTCGATTTCCGAATAGCCATTGACTAAGGCTTTCGTAGCTTCAGCTCGACAAGACCAACGAGTGTCGCTGAGCTTTTTCAAGACTAAAAACTGGCCGCTTTTCTTCTCCGATAATTTCTCAATCAGAATTCGGTGCCGCTCTGTACTGGCTGTGAAAAACGTGTACAAATTCTGCACGAAATCAAAAAATTGAACAGCCGATGAACAAGAGTTAGCAGCTGCCTTTCCCACTAAATTCAGAGAAACAAAAATGTTCCGGTCTCTATTGTGGGGCCCCCCTCAATCCGGCCCTGGCCTAACCCCTAAGCGGTGATCATTCTTTGCATCCCTGATTGAATGCAAATTAATGAAAAATAATAAAAATAATATTTTCCAAGCTTCTTGTGTTCAAACTTGTGTTCTTCTGTCCAAAAAATATGCCTCGAAGATTGACTTAATGACTGGCGGCGGCGTATGTACATACATTCATTTTTGTCTTCTTAAATTTTTTAAGATTTTATATTTTCATTTTTGTTTATTTTTTTAAATCTTTTCTTATTTTCTCACAATCATTTCTTTTCTCACAGTTATTGTATTATATTTCTTTTTCTTTCAGATATTATTACGACAAAAACTTCATGACAAAAGTTCACGGAAAACGTTACGCCTACAAATTTGACTTTCACGGCCTAATGGCGGCATGTCAAGCTCAGGCCCAAGGCTGTGATACTGCAGCTGCATACAGTTCCTATAAACATCTGCACCATCATCATCCCGCCCTCCAGCAAGACCACTCTCCATCGTCATCATCCAGTCTTGGCTATCCCTGACCATCACCAACGATGCCATCCCCCGTCGGCAGCGGTGGCGGTGTCGTTGTCGGCAACACAGCTTCCCATTCCCCGAGTAATATAACAACCTCAAGTACAAATCTACTCCCACCCTCAACGACTTCTTCCACACCGATGTTTCCATCTGGTCCATATTGGCCATACTCACCACCGAGTTTTGAACCTCGCCCACCACCAAATGGATTTAATTGACAAACTTGTTGAATCTTACACCTCTCAGCTTTATACAACAACAATACTCCTTATATTGTTCCTTAAAACGTATCCTTGTCATCTCACATACATATATTATATTCATAAAGGTACTCAATGTGTGAGTGGTCATTTGGAGTTCCGGTACATAATAACTTCGTATATTAATTAGAAGAAGACCTCCCGCATCGTTGGGAAAGGCGGCCAGTCCTTGTTCTTGCACTCATAATAATAATAATTTAATTAGATGCTATATTGAAAAAAAAACCTTCTTGTGTGTGATACAAAATTTGTCCAAAAAGGACTTTAACTTGATGTAAAACGGTTATCGTTTTGATCAAGCGGTAACGATAATGTATAATTTTATACTTATTGATGTAATAATTGTTGTACAATCTTTTTCCTTTTAATACCTTAAACTCTCGAGATTTGATTAGGTTAATTTATAAGATATAGCAATATGTTTCATGTATGTACTTAATTTATTAATAAATTAGTTAGTTGTAAATATGACTGTCCCCTGTAAACTCAATAAATCGTAGGAACATAAAATAATTTTAAGAAAATATAGAAACTGTTCAAAAGAAGTGTTTTGGTATTTTATTTATGTAGTTGTTATTTAGGGTGTTTTTGTTTTTATAAGCATATTGCTTTAAGTTGGCAACACTTTAGATTAACTGGCGGTCATTTTGACAGCTGTCAAGTGGCTTATTCGTATAGTTTGGTTTGACATGTTACCATGAATATACTGACACCTAAACAATGCTTCCAAATTGTGGAAATATATTTTGTAAATTGTGGTTCTGTTCGAAATGCATATGAAGCTTACTTTTGGTCAAATGAATACGTCAATTACCACAACTGCCATATTTGGAGTGATGATACTCTCCAAGTGAATGTTGAGATTGATGTATTAATTTGGTTTGAAGAATTATCCTCTTTAGAAAAAACTTTGTCATATTGGTATAGCGGTAATGTTCCATTTGACATTTGTTGGAGTATTATCAAAATGAGTAACGAGAATTCTTTTGACGTTTTTCATTTCAGGTTTTTAAAAGTCACATTTCTTAACTCCACTCCATGTCAATCCTTAAGTATTCAAAGGAAATCACTATTTTGTTCAACTTCACATCTTTTCTTTTATTTAACATATCAAACATTCAACAACTTTGCTTAAAATTTTTATTAAATTTAGAAATTCAACATAAAGATTCCTAATGCTAGGTTAGAAGAAAACAAAAATCTCTACACAGAATATGTAATGGCCAGAATTATAAAGACTATGCAATAAATGATAAACATTATGCGATCAATAGCAGTTGCCAAAACGATCCAATCAAATTGAATTGACCTTGTTGTGGCTGCAAACATACTCTGTTGATCCTCAAAGCCAGATGGTCCATCAGAAGTCTGTTCAGTCAATTCCTTTTGGGCGCTGCTCTGTGGGTCGATGATGTCAGGACTCAAATGCGATAAGAACAAGAAATAGCTCAACGGTCCGTTGAGGAGGTTTCTCAAGAATGACGGTACCCGTCGACGATGTTTGGCGCTCGACAAGTAGAGTACAATCACAGATATAATTGTTGAAATACTAACCAGCAATAAACTGGTACTATAAAACAACACTGAAAAGAAACGGAACACTCAGAACTCAAGAAAAACTTAGGGTACAACTGTTTTACTGCAACTTACCAACTAAGGGAGTGCTTTGCGCCAGGACAGGAAGAAGTTGACTAAAGTACATGAGAAAGGCTGCAATCAAAACAGTTACAATCCCATTGAGGAGGAGTTTTTCTCCCATTTGAGGAGGTAGCCAAAAGCTCGAAAGAACCATTAGGATAATGCACGAAGCTGGTGTAAAAATAAGAGCCTTATACATAGCAGCCCGACGAACTAGCACAAAATCAAATTTGACGTAATTGTAGAATTGGTCATTTGTTTCGAATGTTGTCGAGACTTTTCGAATTTCCCATTCATTATTTTCAACCATCAAATTAACCTGAGTGCTTGGATACTTTTTCTCGCCATAGACATCCAACTGAATATTAGCCATTGACCAGGAGCCGATTTTTAAGTGACAATTTTGTGTATCGAATGGCCATAGTTCGAAGTTAAGGCTACAAAACGCTGTAAAAATCGCAGGTGGAACCCACAAAAAACTACCATTTTCTTCTACTATCAATTGACTTCCACCAAGATGGTCGTCACGATCAGTGGCACTGTTGAATAGGGCAATATCCGGTCGCCAAACATCATCAGCAGCAACATGCATAGCGGTAATATTACTGTATTCCGAGGCTTTCCATTTGAATTTATCATCTTGCCATACCTAAAAAGAAGTAAAATATTTTAATTATTATTGATTTTGAGATTAAGAGAATTTGATTATTTTTTTGTGTACCATTTTAATCCAACCATAGACAGTCATCTTTCCTTTAAGTTCATCAATGTCTATATGGCGGACTTCTAGGCCGATACCAACACCTGTGGGATTGCCATTCTTCAGAGGTTGAGCAAATTTGTTATAATTGACAAAAAGATCCCGTTTGAGGATATCATTTGCCGTCGTATTCCACATGTTATTGGTTTTATTGTGTACATCTGTTAAACGAAAGTAAAATAATATATTTGACGTTTAACAAACAACTGCCAATTTAAATTCCTTAGTTTATCTGTCATTTCGTGATTTGTGTCAGTTTGAATTAAAAAATACAATGGCTGCGTTCAATCTCACACAGATAGGGTATCCGGATACCTTTTTGTTAGTGTTTTACGTGTAAAATAACAGCTGATCAAAAACAGCTGAGATGTCATAAAAGTAATCCAAAGGTATCCAAGAATTTCTGGGGTATGTAGGTATCTGACAGAACAGCTGATTCAACACATGGTTGAATTTCAAGAAACTTGAAAATCGATTTCAGCTTTTTGTATTTGTTGGTAAACAAAAAGATACAAAATATTAGTTGAAGTTGTATTTGAGGATGTTCTGTACATAATAGACGATGAAGAAAAATGATGATCTGTTTTTTTAAACTTCAAAATTGACTTATTTTGTTCTTGTTTAGTAGATAACCAATTTTTGTGAACAGCTGAAAGTTGTTTTTATTTTTTGACAGCAATCTCAATACAGCTATGCAACTCGTTCAACAAGGTATCTAAAAATCCACCTATCCAAGATACCCTATCCAACACGAGATTGAACGCAGCCAATGCATGGAAAAAACGGCTTAGGCCGTGGATTAAATGCAAAAAAAGTGACGTTTACCAAGCTGAATAAAATATATGTATATAGTTGAGCGATGGGACGAGACCCATACAATCGTCGACTGAGAATTGTTTTGCTACATTTGCTATTTTTGTTAGTTTTGAGTAAGGATCGGATTTTATGGTTATATTGCATGTGCTTGGTAAATCTGTGATCCGATTTTTGATAAGTTTTGTCAATCCTGACAAAATCATATGTCATATGTATATGGTCAATTCTGTTAAAGGAAACCTTTGTAATTTAAATGGGAAATTATTAGGAAATTCAGAATTGTCTTCTTCCACTTCCACTTTTGTGTGGATGCAGAAAAATTGTCAGTTTAAACATAAAAGAGATGGGGCAAACGTCAACTAGTTAACATTTTAACGCAAAATAGTTGTTGACAATATGTCAGTCAACCTTTGTTTTTATTGTTTCTTGAAGTAGTGCTTATGATAAGTTGTCATAATAATTTTCTTTAAATCACAACTTCCAGTTTCATAATTTTCTCGAAGACATTTCTTTTGAAATTTAAATTCAAACTTAGTCCGATTTCCAATAAGTTATTTCTCATATTTAAATGCCAACTTCCAAGTTCGTTCATTAACTTAATTTTTCCGAGTTATTGAAATCTCAGGTTATTAAACTCTAGAGTCAAGAGACTGAATTTAAATTTGTAATTAAAATCACATGAACTTACAATTTTGTGTGATAATGTGCAGGTTCAAACGACATAAGTTAAATAGATCTTAGGGCTGAAACAGGCTTCAAAACAGTTATAGGTTTGAACTAATAAAAAAGAATTGAATTAAAAGAAATAAGGGACTTAAAGGAAAAGCAGAAGTATCTAATGGGCCAGCTGCCAAAAAAATGTCCTAAAACTAAGGTAACTTTATAGGAAAATTGGAAAGTAAATAAAGACAAAATATCCCTTATAATGAAGCCAAGTCTACTAATGTCAAAATGTCAACTGATCATTTTTTTTATTTTTGCTTTCAACTGAAAGCTGAGCTTTATAACTTAGTGACTTATTTATTTACTGCACAATTTGATTTAAAATTTAGTGTACACATTTTCCTAGTCATATTAAGAAAGAAATAAAGACTTTTTCTTTATGATATAAAACACAACTTTTATGATTGACTTGTAACCAATGTAAGAAATTGTTTGTAGTTAATAATCGTTGATATTTTCGGCTAGTAAAAGATAGTCAACTAAAGTTCTAAAGTTCAACTAAAGTTTGAAAGTAATGACATATGAAAAATTAGCTGTGTTTCAACCTACTGCAATGGATTACGTTGCCCAGTGTAGCTTCTTTGTATGCATTGTGAAAATGACTGCACTGACTTTCACTGATTATCGTTTATTGAGCTGAAATAGAGTACTCTAGTTTTGAATATTCAACTCTATCTTTTGAGCTAGTGCAAGTTCGTGAAAACTGTCAAAATCAGTTGATGTCATTTTTTCAATTATATTTTGTTAACGAATGTAGTTGCATTTTTTCATGCACTTTGTATTTTTAATTTAATTGTTTAAATAATGTATAGATAAGAGCTAGCTTAAAGTGAAGGGCAATCTATGGTAATTAAGTGTTCTCCCAACACTAAATTAAATTTGGAGGAAATTAAAAAAACTAATGTTATTCTAGTATCTAAATTAATAATAATTTACTTATACCTTAAATTTTATTTGTGCCAAATTTAATTTGTTTTCATCTTTTTAACAATTGGCGTATGACGTTTTTGCCTTAACCTACTCTGACAGTTCTATTGATCTTGCACTTCTCTACACTATACTCTACATTGGCATTTTTCTGGTTGAACAAACCTATTAACTAGCTGGCTTGTATTGCGTTAATAAAAAGCAGTTGACTGTAAATGAAGTCCCTTTTGTTGTCTTATGCGCCAGTTATAGCTATCATTGGTTTTCATCATTGAAAACAAACATTGGAATTTTTTTGGCAGGTCGTTTATAGCTATCATTAGAAATTTCTGTCATTGAAAAAAATTTCCTGATTGAAAGCCACCGAAAAACTTTTACTGACAGAAATCTGTCATTGGAATTGTGCGAAATTGGAACACAAATCAGTGGAACGATTCATTTCACTTTTGAACATAAAAGTATCAGCTGTTAAGGAAAATGAATTTCCGTCCGGAAAATAGAAAAATACATTTTTAGAGAAAAATACATGCGTAATTACACTTTTTTTCTTAAAAAAAATTCTTTGTGTGATTTCCGATCGATCAGTATATAATTTTCATTTCTAATCAAAGGAAAACACCGTCAAATATCGATTCAAAAATTTTTCCGGATCGATTTCAATGATAGCTATAACTGGCCCCTTAACCTACCCAATATTTTCAGAAACGTCAGTGTCATTTATTGTCAGACGATGTTTGAAATGAGTATATAAATTTTCTGCGCTGATGCAAAATCGAATCGGCTAACTGTTTTATTAATAAAATTTTAAGACTTAAGAACTAAATTATTGAAAGCATTTTAAATACGTTTAGCCAATTATAAGATCTGATAAGGCCTATAAATTATATATATATATATATATATTAAACAAAAAAATGTTTTAAAATATGGATTTACGTAATAGAGCCTTATTTATCGCTTTTAGATTAACTGTGTATAACAAATGTTTAACCGGTTCAAGAGGTGTTTTAGTGAATTCTAATAAATAAACAGAAATTATGATTTAACATATTAAATTAAATTAAATCAACTATATACTACAGTTATACTTTCAAAAACCAAGGATTCAAAATGTGCTTTCTGTAGGTCATTTAAGATTATTAAATCTTTTTGACTCAGGGTTATAGTTATATGTAGTTATTTGTGATATATTATAATTTACATACAAAATTACTTGATTGTTCTTCGTTTGTAGATATAATATTTTTATGGATTCATTATAAAAAGAACAAAAGAAAGCATAATCGAAAATTATTACAATTTTCGATTTTTTCCCAGAGTAAAAATTAATAAAAATGGATTTTAAGTGTTTAAACTACAAACTTAGAAAATCCATGTTTAAAGTCGTTATCACTTACACTCACACTTAAAAACTACTTTTCACTCAATGACATTCTTCAAAACTTATTACACTAGGTTTATACTTTTTTTTTTCCTTATCACAATAAACCACATTGAGAAAATGATAAGTTCGAGATTTAGTTAATTAAGCATGCAAAAGTCACAAGAATTCCAAAACATAATTATTTTTTTAATCTTGAACTTATTTTTTAATAAAGCTGGTCAAAAATTTGGTATGTCCTTCAAACCTTTTAAGGATTCCTGAGTAGAGGATTCAGCGGCGGAAACAATGGCGCCATGATACAATACTTGAATCAAAAGGCAACCGGATGTGAGTATTATCGCAAGTTGCATTGTGTTTTAATTGTTGTTTTTTTTTTAATTTACAAAAATTGTTTATAGAGCGCAATTAATTCTTTTATAGGAACAACAATCACACCCTCATTGGAGAGTGGGAGCTCAGAGGTTATAGAGTTTCGACTCGTGTTGTACAAATATAAAATAGTTATTCCCGATAGTTGTCGCCGCGTTGGTGGTTGAAGAATCACTAAATCTGCCTGCAACGGGAATATTTATTTCGAGAAACATTCGGATATGTACGTACACACGTAATTTTATCGTAATCTCAGGCTTCAAGAAAGATTTTATTTTATTTTTATTTTTAATAAAAAATGTCAGCGGTTAGTCAGATGTTTTTATTGTATATGATTAAAAAGAAACTATACCGCAATTTTCTAATACCATCAGCGGCGTCGCGGTTGTTGCCAGAAAGAGAACACGCGTTCAATATTCCTGACGAACCTGACTGTGTTTTGGGAGATGAATTATGATGTTGTTATAATGGGTGTTTTTTTAAGAGCTTCAGAACTTTGGATACTAAAACAACACCGAATTATTGTTAAAAAGAATTTTGATTGAATTGACATAGCCCCATAAAAAGCAACAGAGAGGCGATAAGTTACACAAAAGGGAAATAAAGTTGTCATCAGATAATGATTATGACAAGTTGGAACTAAATGTTGTCGGAATGTTTGGAAAACAATAAATCAGTCAGCATGGCTCAATAGCGCTCATAATGTGCCATAACGGCAGTCCCTTCCTCATTTCAAAAGAAATACAGACCGATGCAAGCAATTCTTGTCAAACTGTCAATTATGCAATGGTGATAAATTTCAATGGCTTGAGAACTGTCGAAATCATTTAACCAAAAATGAGCTACAGCATTTAATACCGCAAAAACTGCTTTATGTGTGCAAATGTCTAAAATTTAGAAGCATTGCAGTGGTGGCGTTTAAACGATTCACGATACATTGTCAAACTCTAATGAAGATAAAATGTCAACAATGGGCAGGTTCAGGCCACATAAGTGACTTGAAAGTAAGGCAAGTTTCTAGTATCTGATTGGCCAGCTGCCAAAAATTTGCCTTCCAATTAAGGCAATTTCATTGGAAAGTTGACTGGAAAGTTAGTCAAGAAAAATCTCCCTAACTATCAAGTCAAGTCTACTTCTGTCAAAATGATAGTTGATAATGTTTTTTCATTCAATTAAAAGCTGAACTTTGTTACACTATGATTTATTAATTTTCTGCACAGCTTCATTTAATGTTTTGTGTAAAAAGGTTCCTTGTCAATTTGGAAAACAAATAAATAATATTACTTTTCAATTCAAAATACAAATCGTGATGGACATGCAGCTTGCCTTATGAATGTTTTTAGACAATAATGCTTTTGTTAGTTTTTGTACTATGAAATTAAAGTAGAGGTTTGTGAAGTAAAGTTCTGAATTTGAAACTCATGACATTTTAAAAACTAACTAGTTGCCTTGGTCAAAATTCACGTTCAAAGAATGAAGTTGACTGCAAATGAAGTCCCTTATGTTGTCTGAACCTGCCCAATGTGTGACATTTCAAAACTATCAAACTATAGACATAAACCATCGAATCTTCTCATGTAGCTAAAAAAGGCACCCTATAGAAACGAGCTTACTCAATTTTGTTTATGTACTAGGTACTTTTGATTATTAGATTGTGGTATACTGCCTGCAATAATTGTGCTATTATTCAATTTAAAATATTTTGTCACCTATGCATTTAAGTCCTTATGATTGCACATAAAGCAATTTCTATTAAAATTATATAAAGGGACGCTCAATGCGGGTTTGCCAATTAAAGTTTAATGTCTGAAAAGATACTTATGTACGTACGTATAATATTTAAACTAAAAATAGAGCTCTTAGAGAGATGTGTATTTTAAAAAGTGATTTAGTTCCGAAGTATGTCTCAGTTAATCTTTGAACGTGGATAAGATAACTTGATTTTTAAATCTTATTTTCTGCTAGTTTGTTGTTATGGCAAGCTGTAATAAAGCATTTATTTTATTTTATATATTATTAGTTGTTTTGATTTTTGACAAACGTGTCGAGTGTAAGTTTCATTAATAAGTCGTTATTTTTTAAAATGATTTGGGATTGAATATGTGTTTTTTACTGAACAAATTTCATAAAAATTACATATATACCGGCAACGTTGCGTATTGGGCACTGTACAATAAAAACCAATGGTGTTGAACAGTGAGCTAAATAATGTTACTCGAATGAGCAATTTTGCTCAGTGTGATGTAGTCCTAATTAAAGTGAAGTTTTGTGTTGGAAAAATTAAACTATTATTATACAAATTTGTATTTCATCCATAGACAGTGTTTACATTGGATTCTTTTTAACCGATTCATTTTGACATTTCATCATTTTCTCTCACTTCCACTCATTTTTAAAAGGTGCAAAGTAGATACACTAATGAAACGTCAAAAAAGACATTGCAATAAGAACACATGTTTATATGAACAGCGTCATACAAGAAATTATAGGAATTTGTATATCCATAATCTTTTATGAATTCACGAAGAATTTTTATTGTTATGATCTTAAACCAATTTGATTATGGGGACAGATGTTTTTACCATATTGTATAGCAAATAAAATAGGAAAATAATTTAAGTTAATGGAAAATCAACTAAGATTTGTTTTATTTCCAAAACTTGTTTGGTAATTTTGTTTTATATTCCCTTGGGAGTTCCTATAAAAATAATTTTCTAATAAAATAAGAAACTCTGAGAATTAAATGATTTTTTTATAAAAATAAATACCTATTTTTTGTTAAAACATTAGCTCTTGGAGCCGAGGAGAAACTTTTGAGGGACCTCTTTGTTCACTATGATGCAACTGTCCGCCCCTCCGGTCCTGACCATACAATTATTGTTGACATTTCCTTCGAATTAAATCACATTGATTTTGATGATTCAAAGGGTTTGTTTACTGCTTCTGCACATTTTATAGCGGTAAGTTATATCCGTAAGCGTATATAGTTTTGAATTCAATACAAATTTCCTCCATGTTTTCATTTTTTTAAGGAATGGGAAGATCCTAAACTAAAATGGAAACCATCCGAACATGGCAATGTGACATTAGTGCATCTGAAAAAGAGCAATGTATGGATACCTGACATATCACTGTACAATAGCGTTGGCAATAAAGCACTTGACATTTTCTCAGATAACGGCGTCATCGAATTGGAGAATAATGGACTTATTCTTTGGTCAATGAATGTTCAAATGCAAACACTATGTGATTTGGACATGTTCCGTTGGCCATATGACACTCACAAATGTGTCTTTAAACTAGGTTCATGGACGTACGATGGACTTCATTTGAATTTATTCCATTCGGACAAACTAGATACAACTCAGAGTTTTACGCAAAATGCTGAATTTATTGTTACAAACTTCACAGCAGATCGAGAGATAGTATATTATGGTTGCTGTCCGGAGCCGTACATAGTTTTGAATTATTTCATAGAGTTTACAAGAAGGTCTTCAGCTTTTGTATCGGTTTTTGTGATGCCTGCTTTTTGTGTGGCTATAATGACTTTGGGTGCTTTTTGGTTGCCACCACATAGTGGTGAAAAAATTATTTTAAATGCTATCACTCTTATTGTAATCACAATGTATCAGCTTTATTTCATTGCAAATCATTCGACCTTTTCATTGAGACTTCCATTGATTGGTAAGATAGTTATGATTTCAATGACTTGAGTTTCTATAGTTTTGATCGAATTTTATTTTCAGCAATTTTCTACAGCTTAAGTTTTGTTCTTGTTTCACTGTCTATGATTATATCCGTTCTTGTGTTGGCATCATCCAGATCCCTTTGTAAGGGACAATTACCACCAGGATTGAGTAAAATATTAAAGAGCCGAATAGGTTTGATGTTTGGGCCCACAAACGATTCGAAGAAACTTGACCAGACAGAATTGAGTCACCATTTTGAGGGTGGAAAATCATATGAAACATTTTCACTGATTTGCACCAATAACTCATATGATGATTGGACTTCTCTTGGAATTATTCTTGACCGAGTGTCGTTTGTTGTTTATAGTTGTATCTTTCTATTGATTGGATTAATCGGTTATTTGTAAAACAGATCAATTACAAAATATTCAATATTGAAATAAAATTGTCTTAAATTCTAATAACGGGACTTTACTCGTTTTTAAAGTCTCATGATAAGAAATTAAGAATGCTCTTTTGCTAACTGAAAGACGAACTTGAAAACACAAACATTTGTACCCGAAACAGGTATGTGTATCTGCTATAAAAAATGGATTTATTATGGTAAAACTGGTAGTCTTGACACGTGATACGAACGAGAAGTATGGTTTGTAAACTGCAGACTACTTGTGGTTAAAAGTAAGAAAGAGCTAAACAATTTGTTCACCTTTTTGAAAATCTCTGAGCGAACAGAGCAAAGCTTTAAGCTAATTCTTTAATGAGATTAAGAGCCTTCTAATATAACTATGAAATAACTTGAGCACTGAAATATCATTTGAAAATTTCTGACAAGCTTCCAATTTTATTTTATTATATTTCAAAACAAAAACAGAAATCTAATTTGTTTGACAGTAATTTTTTGTTTACTTGAAGTAAATTTTTGGTTTAAATTACTGAACAAATAAGTGAAGTTGGCTTTGCTCGATGTATTCGGTCATTTTTGAATTGGCGCTACAGTCCGGAACGGACCTGGGCCTCAACCAACTTGAGTCTGCAGCTATCTCGGTTGACAGAAATGTATGCACATGTAAAAAAAAACTGTCCCAAGTGTCTTACAATCGTGTGAACTTACAATTTTGTGTGATAATACTGCCAAACATTTCATTATTAACCATTGTCAGACAACGTTTGAAATCGTCAGATTTCATAATATTAAGCCATTTGACAACTGCTGAGTTTTATTTTATTTTATATATTTATATACAAAATCCTCTATGCCGACGCAAAATAATAACTTTGGGAGAAAATTCGTCAACCTTGTGAAAAGACATTTTCTTTGTTAAAAAGTAATTGGCTACTTTCGACTCATTGGCTTCTATTGTTCTGATACTAGGCAGCTATTGTCAGCCCACTATCAGTTTGAAGAACATCTGATAATTTGCTATATTTATAGCTATAGCAACGCATTGAAACATTTTTGTTTTCATCAAAACACTCAACAATTTAAATTACAAAAAGATTTTTGTAATTAGCATTTATAATAATTGTTAGAATAGTGCGAACATGCCCTTATGAAGGTATTAGTTTCTAATATTCGAACTTGCCAAAGTTTGTAGTAGAACATTACAAAAAAGCTCACGACAAGAAAGCTTTATCATACTATCAGCTGATAGTTGTCAAACTCATCGTTTTCATTTCACCATTTATTATAAAAAAAAAATAAAAATATCAAAATTATTATGCAGTATCAAAAAGAAGAAACATTTTCCCCCGGAGTTCCTAAGGTTGATCCAAAGAATCCCCATGGATTAGGTAAGCCTAATCCTTCAGACAAATCGATAGTACTTTCATCACTCTACAAACATTTTAGGTGATCCCAATGACAGATCCTTACGAAAGGTCGAAGTGGAAGTTCTTATACCAAAAATAATGCGCGATCGAGCAAAGGCAGATCAATGCCTTAAAGAGGTCAAATCCTTTGAAGGTTGTTGCAGAGATAATAGCATAATGATGGTAATAAATTGTAGGAAACAAAATGATGAACTTAAGCAATGTCTCTCCAAATGGTACACCAATGAAACCTTCAAAGCCGAATGCAAGGAAATCTATCTAAAGGAGAGATCGGAATATCGTGCAACTGGGATACCTAAGAAGCACAGAATGGCGAGGTTGTAATTGTACCTATGTATTATGTTTTATTTGGACTGTACAAATGCACTGTAATTAAATCGTTTAATAATATTTTCTGAAACAGTAAATTTGTCCAAGTTCTCAAAGATATCAACATCAACTTCTTTTGGTCGAATGATCTCCAGGAAAAGGACATCTTTGTCAGAAGTTTCAGCGATACGTTGAATTCCTTTTATGTCTTTTGATTCATGTGGTTCTCTTTTGTAATCAACAAATACTATAAAGCTGGCGTGGAAGAAACGCAGTCCCTTCTTGTAAATCACTGAAAAGTGAAAATATTTTGTCATTAATCTTTTTCTCATGGGATTTGCTTTACTCACAAAAATTCGCTCCAAATTTTGTGCCACTCCTTACTATCCAGTTTTTCGCTCTCAAATATATGTAGGCTACCAAGCTCTCTGCAAAATTGCTCTTGACTTTAAGGAATTTCTGGAAAATGTCCTTAGAACTGCATGGAACTCCGTGGATGTCTTTTATTTCAAGTACTTTGAGATAGTGGGCAAGAAAAAAGGACTCTTCTAAATCCAATATTAGATTCTCACTCAATGCATCATCGGGTAATATTTTCTGTTTGATAAATTCTGGACAGCTACGGGATTTTGATCCCTTTCCAAAGCAACCGGCATCGTAAAGTCTACGAATATGCCCCGGATGGCTTACTTCCACTGAAAACCCTGTGAATATTCCAATAACCTGTTCTCCTGGTTCACAGGTTGGAAGAACATTTGATGGGAATTTAAACTGGGAATGTGGTATTCGCTTGCGTTTGAAATTCGGTGCGAATTTTGTTAGATTAGAAATGGTTTTTATTTTAGGGTTTTGCATAGTAAAACGTGAACTTTTAGAATCAAAACAAAAACATCACGAGAAGAAGTGTAGATGTCAAATCAACAATTTCGAAAGCTTTTGGAGGCGTTCAGGGTTTAAATTTTAATCTGGTCATTCACGAACGAACGAAAAGAATTACTGCGCTAATTTGTTGTAATGTGACTTTGTTGAGACATTTTTTGGGCCGAGCTATTTGGATTCAAGAAAATTAGGAATTCAAAGCGACTATATTGGATGGATTGATTGATGAATTGATAGGACTCCAATTAGATCAATCTTCGTGGTGAACACATTCGATTAACATTTTTATTATAAATATAGTTACATAAATAAAAATGTACATTTGAATTCCCTTAAACCATACCTGACAGTGAAAGTGACAGTCTTGTTTATAAATTGACTTTTTTGCAAATTTTCAATAGATTTTGAAAGACATTCGAACTTCGAACTCAACTTAAGTTCAAACTTTTTCTATAAGATGAATTTCTAGTAGATGTATTTTTATGCGACCAAAAATTGTTGAAACTTTCAACTTTAAAAATTAACTATGGATTTTTTTTTAAATTATTCTAGTATGAAAAAATGTTGTCATAATCTATCGTTTTGAGAGTACACTTCAAATTAAAAATCTTGTACTTTAACCAATCAAAAGCTGTTTTTTTTAAGCTCAGACCAGGGAAATGAGCTGTCAAAGCCTGTATTTCCTTCTAACCACATCAGAGTTTCCAGGTTATATTTCTTTTTTCAATAAGAGCTCACTCTCTGAACTCAGAATAACGCCTTAGGAGAAGTTAACACTAAACATACCATAACGGGTCAAATGATCCATTTTGAACTTTTGCATTGAAAATGCACTTCATGACTTTTTCTAAGTAATTAATGTATAGTTGTTATAAAAATATTTTTGTTTTGTTTATTCTGAGTAATCCTTGTTGTATACCGATATCTACCACAACAGGTCATTTGACCCGCTATGGTAGAAATAGGTATGTATATTTAAGTCTTGGTATGATTAGTGTTAATTTCATTTTTGAATGCAGGACACTCCTCACAGAACATTTAAAGTTATAAAGAATTTTTGCAACTACTCTGAACGCATATGCTCTGTCGGCGAATTAAATCCAATTGACAGCTTTTTTCGAACTCTCCTTCGAACATTTTGTGGCACAAATTTTTCTCGGGCGAACACAAGTCACAAGACCTGTCAGCTGAACTAAATCGCAAAAGAAGAAAATTTTTCATAGCGAAATTCTGCCCAAAAAAAAAAAAAGATTAAATCCCATCTACAAAATAAATTATAATTCCAATAGAATACCATCTCCTTAATATTGAATCATCACTCAAACGATGGCTGACGTCAAAGGACTTATAAATCTGCCCGATGAGAACATCGGTAAGAATACCTCACAAGAAAAAAAATCAATTGTGAAAGAAATTTTGTCTACTCTTCTTTAAATTGTCTGGTGTTTCTTTTTGTCTTTCCTATAGACATGATTGCTGCCACTAGTGTGCTCCAACAGCAGGCCACTGACATCCGTCAGAAGACCATCAACTGGCAGTCATATATGCAATCCCAGATGATCTCCCAGGAGGACTATCAATGCATCAGCAGTCTTGATACTGCCAAGGTCGCCTACCTCCAGCAGAACCCCAGCCAGGCTGTGAAGACTTTCCTGAATCTCCTTGCCCATGTATCCAAGGACTCTACCATCCAGTATATCCTCGTAATGATTGACGACATCCTCCAGGAGGATCGTTCTCGTGTCGAATACTTCCACGACTACGCTCTCAAAAAGAAGGAGTGCGTGTGGGGACCATTCTTGAATTTACTCAATCGTCAAGATGGTTTCATCGTCAATATGTCGTCAAGAATTCTTGCCAAATTGGCATGCTGGGGCAAGGAACTTATGCCAAAGTCTGACTTAAACTTCTATTTGCAATTTTTAAAGGATCAGCTGACCGTCAACGTGAGTACACTTTCCAAAAAACAAACATTCCCATTTGCATTTCTATCACATTGGTGTTGTACATTATAAAGTGGATATATATTTATATATGTACCTACTCTACCTATGTATGCTCTTCCTTATATATGTATAAAAGTACTACAATGTCTATTTTGTACATATTTTCTTTAAACAAAACAAAAATGTTATGTAAATTTTCTTGCATGAAACTAATAATTATGATTCTTTGTAGTTTTTATATTTTTTCTTTAAGTTTTCTTGGTTTTCTTTCTTCACATAAAATAAAATGGTACCTAGTAACTTTACCATCATCAGGTTTTGAAGTTTAAACAAAAAAAAAACATATTTTTTAAAGATTTATTTTCTTATCACATGATTTTGATTTATGTTTTACATTTCATACATCTTGTAGTTTTCGGCTTCATATTAGCATGTAAGATGCCATTTGTGGGTAGGAAATTCAATTCAATTGCGAAACACAAATTTATTACAAAAAGAATCTTTATTTTTATAATCAATTGAATGAGGTGATTGTGTGTTGAGTGAGGTGACGATGTACAAAGAAATGTACTTTTTGCTATCACTGAATTTATTTATGGAAATAAACAAAGGCCATCACAAAACAATATTTATTGGCAGCAATTTTAAAATAGTATAATTGAATGGAAATGGAAATGGAAATGGCAATAACAATCCTTTATATTTCCTACAGTAATCAATACACTTATGCAACATCATTTATCTTTATATAATTTTTCTGTTCCAAATAAACTTATGACATTGAAGTGGGACAATATTGACTTACGAGTTAGCATCAAGATGAATGACTACACATTACATATTAAACACTGTTCTTAGTTGTTATTGCAACTCAGTGCCATCAATAATAAATCTTCGGTTCTTTTACGGGCAACTTCAATAACAACATTTGGCAATGCTCTGAAAGAATTAATTGCTTCCGGTACTTTCTTGAGCTGTAAAAATGGTCACCTTACAATTTTTGTTCTAATTTAATGGTATCAGTGAGGAAGTAAATTGAGTCAAAAAAGTACCGTTATTTTCTCTTCTGTTCTTTAGAAATTGAAAAGTTTTGTTTGATTTGTTGCGCAAGTTTGGCCGCATTATTTATTATTTATTATTTTAAACAGAATTTTTGTTTTACATAGTATATGGGTATAGGATCTTATAGCTCATATTTTCAACTAACATGAAAGATGTTTTTGAAATACTAAGTTCAAGATTTTTTTAAAAAATAGTTTAAGAAGTTCCACACATCCACAATTGTGTCTCAGAGCTCAGCAGCACTGGCAAAGTGTGAACTATGGTTGCAAATTAGGAGGATTTGAATTCCTCAAAGATTTACAACAAAGTAACTAGCAGCAACCTCATAAAAGTGGATGGTTTGAGATTAAAACCAATCTTAACTTTGACGACTAACCTAGATTTTTCCAAAATTGTGTGAACTAGGAAACCAAATTTAGTTGAAATATCTAGGTATATACTGTACTGTTCTTGTGGTATTTTGGGCAAGTGCAACCTTATCACGATATTTTCTCTTATTTAGGTCTAAAAATAATGTTTGTTAGGCTAGGCGCGCACATGCAACTTTTAGTTTCTAAACTGTTTGGTTTCTAAACTGAGCA
Organism: Eupeodes latifasciatus; assembly: GCA_920104205.1. Taxonomy (NCBI): domain Eukaryota; kingdom Metazoa; phylum Arthropoda; class Insecta; order Diptera; family Syrphidae; genus Eupeodes; species Eupeodes latifasciatus. Next base: position 153,226,187 of record OV049925.1, read on the forward strand.
CTATAGACTTATATGAGAGTCCGCGCACATGCAGAAACTATTCTGTCGCCCATTCGAGCAACTTTTTAGTTTGTGTTTTGACACAAACTAGACGATCACCTCGATCCAATTCCTTAGTTTGTGTCACAAGGAATTATAGGTAACTGCGCGGACATTCAAATAAATCGTTGAATAATTTTCTGTAAGTGCAAGAGAGAGAAAAATTTAATCTAGGTGAATAAATGTTTACTGTGTATTGGTTTATTTCGTTGATTACTTGTGCGCGATGTTGATTACTTCCTTGATTACTTGTGCGCGATGTTTGGGCAACTAACGGTCGAACTATTTGGTTTCGAAAAAGTTGCATGTGCGCGCCTAGCCTTATATGTGACTTATTTGCACTAAAATCTTGGCAAAAATACTTAGTTATAGTTAAATTCTTAATTTTACTTTCACTCGAAAATAGTGAACAAAATTCAACTCGACGTGAAAGTATTCACAATTTTTAAGTCTGTTACAAGTTCTTATCGACTTAAATGAAATGATTTAAAGAAGAAGTCATAAAGTCAATTCGATAAAAGATTGTTGAGTTCTTTAGATTTAGTGATTTTAAAATCACTGGATCTTATGTATTTTTTGTTTGATTTAATAAAACAATTTTTTAATAATTCAATAAACACTCAGTCATCTATCAGAAAAATAAGTACCAACTGATGTTTGATTGATTATTAAAAAATTGGAACTAATAGACTTGCTGAAAGCTCACGGTCTGTATTGTGCTATCCGCCGGATCTATCCAAACTCGGTTCAAAATTCCTTATAAAGTAAATTCAGCAATTGGATTATTGGATATTCATATATTTGAGAGAATCTAAATACTTATTGGAATCGGGGCGTAATTCCAGAAAATTTTTTAATTTGGGTGCATTCGTCAATTTTTTAGTTTTAAAATCATTCATTTGAATTGACTTCTTTTGTTATTAAATTTGTCTACTTCAAGATCTCCATTATATTTCCTTTGCACTCGACAACATCAGCACATTGTTTGTTTCTTATGTGAGGGTTGCTTTTTAAAAATGGTTGTGTTGTTTATCTAAATATTCCCCAAGATCATTATATATTTTCCACTAACTGTGGAAACATTTCCAACCGCCAAACCGCTTAAGAAACGTTTTCCAAGACCATTACATTTTGCACTAAGTATGGAAACATTTCTGCCAACCGCTTAAGAAACCTCTCATGATTGCAACTTCTTTTGGGGCAGAAAATTGTTGCAAGCCGTAAACTTTCTATTTTTGTAATCAAACTAAAGCTTTCACTTTTCTGTATGCATATTAAATCATGCTCAAAAAACAATCTAAGAATAGTATTTTTTTTTAAATGACAAGGTTTATTTTATCAAACCCTTAAATACACATTGCAACATACATATTGTTAATTTGTTTAATGTTTCACTTAAGGCTTTAGATATAAAAAATAAAGGGTTATTCAAAAGTTGTGAGAATATTAGTTTGTAATTATAAATTATAAGAGATCGCGAAGAAGTAAACTTTGTTATAGCAGGTGGTGATGTATATATTATAGAACTTAAAAGTATTAAAAACAAGTCAAGAAGTTTGATGTTTGACCTAAATTTTGAAATGGTGCAATGATCTATTGTTATTTGGACATTTCATATTTCTAAGATCTCAGAAATGTCCGCGTTCTTTGAAATATAAACAAAAATTCTCGCTTTTCCATTAAAATTTTGTAGCTTTGATTTCTCAACCATTCTTTTTGGCACACATCGCATAGAAAGAATTCTGAAAATACTTTCAGACATATTAAAAATATAAATCGACTAATTTGGAAGTCATTGCATTGTGTTGGCATATTGAAAATTTCAATTGAAACTAATTCTTTTTTTTTATGTTAGCAAGGTGGTTAGGCGCAACAAAGTGGTTTTGAGTACTTTTATAACATTAAACAAGCTGCGAGAAAGTAGGTTAGGATTTGAAAATAAATACCGAAGCTATGTTATGATAATTAAGATAGCTTTGAACCACTGAACTCAACACATGCATTACAGATCCCAACCACATCAGCTTTTATCAATTTTGTAAGCTTGTAAAATATAGATTGAAAATTGAAGACCGTAGCCTATTTTTAGAAGGTGGAAGTAACGAAAAACAAATATTATGGTAGTTGGTGCACTGTAATTACTAATTTTTGTATTCCCATATTTGATGCCACAACTAATTGTAATATCTCTTCAATGAGTTTGTCTCCCTCCATATAAAACAACAACAAATTATAAGCTTTGTATTTATTTATTGAACGACTACAAAATTGGTTTTCTCCTCACAATTGGTGAAACATGCAATATGTACGTCGGAGATTCTTTATTTTTATTTTGAAATCTTTTTCATCACCGAATCATGTTTCTTTTTATTTTGTATACATTTTTAAGTATTTTTGAATTGAAATGAGTTTTTTCTCGATAATTCTACATATGTACATATAATCTCTTTCGTTCCTCTATTTTCTTTCAATTTATCATACAATTTATCATAAAAATAATACGGAAAAGGCACAAACCATATACATTACATTTGAATCAAAACACACAAACTTTTAAATAATTTTAAAAGACAACCACATCCAGCCATTGATTGCAAGCAGAATTGTGTGTGCGCTTTGTATGTTTTTCTCTAGCTGACAAGGATCTTTTGCATCCCGTTTTGTAAAAATGTTTTGAAGTCATTCAAAACAAAAAACAAATCAAATAGAAAGTGTAAATAATAACAATTCAAACCACAAATGATTAAAAAAAAAACATTATTTTTTTTTTAAATAAAAAATACAAAACAAAAAACAAAAAAAAAACCCAAACATTTTACACCAGGCTAAATCCTACATTAACGACATGGCATTGTTTGCCAAACGTGTCCAAACCGTGGTCACCCACCAGCACGGACACAGCGGTCACCACAAAGAGCATCATCACAGTGGAAATCATCATTACAGTCCCTTTAGCAGCCAGCACTCGCACAATGAGCAGCAATCTCACGAGTCGTATCGCGCTGTATCCGGTGAATTGTCCAACTCGTCAACTGCAGCAGGGAGTGCTATTCCGGTAGAGTGTCTGTGTGGTTTACATAAGTTATTATTTTTTTTTTTTTTTTTTTGAAATTCGAAAACAAAAGGAAAAAGACTCATTAAGAATCAAAAATTACTCCTAATTTTTCTCTCTCTCGTCCTGTGTGTGTTTTAAAAAAAAAATATTTCCTTGAACTTGAACGGAAAAAGTATGCGTTACCATAAAAAAAAAAAAAAAACAAACATAAAATAAGATCTGTTAGGGAAAATAAAATAAAATCTAATCTAAGCTATGTGTCTTGTCTAGCAAAAAGGCCGTCTCTTGTGATAACTAACCCACTAACTAATCCTTACCCCAAACCAAACCAAACCAACCCCAACCCTCCACCAAAAAACAACACAAAATACCTACTTTGTAAAAAGATACATAATTCACATCAAATACAATATTTTATAGTTTACCCATGGAAAGGTGTTGGTATAAATAATTTATGAACCAAATAAAATACAAATTCTAATTTATTTTTATATTATACTCACTTTTTTTTCTTGAATTTTTGTTTTCTGTATTGAAATTTTAAATAAAAATTAAATACAAAATAATAAATTTATTAAATATCAAGTAATTTCCCCTAAATTTTGCTATCGGTGTCATTTAGTAAATCTATTGTTATAATTATTATTATTATTGTTCGTTTAATTGTTACTAAAACACTAACTAAATTTCTTCTGTCAATTTACAATGAATTTGCTATAATGATTTTATTTGTATAATATTTGTTTCCTGATGATGGGAATGCAGAGTAACGAGTACATCCAATCGGTTGGACGCTGTTTGCAAATGATGCTGCGCATCGATGAATATCGCTTTGCTTTTGTTTCGGTCGATGGTATCAGTACTTTGATTAGTATCCTTTCATCAAGAGTTAATTTCCAGGTAAATTCCAATTAAAAAATAATGGGAGAAATTTTTAAAACCAGTATTTTTTTTTAAATTAAGGTTCAATATCAACTAGTATTCTGCTTGTGGGTGCTTACTTTTAACCCATTGTTAGCTGGAAAGATGAACAAGTTCAGCGTTATTCCCATCTTAGCTGATATTCTTAATGATTGTGCTAAAGAAAAGGTACAAGATATCTTAAGTTATATGTATCCTTAAACTAAAATAAATCTTTGCAGGTTACTCGCATTATTTTAGCAGTGTTCCGTAATTTAATTGAAAAACCCGAGGAGGCCCAAGTCGCTAAGGAACACTGCATTGCAATGGTTCAGTGCAAGGTTCTGAAACAGTTGTCCATTTTGGAGCAACGTCGCATCGACGATGAGGATATAACCGCCGATGTCGAATTTCTCACCGAGAAACTTCAGAATTCTGTACAGGACTTGAGCTCGTTTGATGAGTACGCCACCGAGTTGAAGAGTGCCCGTTTGGAATGGTCTCCAGTACATAAGTCGGCCAAATTTTGGCGTGAAAATGCACAACGCCTTAATGAGAAAAATTATGAGCTGTTGAGAATTTTGGTACACTTGCTGGAGACATCCAAAGACCCCGTGATTCTCTCGGTTGCATGCTTTGATATTGGCGAGTATGTTCGTCACTACCCAAGGGGCAAACAGTAAGTCTTTTAAATTGATATTTGTATGTAGTTTATTTCACAAAAGTTATGTATTTTTATTTTTTTTAAAAGTGTCCTTGAGCAACTGGGTGGTAAGCAAATCGTTATGCAACTCCTCGGTCATGATGACCCTAATGTTCGTTATGAAGCTCTTCTTGCCGTTCAAAAATTGATGGTCCACAATTGGTAAGTAGTAGTTCATCCCTGTTTTCATGTCATTTTCCCATGTGTGTGTGTCCATTTCCACTAACCATTCTATCATTGCACTAGAACATCAAGATTTTTCAAGAAAATTTATCAAAATATGAACTTTAATCTCTAAAAAAAAAAAACAAAAAAAAACAGGGAATACCTTGGCAAGCAGCTCGAAAAGGAGAACGAGAAGACACAACCCTCAGGAGGTTCTACGATCAGTGGAAAGGCTTAGACAAGTAACACACGTCATCAGAATAAGATTGCTTCTATTACAAAAGAAAACATTAATCATAATATAATAACAAAATATACTACAATAAAGTCTACTGTCTACCGATGTCAACTTTAAATTTCATCTTCTCCCACATAAAATGATAAAAACCATTCCAACCATTCGAATTCTTCAAGGATTTTACTAAAAAAAAAAAAAAAAAAAACAATTCAAATTGGAGGCAGTCCATTTCTTGTTCTCGTTCGCATCAAATGCAGAGAACTTGTTATTATAAATAAATAAAAGTATTTTGTTTGTTCTTTTTTATTTTTGTTTACATTAATCTTGCGTGTATATAAAAAGTAAGGAAAGTATAGCTTTTTTGTTTTAAACTATTTTTGATTATACATTATTGTAAAACGCAAAACATCATTGAAGGAAAAATCTATTTTAAAACCAATAATTTTGTTTTGTTCGTTGTCATAATTCAACTAATAAAAATATGTTCGTTGTTGTAAATTAAAAGAATAAATGCGTTTTATCTTAAAATTGAATATCAGTGTTTTTCTTCTGTCGTGATATTGCATTTTGTAGGAAATCTTAAAAATAGATGTGAATATCTTTGGTGCCAAAATAAGAATTTTTCTCAGCAGCCTTATTCAATTTTTTAAAAATACTATAAGTAATAAAAATAAGCTCTTTATTAATAAAACATGAAAAGTGTTATTTTTCAAAAATCAATGAATTTCTTTTAAGGCATTATTTGGTTGCATTTTTAAGATATGCAATTAAATCAGCTCTTTCATCGGCTTTCTTTAAACCAGCGAAAACCATTTTCGTCCCAGGTATGAATTTCTTAGGATTTTCTAAATAGACAAAGAGAGAATCATCATTCCATATTACACCCTTATTCTTATTAGCATCGGTATAAGAGTAGCCAGTAGCTTGTCCGGATTTTCTGCCAAAAAGACCATGAAGATTAGGTCCAACCTTATGTTTGCCACCACCCTCAACTGTATGACATTGAGCACAACGTTGGATGAAGATTTTCTTGCCATTTTCTACATTTCCAGGTTGAATTCCCATTTTAAAGTCAATTTCAACAAATTTTATTAATAATTTACATAAGTTTATTATACTTTGTTTTTGTTCTTGTATGAAAAGTAGATCTAAGCCAGTTGAAACATTTTTTCTAAGAAGGGAAAGAGAAGTGTTTTTTTATAAGGACAGTAAGACACGGTTAAACGTTCGCTTAACTATCTTCCTCGCTTACTTGCTTTTTATTTTGTAAACTTTTGATGCATTTTACCAGAAACAATTCTTTTACAGATGTAAAATTGGGTAAAAAATATAAACATAGAAAATAAATCAAATTTTATTTTTATATAAATGAAGATATAAATGCCTTCATGTCCACTTAAGCGCTTTTCAACTGTCTTAAGGGCCGGTTATAGCTATCAGTAAAATCCATCAGTAAAATTTTTGTTTTTAGTTTTTGAACATGTTACAAATTTATTTCTAGCGAACGATTGATGCAATAAGATGAATCCTATATTCAAGTATTTTTTTCAAAAAGAAACAATGTATTTAAAGTTTTATTTAATTTATAAATCCATTTTAATTTTTTCAATGATGAAATTTCATTTTACTGAACAGCTGACTGCCAAAAGCCAAAAAAAAAATTCCATTTCGTTTTACTGTTGGTGTTCCAATTTTGTACTGTTCCGATCACATCATTAAAAATTTTACTGATGAAAGCAACAGTAAAAAAATTGTCTGAGACGCGAAGCCTCAAAGTGACATTTAATTTAATGATGTAAATTTACTGATTGTTATAAACGCTCATCAGTAAAACATTTCAGATTCCTCCTGTTTCAAATTTTACTGATGGATTGTACTGATAGCTATAACCTTACCCAGATAAGTGAGTATATAAGAGGCACTTAAGATGAGGCTCTTAACCGGGTTTTACTGTATATTCTTTGACTTTGTAGCTTGCTTTATATGTGAAGTAACCGTTATACACAATTTCAAATAAAGGTCCCACCAAAAATTGAAAATTTAAGAAGTTATTTAAAATAAACACTTATGTACGTATTACATGAATATAGATATTGTCAGTTTCAAAGGAAACCCTTTGTTACAATATTCAGAAAATATGCATGACAGTCCAACGCACTAACCATCATGCCACGGGCATCTTCATGATAATGCCATAGATTTTATATTAAAAGATTTCTTTTATATAAACTTCTTATTTATAGGCTTTTCGCACTAACCCAAACCCAGTTTTTCTCGAAATTATTGGTTTTGGCCGAAACCTCAAAAACTCAAGTTTTCCCATGCATTATTTGTATGCCAGTTTTCTTTTTATGTATTAAAATCAATTTCAATTGTTCTGCATGCATTTTATTTTCACAAATAATGAATTTGAAGGCCTAAACTTGTACTTACAAATTTTGCATCAATACAAAATTTGACAGTCCATGTTGCAAAAATTGAAATGTCAAACAAAAACGTGTAAATGTTCAGTATGAGAGATTTTCAGGTTTTCGAAAACTCTTTGCCAAACATTCGGTTTTTGGTTTGGTGTGAAAAGCCTATTGACTTTATTCATCCTCTAGCTTAGTTTGATTTTATTTTTCTATATTATAACTTAATATTGCGTGTTAAACATTTATACGCTTAAGTTGAAACACTATTATTTATTTAAAATTTTGTTTTCTTTGATAGAGCGTCAAAATCAATCTCGGAATAAATAAATTTATCTGACTTATTATTAAACTAACTTTAAAATGTATTTTTATTGTTGCTGAATACGTTTCTTTCTGTATATCATTGCAATGTATCACTGAATACATTCCAAAATTGTTCTTTCTAGCTACGTTCAGATGGCGCATAAATCGCTTTTCGTATTTGACAGCTACTTTCATTTTGAAAATAAAAACTGGAACTGGCGGCATCATTTTTAACGGATAACACAACTCGACTGAAGTTTTTCCTAAATATTTCGTATTAAATATCAAAAATGCACAAATTAAAGAAAAAACCACCAACTAGAGAACAATTGCCAGCTTTATTGAGCGAAGTTCCAGAACAATATCAAGAACGTATCTTGGAAATGTCCAAGAAAATGATGTCCCATCCAGCTTACGGGCGGCCGTAAGTACCTCATAGCATTTCTTCCTTTGGTAAATTTCTAAAACTGAAAACTTTCTTTAGTTATGATTGGTCAACAGATGACTTTGAACTTGGAGCACCTTTGGGTCGAGGTAAATTCGGTCGTGTTTACATTGCTCGAGAGCGCCACAGCAATTACATGGTTGCCATGAAAGTCATGTTTAAGTCGGAATTGCAAAAGGGAGGCGTACAGAGACAGGTTTTAAGGGAAATTGAAATTCAGTCGCGCTTAAAGTGAGTTTTCCTTCAACCCTCCCTATTTCTGGTAATTTATAACTTGTCAATCTTTATTTTAATAGACACCCGCATATTTTGCGTCTTCTCACTTGGTTCCATGATGAATCCAAGATCTACTTGGCTCTAGAAATTGCTTCAGAGGGTGAGCTTTACAAACATCTCCGAAACGCCCCAGGTCATCGTTTCGATGAACTCCGATCAGCTAAGTACACCTACCAAGTTGCTGATGCCCTGAACTATTGCCACATGAATAACGTCATTCATCGAGATCTCAAGCCAGAGAATATCCTCCTCACATCTGACGACAATGTTAAACTAGCTGACTTTGGATGGTCAGCTCACACAATGTCAAATAAGTAAATTCATTTTTTTGAAGCCATTTATTTCAATTAACTGATTTGTATTATATTATTTTTAAGACGAAGAACAATGTGCGGAACTCTGGACTACCTTCCGCCAGAGATGGTTGATGGCACAAGTTATGATGACTCTGTGGATCAATGGTGTCTGGGAATTCTGTGCTATGAATTTTTAGTTGGAAGTCCACCATTCGAATCGAACAACACTGAATTGACTTATGAAAAAATTCGTCGACTTGAAATCAACTATCCCAAGCACATGAGCTCAGGAGCAAAAGATCTTATTTCAAGAGTAAGTTTACCACTTTCTATAATTTTCCATTGTATTACATTAATTTTAATTATTTTTTGTGTTTCAGCTTCTTAGGAAGAATAATTCAGCTCGTATAACACTTGTTCAAGTAATGACGCACCCATGGGTCAAGGAAAACATGCAGAAACGTAATGCGTTGTTACAAGGAGCGAAATAGTTTAAAAAAAAAAATCATTTTGTTTTACTTGTCTGATTATACCTAGTTTATAAAACTTTAAGAAAACTTTTATTCAAATGTTCGAACTAGAATTAATTGTTTCTTTTGTTTGTTTAATATTTAATTTTTTTGATTTAATAAAATTCTACAAAAAAAAAAAAACATTTCAAAGCCATAAATTGTCGATATATAATTGAGTTTTGCGTGATTTAAGAAAATTGGGCCGCTTAAAATTACTTTACTTTTATTAAGTTTGTAAAATATTGTTGTTTTTAAAGAAACCCAATTGTATTATTTATATTCGTTACGGTGGGACACCGCAAGGTGGTGTTCTATCCCCTCTCCTCTGGAACCTAGTGGTGAATGAAATCCTAACTGGTCTGGATGCGGAGGGTTTCAGAGTGATAGCATATGCGGACGACGTTGCTATAGCAGTTTCAGGAAAGCATCTTAACACGTTAAAAGAACTCTTACAAAATGCCTTAGATAGACTAATACTTTGGGCTGATCGGTGTGGACTGGGTGTTGACCCACACAAAACCGATTTGGTCTTATTTTCGAGGAGATACAAAATTCCATTTGTCAACCCTCCCCATATTAAAGGAATCCAATTAAAATTCTCAGACGAGGCTAAATACCTGGGTCTTGTCTTAGATAAAAAACTAAATTGGAAACGCAACGTAGAGGAAAGAGTCAAAAAAGCTACTGTAGCTCTCTTTTCTTGCAAAAAAGCCATCGGTAATAAATGGGGCTTGCAACCCAGAATCACGCATTGGCTATACACATCGGTAATCAGACCGATTTTAATGTACGGTGTGGCAGTATGGTGGACTGCTTTAGAAAAAGGTATAAACCGAGATAAAGTAAATAAAGTCCAACGTTCAGCTTGCCTATGTATAAGTGGATCGCTTCGCACGACCCCATCTGCGGCACTGGACACCTTACTCTACCTAACACCTCTTGACATCTTTAGCAAACAAATAGCTGCAAGTTCTGCTATTCGCCTCAAAGCTTCGTCGCAGTGGACTAACAACAACATTGGCCACTCCGTTATTCTTAGTTATTTAGAATCAATCCCAAAGCACACAGACTACACCATCCCCCAACTACAATTCGACAGAAATTTCCAGATTTCTATACCTCCCAGATCTTTTTGGGAGGATAGGACATTCCTGGAAGACGAGTCAATCCACTTCTATACAGATGGATCAAAAACAAAAGAAGGGGTTGGTGGAGGTGTGTACTCTGAACGACTGAAATTAAGTCTCTCATTCCGCCTTCCCAATCATTGTAGCGTGTTCCAGGCGGAACTTTTGGCGATAAAAGAAGTCTTGTCCTGGCTTAAAGAAAACGTGATATCGACATCTGATATCCGTATTTTCTCAGATAGTCAGGCCGCTATTAAATCTCTGGATTCTGTCTCTACAAACTCTATAACAGTCCAGAACTGTCGATCATCTCTAATGGAGATGGCACAACAGTTTAATATTCACCTTTGCTGGGTGCCGGGCCATAGAGACATTCCAGGTAACTGTAAGGCAAATGAACTCGCCAGGAACGGTACAGTACAGCCCATTCTACCACGTTTGGCACGTACTGGCATACCAATCGCTACTTGTAAACTGTTGCTAATGCAAGACGCTGCGAGGAGGGCAGGCACCAGGTGGAACAACATCACCACGTGTCAAGTCACAAAAAACATCTGGCCAACACTGGATTTAAAACGTTCAAGGTGCTTGCTCTCTCTAAGCAGATCGCATATAAGCTCGATAATAGGTGTCATAACCGGACACTGTCTAATAGGAAAGCACGCCATGAGATTAGGCGTATTCTCAAATGACTTCTGCAGAAGCTGTATGGACGAGGAAGAGGAAGAAACAGTTCTTCATCTTCTCTGCACATGCCCTGCTCTGGCTCGAAAACGCAAGAATTACCTAGGAGAATTCTTCTTTAACGATCTAAACGATCTAAATCATATCGGCATAAGCAGCCTCTCACGTTTCGTAAGAGACTCAAACTGGTTCCATTGAGCTTAGGAAGAAACCTCAAGATTCATGTGGTATCACAATGGGCCATCAAACTGGCCTAAGTGTGTCCGTTTCCATCTTGGACAGCCACTTCAACCTAACCTAACCTAACCTACGGTGGGATTCTTGAGCATTTCATATTTTGGGTAATTTTGAAGATTTTTAAAGTGAAGAGGTGCATTTTTAGCTGAGTTTGCTCCACTGTTGGCATATTCATTTCCGCATATTCCAAAACGAACAAAAAACGATATTAGTATAATGTTTTTGAAGTTTAAATTTTTTTTGCGTTTGCGTTGCGAATTGCAATTGTTACAAGAGATGTTGGAGCACATAATGCATGTTTCTGGAGAAATTGCTGCAACTTTAGTCGCTTGAAGAATAACGAATGCTTCTTCTGTAAAATCCGCGGGAATACCAATGCTAATTGTAGACCCGTTCTAATCGGTCACCGCATAAGATGTGTCCGGCGCTTAAAATCCATCGGCGAATATATGTAAATCTTCATATAATTGATTTAATAGTAGGTTCTAGAAATATATTAAATTTGTTTAACAGTTGTGTTCTGCTAAAAATTTATGTGAAAATCAATATTCTGCCGCGAACCTCATAAGGCCCCTGTTCTCCAATAAAAAGATTTTTTTTTTAAAAAAGACGTTGGGATGCCACCCACACTGAAAAATTCCCATGGTTTCCTTTTAAACTTTGAAGTCTAAATTTCTGTAAGAGATTTAAAAGAAAATTCTTAGGACTAGATAGATAGATACATTCTTTATTTCATATTAGGGTTTTACAATATAACTTAAGAATAAGGACATGGCAATACTGCCGTCTGCCTGAGAGTACATTTCATAATAAAAAATGAAAAGAAAAATATATAAAAAGATCAATGTAGAAATTAATAAATAGGTTAATGAAATAATAACAAAATAAGTACAGAAATAACATTTAAAATAATAAGCTGTACGAGGTGTGTTCAAAAAGTATCCAGAATGTTTAAATTTCGCGGGTCTGGAGAGTTCGAAGGTCAACATTTTTTTTTATTGTGTTGGTATACATGCTCCTAAAGTATGATACAATTTTCAGCTATATTCAGATTCACTGTTTACTTTGTCTGTGGTAGTTGCTAAGGTTTGACGTGTTTTTATGAGCTCGGCGATTTTTGCTGAAACTGCTGAATTTTGACAAAAAAAAAAACAATCGCATGAACATCGCTCAGGAGCTGTCAAATGACGTCAACGACGATCCAAGTTTGCTTGAAAGGGTCATAACTGGTGATGAAACATGGGTGTACGGTTATGATGTCGAAACCAAAGCACAATCGTCCACCTGGAAGCATCCAACGTCACCAAGAGCGAAAAAAGCACGTCAAGCTCGTTCAAATGTGAAGGTTTCCCTTACTGTTTTCTTCGATTATAATGGCATAGTGCATCAAGAGTTCTTACCACAAGGTCGAACGGTTAATAAGGAGTATTACCTTGAAGTTATGCCACGTTTGCGAGAAGCAATCCGAAAAAAACGCTCAGATTTATGGAAAAACAATTAATGAAACACTATAACGCACCTGCTCACTCGTCGTTGCTTGTTCGTAATTGTTTGGCCAAAAACAATACCGTAATCATGCCCCAACCTCCATATTCACCAGATATGGCTCCGTGTGACTTTTTCCTGTTTCCAAAGTTGAAGAGACCCATGAAAGGACGGCGTTTTTCCTGGATTGAAGAAATAAAGGCAAAATCGCTGAGAATGCTCAAGGACATATCAAAAAGTGAATATCAAGAGTGCTTCGAAGATTGGAAAAACGCTGGCATAAGTGTATTATATCTGGAGGGGACTACTTTGAAGGGGACCACATAGATGTAAACGAATAAATAAATATTTTTTTGAAAAAAACGAAAATTCCGGGTACTTTTTGAACACACCTCGTATATCAATTTTAAACAATAAATCTAAAACGATTTTCAAATTTTTGAAAGTTAACATTATTTAAACAATTTTAAAGAGATTTTTAAACACAAAAAAAAAAAAAGATCAATAAAGAAAAAAAGATTCCATTTAGATATGCATATAAACATTTTCCAATTTTAAAGTGATTTGAAACACAAAAATAATAAACAGTTTTTGAATAGTTAAAAGGTTGAATAATAAAGCTTCACATAATTAGAAGTTACAAGAAACAGTTTCGATAATTAAGAGCTTGTTCACAAAACCCATACAGGCTTGTCCACCCTGCCAATCCGTTCAGAATTCCTATCAATTGTATTCTGGAGAGAATGGGCAGGTTCAGACAACATAAGGGACTTCATTTGCAGTCAACTTCATTCTTTGAACGTGAATTTTGACCAAGGCAACTAGTTAGTTTTTAAAATGTCATGAGTTTCAAATTCAGAACTTTACTTCACAAACCTCTACTTTAAGTGCATTGTACAAAAACTAACAAATGCATTATTGTCTAAAAAACATTCATAAGGCAAGCTGCATGTCCATCACGATTTTTATTTTGTATTGAAAAGTAATATTATTTATTTGTTTTCCAAATTGACAAGGAACCTTTTTACACAAAACATTAAATGAAGCTGTGCAGAAATTAAATAAATCATAGCGTAACAAAGTTCAGCTTTTAGTTGAATGAAAAAATATGATCAACTATCATTTTGACAGAAGTAGACTTGACTTGATAGTAAGGGAGATTTTTCTTGACTTACTTTCCAGTCAACTTTCCAATAAAGTTGCCTTAATTGGAAGGCAAATTTTTGGCAGCTGGCCAATCAGATACTAGAAACTTGCCTTACTTTCAAGTCCCTTATGTCGCCTGAACCTGCTCAATGACAATTGATCATATTTTTTAATTCAACTAAAAGCTGAACTTTATTACTCAATAATTTATTTTTTTATCTGCACAACTTCATTTAATGCTTTCTGTAAAAAGGTTCCTTGTAAATTTGGAAAAGAAATAAGTAATATTTCTTTAAAATACAAAATACAAATCATGATGGACTTGTAGCTTGCCTGAGGAGTGTTTTGTAGAAAATAATGATTTTGGTAATTTTTGTACTATGAACTTGAAGTAGAGGCTTGTGAAGTAAAGTTCTGAATTTTGAATTCATGACACTTGAAAAACTAACTAGTTGCCTTGGTCAAAATTTACGTTCAAAGAATGAAGTTGACTGCAAATGAAGTCCCTTATGTTGTCTGAACCTGCCCAATGCTTTGATGGAAGTAAAGTCTTCTGATTTCCTGCAAAATTGGGCACACAGCTATGAAGTGAAAAACATCATCGCGCTCGAATCTATTACAAAAATTACACAAGATTGGTAAGTCTGAACGATGAGGGACATAATTTAAGCTAAGAATTTCCACTCTTGCTCGAAAAATGGTGCTTATGACTTTCACAGGGAGTTCCATTTTAAAATAATTGTTAGCTCGAAGTCGATGATTTTATTTATTTATATAAGCCTTGTTGATGAAGCCGCCGCGCGACTTAAATGTTGAACGTACATATATTTGTTCATCAACCTTTGCTATTACATTAGCAAATATCTCACTCCAGTTATCAAAATTGCTAAATCACTCCATTCTTTGAATGGTGTTGAATTTGTACGTAGTAGGTAAGCCATAATCGATTTGTGAAGACTTAAACCAGGCTTTTGCATGGTCTTTATCAAGAAATCGGAAGTTACTTTGAGGTTTCGAATGTAAATTGGGGTAATACCTGACTCGACGTGGATAGCATGTGTTGGGGTGGAGTTCGGTAAACGAAATAAACGTTTGAAGAAGAACCTTTGAATGAATTCGAAATCCTCGAAATACTTATAACCGAAAACTTGGACTCCATAACACAAACAAGCATTGGTAGTAGCTTCGAACACACGGTATTTGGACCCTAAGTCTATATTTTGGTTTGCAAAGAGGTTTGGCCACATCACGTTAAGTGCAATTTTGACTTCCTTACACATTTCCTGTACATGTTTTGCAAAGCTAATGTTTGAAGAGATCAGCACACCCAAATACTTGAATTCATGTACTACCTCTATGCGTTCACCATTCAAAAGCCAGTTTTCAACTCTTGACCTCTTACATTTCCGAGCTTCAAACACCATAATTTTTGTTTTCATAGCGTTAATTTTCAAATTCCAGGTGTTGCAGTACCTCTGAAGCTTATTTATTTGGAGTTGAAGAGAGGAAGGGTTATCAGCCAACATAACCAGATCATATGCGTAGAGAAGCACTTTTATATGAGTGTTGGAAATGCTGAAGGCTGCTGCTTAGGACTGTTGCATGAAAAACAAATTAAAAAAATAAACAACAGAGCTTTTCAGATTCTTTAACAAATTTCGACTGATCAAAGAAACATTTGTGTATGTTTTGCAGTTCCTCCATTAACTATGAGAAATAAAATCTATGCATTTTCCACTTATTTTTCAACTAACTGCAACTTTATATGAAGTGGTTTTGAATAACTATTTGGGGCTGTTTGGTGTAACCGCTTCAGATATCATGAGAATGCAGTCGGTACTATTCCCGCTTTTAATTAAATTTGAACCCTTGGATTTAACAAAAGAAAATTTGTATGAAAAATATAGAATCCCTGGAAGCAGCCTCTTTTTTTAGCCATCACCTCACACAAACCAAAGAAAAGTTGATAATCAATCTTGACTATCAAAACAGAGACAATATAATTATGTACCATCACTTTGTGATACTCCAAAATATTTGTCTGAATCGAATTGCAGAAATTCATTTTAAAATCTTCTCCAAATTATTCCATCAAGTCAACAAAATCATTCATTAGTACATACATACAGGGTGTCCCGTAAGTAATGGATAACCCTGAAATGCCGCATAGTAGACTTTATGACCGTCCTGAAAACTGATAAAAAAATGTTCTATCCCAACCACAAGAAAAGTTATATGCATTTTTTTGTTCAGTGCATTATTTTTTTTCTTACTTTACATTTTTGAATATCACGACTACAAGCGAATGAGTTCCATCATTTTTTTTTTGCAGGAATATTTTACATTACTTGTGCCAACACATATGTATGTAGAAGAAAATTATTATAACTGTTGGACTTCTTAGAGAAAAAAATTATTTAACATTGAATTTCAATGCAAAATGTGAAAACAAATAATTTTTGAAAAAGTTAAATCATAGCTGGTATAAAAAAATGCATGAATACCTGAGTGGCCAACTATTTTAAAAATATGCGCGTTAAATGCAGATTTCAAAATGGTATTACTTATTATTATATCTAGAGTCAATAGCAAGTTATTGGTAAAAATCTGCAATACTAGAGTAAATTTAGCAAAAACAAAAGTTTTCAAAATTAGCACAGTAAACGTGAAAATAATACCAAGCGTTGAACATAGCAGATTTTTGATTTATTGGCTGTTTCTACGATGTTGTCCTAATGATAAATCCAAGCTTTCAACTTCTAGGGCCGAATGCATTATTGATAAAAATGTCAAAAAAGTGCAAAAAACGGTTACATTTTCGAGCTTGTTTTGAATTTTACCTGTTCTGTTGGGTTTTAACAAACCCATCAAATATTTTGTTGGTTGCTATTAGTTTATTTGTTATTTTATCTAAATAAAAAGTTTTTGAGCCAGCTTTTAATCACATGATCACTTAGTTAGAAAACAAAAATAGATAATTTTTAAATTTTTTTTTATTTAAAGCAAATGCTCAAACTGTTTTCCACCCACTCTTATACAGGTTCTGCACCTCCGAATAAATGAACGTCTTAGTGAACGTGCAAGGTTTTGCTCAGAAATTTGTAATGCAGCTGCCTCCACACGATTTCTTAGCTCCTCTAGACCTGATCGGCTTGCTGTATACGATTTCCTTAATGCATCCCCAATAAAAAAAATCAAGTGGATTTAGGTCTGGTGAACGGGGTGGCCATAAAATTGGTCCCGGACGTCCTATCCATCTGCCTGGATATCTGGCATTTAAATATGCCGCACAGGCACAGCATAGTGTGCTGGACAACCATCATTTTGAAGCCAATGCGATTCCTTTAGTTTTTGAGGCACTTCTTCCAGCAAGGTTGGGAGATTATTTTGGAGGAACTCCAAATAACTTTGGCAGTTAAAATCTCCGGCAACTCAAAGGGTCCAATTATTTTCCCATTGAGAATCCCAGTCCAATAGTTTAATAAACTAATAGCAACCAACAAAATATTTGATGGGTTTGTTAAAGCCCAATAGAACAGGTAAAATTCAAAACAAGCTCGAAAATGTAACCGTTTTTTTTTTGAGTGAAAGTCAGATGCAGAATAATTTTGCTTCTGTTGCATAAGCTAAGTACACACAATTGGAAGATTTTCCAATATACGCCGAACTGTCAAAAGCATATAATTAGGTGACAATTGCCAATTTTATATCAAATGAGAATTGTCTATTTATACGGTTGGTTGATTTCATCCAAATATTAGACAAATTAGATGACAGAGAATAGAAAGTTTATTTTAGAAGTGAAAACAAAAGGTAATGCAAAAACCTTTAAAAAAATAAAACATACCGATAAAATTGGGTGTTTACATGGTTGATAGAAAATTGGTTGTTTTTGCGAAAAATCTGACAATCGTATGAACTTAGCTTTAGACATGGCCTCTACTTTGGAGTTCTATAATTCTTCCTAAATGTACTAAAAAGAAAACACATTAGGTTTTATCGTTTTTGTCTATTATTTTGCTTTTATTGATTCGTTCAACAATTCATTTTTTAGTCCACCTCTCAATCGACTCAGCTCTCTCTTGAAATAATATATGTTTTCTTATAATTAATTAATTATAACTTTTTTTGTTTGTTTTGTTTTTGTTTTAATATTTTTACATGTGTGTTCTTTTATTGAAAAATAAAAATGTAAAATAAATTATTATAATAATAATAAATATTATAGACTACAACAGCACTGTTTACGACCGACAATAGGCTATAATTCGAAATTATTGTTGATTAAATATGTTTTAGTTATTTTTGTTCTTCTTTTCAATTTGGAGGTTTTTTTTTTGAATGTAATTGTTTTAATTTAATCATTAAAATTTACCTAATTGATTTATGTTTATTTTTATTATTTTTTTGTTGGTTGTTTTTTTTTTCTTTTTTTATATTGACAATAACGACGATGGGGTGTTAAATTTACAGGCTTAACAAAAGAGATTCCCACTCAGAACATAATAACACCTATACATCCTGTGTGTTGCATTCGCATAAATCTCTTTTATCTTACCGTTAATATACATGTATTTATATACTGGCGGTGTTATTTGCAGTTTTTGTGTGGTTTGTTTTTGTTTTTTAATTTAACTTAAAATTTACTTAGTTGCAGACTTAAGGTAAGCGATGAGATCTCCACGTTCGTTGGCTTTCTTGAGACCAGCGAAGATCATCTTTGTGCCAGGGATGTATTTCTTGGGGTTTTCCAAGTATTCAAAGAGGGTATCCTCATTCCAGGTGATTCCTTTCGATTTGTTGGCATCTGTGTAGGCAAATCCGGGAGCTTGACCGGTCTTGCGGCCGAAAACACCGTGTAGATTGGGTCCGACCTTGTGCTTGCCGCCGGCTTCAACGGTATGGCATTGAGCGCAACGTTGGACGAAGATTTTCTTGCCCTTTTCAACATCACCAGCTGGAACTCCCATTTTTTGTTATAGGTTTTATAGGTTCTGTAAGGCTCTGGAAAAAAGAAAAAAAAAAACAAATTATTAATAAAGCAAAGTTATAAAGTAGTAGTAAAGTAGTTGTGATGTTAATGATAATGAACCTAAAGATAAGTCGTAATTGAATTGCTTTTAAGTTGCCTACCTAAACAAGTGCGAAGTGAATCATTTGAAATGAAATACGATAGATAACACAATCGATTGAAGTAAAGATAGTAAAAAATATGTACTATAGGTAGGTGTTTTTGTTTAAATAATTTTTAAAAGAATTTTATTTCACATACTAAAAGAAATATCTATTTAATATATGAAAGAAGTGAACTTGGGAGTTCTATGCAAGTTAAAAATTAATTGATAGATATATACAAAAAGAATTAGTTGGAACACTCGCATTTATCACAGTTCAAGTCTTGCCTACTATTACATAACTCACAGCACCTACTTTAAGTTAAAAATGATATCTTCAAACATTTTAAATTTAATTAGGTACACTGGGACTTTGGTAGTTTGAACTGTTAGAAACCGACCCCCTTATTCAAACTATAGAGGTGTTTGAATATTTGGTACTTTTTTTTCGAAGTCAATATTTGTGATGAAGAAACTGGAAACCAGAATACCAAACCATTCACACAGGTTTGGCAAAAATAAGAAGAAAAGGCTTTATTATATTAATGGTAAATATATATCAAACAAGTAAATTAAGACATTTATAAGGTCACAAACAATATGTGCAAATACAGTATTCCCCACTTAATTGCACTGACCATTTTGTCAGATTTTTCGGTCAATTATCCGCGTGGTTCAATTAGCGAAACCCCGCTTAATTGACATGTCTGTTCAATTAAGCGAAACCCGTATAATTGCACGAGTAGGTCAACTAAAAAATGAAATATTTATCCCAGAAATTTACTCTATAAACATTTCAGTGTCAACTTAATTTCGGCGTCTGTTAGTTCGCCATAACATGATATGTTATGTCATCACATGCCAAATAAGGATTGAAATCTGCTTGTCCTCAAGAACGTTATCTGTGCCACACTAACCAGGTAAAACTCTGCTGGGTTCCCGGACATAGCAATATAGAAGGGAATGATATAGTAGACGAACTAGCCAGGAAAGGGTCAAAAGCAGACACAAGTAGTAGCGACCATTCAGTTAGGGGACCACTCGTCCCGATTGGGGTACTCAAGAGGAAGATAGACCTTAAACTAAAAGAGAAAACCAATATCTCCTGGAAATCCAGGAACGATTGTGCAATCTCTAGAAGTTTATGGCCTAACACAAATGAAAAAGAAACTCGGTATATTCTATCGCTGAGTAAAAAGAACATTAAAATCTTGATAGGTGAATTAACAGATCATTGCGCCATTGGCACAATGGCTAATAGAATAGGGGCATTTGCACCCGATTTTTGTAGGAGCTGTCAGGATGAGGAGGAAATGGAAACCATTAAACACCTGCTCTGCGACTGTCCGAACCTCCAAACCAGCCGACTCCGTCATTTCGGAAACAGGTTTGTTGGAGAACTGGATGATCTAGCACAGGTCTCAATGGCGAGCATGAGGAATTTTATAGATAGCACATGCTGGTTTGTTAACGAGCCAGTCTACGCTAATCGACAGAGTTGAATTGAACTGAGAGCATCGATGCTAAATTTTTTTTACTTTTACAGGGGATCACAATGGACCAATAGGCACCCGTGTACGCAACAGCTTCTTGCTGTGCACACCCCTTACAACCTAACCTAACCACGAGATTTTCCGGCTGTTCTTCTTCTTGGATGAAGCCTGCCTTTAAAAATAGAACTTGCAAATGTAGGTTTAGTAGTAAAATATTTCCAATATTACGTTTCAAAAACAATTTCTTATATTAGAAGGTGTTAGAAGCCACAAACAATGTTTGCTTATGTGCATTGCTTGCAAAGATGTGATCGACTTCGAAAATTATTCGATAGTCTTGCCACGTTCGATGGCTGTAATTTGTTTCCTTATTATATTTTGCTGATAGTAAGCTTTGAAACAATGAATAATGCCGTAGTCAAGGGGCGGATTGACGGACGTTGTATTTGTGGGTACAAACTTCACGTTTATATTTTTTAAATCGTCCAACTTCTTATGACAGACAGCATTGTCGACAAAAAGAATTATTTGTCTGTCCTGCTTTATCATTTCTTGGTCAAATTTATAAAAAATTTGGGCCCATAAATGTTGGGTCATCCATGCCTTTTTGTTGGAGAAATATTGTAAAGGTACAACCTTATTTTTAAAACACCTTGTCGTTTTGGTTTTCCCAATCACAATCATTTTTTTTGTCCGTCCAATTATCCGAAAAATGTCCATGTATTTAGTTTTTCTGCTGCATATTTTTAAGATCAATTAAGCGAGTAATTCAACTATGCAGGGTTCAATTAACCGTCTAAAAGGCTTTGCTACTAATACGGAAAATTTTCGAAGCCAATTTGTTCGATCAATTAAGCGGGATGTTCAATTAAGCGAGGTGCAACTAAGCGGGGATTACTGTACACTGCACTCAATTTATATAGAGAATTACAGTTGAGCTGGTCAAAATATTGGAAACACATATAAAGAAAAATCTTTTTTGGTAGTAAAATGTTTGGTAGGATTTTCAATCGGGAATTGATTTTGGAAATTAAGTGAGATTGCAAAAGAAGACCGAAGTTCTGCAATGTGAGGCAAAAGATCAAAAAAAACCAAAAAATCTCCGTTTGAAATGGCTTTCAGAGCCCGAGCGCCACTTACAATTTTCTACCCCAACCGTAATTTTAAAACTTGAAGTTGAGAGCACTATACTTAAAGATTATTTCTTTTAGGTGATTATGACCATCATTTGTCATGTCACACATATTGGCAATGTATGATTTTGAGTGGTATTCTTAATTAATGGCCCTGAATTCTGTTGAGAACTATTCCATTAAGGGCTAAACGAATCTTTGGAGAATTGTCACTGAAATGCGGTACTTAATTGCTTTAGAGAAATATCAGTACCTGTTTGGCTCTATGAAAAATTTAATTTATTTGATTAAATTAAAAAAAGGATTTTTCAACTAAATATTAAATAAAATCTATCAACAAGTAAATTTGACATCTTCGAAAATTGGAAACGTGTATAATGGACAGGTTCTGATGACATAAGGGAATTGAAGGCAAGGCAAGTTTCTAGTATCTGATTGGGAAGCAACCAAAAAAATTTAACGAATTATAATAAATAAATAAAAATAAAACAACTTTATTGGAAAGAAAGTCGAAAAAAATGTTTCTTGCTTTCAAGTGTATTTGCACTTGTGTCAAATTCTCAGATGGTCACATTTTTTCACTTAACTAAAAGTTGAACTACTTTACTCTGATAATGATTTTCCATAATTTCATTAAAATTTTCGTAAAGAAAGATTCCTTGTCAAACCGGAAAAGAAATAAATAATATTTCATTATAGGGCCCATACACTACACAAACTGTTTGAGCAAACGAATGTATTTTGTTGTTGTAAAAATGTTTGTGCAAACTGTTTGAGTAGTGTGTAGCGATGTGTGTTTGCGCAAGCGGTTTGAACAAAATCAAAAAAATTTGTATCAAAAAAATTTGTATTTTCCGTGCCTGCACAAACATGTTTGTGTGGTCTGTATTGAATTTTGCTCAAACCGATGCCAATTTTCAGAGAGCTAACATGAATAAACAAGAGGAACAAATTTTTTGGACACCAAATTCTATTTTTTTGGTGTTTCTATTTTTTTTTAATAGCCAAGGCAATAATCAAAGCTGCACATGCAAAATCACTCATTGCTCCGTGTCCGTAGGTAGGTCTGATTAGGATGAAAAAAGTCATGCAACTAATATCTCTCAAACATGTTTGTGTAGTGTGTCGCGAAACTATGTTTGCTCAAACACACGTTTGAACAAACGTGTTTGCGTAGTGTAAGGGCCCTATTAGGTACCACACAAATTTAAAGATTTTAAAGCTTCTTTTTGTAGATAATAAAGTTTTGGTATTTTCTACGCGGCCAACTGAAGAACTAAAATTCCATGTTTAAAAATTTGAGTTGGTTTAAATTTACTTTTAAAGAAAGCAGTTGACTGCAAATTTAGTCAATTTTGCTGTCGTAAGCTGCCTAATGCCAAAAATATCCCTTGAAATTTTGTTTATATAAAGAATCCAGTTTCTGGGTGACCTAAGCTCTTATTTAAAATTTAAATACAAAATTATAGGTATTTCCAAAGTTAGTTGATTTGGGAAAAAATCCCAGGGCAATTTAACCCCTATATTTTTTGCAGTTTAGAAGTTTGACCAGCCTTTTGAAGCCTGCATCAAATGAACTCCAAAGCCTTGACAACCTATAATACTTCTTAAAAATCATAAATTAAATCACATTAGGAAAATATTTACCACGAAACTTATACGGTTATTTTGTGTTAAAAGATTAAAAATTAAATTAAATTGTATTTATTTTATTTTTAATCTTTGAACACAACATTAACACAAAACCAATTAATAATTATATGGTTGACTTTTAAATTTGTATCCCTACGTATGTACATACATATGTACATATGTATATCAAGTTTTGTTCCTATTATTCCGGCTATAGCTACTTATACCCCTACAGAAACCATTACTATAATTTTTTCAACAAAAATTAAACCAACAGCTTACTGCTCTAAAATAATTTTCTTAGAAATGTATTTCCTTTAGCTTCTTTTAAGCTGTTAATTTACAAAGCTGATATCTACTTTTTTTTTAAATTTTTTGGGATATTCACGATCCGGTGCAACCAAAAAGTGCCAAATTGCGATTTTTTTTTTTGTAAATCGTGAACACACCTTTTCTAGTCTATAGCAAAACCGGAGTAAATATGTCAAAATTAGTGTGAAACTGACATTTGTCATGACAAACAAAAAATATTTTTTAATAAAATTTGTTTTATTTATTTCCAAATTTGTTTGAAAATTGAATACACGAATTTTCGAATTTTGAATTGACAACTGCCACACTGTCAACTATACCAGACAAAATTGTACACCGTATTCGTATTTCTCTTTTGCAATAGTTCTAGGGTATTGCAAAAGTGTAGCAAAAGTGTAGTCTGTATATTTTGTTATTAAATAAAAATAAAAATGTATGTTATCAAAATGAAGATTGTGATTCTTAATTGAAGCTTTAATGGAAATGTATTAATAGTCAAAATCTTTAAATTTTCAATTCTGAACTTAAATAAACATAAATTTCCCAAAGATAACTATGTACTTTATAAAAAAAATATAAAATCTTAAAATTTAGTTTCTTTTATAATTTGAAAAGACAAAAACGAGTAACTAAATCAAATCTATCCAAGCCTCTTGTTTATATTTTCAATTTATCTCTAAGCGAAGGTGTCTTTCTTGACTATTGGAAAAGCTCGTATATAACTCCGATTTTTAAATCGGGGTCTAAGCAATCTGTAGCAAAATATAGGCCCATTGCTAAGCTTATTAATTCCAAAAGTTTTTGAATCTTTAGTTAAAAAGAGAATATATGAAGCCGTTAAAGAATTTATATCGCCGTTTCAACATGGGTTTGTCAGTGGGAAATCTACTGCAACAGATCTGACGTTATTAACGAATTTCTGTGTGAATGCAGTTGAAAATGGAAGTCAAGTAGATGTTGTCTACACTGACTTTTCGAAAGCGTTCGATAGAGTCAACCACACAATACTCTTACAAAAACTTAAATCATTAGGTTTTCATGCTAAATTATTGAAATGGATCGAGTTATTTAACTAATCGCATTCAATATGTGAAAATCGGTCCAGAAGTGTCAAAGATGGTTTTAAATGTCTCGGGAGTTCACCAAGGCAGTCATTTGGGCCCATTGTTGTTCTTACTGTTTATTAATGATTTGCCTAGCCATATTTCGTTTTCTTCATGTCTAATTTTTGCTGATGACGTAAAAATATATAAAGTTATTAAATCTCTTGTAGATTTTTCTCAATTACAGAGTGACTTAAATAATTTTTATCATTGGTGTATTTTAAATGACCTTTCCTTAAATGTCGAAAAATGTAGTATACTCTCTTTTTCAAGATCCTTCTCTACGTTGATTTTTAATTATAAATTGTCAGACAACGAGCTTCGGAGAGTATACAATCATAAGGATTTAGGTGTCATATTTGATTCTAAGTTAGAGTTCAAAATGCATGTAGACTATATTGTTTCTAAAGCAACTCTCTTCTGGGATTTATCACTAGAAACTCTAAAGATTTTAAATGTCCATACACCTTTAAATCTCTCTATGTTAATTTCGTTCGCCCTGTTCTGGAATATTGTAGTGTTGTTTGGTGTCCGTATTATAAAAACGCTTTGTATCGAATTGAAAAAATCCAAAAAAGATTCACAAGATATTCGCTTCGCCAGCTAGAATGGAATTTGCCTTTGCCTCCTTATAAAGATCGGTGTACTCTCATTGATTTAATGAGTCTCGAAGCCAGAAGAGAATACTTTCTGATTTCTTTTGCGAGAGATATTGTTACGGGTCATATAAATTGTCCTCCAATACTAATGTTGTTTAGGCCATACAGCCCTAGAGCTTGTAAAATGTTTAATAAATATGCTCATTTAATAGATTTGGAATGTTCTAGAGATTTATTTAAAAAAGAAATAATGAAAGCTATTAAAATCGAGTAATATTAAGTAAATTATTTTCTTGTTTTATGTAAAATATAATATTGTAAGAATGTATATACAACATATAAATTGTTAAGTTTAAGAAAGTTTATACTTATAGGCAATAAATAATTTCAAAATTAAACAGAAATCGAATTCAACTTTAGTAACTTAGCAGAAAAGAAATAATAAAAAACTTCTTTAAAATTGTGGTTCGAATTACGGAGGTTCTACTGTACATATGTATTAGCTTCTACAAATACCTATTGACTTCTATGTCTTTTGTACTGGAACATGTTAATATTAGAAAAGTTAAATACAAATTTTTTTATGAACGGGGATTTATGTCCAATTAAATATAAGCAAGGTTATTTATAAATAATTAAAGGACAAGATAATAAATTTATCGTTGAATTAAGATATCTTTATTACACTTGAAAATTTTAGTACATTTACTAAAACAAACAATATAATTTACACTATACAAGACAATCGGAGTTGTTAGATTTTTTATTTACATTTTCTGTTGCAACATTTTCATGATAAATATTAACAAACAAAAAGTAAAAAGCTGTAGAAACACCTACTACGTTGTAGATAGGTAACTACATAGTAAAGAAGATAGTGATAGCTCATTCTTGATAGTAAACGGCATATCTATGCGGAAATATCAATTCAAGGTTGGTTAGATAGTGTTAAGGGCAATAGTCTGTGTCTTTGGAATAATCCACATTTAAATGTTTGAAATTATCAGAACTAGTTACCTACCAGCCAAAAAAAAAAATAAATCAATTTTTGAATTCCTAGATAAGTACCTTCCTGCTTTCAAAACTCGGCAGGTTAATCTAATCTATACCTAGACAGTGCAAAATACAAATAAAAACCGAACAAAATTCCCCATAAATTATTAACACACGTGACAGAATTTAATATGTACCTACATAATATTCAAAAGTTAAATATTCTCAGTCAGCTTTTTGGGTTCAATCAAACGGACAAAAAAAAAACACACAAAAATGAAACATGTAGTTAAGCAAAGGGGTTATGACGTCAGCAATTCAGAGGAACTCTCTAGACAAGACCTCGAGTTTTTAACGACAACGACAACGCCAACGTCACTATCGTCATAGCTACTGCCGATCGTTTGAATTTTGAACCTTGCTACACTAGCAGTGTTATATCACGAGATCGCACAAAGTTCTTGAGTGATATTATTAATCAACTAATAAAAAAACACTTCCATGCTAAACAATTGCTAATTCAAATAGGTATCAGCTTTTATTTTTTTTTTCAAGTCGTGAGGTGTGTGTATTTCACAATCACATAACGCTATTACGCATAGGAAACTTTTTCATGTTCTTTTTATAAAAAATAAAAATTGCATTCCACTTTGGTTAAAAAAAGGGAAGAAAAGAAAAAAATTGATTTTCAAACCTTGAGAATAAACAAGATTTAGAGGAAAATTTTATGTGTTACTAGAGCAAGAGCCAAGAGCTAGTGCAAGAGTACGAACTGGCCAAACGCCAATGCGCAGTTGTCCTCAGCACACTTTTTCATTTTTCCCATCTCTATACCCAAACCCAACTCGTTGTCTTTTTGCACATGTCCAATCCGATGTACCCCCACAGTATGTAACTCTGGGTATGTCTATATCGTTCTATACTATTGTTACGTAAGGTGGGTGAGATGATTGAATATTTAAAGATTTCAGGGTTGAATTCGATTTCGATTTGTGTTTAATTAGATTTTTTAATTGAGAAAATTTAAATTTTTTAACCAAAGGACAACAAAAAGAAACTACAGAGTTCAAACACGTGGTTGTTCTAGAACCAACTTGTTCCCTCTTTGTCTTTATGGGGGGAAAAACAAGTAGGTATTCAAGCACTGCTTGCGAATTATTCATCAACTCAAATCACACAATCAAATAAAATTCTAGGAAGACAATTTTTATTACAAGTTCCTAGTTTTTATTTTGAGTCACAATTGAATGAAAATGTTGATAACTTTGATTGTAAATGACACCCAAGGACAGTTAATAAATTTTTATATAATAAATGAACTCAGAACGCCCCATAAGTTAGATCAAAATTGAGAATTATGTAATTTTTTTGCAAACGTATCAAATTCAAAAAAACACTAAACTCTTTCATTCATACTTTTATTTGTTTATGATCGATTTATACGATAAAAGTAAATTTCAATTGAAATCACAATAACAAGTTAAAATAATTTAAAATCAAAAATGAATATTAAAAATTGCACAAGTTGATGAAATTATTAGGAAGAAATTCTATACAACAAAGGTCAGGTACTTACATTGAACACAAAAGATACAATTCAACTGTGGCGAGACAAATTGAAAAACTGTTGTGGACAGCAGAAAATAAATCAGCAAAAAGTTAAACGGAAATTTGCGGCGAATTGGATGTTAGGTGTTTGAATGCGTCTGCGCTGAAATGAAATGTCAAAAGAGTGACATCTATTGGGCAGTGGAAGAGTAAAATGGTAATGAGTTATACGCAGACAGGGGCATAATTTAAGCACATTTTAATAATTTGTTATCAATTAAATAATACATTTAAAATTATGTAATTATAAATAGAAGAAATCACCAGCTCGCAGAGCGAAGCTAGGTAATTGTCTAGAATAGCTTCTTTTGCTAAAAACATAGAAAAAAATTCCGAAAATAGCCAAATCGGTGTATTTTTTCGTAAACTTTAATAAAAAATCGGGGGAAGTGCAATTTTGCAACAATTTTTTTGTTATTAATTAAAAAAGTTGAAAAATGAGAGATACTTGTTGCTCGATTGAAATTTTTGAAATTGGAGCCTAAAACAAGTTTTTGGAATAGATAGCACGGCCGGCGCGGCGCGCCGGCGGCGTACTAACAGCAAAATTTCTTTGCATATACCCAAACTCGCACCCACCCCAAATCCTACAGTGATCCGAAGCAGGGTGGTTGCAGGGGGGGCAGCATGCCCCCCTTACATACCTAGCTGTTAGTACGCCGTGCTATCAATTCAAAAAAACTTTTTAGGGACCGTTTATAAAATACGTCACGCTAAAATCAGCTTTTTCTGACCCCGTCCCCCCATTGTCACGCTGTGTCACGCTTTCTGTGACCCCCTTAGAAATATTTCGTCACAAAAACGAAGCCCCCCCTGAATATGATAAATTTCAAATGATACTACACAAATTTTGAGAATTTAAATAAAAAATAAAAAGAATTTTAATAAAAAGTATTAAATTGAGAAATATGAAAAAAGCGTCTGAATTAGTTCACTACTAAATGAAGAATGAAAGAATAATATAATAATAAATACATGAGAAACAGAATTTTCATTTGTTACTGAGTCGAGAGCGCATGGTGCGAGGAAACGTTACTTTTTTAAGTATAGTATTGGAAAAACGAAGAAACCAATTGTGACGGATCGTAACGCCTCTAGAGCCAAGTCAAAAGACTAAGCCCGCGCCACAGAGACAGCGCTCATGTCGAAAAATAAACAAAAGTAAACATATCAAGTTACAATTTATTGTAATAAAACTATATACGTTTGAAATTCTATATATTTACTAAATACGAAATAAATGTTTTTCTATCATCATGAAAATTTAAAAAGAAAAATAGGCAAAAGAAATACTAATTGAAAATGTTTTTATGAATGGCGAACGTCACGTTACCATAGACCCTCCTTCCCCCCTTGTCACACCTTGTCACACTCAGCAAGAGCCCTCCCCCCGCCTTGTGTGCGAACGTATTTTATGAACGGCCCTTTAGCAAAAGTAGCTATTCTAGACAATTACCCGAAGCTATTTATCAGCAATGGACCATACAAAAATAATTTGGGTTATTATAAAAGATTCGTGTATTTATAAAAGAATTTCACTTATCAAAGGATTTATCCTTGTCTATTTCTATAAGTTATTTTATAGTAAATACTTTTCATTTTTTGTGTATTTATAAAGGAAATCTTATAAATATTAAAGAATTAATTTTTGTTTATGTCTTATATTGACGCAATATCGTCATGGCTATCAATTTGCCTTTAAAATTGTTTTTTGCACACAAAAGTCATTAATAATATTTCTAGTTTCTTAATTGCTTGTAATAGACAAATTAATGTAATTTTCAATGATAACGCTGGTCAGCGATTTTTTTGTCGCTAAAATATTTCAGTGTTCTGAGTTTTAATTTGAGCTTTTAATTTTTTAAGTCTAAAGTAAATTAAAACATAGTTTCTGAAAAATTGAAAATGATTCTCCAATGTGTAAATGATTTTCTTCTGTATATATATTTAACGTTTTTATTATTTACCTTAGTTTCTCATTAGTTATGAGTCTTCTTTTTACTCGGTATGAAGCATTGAAAAACAATGAATCTTATGGTTTTGAAAAAATGTTATTTGCTGATTTCGAATCTGAGATTTGATTTTAGAATAACAAAAACTTAGAAAATAACAGTTTTCTGCAAAATTTTTAGTATTTCCTCAATATGTTTCCAAAAACTATAATATGTGATATCAGAACAAGAAAATTCCTTTTTTGTCAAAACCGTTTTATCACATGGTTCAGCATTGCTTTAGGGTTTATGTACAACTAGTGTAGTGCAACAATTGATACGGAATTTTTTAAAAAGAAAATGAGATACTGAAAATATTTAAGCTGAATAATTTCAACTTTTAGCGCAATTTGTTTCGCCCAGCTACGGCAGTTGTGTTCAGTGTTACCGCTGGGATTTTTGAAAAGGTCACCAAAAAGGGTCAAATGAAAAAAAGTCGCATTTAGAATTTTTTTTAATACATACTTAAATCAAACGAAATCTGTATAAGTTGCAAAAAAAAAAATGAGTTGGTTTTTAGTTTTTTATTAGGTATACCCTCTAAAGAAAAACAAATTCTTATACTAGTATTTAGATATAAAGAAAAAAATAGTTATTTCAGCTTCAAACTTAAGGCAGGTGCTTACTGTTCCATTTGAGTGCGGAATATTCTTATTTCATGGCGTAGTTTTCCTAAACACGTAGTTTTTTCTAAAAACACACAATTATTTCCAGGGCTGAAATAACTATTTTTATACGAGTGATAATTTTTTTAGATATATTTCATAAAAACTTACCTATCCATTTTATAAAAAAGACAAACAATATCGAGAATGAGCTCCCAACAAATGGACGCCGCCGCCGGCCGAAACACAAAAACACAAAAGACAACAAAATAGTAGGTAAATCTTGACAGAGATAATTTTTTTTCGAATTCATGAATTTATTCAAATTTCACCCCACAGTCGAACAAACACATATAAATAATTGCGAAACTTTATTAAAGAGGAACGGAGTTTATTAACTACATTTATATGTAGAGTCGAAAAGTTGAAATGAATTTATATGCTAGAATAGCAAGATTTCAATTTCACAATTTCAACTTGATTCCATTTTATAGATTGAAATTATGTGTGACAGTGTTAGTTATGTTCTTATTTCAATGGAAGTTTGGAAAATGAATTATCTTTTCAATGTATTTTTCTAGAGGTGGGGTCAAAAAAGTCGCATCATTTTTTAAAAAGGGTAAAAATAGACAATTTTTTAAAAAGTCGTATCATGGCCGCATGAGGCATAAAAAAGGGTAAAAATGCGACTAAAGTTGCATAGCGGTAACACTGGTTGTGCTCATCTGTTAGATCTATGTAGATGCTGTCGTAACTTTCTGAGATACACACTTTAGTGGATTATAGATTTGAAAACAAAGCAAATAGTTCATGAATTAACGTGGTCTCAAAAAGTCTAATGTGATAGTTTTTTTCACATTTTAAATTGTGATATCTCAAAAACCTAGAATCATTTTAGAGTAATAAATAAAAGTATCAGCAGAAACATTAGTTCGTGCACTACCAAGTATTTCAAACATCATGCAATTTTATAGGTTATAATTTCATAATATTAATTTTTCTGAAAAATTTTCTTTAAGAGGAATTTGTTCAATATTTTCTGTTCATAAAAAGAAAAATCAATTACAGTTTGTTAATTCCGTCAAAATCAAGAGTGTTGAGCAAGTGTATGGGAATAGAAAAAGTTCAAGAAAATGATACACGAATAAGCCAATCAAACTTTTAAACCATTTATATTAAAAATTACTAACAAAAATATTAAATATTCTGAAAATAGCACTCAAGAATCGTACTGAATGGATTATTTTTGTATTTCCATTTCCATTTAAGTCGTGATCTCTGAAAAGTCGTACTGTACATTTTGATGAAAAATTGCTGTTTAATTTTTGATATTTATCATATTTTTGTCTGTTTTTTTTTTTTTTTTGTCTCGGAAGGCTTTAAATGTCCTTTAGTTGTTGTCCTGTAAGTTTTTTCTGTCCACATGAGTTCTAGCTTTTTAGCTCATATTTAAATACAAGATTATCATATTTCTCTATGTATCATAGGCTACAAAAATTGTATTTCTGCTGTCAGCTTGAGAGAGATTTTTCAGCATTTTTCAATCGTTTTAGATTAATGTAGAAAAATTTACAAGTAGGCTCAGTCCATTATTTTTGTACACTTTCTTGATCATTACAGATAAGATTTGTATCAAGGTACTATCAAAAACAATCTAAAACAGCGTACTGGAATATGCCAAATGAGTTGAAAAGATGTATTGTCTCTGATGTATGGGTGTTGTGTATAACTTTTAAGAAATGTCATTATTTTGTAAACCACTAAATAAAACGGATAAATTGAAAATAATACAAAAATCTTTAAAAAAAATCAGTTTTCTCTTTAGTTAAAACATTATAGGATAGATTACATTAAACTTAAAATTTTTCACTTTAAAAGATGGCATCACTTACACCTACAAAAATATTGTGAATATAGATTTAAAACAGGACCGTATTCGTTAAGGTTTAAGTATAATGACCCGTATGAACATCGTTTTATTTTTCTTGAAAAATCGTCAATGAGATTTAATAACTTTTGAACTTACAAAAACTGTTCAGAAACTGTCTTCGTCTATTTCATGGACTTCCCTAGAAAATTTGTAAACAATTTTGTATTCAACATTTATCTGTGAGTGGCGTTTCTTACAAAACCTCACTCAAAAAAACTTCAAAGTTCCAAGATATCGAAATACAAAACAACTTTAAAAAACCATGAGATTAATATTTCAGTGCATATAGCATTCCAGTCTCACCAACTTTCGAAATAAAATCATGTGTGTAAAATAATAATAACAAAAAAATCAAGACATTCACAGAAACAAAAAACTTGGACATGTTAATAGAAGCAGCTCCATATCTATCCATTATCCATATAGGTACTATGGATGGATAAGTGAAAATCTAGGCCAGCAAAATTCCATAATATGGTACATTGTACAGTACAAAGTATATGATTTGACTGCCTGATTGAAAATTCTCCTTGCTATGCAAATTTACTATTCGGTCGGTGTCGCAGTCCACCAGATATCGTTTGTTTACATATGTATGAATGTTTACTTTCCATATCCTTGGATATCCAAACCAAACGATGGATCATGGATGCTAATGTCCTTTAGCCTAGAACTGTGCGTTATAAGTATTCATAAAAGCAAACTACTACTCTGAACAGACCTTAATTGAAAAGCGACAAAACTAGAAATTATAACATGTACCTATGCACGTAGTTTTATTTTGTGATTTGGTCAGCTTTCGTGTGCAATCCTTGAGAAATTGTATCTTCCTTTTCTTATTTTAGGGCTTGAATTTAAACTCCCTCATATTTAAGTTACTGAAGGGTGTCCCAAAATTAACGCAAGATTTGAATTAAATAGAAAACGCCGTTTTTAGTCTTTTGATAGTTATATTTTTATTGACTCGTAAAGTACATAGGATAGGGTTATGTATGAAATAACACATCGGACAAATGGCCTCCACGGCTTTGCATGCACATGCGCACTCTTTTGTTGAAATTTTCCATGACCATTCTGCATAAATGTGGCTGAATTTCGATGATGCAGCGTTGAATATCCTCCTTTAATGCACGGGTGGTTGTGGGCTTGTTGACATAGACTTGTGATTTCAAATAACCCCATAAAAAGAAGTCTAATGGTGTTAAATCACACGATCTAGGAGGTCAATTTTGATCACCGAAACGAGAGAGTACACGACCTGGAAATGTCTCATGCAGTAATTGAATTGTTTCACGGGCTGTATGACATGTGGCACCGTCTTGTTGAAACCACATATTGGACACATCAATATCATCCAATTTTGGCAGAAAGAACTGTGTAATCATGTCGCGACATCGAGCACCAGTAACAGTCACTGCTTGACCAGCATCATTTTCAAAAAAATATGGCCCAATTATGCCTCCAGCCCAAAATCCACACCATTGGATTGAGGTTCCTGGATTGTCAGCAACACTCTCACGCACTGCTTCGACATTCACATTTGAACGGCTTGTTTTTGGACGACCAGTGTGTTTGGCGTCTCCAACGGATCCAGTCTCCATGAATTTTTCAATTAATCTCTTCACAGTTGACGAAGTTAAAACACTATTCCTACCATATTTTGTATGAAATTTTCGAACTGCAGCCGCCAAGCTTTCACTATTTTTGAAATATTCTTTAATAATGAAGACACGTTGTTCTCTCGTGTAACGCTCCATTTTTAATAACCCTATACTGTTAGCTGTCAAATTGCTTTTTTTCAGGGTTTCCAACACTTCACTGCACAAATGGCGGCAAATTCAAATCTTGCGTTAATTTTGGGACACCCTTTATTTGACACATAAACAGACGGCAATGCGTGATACGAACTTAGGGAAGATGATGTGTGCCGCAAGAGAAATTAACGAACATTTTTCTTTTTTAAAAAATTGGTGCAAATATAGGACAATCAAGACCTAGGGAACAGTGAATACTTTACCGAATTAACAATATTCGAAGAATAAGTTCCTTAAATAGTTTAATATACATAGATTGAGCAGAAGGACAAGAATCGATAAGTAATGTGTGTGACTTATTTTTTAAAACAACTTTCATCAGTCTTTCTATAAAAGGTTTCATTTTGAATAAACCGCTATTTAAATAGCTGTGACTTTTGAAGGTGTCATAGGTTGAAATTTGACAATTAAAAAACCCTATATATTAAAAGGTTTAACAGAGTGTATAACATTATTGATCGACAACTTTTAAAGAAGCTATCGTATAAAGAACTTTGAATGTTACTATTTTTACCAATATACTAGCTATTTCAAAATTTTAATCCTCTGCCAACTATTTAAACACTAATTCTCTTTTATGGCACATTTGAGCACGTGTATAACCAGTCAGTTTATGGAAACAAAAAACTTATAGCAAACAAACAGTTCTATCAATTTGAAATGTCAGAAACTCATAAGTCACATGGATTTATTTAAATACCAACTGTTAAAGCATCCATTTTGTTATTTTAACTTAAGTACATTGTTAAGAAGTTCAAAAATGCTCAAATCGTCCACAATCTACAAAATCTTTCTTTTAAAATCTTTAAATTTATTTGCGCCATCTAGATAAAATCCTATCCAACTTATGTAAAATACTGTTTGATTTTACCTTTGATAGTTCCAAACACTTTTTGTGTGACCCTTGACCATATCCAACATAGACTATATCCATACCTACTTAAAAAAAAAGTACTGCGAAAGATGAACGAACTTGAACTCATCCTTATAATAGGATGGTTATAACAATGTATTTATTTAAATTGCTTAAATAAAAGTTCGTCTTCTTAATTCATTCATTACAAGATTTATTCTCTCCGACGCATCGACCTTTTGTTGGAAATCAATTCCAGTGATTTACGATTGATTCGACTTTCTCAAAGTAATTTCTTAATATAGCAAGAGTAAGTTTGTACATGCAATATTCCACAACCACCTATCTTAAGGGCAAGTTATGTTTTTTACAAAAATAATTTCCATGATATTGCCTTCAATTCAGTTAATAACAATAGGTCCGTTCGCGTACCCTCCTAAAACAGTCAAATTTTACTAAAAAATACAAAATTTAACCAAATCCTGTTCGCGTACTCAAAAATTTTGTAGTTTTTCGTAAAAGAGAGCGCTCACGAGAGAGTAAAATATTTCCCCAACCTACGAATTTTAGCCCAAGAAATTTCTTTGGGCTGATTTGTGAAAATTTCAAATTTGATAGAAATTCAAATAAATTAAATAAATTGCTCGCTTTTGCTGTCAGTTATAAAATTTAAAAACAAATTTTCAAAGAACAGCAACAAGACAGTAATATTGTGTGAAAAATTTGTTGTTTTCCCGTTCGCTTACTTTCTTGTAGTTTTTTTTTTTTTTGTGAGAGAATTTTACCCCCACTCTTTAAAATATTTCTTTTTACGAATTTTAGTGCAGAAAGTACGCGAACGGACCTAATCATTGACAACATTTTAAGCCAGAAATTGACAAACCACAAGTCGGCTCCTCGGATTGTTCTTAATAAGACTGTTCAGTGACGCTGTGCTGGACTGTTCTAGACAGAAAAGTACAGCTTTTTGCTGTTCATTGAGGTTTTTTCTGTGCTGAACTGTTCTACTTTCCTGTTCATTGACAAACCTAGAACAGTTTAGAACAGGATTTTCTGTTCTTGCTTTTGAGTCAGATCAGGTTAGAACAGAATCGTGAGAAATGTCAAAGTCGAAGTTGTCATTTTTTTTGTTTACGTTTTGATTTGGCTGTGCTTTGTGTTTTTTTCTCGTGATTTAAAAAAATTAAAATAAAGTTATTTTGCCAATTTGTTTTATTTGTTTAATTAAATAATTATAAAATATAATATAATAACTTTCAATGCAATTTCTTTTACATTTCATCAAAGAAAAGGTAATAACATTCGTCACACTTTCATTCTAATCATCTGAAGAGGAATCCGACGAAAAATCACTATCGGTGTCTGAACCACTAACATTTTCATTTAGTATTATCTTAGCAATCACTTGATTTTCCATTTTAATAATTTTTAATAATATTTTTCACAGTAAAAACACAAAAAATGAAAAAAATAAGCGAGAAACGAAAAATTCACACAGTTTGCAATTTGTTTTGTTTTTTTTTGACAACTGACGTTTAACTGACTGTTCTAACTTGATCTGACGTTTCTCACGAAACTGTGCTGTCCTGTGCTGTTCTGATCTAGAAAAATCCTCACTGAACAGACTTAATAATTAATAAGTAATGACCTTTGGATTCCTATTTCTGCCAAACCCGCATAGCAATGGTTGAGAGAGGTTGGTTATTACTACAAAGATTAGTACAGACAATTGTCATTTTTTACAATATTGTTAGATAATTCAGTCCTCTAACGGTAGCTGTCAAAAAACTGACATAACTAAAAATCTTTCCTATTAAAACGATAGATAGATTAGATTTTGTTCCAAGACCCTACAATTTCTCTGTCAAAAGGGTTTGCTGATTCGGTGTAGCGTCCATAATAAGAAAATTGTCAGCAATTGCCAACAATGACATTTGCCAGTTGAAAACGTCATAATCTGAAAATGACGCTTCGGAAATATTGGTGGACAAAGTCATATGACATTTGGAACAATTTTTTGACTGACTGACGGATCTAAACAATTATTGGAGATGGAGACATTAAAAATTCAATATTTGAATGGTTCTTTGAAACTTAGCAAAAAGCAACACCATGCAACCAAGTCATGCACTTAACTAAGTGACATATTCCAAACAAATTCCTATATATTTATAAAGATCTATAATATGGATATAAACGATTGCGAGAAAACGTTCGATCACGCATTTTATTGTGACATTTTCCAAAACACCGAAAAATCGAATGCTTAATGGAGCATGTATCCTCGCTTCATCCAACAAAATCAACACGACAATAAAGTCAAGAAATTTTCCCATTTGATGGTAATTATCCGGAAATAGCCTCAAACAACAACAACAACAACAAAACTGTCGAAATGCAACAAACCCACAAATATAGGGCCCAGGGCGGCAAAGCACCGCGTCGCCGTCGGTCGTCGAACAAACAAACTTATCATTGGGTATAATTTTGGCTGCCACTTTGGTTTTCTAGATCACGAGACTATTATTAAGATTTTGATGATAGATAGGGGTGTGACACGCTAATGCTCCACACGGTCGATATTTAAATAAATGGGTTAATCTTTGTTTTTGGAGGAGCCTCATTAAATTCCCATTTTCGAGACGTGGATTTTTTCAACAAAAAAAAAAACACCAAAAATACCAAAAGATACCAACAATAGAACTCTCATTACAGCTTGGTTACTATAGTATTTTGAAAATGGGCCAAATAGGTTAGCCCGGCTAATGAACTTACATTCTAATGGTTTACTTTGTTTTTACAATGCCTGCCAAAACAAAAACAACCCAAACACGAAGTATTTAAAACCTTATCCTTACCTAATACGTCCTTAACAAAGTGACCTTGAGAATGTTCTTGACATAATAGAAGTCCTTTATGGAGGGACATTCCCCAAAACCAAATATGGTCTACAAAGCTTAATGTATAACCCCCATGAGGCATGACTATGACAACACAATTGACCTTGTATACAATATGGACTTTGATGTAAAGCATTTTCAAAGTAGTCTTTTTGTTTGGTTGTTTATCTGGAAAAGTGGTTGAATATCTTTTGTGATGAATTCTATAAATAGTTTACCGCGAGTTTCATTTGATATAAAAATGTACCTTACCTTACCTTACCTACCTACCTACTTATAATTAATTCAAGTTCGTCACGCACAGCTACGTGTGCTGGTTGGTGTACATGGTGAAGCTGGAATTACATATCCATCTAGATTGCAAGCGGCACAAAAGAATTGGGACTCTCCGGAGCTCCGTAGAGCTCTGATGACTACTTGAATGACTCTGATGTATTCCGAAGTATAGTTGACTTGAATTTGAATTATGTACCTAATCAGATAAAGTATAGCATTAGGGCATGTCTTGAGAAAGAAAAACATATACGAGTACTTTGTACATATAGAAACATTTTAACAAGTGCACACGTAGAGTAAAAAAATAGTGAGAACAAAATAAATGGTGTCATTACTGCATCGATGTTCCACTTTATAAGGAAACAAATTTATTCAGAAAATCAGAATTAATTCGCTTTTTTCTAAATTTTAATTTATGAGAAAGGGTTTTTGTTTTCAAAAGAGAGGTAAGGTAATATGATATTGCTTCCTACATGATGAGAGTTTTTGGAAGAAGAAAAAATCGTGGGCTTGATTTTTAATTTGCTCATTAGATTTATAGTTTATTTTTACCTACAGTAGTTTGTATAATCAATCAATAATATGGTATCTCGTTAGACGCCCAAGTTTGGAATTTTGTAGGTTTATTTTAAGAGATGCATTAACCTATTTGAGGTAGATTATTTTTTTGTTTTGTCAACAAGCTAAGTGAAAAAATGGCTGCTGGTTCTAAAATTGTTTGCCACTTCTTCAATCATATGGAAGCTAATGACACGTACTTAAATCTCTCTTGATGTTAAGGAAAAATATTTAAAATTGATTTGGATCACTTTAAACTCACAAAATGCTTTGGGACAAAACTTTAAAGAACCTTTTTGTTATGGACTTATTACATTTTACTATTGTTAGCAATTTTCTAAATACTAAGTGTATTTAGTTATATAAACTACTTATCCGAACATTTTAATCCTTTTGATAACTTGAACAATTTGAATTCCCCTTTATTAAAAACGGTGCATCTGAACACGTCTAAAAAGTGGCAGTTCATGGGGAATAGACCTTTCCAAATGTCAACAACTAAAAAGTCAAAATGACAACCTACAATTTGTTTTTCAATATATTAATTCCGATCACAGAATCCGACGAAGAATGAAATCGAAACGAGTTTTTGACATTGTCAATATTTTAGAAATGTCAAAATTGAGATTTGACTTCTTAAAGCAGCCTACTTATCGGATTTTGTAATTGATGCAGTTTTTTTATTTCATAAATAATTCTGGTTAAATTAGTAATTCTTGGTTTGTAATTTAGTTGTGGTCTTTTGTCAAAATTTTTCCCGGAGTAAGATACATCTTCATCTTTTCTACTCAAAGCTGAGTCTTCAAACATATCATCCCTTTTTGCGGACAAAATTATTGTTTGTAGAAATAATGCTTTAACAAATTTTCATAGAAAAAATTATTCCTATAATTTTATATTATATAAAGTACTGATTTTGAAATTTAAAAATTGAAGCTTTGACTTGTCACTTTGCTTCTTTGGGAACGAAATCAAAATCTTCGTCTTTTGAAAGAATTTGGCCAGTTTATATTTCTCGTAGATTTATCTCGATAGAATTATTTGGTCTGTTTATATTTCCAAGATCACAGAGATTTCTGTATTGTCAGAAATATAAACAAAAAGTCTCATACAAATTTCTCATTTTTGCTGGCAACAGAATTTTTATGATTCGACTTCTGACGTATTCTCTATCGCACAATTCAAAAAAGAAGAAAAGAAATACAAAGCTCACTAGATTGCTAAGTTAGAATGGATATTGAATTATGTGTTCTCCTCCCCTGTCAATCTGACTGAAGACTAAAACAATTCTCAGAAATTTAAACTGCCCAATTCTATCAACAACCGAATGCTATGCTATGCTAGGCGGATGATTGCAGGGTACATTTTTGACAGATTGGGTAGGTGAACGCATAATAAGGCAGTAAGTTAAATTTTCAAAAATCATTAATTTAAACTTAGAACTTCACGTGACTATCTTTTACTTACACAGGTTACAAGACGATTTTAAGTGCTGTTTTGTATCATAAAGAAAAAGTTCTTATTTCTTTTAAAATATGAGAAGAAAACCTTTTACACAAAACCTTGAAACGAGTTTGCACTAAGTAAATAAACCAAAGAACTATGAAGCTCAGATTTCAGTTCAGGGAGATTTTTGTTGAATAACTTTCGAGTCAATTATAATTCAATTCTTTCAATTAGGCACTATCCAAAAATGTTCAAGGAAAATGACAGATGTCACATGAATCTAGTAAATAACTAAAAGTCAAAGTAGCTATTGGCTGCGTTCAATCTCGTGTTAGATAGGGTATCTTGGATAGGTGGATTTTTAGATACCTTGTTGAACGAGTTGGATAGCTGTATTGAGATAGCTGTCAAAAAATAATAACAACTTTCAGCTGTTCACAAAAAGCAGAGAAACATTTAAGCTTCGAAGTCAAAATTGTTGGAAGATAAAACATTTAATGGATAATTCAACTGATTCTCATTTCCAAATGAGCAGAAGTTGCTTTGCGGTAAGATTTTGAGTTGGTTTGTTCACAGTAGATAAAGTTTTAGCTTAATGGTGGACCAACGCAAGAACTTTTGTTGCATGCTATATCCGTTTGGTTATCCAACGCTTCTTTAAAAACCATTTAAGGGGCACCATCAGCTAGAATAGCCAATCAAATGTGAACAAACTAGTCTTGATATCTATACCTATAATGAATTGCTTATTAACGATTTAAAATTATTAGGATCTCTTGCACAAAGTGCAGCAAAATAAAAGAACTTTTAACTGTTGTTTTTTGTTTGGATCTTGAGTAAGCTAGAAAGTTTCTTATCAGCTGGAGACAAGTTCAATTTAGCTAAGAGTTCTGCTCTGTTCAACATTACAACAATATTTCTCAAGTAAAATCCCAAGCTGTCCGCCTCTGTCTGCTTTTATACATAAAAACAAAAAAGTTAGATTTATTTATTTCCACAAGATTAATATATGTATATTAACCTGTATTTTGTTCTACCTCTGGAACAGGATGAGGTTCTTCAACTTCAGAATGCTGGACACTAGACTGGAAGTAAGACCTAGAAAATTGGTCATCTACAAAACTACATAAGTATACAAAATATGCAATGGAAAAAACAAATAGATTAATTACCCCAGGTGGAAAGCCAGTTTCTCTGGCAAATCCATCCTCTTCGGAGGCAGGCTCTACGGATTCTGGGGAGAGCCATTTATTGCATTTGATAAATCCTTTCGCGAAAGCGCATAAGGTCCCTCGATCACCTCCATCTGTACCGAGAGTTACCGGCAGAAAGAGTCCACCGGTTGTGCCAAAAGGCACTAAAAGCGACTCACCGAAAACAAACAGTTTTGAGCTGGACAATTGTGAACTGCAAAAGAAGCTGAACGAAATGATAAGACTCTACGAAGAGCTTAAAAAAGAAGTCGAAAGTCTTCGTGAAGAGAACAAGATGTTAAAAACTTCTGAAAACATGAAAGTAAATACTCTAAGTCCACAACATCGAGATCGGCACGAATATGAAACTGATGAAGATGAACTTGCTCGGGAAACTGAAAAAAGTAGACCTTGTAAAAAACGGAAGGCTGAACATTCGCCTAAGTTTCAAAATCAGCTAAAACCAAATAAAACTACACGGAAAGATCAGTTTTCTGCGAATAAGAAACTTCCTCCACCGATAAACATCGTTGGTCAAGCGGATTATAACAAAATTCTTCCTATTCTAAAAGAAACGGCGCAAAAGAATTTCAAAGCTACATCCACTCACAATAATACGTGGAAAATTAACGTAAATGATTCAGATTCTTATAGAAAACTGTCGAAAAAACTCAGCGATGAAAAAATTGAATGGTATAGTTATTCAATTAAAGAAGAAAGACCTTTACGTGTAGTAGCTAGAGGACTTCATCCCTCTTGTTCAAAAGAAGACATCCTTTCGGACTTAAAAACCAAAGGATTTAAGATTCTTGACGCAACAAATCTTTTGAAGCGAGAAAAAGGAATCGAAACCGCTTATATAAAACGCGCTCTTCCGCTTTTTATTCTAAGTTTCGATAAAAATGAAAATGTAGACAATGTTTATAATATTAAAACTATAATGAATATTGTTGTAAAAATCGAACCACTAAGAAAGAACAAACGCCTTATTCCTCAGTGCAAGCGATGTCAAGGTTTTAACCATACAGCAGCTTATTGTCAGAAGGACCCCGTTTGCGTTAAATGCGCGGGAAAGCACATGACTGATGTATGCCGTCTTAAAAAAGAAACTCCGGCTACATGCGCGAATTGCAAAGGTAATCATCCAGCAAATTACCGTGGCTGTGAGGTCGCAAAGGAAATGTTAAAGAGGCGCGAAGAATTTAGTAAGAAAACTAAAAAAAATACCTCAAAGCAAAACAAAGAATTAAAATTAAAAACCAAGACTAATACTCAAGCGTCGAGTAAAACGGACGGGAAAAATAATGAAAACGTTTTACCCTCAGAAAACATAAAAACAAAAAAGACGAACACGTACGCTCAAGTCACAGCGCCCGAAAAACCTAAAACTATTAAACCTGACTCCGTTCAAAATGTATTTTCCCTTATACTTGAACGATTAGAAGAACAAGGGAGAATTAACACAATTATTCTTGAGAAATTGGACAAATTTGAGTCGGCGGCTCTTAAAACACCAAATTTACCGTAAACATGGATCAGTTGTCTCAACAACTCAAAATAATAACATGGAACGCGAACGGACTTACCGCAAAAATCGAAGAACTAGAAACGGTTCTACTTAACGAAAGAATAGATA
The DNA here is from genome assembly GCA_920104205.1 of Eupeodes latifasciatus. NCBI lineage: Eukaryota > Metazoa > Arthropoda > Insecta > Diptera > Syrphidae > Eupeodes > Eupeodes latifasciatus. Next base: position 153,269,401 of record OV049925.1, read on the forward strand.
TTTGTTTGATCTCTGAAACTCATTTGAAAAAAGACTCAAATTTAAGTATTAAAGGTTATTCGGCTTACCACGCATGCCATCCATCCGAAAGAGCAAGGGGTGGTTCTTCCGTATTTATCAGAGAAAATATCAATCATTCGTTTGAGATAAATATCGAGCTCGATACAATGCAAATTACTTCCGTTAGCATAAAAGTTAGACACGTATTTTTTAATATTGCGTCTATTTACTGTCCTCCTCGGTCCAAGATAGACAAAAACGATTTTAAAGATCTTTTCAACGCTTTAGGTCCAAAATTTATTATTGGCGGCGACTTCAATTCGAAACATTCATTTTGGGGATCACGTTGCATTTCGACGAAGGGTAGACAACTCTACAAAGCGGGTATTGAATGTAACGTTGAATTTTTCTCATCAGGAAAACCAACGTATTGGCCAACCGATACAGCGAAAACACCCGATCTTGTTGACTTTTTCATCGCAAGAGGAATGAACAGAAAATATATGACAGTAGATGATAACTTCGATTTTTCTACGGATCACTCGGCCGTTATCTTAACAATAAACAGTAACGTAATCGAAAAAGAAAAGCCCCTAATTTTAACAAATAATAACACAAATTGGGATAAATTCAAAGAAGATTGCGAAAATAGAATTATACTGAACGTCTCTTTGCAAACTCCGTTTGAGTTAGAAGATGAAACAGAAAAATTTATAAATATTGTTCAAGAAGCAGCTTGGAATAATACTCCGATCTGTAGTAAAAAGTCAAGGCAATACGAAGAAAAAATTCCAGAAGATATAAAAGAATTGATACGCGAAAAACGAAAAGCTCGAAAAGTATGGCAGCAATCACGTGCTCCTCAGCATAAAAGTGTCGTCAACTTTTTATCAAACAAGATTAAAAATTTGTTACGAGATTTTAAAAACAGCGAGAATTCTGCCTATCTTGAAAGCCTAACAGCAGACAAAAAAACGAATTATTCTCTTTGGAAGACGATAAAAGGTATTAAAAAGCCTCAAATAATGTCGGCACCTATTCGAAAAAATAATTCTGAATGGGCAAAAACTGATAAGGAAAAGGCGGATTTATTTGCTAAGCACCTTGAGGAAACGTTCAAACCTTTCGATGGTCAAGAGCTTCTGACTAATGACGGAGAGCTCCAACCAGCGCCGGACAATTCTTCTATCAGGAATATTACTTTGACTGAACTTGTCCAGGAAATAAAACGGCAGAAAAATAATAAAGCTCCTGGCTACGACCTGATTAACGGTCGTGTCCTCAAAGAGTTGCCTAAAAAAGCAATGGTTAAGCTCTTACAGCTCACTAACGCTGCTTTAAGACTTGCTTACGTACCCACGCAATGGAAAGTCGCCGAAGTAATAATGATCCCCAAACCGGGTAAGCCACCGAATGAGAAAAAATCGTATAGACCAATTTCTCTCTTACCAATTATATCTAAAATATTTGAAAAATTGCTTCTTAAACGAATGCTACCAATTATTGAAGAAAACCGTTTAATTCCCGACCACCAATTCGGTTTCCGGAATAATCACTCGACAATTGATCAGGTTTACCGAATAACTAACGAAATTGAAAAAGCATTTGAAGAAAAAAAGATTTGCTCAACTGCATTTCTTGACGTTTCTCAAGCTTTTGACAAAGTTTGGCATGACGGGCTAAAATATAAATTAAAAGTCTTTCCAGAGCAAATATATAACATTCTTGAATCGTACCTAGAAAATAGATTCTTTCGAGTTAAGCAAGGAACGGAGTATTCGGAGTTTAAAGAAATAAACGCTGGGGTTCCCCAGGGTAGCGTCCTTGGACCGATTTTGTTTGTTCTTTATACCCGAGATATACCCCAAACAGAAGGCACAACTTTAGGCACTTTTGCCGATGATACAGCTGTACTCGCAATATCGGATTCAATAGAAACGGCAACCTCTAAGCTTCAAAAGGCATTAAATAGCATTTCAGATTGGACAAAGAAATGGCGAATTGCTCTTAATGAAGCGAAATCGACGCACACAAATTTTACGTATAAAAAAGTATATAACTTACCTATTGATATAAATTCTGTGCAAATTCCATACGCTAATGAAGCGAAGTATCTAGGCATGACTCTAGACGCGAAACTTAAATGGAAAGTTCATGTAAAAAAGAAACGCGATGAACTCGAAAATAAACTCCGCGAACTGACATGGCTTATTGGAAGATATTCCAATCTAAGCGTTTATAACAAGCTTCTTATTTATAAGCAAGTACTGAAACCAGTTTGGACGTACGGTATACAACTTTGGGGTTGTACCAACGAAAGAAATATACAAATTTTGCAAACATACCAAAACAAAGTACTTAAAATAATAGTAAATGCTCCATGGTATGTAAGAAATAGCGACTTACATAGAGATTTAAATATAAAATATGTAGAAAACGAAATTAAAAAATTTGCTACAGAGCTAAGATCACGACTTAGAAATCATAGTAATAACTTAATCCAACAATCTGTTAGCGAGGCGTTCGTTTTTCGGCGTCTGCACCGAACAAGACCTTCTGATCTAGCGCAAACAAATTAATCTCTCCACTCGAATTTTGTGGAATCTTCAGGTCCTCTCGTTGGGGAGCTTCCTGACAAAACGCGAACAAAATGACGCTAAAACTACTTGTTAAGCTGGACTTAGTTGTAGTAATAATATAGAAGATAAGGGAGGTGAGTTTTAGTCAGTAAAAATCTGACACTACTATAAGCATCGGGCTTATAGTGTCTCTGAAGATTTCTCACCTTCCTGCGGGTAAAAAAAAAAAAAAAAAAAAAAAAAAAAAATCTACAAAACGAGAAAAAAATAAGTCAATTTTGAAGTTCAAAAAAATATATCATAATTATTAATTACCTTCTAAAATTCGGAGGCAAATAGCTTCTTCATCGTCTATTATGTACAGAAAATCCTCAAATACAACTTCAACTAACATTTTGTATCTTTTTGTTTACCAACAAATACAAAAAGCTGAAATCAATTGTCAAGTTTCTTGAAATTCAACCATGTGTTGAATCAGCTGTTCTGTCAGATACCTACATACCTACCCCAGAAATTCTTGGATACCTCAGAATTCCTTTTTTGACATCTCAGCTGTTTTTGATCAGCTGTTATTTTACACGTAAAACACTAACAAAAAGGTATCCGGATACCCTATCTGTCTGAGATTGAACACAGCCATTCTGTCATTCAAAGTGCAGTTAAGTGTTAGAAAATAGAAAGATAGAAATAGTTTTGACATATCCCTAAATCATTAAAAATTTTGCGCCTTTATATTTATCAAACTGAATTTCAATTTAGTAAAAAGGTTAAATGCGTATTAGGAAGTTAGATTCCCCAAATTTATAAACTCAAACGCAAAACACGCTACGCAATGTTTTGGTTTGGATTTATTGCGTTTACAAACCCAAACAATAATGCGTAAAAATATCTCCTCCCAAAACTTTCAACGATGTCGACCTCATCGTCGTCGTCGCCGCCGGTCGTTTAGTTGTAGAACAAAAAATAATAAACAAAAATAAAGAAGAACCCTAATAGAAACGCAATAAACCCGCGTGATTTGTTCTCGTTTATAAAAGTTAAAATTTCTTTCTGTCACGAAAATGTTTTGAATCGATATATGTACATAACAAGCCACATATAGAATTATATGCCTTAACCTACCTCCCACATAAAATAATAATATTTTCATTGAGACATTCTTATTTGTGCGTCTTCTTTGACTGAAACTTTTTTAAGCAAGTTTCCTTGGGCTTAGAAAAATATATACCTACCCACATTCTGGAGCAATCACATGGCCTTTCCTAACCTTGGCCCACCAAATCAGTGAGAAAAAAAAAATATCCAGGGCATATAACATACTCTGTGTACCACTATATCGCCTACGCTCTATCCAAGCCCAAGACCGTTTTTATTTTTCAACTTATTTTGTACGTTCGTCGCACGATAAGCACCCTTTTGCCTTTTGTTCAAGATATTATTATACTTTACGTACCATACCGTATACCGTACATACATATGTACCTACATAATAATGTGTATGTAAGAAAAACATGACTTTAGCAGCACTGAACTGAAATGATATAAATTTTGAAATTTAGAACCCCCAAACACAAGGTCTTCCTATTTTTCGTTGCTGATGCTGATGTTGATGATGGCCTCTAAAAGGCTTCCTCTCTCTTTTAGTTTGAGATTCTTAAGGTTATAGGTTCTTTTTTTTTCTGCCTTAAATTAAAATTTGTATGCAAAATGAGCCTTAAGAGAGGATATGAAATGAATTCAGGGACCTTAGAATCATTGTAGACATAATGACGGTGTATTATCATCCTATGTCGACTTTCGTCGTCGTCGTCGCCGATGTCCTGTAGCAGGTGTTAAGTTACAATCAACAGAAATCATAAAATATAAACCCACCTGTATCTGATAGCAAAATGAGGGTTTTCTTAAGAAAGCACTTTTAGGTATGTTTCCTTTCAACAACAAGAAAGAATAAAACGAAGGATATTTTTATTGATATTTATACCTAAGTAAATAAAAGCTACATAGAAAAATATGGATATACACTCCTGATAGATGCTGAGAGATGAACTTAAAAAATAAACGAGATAATGGTAAAGACTTCTGTGCTTAGGCTCTTGTTTCTTGAATAATTAAATGAAAAAAATGTGTTTACAATTTACATAGCCAAACGACCCAAACCGTGGTTTTGTCAATAAAAAAAGCTCTTAGGATAAGACATTTTGGGATTTATTTAAATAGGTTGAAAAAAATAATGTTCAATTAAAATTTATTTTCAACTTTATAATATTCAACAATTGACAGAAATTTTGAATAATAAAAATTAATTAAAAAAAGATGAACTGTCGAAGTTGATGAGACCCAAAACTCGGCACATCAAATATCCATAACAATAAAAAAAACCAAATGTAATTTTAATTTGTAATTATTTTTATTTAAAATTTGAATTTTGAATTTGTAGTCTTAGATTCTTAGATTGTTTTAAAAATAAGTGCGTTTTTTTGGTATTCCATGTATAGTACAGTGAGAAATTGCCAACAAAACGATTCACAGTAGCCAGATTTTTGTATTTAAAAATTGGTACAACTGAAAGAAGATCTGTCAGAATAATAACAACAAAAAAAAACACAAATAGAAGAAAGTTTTGTGAAAATCAAATGTTAAAATTAACTTAGCAAAAAAAAAACTAACTAAAACTAATAAAATGAACAATTTTCAATAAGAAATGGTAAGAAAACATCTGGAAATTGAGATTCTATAAAAAAAGCTCATTTAACAATTGCTTCAATGAGGGGGGGTTTGTTCGTAGACTACTATATTAACATGTGGTATTGAAGCGAGCTTGAAGCTCGCCTAAATTCTTTATATACCTGAATCGAGTTGAAATTAACTTGATTCGCCTCGATTCCGGTCGGGGATCGGAGTCGAGTCAACATTTGAGAAGAAAAACCTGTTTGGAGGAGTTGGTTTTACAGATAATGCGTTATGGTCTGTTTATTTGTATGTTTGTGTACAAAAAATATAGTTTTGTTTTAATAAAATTACAAAAAAAAAATGGACATGGAGTAGGTAGCATATTCTTATATGGTGCTGAACTAATCAGTTCTTCGTTGTTTAACACGAATCAAACTATCTCACTTGCACTTCACACATCGAAAACATCGAAACATAATTTGCATTTTAGAAAGTGCAGTCATACTTAATCATTTTTAAATCTTCTTGTGCGGTGGAAACACCAAAAAGATTTATTTATTCTAAACTGAGATAAACCTTTGGTGAAAACATAGCAAAACATAAATATCTTTTCCATTGCTTTCTCTTGCAAAATAAGCCCAGTTAGTGCATTTTCACTAACAAAACTGAATAATATCAACAGTAATAGATTGATTTTTTCCCCCAATGGAAAACACCCATGATTCCAAAATACACAACTACTCAACGAACACAGCCATCGAGATACAAATGCAATATCAATCGTACCAACATTTGAGAACGAAATCACATAAGATCCATTCGAGACTCGTATAAATGTCAAAAACCCATCCATTTACCTGTTCTTATAAAATCTTTTGATTCACCATTGGAAAACAAAAATGAAATATTGGACATTAAAAATGCTAATTGGTCTAGATATAAAAAAGAAATTAGATCCAAGTTGACATGTATACATGCACCTTCAATTGATGTTGTCGATCAGCAACAAATAGACTTTGGAGTTTCTTGTTTCACGACTGCTGTTGAAGAAAGTATTGACATTTCAGTTCCTAAAAAACAAATATTATGTCATGACAGGGCCAACTTATTACCACCTAACATTTTACATCTAATAAAAACTCGGAACAGCAACCGAAGAAAATGGATAAGAACAAGAGACCCTCATTATAATTCAGAAGTTAAGGTACTTAATATCTTAATAAAGGATTCAATTTTAGCTTATAGGAACCAAGCATGGAATCAAAAATTACAGAGATTAGACAAAGGGAGTAAACCTTTTTGGAATTTAGTCAAAATAATCAAAAAGAAAAATACATATATTCCAGCTTTCAAAGTTGGGAATAATGTAATGATTTCAAGTGTTGAAAAAGCGAATGCCTTGGCTGAAACCTTTTATGTAAACCATTTGACTACTACAGGTATCCCTTGTAATACTACAGTTGAGTCAGTGGTCAGTGAATCAACCAATATTATAAACTCAAGTACTGCAAATGATATTTATGGGCATGTTTCATTTCAAGACGTCAAAGATGTACTTATGGCACTTAAAACAAGAAAATCTGCGGGTTTTGATGGTATTAAAAATTTGTATTTAAGGAATTTACCAAAATCGGGAATTAAATTCTTACAACTCCTATTTAACTGTTGTTTGAAGGTGAGCTACTTTCCTAATGTTTGGAAAACAGCCAAAATAATACCCATTTTGAAGCCTGGTAAAAGTGCAAATTTACCAAGCAATTATAGACCAATAAGTTTATTAAGCTCACTAAGCAAATGTTTTGAACAGATTCTAAAAAGTAAACTTGTGTCTCAAGTGACTAGAAATAATATTTTACCGCTTGAGCAATTTGGCTTTAGGGCTCACCACAGCACAGTACATCAAGTTCATCGAATTACCAAACACATTAAAAATAATTTTAGAATGGGTAAAAGTACGGGCATGGTACTCCTTGACATAGAAAAAGCATTTGATACTGTTTGGCATAATGCATTATTACACAAACTTTTAAGACTCAATTTCCCAATGTACCTTATAAAGACCATTCAATCCTTTCTGTCTGAAAGGAAGTTTAAGGTTTCAATAAATAATTGGTTTTCTGAATCATACAATATTATGGCAGGTGTACCTCAAGGCTCGGTGCTAGGTCCAATCTTATACACTATCTTTACCTACGACTTTCCATGTTTAACAAACTGTGATAAAGCTATATTCGCTGACGATACTTGTATCTTTTCATCAGATTCAGTTGGTTTCATTATTGAAACAAATCTGCAATCTGCACTTAATGTAGTTCAAGATTATTTGTTTGATTGGAAGATAAAAATAAATGCCTCAAAGACTCAGGCTATCTTTTTCTCAAGAAAAAGAAAAGCCTGTTTCTTGCCAAGCAATAATCTTCAAGTTGGTGGAATAAGTACAGAATGGCGTTCAAGTGCTAAGTATCTTGGAGTTCATTTAGATAAAACTTTAACTTTTGGCTTGCATGTACAAGAAGTAATCAAGAAGTTTAATATAACTATCAAAACTCTTTATCCATTTATAAACCGCAAATCCAAACTGAGTAATGATAATAAGCTCCTGATATTTAAAGCAGTTTTTCAAGCAATTATGTTTTATGGTTCACCGTGTTGGGGGATATGTGCAAAAAGCCATATTCGAAGACTTCAAATAGCTCAAAATAAAGTTTTAAAAATGATTCTGAAGCTTCCATGGTCGTTTTCAACAGCTGAACTTCACGCTATGTCAAACATAGAACCAGTATTGCAAAGAATTGACAAAATCAATGTACGCTATAATTTATCTTGTTTATCTTCAGATAACATATTGATTTCAAACCTAGCTTCTTAGTTATATATAATTATTATTGAAAGTACATTTTCGTTCTTTTTTCTTATTTTCCTTTTTCTAAGACTGACTTTGTGATATTAATTTTATAATTTACTTTTTAATTTATTTATTTATTATTATTTTTCTATTTATTTATTCTTTATCTATTAATTTATTTACTTACTTATTATTATTTATTTATTTATTTATTTATTTATTTGTTTATTTATTTACATATATATTTAATTATTTATTTATTAACTTCCCATAGGAAGTTATTGTAATGGGTCCGATTTGTCAAATTGAAAATTTTGACATTTCTCGACGTTTCAAGGTCCCTAGAGTCGAAATAAAAGATTTTTAGAAAGATGTCTGTGCGTGCGTGTGTACGTACGTCCGTACGTCCGTACGTCCGTACGTCCGTACGTTCGCGACGTTTTTTTCGTCGTCCATAGCTCAAGAACCAGAAGAGATATCGACTTCAAATAAATTTTGTTATACAGATAATAAGGCAGAAAGATGCAGAAAGGGCACTCAAGAAAATTGCGTGGGTGGTTTTTTTACCATAGCAGTTTAAAAAAAAGGTGAAAATTTTGGTTAACCCTAAATATCTCATGAACCAATGACGCTAGAGACTTGAATTAAATTTTATATTATATATTGTAACGTGATACAAAACAATTATATTTTTGGAAAAAAATTCAATTAATGGTTTTTTTTATAAATCAAAAAAACTGAAAAAAAAAATTTGTCACTTCGAAAATTTTACGACTAAAATATGATTTCATTTCCAAAATAATTTTGTGCAATAAAGAATTATGTTTTTGACATCTGATAAAATTTTGAGAAAAATCGAATTGACAGTTTTTTTACAAAAAATAATAACCTAAAAAAAATAAAAAAAAAGTTGGTAAAAATTGAGTTTTGACTCAAATATCTTTTCAAGACTTTGAGATATTGGCTTTAAACTACTTTTATCTTTCAAAAAATGTTGTTTTCAACATTCAGTAAAATTTTGAAAAAAATAGAATTGATAGTTTTTTTACAAAAAATTAAAAACCGAAAAAAAAATTTAACAAAAGTTGGTAAAAATTGATTTTCGACTTAAATATCTTTTCAAAGATTTGAGATTATGGCTTCTAACTAATTTTAACTTATAAGAAATATTGTTTTCAACATTAGGAAAAATTTTGAGAAAAATCGAATTGACAGTTTTTTTACAAAAAATAAAAACCTAAACAAAAAAATTAATAAAAGTTGGTAAAAATTGATTTTCGGCTCAAATAGCTTTTCAAAAATTAAAAATATTGGCTTCAAACTTATTTTATTTCACAGAAAATATTGTTTTTTATATTCAGTAATTTTTTTATAAAAATCCAACAGTCCGTTTTTTCATAAAAAAAATAAAATCTACAAAAAATAGAACGCAAATTTGGCAAGAATTGATACATTTAGACAAACTTTTAAGCAAGACAAATCGATAGACGGGATGGGAAGTTATCAGTGTGGGTCGCATCCCAGCCTCTTTTTTATTTATTTATTTGATAGCTAATTAATTAATTTATTTATTTATTTTATCAATTATTTGTTTAATTTATTTAATTTATTTGATTTTTGTTTATTTATTATTTTTTGTTTATTATTGTTTGTTCATTAATTTATTTACTATTCATTTTTTCTTTTTTTTTTTTTTTTTTTTTTGCTTGTTTTTGAATTGTCTTATATATATTTTGTTATTTATTTATTTAATTGTTTGTTTATATATTTATTTATTTATTTATTTATTTATTTATTTATTAATTCATTTGTTAACTATTTATCATATAATGAATATATGTAAAACTTTAAGTTGGGTTTGATTTAAATACCTCACCGCCCACCCTTCTCCTCTCTAAATCCTCAAAACAATTTAATGAAGGTTTTTATGTAGCTTTTCCTTCAATATACTGTTATTTGCTTTTCATTACTTGTATTAAAAATTTTATTATTTGTCAGTAGTAAGGTAGATTTATACCGTAACTCTGTAAATTGTGCAATATAGTTTAAGAAAAAATGTAAGAATATTCTGCTACAATAAATACAATACAATACAATACAATACAAATGTCAAAAACCCACCCCTAGTAAGATTCTACTCTAACTTTTATCGCTAGTATTCATACTATGGATATTGTTTTTGTTATTCGTGTAAAATCCTACTATACATGGATAGATTTTCCAACAAAACACGGGTAATATTTCTTTGAATACGGTAACTAGACTAGGTAAGGCTTAGGCTAGTTTTTAAGAAAACATCATAATATTTTGAACGTTGCGTTGGTTAAATTTTCCACCATGTTGAACTTTTGACATTAGCGTAGTGAATAAAATGGATTTAGCATTGCATATGCTGTGGATCAGGCTTAAACTGGTTAAAAATGCTTATTTAAAACACGGTAATCATACAACTGAGATGCTGCTCTGTTTTTATACAAAACGTAATCTAAAATGGGGTTCGCAGTAAAAGGTTAAAATTATCAAATATTTTAGATGTTGGTTAATTTTTCAACCATGATACAATTTTGACACTATCGGGGTGAATCAAATGTGGACTTTTTTTTTTAACGGTACGTGTACTTCTTCAAATTTGTGTTAATTTTTCTAAAATAGAAAACGAAATTTTTACAGCAGTCAAAACGAATGTTAGTATACTGTGGATAAATAAAGCATCCATAGGAAATATGAATATTCAAAATATGAAGTTATTTTTAAAGCAAATAAAATTTGAACGTGGAATAATAATGATGGCACTTTGCTATAATAGAAAAACAGCGATCTGCATTGTAACCTTCAAATTAAAATGGTTACAGAAGTTGGTAAAATATACAGTGTATCACACAATCAACGACTGAACAGCTATACCAACTCCGAAACAAAGACCGTCTTAAGTGTACGAGACAATGTTCGGAGATTAAGAAGAAAGAAAAAAAAAAACACATAGCTAAACGCTATGGTTAAATATTAGAACTTTAAGCTTTCCCTGAAGTGAATTTTGAATTTATCAATCTTTCAAAAATTGGTCTTTGTTGAATTTTTATAGAGTGCCTATGGAAGGTTTCCGTAAGGAGAACAAATCACACAACAAAAAAAGATAAATATGATTCTAGCTCAAACCAAACGTCAAAAAGGCGCTGGGCTGCGACTGACCCACACTGATAACTTCCCATTGGTGCCCATATGTACATTATATTTTTTCAAAAGCCAAACTGTCGTTTAAAGAACTTCCAAAGATTTACAATCTAAATTGTTTTCTGTCAAAAATATCGGTAAGTTAAATGAATTAAGGTGTAGGTTTTTTTTATTGTAAAAAAGTTATCAAAAAAAGTTATAAAAAAAATTAGGAAAATTTAACAACGACGTTTTGTACGAAATGAAATACTTATGTGCTCAATATTATTTATTTATATATGAGTTTAAAATCATTTTTAACAAATTTCTATTCATTTTTACTTAAGGTTTTTATTTTTCCGAAAAAAGACTGTCTATTAAGTTTTTGTAAAACATTTGGCAGCATTTTCAAATCGTCATTTTTCGTCTAGTCAGCACATTTTGATGTTATTATCTGTAAAACATTGTATTTGAAGTTTATGCCGTCAATAATTACTGAAATATTAACGTAGAGATTTACGAACACAAAGGGACCTTGAAACGTCGAGAAATGTCAAAATGTTCAATTAAAAAAATCGGACCGATTACAATAACTTCCTGTGAAAAGTTAAAAATTAACCGTGGAAGAAAACATAGCCAATATTTTGATGCATTTTACACAGGGTTTTAAAATATGACCACAATATTCAAAATACTAAAAATCTTCTGAGATGATTATTATCTTTATACTTATATACGTGATTTTGTATTGTACGGTTTGCTCATACTGCACCATATAAGAAAGATGGTAGTAATTATTTCACGGAACCTATTTATTAAATTACTCTGCACTTTTGATAAAATCTGTGACTGATCTTGAATTGATTGTAAATTAATTTTTCGACTTTAATATACATATTCATCTAAACTAAATCACAAACATATTATATATTTAAATAAATTCATAGCAAGGCTACCAATTCAGTTAGATAGGCATCATTTTCAAAAGACAGTTGTAAAAGATTAAGAGTTTATGAATGTGAGTAGCTTAAATGGAAAACCAGAATTTGCTCAATGCAATACAATATAAAGCTTTTTATCTATTTCGTTTGAAATACTCAAAACCGTTTCCATTAAAGTATTTATTAAAAAAAAAAAAAAAACAATCCAAAATATAAAAATACAAAAGCTTTAATTTACACATAGCTTTTGCTATTAAAATAAACAAGCAACGAAAATGCTATACCAGTATAACTTCACATAGTCACCAGTGTTCCCGTTTTAAGTTTTAAAAAGAGTATTAAGTAAATATTTATGCTTCGAGTATATAGAAAGTACCAAATGAAAAATATTCTTATGTTTAACTTAAAAATAAAGTCTAAAATCCAATAAATCATTTAAAAGATATGTGGCCCGACACTTTTTACGATTTAGTAATACATAAAAGCCATATAAGTAGTTGATTTTGTTAATTGTAAACGACACTTTACTAAAATTAAAACAACAAAATGGCTACTTTAATCCGTCAAGAGAAATTATTGTCATTAAAAGTGTTTTCTCAAATTATTAGATAAACACAAGGTCCTTGTTCTTAAAGGACTGTTTTTTAACTTGCTAAATTCATATGACATTTGAGTTTCTGATATTTCAAACAAAAGGAAACGGATCTGCTTGATATGTGTTTGTTTGCATTGAACTGTCACTGATTAGGCTTGTTCAGATGCACTATTTTTTCATAAAAGGAGAAATAATATTTCACTGGTAAGAAACGGATTACAATTTTGGTGTATCTAATAAATTGCTAAATATTGACAAAATTATAAACTACTAAAATATTAAGGGGTCAATTCATGTGATGGGTTCAAAAAATCGATTTGTTTTTCATAAATTGCTAGTTTAATATGTCTAGAATACGGTAGTAAAGGGATTTTTCAAAATTCGAAGTCGTTTTAAAGATACAGCAGGTAGAAGAAAACAAATAAAGGAATCGGTGGAAAAGGACCAGGTAAACTTACTGATAAAGTTATTAAGTTATCATCTTTAATGAAGGTTTTGAAGGTTATTTGAAAGTACTGTCGGTTATGCGATGCCCTATAGGCCGCGAAGCCCATACTTATGTTGAGAAACGTGATAAAAAGCTAATCTCACATTCTGAGCGACGTTAAACAAGCCAGAATTGATTCAAGAGCTAAACAATCTGCTTTGAAAGAGTTTCAATAACAAGAGGAAGGAATACTCTATTGACCATCGCCGATTGAATGGTAAGTTGATATTTTCATAGTTAAGAGGACTTGAAACTTTAAACGAGTTTTTCTCAAAACTGTGTTTTCAAACTTTCCTCCATCGTATCTCAAAAACGGCTTGACCGAATGACTTCAAATTTAATGGGTTGCATTCAGCACATGTAAACGCATGGAATGAACTATCGACAAGCAAAAGTTCCAAAAATTTCGATTTTTTTATAGCAAAAAACAAAAAACAAAAAAAAACGCAAAATTCGCGACTTTTTTTTTTCAAATGTCTTCCAAAAGTCCAATTTTTGGTATATTCATTTGATGATTGTTCATTCTATGCATTTAGGCTCACAGATTAAAACGCCGTTTTTTCTTGTTTTAGATAAGCCAATCAGCCGGAAACGTGGAGGAAGTGCGAGCCCATTTTTTCGAAGTGGAGTTGTTCACACCGGTGTAACTCGTGTTCCTTACAATATTTTTAATTCAAATTTTATATTTATACTTTCGAACTATGTTAATAAATGATAATAAACTTAATAAAGTTGTATCTATTTACTGGTCGTAAAAAAAAATCCTAAAAATACAGGCCGTCACATGGGATGACCCCCTTAAGCCCTCAACAAATTGCTTTCTTAAGTAATTTAAGAGGGGAAAAGCATTTTGTATAGTGTCTTACTGAAAACTAGGTTGACACTTTTTTTCTTTTTTTAAAGTTATAAAAAGTTGTAAATAATGTTACCAGATTAATGATAAAAATCAACATAAAATAGAATCACAGTTTTTTGGCCATCATTTTGTTCTACCTTCGAAAAAAAATAACTCATTTCAGTCTCAGATTTTAGTTCCTATTTCCTACAGATGGACAAATATTTTTAGAATACAGAATATTTCATGAAAATTTTGTATATAAAGAAAAGAAAAACAAAACTATCTATTTTCTAATGTACATCGGCCACACTGCCCCCAAGTACACAAAACAATACACTTTTGCCTTTCACTCAGCTCAGCGACACTTTTGCTTGATAACACACCAAAAAAAATGTATCTTGAATGGAAGTAGAAGTTGATCCAAGCCATTTCGAGACGAAAACGAAAATTCACTTTATTCCGTCAGCTGACTCGTACCAGTGCGGTTGTTCTCCACTAAAGTTCTTCCTTTTTACGTAAACCATTCCCATCATTAGATACAAAAGAAAAAGTGCTAAAAGGAAAAGTGTTTCTGAAAGCTTTTCAGAGTTATTAAAAAAAAAATACCGGAAAAAGATACACTTCTGTCGACCTACCGACCGACCGACCAAGCGACCGACAACGACGACGCGTGTGAAAATTTTTCATTTATTCGTATACAAAACAAATATCCTGTGACCTCCAGATAACCGCTTCATAGTTACATATTGCCGCAGCATCCCTCTTAACTCGGCCCGAAACTGCTTTTAAACTCGTAGGTAAGATATTATGACTATTATTATATTTCTGCTACTGTGCGGATACCATCACTGAAAGAGCAGCATCAAATCATCATCATCATCATCAAAATTCTGTGATATCGCAAGGATTTAGACATGGCTTCTCACTGGCGCTTCTGTATCCATCTATATTCGACGGCCTTTGAATTGGTTCGGTTTGGTTTGGTTTGGGTGTGCAAAAGGAAAAGATACGAGTTCGAGGATACTCTTCTCAGCTCTCAGTATCTACATATATAGATATATGTCGTTTGGGGTTTACGTAACATGACACAGTGTCCTGGATTACATTTGGAAGCACATATATAGCGAGAGGACATCGGTTGGTTGATGGTTGGTTCTGGGTTGTTGGTATAATTGCATCCTGTCGTCGTCGTCGTAGTTGAGTGTAATTGGATTTTAAAGCGCGTTTCGTATGTGTTTGCAATTAATTTACCAGGCACTTCATCTTTTCGATGGGCTTTTTATGTTCTTGAGACATTTTCAGAGTGTTGTTTTTGTTCTTTTTTTAATGTAGTGAAGTTCCTTTAAAATATTTATTTTTTAGTTTTTTATTAAGAAAACAAAATGTTCCCACCTTTATTTGTTTTGAGAGCAAATTTTACATAAATCACACCTAACTTCGAAAAGAAAGTCCTTCGCTTTCGGGTGCTCCTTTTTTTCAATTCTAATTCAATATCATAAGTGCCATGGAAAGAATTTACATTTTTTTGTTTCTGAAATAATGCTTCATGTAAATATATAATATTTACGTACATTCCTTTTTATACCTAATGCTGATGTTCGTTCGTCTAGATACTTATGAGCTCAAAGGGATTTTTCCTAATCTCTGTATGTATGTGTGTATGTTTGTGCTGATGTTTATTAAGTAGGGAATTTCCGGGGGAAGGTTATGTCAGATGAAGACAATAAATAATTTATGTGAAATGTAAATAAGTTATGTATTTATGTGAGTGCCTTTGGTATTCTTCAACCAAAACTGAAAGATTTACAATTTAAAGTAAAATTATCAAAACCATTTAAAGTTTTGGTATGCATAATTATTTTCATTCGTTCTCTTCGTCTGTGTGTTTTTCGTTAGCTGAAAATGTATCTTTTTATCTTAAGTAGTGCAGAGAATAGATAAAGGATTCTTCCTACGAAACTTTTATATATAGTTTGAGGATTTAATTCAGCCTTGAAGTGATATGTAGGTATATGAAACATGTTAAAGTTTTTGCAGTATTACGTAAGTTTCCTTATATTTATAATACAATAAATTTATTGGCTTAAGGATGAATATTTTCTATGTACCTTTCATTTATGGTATGGAGGTGAACTTCACGTTTAGAGTGAGTGTGGGCTTTATGCCAAAAACTTGGGAGATTATGTATGAATATGAAGTTAGATAAAGTTATGAGTCCTAAATAAATTAAATTAAATTCTGGGTTTTAAGAAGTTACATACATAGGTTTAGGTATCTATGTACATACAAATCCTCATGATTTTGAACGTAAGAATACTTGAAGAAACTTTTTGGGGATGTGGTGTGAAGTTGTTCTTTTAAATACCTTTATTTATTTATTGAGGTGTATTTTTGGTTTGGATTCAAGTATTTTAAGAGGTTTTAATGTTTTCTTTCTTTTTCTTTATCTCAGCATTAGAGGAACAGTTTCAAAAACAAAAAAGAATCCCATTCGTTAAGCATCTAAAATGTATTCTGTGGCGTATGAGTACTTTTTTTTTGTTTTTAGATGAACTAATTTTGAATTACCTACCTTTTCCTTCTTGAATGTGTCTTGAATTTTTAATGAGGACTTGACGTAGGTACACAGTAGGCTTCAATTATTGGTTGTTGTAAATATACATAGATTTTCAGGTTGATTTTTAACAAATTGATGTGACATATAGAAAAGGATATGTATGTAGATAGATTATTTCATCTAAATCCTGTTCAATATAAAAATTTCTAATATGTGATGACTTTTTCTTAGAAGAAAAATGGTTACATAATAAATAATTTCAATTAAATTTAATTGACCCATGCCTTAAAATAACCCTTATCATTGCTTTCTTGACAGAAATTTAACCTTTGCGAGACGACGAACATATCAACAACGCCTTATTGAGTATTAGAAATGTCAGTCTTATTTGTATAGGATTTAGCTTTTTTTAGTCTGTTAAAATTATCATTAAGTGGGTTTCTGTGTGATTTCGGAAACATTTCATTGATGGAAAAGACATTTCGGGATTGAAAACAAAACCAACAAGTTTAGAAACATCAAAAATGTCAACAAAAGTTGGATTCTATTGGCCAACAATAAACATATTTACATTTTGTGGTATTTAAGATATTTCAAAAGTGATTCATTTCTTTAGAGTTATAGAACTTTTTAATTGAATAAAACAAAGATGATTTTTAAAATTGTCATTAAATTTAATTCACTCAAAAGATATAATCTTAAATTATGATTTCTGGTATATACATGGTGGAAAGATAAATAGCACTCATACCTATAAATGTTTATAAAACGTTTTAAAATAAAAATAAGCCGAATTTGAATATTATTGTTTTTTTTATTATTTACATTTGAACGTAAAAAGATAATTCAATATAAATTTTCAACATTATGTAAAAGATAATAACAATAAAATAAATTCGAAGGTTCAAAAATGGGTGAAAATGTTAATAGCACCCATAAGCAAAAACACAATAACTGATGAGAAATTAGCAAATAATAGTTATTTTTTGTATTTAATATTTAGTAGGGTACCCTTTATTTTCCAAAACTGCCTTAAGTCTCCTTGGTAAACTTTCTACAAGTTTTTGGCAACGAATTGTTGGGATGGAAAACCAGGCTTCTTGAATTGATGTCCATAAGTGGTCTAAATTTCTAATTTGTTTTTGTTTTAAACGCTTGTCAACATCGTTCCACAGATTTTCAATCGGATTTAGATCCGGGCTCTGGGCAGGCCAACTTAAAACCTGAATTTGGTTCTCTTGAAGCCATGCCTTGACTGATTTGGCTGTATGTTTTGGGTCATTGTCGTGGACAAATCTCCAAGTTAAGGGTAAATTTTCGAACGCAAAAGATTCCATATTATTTTGTAAAATATCCCTGTACTGATACTGATCCATCCTGCCAGATACTCTTACTATCGGTCCAACACCATGCCACGAAAATGCTGCCCACACCATAATGTTGCCGCCACCGTTTTTAATAGTCTTCATGGTATATTTTGGATTAAACTCTTGACCTTGGGGGCGACGAACGTAGATTTTGCCATCAGACCCAAATCTATTAAACTTCGATTCGTCACTCCACAGGACATTTTTCCAAAATTGTAGCAGCTTTCGTAGATGTTCCTTGGCAAAAGCAAAACGTTTTTTTAAGTTTGTTGTTGAAACAAGCGGCTTTCTTCTCGCAATGCAGCCATGTAGTCCTGCTTCTGCTAGGCGATATCGCACAAGTCTAGATGTTATTTGTACGCCATTTTCTTCTTCAATTTGATGTTTTATTTCTGTAGAGCTCTTGAATGGATCCTTTCTACTTGCGGTTACCATTGCTCTATCCATCGCTGTTGTTGTTTTTTTGGCCCGTTTTTTTCGTGTAGTATTCTCAAATGTCTTTTGTTGTTGAACATGTTTGATCGCATTATAAACCATCTTTTTGGAACATTCCAAATCATTTGCAATGTCAAGAATACGTCTTCCATTTTCAAACATGTTGAAAATGACAATTCTCTTTTCTTTTGAACAATGAATACCTCTTCCCATTATTAAATCTAATACAAAATTATTACGAATCGGTTAAGTTAACTAAATAAAATTGAACTTACAAAGAAAAAATGGTTAAAATTATTTTATTTGAAAAAAAAAACCCAACTGGTGCTATTTATTTATCCATGTGATTTCACAGGTTACACAACTAAAACGACGCCATATTGCTTTGTGCTTCACTTAAATGATAAAAAAAGATACCGTTATGTGCTCAGGAATGTCACATGTGGTTGCTGACAAATAAAATTTAAATCAGTTTTAATTTAGTGGAAAATATGTAAGAGTTATATGGAAGCATATAATAGTGCTATTTAGTTTTCCGCCACTGTAACTGCCACGGCTGACTCGGGCCGATTTTAATCGGGATGTAAAATTTTTTCAAGATTTGAGTTCGTTTATCAGTTGCATATCAATGTTGCCCTCAAGTGGTCAATCGTTTAAGGCTTATAGGCGTAAAAAACTAGCGGTGGTCTAAAACCATTCTATCTTGGAGGCCAGTTTAAGGGTACCTAACCTGAAATTATGATACACTTTGCGCCGTCTTGTTGAAATAACAGCTCCTGTACATCATAGTTCTTCAATTGAATGAAAAAGTCAAGAATCATTTAAAAAGAACGAACGAATTATTATACCAACCCGTAAAGCGCACACAAAACAGTCAGTTTTTGTGGATTTAACGGCGTCTCAATATACGCTTGGAATTATCTTCACTCCAAATGCGTCAATTTTTGACATTTCAATTTAACCAAAAGTGAGATTCATCGCTTAACAGAATCCACTCGAACAGAACCCTAATTTTGAAAATAAATTTGCACAATTGGGAAGCGTTGTTTTGCTGTCAGTTCATTTATGATGAAACGTCAAACGAAACTTAAGATCAATCAATTGACAGCTGACAAAATGGCCGCCAGTTAAAATTGTGCTGCCAACTTAACCAAAAGTAAGATTCATTGCTAAACAGAATCCATTTATTTCATATTTCAAAGAGAACTCTGATTTTCAAATTAAATTTGTACAATTGGGAAGCGTTGTTTTGGTGTCAGTCTGTTTATGCTGAAACGTCAAACCAATCTTAAAATAAATCAATTGACAGCTGACAAAATGGCCGCCAGTTAAAATTGTGTTGTCAATTTAATCAAAAGTAAGATTCATTGCTAAACAGAATCCATTTATTTCATATTTCAAAGAGAACTCTGATTTTCATAATAAATTTGTACAATTGGGAAGCGTTGTTTTGGTGTCAGTCTGTTTATGCTGAAACGTCAAACCAATCTTAAGATAAATCACTTGACAGCTGACAAAATGGCCGCCAGTTAAAATTGTGCTGCCAACTTAATCAAAAGTAAGATTTATTGCTAAACAGAATCCATTTATTTCATATTTCAAAGAGAACTCTGATTTGCAAAATAAATTTGTACAATTGGGAAGCGTTGTTTTGGTGTCAGTCTGTTTATGCTGAAACGTCAAACCAATCTTAAGATAAATCACTTGACAGCTGACAAAATGGCCGCCAGTTAAAATTGTGCTGCCAACTTAATCAAAAGTAAGATTTATTGCTAAACAGAATCCATTTAGCTATTTCATATTTCAAAGAGATCTCTGATTTTCAAAATAAATTTGTACAATTGGGAAGCGTTGTTTTGGTGTCAGTCTGTTTATGCTGAAACGTCAAACCAATCTTAAGATAAATCAATTGACAGCTGACAAAATGGCCGCCAGTTAAAATTGTGCTGCCAACTTAATCAAAAGTAAGATTTATTGCTAAACAGAATCCATTTATTTCATATTTCAAAGAGAACTCTGATTTGCAAAATAAATTTGTACAATTGGGAAGCGTTGTTTTGGTGTCAGTCTGTTTATGCTGAAACGTCAAACCAATCTTAAGATAAATCACTTGACAGCTGACAAAATGGCCGCCAGTTAAAATTGTGCTGCCAACTTAATCAAAAGTAAGATTTATTGCTAAACAGAATCCATTTATTTCATATTTCAAAGAGAACTCTGATTTGCAAAATAAATTTGTACAATTGGGAAGCGTTGTTTTGGTGTCAGTCTGTTTATGCTGAAACGTCAAACCAATCTTAAGATAAATCACTTGACAGCTGACAAAATGGCCGCCAGTTAAAATTGTGTTGTCAATTTAATCAAAAGTAAGATTCATTGCTAAACAGAATCCATTTATTTCATATTTCAAAGAGAACTCTGATTTTCATAATAAATTTGTACAATTGGGAAGCGTTGTTTTGGTGTCAGTCTGTTTATGCTGAAACGTCAAACCAATCTTAAGATAAATCAATTGACAGCTGACAAAATGGCCGCCAGTTAAAATTGTGCTGCCAACTTAATCAAAAGTAAGATTTATTGCTAAACAGAATCCATTTATTTCATATTTCAAAGAGAACTCTGATTTGCAAAATAAATTTGTACAATTGGGAAGCGTTGTTTTGGTGTCAGTCTGTTTATGCTGAAACGTCAAACCAATCTTAAGATAAATCACTTGACAGCTGACAAAATGGCCGCCAGTTAAAATTGTGCTGCCAACTTAATCAAAAGTAAGATTTATTGCTAAACAGAATCCATTTATTTCATATTTCAAAGAGAACTCTGATTTGCAAAATAAATTTGTACAATTGGGAAGCGTTGTTTTGGTGTCAGTCTGTTTATGCTGAAACGTCAAACCAATCTTAAGATAAATCACTTGACAGCTGACAAAATGGCCGCCAGTTAAAATTGTGTTGTCAATTTAATCAAAAGTAAGATTCATTGCTAAACAGAATCCATTTATTTCATATTTCAAAGAGAACTCTGATTTGCAAAATAAATTTGTACAATTGGGAAGCGTTGTTTTGGTGTCAGTCTGTTTATGCTGAAACGTCAAACCAATCTTAAGATAAATCACTTGACAGCTGACAAAATGGCCGCCAGTTAAAATTGTGCTGCCAACTTAATCAAAAGTAAGATTTATTGCTAAACAGAATCCATTTAGCTATTTCATATTTCAAAGAGAACTCTGATTTTCAAAATAAATTTGTACAATTGAGAAGCGTTGTTTTGGTGTCAGTCTGTTTATGCTGAAACGTCAAACCAATCTTAAGATAAATCAATTGACAGCTGACAAAATGGCCGCCAGTTAAAATTGTGCTGCCAACTTAATCAAAAGTAAGATTTTTTGCTAAACAGAATCCATTTATTTCATATGTATTTCAAAGACAACTCTGATTTTCAAAATAAATTTGCACAATTTGGAAGCGTTGTTAATCTATTTATGCTGAAATATCAAACCAAACTTAAAAATAATCACTTGACAGCTGAAAAAATGGCCGCCAGTTAAAGTAGTGTTGCCAACCTAAAGTTCTATTACTCAAAAAAACATCCATTAAGTATATGTACATACATATTTACATTTTGTGGAATTTAAAACATTTCAAATGTGATTAATTTCTATTTCAAAAAAAAGGAGGATCCCCATAAAATCTAATTAGAATCTATAAAAGTTTACATCGTTTTCGGGTTCAAAAGTATATACACCTCTAAGTGTGTCAATATTTATACCAGAAATCGTCTCTTTTTTGTTTTTAAAGAATTCTCAAAAATAGAATGAAACAAGACA
Organism: Eupeodes latifasciatus; assembly: GCA_920104205.1. Taxonomy (NCBI): domain Eukaryota; kingdom Metazoa; phylum Arthropoda; class Insecta; order Diptera; family Syrphidae; genus Eupeodes; species Eupeodes latifasciatus. The sequence continues at coordinate 153,291,691 of OV049925.1, forward strand.
TCGTAAAAATAAATCATAACATAATTTAGTTTTATTTTGGATAACTCGATTGTAATGCATCAATATCTATATACACCGCAGCATAGAAAATGATGTCTTTTTTTGTGTCAAATATCGAATACGCAGTACGCACGCAGCATACACATTGAAAATTCAATTTAGAACGAGTTGAGGCGTTGCGTATAGCTCTAAAAATATTCTCTGTTCTCTTTCCATCTTTCCTGTCACTTTTGTTTGTACATACATATGTACATTAAAAACAAAATATAAAACTAAATTAAATATTCATTAGAATCTACACGATACCAAAACAAAATTTAAGAAAAAAGAAGAACAAAATAGTTTCTAAGAAGCACAACATGATATCGGCCTACAATTCTTCGTTAAACAGACCGCCCTTTGGTTTCCAGAGGTGCATTGAATTTAAATGAGAGCGATAAAGCAACAGGTGATGACATTTATTTACATAAAAGATTACGAGAAACTTGTATGCTTAAACCGTGCCCAAAAAATGACAGATAAGCTAATAATCGTAGTTTTTTGGGTGGTATAAACTGTCAAGCTCTGACATTTTAAAATCATATTAAAATCTAATGAAAATAGGATTGGAAAAAACTATAAATTATTTAATTTCATGCTAAAATCAATATCATTTTAAATTATTCTTCCCTTTGATTCTATTGTCTAGAGAAAAATATCGCTGATGAAAGACGACGACGACGACAACGACACGATGACAGCTGTTGTCAACTCGTTCAAATACATTACAGTATCTATCGTTCGAAAATTAGGGCAAGTGCACATAAATGTAAGCCATCTTATATACATATGTGTAATGAACAGTATTGTAGGTATACCCATATGTCAGTCATAATTATAATGTTTCGCCCTCTGCTCCAATGAAACTATTGATTTTTTCGCTGTTTGCTGATAAGATTGTAATAAAAGCAATTAAAGATAGTTCAAAGTAGAGTGGCCCATATAAGTTTATAGTATGTACGAGAGTATGATGGCTGATATGAAGTTGTTTTTTTTTTGTTTATAGTTATTGTTGACATTTACATCGAATTGTTTTTGGCTTAATTGACAGAGTAATTACAAATGCTCGCAAAGTGACGTCTATAATACTTTGTACATCATAAGATTCAATGCTGTTAATGATGATAAGTCATATTGTGGTAGGCGTGTTGTGTTTAGTGCGTTGCAATATTTATCAAAATTGTTATCATGTCAATATAAATGATGATGGGTGTGACGTGATAGAAATGCTTTTTAAAATAGGGTGTTTAATAGCGAGAATTATTGGTATAGTCAGATTCATTTAAAAGGAATGGGTATAGTGTTTTTTTTTGATAAGGTTTTGAATACTGAAACAACTTTTTATCCCCGAGTATTTTTCGAAGAACTACATAGGTGACTTCAAAATATTGGACTTGGGAATATTTTCAGTCATGTATATTTTCTTGTCTCCTGTCAAAATAAATCAAATCGAACAGAACAAAAGATTTGTTTAACGTTATCATTTCTTCTTTAATTTTCATCTTCACCATATTTTCGCCACGAAAATGACATTTGAATTTCTTATGTCATAAACGTTGTATTTACATTTTGTAAACAAATTGATTTTTGGCAGCAATTTTTGCAATGAATTTTTGAATCCGTTTAAGTGACATTAATTTTTTTAAGGGAGGTTAATGCAAAAGAAAATCGACTCAAGTACAAAAAGAGTTCATTATTTTGCTATTATCTTAAACGGGTTTTACCGCTTTAATGAATTTAGCACTTCCTAAGATGTGCTCTAAATTTGGAAGGGAAAGAAGGTCTAAGTTTAATTATTCCAAACGACGTCGGATACGGTTTTTTATAAAATTTTTTGGAAAAAATGGTCGCAAATATTGTGTACCTAATACATTTTGCCAAAAATAATTTGATAAAATTATGTTTTTGGGTCTTACATTTTTTGTTTTGGTTTCGCTTGGAAGAATATATTCTATCAATAAATCAGTTTTGGAGTGGAAGGAAACTGTCACCTCCTTGAAAGAAATGTCTTTTTTTCTATTTTGTTTAAGGGTTTAGCCTACCCTAGAATCCTTAAATCTTAAATTGTTCCTTAGGATCTCAAAAATGTTTTATCAAAAGATTATAGCCGGGAAAAACGTTTAAGTACTCAATTTAAATTTTTTTTACTAAAAGTATTGCAAAACTGACCATGGTTTTCTACTATTTAAAATTTCCAACGCGTTTATATCAATACTGCCTTTTTTAAGTTTTCCGGACTTGTAACTCGAACAATTTTTAACAGATTGACTTGAAATTTAGAATATATCTTTGGAAATACATTTTCCATTGAAGAATGTAGAATTACTTTGTTGTTAACAATTATGAGACAATTTTGTAAGCGAATTTGACAAATAATCAATATATCGCAAATCTTACGTATACTTTTCTAGCAGTTACAGGAGCTTTTGGTCCGATTTTGGACCTTTAAAAAAGCCAATGATATACAGTCCCTGGCCATATTATTAGACGCACTGCAGAATTTTTATAACTATTAGGTTATACGCAATATTTTTAAATATTATATAAAAAAAATCTATAAATCTGTTGTTTTATTTTCATAAAAAATGAGGAAATAGTTTATATGCTGTATACAAAATAATTTAAATGCATTACAAAATTCGAAAAACTGGTTAAAATAGCTGAAAATTGAGATTTTGCATAAAATCTAAAGTGCGTCTAATAATATGGCCAGGGATTGTATGTTTAATAAAACCCCATTTCTGTAGTTCGAATATATTTAGTAGTTTTTAAAAAAAACCCTAACCCTTTGAATAATTTCTGAGAATTTTATTTCTTCAAAATGATCTGAATCTGTTAAGAGATTGTTCCTCAAGAAACCAGTTCGAACAGTTTCTTTTTTGAGCCAATTACAGGACTTGAATTACTTAAAACAATAAACTCGTTAAATAATTCAACTTCTCATGGCAAAGATGAAATATCTAATATAATGCTTAAAAAGGTTGGACCAAATTTGGTAGATATATTGACACACATTTTTAACTTAAGCATATACTCTGGAAAGTTTCCTGATGATTTAAAAAAAGGTATGATAGTTCCATTATTCAAAAAAGGTAGTAAAACAGATAAAGGAAATTATAGACCAATAACTTTGTTGTCTTCAATATCGAAATTGTTTGAGAAGGTAATTAAAACAAGAATTCTGTCTTACCCTAATAAAATAAACTTTTTGAGTCCATTCCAATTTGGATTCAGGGCTGGGATTTCTACTGAGGAGGCTCTTCAAGAATTTTGCTGCATTTTACAAGAAGGTTTAGATGCTAAGAAAAAGTGTGCTGGACTATTCGTGGATATAACTAAAGCCTTTGACATGGTGAACCATAACATACTCTTGGATAAACTGTATAAAATTGGTTTTCGTGGATTCATCTGGAATTGGCTGGAGTCTTATCTAAAAATTAGATCACACAATGTAAAAGTTGGGTGCAGCATAAGTTCCTCTAAAAATAGTCTTTTAGGAGACCCACAGGGATCCGTGCTGGGCCCAATTTTATTTTTGGTTTATATTAATTCCCTTTTTTCACTTCCTTTCCGAGGTAAAGTCAGAGCCTTTGCCGATGACATTGGAATTGCATACTGCAGCAATAGTCCTTTGAATCTAATTTCAGATATTAACTATGATGTTCACTTGCTAAGACTTTGGTTTGCTAAACATGAGTTAATTGTGAGCAGCAAAACAAAGTTAATGTTTTTCAGCCTAAGAGGTAGTATCTCTCCGGACATACCACTAATTTTTCATTCTAACGATTGCCTCAGTCATAAGTTACTTTATGGTGAATGTAATGGTCATCATACTCAATCATACCATCCCAATGTTAAATGCAGTGGAAGCTGTTTTGAAATTGAAATAGTTGAAAACTTTAAGTACCTTGGCATCTTTATTGATCAAAACCTTAACTGGGACAAGCACATTGCTATTTTAAAAAACTATCTTCTATCATCCACCCGTTGTTTCTACCACCTGAAAAAACATTGCTCTTCAAATTTGTTGAAGATGGTTTTTATGGCATTTTTCATTCCAAGTTGCAATATGGAATACCCTGTTGGGCGGTGCATATGTCAAAAAACTGCAACAACTCACCGTTATTCAAAAATCAGCTATACGTAACGTTTGTAAAACCCGTCGTTTAACACCATCAATGGAACTTTTTAGGTCTTTAAAAATTCTTCCCGTTAGACATTTATATTTTTTTAAAGTTTTAAAAGTGTTTTTTAAAAGAGCTGGATATTTGGAAAGTCCGATTTCCGACATACGAAGTCTTAGAAGTAATTCCACCTTTATAGTAAATATCCCATATTTTCGTACGACAAGCTACAGAAACTCCATCACCACTATTTTTAAAAATAATTGTTGTCACTAACTATTCTTATTATACAATGTTATTGTTAACTATGTCTATGTATTCGAGCGAAATGTAATATATGAATTCATTAATAAGAATAAAGAACTTATCTATCTATCTAAAAAATCAATTAGTTCTTTGTTTAAGACAAGTTAAAATGAGATTTAATGACTTAAATTTTGTATGTTATCTCAAACAGATTTGCTTTTTCTGATGTTTGCAAATGCAAACCTTTCTGTAGGACTCTAAAAAGCATTCTCTGTATATTATGAATATTAGACAAAATATAGTTCAAATTTTAAAAGTCGTCAACCGCGAAAAAAGTTTACTTAGAGTGGGGAAAGCTTTGTCCGATATTCATGATACAACTTCACCCTATTTAATTCCTTATTCCTGTTTGTGATCATAGGAGTTATTATTTTATAGTGGGTCTAAATTTTCAAAAAACCAAGAATCCAGAAAACGAAAAATCCCGAAGCTTGGACAAATTTTTCATTTCATGTGATGTCTTTTGTTGTTTTATCGTTAATTTTATTAGTAATATTCTATTGAACTTGCCAGTTATATTTTTTTGCTCAAACAATTTTGCCGTGATACTCATACGTATTTTCAAGTATGGGATATTCTTTTTTTCAGCAGCACATCAAGAATGTGGAATGATTTACGAAACTCTATTTTTCCCTCCCAAGTATAGAGATTTTTTTTGAGCTGCACATCAAGAATTTGAAATGATTTACACTATCTTAAGACCAACATTTCGGGATATCCTTTTGAATCCGTCCTTACTTTTCAGAGGACTTGCAAGGTGTTAAAACGCGATAGTAGTCATATTCCCTTTCGGGTGTGCAAATTATAATTTTTCTGGCATTCTGAATTTGGCGATTTCTTCCGTTTCCTTTATATAATAGGTGGGATTTTAAACTTTATGATATGTTTTTTGTGTTTGTTGTTGTTGCTTTCCAAATGAAAAATCTCAAGTTTTCAATATTGTTTCCGCTTAGTAAAGAAAAATCTCAAGTTTTATATTTCTTCCTAGCATATAACTCACTATTTTTTGCATTACATTTGGAAATTAATTCCAAATGATTCTGGAGATGGTGGGTTGATACCACGCCCTCTGAATGCAAAACCACAAATCCAATTTATTTTCTACAACAAGCAGGATCTATTAATATTAGAAATAAATAAAAGGCTTAAAAAAAAAAACGAATTCAATCTTTTTAAGGAATATACATATATTTTTTGAAAAAAAGATGTGCTGGTAAAATAACCCACACATTCTTAAAATGAAAAATTTATATGTGGAATTCTACGATCGATATCTGGTGATATTTAAAGAAAAAGCAAATATCTATAAAATATTTACAATTTTTTTATAAACCAGAAATATCTTAAATGACCTATATTCAGTCTATTAACAAAAATAAACAAAACAAATAAAATCTACAACTCTGAACGCCCGTGTCGGTCGTCGTCGGTCGTCCGCTGATCAGCGTGTTATTTCTGGACTTTGTTTATAAAATATAAAAACAAATTCACCCAATTTTGCATTGCAGAAAACGTATATAACTTAAAAATAGTACCAAGAAGCAGCACTATATTTTCTTCTTTTTTAATTGTTTTTTTTTTTTTTTTTTTTTGTATTTTGAAATAAACAAAAGAACAAAGTTAACGGTTTTACCTTGTAGGTCTGTTACACTGCTTACCTACTTAGTTTACCATGTATCAAAGTCTCAGGTTGTAATAAATTTTGCTATCGCATCACCGGAAATGCAAAACACACAGATTACTTGTAGAAGTAGATATAAATTTCGGGTCCGTTACCGATGTAGGGTGCCATTGTAAGTTGAGATTCTATTCAATTTATAAGCTTCATAAGCAATTTGAATTTCACCTCCAACTCCAACGTCCGCCCAACACTGAAAGATGAACCAAACCTGCAGCAGCGGTCCCATTCAGTGCAAGAAACCAGAGAAGATAGTGAAAACAATCGGTGTATTCGTTGATTTTACAATGTTGTTGTTTGTTTGCTGATATATGGCCCTCTAAGATAAGTCAGCAAAGTGGATGAAACAAACAACAATGACGCCGCACCGACGACAACGACGACGCCAAGATTCTACAAATAAATTCCTTAGCTTGTGTTCCGTGTAGGTGGCTTTAGATTTCGTCGATAGAGCATAGTTAAACATACAATCTCATGGTATCTTCATATGTTTGTAGGAATATATTCCCTAGCGTTTTCGCTTCTAACGGAGAAACTGTTTAAGAAAATGACAATACCAATCATAACATTATTCTGGGTATCAATAACAGTAACTCCTGTCACTTTCCAATTCCAATAACTCGAATCGATAACATCCTCCTGAGATGTGGCGTGGGTGCGTTTTCATATGGTAAGGGTATGATGACATTTTCGTGAATATTATTCGCTTAGAGCGAGTATCATGTTCGGTTAAACAAATATTTGTAGTTGTTTGCTTCTCCATCAAGCGTGTTTTATAGGTACTTATGTTCAATGTATGACATAAACAGATAAACCTGCACGCATTATACTTTCATAGATATAGCAATTTACTCAACGGGTTTAATGTTATATTATTACACAATAACACACATTAGCTATTAATTGATCACTATTACAGCATCACATTCAATCCACGCGACACTAAACCACTCGTTAGAAAAACGTTTGAAAATCCCTGAAAACACACAAAACAGCCATAGGCAGTAAGGTTAACTACACAAAGCCGATCAAGTCGAACTTGTTTCTTAGCGTGCGCATATGTGATGCTGGTGACGTTATTTTAATTTTGCGTTTAGTTAGGAGGGATATGAACACTCTACATATGCTTGAGATTTTATCTAGACGAGATCATTTGTTTTTACTCGCCTATAATATGCCGCAGTCTCAGTCTTTGTTTAAGCAAAACAAAATAGTTAAGTGTTTGTCGTTGAACGCACTCATTATAACGGCGCGGCGTAATAGAAATCTTAGTTCTTAAACATTTGACACAATGTCAAGTCGATCATGAAATTGATTGTTCTCTGTTCACATCAGACACCAATGAGCTTGGCCACAATTTCTTCATTCAAAGTAACTAATTGGATTGGACCTTTAGATGAAGTTGCGTTACGTGCCTGGGCAGAGACTTTGGAACCTAAAATAATGTGTCATGGTTATTTGATCGTTAAATTATGCTGTCATATCTTTCTATCGTTAACAAAAAAAAACTCATTAAACACCACAAAGTCAAAATGGAACAAATATTTGACGTTTGTAGATTTACAATGGAAAATGACACGACTAATTAATTTTTAATCTTGTGGCGAAAGGCTTGTATAATGATTGTGTGTCTTTTTTGACACTTTGTTGTATAGAAAAATGCACATCAGCTTTATGTTTTTTTTTTTTAACCAAATGGCCATGCTGTCTATAAATACCTATTACTAGCGGAAATGAGCTAATTTATATGAGCATTCAATCAGCAGTAGTGTGGGGTTAGTCGCATGCCAGCTAAGCTACAGCTAATAGAAGCTATAAGCATTTAAGTTTATAGCTGTGCGATAGCTCGATTGTCTGCCAACAACCAAACTGACAACAAAAACAACAGAAATGAACGTGTGTCAAGAGTTTGTTGATGTTATTTTTTAAATGAGCTTTTAAGTGTCATTCTCATCGTCGCTCGTCGTGCTGAGAGATGAGATATGATGAGAAAGACCATAGTTATAACTTATAAGTGTGTTATGTTTTTTATTATTTTAGTCAATAATTTTTGAAGAAGATGCACTCTCAAATGACACTGACATAGTTTTTGTCTTGTTTGCGACACATATACGATTAGAGAGAGAGAGAGAGAAAAGGGGACAATAATGGCTAAGCTTTATGCCTCACGTGCTTATTTCGTGGTGATTAACACGCGACCATAGAATGAAAATTGTAAATAAATTTTAAATTAAAGTACAACACTGAGATTTAACCATCACACATTTGTTAGACGCATTTTCTTTCTAATCATACATGTAGAACTTTGAGTTGTAGAGAGTATTTCTGTCACTCTGTACTTAAATAAAGTTAAAGTTGTATTTATTAACGCGGTATATAGAATCAAGTGAAGTTACTTTGCATATAAACGATAAAAGGTTAAAGATAAACATGTTCAGAGTTTTTTAAACATGAGATTTTTAAACATAGACCTCCGCGAGTCCAAAAAGTGATAGTTCGTGAAAAAAAATCAAACAAACCCAAATCTAGGGAACGGCCATTTTGATTTGAAATGTCAGAAACTCAGAAGCCATATTGGTTTAAGTAAATTAGGGAAATTTAAAGCAGTCATTTTATGATTTTATTTTAAAATCTTTAGAGATATACCTATATATGAAGATACTAAAATTCGTATAAATTTAACAAAATCATCATTAAGGAGTTAGGCCACCCTAGAATTTTCGAAAAATCGTATTAAAATTTTTCCTAGAACCTCAAATATATTTTCCCAAAATATTATGTCCATGAAAAAGAGTTTAGTACTTGATTTTTGTAAAAAAAAATCCCTTAAGAAATTATTAAGCTAAACATAAACTAGTAAAATTCTTATTCCTTTTTATTAAAAACTGTGCATCAGAATCTGAACACGCCTTCAAAGTGACAGTTTGTGGAAAAAAAAAGAAATTAAACAAACGAAACTCTTACGAACGGACCTATTGAATTACAAAATGTCAAAAATCAAACGGTTTTTGGCTAATAACTAAAAGTTAAAGAAGCCATTTTGTGATTTTAAATTTAGAAGTAAATGTAATGTTAAGACATATTAAGATGCTAAAATCGCTAACTAGCTTAAATGGTTTTTAAAATTTAATTTAATAATTTTAAATTATGCGCTACGATGTGTACGGTTTGAATGATGTCCTTAAGTATTTTTATCACTTATTTCAATCTTTATGGACAAACATCCACATTTTTTTTTTAAAACACACATTTTAAACATTTCAATTCCCTATATTCAACAAATTCCTTAAAGGCTGAAAAAAAGTGTCCTACTTATATGTTTGGAGACACATGTTTGTTCTGTCTTACCATTATATTCCTTACCTTTCTTAAATCACAAAATATATAGAAAAAATTGTGTAATACCTAAAATCTTTAAAAAGGTATACCTAAAATTTTTGAGGGCAGATTATTACCTAATACCTTACACCTACCTGACTCAATATAAGAAGATTTAAACTCTTAAAAGAGTATTTTTCTCTTTAAGCATATACAAGTGGTTGAAAATTATTTCATAGAAAAAGAAAATCTACAACAACCTTCAAGACCCCCTCTTTTCAGCAGCCCATTCATTGTGTAAAAAGGAGCATTATAAAAGTATAGACGTATACTTTATGTACAGTAAAGCAGTTCGGTAGGTATAAAGTAAAAGTATCCACTTGTGGACGTGGTTTAAAGTAGAAGGCTATTATAGTGTCCTCGTTTAAATGACACCTTTTTTGCATAATTTATTCATTTTTATATCATTTTTTAAAGAAATATAAATGAACAACAATTGAAATGTTTAAACTTTGGGAATGTTTAAAAAAAAAACAATAAATAATGAGGAAATGAAAATTTAATTTTTCATGTAAAATCTTAACAAAGGTCGTTCATACTAAATATTTATGTTCTCCAACTTTACAATCATTATTCATTTCTGTCATTTAAAGTTTTCATAGATACATATAACCTATAGAGAGGCAGTTTATATAGTTTATATAAGCTTCAATAAAAATATCTAATTAGGTCAAGATTTGTAGGGCAACGCAACTAACCAACCATCAACCAACCAGCCGTAGATAATTTATTTATTTATTTTTGTTTTCGTTTGAAGTTTGATAGGAAAATATTGTGAAACAACTTGAAAGATACACAAGAACTTAAAAAAGCTATACTTTGATGCTTGTTTTGGTAATTTCAATTTTCCACAAAAAGACCCGCATTAAATGGAAACAGATAAACAATATCATTTAACAAATTGATTCATCTCTGTCTTTTTTACGTTATTCCCCCATCACATTCAATAAATATTGAAGCTTTTCTTTTTTCTTCTATAATTCCAGATTTTCATAAAGGAAAACAAAAACGACTTCAACAACAAAAATGGGTTCACCAGCCGTTAAATCCCACAAACGCATCCAAAAATCAACATCGGCGTCACAAGTTTGTATGACAACTTCCGTTGCCGACGAATGTCTTGTGGAATCCAAGCTATTCAGTTGGATGCGGTTATTCCGGTTTGTGTCTTTGCTATGCCGACAAGAATAATAAAATGACAGCGGCGCTAGTGTCTTCCGCATTATCCTATACACACACACACAACACCAATAATTACCGGTTTGATTTTATTTATCAACCGTTAAAAAACAACAACAACAACAAAATGACAAAAAAGCAATTATTAACTATTGTTAACTAGTAGGGTCCCAAACCAAAAATAATAAAAACCGTTATGCCACTAGAATTTGAATTTAAAATACTGTTAAACTGTTTGAAAGAAAAAAATGGTTAATTTTTTTAATTTAATTTTTTGAAAAAAAAAACAATGTTAACTTCACCTTAATTTTATTTCTTCCTTAAAATTTCTTTTTTTTTTTTTAATAATTTAGAAAAATTAAAAACTGTATTGAAATATTAGAAATGCATGGAACTAGACTTGCAGATAATGTGACGCCGGGCGTCTTAGATTGTTTAAATTATAAACAAAGTAAAAAATTAAAATTAATTAAAAAGAAAAGTTTTATCAAGTTTTGAGTAGTAGAGATCAATTAAATCAATGCCAATTAAACTTTACTCTATTACTAAATCTACTGTTATTATACGATCTATACTTATCATTTTAAAAGAAAACATTTATTAAAAAACAAAACAAATATTTAAAATGAAACAACTATGCATTTGTTATTAGATTGTAATTTTTAGAAATTTAATTATAAGAATGTAAGCAAACTACAAAAACATGATGCAATAAAACCGTTCATTGTTCAAAGAGGTTTTTCGTTTTTCTGTTAAGTCTTCTGAGATTGGAGTTTGAAAAATATGTTTTTACCTTGATTTGGTAAAAAAAAACAACCAAACAGTGCGACAAGGCCTGATTACTTACAACCTTCAATATTATTGAAAAGACTATGACTAATAAAACATTTGAATTTAAAACACTAGTGCAGGCTTTAAAAGAAAAATAAGGAAGTATTAACGAAAAAATACCGGTGCATATAACTCTTTTAATTTTTGAATATCAAAATGGCGGAAAAACAGAAGTGGTTAAAGCATTCCACATTCGTGATGTGCGTCTAAAAAAGATTATCTATATTTGGGAGTTGTAGTAGGCATGGTTAGTGCGTTGGACTGTCATGCCAGAGGTCTTGGGTTCGATCCCTGCCTATGCCATCTTAAGTTTCACGGGTACTGCCTCTTGCGAGGAATTGACAAATTCTCCAAGAGTAATTCTTGTCATGAAACGTGCTTTCTCAAAATTTGCCGTTCGGATTCGGCATATAAACTGTAGGTCCCTTCCATCCCTGACAACTGTACTCGCACACAGGAATGGTTGAGAGTTGTAAGTCAAAGGCCCTAGTTCCCAACGGACTGTTGCGCCACCCAATTTATTTATTTTTATTTTTTTATATTTGGGAGTCACTTGTAAGCTTTCTTGGTAGTGCGACTATTTCGGCAGAGGTGTTTGAGGGAGGGGGGGGGGGGGTTGAGGTGTAAGAATTTTAAGCATTTCACAGATAACTTTATCCACTTATATCTCGCATTAATTGTAAGACTTAATTATGAAATTGTAGTACCCGAGGCGTGGTGTTTAGTGTGTAGGGCTGTCACGCCAGAGGTCTTGGGTTCAATCCGTGTCTCTGCCACCTTAATTAAAAAAAAAAAGGTTTCAAGGGTACTGCCTCTTGCGAGGAATTGACAAATCCTTCAAGATTAATTCTTGTCATGAAAAGTGCTTTCTCAAATTAGCCGTTCGGATTCGGCTTAAAACTGTAGGTCCCCTCCATCCCTGACAACTATACTCGCAAACATGAATGGTTGAGAGTTGTAAGTCACTATAGGCCCTAGTTCTCAATGGACTGTTACGCCACCTAATTTATTTATTTTTTATAATTATGAAATTCGCCGAATGGACAACATTGTCGACTTCTAAGACTACCTTATCATGTTTGAACTTGCCTATCGACGCTGATAGTTTCTGAGATCTAAACGTCACATAATTTAGTCAACAAAGAAAAATTAATACAAAGTGTGAAGTGAAATAATTTAATTTAATTAGTTCTATTGTCTTTTTTTTTTAAATAATCAGCTAAGACAAATTATGGAGCTACTTAATATGACCCTCAACTTCCCATATGTAAATAAGTACAAGTTTCTGTGTTCTCTTGCTATCTAGGTACTATAACTTTGCTTTTATTACGGTCATTAAGATATATTTCAAAGAATCAATAAAAGTTCATCCTAATAAGATTCATAAACGATTTAGTCTTCATAATTTGCACCAATTTTCTAAATTATTTCCCATTAGTTGTCAGTTTTCTGTAAAAAAAATGTTTAAAACATTTAAACAATTATTATGATAAACTTTTAACTCACATTCCTTAACTTTCTATTATTTATTTTTTTTTGATTTCGTTTGTTTAAAAATTCTTTTCGTATTTGTCTTGAAATCTGCTTGAATGACAGATTATAGAAATCGTTTGCAGTGCTTAAGGATTGTAATTTCTGTAATAACCAGATAAGTCTAACAAAATGATGTCGGTAGTGCAGGACATATATTACCGACATTTGTTCAACTGTCTTTCACCGGATTTGATAGTAGCAAAAGTTTGAAAAATAATTGAAACTAAGTGCGTTTTTTTGGTATTCCATATATAGTACAGTGAGAAATTGCCAACAAAACGATCCGCAGTAGCCAGATTTTTGTATTTAAAAATTGGTACAACTGAAAGAAGATCTGTCAGAATACTAATAAAAAAACACACAAAAAGAAGAAAGTTTTGTGAAAATCAAATGTTAAAATTAACTTAGCATAAAAAACTAACTAAAACTAATAAAATGGCCAATTTTCAAGAAGAAATGGTAAGAAAACATCTGGAAATTGAGATTCTATAAAAAAGAGTTAATTTAACAATTTCTTCAAGGAAGAGGTTTGTTTGTAGACTACTATATTAACATGTGGTGTTTAAGCGAGCTTGAAGATCACCTCAGTTCTTTATATACCTGAATCGAGTCGAAATGAGCTTGATTTGACTCGATTCCCGCCGGAGATCGGAGTCGAGTAAAAATTTGAGAAGAAAAACCTGTGTGGAGGAGTTGGTTTTACAGATAATGCGTTATGGTCTGTTTATTTGCATGTTTGTGTACAAAAAATATAGTTTTGTTTTAATCAAATTAAAAAAAAAAAATAGCACATGGAGTAGGTAGCATATTCTTATATGGTGCTGAACTAATCAGTTCTTCATTGTTTAACACGAATCAAACTATCTCACTTGCACTTCACACATCGAAAACATCGAAACACAATTTGCATTTTAGAAAGTGCAGTCATACTTAATCATTTTTAAATCTTCTTGTGCGGTGGAAACACCAAAAAGATTTATTTATTCTAAACTGAGATAAACCTTTGGTGAAAACATAGCAAAACATAAATATCTTTTCTATTGCTTTCTCTTGCAAAATAAGCCCAGTTAGTGCATTTTCACTAACAAAACTGAATAATATCAACAGTAATAGATTGATTTTTTTCCCCAATGGAAAACACCCATGATTCCAAATGCACAACCACTCAACGAACACAGCCATCGAGATACAAATGCAATATCAATCGTACCAACATTTGAGAACGAAATCACATAAGATCCATTCGAGACTCGTATAAATGTCAAAAACCCATCCATAGTAAGATTCTACTCTAACTTTTATCGCTAGTATTCATACTATGGATATTGTTTTTGTTATTCGTGTAAAATCCTACTATACTATGGATAGATTTTCCAACAAAACACGTAACTGTCATTTTAGCTCATTCGCCGAATTCTCTAATAAGAGTGATTGTTTAATATAAATAAACGAAAATCTTGAAACATAGCTTTGGTGTTTAAGCAATTTAAATTTTTTTGTTAAACCTCTTTCACAAGCCGTATTACAAGGGAAGCTGTCTAAATACGTAGAATGTGCTGGAGTTTTTGAAAATTAAGACCTTGTAAATTATTATCCAGAAGGTGGGGACAATTTTCTTGAACTAAAAACTTAAAGCAGATCATTAGAAAACATCAAAGTCAATACAAGATCCTAAAAGAGATCCCATTTGGTAACAAATTTGGGAATGTCAAAAATCTCTAAAACGGGCTCTAGATTGCTCTTTGCAATACTTTGGCGTTTTATTCTTAAATAAAGTTAAATTTAAGGTGGATTATTTGGATAACACAACTTATCCAATATTGTTTCGTTATCCAATCTTAGGTTTAATACGATTTTAGGAAGCTCAATTTTTCCAAGAATTATTACTTTCAAATAATAATCATTAGGAGCTCTGACAAATTGCCAAATTGACAATTCTTACCAATTTAAGGCTCCGCATACCCCACACCTACCTATCTTGGACTGAATTTTTTTTAGAAGTTAAATTTAGGTTTCAATAAAGTTTCTTAAACGAATTTAAATTGATATTCTTTAGATGCATTGTAGAAATCCTGCCCTCCTTTTTCTTTTTGTCTTCACATTTGTATGCAAACGATTATTGGTTAGGTTGCGTTTTTGGGTTTCTGCTGATTCAGGAATTCGAAGTTATTGTTTCTTTTATTTTTTCCAAGGAAGGTTTAAAGAGGTAAAATAACAAAATGTAAATTTAGTTAAGTAAAAGTTAAAGTTTTTTTTATTTTTTTTGTTGGAAAAACATGCAAAGGGTTGAAACACTACAAATTGGAATGAAAGTAAGTACTGTAAGTATAGTAAGAATGTAGTTCAAAATAACCACATTAGACCAAGAAAACCTCTATTGAAATTCTCTCTCTAAACTAAATCACCTAGACCACATCAAAAATGTCAAGATCCTGATGATTACTGTATATAAGAAGACATCTGTTTGAGTTATAATGCAAACAATTTATGTGTCAGGGCAATGTCTGGAAGTACGTAACTACCTAACCTACTCCCTAAATTAGTTTATGCTTCAGTAATTACTCTATATTCTCAGTCAAAGTCGAGTGTGTTGGGGATGGGGACTCTGATTTCCAAGTGGGTAGGTTAGGTAGTTAGGTAATTGACTTTAGTTCCGAATAGAAGTTGAGTGACTTTTATATCCCATTCCCATCCCAAAATATATGTATATGTACTTACATAGGAATAAGAGAGTTGTGGTAACTATATAAATGACCAACTATTCCTATTTCTAAACAACAACTGGATGGAATCTTATTTATATTGAATTTCTGTGACATTTATTCCTATCCTAAGGAATGCAGGACGACGAAAAGTTAGTTATAATACTGATTGGGATTGCTAGCTGTCCGAAACCATAATAGTGGTTGGAGAAATATGGCCATTATCCGAGATTTGACATCGGAAAATATATTTGTTATGCAACTTTTCCTAGAGTAGGTACCTGGTTTTTATGCTGCTGTTTTAAAAGCTGAACCTTATAGCTGAACCTTTAGTAGGACGTAGCTGGTAGAGGAATAAGGTTTGACAAAGGAGAAATGACTTATGTAAAACTTCGGTGACGACTGCTAATGGGTTTAATTCTTCTTTTGGTCGAAAAAAGAGGTTGTATCTTCTTTTCCAATTAAAAAGACAATTTAATATTTCATCTTCAGTGCTTTAATACGCAAAAGAAAAGGATTTATTGTAGTTTTGAGGAAAGGATAGAGATTAAGTTTTATTTTCTATTGTTTGCATCCTTACAGAGGTTTTTTCTTCATTTGAAATCACTTCGAACTTTACAAAGACTAACTAAAAAGCTAAGTTTTCTAATTAATTTAAGATTTTGGTTAGTTTTATTTGGCTTCAAATAAGATTATCCGGTTTTGAAGGTTTTTTAAATTATCTGCAATTGCGTTGAATTTTTTTAACGCAAGGAAGAAAAGTCATTCCCTTCTTAAACTCTAGCTCTGGAACCTTATGCTTCTAAAAAACACCCTTTATAATGCAACTTCCTTTTTTTCTACCTATAAATAGGTTAGGATCAAAAATAGCCTCTTCAAAAATATTAACTTCCCATAGGAAGTTATTGTAATGGGTCCGATTTGTCAAATTGAAAATTTTGACATTTCTCGACGTTTCAAGGTCCCTAGAGTCGAAATAAAAGATTTTTAGAAAGATGTCTGTGCGTGCGTGTGTACGTACGTTCGTACGTCCGTACGTTCGCGACGTTTTTTTCGTCGTCCATAGCTCAAGAACCAGAAGAGATATCGACTTCAAATAAATTTTGTTATAAAAAATAATAAGGCAGAAAGATACAGAAAGGGCTCTCTTTTTTACCAAAGCAGTTTAAAAAAAAAAGTGAAAATTTTGGTAAACCCTAAATATCTCATGAGCCAATAACGCTTAAGACTTGAATTAAATTTTATGTTATATATTGTAACGTGATACAAAAGAAGTATATTTTTGGAAAAAAATCCAATTAACGGTTTTTTTTGTATAAGTCAAAAAAAACTGAAAAAAGAATTTGTCACCTCGAAAATTTTACGACTAAAATATGATTTCATCTCCAAAACAATTTTGTGCAACGAACAATAATGTTTTTGACATCTGATAATATTTTAAGAAAAATCTAATTGACAGTTTTTTTTATAAAAAATAAAAACCTAAAAAAAACATTACTCAAAGTTGGTAAAAATTGATTTTCGACTCAAATATCTTTTCAAAACTTTGAGATATTGGCTTTAAACTACTTTAATCTTTCAAAAAAATATTGTTGTCAACATTCAGTAAAATTTTGAAAAAAATCGAGTTGACAGTTTTTTTTACAAAAAATTAAAAACCGAAAAAAAAAAAATTAACAAAAATTGTTAAAAATTGATTTTTGACTCAAATATTTTTATAAAAATTTGAGATAATGGCTTCTAACTAATTTTAACTTATAAGAGGACAAATTTTGAGAAAAAACGAATTGACAGTTTTTTTACAAAAAATAAAAACATAAAAAAAAACAATACTAAAAAAAAACTTGGTAAACATTTACTTTCGACTCAAAAACCTTTTTAAAAATTAAAAATATTGGCTTCAAACTTATTTTATTTCACAGAAAATATTGTTTTCAATATTCAGTAAGCTTTTTATAAAAATCCAACAGTCCGTTTTTTCATAAAAAAATAAAATCTACAAAAAATAGACAAACTTTTAAGCAAGACAAATTGACAGACGGGATGGGAAGTTATCAGTGTGGGTCGCATCCCAGCCTCTTTTTTATTTTAAAATTATTTGTACTTATTAGGTTAAATAGTAAATGTACACTGTACAGTCCAATACTTAAAAGCTAATAGCTAAAAGGGCTTCTAGCTGAATATGAAGAAAAGTACTTTGAGATACAGTGGTAGATTCACTGAGGAGGTTGTTGTTTGAGTCAACAATTGCGAAGAAAGTACCTTCTTTTGCACTTGGAGTCATCACGAAAGAGAATTGTCCAATTGTTCCTGATGAAAGTATTCATTAACTCGTGGAAATGCTGAAAATATAATACGTTTGTATTTGAGTCTTTTTTAAATTGCTGATTTAAAAGGACTGATGGTTTTTTTGGTGTCTTGGAGCGTTTTAAGATTTTGGTGCAGTCCGAGAGAATTAGAGAATTATAGGATACAAGTATTTTTCCTACAAGTCTTGATGTAATGAGTTATTTTTTTTTCCTCGATTGATTAGAAACCACCCTCTGCGAGGATATTATTTATTGGACTGGCAGGGACGTCTTTAGACTTTAAGGGGCTCTGGGCCGCATAGGATTTGCGGGCCGAGAAAGTAGGTATTATATATTTTTTTTTAATTCTTTAGGTTAAAAATCATTTTAAAATTAATTTGTGTTTTTTTTTAAATACTTTCACTTTTTGAAAAGAACTAAAAAAAAAACATAAAACAGAAATTTTTTTAATTATATAATTTTATAATTTTTTTAATTAACCTTATTTGTTATATCATAAATTAAGTTCAATTTCCTGCATTAATTTAATGTCAATTGATAAAATTGACAAGCTGTTTAGTCTATCATGTATCATTGTGCTTCGAAGTTCATTTTTTATCCGTTTCAATTTCGAAAATGAACGCTTCCACTGAAGTTTGAAACCATCAAAGATAAAAAAATTCTACTGACAGTTTCTACATTTGGAAATGTGTTCCCAATTTCATCCACTGTAATTAGACTGTACAATTCTAATATTACCCGTGTTTTGTTGGAAAATTTATCCATAGTATAGTAGGATTTTACACGAATAACAAAAACAATATCCACAGTATGAATAACACCGATAAAAGTTAGAGTAGAATCTCACTATAGATAGGTTTTTGACATTTATACGAGTCTCGAATGGATCTTATGTGATTTCGTTCTCAAATGTTGGTACGATTGATATTTGTATCTCTATGGCTGTGTTCGTTGAGTAGTTGTGTATTTTGAAATCATGTGTGTTTTCCATTGGGGAAAAAATCAATCTATTACTGTTGATATTATTTAGTTTTGTTAGTGAAAATGGACTAACTGGGCTTATTTTGCAAGAGAAAACAATAGAAAAGATATTTATGTTTTGCTATGGTTCCACCAAAGGTTTATTTAGAAGATTTAAAAATGATTAAATTTGACAGCCTTTTCTTAAATGCAAATGGTGTTGCGATGTTTCTTATGAAGTGCAAGTGAGATAGTTTGATTCGTGTTAAACAATGAAAAACTGAATAGTTGAGCACCATATAAGGATATGCTACCTACTCAATGTGCAATTTTTTTTTTAATTTGATTAAAACAAATCTATATTTTTTGTACACAAACATGCAAATAAACAGACCATAACGCATTATCTGTAAAACCAACTCCTTTACATTGGTTTTTCTTCACAAATTTCTGATTCCCGACCGGAATCGAGCAAATCAAGCTCATTTCAACTCGATTCAGGTATATAAAGAATTTAGGCGAGCTTCAAGCTCGCTTCAACATCACATGTTAATGTAGTAGTCTACGAACAAATCCCCTTATTGCAGTTTTTATTTTATTTCAAATTGTTTGGTTAAAACTTTGAAATCGATTTTCACATTACACAGACGTATTTTCTTGATTTTGATAGTCAACTATCAAAACTCAGCTTACACGATTTCACCCCTGGGTCTGAATTTCGCTATTTTTTTTTTTTTTGAATTTTTTGATAAATTATTCTGGGAAATATTCAGTTGTATCAACTTTCAAATATAAAAACCGGGACTAATGCGGATCGTTTTGTTGACAATTTCTCACTTTACTATATATGGAATACGAAAAAATCGCACTTATTGTAATAAGATCTTCATTTACATCTTTATTGAATTATTTTAAATACTGTTCGAGGTGCAAGCATTCTACCTCAAGTTCTTCTGCATTAAAATCTCTATGGTTTTTTGAAAACTGTTCGCAAGAATTTTGCAACTTTACTGAAGTCAAATATTGCAATTGACAAAAAGCGTTTGGCTTTAATTTCTTGATAGCAATTGGATCGTATTTTTAATTTCAAAGTAATAGTGTCAATAATTGGAAAAAAAGTTGATATTTTAAACTTTTGGTGATGGTGCAGGACCATCAAAATATGTGGTACGCGAACTTCGTATTATTTTTCGTTGCAATAAGTCTTTATAATTAGCATCCGGATTCTGAATTTTGGCACACGCTTCAAATTTATCAAAATTCTCCCTTATATCACTTATGAAAGAACATAGTGAACAAAGCAAATTGGCAGCAACGTCAATCGTTATTGTTTCTTTTTGAAGGCTCTCTTCTAATATTGTTCTCCAAATTTCTGTTAAAATGAGGAACTCCAGTTTTGACGTTTTCTTAGACATTCTTAGCGCTTCGCTTTTTGTGTCTGGAGCTTGCTCTGGATCTTTAGAGATAGATGTCAAGGCTTCAGTAATTTGCTTATAACCATGATGAAGCGCTATACTGCATCAGCTCGTGCAGACCATCTTGTTTTAGAAAGGCTTTTAAGAACTCTATGTGAACCTAAACATTCATTCAATTTATTCCAGCAATAGGTAGAAGCAGAAAAAAAGTTTTATATTTTTTGAATCACTTGAAAGAAACTTGTTGCCTCCTGCATACAAGATACAACTAGCTGCAGAAGGTACAAAGTTAGCAAATTCGCACTTCTCCTTTAATCTTGCTTGCAAACCAGAATATTTTCCCGACATATTAGACGCTTTATCACAGATTTGTCCTGTACAATCCTTTATTGAAATATCATGATTTTCCAGAAATGTCAAGATTGTGTCAGCCAAATATTCAGATTTATGCTCTTGAATAGCTATACATTTTAAGAACCTTTCGATGGGAACACAATTTTTAACACACCGAATTACAAAAGTCAACTGGTCGATATGAGAAAGTTCGGGTGTACTGTCAACGCTTAGGGAAAAATGTTTTGCCGATCTAATTTCACCTAAAATTTTCATTAAGACTTGTTTCCCATTATATAAATGAATTTGTTGCAAATATTTGCTGATAAATAGGAAGTGTATCCCTTTCCTGAGTTCCTACATTTTTTTAAATGATCTGCGATGAATATCATCATGGGAAAACTTTGTTTGTTGAAAAGTCAACATGTGTGCAGAACTGTAGAGTAGAACGAAAGCAGAGTTGTTAAAATAATGTTGACAGCGTGTGCAGGTGTATGATTAAAGATTCATGTTGCCAGAAGTTTAAGATGTTGAGGAGGAGAATTTCAACGGAACGGAGAGTAAAATGAAACTCGTTTTTCTGTTACTGTCTGCTAACCTTATTTCGTTTCTTGTATACGAGTAGATTCATTCATTTTGAGTTGGTGGATTTGGGGGCCAAATAATTGCGGGGCCCTGGGCCCTGGCCCACCGGGCCCATGCCTAAAGACGCCACTGTGGACTGGTTTTGAAAGCTTTGAGGGTGGCTGTGATTGCGGCGTAATAGTGTGCTTTAAGAGGTTTGATGTAAGATTTTGCACATTTTCCATAGATAGCAAGGCCATAATCAATTTTCGAATTGGTATGCGTTAGACTATTTTAAGAGGCTAAATATCTTATAATGTTAAGCCTGGTAGCCGAATTCGTATTTAATGCTAGCTAAACAATGTTCCTTAAGGCTTAATTTACAATAAAATACAATTTCAAGTATTCTTAATTTACTAACAAAAGGAATTTGCATTTTAATGTTAATATCAAGACAAAAACATGAATGTTTTCTACAAATATGCAATATATGCCTTTGTTCAAGAAGATTTTAGTGTCGGATTGGAGGCACCAAGAATTTATACTTTCAAGTGTATCCTTAAAAGAGTTTTCTGTTTGGGAGTGATCTTTAAATTTTGAAAGAATGTAAAGATCGTCTGCGTAAAACGTGTGGTCAATATTTTTAGATTGCAAATATAAATTGTTGTAGGCTATAATGAAGATTGCTTGATCCTTGGTGAATACCGTTATTCAGGCTGTAGATATCTGAAAAAGTGATATTAACTTTAAATCTGAGTTTACGATTTGTTAAGAAGGATTTGACAAAATTGAATATCTTTGCCTCTAAAAAACACCTTTTATAATACAACTTTCCATTTTCTCCACTTCCAAAAAGGTGAGGATTAAAAATAGCCTCTTCAAAAATATTAATGAATTAATTTAGCAGCATGTCCCTTTTGTTTCAAAGGTCATTATTCAAAAAAACTCATACAAATAATTAAAAACAACAAAAGTTAAAAATTATGCTTAAAGCTTTTATTTTCCTATCATCACATCAAATTCAAAAAAATAAATATGTAAATCACGCTTTTCAGTTTTTCTTTTCTTTAAAATTGTTGAAATGTTTTTATTTCTCCAGTAATCTAAAATTAAATTCAAAAGAAAAATATTCTACCAATTTACTGCTCTGAGGTTAAGGCATCAGATTTATGAATGCAAAAACATTTTTTTTTCTAACCAAGTTTTATGTAGGCTATACGCACATGAGTTCACAGTACCATGTTATGAAGTATATTCAAGGATATAACGTAGGTACAGTTCTTTAATTCTTTTAATGAAAAGAATTCAAATATGAATCTTTGAAAAGATTTATAATTCTGTACAATTTAATACTCGTATGCACAACGTTTTGTCGTACTTTATACGAAGTATGTGAATCACTTGAGACAACATTTTAATTATGTTAATTTAAGATAAATGTATGATTTTGAATAATGTTTATCTTTCATTTAAGTGTTGCATTGACTTTTTTATAGTGTGAGGGTTTAAAAAGGTTCAACGGCAACATAATTAAATTTTTAAGTGGCTTCTTGTTTTTAAAGGATATTATTTTAAAGAAAATATTTAGAAAATAGAATAAGCTAAAAAATGTGCCAGAACCGTGGATTTTGTTTTATGAAATGACTTATATAAAATTATGCAAAATTTTAAACGACTTAGTAAAATGTTAAACTTTATGAACATCTTATTATATTTCAACATTTTACTAAGGATAAAATCATTAAACGGCTACTTCAAAATTTCGTATTTTGCTAAATCCATATGACTTTTAAGCTTCTGACATTTCTTATTGACAGGTTCGTTCTCGGGATCTAGGTTTGTTCGTTTTTATTAACTGTCACACTTAAAACGTGTTTATATACACCTTATTTCATAAAAGGGAATTTTAAAAGTCAGCAAACGATTACAATCTGGGAATATTCAAATATTTAAAAAAATCTATATTTAAAAAAATCTATAATTAATAAAATGCTTATGTCCGATTTCATAAACAAACACTAAAAGCACTTTTATCTAAAAGCTTTTTAAATTTTATCAGGCCTTTAAATTTTGTCAGTTTCACCAAGCTTAAAATGGGAAATTTCAGGGATATTTTAGTTAAAATAGAGCCCTCTTCACAACCCTGTAAAAATAAAACCACTTTTTTCTTTCTATTAAGCGAATTGTGTGAGAAAAAAAGAGAAAGCATTATATGTTGAAATAAATGACAAGAATCGCAAATGCCAATGTGCGAATGTACGATTCCAATGCGGACTTTAATAGCAAAGTAGGAAGCGATTCCGTTGATGTACTTTCGGAGTACTTGGAAGAATTCCAAATATAGTTACTCCGTCAAACGACAATAGTGAAATTATTGCGATATCGCCACCTGCTCCATCAACTTCAAAAAAACTTCGTTCAAAAAGCAAAAGGAAGAATGACCAAAAAGGTCGGAACCAACCTTCACAAATGTGATGAAATTTGCTCTCTTTAAGAAAAAAAATTGGAGAAGATCCTTGAAGTAAAGCTTAAAATCAAAGAGATCGAGCTTCTACTGAAAGAAAAAGAGCTATACAAACAAGCTCACCAATAGTTGTATACATACATATGTATATCCATTTATCCAAAAATAAAGATACCTATTTATATATTGCGTTAATCTCAACAGTTGTTTTATTTTTTTTTAAAGAACAGAACCAATATTACATACGAAACGTGTTCAAATACGTTTATAGCCGTTAAAAATGTATCTACTAGTTGGCTCCGTGCTGCAGTATTGCTTTCTTTTGCGATTTGTAATTCAAAGTTTGTAAAAGCTGGTACTAATACTTCTGCATCATTTGGAGGCTCTTCGTCTCCAATTTCAATACAGATAATATGCAAAACTGCTGTTGCAACAATGACTGCCATTATTGTTTTATTTCTATGCGAATACCAATAGAAAGGCAAGGAAAACGCCTTTTCCAAACCATTTTTAGTTTTTATTTGAGATTTGTGGTAGGCAATCTGAGCTGTAGTATTAGGATTTAGTATTGGGGTCAATAAATAATTTCTATACGGATAGCCACCAGCCACCATCACCAAGTAGATAACAACTTCAAAATTCATTGTTTTCAAATCTAGCATGAAAAAGTCAATCGTCTAAAATATTAGCATCATGCCCACTTCCTGGCCATCGTGCCACAACATCAATGAATTTTAAATTACTGTTGCATACGCATTGAGTGTTAATTGAAAACCATCCTTTTCTGTTCCTATAAACTTCTGCTTCCGCTCCACCAGGTGACTGAATTCTAATGTGTGTGCAATCGATTGCACCAAGAACTTTCGGAAATCTAGCCAAGCCGTAGAATTTGTTTTGAACGTTCATCATATCATGACGATCAATAGAAAGTGTAATAAATTGCGGTCTCATTAATGCTATATGGTGGGTTACTTTTCGTACGATGCGGCAAACAGTTGATTTTGAGATATTAAACATATCTCTGACGCAGATTTGGAAAGATCCTGTGGCATAAAATCTTACAGTAATAAGCAATTGATTTAATGCACTGACGGGTTTATTTCGGTTAGTTTTATGCTCCAAATGATTACCAAACAAACTCAACAACTAATCCACAGATGCTTTGGAAAGTCGGAACCTCATCATAGTCTGAAAATAAATTCTTGTGAACGCGGAATACTCTTGAACGGCGAATAACTATATGTTGTTCTTCTTCGTCAGATAAAGATGACCAATCTAATATTCTAATTAAAAATTAAAATCATAAAAATGATATTATAAATAGTGATGAATTGAATTTGTTTACCTATTCATTCTGTATCTCCAAATATTGAGAATACAAATTTTACAAAACAAAACATCAGCCGTCAATCTGTCATATTAATTTTTTAATGACACTTTTAAAATTTAGTGAGCCAAAAATGGGCATTTAGTTTTAAAAGGTGTTTAAAAGCTTGTTTACTTTAAAAACGCTTGGTGAAACCAAAATATCCCATTTTATAGTTTAACATCCTTTTAAATGTTTAAAAGTTGTTTATGAAATTGGGCATTAGTTCTTAAAAATCGGTTATTCAAAATTGTTTGCCATTGACTGCAATAGAGTTCATTTTTCATAAAGCGAATTTTAACCGATATAAACATCTTTCTAATTCTTAAATTTTTTTTCAAGTTTATCACGGTTTAATTTTTAAGTAATTTGCTAAATCCATATGACTTCTGAGTTTCTGACATTTCAAATTGACAGGTCTATTTTCGAGATTTAGGTTTGTTTGTTTTTTTTTTTTTCATGAACTGTCACTGTCTAGATGTGTTCAGATGCACCGTATTCTATAAAAGATAATTAGTGTTTCACTTGTTAGCATCAGATTTGAATTTGGGAATAAGTCTTGTGTCAAACAAAAATTAGAAGACATCGAAGACTAGAAGCTGTAAACAGCTGCCTTCAGAAATTTGGAACACTATACAAGGAACTGTAGAAACAGCATTTATGCGACAAATTTGTTGGTTCTTCATAAATACTGGTTAAAAAATTTGTATAAATCAGTTTTCATTTCAAAAACTCGTCCACTATCAACAAACTTAAAATGATTTTTCAAGTATGTATTCTCAAATAAATATAAAACAAGTTTTATGAAAAGAAAATATTACTATGAGGGTTGCTCGAATTGTACAATGCGCGTTACATAAAATACCCCACGCTAGAAGAGACTTAATGTCAAATTTCAATATGCAAATATATACGTATTTTGTTAGCATGTTTAAATGCACCCGCGAATCTGGCACTCAATCATAATGACACTTGAAATACAATGCTAAGGTATTATTTGTCCATCATTTGAAAAAGCAAAAATACAACCCGTTTACGTTTAGGTTTTTTGCGCAATCAAAATTGCATTACCTATATATAACCCTTTATTGTGATTCTGAATATATGTATATTTTTTAATACAAACTTTGGTTGTTTTTATATCAATTTTTATATCAATGGGGATGGTGCATTAATAAAAAAAAGTGGTGAATGTTCTGGAACGTGCAGCGGTTTTGAATCTGGATATGTTTGCTTACCTATAAAGAAAAGAGGGCTGATAAATTTATAGATAGGTACAGTAATTTTTGGTAAGTTTTGTTTTGCCCACAGCCCTGTCGGGTGCTTTGAAAACGAAACATTTTTTTTTTTGAAACATATAATATAAAATATGTTTGTTTATCAAGTTTTTAAAGGGGTGGTTATTTTATGGGAGTAATAGGAAAATACTTTTTGAAGAGCCCTCTTAAACTAACTTAAGGGTTTTTCTGGTCTAATTTTTTTCTGTCGGTGAATTCTTTCTACACCTGCCCGAGACTTCACTTTATTTGAGTGAAAATAATGGATAAATACTATTTAACTTGTATGATTTTAATGCCTAACACTCGAACTTAATTTAAACAAGGAAGTATTACCTGCGAGGGTAAATCCTCATTTCTATTCAGCATTTATTGTTATACAATTTTAAACAGGCAAACAATTTAAATAAACAGGCCTTAAATTTTAAAAACCTTTTTCAAAAAAGGTTAAGATGAATTCTGATTCTGAGTTTTTGACATTTGAAATTATAGATAGATCTGTTTCCCCGATTTGTACTTGTTTTTATTCATGATTTGTTATTGATTAGACGTGTTCAGATTCAGAGTTTTAAATTAAGAGATCCGTTCCCTGAAAAAGGTTTGTTTGATTTTTTTGCGATCACTGTTTTAACGTATTTAGATACTAAATAGTAAAATACTATTATTTAGCATCTGAACACGTCTAAACAGTGATCATAAAAAAAGCAAACAAACCTATTTTCAGGGAACGGATCTTTTAATTTGAAGTGTCAGAATCAGAAGTCATCTTAATTTGGAAAATTACTTAAAGTTTAAATAGACATTTTATGATTTTAAGTTTATAGTACGTTTCCACCAACAAATAATCCGAGATTTAAGGCAAGTGATTTAAAATAAATCATGAGGTGTTTCCACCAAAGAAAAGGAGATTAATTTGACGTTTGGTTAATGTCATAACAACCAAACTTCAAATTATTCTCCTTTCGAAAAGAAAAAAAATATGTATTTGTTCACTCATCATCTGTAAGTAATTAGTTTTATTATATTCTTG
Source organism: Eupeodes latifasciatus (assembly GCA_920104205.1). NCBI lineage: Eukaryota > Metazoa > Arthropoda > Insecta > Diptera > Syrphidae > Eupeodes > Eupeodes latifasciatus. Next base: position 153,319,179 of record OV049925.1, read on the forward strand.
TACATATTTATTATTTTTGTATACTTAAATTTTATTTCGTCTGTGATTTCTTGAAAGTTGTTTATTGTTTTGAATTTGAGTCATATGGAAGTGAGACAGATAGTTTTTGTTGACATTTCCATCTGTCAATAAACGAAATTGGCGTTTAAATGGGTTGGTTCAACAATTATTCTCCGAAAAAAAGTTTGTTTGATTTGACAAACTAATGTTTCCAAGTAGATTTCAACGAGTTTTATTTGAAATCTTCATTTGAGGAGATTAAAATTTGTATGATAAATCTTCGAGATTTCAAGGGGATTTGTTACAAATCTAGCTAAATCTCGGTTTAGTGCCCGGTGGAAACGTAGTATTAGAAAACTGTGAAGAGACAGTAAAAGCTTAAACAAACCGCATTTTTAACTTAGTAACTTGTCACAAAATCTTGTTCGTTTCCTTTTTAAGTTATACTCCAAAATTATTTAATTGCCTTAAATTCTTTTAATCCAAAGCTGTGGAAAACTTTGCAAAATTCACCTCTTAGGAATAAAACAAAATTGTGTACATTCTCTAAAACAATTAACACTTTTGTTTAATTTATATCCTTACATTTTTAATTTCAACATACAAATTTGTTTCTTTTAATTGCTTCCAACAATATTACATTTTGTTTTAGATTGTTTTTTTGTTTTGGTAATAACTGTATAGATAATACTTAATATTATTAGTTTATTGTTTTATAACTGATGCTGTTGAAATAAGAAGTCATCATCCTTTTCATTCTGCGGCATTCAATTTCTACATAATTTTTGTGAGTCCCATGAAACATTGCATTGCTTTTTCCTTATTCTGTTGTGTTCTGTTCTTTTATCGACTTAAAAAGTTTAAATTATCCTTTTAAAAGGTTAAACTTTTTAAGAATTTATTATTTTCTTCATAAGATTGATGTTCAATAGGGGAGCTGTAAAGATACATTAGAAGAGAAAATATGCAAAGAATTGAATGCCAAATAAAGAAAGAGCAACTCAAACCAACACTTAAACAAATAAACCTGCATATTAAAATATGTAAATTTAAAAAACCATTTGTTGATTTATTTCTATCCTGCTGAATCTTTCACAGAATACCCGCATAATTTTTTAAGAATTGATGCGGTTTCACATGAATTGTATTTTAATTTCGAAAATGTTTTAAAGTGCTTTGTTGAAAGGTCATATAGTCTGTGTTATAATTTATACTCTTACCTGAGAAAAATACGCCGGAAGTACACATCTTTGATCATCGATCCGCGAACATTGAACTCTTTCAATTAAATCAAACATATCCTTTGTTGCAGCGCCACGCATGTGTTCTGGAGTTCCGGTGGCTTGAATTCTACAAAAAGAAATAAAACATGTTAAACTTGATTTTCGAAAAAAAATTGCACACAACTTTAAACAACAAATTGTTATAAGTTTTTTTTAATTACTCGGCAATTTCTTAGCTATTCTGATATTTGTGTCATTCGTTAATTACTAAACTACTAATTCTCTTTTATTTAAAACAATGCATCTGAACACGTCCAAAAAGTAGTGACAGTTCGTTAAAAAGAAAAAAAAAACAAAACAAACAAACCTAAATCTGGCAAAAACACACCTTTTAATATAAAATGTCAGAAACTCAGAAGTCATATAGATTTAGTAAATTAATAAAAGTTAAAGGAGCCATTTTGTGACTTTAACTTAAGTAAGATATAAAGAGATTGAAAGATGGTGTAAGTCATAAAGAATATTGGGTTAAGTATGATATGGATATTTTGGTTTTTGGAAAAAAACTATGACTATCTTAAATGTTCGAATTCATAAATCTCAAATCCTATAATTTTAAAACAAATGTTTAACTGACGAAAAGTTTAGAATCACTCTGTTGACAATGAAGGTACTCAATGGGAATATTTTAATTCATTGACTTGACTTAAAGAAATGAATGTTTAAATGTTTCGCTTAAGAATTTTTGTGTTCAAGTAGAGCGTTGGTTAAAATGTGTTGTAGGAAATTAATCATTAGGTTTCCATTGCCTTGTCATCGGGGGTGGAGTTCAATATGTTTGAATGGTGATTTATTAAATATTAAGTAGGTTGAGCGCACATGGGATCCCGTGGGAATCACTTTGATATGTTTGGTAGATAACATCATAATTTCTTAAACACAAAGTTGGTTTAAGTGGTTTCTGCTTCATAGATTTTGTGTCAGTATTATGTTTGATTAGTGTATATTTAGGTAATGGACATCACAAAAAACATGTTTTTAAAAAACATAAAACAAAATAATAAATAAATCATAACTAGCCTATAAAGACCGTGTTAACCCTGTATTCATAATTGTAATTCTTTACCACTTGATAGTTAAAAAGTGACAGAAAACTGAGGCTAACATACATTTTTTTTATGAATGAGAGTGAGATAAAATCATAAAATATCAAAACGAGTTAGCTCAAATGAATGCAATGTGAACACTGCCTTAAGATGAACTCACAATACCTGTGCTGAGTTTGGTTGATCTGTCAGCTGTCAAATAAACTGTCATCAGAAACAATATTGCTGATTTAAAAATTAACGAAAAAGAACTCTTCTTTAAATATATGTAAATTCGATACTGAATTCAAACTTAACACTAAATAAGAACGCAATTAATTCCAAACGAATTCTTTTTGTCACTAAAAAAACCGAAAGTAGGGTCACAAAAACACAAAGTCACAATACACAACTATTTCCGGCGATTTACATAATTTGAAGTACAATTTAACACAAAATCATTTGACTTAAAGCCACATACATAAGTACATAATACATGTTAAATTTTTGTTTTTTTTTTGCCATAAAAATTCATAAAAGAAAACAAATCCTCTGTGGAAGAAAAAGGCGTTTCCATTAACAAACCCCATAATTCCCACACCATTTAAATACAACAAAAAAAGAAAATGTTATCCTTTTCTTAGACACTCCGCATCTTAAGCTTCATAACCCATGTAATTGCTTGAGTTTCCCTTGTAAAGTTTTAGAATATAAGAAAACCGACCTTTATGGTTCGTATAATGAACCTTTAACCTTTATGTTCATTCAATTGCAAAAGTAAAGTTTTTATTTTTTTATTTTTCTGGTGATATAAAAGAGATTTTTTACAATTTCTTTCCACATAAAGAAAGAAGAAATTTCGATGGTATTTATAGAGAAAATGTATCTAAAAGGTTATTTCTATATTTAAAATTATTCGATTAAGTGAGTAGACTTTATTCCCATAGATTTGGTTGGTATTTCTTTGGAATTATTGTATCAATGAAATTGGTTTTCACAATTTCTGATTAAATAAAATAAAATTGAGAATATGTTTTTGATGTATGTACATACAAACAAATGTCACTGTTAAAATGTAATTAATATTTCTTGTACCAAAAACAGGAGATGAAGTTCTACAGAACTTGAAACTAACACAAATTTAAACTGATATCGAGAGTTGTATTCACATTGGAATGGGCCCTGAAATCGAAAGCAACTGAAATGTCAAAAATTCTGTGTGTCAAAATGCGCATTTTGACAGCAATCGTCTTCACCCAGTCAACTGGTCTATTAAATTACTTGATCAATGTAAAGCTCAGTACAGACTGATTAACAGATCTGTCAGTAAACAAATTTTGCTAATCTCAAATTCATGCGACTTAGAAATTAGTTTAAAAATATTACCAGAAATGTCATAGTCAGCTATTTGCTTTTTAAACTCTTAAATGTCGGATCTGGAGGCATCTGACAGTTAAAAACAGTTTGTTGACATTTACAATAAATCTTCTACACGGACGCAAAATCATATCAGGAGAGTGAATTATAAAACCAACTCACTATCAAATCAGCTTCCCATTTATTTTTATTCTTTTTGAATTGTGCGATAGAGAATTTTTGACATATCGAATCGAAAATAAAAAATTCTATTCTCAGATTTATGACAGCAAAAGTGACATCTGTGTTGTTAGAAATATAAACTGGCCAAATAAATTACTCAAACATTGCTAAGTTAAGGCTGAGTACAGACGGTTGTCAGACCTGACAATAAAATTTGTGCATTTACAATGGCTGCGTTCAATCTCAGACAGATAGGGTATCCGGATACCTTTTTGTTAGTGTTTTACGTGTAAAATAACAGCTGATCAAAATCAGCTGAGATGTCAAAAAAGGAATCCAAAGGTATCCAAGAATGTCTGGGGTATGTATTTAGGTATCTGACAGAACAGCTGATTCAACACATGGTTGAATTTCAAGAAACTTGAAAATTGATTTCAGCTTTTTGTATTTTTTGGTAAACAAAAAGATACAAAATGTTAGTTAAAGTTGTATTTGAAGATGTTCTGTACATAATAGACGATGAAGAAGCTATTTGCCTCCGAATTTTAGAAGGTAATTATGATCTATTTGTTTAAACTTCAAAATTGACTTATTTTGTTCTCGTTTTGTAGATGACCAATTTGCTAGGTCTTACCTCCAGTCTAGATTACATAGATTACAGATTGAGGTTATCTCTTATTTATTAAATTGTTACGCACCTATCAATTCATCATCGTCCGACGAATCAGTTGAATTATCCATTAAATGTTTTATCTTACAACAATTTTTAATTCGAAGCTTATATTAAATGTTTCTCTGCTTTTTGTGAACAGCTGAAAGTTGTTTTTATTTTTTGACAGCCATCTCAATACAGCTATCCAACTCGTTCAACAAGGTATCTAAAAATCCACCTATCCAAGATACCCCATCCAACACGAGATTGAACGCAGCCAATTTAGTTTGACACTATAACCAGAAACGTCATTGGCAGTCTCTTTTAGACGTTTTAAACTGACAGATGTTGTTGTATTGTTCAAGGCTTTTCAAGGTTGTTACTGACAGATTCTAAATAGATATACTACAAAATAATTATCTACAAATAAATTTAGGACAAAATCAACCAATTCTGTGAAAAGATAAGTATTTGCCTTTTGACAGTTTAATGACAGCTATTGTCAGAGCACTGACTGAACTGAAAATCTCAAAAAATTGTAAGATTTGACAACCGTTTCCATTTGGCTTTAAATTGTATAAATTATTACAATAATTATGTGTCCTTAATCATGATTTTGAATTAGTTTCAGGTTCTTTAACTAGAGCACTAAAAAGTTCTTCGAGTAATTGGGAGGGTAACAGATCTTAGCATAACATATAAGAGCCTAAAATTCATTCCAATTTTACCTCAATCATCTTTATTTTATAATTGAAGTGTCAATATCAGCACTTCATTTACATACATGAGTACCTGCCTAATTCCAAAATAAAATATTTATTATTCTTTTCTGAAATATAAAACCAAATTCATTTGACAAAAATAAACACAAGTCATCAAAATGTCATAAGCATCTAAATTCCTGAAATACATAGGTACATAATATGTGGGTTGGGTGTACAAATATCTGTTCTATATCTACTTGACAATAATTACACTTCAAAACTTCAAGGATATCAAATTATCTTATGTATACATTAAACATCGGTATATGAGAAACAGATAAAGGAGCCTACTTATAAACCTACGAACGAATATTCTCCTATATAAGGGAAGGATAAAGATTGAATTTACCTTCAAATACTATTAACGTAAAGTAATGTTCAATGTTCATAGACTTAGGGTTTCAATTGCATTTAATTGACCATTAAGGACGAAGACGAAGATGATGACGACGACGACGACCATGAAGACGACCGACGCGACGACGCACTGATGGTAAAACAATATTAAGTGCCTATAATATAATATGCTTGATTGATTTTGCATTAACTGGAATGTGTTCTATGAATGTCATTAAAATAAAATTAGATTACAATGATTAGAATTGATAATTAATGACATAACATAAACAAGTTCAATTCTAAGTTGATGTCTCACAGGCTATTACACAAATATTTACCAAGACTGCGGCAGCGGCGGGCGTGAGAAAATTATTTACTTGACTTTGGAAAAAAAATCAATAAAATTTATTAAAAGGAAACAGAACTGTTTGAGAACTGTCAATCAGCAGCTGTCAAAAATTGAAAGGTTTGTTGGATTTTGATCACAAAGAATGACATTGGATAAATATTCTCCCAGACAATGGAACCCTCTTAAAGATTAAAAAGAAACAATACTTATACTCCTGGATTGTGTATGGTGTTGACAAATTACGAGTTAGAACAAACAACCATGCAAAATACAAAGTTTAATCTTAAAGTTAATTGGCATTTTACCAAAAAAAAAACAACACAATTTGTTGCCTTGTCTGGTTTTTAAGCTGCAACATAAAGAAAAACAAGGACATTATTCCCAAACCTATGATCTCTTGGAATTAACAACATCTTCCACCAAAAAAAAAAATACCAACCCACAAATCTCAGTAATTTAAGTCGATAATTAAATTAAACACCCAACATTCGCATCGCACTACATACCCGACCGTCGGCGGCAGCGGTGGTTGTGGTGATGATCCTTGACTGGTGGTTTTAACAATACCGCTTGACTGCCATTGTTCAGCTTCAGCTTCAGCTTGGATGCCTCCTCCTCCTCCGATGGCATTGGTGGTAGAGTGTTGTTGATTTTCCTGTTGCTCAATCGGATGCAAAGGTGACGATGATGTAGATTTATTACCAGCATTATCCTTGTCGCTGGAATACACTTTATCGCTCTGGATAATTTGCTCCACCTTTTTATTTTTTGACATTTTCACAGGCTATTAACTTTTTTCATTATACAGTAAATTAGATTTTTTCTGATTATTTTTTCCTTTTTTTTTCGTCCTTTTGTATGAATTAATGAAAGTTTAACACAATTTGACTCCCTTAAAATTTTGTGATTGTGATTAAAAAGTATGAGGGGTTCTTCTTCTTATGTTGCAAAAAGTCTCCACCATACGACTCAGCAGCGTCAGCAAACAAACAGGCAAAGTAACTTGTACAATAATCTGAAAGGAAAATAATTTTGAGTTTATTTTTTAATTTAATTTTTTTTTGGAGGTTTTAAAAGGTTTTATTTTATTAAGAGAAATATATCCGAGCTTGGAAAGTTATAAAATATTTTTGTTTGTCGTTTTCGTGATGAGGCTGGAAATTGTTTTTCTATATATTTCTTTAAGTTTTCTATCTAAATTTATGTTTATTTTTTCACTTCAAAATTTAGCTTCTCAATTACGCTTAAAAGAATTTCTCTGAATATTATATTTTTCGTCCACTTTAACTTCATTTTTTCGTCGTCTTTCAAATTGATATATAAGTAAACTAAACTATAGAATTATTATCCTAAAGGCTAAAATAAAACTCATCAACAACAACAACAGCATCGCAAACCAAACCTATAATTTGTGCTTGGTAATGGGCTACCTACCATCCAACAGAAGCCTTAACTCTCACGAAACGTCATTACAATTTATAAACGCCCCTAATGATCATCCATCACTTTTTGTGCACCAGACGGACAAACTTGTGCACCTTTTTCGTCAAGATGAAAATAACCATCATAAAAATAACACGAAAAAGAAAAAAAAAAAACATTAAATCTCCTTGAATTCCTTCATTCCATAAGCCAAGTTGTGTGGTGGTTTTGTGGACGTAGGACTGAGCGATGACGATGACGAACTTCACCCAGGACTCAAAGTAGTAGTAGCGGGTGTTTTTTTTTAAAGAGGTATAGAACTTTAAGTTGGCAACACTAATTTTACTAGCAGCCATTTTGACAGCTGTCAAGTGATTTACTTTAAGTTTAGTTTGACATTTACACATGTAAAGACTGTCGGCTGAACAACGCGCCACCTATCGCTTGAATTTTGTTTAGCGAAGAAGCTCAATTTTCGTTGAATGAAGAAGTCTATAGACAAAACTGACGTATTTGGAGTGATGATATTCCTCAAACTGACAGTTTGGTGTGTTTTATGGGTTTTTCGAATAATTTTTCCGTACTTCCTTAAAAACGATTCTGGTCAGAACGTTACAGTAAATGGTGACCGCTATAGAGCCATGATTACTGACTTTTTTGTTTATCAAACAAAGATTACGTGCAGAAGCTGTCAAAAAGTCATCGGAAACAGGATCTCTAGATTAGACTACGTCCAAGCCAGTCGTGTAGGTTATAAATGTCAGAAATCATATTTAAATTTTAATGCGAAAAGATTATCTTCGAATAAAGTAAATTTCATGTGAGTTTAAAAAATGCGTTCAAAGTTCTAAACCTCCTAAAAAAGAAACACCTTTTACGACCGACGATGACGAACTTCACCCAGGACTCTGAGTAGTGGTATAATGACCCAAGTTAAAGGCTTAAGGCAAAACCACCATACCAAAAAATAAAATTAAAATAAAAAAGAAAATAAAGGAATTGAAGATGCAGTTTCTCTGATGATGAATATAAAAACCAACAAGAACAAGAAGAAGAACAACAACAATGCAAACTAGAAGAAGAAGTCAAAGTGGAAGCACAAGAGATGCTATCGGCGCTTGGCATGGTGGTGGATGGCGTCGTCGTCGTGGAGCAGAGTTCGTTGGTGGACTATATGGAGCTAGGTTCTGGGAAAGGCAAACCAAAGTGGCAGCAAAGTGATGTTGCCAATCGATGACTTAATCTCTAATCCTACTTTACATAATCCCCATCTCAAAAAGGATTGCTGTTTTTTGTTTATGTTGTTATATTTAACTTGTAGGTACATATATATATCTCAAGAAGTTGGCAAAAGTTCTTAATTGTAAAATAACAATAACAGCGTTTTAATTGAAGTTTAATTTATTTCCTGATGATGCCTTTTTTTTTAGGTTTCGGCTTGAGTTTTCAATTAGCGGGGTGTGTTAATAATGTTTAAAATGTCTACCAATTAAGATTTTTTTTAGATATTTTTTCAAAAAGGTTTTGGAAGACTAAAAAATAAAAAGTTTGTCTACTGATTTTTGAGGAATTGGCCAAAGAGTGCTGGTGAAAGGTGCGAAAACCGTAAAACAGACAGCTTATTTTAATGAAAGTCTTTAACTTTTTAGAAGTAGGTATTCTCAAATGACTTTTGCAGAAGCAGTATTAAGAGGAAGAGGAGGAAACAGTTCTTTAGCTCAAAAACGCAGGAGCTACCTTAGAGATTGAATTTCTTGATTTTAAGACTAGGATTTCAAATTTGTTAGTTACCAAATGAATAAGTTTGTAATCCAATTAGAATATTAGTGATTGAAGATTTGTGAGAACCATTCTCAAGTTGATTTATATGAATGCAATCTTTAGGTTGAAGAATTTATAGATTTCATTCAAACATTCTAAAATAAGCCTGCTAAAGTAATGCTACAGGCATATTTTCGTGTCAAAATCGATCTTAGATAATTTAAGTAGTTTTTTTAAGTCAAAAAATTGCAAGAAAAAATCAATGAAATCCATTATTTGTGGTAAAATGATTAGTTATTAAAAAAATTGGAATCATCAAAGTGATTTTCATTCACAAAAGATTGCATTCTTTTACAAGCTTGCTTATAATGCTACAGAATCCAATGCATTTTAAAATCGTTAGGTATTCAAATTTCGAAGTAAGTTTGGGTGTCGTTTTGTAAGTGGAATGTTAAAAGTGATCTTTTAACATTCCAGGACTTTTTTAACTTCCCATAGGAAGTTATTGTAATGGGTCCGATCTGTCAAATTGAAAATTTTGACATTTCTCGACGTTTCAAGGTCCCTAGAGTCGAAATAAAAGATTTTTTTTAAAAATGTCTGTGCGTGCGTGTGTACGTACGTTCGTACGTCCGTACCTTCGCGACGTTTTTTTCGTCGTCCATAGCTCAAGAACCAGAAGAGATATCGACTTCAAATGAATTTTGTTATATAGATAATAAGGCAGAAAGATGTAGAAAGGGCGTGGGTGGTTTTTTTTAACCATAGCAGTTTAAAAAAAAGGTGAAAGATTAACCCCAAATATCTCACGGACCAATAACGCTTGAGACTTGAATTAAATTTTATATGTATTTTATGTATTGTAATGTGATACCAAACAAGTATATTTTTAGAAAAAAAATCCAATTAACAGTTTTTTTATAAATCATAAAAATTGAAAAAAAAAATTTTTCACCTCGAAAATTTTACGACTAAAATATGATTTCATCTCCAAAATAATTTTGTGCAACGAAGATTAATGTTTTTGACATCTGATCAAATTTTGAGAAAAATGTAATTGACAGTTTTTTTTTATACAAAATAAAAACCTAAAAAAAAACATTACTCAAAGTTGGTAAAAATTAAATTTCGACTCAAATATCTTTTCAAAACCTTGAGATTAAGGCTTCAAACTTATTTCATCTTATAAGAAATATTGTTTTCAACATTAGGAACAATTTTGAGAAAAATCGAATTGACAGTTTTTTTACAAAAAATAAAAACCTAAAAAAAAGTATAAAAGAGTTGGTAAAAATTGATTTTAGACTCAAATATCTTTTCAAAACTTTGATGTATTGGCTTTGAACTACTTTTATCTTTCAAAAAATATTGTTGTCAACATTCAGTAAAATTTTGAAAAAAATCGGATTTACAGTTTTTATACAAAAAATTAAAAACCTAAAACAAATTTAACAAAAGTTGGTAAAAATTGATTTTCGACGTAAATATCTTTTTAAAAATTTGAGACATTGGCTTCAAACTAATTTTATATTATAAGAAATATTGTTTTCAACATTAGGAAAAATTTTGAGTAAAATCGAATTGACAGTTTTTTTTACAAAAAATAAAAACCTAAAAAAAAAATTATAAAAGTTGGTAAAAATGGTTTTTCGACGTAAATATCTTTTTAAAAATTTGAGACATTGGCTTCAAGCAAGTTTTTTTTTATAAGAAATATTGTTTTCAGCATTCGATAAAATTTTGAGAAATATTGAATTGATAGTTTTTTTTACAAAAAATAAAAACCTAAATAAAAAAACAAAACTAAAACTTGGTAAACATTCACTTTCGACTCAAATAGCTTTTTAAAAATTAAAAATATTGGCTTCAAACTTATTTTATTTCACAGAAAATATTGTTTCCGATATTCAGTAATTTTTTTTATAAAAATACAACCATCCGTTTTTTCATAAAAAAATAAAATCTACAAAAAATAGTACGCAAATTTGGTAAAAATTGATACATACATATAGACAAACTTTTAAGCAAGACAAATCGACAGACGGGATGGGAAGTTATCAGTGTGGGTCGCATCCCAGCCTCTTTTTTATTATTAAATGAAAAATAAAACGTTACAAGAATTATAACATCCATATCATTGAGTTTCTTCAAAACTAGTTTAAAGAAAAATTTAATTTTTAAACGATTTGGAGTATTTCATTAATTTGATTTAAACTTCAATACAAATATTTCTATTTGAACACTATTTTGACGATTGACATCTAAATAAATGTTTTAATAAAACTTCTCAAAAACCTTTTAGAACTATGTAATTTTATAGAATAACAGTAATATGGGTGTTAGTTAGAATTTTAAGTTTATCATAAATTTTGTTTAAATGTCAATTTTTATTTTTCTAACATTAAAAACATATTTGTAATAAACCCTTTTAAACTTTTTTTGAAGAAACTCAATTATATGTCTAGAAGACTAACATTTTTAGGCAAAACAGTATATTAATATTATGCATACATTCATAAATGTAAACTTTAAAGTTATATTTTCTAAAAATTAGATTCAAACTTTTTAAACAACTTTCTATCAAGAGTTTAGCATTTTATCAGTTAGCAATTTTTTACTTATTAAGCTGTTTAATATCTATTCCAAAATTTTAGTTCTTTTTTTTTCCTTTATATAAAACAGTGACAGTTCGTGAAAAGACCAAAACAAACAGACCTGAATCTTTGGCACCTATTGATTTTAAAAATGAAGAACTCAGAAGTCATATGTACAAATTTTTTTTCTGTTAAAACTTCAAATACAAATCTAATCTCCTTATGCTTTACTGCCAAAGGAAATTATTGGTCAAAAATTGATAAGAAAACTTTGATACAAAGTAAATTTTAACAAATTGTATATCCTTTAAATTTTGAAAAATAGAATATTTAAGAAGTTCGTATTTGAAATATAAAGAATAAAGAAATTCTACCAAATCAGTTAGCTGTAAGATATTTTTCTAATTTTTCAAAACTCGCCAGAAAGATGACAAAAATTCTTTTAGTATTTAAATTTAAAAAATACATTTAAATAATTTCGTCAAGACATAAACTAAAACTATTAATAATTTCAATCAATTATATGCCTTTTAGTTTTCCGATGCACCCTGTATTCATTTTTCGTCTTGAATACTAAACAGGATTCTAAAGTGATGCTGGGAATGTGATTAAGTACCCTTTTTAAATGTTTCTTTTTATAGAAAAACACTTAGTACCTTCTTGAACTTAACATCAAACATAAGGTTATAACTTAATTATTTATCAACTTATAGGAAGAAAGTAAAATAAAAATCCACCGAAATAGTTTAAAAACATAATTGCTAAAGAATTCTTCTTACCAACATCCAGACATAAACTTCTCGAATTTTTCTTTTTTTCAAAGAGTACAATAAAATCTAATAGTTAAACATTTTCTGTATTGTTTATAGAAATATTAATTTACTATATATATTATTGATTATTCCATTTTATTGTTTATTAAACTTTCACAAAATGTTATCTGAATTTAGAAGGTAATTGATATCTTTTGAGATAAAATAATACAAGATTTCCGAAGCACTGAACAATTTGTTCTGATGATAAAAATGAAGTGCGCAAGATTGTAAAATATTCATTGACAGACATTAAATTTATGTACGTAGGTATTTATATTTATTAATTTTTCAGTAAAAACAATACAAAATTTGTTAATAAAACTCACCTTAAACAACACTTTTATTTAATTGTCATTTTGTTTTTATAATATTCACCATATTTCCATGCAAAAAAAAATATTGTACACTGTAAAAATTTTACGGAATTTTTGTTGTGTTTTCACGGAGAACAATACACAACAAACGAAAAGGACCTTTGCCACTGTGGAAACATTGATTTCCTCAAAAGTCCCTTGGCCAAAGAGAATAGCTAAGCTTCTATTTTTGTTCCACAAGGGGCATATAAAATCACTCAACACTTTTTACAATATTGTTAAATGTTTATGCGCGGAAAACAGAAAATTTTGTTCCGAGTCGTCCGAGAATAGATGAAGAAGAGACTATACTATTAGCTCAAGAGAAAGCGGAGAGAAAATTGGTTTCAGGAGTTCAACCACCAAAGTTGAGGTATCCTTTGGATTTTATTGTTTGGTGTGCTTTGTGAAGTTGGAGCATTATTTATTAAGAAATTAGAATTTAGTGCTTATTACTAAACAAGCAAGAAATGAACAGGACAATATGTGGAGTATAATAATAAGGATAAATAATGGTCATCCTTTTAATCGAATGATTCGCATTTTTGTAACAGCTTTGAATTATTAAAACTATGTTGAAACTTACTGGACAATAAAAAGAAGTATTTTACTGGACTGGACAATAAAAAGAAGTATTATATTATTTAAAATGTCTGAATTTTCCTTTCGGCAAAATTTTGGAACTCCAATACCGTTTCTTGTAAATTGAAATTTTATTGAAAATCTTGGCCGATTGAAATTTGGATTCCGGAAATCAATAAATTTTAGTTAATTTACAATTTTTCACAATTGGACACATTTTGAGAGAAACATCATTAGACTCAATTGTTTAAAGAGAAAAACAAAAAATATTTTGATTGAAATTTGCACCTGTTCAAAAACATACTTTGATTTCTCAACCGTTGATTGAAGAAAGCCTTAAAGCATTTTTCATCATTCAACAAGAATTGCTATATATCACCGATTCTGAATCGAACTGATATCCACTTAAGATTTATCAGCAAATGTGACCTGATTATGACTTGATCTCATTTTAGTCTTAACGCATATTCTAAATGTAATTGGTGTTTAGTTTGAAGTTCAATAAAATTTGTTGTTCCTTCCTTCTTAGAAATAAACTGATAACTAAGCAACATTTCTGTCTTGACCGAAATCTTCTTCTATCAATACAATATCAATATCGGACTGGATTTCACTTAAAAAAGGAAAAGCTTACTTAAATTTAAGTCTTGATTTAGCAAAAATCACTTAATTACTCGATAAATTATCTTCTTGAACGAGATTGAGTTTTGTCTTATTTATGTATTGTTTATTAATTTGTGTTTAATTTGAGTATATTGATGTCAGTTTTTCAACAGGATGTAAATTATTCACTTTATTGTGCCTATAAACAGTGTGATACACGAGGGTTTGAAAGGAGGTGTCGATGTACATTGGTTTTAAATTCTTGAATATTGTAATGATTGAGAAAGACAGAATGTAGTAAAGCATTCCACATTCGTGTAGTACGGTAAAGGAACAAATCTCTGTACTTGACGGTACGACTGATTTTGGGTTCAAGGGTATACTGATGAGCATTTATGGAGGCGCAAGTATTACGGTTGAATTGATTGAAGAGAGAAATGCAACTGGCTATTTCTCAAGAGAATAAAACGTTAAAATTACGGTAAAGAAGGATGATACAAATTACGACGGAGTTCAAGTAATGTAAGCGAATTATTAATAACATCATCACCATTAAATTCGAATGCTCTACGTTTAAAAGACTTAAACAATAAAAACTTCTTGCATTACCTGAGGAAACGCAAATATCCAGCCGCATATTCGGTGACACCTCGTATTTGATCCTTCCACAAGAAATGGTTGGAAATAGATAGAGTTTCAAGGTTTTCAGTTTCTTTGATGCAAGTGCCAGTCAAGGATAGTGGCAAAGGTAATATATTTTTAAAAATATTATTTAGGCAGCATTGAGCTTTCCACGCATTAAAATCTACTCTAGTTTTCGTTCTCCATTCAACAATGCTGTCTAGCTCAGAATTTAAAGAGTAAATCATATATTGTAGTTGAAGTTCCGCAGGGTTGGGAATTTAAAAACGAATACGAAAAGCCAAAGGTTTTATTGTCAGCAAACTCGGTAAATGGATGGTTTCATTAATAAAAATGAAAAAAAGTATCGGAGACTGGACAGAGCCCTGAGGCACACGAGCATTTTCTTTGGTGTTTTTCAGACTTAAGCCCAATATTGCTAATATTGAATACTTACTTACTTAAGGTGGCGCTACAGTCCTGTGTGAAATAGGGCCTCACCCGACAAACTTCTCCATCTAGCTCGGTCCCTAGCTAGATGTCTCCAGTTTCGCGCTCCGAGTTGGGTGAGGTCACCTTCCACTTGTGCGCGCCACCTGATCCGCGGTCTTCCTCTACTGCGCTGTCCTGTGGGTGTGGACTCGAAGACTTTCCGGGCCGGAGCATTGGTTTCCATGCGCTCTACGTGACCCAGCCATCTTAGTCGTTGGACTTTTACCCTTCTGGCCAAGTTTACGTCGCTGTACAGCCCATACAGCTCGTTGTTCCATATTCTCCTCCACTCCCCTTCGATGCATACGGGACCGTAGATCAGACGAAGAATCTTTCTCTCGAAACGACCCAAGGTGCTTTCATCCGCTTTTGTCAAAGTCCATGCTTCTGCACCGTATAGCAGGACGGGGATGATAAGGGTCTTATATAGCGACACTTTGGTCCTTCGAGAGAGAATTTTTCCACTCAATTGCTTTCTTAACCCAAAGAAACAGCGGTTAGCAAGAGTTATTCTTCGTTTGATCTCAGCGCTGGTGTTGTTTTCTGCGTTTACAGCGGAGCCTAGGTAGACGAAGTCCTTGACTACCTCAAAGTTACGTCTGTCGATGGTGACGTTTTGACCAAGACGTCGGTGTTGTAGGTCCTTTCTTGATGACAGCATGTACTTTGTTTTGCCCTCATTAACCGTTAAACCCATTTTTGCCGCCTCTGCCTCAATACTCACAAAAGCCCCATTGACATCACGCTGAGTTCTTCCGATTATGTCAATGTCATCAGCATATGCTAGTAATTGGACAGACTTTTGAAAGATAGTGCCTCTGGTGTTGACGTGTGAGCTTTGCACTATTCTTTCAAGTACGATGTTAAAAAAATCACATGACAGCGCATCACCTTGTCTAAAACCTTTTTTGACATCGAAAGGTTCAGCGTGAATTCTCCATGGTCATCCGGCACAAACGGACGAGTTTGGCAGGGATGCCAAAACTAGACATGGCTCTATACAGTTCGTCCCTGTAGATACTGTCATATGCGGCCTTGAAATCGACGAAAAGATGGTGGGTGTCGATTTGGTGTTCTTGGGTTTTTTCCAGGATCTGCCGTAATGTGAATATTTGATCGACTGTGGACTTTCCTGGTCTAAAACCACACTGATAAGGACCTATCAGGTTGTTGACGATGGGCTTTAGACGTTCACATATTACGGCAGAGAAGATTTTATAAGCGATGTTTAGTAGACTGATTCCTCTATAATTGGTGCAGTTTAGAGGGTCTCCTTTTTTCAGGATCGGGCAAACAAAGGTTCCATTCATCGGGCATGCTTTCTTCCGACCATATCTTACAGATAAGTTGGTGCATGCTCCTAACCAACTTATCTCCAGCTGCTTTAAAGAGCTCGGCATTCAAGCCATCCGCTCCAGCGGCTTTGTTAGACTTCAGCTTAGATATAGCAATCTTTACTTCGTCTAAGTTGGGAGGACGGGATTGTTGGCTTCCGTCGTCTATGTTGAATGGATCATCCTGCCTGACAGCGGAATTCGGTTCGTCGTCGCCGTTATACAGTCTGCAGAAGTGGTCCTTCCATATCGTCAGCATTGACTGCGGTTCCACTATGATGTTTCCACTTTCGTCTTTGCAGCCTTCGGTTCTAGGTTTATGTACTTGTGAATTTCGTTTCACCTGTTCATAAAACTTTCGAACTTCATTCCTGCTTTTAAACCTCTCAACAACTTCGACCGCACGCTTCTCATGCTCTCTCTTTTTCCTTCTGAGAAGTCGGCGTTCCTCTCGCCTCTTCTGCTCATAGAGCTCATGAGCAGCTCTCGTCCTTTTATGCAGCGCCGCCTTGCGTGCCTGTTGTTTGGCTGCATTTGCCTGCCGACATTCCTCATCAAACCAGGGGTTCCTTGTTGGTGGTCGCTTGAAACCCAGCACGTCAGAGGCGGCTTCTCTGAGTGCGTCTTGGCAATGTTGCCACTGGTTTTCTACATTGTGTTGGCGGCACAGAACTTCGAGAGAGGTTACTTGTAACTCGGTCGGAGAAGGATTTGGCGATCTCTTGCGATTGTAGCCGTCCGACGTTGTACCTTCTCCCAACATCTCCCTGTTTTGCCTTGGGCCTGGAAACCCGAAGTGCTACCTTGGATACAACAAGGTAGTGGTCCGAGTCGATGTTAGCTCCTCGGAAAGTTCGGACATCCGTGATGCTGGAAGCGTGTCTGGCGTCGATCGCAATATGGTCAATCTGGTTGACGGTAGATTGATCTGGAGATCTCCAAGTTCCTTTGTGGATGTTGAGGTGTGGAAAACGCGTACTGGCTACCATGACGTTTCGCCCCGCAGCAAAATCTATGAGCCTGAATCCGTTGTCGGAAGTGTTGTCGTGCAGGCTGTTTTTCCCGATTGTTCCACCAAAGATGTCTTCCCTTCCTAGCTTGGCATTAAAATCGCCCAGGACAATTTTAATATCGTAGCTAGGACACTGCTCGTATGTTTTGTCTAAGAGCTCGAAGAACATATCTTTGGTGTTGTCATCCTTCTCATCTGTGGGGGCGTGCGCGCATATCAGGCTAATGTTGCCGAATTTAGCCTTGATGCGGATGGTCATGAGGCGCTCGTTGATGCACCTATAGCTCAAGACTTGTTGCCTAAGTCTGGCTCCAATGACAAAGCCGCATCCAAATAAGCGTTGTTGGTTTTCTTGGTAGCAGTCACCATAGTAAATATCGCAGTTTTTCATCCTCTTTTTGCCCGGCCCATCCCATCGTATCTCCTGGATGGTGCAGGTGATGTCTGCTTTATAGCAGTCTAAGGCCTCCGCTAATTGTTCGGCTGCACGTGGTCTGTTAAGGGACCTAACATTCCACGTGCATATCCGAAGTTCGTTGTCCTTAATTCGTTTGCTTAGGTTGTCAACAGTAAATCCGTCCGTATCCGAGGCTTGTTGGTGCTTCGCAACTATGAGATTTTTAAGTGGTCAGGAAGTCACCCTGACGGCACAACCCCCAACCTGGAGGGCCAGATCCTTAGTATAACTCCAAGGACGGGGAGCCGGATAAACCGCTCCTTATAGGCCTGGGCTCCGAATAAGTCGTAGAAGCCCTATAAGGTGTTCACTAAGTAGTTCAGCCTTACTGGAACTGTCGACGCCACCGTTGATTCCATCTCGAGAATTCGTCCGCTGCCGTCTGAATAAGGAGAGGTGCCTTAGTGGAAACACCTCTCCCCCCCTCTCTCGTTTGCTGCCCCAACAACTTTCCACTGGGGTTAGAACCCAATGTCCAGTTGAGGTACTAGGCACCAGATGTTCACCACGGGGAGGTGAGAGTAGGAGTTGATAGACAGAGGTTGGTTTTGAGAAAAACCTGTGGACGCTTGTGTCCTCTTGAATGCACATGTCTACCATTTGAACATCGCTAATATTGAATGGTCTGGTAATTTATGTACGAATTTTTCTTTATCTTGTGGTTCAAAGTTTTTTGGTGAATGTTCAAATTTGTTTTGAATTAAAAATGAAAATTGGTTCAGCTTAAACTCAAAAATTAAAACTTTCTAAAATTCTAGTGGAGGACTAAAACTCAAAGTATAATAAGAGTGAATGTTTTCAACTTCCTTCTCTCTTCTGTCTTTTAAATTTACTTCTAATTAAATCTTGAAAGAAGTAAAAATGTACACAAAAATAAAATATTGATTTAAGGAAAAATTAGTGACAGAACTTGATATATTTTGTATCCAATTTCAAAAATAAGACGTTGAGAAAAAAATAATTAAATAAATGACATGTGTGGAGAAGGTACTCGAAGGTACGCTAAATATATATGTATATCGAAAACCTTACAATTTTCCACTTCCAAGTTACTTTGAAATGAGGAAAATTTAAATTTTCCTGTAAAAAGATCTGCTTTAAGTTTCTGTTCAGTTTTTATCTTTTATTATATTCTCTTGTAAGGAAACACGAAACCTATCCTACTCTTGATAAAATTGGCTGCAATCCAAAACCAAATCCTTAGAGAGGTGTTCAAAAAACACATACAAATAAATGTAAAAAAAAAGAGAATAGAAATCGGTGGACGATGGCGGGATTTACTGCAAAATAATCCTTACCTTCAACAATAGATAATGAGAGTCACTATACACAATGGTTTTGCAAAAATCAACCTTGCATGCCTTCTTTTTCCAAAGGGATTTCGGGTGAGTTTTTCTACTTTCTTCTTGGATATACATATACAACATTGTCCGTGTCAGTTCAGAATTTTTCCAAAGGATAAAAAGGTATCCCGAATTTGGACAGGAGAGTGCAGGGACTTTTAATTGGTGCTGTGGCGCGGCAGCGATGACGATAGACCGACTATAGGCGGT
Organism: Eupeodes latifasciatus; assembly: GCA_920104205.1. Lineage (NCBI taxonomy): Eukaryota > Metazoa > Arthropoda > Insecta > Diptera > Syrphidae > Eupeodes > Eupeodes latifasciatus. Next base: position 153,338,729 of record OV049925.1, read on the forward strand.
AGAAATACGAGTATACTCCTTTGTAGAAGTATTCATTAAAATATTAAAGATACCTAAATTGAAAATATTTTATTTATCTGTGAACATACAAAACTTTGTAGCTATGTCTATAGATCTGTGCAAAATACTGCTCTTGTGATAGTGTAAGGTATATCCTAAAATTGCGAGGCTTGTGCAACCCGCACATCAGAAATAATTTGAGTTCCTTTTTATTGGTGGTAGGAAGTTTAATTCCCTAAACACGTCGTTGTCGTCTCATCGTTACTTCTATCTAGATATAGGTACGTCCTATAGGTACATACCTCAACGAGAACGTTTAATATGAAATTGTAAGCCTTCAGGCAGAATCAGGCACAGTAGACTTTATATAGGAAGCATGGAAGGATTTTTGTTATTTTTTTTTACTCTGGAATGGAAGCCATAGTTATGTATCTAAAAGGATAGTGGAGCCTGTGCCTGTGAATGCCTTAGTTGTTTCCCCAGTTTTATATTAAAAACACTTTCGTTTGGTTGGATTTTAATTAAAAAAATAGAACAATATAACATGATAACACGTTTAAGCCTTTTACCTTTGTTATACATTTTTGCTTGTATGTATGTGTTTTATTAACATGAAATAAAAATAAAATTAAGTGAAAATTAATATATATATTAATAAAATCGTCATAGTCAACTAGCATGAACTAGCACAACTAAGTCTAACCTTCCATTTCATTTAAACATTGTGATACAGAAACTAGTTAAATATTGTGTGTGCTCGAAGAAATAACGAGGACATTTTATTAGAAATTTCTCTAGATGAAAAAAAAGTAAGTATACGCCCACGTGTACCATTTTATTCGTAAGAGATATCAAAACTATGGTAACTGGAAGAGCTTTTCATCTAATTATTATTCGAAAAGAAATTTCAAAAGGTACTGAATTTCAAGCCAAATACTGGATCAATAGATGGATACAAACATTTCATAAAGATTTCTCCTAATTTATGTTCCAATCTTCCGAAAAATGATATATCCTCTTTTTTAATCAACATTTTATTTCGTATTACTTGATATTTAATTTATATGTTAACTAAATTATTATTTAACTTCATTCAAAGTCTCTTTATTCAAAAAAAGGAAGATTGATACGTATTGTATGTACGTGTGTATATTTTTATATTGTGTGCCTGTGACTTTCAGCTTGATGGATTTGGATTCATTCAAAAGATATTTAATATCCAAATCAATCAAAACTAAATCAAATATTTCAAAGATACATAACTAAATATCTATGTACAGTAAATATTTATATATATTTATACATTCATCCTAGATTGAGATGAAAAGATTCACATCCTTACAAAAATTGTGGATATTTCGTAGAAGAATGATTACATGAAATTTCCAAAGGGACTCAAGCTCAGCATAACGTGTGCGGTGCGTGTGTGTTGAAAGATGTTTTTGTTGTTTGATAGAATTAGATCTCGTTTATCATGACTCATGAGGAATTTTTAGGATTCATTTTTCTTATTTTTATTTCAATATTTGGGTAAAATGTTTAATGTTCTCATATTTATTCAAATATAAATCTTTCAATTTTAGTGGTTTAAAAAAATATCTATGTATATGAATGCTGCTTAAATGAAAAACACATTAACTCTGTGGGGTTCTAATGTTGTTCATTTTCTTTTCTTTATACAAGTGAAATACATTTATGCGAGGATTTGTTAAGAAGGGAGTAGATTTTGGTAATAAATATTAACACGGAGTCTTATTGGAAGATATATGTAGTAACATGTAATTAATTCAACTGGCTTCTATTTCAAGATGAATATGGATGAGAAATGTATTAAGTTATTTGATTAAAATATGATTTTATTTGATTTTTTCTAAGAGTCATTTATTATAAATAACTAGCGGCCCGGTACCTGCTTCGCTACGTATAAGGCACAGTAATAAAAAAAATTATTATTAAGTTCATTTATTCAAACAAACAGATATTTTAAATTGCTAGCTATTTAAAAGTCCAAATGACCCAAATGACCCAAATTATATATTGTTTATATTATATTTATCAGCAAAGAGTAAAAACTATGGTGGGTCTATATGGGCTTGTCTAAAACAGTGGGATAAACAATATTTTTTGTTTTTCCATTTTGAGCATGAATAAATAAACGGGGGACTGATTATGGGATTCGCAGCGAATCGTTTTGCTAGCGGGTTTTCCATTTTTCAATTATTGCTTTCGCTTTCGCCTTCTTCGTTTTGAATTCGACCAATTAACGAATTCGAAGGCGATTTTGAAATGTCATAATGTTTGTTGGCGAGTTGAAATCCGAAAGTTTTTTTTTTGGCGGATTCACAGTCGAAAGAGTGTTTATTATTATTAACTGTTCGATTTCGTGGATTCTTTCTTGATTGTAATTATATGAAAATGTGAATTAGCCTTATTTCAATTTTCTTATAATTTATCCACAATCCAGAATAAAATATAAAATTGAATGAATAAATCACCGCAAATTTCATAAATTCAATCAAAACAAAACAAAATTTGTGGAAAGCTGTTAAATCACTGGAATATAGGAAGAAAAAGGGCTCCCGGAAATTACGCCAGAAGAAATTATGCCAGAATTTTTTTTTGGAAAAAACGCCAGAAAATGTTTTCTGCTTCAAATTGGAAAAAGAAGCAGAATTTTTTGTGGAAAATAAGCCAGAAACATTGGAAATTGTGCCAGACAGAAATGGAAAAAAAACAGAAACCAAAATGGAAATTAGGCCAGAAAACCAATTGATATATTCTGGCCTAATTTCCTAATATCCATTTGGAAAAAAAGCCAGAAAATGTTTTGCATTTTAAAAGTCGCTACTTGGTCAATATTGTAGACATTTTATCACAACAGGAAAAAACAGCCCCTGACATGCACCCGCGGTCGCGGGCGCGGCGCGGCCATGGCGTTGCGGACGCAGCGCAGCGCGGCTAGCCGGCGCGGTCGCGAGCGCGGCCCGGCGCGCGTGGCCATAGCGTTGCGGACGCGGCGCGGCCGGCGCGGTTACGGCGTGGCTGACACGCAAAAAATTACTAAAGTTTTCAATAATTTTTTTTATTTGTAACAATTTATTTAACAAAATAGAAAAGAACAAAATATTTTTACTAAATGTAAACTTGCAAAGTGTCTGTTACGATTTCCCGGCAGCATGGACATTTGTAATTTTCGTTTGAATCTGCAACTGCTTGAGCTTGCAACTTTAAGTTGCACTCCGAGCATATTTTCATATGTCTGCACGGCAACAACACAACGTTTGGTGGAAGGACCTGACATATAATACATAATATTACATCCGCTTCTTTAACGTCTTCAGGATGTTCCTCCGCTTCTTCTTCCTCGTCAGAGTAAACGTTAGTGTCAACATCATTAGAATCTAGAAAAGTGCATAGAAATTATTTTAAAAATACGATTATTAATTAGAAAACAAAAACCTTCGAAAACGTCATCGAACGACTCCATATCTGTGCATATACAGTTTTTTTCGTACACCATCCTGTTGAGAAACATGATTGGTGTTATCTTTTTGTCTGCCAAAAGTTGGCTTGCTTCTTTAATTTTCGCGCTCTTATCTTTGTATTTTTTTTTCTTAATAGAGCCTGTTGCACCACCAGTCTCTACCATATTAAAAAAGTCGCAACTTTTAAAAAACTCCTCCTCTCGAAGAATTTTAACGAATTTAAAAAAGTTTCCCTTATGTTGTATCAATCTACCGAGGACTCCATTATATGCTTCAACAGCTGACGTCGTCCTTATATCCTTACCATCACACAGCATCATTTTTTTTCTTACAATAGATGATAGAGACAAAGAATGTGTAGTAAAACTGTTTATTTATTATAACAATTTATACAAAATACAGTTTTTAATTTTCATGTTTAGGAAAAAACGCCAGAAATTTTATTTCTGGCTTTTTTTCCAAATATTTTTTTGTTTGCCTTTTTTCCATTTCTGTAAATGGAAAAAACGCCAGAAAATTTTTAGTAAAAAATGCCTGAAATTCCGAAATTTTGCCAGAAAAATTTGGGATTTTTTCCTAGGAAAAAAAGCCAGAATTTTGTATGAAGAATTTTCTGGCGTTTTTTCCAAAAAAAAATCTGGCGTAATTTCTTCTGGCGTAAATTCCGGGAGCCAGAAAAAGTCAAACCAAAAGTGTCAAATCACTGGAATATAGGAAGAACTATTTTCGCTTCGCCGCGAATTCGTTAATAAGGAAATACGACGCGAGTCGAATTTGAAAGGTCGAATTGAAAACGATCCGCCGAAAAACACATTCAATCAACTCATCTATAGATTGCGCAATTGTACAAAAATTGTTCGGTAAAGTGATCAATCCCTTGGTACTGTCGATTGGTATTTTGCCATCACCAATTTCTAACAATTGTTTTGAAAACTCAAAAATGTAGGTGAATACACATATTAATGTTCAGTGTCAATTTTCGTACATATCTCCAAAGAACTGATGACTTCAAACAGGCGTTTATTTCATCAGCAAGAGTTGATCGAGGAATGACAGGCAATGTTTGACGAATGTCCCCTGACAGCAATATCAGAGCACCACCAAAAAGCTGTTGATTATGGGAGCATAGAAAGATGTTGATTTTACATTTTTTCAAGATTTTTTTTTTTAATTTTCTCTACGTACAAACCTCCTCTGGACTTCCACGAATAATTCAAGACCAAAAGTAGCCAAATCGGAAAAGGCATTGTTGAGTTATAACATTACAACGAAAAGTGGCATTGATTTTTATATATATAGATATAGAAAATGAATTCTGCTTTTAGAACATAAAAAAGCAAGATTTCATTGATGTTTAATTAATTTTTATGTAGAATTTAATTTTCAATAATTATTCAATTTCAATTCTATTCAATTTTTCTTTGTTCTTATTAATTTAAATTAGGTTTAACAAAAGTATTCTTAAATACATAAATAACAACATAAGATTGTAAATATAATAAGAACAGTTAGTGCCATCTTTTATTTAAGAAGAAAATAGAGGCTATGACACATCGATTTTTGATTATACATATGTGAAATTAAAAAGGTATTAAAACTTTAAGAACTTTTGAGGACAAACAAAAGTTAATTCTAAAAAAAAGAGTTAAGATATAAAACTAATTTGTTCAGTATAACAAATTCTGTAGGTAAATTAACAACAATTTAATTTGTTTATATTTTAGTACGGTTAGATAGAATATCGTATCAAAACCTCGATTTCTCGATGATCCAAATCAAGAAGCCAAAATTTTACTACTCTTAAGAAATCGATGAAATTTCTCAACGTACGAGTTTCTAATGGGAGCGTATTGAAAAGTTTGCAAGAAATAATGGAATACGAGTTTCTGTAGTTTGTCGTGCGAAAAAAGGGAATATTTACTAAGAAAGCGGAATTTCTACGTAGGTCCGAAATCGGACTTTGCAAGTAACAGGCTCTTTTGAAGAAAAACTTTCAAGACTTTAAAATAATATAAATGACGTATGTACATGTAGAACTTGCAAACATCGAAAAACTTCCATTGAGTGCGCTAAGAGATGAGTTTTACAAACATTTCTTATGAATGATTTTTGAATAATGGTGAATTGTTGAAGATGGTTGACATATGCACCACCTCAGCAGCATATACCATATTGTAATTTTGAATGGAAAATTCCATTCCAATTCAACAAATTAAAAGAGCAGAACTTTCTTAAATGATAAAAACAGCGACTGGAAGACAAAAGATACTCGTAATTTTTCATAATTGTTATTTGTTTGGTTCAATTCAAATTTTGGTCAAAAGTAACACGAAGGTATTGAAAGTCTTCCACGCTTTCAATTATAAAGCAATTACTGTTGCACCGACACGCTTCTTTCAAATGATTGACCTCTTTGAGTACTACATATGCCGGTAACTAAGTTATGTTAAGCACAATTGTGTAAATGAAAAATTATGGGAATGTCTGGCGATAATTTTCGTGTAAGATTAAAAAACATAAGCTTTGTTTTATTACTGACTATAAGCTCATGTTTCACAAACATATATCTAAGAATGTGAATTTCATGATTTATACCACAAATTTGATTTAGGTGACTAGAAGAGCAATAACCTATACCGAGATCTTCAGCAAAACCTCTGATTTTACTTATAAACAGAAGTTGAAAAAGAGAATTAATGTATATAAGAAATAAAATTGAACCTATTACGGAACCTTGTGGAACTCCCGCAAGTGGCTAGTTTTAGGGCAACTAAAACTGGACTGAATTTTTAAACACTGTGTTCCATTTTTAAAATAAGACTCGAAACATTTAAATTTCAGTAATATCTTCAAAAAGTCCAGCACAATATTATTATTTGTGATCTAAACTATTTTGCTGAATGCAACAAAAGTCTGAAAGAGCATCTTCAGTAGAAAGCCCAGTGCTTAAACCAAATTGCGTTGGATTAAAGAAATACATTTTATCAAAATTAGCCAGTATTCTTGTTTTTTCAATACTTTTGAAATTAATCGATTTATTTTGTAGTATTTCTGAACAAAATTATTTTGTTGTCTTTGAGTTTAGCTTAGGGCCTTTTTATTTACTATTTTTTAAAAAAAGGAAGGATGCACCCTATATTAACAATATCCATCAAATGTGTGTCCTTTAAAATTTACAACTGTTACTTTTTTACAATAAGCCAAATCGGCATTTGAAGAGATATTTGGGACGAATAAGAAAAATATTAATTGATTTCTCCGAAAAATTTCTAATTGTTTTAACACCAATATTTTGTATAGAGTTTAAATAATTTTTAAAACGATGTCTGATTTGTTTTCAAAGTTTTCGAGACGAAAATCAATATTTTGACCGTACGCGAAATTGTTATTCGATTCTCGATATATCGTGAATAAATTAAGGTATTGCCTTCAAAATTGTTTAATTTTTTGCTAAATTTTGTTGTTAACGTAAAATATTGTTCTTAGAAAAATCGAATTTGTATATTGGTTTATATAAGAAATAAAAACTTTATACTGCTACTAAATTGGTAATTGCGACTTGAAATCTCGGAAACAAAAATAGATTTTGAATTCAAACTATTTTATCATATGCGAAATATTTGTGTTAATTTTTAGTAATTTTTTTTTTAATTCAACTGACAACTTTTTTAACAAAACACAAAACCTAAGAAAATAACAAAAAACTGATAAGAATTGGTTTTCAACTCAAGTATTACGAAATATACGCCCTTTTGAAATATTAGCACGCTATGATTTTATTTATCCCACAAAATGTTGTTTCGAATATTTTGTTAAAGTTTTAAGGAAGGTAGATCGATAGACGGGAAGGGAAGTTATTAATGTGGGTTGCATCCCAGATTGGTGTAGTAAGAAACCACACACTGGATTTATTTAAAAGTCCTTTTCATGATCTTTTTTTTTTATTAACGGGCACTGCTTCAGGAAAATAGGGAAGGGTTAAAGGGGAGATACCGGTGCACGTTGGTCTTAAAGTTTGGAATATCAAAATGATAGGGAAAAACAGAGTTGGGTAAAGCATTCCACATTCTCGATGTTCGATTAAAAAAAGAATCTCTATTCTTGACAGTACGTCCGAAATTGAACTCAAGGTTAAACTGCTGATGTGCATTCCTAGAAGTACGAATATTACGGCTGAATTGTTTGAGGGGGGGGGGGGGGGAATGCAACTGGCTAATTCGACAGAACACTATTTATAAAAATATCGGTAAAACAACGAAAGGCATGGAACATTGCGGCGGTGTTCGAGTGACGTTATTGTTTCTGTTATAGTTCCATCACCTATCATTTTCAAAGTTCTTTTTTGGATGCTGTCCAAAATACTTAAACTTATTTTAGGGGCACCTGTCCAAATATGCGAGTTATATTCAAGTTTTGGACGAATTAGGGCTATGTAAATTACAGCCAGATCAGAAATGGTGACAAATTACTTGCACCGTGCGTCGTAGAAATCCTAAGCACCTAGCAGCATTTTTAGCAATATCGAATATGTAATCATTCCATAAGGGTGATCTGTGATATACATACTGAACTGAAAGTTGATTAGTTTCCTGGATGCAAGTGCCACTCATGGATAGCGGCATCGGGGGTGGGTAACGCTTTAACGACAGGAGAGAGTATTGAGTTTTTGAAGCATTTAATTTTACACGGTTTATAATTCCTCATTGGACAATGCTGTCGAAATCGGAATTTAATGAGCTTGTCATACACTGCCGTTAGAGTTCCACATCCAATTGACAAGGATGTGATCTAAAAATGAATATGAAAAGCTGAGAGTACTTTCGTCAGCGAAAAAATTTAATGGAATAAAAGTGACAGACTAAAGATCGTTTATGAAGATAAGGAAGATATTCGGAGACAAAACGGAGCCCTGGGGAACACCAGCATTTATTTTATGAATTTCAGACTTTTAACCATCCAATACAACTTGTATTGAACGGTTAGAAAGGTAATTTCTAATCCAACGAAGAAGAGATTCATCAAATAAAATTGATTTTGAAGTGGATATTTCTGCTGGTTTTTAAGATTTATGTATCGAACGCGAGCATACGAGTTTAACACAATTACAGCCGGCAACCGCCAGCTAAACCTACACTTCAACATTCTATATTCTTATTATGTATTATACGAAAGAGCATACAAAAGAACATGCATTCTTCGTTCTTATAGAAAATATATTTAGTCTTCATTCAGCTCTGTAGATGGCCAGTTGGCCAGTTGAAAGGTGTTCACGATAGTGTTTCAAAAATTGGGTTTTTTGCAAATGCTTCTTCCCAAACAAAATGGTTTTAGTTTTCTTTCTTAAAAACAAGCAAACCGAAGTAAAAACCTCGCATGGAAATGCGGAAAACCTCAACGTTAAACCGATGCTTGCGTTCGATACAATTTAGTCGATTTCAAAACCCTTCTCTTCAGATAAGGAAAATTATTAGGTATTACAGGATTTGAACAGTCCCCTTAAGAAAAATATAGCAAAAATATATAACGGAAACTAATGACAAAAATTGAGTTAATTGTTTAAATATTTACATACATTTAAAAATGGATTGAAGTTGGATCTTTTACAAATCACATTAAATTAGTGAGCTTCCCAGCTAATCCCACATCAATTTGTTGATTGGCTATAAAATACATACTCAATTTTTTTGTAGTTACATATCCTACTTAATATAGCGACATGTTGTTATCTGTTTTACAATAATTGCAATTACAAATTTCTAAATCGACATCCAGGCTAATTTACCCCAATTGACATGTCATTTATTAAAAGCTCCCTCCATATATCGGCATCGTTGCGTTGGGTTGCATTGCTTTAGGTACGTTGTTGATGGCAATGCGTTGCATTGTGGGTGGCAAATATTGTAGAAATCATTGAAAATCTCTCTAGATCCGCACATTGAATTAAATTCAATTGCATTTTGAGCCATGTGTCACATATCAATTGAATGAATTACATTCATATAGACATTTTATGTAAGTCCACATATATTCTCTATAATATTGCCAGGAGGGAAAAGAGGAGATTAGAAAATGTGAGATGCGGTGGATTTAGGGATGATATATAGATATAAATCTCAAGTGGATAGATTTCAAATTTATTTATAATGAATTTAGCATTGAAATGCGCCTTAGGTATATTGAACTGACATAAAATCATATTACATACATTTTTATTGATTTAGTGTCATTGAACTTTAATATTACATTTTAAAGTATGGATGTCGTTGCAGTCACTTTAAGATAGAAATTGAAATTTATTTGCACTTTAAAAAAATGAGGATTAATTAATTAGATCATTTGTTAGATTTATTGGAATGGCATAGAGGCAATTAAGTGGGACAAAACGTACACAAAATTTGATGGTATGATTATAAATGGACAAAATGTTAAAGTACAAATTTTGATTTTATTATTTATTATTAGCGTTAATTTATCTTTTCTTACAAAAAAGCAATTGCACAATTTACATAGATATGGTTTCGATACTTTACTGATGTTAATAATATGTTTGAAAAAAAAAAAAATTGAAAGAACTTGATCAAATATAATTGGAAGGAAAAGCGAATGGTAAAAACCTTCATCAATCTTAATATATATAATTCTTCTGTGAGTGTGTATGTCACTGAACTTCTCTTAAACGACTGGACCGATTTTGATGAAATTTTTTGTGTGTGTTCAAGGGGATCTGAGAATGGTTTAGAATTACAATTTTGTCCGCTGGACAATGTTTTTTTAATTAATTTTGAATTTATTAGTAGTTGTTGATTTTGGAATGTTTTACATTGGATACGACATAATATGTATATAAAAATGAATGGCTGTTCGTTAGTCTCACTAAAAATCGAAAACGGCTGAACGGATTTATCTTATCTTAGTCTTGAAAGAATTGCGTACGACACTTTGATAGAAGCTGTGAACAGTGGATCTGGTGGAATTTATTTCCTTGATGCTCCCGGAGGAACCGGAAAAACGTTCTTAATATTATTGCTTTTGGGTTGTCAGGTGATTTTCGTCAGACTCTTCCAATTATTCCCCGATCAACTGTTGCTGATGAACTAAATGCATGCCTAAAATCATCGAATTAGTGGCAGAACATAAAGACACTCCAATTAACAACTAACATGCGAGTATTTTTGCAACATGATGAAACTGCAAATGTGTTTGCGAAGCAGTTGTAAGATATTGGAAATAATAAAGTTGCAATGGACACCTCGACCGGATCACATTACCCATAGATTTCTGTCACATCAAAAGTTCAATAACCATATTTGGCTGGGTGAACGAGCAATATTGGCAGCGAAAAATAAAGATGTCGAGGATCTCAATGAGACCATTCAGAATTTTCTTCCAGGACAGTTGGTTTCCTTCAAATCAGTCGACACCGTTATGAACCAGGATGACGTAGTCAACTATCCCACGGAGTTTTTAAATTCACTGGAATTGCCTGCATTACCACCCCACAATTTGCAGTTAAAAGTAGGATCAGTTGTCATCATGCTGCATAACATTAATCAACCTCGACTATGCAATGGAACAAGACTGGCTGTGAAAAAGCTGATGAATAACGTCATTGAAGCAACAATCATAAAAGGAAGATACAAAGGAGAGGATGTGTTGATCCCGCGAATACCGATGATTCCAACGGATTTACCATTCGATTTTAAACGCTTACAATTTCCAGTACGTTTGGCCTTTGCGATAAATAAATAAATCGCAAGGACAGTCTTTAGAGGTTTGCGGAATCAACTTGGAGTTTCCCTGTTTCGCGCATGGACAATTATACGTCGCGTGTTCGCGCGTCGGAAAACCGTCTTCTTTGTTTATTTACGCACCACAAAAAAAAAAAAAAAACAAAAAATATAGTTTATGAGAAAGCTTTAAATTAATTAACAAACTGTATCATAACAGTGTGTGCCTGTTAATAAAAATTTAAACCTTATAAATAGCCAGTATTTCAGGAAAAATCTGTTTTTTTAAGTAAGCAACATGATGTGTCGAAAATAATAATAAAACTTCATGCTTCATTTTAAAATTGCTTTTTTAATTCAATACGTTTCGTTTGTTTTGAAATTAATTTAGACAAAAGTTTAGGTCTTTTAATTATCGATTGGGGCAGTACGAAGTCCCCCGGGTCAGCTAGTTATTACATAAATATGCTTAAATTAAGGTGGGAACGAGAGTAGAGATGGTAGTTTTTCTAAACAAGTAATTTGCAAGATACATTTAATTTTACAGTTTGTGTAACAAATTAATTAACATAATATAAATAAATTAAATAAATAAAAATAAATGCTACCAATTGTATACAAATATCACAGTACAATAATCGCTTTATTAATAGTTAAATCAGTTTTTTCATTTTGATAGAAGTAAATAATTTTTTTTTTCAGTCGGTTTATGTTGACCATTCTTCATTTCATATTTATCAAACGGAAAGCTATTCCAGTAGTAATGCTAATATTTCAACACCTTAATATTTTTGAATCGGATATCCTAAATGGTATCTCAAAATTAAAATTGAATCCTGGTCCTGATGGAATTCCATCTTTTGTTTTAAAGCAATTTCAATTTTTGTTAGCTTTACTGCTTTTTTTTTTTTTTTTTTTATAATTAGCGAACACTAAAAGGGTTTTGTATACCTTTAATATGCCAAAGACACAGTGTGAGCATTAGGAAAAGAGGGAAGGGTTGGATAGGAGGTGTCGGTGTACATTGATTTTAAATTTCTGAACATTGCAATGACAGGGAAATATAGAGAGAAAGATAATTTTTAATAAATCCCTTTCTACTGGACTATTTCTGAATCAATGGAAGTTTTCATATGTAAGTCCTATTTTCAAATCAGGCACAAAAAATTTAGTAGTAAATTATTGTGCAATTTCTAAAATCTCTGCAATCCCTAAATTATGTCAGCTCGTAGTAAAGGATCATTTGTTTTTTAACATAAAAGAACATACATATTTGTAATGAGCAGCATGGATTTATGTCAGGTAAATCAATTTCAACAAATCTCATGCTTTATTGTAGATATGTCACCGATTATTTTGAATCTGGCTATCAGGTTGACACTATCTATACTGATTTTGGCAAAGATTTTGACGCAATTTGTCATAAAATTCATGGGTTATAGCTAAACTAAAAGTTTTCGGTATTCATGGGTTGCTTTTGAAATGGATATCTAGCTACCTTAATGACAGAACACAATGTGTAAAATTGGGAAATTTAGTTTCAAGTATTATTAAAGTTTCATCTGAAGTTCCTCAAGGAAGTCACCTTGGACCACTTCTTTTTAATATTTTCGTTAATGAAATCCCATTTCTTTTAAAAAATGCTTTATGTTTAATGTATGCTGATGACCTTAAAATATATATTTGCATAAAAAATAGAATTGATCATCAAAATCTTGAAAATGATTTAAATATTTTATCCGTTCGGTGTGAAAGAAATGTTCTTCCTTTGAATATACAAAAATATAATGTTTTTACTGCACATCGAACTTTGGTTCCAATGATAAACAACTACCAAATTTTCAATCAGATTCTTGATCGCAAATCTGAGATTCGTGATCTTGGAGTCATTTTCAATTCAAAGTTGTTGTTTTCGTTACATGTGGACTATATTATAGCCAGGGCTAATTCAATGCTTGGTTTCGTTTAGCGAAACTGCAATGAGTTCTCTAACCCTTACGCTTTAAAATCAGTTTACATGTCTTTAGTTCGTCCAATTCTCGAGTATTATTCAATTTTATGGTCTCCTTCTACTTCTATTAGAATAACACGTATTGAAAGAGTGCAAAAGGTTTTTTACAAGATTTTTAGTTAGGTAGTTAAAATGGAGAATTGACACTGCATCATATGTATCTAGGTGTGCCTTAATTGGACTTGATTCATTAGAAAAAAGACGGTCTATTCAGTGTTTGTTGATTGTGCATGATGTATTTTCTTATCGTATTAAGTGTCCACCGATTCTTACTTATTTTGAGATCTATATTCCGGAGAGAGAATTGTGATTACGTCATTTTCTTAATAATCCAAAACATAGATACAATTATGGTTGCAATGAATCCTTTTCTAGGTGTATTAAACTTTTCAATTCTTTATGTAATGAACTTGACGTCTCAATAAACAGATTTGAATTTAAAATTAATTTACAAAATATTGTACATTAGCTTTACGATAGGTATTTATTTAAATATACTTAATTATATATATATGTATAGTATATTGTATATATATTTATTTATATTACTCATTGAATTGTTAGTAATCTGTATGATATAACATCCATAGATGAATAAATAAATAAATGAATACATAAATAAATAAATAAACAATTTAATAAATAAATAAATACATTTATATATAAATAAATAAAAAATAAATATGCAAAAAAATAAATAAATAATTTAATAAATAAATAAATAAATGAATAAATAAATAATAACAAGATATTAAATACATAAATAAAAAGTATATATATAAATGAACAAACAAATAAATAAATAAATGAATACGTAAACAACTAAATGAATAAGTGAACAATTATGTATTATAATATCAATAGATGGACTTATAAATGAATAAATAATTAAGGTAACTTAAATAAATTTACGATGTAAATATAGAACGATATGTACATAATTGTATTTTATTAATTTAATAAACGCATCTATAAAATGTATAGTTTTATTTTTTTTTTAAGAAATTAACCAAAACCGAGATTTGAAATTAAGAGATTTTCTAATATTTGCCATGAAAGAATATACTTTACATTTAGCTTTAAAATTATATCTAGGACTAGCTCAGTATTTGTAACAGAATGAAGTTCTTGCGTTGAGAAGTGCCAAGACAAGTTGAGCATCATTTTTAAAATTTTGTTTCGAGCTATTTGCAATTTTTTAATATTTGTTTTTGCACATTTACCCCACATTTACTGGAGAACCATAAAACATAATTGCTTGAAATATGGATTTAATTGGATCTTTTATTTACAATTTGACGTACATTGAATCCAAAGGTAAGTTAAGAGTCAAGGAATACCCCAAGGTACTTAGCGGAATTAGCCCATTCAATTATTTTACCATCGATATGGATGCTGGTATTGGGTAAGAGGCAAGACTTTCTTTTCCTTGTAAAAAAGATAGCCTGAGTCTTATCACCATTTATTTTTATTTACTAATCATTAAAATATGAATTAATTACATTTAGATAGTATTACAGCTTGGTTCCAATAACGGAACCAAGTGAATCTAATACGTAAATGCAAGTGTCATCGGCCAAAATACCATTTTCATTTTTTTAAATTCGGGAAATCGGATGTATACCTATAGTGTATATAAAATTGGCCCAAGAACAAACCCTTGAGGTACGCCTGCATTTATATAAAATAAATCTGAAAGTTCATTGTTCACAAAAACTTGAAACTGCCTCTCGAAAAGAAAGGGCTTTACAATTTTTGTTATGTATAAAGGAAAATTTAAAATTTTTAATTTATGTATGTATGAGTCCTTTATAACAGAGTCAAATGCTTTTTCAATATCTAAAAGTACTAAACCGGTACTTTTTCCAGAGCTTAAGTTATTAACTTCCCATAGGAAGTTATTGTAATGGGTCCGATTTGTCAAATTGAAAATTTTTACATTTCTCGCCGTTTCAAGGTCCCTAGAGTCGAAATAAAAGATTTTTAGAAAACAATTCTGTGCGTGCGTGTGTACGTACGTTCGCGACATTTTTTTCGTCGCTCGTCCATAGCTCAAGAACCAGAAGAGATATCGACTTCAAATAAATTTTGTTATACAGATAATAATGCAGAAAGATGCAGAAAGGGCTCTCAAGAAAATTGCGTGAATGGTTTTTTTTACCATATCAGTTTAAAAAAAAGGTGAAAATTTTGGTTAACCCCTTAATATCTCACGAACAAATAACGCTAGAGACTTGAATTAAATTTTATATTATATATTGTAACGTGATACCAAACTAGTATATTTTTGGAAAAAAAAATCCAATTAACGGTTTTTTTATAAATCAAAAAAACTGATAAAAAAATTTGTCACCTCGAAAATTTTACGAATAAAAAATGATTTTATCTTCAAAATAATTTTATGCAACGAAGAGTCACGTTTTTAACATCTGGTAAAATTTTGAGAAAAATCAAATTGAACCTTTTTTATAAAAAATAAAAACCTAAAAAAAACATTACTTAAATTTGCTAAAAATTGATTTTCGACTAAAATATCTTTTCAAAAATTTGAGATTTTGGCTTCTAACTAATTTTAACTTATAAAAAATATTGTTTTGAACATTCGATAAAATTTTTAGAAAAATATTTTTTTACAAAAAATAAAAACCTAAAAAAAAAAACAATACTAAAGCTATGATTACACGGTCAACGAAATAGGTCAACGCGTTGACTCTCTGACGTCACAAAAAATACATATTTTCTCCGTCATCTCACCGTCAACGTTTACAGTATCAATGCTTAAAACATTGACTATCACACGATTGACACTATTGGGTCAATGTTGTCCCAAATTACGTTGACGCACAGGTGTGTCAACCTGACTTTTACTCATCAGTGTCAATGCATTGACTCGCAAAACTTTGATGATCACACGGTTTGACACAAAGCAAAAAAGCCGTCAGCACAAGTCAAAGTTATTTTGAGGAAATAAAATAAATATTGTGAGTTTATTAATGCACATAATTATATAGATATATTTAACTTAAGTGCAATTCATTTTCAGATAAAAAGCAATAGCAATGACAAAAAGAAATATGGAGATAGCGGTTTTGGCCGCATACATTTTAGAAAGCAGCACGGACGATGAGCATGAGGACGACATCCGCAGTGCAAGTCCTTCACGAAAACAGCGTTCGGTTTGGACAAAAAATTGGTTGAAGGACCGGGAGAAAGAAGGATTTGGTGTAAAATTATTACGCGAATTGCGCGCTTAGGAACCAACTTTATATCGAAATTTCCTCCGCATGGGCGCAAGACAGTTTGATTACTTGCTGGCGCTGGTGAAGCCTCACATACAAAAACAAAATACAAAAATGCGGACGAGCATTTCTGCCGAGGTGCGATTGGTCCTCACACTGCGATTCCTGGCCACTGGCGAAAATATCAGATCTTTGCAGTACCTTTTTAGAATTTCCCAACCAGCTATGTGTCTCCTCTATTATTCCCCAAGTTCTTGACGCGATTTTCAATGTTCTTGTTTCTGACTTTATAAAGGTTTAGTTATTCATAAAGTGCAGAAATGGTTAACTAAAGAATTAAAGTGGATTTATTTTTTTTTTTGAAAGATTCCGAAGAGTGAATCTGAATGGGAGGCAGTAGCTGAAAAATTCAACGAAGCGTGGCAGTTCCCGAATTGCGTAGGTGCAGTGGACGGAAAACACGTCGTCATAGTCGCACCACCTCATGCCGGTAGCGTGTACTATATATTGGATATTTTTGTGTAGGCTCCCTCCTTAAAAAATATATGTATGTATATGTATATTTTACGATTGAATTTATACAAAAAATATAAGCTTACCAAGGGCAATGTTGAAACTGATTCTACTGATTGAAGCAATTCGGCAGACTCAATGAACATCATTTCGGAAAAGTGAGCCCATGACACGGTTGCTAGTTCCGAAGTGCCTTGGCCCGATTTTTTGGCTCGGATCTTGCCTAAATTTGCCTTGAAGAGGCTACGAAGGGCGTTCCATTTGTTTCTAGGTTCAAAGCTATCGACATTTTGGATCCCTAGCTCCTCAGCAACTTGTTTTCAGCACTCACATTTTATGTGAGCCAGCTTATAATCGCTGCATCCTCCATCCCAAAGCGCTGGTCGCTTTTGGACAGCTGAAATCAACGCCGATATTTCAGTTTTTTTGGCCCAAGCGTATGCAATTTTTCTTTTGCGTTGCGCTTTTTTCTTTTTTTGGTCTTCATCTTGGGCAAGTGACTCCTGTCTTGGAGTAGCATCGTCGATATCTTCCATCATAATCTGATAAATTTTTTATCAAAGAAAGGGACATTATTTTAAATTTAAAAAAAAAACTTACCAGCAGCTTTAAAATTTCAATATATGTATGTCCTGTTTTGTTTTTTATTTTTTGAATTAAATGATGTAAAAAAACCAGGGCCATGTTTTTTTTTTATATGTATAAAAATCACAGTCAAACTGAGACGATGACACGGTATTTAATTCTGCCCCGTCAACGCTGGAACACGGTCATTGCGATGACACGACTCCGTCAACGCGTCCCAATGACGTTGACAGAGAGATTACACGGTCATCGAAAAAAGTCAATGCGTTGACCCAAAAATGTGTGTCAACGAGAGTGTCATCGTACCCGTCAACGCAATGACACCAGTTTTCGTTGACAATCACACGAAGTGACACTCTTGGGACAGATTGTGACGTCATTTTTACGTCAGAGAGTCAACGCATTGACCGATTTCGTTGACTGTGTAATCATAGCTTAAAACTTGGTAAAAATTTACTTTCGACTCAAATAGTTTTTCAAAAATTAAAAATATTGGCTTCAAACTTATTTTATTTCACAGAAAATATTGTTTTCGATATTCAGTAATTTTTGTATAAAAATCCAACAGTCCGTTTTTTCATACAAAAATAAAATCTACAAAAAATAGTACGCAAATTTGGTAAAAGTTGATACATATAGACAAACTTTTAAGCAAGACAAATCGACAGACGGGATGGGATGGGAAGTTATCCGTGTGGGTCGCATCCCAGCCTCTTTTTTATTTTTGTTCTGTTAATTTGTTGAACAGTAATGTGAATAGCTTTAAAGCCAAACTGTTCTGGAAGCAGAAGATTATTTTGATTTATAGGGATTAACATTTTAGATTTAATCGATAATTCAAAGCAGCAGGGTTTTAATAGAGGAATAATTTTTGCTTTTTTCCATGTCGAAGGAAAATTTTTAATTTTTAAACAACTATTAAATAATTGCTTCAAAAACCTAACTCCGCTCTTTTAAAGATTTTTTAAATAAAGATTTTTTGTATGTATGTACATATAAAATGCAATTTAAGTTTTTCAAACAGCACAAGCCTTTAATGTTCTTTTTTCTTTAATCATTCATCACGCTTCAGTAAATATACGAGATGTTAATCGTTTTTAATAATCAAACCCATTTTATCACAATTCATCAATCACATTTTCCCGAGGGATGAATTAGTGAACCAACAATAAAAATCCCCTAAACTCGGATGTTCGTTGATTGAGATGTCTGATAGGAAAATCTCGAATTTCATGTGGTGTTATTTTTCCTGATTTTATTGAGATTTAATTACAGATAACATATGTATCTACGCATCTACACTAAATACCTTTTGCATTTATTTATTTAATTTTGATTAAGAGATAACATAGAGAAATTTAATGAAGAAACAGCACATGCTGCATCTTTTTAACATTCTATTTTTTCAAAGTAATTACATTTTTTGACTTCCTCTTTCAAAAATGTAATTTATCATATTGAAATGTTTTACAAATAAAATTTGAAATACCATAAACCCAAAACAATCAAGCGATGGTTACCCACCCATCGAAAGCCATCACTTTAGGAAGTTAAACATTAATTGCCTCCCCACAAAACGGGTCTCTAAGCTTTAAGCATCATCCAGCTCCAGCCCAACAAATTTGATTAGGGGATAATTTATTTTCCTCAAGCCATTTTTGGCACAAACCACTAAATACGATGATAAAATGGAAATTTGTGGGTGTGTTTTTGAGTTGCGTGTATACCACTCGTATTTTTGTTGTTTTCCTTCCTGTTTCTCACTTTAGGGTTTTTTGCTTGGGTTTATATTGATTTTAATCTAATTCACAACTTTAGATTAATTTGCAAAATAATACAAACATACATAAATAATCGTTTTACCTCAATCTACATACATTTTACACATTTAGTTGTCGTTTTGTTTTTTTTTTTTTGTTGGTTTTGCTTCTGAAATAATTTTTATTGACGGAAATTGCCTTCGAACAATTGAGGTGTGATTTTGTGTTAATAAAAACTATAATAAAATATGCAATTGAATTTTTTTCGATTTTGAATTTAGACTCTTAAATCGAAAATGTTGACATTTCTCGAGTTTTTAAGGTCTTTAAAAAGTTGTTTCTTTGTTTATATTTGATTAGTTTATATTTCTAAGATTTCTGAGAATTTTCTCAGATGGATCGACGAATTCTTGAAAAATCGAATCATACAAATTCTGTTCTCAGACTTCTGACAGAAATAGTGTGCTTATAGTTCTGAGAATACAGAAATCTCTGAGGTCTTAGAAATATACATAAACTGATCAAATTATATTCTTCAGAGTATTTTTAAAAGAAAAGAAAAAAAAGAAAAGAACGACGTTTTTGACACTTGAAAATCTTTAGAAAAACTGAAATGGCATTTCGTATTTCTTGTTCCCGAGTATTTCTATTTTAATTGGTTTAACGTTTCTTATGTTAATATTTCGACAGCTTAGACTTCTATTTTTGTACGTTTTTGAAATTTGTTCAAATGGTTATTAAGTGTAATAACAAAATATCTTGTGCAAGTTTTTAAGGGCACCAATGTGATATTCAGCCTTATCACAGGCCACATCGTAATAGATTCGTAGTACGAACCCCGAAAATAAGTATCATTGCTCCAGTCGTCGTACTAAAAAAATTTGCTACGAAATTCGGAGTTCGTGAAAAGTGGTATCACTAGCCCCGAATGAATAGGAAGTTTGGCAGTTTTTTCTTTGAACAGTTATTTTGATCGGAGTTCAATTGAAAACGAAAAAAAAATATTTAGCGTGCGATAATAAATTTTAATGTTTTAATGTGAAAGTGTTTACCTATATTTTTTATTTTTTTTTTGAAGGGCAAATAAAGTTATCACAAATAAAATTCAGTTCCAAAAACTCTATGAAATGCTTCAAGAAAAACTTGAAATTGCCCAAGGATTTTCAAAAATCCCTAAGGAGGAAGTGAATTCCTTTTGGGAAGCAGTAAGACAGAATTTAATAGCTGCATTTTTAGTGTTCGTCGTCTTCGTGTATTTTTTAAAGATAAAAACAAATAGAACTTAATCGAAAGATGAAAAACGAGCTTTTATTTATTTTTCTTATTTTGACGCAAATCAGCTGATTTTGACACTCCGAAATTAGTATTTCTGTGAGGCAAGCCTTTTTTGATTTCGTTCGGGGCTTATGATGTAAATGTATTCGTATTCGTAGCGTAACAAAATTTTCGGGGACTCTGTGATATGAGTGATTATAAATAGCAGGCCGCATCCAAGACATTTTTCTAAAATAGTTATGAACGTTAGTAACTGAAATAAGGATTTCAAATAAAAACGTGTCTAATGCGATCCGCACTGATACCTAAAAGAGTATGTTCCATTGAATATAAGTTGGTTTCTGTCGAAATAATCGGGTCAGAAAATTAATTAGTAGTATTTTTGGTAAAAATTATATTATTTAGTATTAAAGTTTGTTTATTTTTAAGGTTTTTATTTCTTGTTAATAAAGCTGTCAGGTGGATTTTTTAAATTGTTTATTTAAAGCAATATTTTGTATGAGATTTGTGTCTTTGTTGTCAAACTATTTGATTCAAAAGTCTTTTCTTGGAATTAAGGGCTTTAACCAAATTCGCGTTAAGAGTTTAAAAAATAATATTAAACTCCAAAAAATGTTTTGATAAAAAATCGAAAATTTGAGTTTTCTTAAAAACCGCCCGATAGGTTTTTATAAGATTTTCTCTCTTCTTCTTCTTTGACTTTGGAAATATATTTTTACATTGGTTCTATTATAACTAACTAACTAACTATAACTATTATTTTGCTTTTAAATTTTCTCAGGAACTATTTAACATTACATTACCCGTGTTTTGTTGGAAAATCTATCCATAGTATGGTAGGATTTTACACGAATAACAAAAACAATATCCAAAGTATGAATAACACCGATAAAAGTTAGAGTAGATTCTTACTATGGATGGGTTTTTGACATTTATACGAGTCTCGAATGGATCTTATGTGATTTCGTTCTCAAATGTTGGTACGATTGATATTGCATTTGTATCTCGATGGCTGTGTTCGTTGAGTAGTTGTGCATTTGGAATCATGTGTTTTCCATTGGGGAAAAAATCATACTGTTACTGTTGATATTATTTAGGTTTGTTAATGATAATGGACTAACTGGGCTTATTTTGCAAGAGAAAACAATAGAAAAGATATTTATGTTTTGCTATGTTTATCTCAGTTTAAATTAAATAAATCTTTTTGGTGTTTCCACCGCACAAGAAGATTTAAAAATGATTAAGTATGACAGCACTTTCTCAAATGCAAATGGTGTTTCGATGTTTCTTATTAAGTGCAAGTGGGATAGTTTGATTCGTGTTAAACAATGAAAAACTAAATAGTTTAGCACCATATAAGAACATGCTACCTACTCCATGTGCATTTTTTTTTAATTTGATTAAAACAAAACTATATCTTTTGTACACAAACATGCAAATAAACAGACCATAACGCATTATCTGTAAAACCACCTCCTCCACACAGGTTTTTCTTCACAAATTTCGACTCGACTCCGATCCCTGACCGGAATCGAGGTGAATCAAGCTCATTTCAACTCGATTCAGGTATATAAAGAATTTAGGCGAGCTTCAAGCTCGCTTCAACATCACATGTTAATGTAGTAGTCTACAAACAAACCCCCTTCTTGAAGTTTTTATTTTATGTCAAATTGTTTGGTTAAAACTTTGAAATCGACTTTCACATTACACAGACGTATTTTCTTGATTTTGATAGTCAACTATCAAAAATCAGCTAACACGATTTCACCCCTGGTCTGAGTTTCGTTTTTTTTTTTTGGAATTTTTTGATAAATTATTCTGGCAAATATTCAATTGTATCAACTTTCAAATATAAAAACTGATTTCTCACTGTACTATATATGGAATACCAAAAAAAAAACACGGCTATTGTCATTCATTTCATGTAACCAATTGTAAAACTGAAGCTTGTATTACCTTAAAAGATATTGTATCTTACTGTGCAAGACTAAATAATATGTAATAAATACAAAGTGTTAAATAAATACAAATATGAACGTTAATTTTTTCTATTCGAAATTTGATATGTATATCAAAAACGGGTCATCAGTCTCTAACGAAAATCAAATGTAAAACGTATATTTAAAAAGCTCTAAATACCTGCATAGCAAATATATTTTTTAGAAAAACTTGAAACATTTTTTATGTACAAAATTAATTTAAAAAAAATCTCTGACGATCTTAGAAAAATAAAATAAATTAATAAATTAATTGCCAATTTCTTTCATTAAAATAAATTTAAAACTCGATGTATTAATTCTCGGTTTATTTTTGGAACTTCATTTTGAAAATATTTAGAACTCGAGAATTTCTTCACATTTAATCGTTTTTATATAGAACTCGGTTGAGGGTCATTTTTGAGTTCTAGAAACTTTAGATCTCGGTTGAATAGAACTGAGTTCCAAAGAATTTTTTGAAATTTGTATATGTAGCATTCGGCCACGTATTTAATTTTAACTCAAAACTCTGATATAATTTTTTCCAAATGAAATCCTAATAAAATGCACGACTGGGTCGCACGAACTTTGATCCTGTATTTAAAGAGTCTGTTTAAAAAAGTACCTATATAAGATTTATAAATATACCTGTAAAATAAATTTGTCTTCAAAGATATAAATGCCATTTGATTTGTCAAAAAACGTGTGATTCATCCCAAGACACAACTCATCCTAGGACAACTCATCAGGGAAATGAAAAATACTTGTAAGCATACTTAACGAAAAGAATTGTTTGTGTATTCAACTTGTTTGTTCAAAGCTTTTTCCTTTGGATAGCTTTATTTTAATTTCATATTAGAAGAACCAGGATGGAAAATAAATTATCTGAAGATAAGAAAGAGGCAGAACATGAATGTTTAAATTGTAAAGCGATCGCCTATTGGTTGTGTTGTTAGGTAGGTGACTATAACGAATAAAGAATACTTCATTGGCGTGCTCAGTTTTATGCAGATAGTTAAATAAAGACATGTTTATGATGATAATGAAGAAATGTTATTGGTAGGTAGAAGGTACTTACTACAATCCAATCACATTCCTTCTTTCCTACAAGTTTTCAGCGCAAACATGGAGTTATTACGTTCAGTTTATTTTTTTCGTTAAAGTTTAAAAAAAAAAACAAGCATACGAACAGGCACAAGAAATTGCTATTCATGTTTTGCTTACAGTCAGGCTCTTGTGCGTTTAGGATTTTAGTTATGAAGTGACACGTAAGCCGTAGTTGTACAGGTTGTACGTAACACCTATATAGGTGTAATGCGTATACGTTGAAAAAGTGATTCTAATAGAAAATTCATATGTATACTCTTTCTGGCCCGTTTCTTTAACTTGTACTAAGTATTTATTCTTTTATATAGGCGAAGGCAAGTAAAATATGTGTGAAACAACCTTATTCTTAAAGAATAAGATTTTAAAATCATATATACAAAGGTACCAAGATAATACTTCTTGATAGACACTTTAGAATAGATTGTTGATTAAATATGTATATCATATTCGTTAATCCGATGCAGTGGTGCTACACGGCCATCGTTGGTATTTACAATAGTTATAGTTATAAAAATACATAAATATGTACGAAATGCATTAATTTGGATTAAAGGTAGGAATGTAATTAAAATTTTGTCAAAATAATGCGCTCTTTCGGGGTCATGCACAGGATCTGGTAAGATGGGAGGGGGTTACATTTAATACAAAAACACTATTTTAAGATTCAAAATTTTACCTGAAAAATAAGTTTGTCTTCAAAAATTTAAATGCCATTTTATAAATCAAAAAACCTTTGATTTTTCAAAGTTTTTTTTGAAAATCGTTAGAGCGTTTTTTTTAAATTAATTTTTTATATATACAATTTTTCAATTTTGTTCTAAAAATAATTTTGGTATGCAGTTGTTTAGTGATTGTAAATATACGCTCTACATTTGAATTTCGTAAAAAAATGTTGACCCGTTTTAAAGATATAGAATTACAAAAAAAAAATTCAACATTTTTTTAAAAATCCAAATTATAAAAAAAATTTGACTTTTGATAATCAAATATTGTTAAGGCAATATAAGAGCTCGTTCAAAAAAAATGATTGAAATCGGTTCAGAGAAATCGGTACTGAGAAAACTAAAAAACAAAATAACGTTCTATGAGTGGTATCTTTCTGGAGCAATACAAAAATATGGTTTTCTTACTAAAAGAAGTCAAGTTAAAAAATAAAATTTTAGAGAAAATTTAGAAAAAAATCTATCGGTTTGTTTTTGAGAAAAATTTCCGTTTTTGACCAAAAAAATTGTATAGGGCCACTGTTAGTTTTAATCTTAAAAAAAATGAAAAAAATGCCTAACGCGAATCTGCTCAAAACCTCAACTTCCACGTTTGAACTCAATCGACCCAATGGGTTAGGCTGTAGGAGCGTGGACAGACAGGCAAAACAGACCGGACGGAATCGAGGGACCCACTTTTTTCGACTTCTCTACCATCGTAATATCGTGTTTGATTAAAATCTCGAGTTCGAAATTTTGCACGAATGCAAAACTTGCCATCCTATACGTCGCAAGTAAAAATTATAATCATTGCACATAAAATATTTCTTTAGTCTGATATTTATTTCAAAATCTATATTCTTATTTTAAAATGAAGTCGTTTCAAGAAGTTAAACCATTACTAAGCAGAATTCTAAAATTTTAGATCCCCCAATTTTAGGTTATAAAACGAAGTTCTAACTGAAACTGAGATCTAAATAAGAGTTATAACGCTTTAGAATTTGATGGAGAAGGAGTTAGAACTCGAAAGAGTTTTAATTTTTCAAAGAACCTACATAGTTAAGGGGGCTAGAACTTTTTAAGAAAATTTAAGTTTTTAAAGATACTTTAATTTTTGAAGTGCAATTTTAAGTCTTAAAGTATAGGTACTATTATATACAGGAGCAAGTTTGTACGAACGAGCCTCGAATTTTATTTTAAATACCTACGAGTACACCAATCGTAGTTTTCATTAAAAAACATATTTAATGTTTAAGAAAATTCTTTTATGTGCATGCATAACTTTGTATAATACTAAATGCAGAATAGTTTCCAAAACTAATATTTTCGTAGCTTTTGTTTTCAGGAAGCTAAATTTATCTTCCTCAACTCAACTAAAAAAAAAATTCAATTTAAGCATTTCCCCTTCCTGAAAAATAAACTAGAATGAAAATTCAAAATTCTTAAGAAAATTACATGGTACGAGTACCTTGACTAGAAAATTCTTTATTTTACCTTAACGAGACAACAATGGAGAGTCAGGTAAGTCATCTCCTTTTTTTAAGCCGGTGGTACTTCCTATATGTATACGTATATTATACTCGTACGTCTTTTTGTACATTGTCTAAGGTATATTTAAAAAGGAAACAATTAAATTTAAACGAAAAGGTTTATAAAGAATTTTCTTTGATTAGTAATGTTAAATTTGTACCAACCTACGTATAAAGAAATAAAATGCTTCCTTCTGAATAAGAAAATGAAATGAAAATAATTGAAAAATGAAAGGTTTCCTTTCTGATTCTATTGTAAGGGAATATTCTCTGGAAAGGAAATTGTTCGTCCTGATGTGAAGTCAGCGTGCTTTTGTGCATCAGGAGCAACAACGCAACTTATCAGTCAAAATTTAACGTCAAAGAAATGAAGGAACAAATTTAATTTTTGTATAGAATTTCTGCCAATATTTAAAGATCCCACGTCAAGAAATTTCAAGATACTCAAAGCCGTGTCGTAGCTTAAATGACTTCCAGTCTTTCGGCTAATTAGAGTCAATCACATGAACAAGACGTTTACGTACGGATATTATATAGAGAGACGTTAACCTTTGTTGAAGAAATTTGACAAGGTACCCATATATGAAAGAAATTTCAAACTCAGGACGTGAGTTGAGGATAACAAAAAATAAATATGTAGCAAATAAAAATAAATAATATATCCTTAAGCTTCCTCCTTGTAGTGAAGTCCTTCGAGTGCGGTAGATTCAGAAGGATAAATAGAAAATTCATTTAACAAAACGCTCACAGGCAATAGATCAATTGAAAAGGAAAGTTGATAGTCTTCTGGGAATGACAGGCTTTATTTATTATATGTTCCTTATACATACCTTTCGAAAATTCATATAGAATTGGGAAGTGGATATGTGTGTAAAGTGTGTGCTAAGAGATTTTCTGAATTAAGAGCTGATGTTTGAAGGATAAGTAACAAAATTATTATGGTTTGAGTTTGAGTTTGTGATATGTGAACTAAAGAATAGTACAAGAACTTTCAACATTGAAAACTTCTACCAATTAACAAACTACTATGTACTTTTGTATATAAGAACTTAGACTTAGACTTTTGTTATCTCATCTCAAATTCCTTGATAAAGCAAAATTTATATATTTTGGAGCTACCTAACCTACACCCACTTTGCATAAGTTTTAATTAGTTTCATGTGCATTAGATGGAATAGACGTATTAACAAACTTTTATAATATGTATTTGTATCTTTTATATGAGATAGATAGGTTTTATTTTTGTTATTTTGTAGTGGAAAATATCTTTCACCATTATTGTTTACAAGGTGAGGAAAAAGTTTATCGTTATTATAATTTCACTCATGTAATTTTGCGAACCTTCCTAATTCTGTGTGTTGATGAAAGTTTAAACAAAAGTTTTCTAAAGGACATGGGTATCTGCAACCTTGTTTAGGAATAGAATGCAAGATTGTATGTGTGGGTGAAAGTGAGGGTCAGAAAGTTATTGACCGAGTTTTAAAAAGATACATGATGATATGGTAATCTCTTCTACTTGACCTTTGTTGTTATAATGGTTTAACGTCTGACCTCTTATTACAGCTTTTAACTTTCATTGTGTTTTATTTGAAATAGGTTCAAAATCTTTTTATCTGAAGTTTTCATATTGAAAATGAAATTTTATTTAAATTTATGAATCAGCAAACATAATAAAATCTTCTGTTATTCCATGCTCTGAAAATTAAATACAAAAATTTAGTTTATCAACACATCAGGCAGCCTCATTTACACAATTCAATCAACACTTAAGTTTAAAACAAACAAAATAAAAAATGTAAACCACGATAACATTCGGATTCAATCTTCAACCGAAATTAAAGTGTTGACTTAAGAAAAGAAAAACTGGAATGAGATGCAAATTGCAATTGAAATTCGTTAAAATAACAAATTCTCACGAGCTACTGACATAATCAGGACGTTTGTTCGCACAAAAGATAGCAGCGCAGTTGTAGTGCTCGCTCAGCAGCACACCCTCACTTTTATGTTGTTTTGATACCACATTTAACGAAGTGACTCTTGGAGTACACGGGTTTTTGAACGTTGAGCGTTCTTAATCCGTGTCAGATGCAATATTCGGTGTTTATTTACCTAGCGTTCGAAACTTCTTTTTATTGCTGCCAGGGAACATTGCTACCACCGCCAGCCGCAGCGCCGCTGCCTGAACAACGCCTTTGAATTGTTTATTTTAGTTTTAGTCAGCTGCAATAGATATTAGTCCTGCCGTCTGTGCCGCTGGCCGTGCCGCTAGCAAACTGTGAATTTGTAGTTGGTATGCAAATCCCAAGATAAAAATGCAAAATATATGGCACTCCTAAGATAACTGTGAATGAGGACGAGGCGCCGCCCGGCCGCGCCGCCATAGCCATAAATACAACATCATGAATTCGGACACGAAATAAACCATTTTCTAAATGTGCCACTCTTAATACCTGATGCATAGGCATAGCAGTTCCTTTTTTTTTTTTCGGTCCAGAATTTATTTCGTTATATCTACCTCGAAACGACGCGACGCACTGTGGTCCAATATGAGTTTTTTCGTTGCAAAAATCATAACTTTAATTTTAATAATAAAAAGAGGCTGGGATGCGACGAACACTGATAATTTCCCATCCCGTCTGTCGATTTGTCTTGCTTAAAAGGTTTGTAAGTTTTCGTGTTTTGTTAAAAAAGTTATCAGTTAAATTATTCTAAAAAATTTAAAAATTACCAACAATATTTTCCATATGATGGAATAGTTTGATTTCAAAATCTATTTTTGTTAACGAGATTTGTATTCGAAAACCTATTTTTACCAATTTTAGTAGCATTTCTTAAAAGTTTTTATTTCTAATATAAACAAATACAAATTGGATGAATGAGAGAACCGAACATCAATTTTTACCAATTTGCGTACTATTTTTTGTAGATTTAATAAAAAAAAACAAATTGCTGGATTTTTATAAAAAAATATTTTTTGTGAGATAAAATAAATTTGAAGCCAATATTTTTAATTTTTGACAAAATATATGAGTCGAAAATCAATTTTTACCAACTTTAATTAATTTTTTTTTAGGTTTTTATTTTTTTGTAAAAAAACTGTCAATTTGATTTTTCTCAAAATGTTACTGAATGTTGAGAACAATATTTTTAAAAAAATAAAACAAGTTTAAAGCCAATGTCTTGAAAGTTTTGAAAAGTTATTTGAGTCGAAAATTAATTTTTACCAACTTTTATTCATTTTTTGTTTAGGTTTTTATTTTTTTGTAAGAAAACTGTCAATTCGATTTTTCTCAACATTTTACCGAATGTTGAAAACAATATTTCTTATAAGATAAAACAAGTTGGAAGCCATAACCTCAAATTTTTGGAAAGATATTTGAGTCGAAATTCAATTTTTACCAACTTTCAGTAATGTTTTTTTTTAGGTTTTTATTTTTTATAAAAAAAAACTGTCAACTCAATTTTTCTCAAAATTTTACCTGATATTAAAAACGTTAGTCTTCGTTGCACAAAATTGTTTTGGAGATAAAACCATTTTTTGTTCATAAAATGTTCGGGCTGACAAATATTTTTTTCGTTTTTTTTTGTTTTTTTTGCAAAAATATATTTGTTTTGTATCACGTTACAATATATAACATAAAATTTAATTCAAGTCTCTTGCGTTATTGGTTCGTGAGATATTTAGGGTTAACCAAAATTTTCACCAAAGTGGATATCTCTTCT
The DNA here is from genome assembly GCA_920104205.1 of Eupeodes latifasciatus. Taxonomy (NCBI): domain Eukaryota; kingdom Metazoa; phylum Arthropoda; class Insecta; order Diptera; family Syrphidae; genus Eupeodes; species Eupeodes latifasciatus. The sequence continues at coordinate 153,368,360 of OV049925.1, forward strand.
GGTTCTTGAGCTATGGATGACGAACAAAACATCGCGAACGTACGGACGTACGAACGTACGTACACACGCACGCAAAGACATCTTTCGAAATTTTTTTTATTTCGACTCTATTGACCTTGAAACGTCGAGAAATGTCAAAATTTTTAATTTGACAAATCGGACCCATTACAATAACTTCCTATGGGAAGTTAAAAATAGTGATTTCTACAGGGTGTTTCTAAATCATGGATTAAAAAAAATATTTGTTTAGGAAGAGGAATTAACAGAGAAAGGAATTAATGCAAAACTTTTGTAAAACAAAGTCCGAGTTACAGAAAAAAAATATTTATAACAGTGGACAAATAAAGAAAACGAACTTTTTAAATAATAAAATGTAATATTTTTAATCGTTCACTTGCAAATGGCGAGTTTCTAAATACTTGGAAACGTTCAACAATCACACCTATTTACAAATCAGGTGGTAGGCAAGATGTTTCAAACTATAGTCCAATTTGTAAAATTGCTACGATTCCCAAATTTTTTGAAAAGTTAGTCTATGACAAATTAACTCCTTCTCTTAAAGCAATGATTTCACCATACCAACATGGTTTTGTAGCTGGTAGATCCACTGCAACTAACCTCACTATTTTTAGTAATTTAGTCTTGAATGTACTTGAGAAAGGTTATCAGTATGATGTTGTCTATACTGACTTTTCTAAAGCTTTTGACAGAGTCAATCATGATGCTTTACTTATGAAGATAAATAAAGTAGGTTTTCACTCAAACTTTTTAAAATGGCTAAATTCATACTTAAGGGATCGTATTCAGTACGTTCGTATAAATAACATTACTTCTGCACCGGTATATGTTACGTCGGGTGTCCCGCAAGGAAGCCATCTTGGTCCTCTTTTTTTTTGTTGTTTATAAACGACATTCCTGATATGTTTTTAAATTCAAAGTGCTTGATGTACGCAGATGATCTTAAGGTATTTCGTTGTATAAAATCTGAACATGATTGTTTTCTTCTGCAACAAGATCTTGATCTTTTATCAGACTGGTGTTTAGCTAACTGTTTGAATATTTCCAAATGCCAAAGCCTAACGTTTTCTCGAAACCGTTGTCCAATTAATTTTATCTATAAAATCAATCATATGCCATTGTCCGTTATAACCTTTGGTGTGATTTTTGACAAAAAACTTGACTTTGTAAAGCATATAGATTTTTTAGTTGCTAAAGGCAGTTCAATGTTAGGTTTCATATTGCGAAACTCAAAGGAGTTTTCCGATCCACACACCTTAGTGTTTATATTTTGCGTTTGTAAGGTCTAATCTTGAATACTGCAGTGTAATCTGGAATCCTTCATATTTTCTTCATTCATTTAGAATCGAAAAGATCAAAAACGATTTACGAGAGTTGTAGTGAAAAGACTTCAATGGGACATAGATCTTCCTATCTATGAAACGAGGTGTAAACTACTTGGTATTTTGCCTCTTAACATTCGTAGAAAGTTCACAGAGGTTATTTTCATTCGTGACATAGTAGCAGATCATATTGATGGTTCACAGATTTTAGCTCTAATTGGGATTAATGTTCCTGCGAGATTGCTTCGAAACCAACCGTTTTTTAATGTTCCATATCATAGAACTGTGTATGCTTCAAATGAACCAATATCCAGGAGTTTAAGAGAAACAAATACTGTTTGCGACATGATTGATTTCAATGTTAGTAGATATTTATTTAAATCGAACTTATTGTTAATTCTTAATAACTTTGCTGGTGGTAATGTTTAAAATTTTATATTGTATGTATTATAATTATTATCTAGTAATAACTAAAGTTCCTACTGTAACTTTGTTTGATGAAAAAACTAAACTAAACTAAAAAAAAAATACAAACATTTTAATTCAGAGACAAAGTACAAGTTATCATTATGATTCCAACGTTATTTAACAGAGACTTGATAGTTCCAGGGATTAACTTTTTTTCAGCTTTTTTGAGGCCTCACTAGGATCATTTTGATGTTTCCGTAAACCTTTGCAGATATTTTGGTATTTTCATTGCTTGTAGTCGTTGTTCCTTGGTTCTTGTCCTTTTACTGGAAACTTTTATGAAAATTTGATGCTTAATGAGTTCTCCACCCTGTTCAAAAATTTTATGAAGTGCTGGAGTCTAGGGCTTTTGACTGTATTTGGCTTTAAGAAGATTAAAAGTGTTGATTTTCTGAATTTTCAAAAAATAGTCTTAAAGTATTTCCATCATTTGTATTGCCCAATCCTTGCTTTGGCGTGGCAAAAATAAGTCTGTGATGGTCCCTTAATACCATTTGTACTTCAGTTTTTCGTCTTTGTTTGGCTTCTTATTTTTGCATGTTCTCATCTTCTCGCCTAAATCCATAAGCTAAATTTCATACATCTTATTTTAGCGTTTAATAGATAAATTCCAAATTCATAGTTTCTTCAATCTTCCTTACCTAAAATTACTTTGTTTTCAAAAACTCTTAAAGCTTTGAAAGTAGGTGGATTATATAAAAAATTACATTTAATATGAAAATCATTAGCTTGCTTGAATGATACTAAACAAATTTCTTTTTAAATTAACATTTAATAAAAAAGAGGCGTGGAAGTGGGCGGATTTTTGTATAATCATGATAATAGAGGAAGGTAATCTAGTTCAAAAAAGAAGATAATTTATTTCGCATGCTGCTTTTAAAGCTCTGATTATATTCCTGTTAGAAATAAATAACAAAACAATGTTAAAAAACATCCAGTTTTGTATTTTTGACACGACTTTTAAATTTTCAGACCACAGTGCGACGCGTGACGCCGCAAATTGTTTTTCTTTCTTCAAATTAATAATGAAATTCATTTAAAAGAAAATAACTGTTTGGTAAAGAAGATAATACAACATTTTCGAAAATATACACCTTGAAATAACTTTTTACAGAAAGTTTATAAATATTTGAATTTAAACTTTTTTTTCTTAAAATTTTGAAAGATAGAAAAATTAATGTATTTTTTTTATTAACAAATTGAGCATCAAAAACAAGACAAAAACACCGTTTCAAAAAGAACTCTTTTTCTAACCATTTTTGAAACGCTCAAACGGTCCCATAGTACGTCGGCGTCGTGTCGGTCGCTGACTATTCGACGAAAAACGAGGATGATATGGGTTTGGGATTTATTTTGGTCGAGGGCTGGAGCACGAGCTGAGCAGTTAGGCACAGGATCGGTTCAAATAAATTTATAGTTGTTCTTCATTTTGTGCCTCTTGAATTTTATTCCAACTCAAACATCCAGGAGATGAAGGAGGTAAATGCCAATAGGTTATGTGTGTGTAGTCCATCCGAGGATATGTTTACATATATATTCTGTGTTTGGTTTTTACTATCAACAAAAGTCAAACTGAATTCATTAACTTTGGAATTGTTGACCTTAGGGAGGCGTTAACCCATTTAATGTGCCCCTATTTATATATGTGAATGGACTTTACATGCTTTTACCTATAGGTTCCTACCTACCTTACCTTTATCTGCCTATTCTTTCGGGATAGATACAACATACACCTTTTAGCCTTAGCAATGAGTTTGAAATATATTACACCAGACTCTGAGTGAGTTCCGCCCACGAATATATTCGAATATACTACGAATATGCCTTTCGAAACGATATACATATACGATTCAATGGCATAAAACGTTAACACACGTGAGTGCCTTATGTTGGCTAGTGATTTATTTCCCATGGTTTGACCCATTGAACCGTAAACTTCATTCGATTTCATACCTACCTTACCTATAGACCGACCTATACCTTTTTATGTAAAATGTAATATTTTATCAATTCAATCTTTTATGTTATAATTTATTCCAAATATTTACTTTAATCAATGTTAAAATGACCAGTTGTTAAAATGTTACCATTCCGTTGTATGTATAAGTTAAAGATCTTTAATGTTAAAGTCTAACAGGTGCGATATTAAATTAAGTTATTACAGAAAAACCAAAAATCTCCAGTCCTTTAGCCACTAAGCCTAAATTAAGTCATTTTCAATTAAAATTATCTTAAAACCATAAAAAAAAAATAAAAATTGAGTAAATCTCCGTCATTATATAATTTAAGCCTTGAAAAACTCCTAAGGGCAAAATTCCCTATACCAACATTAATATTACAACCATCCCCTTACATTCTTCTCAATCTTCTGGTTGTCTAATTAAAACTTAATTCAGTATACAACTTACTGACTGACCCTCGAAGCAAATATCAAAGTTTATTTTCGTTTAAAGTTATTTTTGTGTTTTTATTTTTTGGTTTCATTATTTTGGTCAAGAAAATTTTGCAAAAAGTTTTCTCTTTTGTATATTTCGACTTTCATTATCTATTTGGAACAAAAAAGATGCGAGTTTTCTACCACCAAAGATTTTGATAGGCAAACTTTTAGTTGATGCCAAATAAGATTTTGTTCTTGAAACACAAAAAGTTTTATTGGAATTTTATATATATGTATACTTTTGCATTGTTTTATTTCGAATTATGGACATCAGTTGGGAGGATATGAGGAGGATATAAGGAATTTATTTTTTTATTGATTTGAACTTTTTGATTGCCATGAAGTTAACCACAAAAGAAGAAAAACAAACAGGAAATGACTTTGTTGAAATAATTTTGACTTCGTACATCTTCTTATTAAAATTTATAGAACTTGTGGAGAAACTTGTTTAATTGTGTTTTTAATTATTTCAAAAGTATGAATTTTAAAGGAAATTATTCATATTTTTCTTTAATATTCAATATTTTATCTCAAAGATTTTGATGTGATGGTTGCTTACTTCAGGAATGATTTTATTTTTTGGTTTCTTGTGTTAAATTAGGTTTGGAGTTTTAATTTTTTAAGAATGTAACCCTTTACAACTACATCTAAAAGTCCTTAATTGGTTTTTTGGCAAACATGAAAGTTGGAAAAAGGTGATTTACTGGAATATGCATTTGTTTTTTATAACAATATATAAGAAAACGAGTATGAGAAAGTTGTATCATTGGTCAATATATTTGAATTCAATCATTGGATTTTTTGACAGGTCGGTGTAGTAGTGATTATTGAAAATTTCTATCAAAATTTCTAAAAATCAATTCCAGAAAATTGCATTTGTCCAGCCCATCCCCAAAAAAGGCGAATCTTCCTCAACCTCTAATTACCGACCGATTGCACTTACGTCCGCGTCCCTTCTTTATAAGGTCATGAAAACGCTGATTAATTATCAGCTCAAGAAATATCTTGAAGATCGAAAGCTTCTTATAATGACCGTCAGTACGGCTTTCGAAGCAATAGGTCCACTGGTGATCATGGTTCATCTCACCGAACAGTGGAGCAAATCTTTATATTGCTTTGGAGAAAGTAAGATTATTGCACTAGATATTTTAAAAGCATTTGATAGGGTTTGGCATCAGGCTCTCTTATCGAAAATGCGTGCTTCCGGTTTTCATGAATCCCTGGTTCATTGGATTAGTAATTACCTTTCGGATCGTTCAATACAAGTTGTATTGGATGGATTCAAGTCTGAAAACCACAAAATAAATGCTGGTGTGCCCCAGGGCTCTGTTCTATCTCCAACACTCTTTTTCATTTTTATTAATGATCTCCTGTCTGTAACATCAAATCCAATACATTGTTTCGCTGACGATAGTACTCTCAGCTTTTCATATTCGTTTTTAGACTCACATCCCTATTCTTCGGATGTGGAACTGCAACGACAAAATATGATAAGCTCATTAAATTCCGACCTAAACAGCATTGTACAATGGGGATTAAAAAATCGCGTGGAATTTAATGCTTCGAAAACCCGATGCTGTCTTGTATCGTTAAAGCAAGATATACCCCCATTTCCATTATCCATGGATGGCACTTGCATTAATGAGACTTAACAGCTCGATATTCTCAGTATGTGTGTCACCACACCAACCACCTCTTGTGGAATGATCACATACGCGATGTCGCCAAAAATGCCGGAAGGTGTTTGTGTTTCCTTAGGCGATGCAAGAAATATTTCACCCCTTCTGATCTTTCTGTTATCTACAAGACTTATATATACGTCCAAAGCTTGAGTATAACTCCCATATCTGGGCTGGTGCTCCTGCAACTTACTTAAGCCTCTTGGATAGTATTGAACGTTGAGCATTTAAATTGATAGCTGATAATATCATCATAAGGTTTCTTGTCTAACCCTTTTTTACCGTTATTTTAACGGTTTATGCTCTAGTGAAATAGTCAGCTGCATTCCTCCCCTTAAACAATTCAACCGTAATACTCGCGCTTCTAGGGATGCTCATCAGTATACTCTCGAGTCCAACTTCGGCCGTACTGTCAAATACAGAGATTCGTTCTTTAGCCGCACTACGCGAATGTGGAATGCCTTACCACACTCTGTTTTCTCTAGTCATTGCAATATTCAGGAATTTAAAACCAATGTGCACCAACATCTCCTTTCAAAACCTCTCTCCTTTTCCTAGTGCTTACACTGTGTCTGCATAATAAGGGTAGTAATATCCCCTTGAGTGTGTGCTTATTTAAAAAAAAAAAAACTGGCACCCAAAGCAAAATCAAAACAGTAGCAAAACCTTGAAAAGCCTTTTTTATGAACTAACTAGCGGCCCGTCCCGGCTTCGCACGGGTAGACATAAATAGGTACAGATATTTAAGTTATTAGGCATGCTAATTAAAACGACCATGAATCACTTAATAAGAAAACAATTTTTTGTCCCATCATTAATACTCTTCGCAGCGTATGCGATGAAAGACATTTTATGGCTAATTTTTTTACCCCTTCGGTTGGTTTTAATAGGAATTTCTAAAGATTTCTATAGTAATCTAGTACTAAATATAGCCTATGGTACTCAGTGATAATGTAGCTTTATAATGAAAGAAGAATTAATAAAATCGGTCCAGTACTTTTTGAGTTTATTCGTTACATACAAAAATACAAATCTTTCCTCTTTATAATATTAGTGTAGATAATGGTATTTTTCATACAATTGACTTAATTTTACCGTATCATTTATTAAATAAGAATTAAAAGAGCCCTAAAAATATCCTAAGGAAAAGGGTGTTTTTTGAACGATACGAAAAACTGTTAATATTTTACCAGAAACCTTTTCGCGTATAATGGTATGTTTTTATTAATTAGTTAAAATATTTGAATTGGTTATGTAAACCAAAAATTTAAAAATTCATTTAGATATTGATGAGTAAGGTATGTTTTTTTCAGAAGAAATGATTTGCCTTTTTACTTAGAGGGTACTTTTTTTAAGAGTGCTTCTATCATATGTAAGCTTAGAATACTGTAGGTACACCAAAATGCCGTATGAACAAATAAATAATAATATAGTCGTACAAAATGTCACTTAAAACTTGAAAACTAACAACTCCTTAGAAACAAAAAAATCATATTATCTTAAAGAATTTTGATATTGAATATTGATTTCTGTCAAAAATATTCTGTTTTAAAAATTCTGTCGGTAGGTTAAAAAAAGAAATTGTTTTGATAATAGGTCCGTTCACGTACTTTCTGCACTAAAATTCGTAAAAAGAAATATTTTAAAGAGTGGGAGTAAAATTCTCTCACCAAAAAAAAAAAAACTACAAAAAAGTAAGCGAACGGGAAAACAACAAATTTTTCACACAATATTACTGTGTTGTTGCTGTTCTTTAAAAATTTGTTTTTAAATTTTACAACTGACAGCAAAAGCGAGCAATTTATTTAATTTATTTGAAGTTCTATCAAATTTGACACTTTTCACAAATCAGCCCAAAGAAATTTCTTGGGCTAAAATTCGTAGGTTGGGGAAATATTTTACTCTCTCGTGAGCGCTCTCTTTTACGACAAACTACGACATTTTTGAGTACGCGAACAGGATTTGGTTAAATTTCGTTATTTTTCGGTAAAACTGGACTGTTTTAGGAGGGTACGCAAACGGACCTATCGTTTGGCCAACCAGAACTTTTTGGTCATGCAGAATTTTGAAATACAGTATTTTAAATTAATTACTATAGCCCATACAGTATTTCGACCCCAATTCATATTTCAAATATCATGACAACCAATATTGAAAAAATAGGCTGGGATGCGACCCATTCTGATAACTTTCCATTCGTGTCCGTCTGTCGGTATTTCTAAAAGTTTTACAAATAATGTACTCGTATAACAACATTTTGTACCATTTTGATTTTTCTAAATTTGACTAAAATTGACTAAATGTTAACAAAAATATTGTGTATGTGTGGAATGAAATAATTTTAAGTCGGTACCTTCATTTAGGTTTGTATTCTTAAAAAAAATGTCAATTGAAATTTTCTAAAAATATTACCGAATTAAAAAAATTTTTTTTAGTAAAATGTTAAAGCTTTTTTAAGCAATTTACCAAGCGTAAACAATAAAAAATTAATTGGGTGGCGCAACAGTCCGTTGAGAACTAGGGCCTAGTGATTTTCAACTCTCAACCATTCCTATGTGCGAGTAATGTTGTCAGGGATGGAGGGGACTTACAGTTTTAAGCCGAATCCGAACGGATAATTTGAGAAAGCACTTTTCATGACAAGAATTACTCTTGGAGAATTTGTCAATTCCTTGCAAGAGGCAGAACCCGTGAAAAAAAAACTTTAGATGGCATAGGCAGGGATCGAACCCAAGACCTCTGGCATGACAGCCCAACGCACTTTTTTTTTAAATTCATTTTTATTACTTCAATCTTAAACCTATCTTAAAGCTAGACAAAAATTCATAAAACTAGCCTAATCAACCATAACTTACAACTAACTTACTGGTTCCATACAGACACTCTAAGTTCAACTATAACACTTAATAGCTCAAAATCACCAAGGTTGCAAATTTCAATATTGGTTTTATGACACACAAAATTGCAAGCTATAATGATGACTTTTAGCTTATACTGTTTTAAAATTTGTATATTAATAAACTTTGACAGGGCAGCGCACAGAATTCTATACTTTCTTAGTAATATTTTTTAGTATTAAATATCTTACAGAAAACCATCAATTCGGGAACGTTTTTCTAAGTTTGATAAAATCAACAAGAACAAAACAAAGCACATAATTTAAGCTTAGTTTAAAAACATGGGTAGGTATATTATGTATCTACATATATATATTAAATAAGCAATAATGAAAACATTACATACAAAATCTTCTACAAGGAAAATACGTCAAATCATGTCCGGGAACGTTCTCGAAATGACCGTTCACTAAATGACGTTTTAAATAAGAGCGCCCTTTGATTATACGGCGGCCATCTTAAATGCGATCTGACTTTGTCAATAGGAAAATATTTGAGGTTACTTTGTTATTTCGTGTCGTAAAAAATAATTTCATCATTAAATGTAATAAATACTTTCACGGAATGACGGACTATTGATGTACGCTCTACGAATAATGAATAGAAAGGTACTTACCATTTAGATATAATTTATTTTACGATAAATACTCTGACAGCCGGCTTTGTTATTGTTGTCTTCTTCGACTGACGTTTGACACCGAATGGCTGCGTTCACTTAAAATTATTTTAGATCGATTATTATCGATATGTTCACTGAAATGACTTGTGCGGTATCGGACAAACTATTTTTGCATTTTTATAGTTAAAAATAAATAATCTTTTAGTATCCTTTCTGAAACTAGATTTTGTATACAAAATACGGTGTATTAAGTAATGACCGGGGTTAAATAGCCTAAATTTTTCAATCATATTTTGGACTTGTTGATGAAGATTGTACATAAGGACGCGTTCGCGAAATGATTTTTTATGCGTGGATACTGATTTAATTTAAAATTAACTTCATTAATAAATTATATTGTTTGATGGACAAACAAAACAGGTTAGTTTTAGTATTTTATTAATTTTTTTTTCTCAATTTAGTCCAGATTTAACACATTAAATTGCTAGCAAAACCAATTATTCACCTTGGTGATTTTGAGCCTAATACCAATGCCTTTTGGCCCTAAGAATTGTGTTACTTCAATTAAATTTTATTTATTTTTGTATTTATTAGAAAATTTGAAAAAAAAACTAATATGAATATCCTTTTTATTTTATTTTTACTTAAAGACTACTTAAAATAAGGTCCTTAATATAAAACTTAAAACTAACTTAAACTACCTATTCTACCTATAAACTACTTAAAACTAGAACAACCCCAGCAGCAAATCTAACTATCTATCAATTTTTGTTTTCCTTTTTTTTTCTTTATTTCATGTTTTTTTTTAATTATTTTTTTTTTATTTTTTATTATTATTATAATTCTACTTAAAACTAAACCCTAAACTATAAAAAAAGTATGTAAGCCGGCCAAGGCTTAAAACCCCCGACTACCCACTATCAAGTGCCGATTGAAGCCACCAAAACTGGTTCTCCTGCTTCACCCTATCAGTTCGGTCCCGTTCGGACACAGCCCTACTGAACCGAAGGAGCTCTGCTCCGCCTTGTGCCATGACGTCCCGATTGTACAGAAGTCGCCTATTCACGGTTCGTCGTCTGACGTGGTAGATCAGCGGAACTGCCAATCTATCCTGTATCAGACCGCATCTATCTAAGAAGAGTAATGCCTTTGGTGGAATGAAGCCGCTCAATCGTGCACTATCAAAGTACTCGTCGTTCGGATAGAACGCTCCGAAAATTAAATTGTTGGCCCAACGCACTAATCATCATGCCACGGGTACTACAAGCGTAAAAAACGATCTAGCTTATTTTAAACGAATTTAACATCTTACTATCTCAATCTCTTAGGGTTTTGCTAAAGTTAAAACCACAAAATGGCTACTTTAACTTGTAGGGATTGCCTTGTTTATTTTCACAAATTGTCACTGTTTGGACATATTTTGAAACCTGTTTTTTAATAAAGGGAATTAGGAAGTTACTAGTTAACTAAACAAAAAGAAAGGCTTACAAAATTTTGGAGTCGCTTAGTAAATTTATAAATATTTAGCAAATTGATACTTAGTAAAATGTTAAGCCCTTAACAAGAGGGTGTTTAACATTTTAGGCCATTGTTTTTTATAATATAAAATCTAAAAATTGTACCATATTTCAAAAACGTTATTCTTGGATACATATATCAATTCTGAAGGCAGTCATATTTCTGTTGTAATATATTTGAGCCAACAAGTAGTTTTGATTAATTTTTTTTACGATTTTGTATCAATTCGGTATCACGTTCGTGAAGTATTTGGGTTCAACCAAATCGATAAAATGGACCGATTAATTGCTAGAAACGGAGTTGTACATTTTTAAAAATGATTCTCAAATGTTCGATTATAATGTAGGTACGTATTACCATAAATACTCGTGTGTCTAAAAATCCCAGGGTCGGACACCTGGCTCTTGATTTTGGAGACAGAGCTTTGAACAAACTTTCATCTAAATCGGACAGTTTTCATCAAATTCTTTATTACACATTTTCTGTTTGTAAATGTTTAGTTTTCCTTGGTGTAAACAAGTTATAACTATTAATCGACAGGGCATGCACTCATCGATAATAATTTATATTCCTATTATATATATCATTCATATATGTAAATCTATTAAATTGATAATAAATTTAATATTCATTTGCATATTATGATAAATCTGTTCCACTATAGTAAATTGAAATCGAATACTGTCATCACTGCAAAACATACATACCTCGGTACTACGAGTACGAGAACAAATTGAAATAATTTAAATCAATGCAAATCAATCAAAATGATATGAAAAGTGCAATAACATCTCATCTATCTATTTCCATTCCATTTACTTTAAGTTCATATTCAGATAGATACTTCATTTCCATATAATCATAATAAACTCGTACATTCAATTACAATGTATTATTTTATTATGAAGTAGATATTATTGAATATCGTATGTAATATCATAGGGAACCCTACCTATTGAAATTATATCTACTTATTGAATTACAATATTTCAAAAACAAGACCCCCCCGTGCCATCAAAGCGAGTCTATGTTTTTGCAAGCACCAGGCACAATACAGCCGTGAAAATTTGCATTATTTTAAAATTTTTTAAACCTATTGTTGTTGTGCTATGCTGAGCATAGAAAAAGATACACCGACAATTAATTGATTAAAAAACAGATTTGAAAAATTATTCAACTCTAAACGTGACGAATTGTCTTCGGGTACTTTTCGAGAGTGAAAATGCATGTCATTTCATTTAGGGCATATCTAAGGGTTGAAATGAAACAATGAACAAAAATAGAAAAACACATCCGTCACTAATAATATGTCAGAAAAATGAAAATGCAACAATCCATCAAATTGAAATTTAAAAGAATTTTCCAACACATCAGCAACATTGCCCTGATGCGTACCTAACCTACTGCGTTTTTTTTCCTATAAACCTACTTGTGTCATAAACAAGCCGCATCCGCATGTTGCATGCCACTCATCACAGATTTGGGTGGTTGATGGTTTTCATTACTATTTTCAGCATCAGTTTGATGTCATGTCAAGTTACCCAGGCACATGTCATGAATGTATCTATTTCAAATTCAAAACTCAACCCTATTTCTTTGTATGGTATATTTTTTCTAAATATTGGTGGAACGAAAAAACAAAACGACTAAATCACAAATTGCAAGCCTACATCCATACGTAAAACTTAACGTGTGTACATCAGATGAGTATAGGTAAACATTTTTATACATATTTTTGCGTCCTAGTTTTTTTCTTACGCAATTCTCGCAAAAGAATTTTTAGAATACCGCATGCTGGTAAAGTTGGGTGGGCCTTAAAAAACATTTGAGAATTATGTTCAAGTAAAATGAGCTTGGGTATTCATAATCGTCTGAGAATTTATGGAAGAACTTTAAATTCGTAGACTGATTACCATAAGAATATGAAAACTTGTCATAAAACACATCGTTATGAATAAAAAATAAATAAAAACATTCATGCAACGCGACGTCGTAAAACAGCAAATAAATCTACGATTTGAATTAGTTTATCTTTTGGTTAAGGAACTGTCAAATTTTGTTTGGGAAATTGTTTAGAAACATTTTATACAAGTATTCAAGGATTATGTTACGGAAAACGTTTTATGAAAATAATGTGTCAACTTATTTAAACGTCATTGTGACATTTAGAATTAGGCGTGTTCAGAAATATGATACATACGCTATTTTAGAGAAAAATGAACAGCAGTTCACTGACAATTAAAACACTGGATAATTCGTGTTAATTTGTGTAATTTAAAAAAATTTCTGTGTCGTTTAACTAATATTGTTGTGAGAAATTTGGTTCAAACTCCGCATTAGTTCAGAAGAGGTACTTAATTAAAAAAAAAACTCAGCAATTTGAACACGCCTAATCTGTCAAAAGAAGAACATTTAACGGCCAGCTGAATAAATTACACAACATTTTAATAGAAATGAAGAAGTTTTTTTTGTAAATTATTTTCTTACAAGACCAAAAACCCTTTTTTAACCGCCAAGTCCTATCATAAGATAAATTTGTATACCCTTTTTTGGAATTCAATATACTGTATATACAGTAAGAAATTGCCAAACAAATCCATAAGCAGTAGTCTGGATTGTATACATTTGTTAGAAATATAAAACAGAATTCTTAAAATTTTAGAAAAATTCAGATCAGAACCCATTTTATATCAGTAAAATGGACAATTTTAAAAAGGATATGGTGTTGAGAATTTTTCCAACTCTATATCGACCCGACGCGACGGACTGACTATAATTACAATTATTTTTAAACAATATTGGATTTTCGAATCCAATATTGTCGAAGATCGAACGCGAATTAAATTCCTTTTTTTTTAATTTTAAATTACACAAAATCAAAATTGCACACGCCGATGTGCCGCGAAAGTTATTATGACACTTTACGAGAAACGTCAGTCGATATGACAAACAGGTGAAAGAATTCATCACAGGTAGCAATAAAAGTATTGCCAACACAGTAGCTCAGCTTAAGGGGGGGTTTCGATTAGGTGAATATTTTATTAATCGAGGTGATCAATAAAATTGAAATAAAAGTGATATCAAAACGATATCGAAATACGAAGGGGTGAATTTCACCAAGTCGTATTGATTACCATGGGCACCAGGAAACTTTTTAATGGAAGTTTACCAAAACCAAGAGCTGAAAAATTAGTCTTCAAATCAAGTTCGGAAATAAAAGAAAGGTTTTATTTTCCAGATGGGAAATTTAAGTTATGTTTAATTGCCTGGAAAACCTTGGGCGAAGCCGGGATTAAAAACCAGGATCTTTTATAAAAGAGAAAGATACAAATTGAATTATTGAGATTGACAGAAGGTCAATTCTCGATAAATGTATTGCAAACAAAAGGAAAGTTATGAATATAATAATAAAACCGATAAAAGAAATCACTCGAAGAAAATTATTTCGATAAGACAAAAAAAATCAAAAGTAAACGCGTCCCGCAATATCGGGAAATTAACACTTCAACTCGAAGGTCAAAAGGACGAATTAGAAAATAAAATGAAGGACACCAAAAAGCAATATTCTTCAAAAAAAAAAAGAAAACACTATACTTAGCTTTTGCGACTTCCCCAACAGCTATTGTAGTCCTTCCTCAACGACTTTTCTTCACATCAGAACACAAAAATCTTCAATTCTCTAAAAAAACTTAAGGAAAAAAAAAAATTCGTACAAAAAAATTACTTTACGTAGGTCTTTTAAAAAAAATTCATTCACACAATTTTTTTCGTTAATCTTTTTGCTTTGGGCGCAATCCAAAAATAAGTGGCCATCGAGAAGCCAGGTATCTTTCACCGCACGCGATCTCTTTAAAAAGGTGATGCGATCACCCAATATAGCTCAATGAGTGAGTTCAGCTCTTCACTTTCGAACCCATTCCAGCCAAGACTTTCTAAAAAAAAATCGTGTGGAATATATATGTGGGCCAACCGTCGCACAGTTCGTTGGTGTGGAATCCTTTCGCACACTTTGGTAAGACCTGTTAAATTTGCTTTCCCAAAATGCTAGGAGAGCAGGTCACTGGCTGATGGTCCAGGTTTCTACTAAACTCTTCCAGAATTTTGGGGGCCGCAGTAAGAATTCGTTAAGGGTGGTTAGCAATAAGGGAGGTGAAACTTGTTGTGGTAAAATTTACCGCAACAATGGTATAAAAATATCAGAAATAATTTATTTAATATATTTATATGTTTTCCATTTATAAAAAAAAATTAATTCGAATGAAATGAGCTTAAGGTTAGGGGTCCGTTCCTAGATTATGGTCTAAGTAAAATGATTCTTCAAGTTCAACAGATGGATTTTTGTTGACACTAACTTTTTGCAAAATAACAAACAATAAAACAGCCTGTATATGTTTTCGTATAATTTAAAAACTTAGTTGAGTCACCCTTTAAAAATAAAACTATCATACCAATTATAGAATCCAACGAATGAGTTTCGAATCGATTCGAAGTGAGTTTTTGACATTTTGAATATGATAGAAATGTCAAAATTGACATTTGACTTCCTTAACAGGCTACTTATCGGATTTTTGTTTATAATTGATTTTACATTGAGAAACATTGAAAATCAGAAAGAGACGTAAGTATTTTGTACCTGTATCTTTTTCGCAAGACTTGACAAGATATATTTTGTAGGTTTTATCTTGATAGCCACAAAATTTTGTAGGACTTAAAAGAAATCAAAAACATGCATAACACAAAAACGATTAGACAAAAATTGATAAGTGAGATAGCTCAATGGGAAAACAGACAAGTAATTAAATATTTCTTCCTGAATGGAAAACGTCCTATATAATATTAATCCATAACAAAGGTTCTAAACAAGACGTTTGTAACTATCAAGCTATTAGTAAACTATGTGTAATATCGAAGTTATTTGAAAAGATAATTTGCGGAAAACTAAAATTTTTACTCAAAGAAATAATATATCCTTTTCAACACGGTTTCGTTTCTAGTAGATCCACTCCTTCGAACTTACTTATTTTTACTAATTACGTAGTGAATGAAATGGAGAAGGATCACCAAGTGGATGTCAATTACACAGATTTCGCTAAGGCATTTGACAGGGTGCATCACCGACCATATTCTATTGAAAAAACTTAAAAAAATCGGGTTTCATTCTAATATGCTTAACTGGTAACATATTTAACTAATCGTTGTAAATATATGTACAATGTACATATTGATTCAAATCCTATAATTGTTTCATCAGGAGTTCCCCAGGGAAGCCATTTAGGTCCGATCTTATTCCTCGTTTTCATTAATGACTTACCTAATGTACTTCAAAACTCAATGTGTCTCCTGAAGTTTTGAAGTTCTGTCAAAACATGAGAGTTTATCTTGAGTGACTTCGTAGTGTTTGGTATATTGGATCTTGTACAATCTCAGTCATCTAATATATTAAAAGTATATATGACGTTTCAGAATGAAAACTCCAAAAACTGCTTTCGATATTCAAATAAAAGTCAAATTTCTATTTGCAGTAGGATTTCACTTTAATCACTTTTATCGGCAGCGTACTGCGGATGTTGTATTTGTTTTTCATATAAATTTCTACTGAACTATATATTAATATTTGACTGCAAACTTAAGATTCAGTATAATTAGATTTTGTACTTTGAATTCCAGGAATGTCCATTCAATTTCTTACACACAGTATTCAAATCATTTCACAATTTAAATAAAAACAAAAATGTATACATATTTTGTGAAGTTGTGAAATTGTAATTTTGACTGACGAAACAAAATAATTCCAATGAAAAGCTCTAAATTCCATTCCTCATTGAGCTCATTCGTCATGCAAATGAAATAATTTCAACAAAAATATAAATGAAATTAGGTTAGAAATTACGATATTAGAATGAAACTAAAAGAAAATAAAAACCCAAATTGAATTCAATTGAGGAGATTTTTGAAAAAGGAAATAAGGAAGGAGGAAATAAAATAATGAGTTACTCGTAGTCAACTGCCAGTAGAAAATACATACCCCAAAAAATTCTGTATAGCTTCTACCTAGATTCAAATTCAAACACCTTTTGTGCGAATTCTGTAACTAGCTCATTAACCTTAAAATAAAAAAGGTAGTACATATAAATATTTGCAACTAAGAACCTTTAAGAAATAACTGAAATATGTCCATGGTCATTAAAAAGATATTTTAATTTCTCTTTTTCAAGAAAGTTTTTCTTTAAATAAAAGCATAGCAATACTACATGAAGCAATTAAAAGAAATTCCGCAACAAGGACAAAGTTTTGTGGATAAAAGTGACAACTTTTGTGGACGGTAGATATAATTTCATTGAAATTGCACCTCTTTAAAATAAAACCATTTTATGATAAGGTTGGCCATAGGGTACTTTAAATTTGTTTTTAATTTAAAAGTGCTAAATTTAAAAATTACCACACTATTCTCAAAATGCGTATCTCTGTGCATATTATAAAGTGGTAAACTTAGCACCAGTTCATGGAAAGTCTTCTATATATACACAAATAAGGCAGAGCACGCTTAGATGCTTTTAATATTTAGGTAAGGAGGCAAGGACTTCTTTTCGTGTTGTACCTCCAGAGTTTTTGTTTTGCAATTATTATTGAAAAAGTTATGAAATATATTTTGCAAGTTTAGAGGAGAACGTAGGAAAAAGTAAGCAGAAGCGTTCCAGCTTTTGCAACAGTCGAGTCTTTTTATTTTTAGTTATCCCCATCTCAATTTTTTATACAAACCTTGACCGAAAAACAAGGTTATAAGAAATTTCAAAATTGTTTTAATTATTTTATTTGCTATAACAAGGCAATGTGGTGTTCAATTTTTTAAACTTACGATGAGTTTGTTTTTAGATCTAGAGCAGCAGGTATAATTTAAAATTCCATTTCAACTACTCTACATTTTATGAAAGAAAAGCTTGCTATTTATTGAGTGGTTGAACAGTTTATTTTAGCAAGGTTGATAGATATACGTTTTATTTTGGTAACTCAACTAACACTAGAAATAGTAGAGGCATATTTTTAAACGTTTTAAAAATATT
This sequence comes from Eupeodes latifasciatus, assembly GCA_920104205.1. Taxonomy (NCBI): domain Eukaryota; kingdom Metazoa; phylum Arthropoda; class Insecta; order Diptera; family Syrphidae; genus Eupeodes; species Eupeodes latifasciatus. The sequence continues at coordinate 153,386,379 of OV049925.1, forward strand.
AGATCCATTTCAATAAGTTTCTAGATGAGCTAAGCATCTTTCGATGTCTCTAAACGTTAACTAAGTAACTTTAAGAAATAATGACATTTCAAATTTCAGTAGTTCCGTTTGCTAGATTTAGGTTTGTTTGTTTGCTTCTTTTTGAACGGTCACTTTTTAGGCGTGTTCATATGGATCGTTTTTTTAATAAAAAGAAAATAGAAACAAGTGTTTTCTTCGAGCTTAAAGTTATTAACACTTTTTTAACTGGTTGCCATTTTCAGCTGTCAAGTGATTTATTTCTAGTTTGGTTTGGGCATGGTCTAGCAATGTCGGTAATATGCCAAAACCCATATTTAAATTATAATGTCAGAAGAATTTTTTGCTTTTCTATGTAAGCATAATATTGATGTAAGTCTAGTTAATGAAACATGGTCAGATAAAAATATTAATATCTCAAATAAAGATTACAAATGTTATCGTTTAGATAGAGAAGAGAGAAGGGGAGGAGGTGTTGCCGTGGTTGTTAAACGATCAATTAAGCATAACGTACTTTCTGTAGTCAATACGAAACTAATTGAAAATATTGGTATTGAAATATTGGTACTTGAAAACGGTCGTTCGGTAAAAATAATTTCAGTCTGTTTCCCGGGAGGTAATACCTCACCAAGTAAAAGATGTGATCTAAGAAATGATTTGTTAAAATTGGTTAGAATTAATGATTTTTTTTTTAATCGGAGGAGATTTCAACTGCAGACATAGAAGTTGGGGGTGCGTCAGAGCGAATGCATGGGGCAACATTGTATCAGATTTAAATTCCAGGCATCCTTTTAGCATATTATATCCACCTCATCCTACCTGTATTCCTCCTAATAACAGATCTAACCCGTTAACCATAGATCTATTTTTGACAAATATGCCCGAACTCGTAAGCCAACCTATGGTCATAAATGACATGAGTTCTAACCATCTCCCAGTGGTGTGTAGTAATTACAGATCACCTGTTCAAAATAATAATTTTGTATACGTTTTTAAAAATGCTAACTGGAAAAGATATAAGAGACTTATTCGCGTGAAACTAGAAGAAACGCCGGAACTTGTTCCAGCAGAAGAAACATGCGACGAAATAGATGTAGCAGTAGAAAATTTTACGAAGGTTATTCTTGGAAGCATAGAACAATCCGTACCGAAACAAAATTTAACTTGCGAAAAGCAAAATTTACTACCTCCTAACATCATTATTCCTATAAAAACTAGAAATAAATACAGATCTTTGTGGCTGAGAACTAGAAATCGTGCTTATTTGTTAGAAATGAAGTTATTAAATAACAAAATCAAAATATTAATTTCAGAATACAGAAATAAATTCTGGAACAATAAACTGCGGAGTTTGGACAAGGCAAGCAAACCCTTTTGGAATATCGCAAAGGTTATAAAAAAGAAAAATTGTGTTATTCCTGCGTTTAAAATAGGAAGTACAGTTATGCTATCAAACTTTGAAAAAGCTGATGCTTTGGCCAGGGAATTCTCTTTAAATCATTTAATTACCAGTAACATAGGAGGAAACAATGAACTTGAAGTTGCTGTTCAACAGTCCTGTGATACTTTAAGTTCACAAATAGTTGATATTCAAGAAAATGTGCTAACTTTTGATGATCTCAAATTTATACTGTAAGGCTTAAAAATATCAAAGTCACCTGGTCTCGATAAGTTACGTAACTTATATCTTAAAAAACTACCAAAAAAGGTATTGAGTATCTACTAAATTTATTTAATGGATGCTTCAATTTAGGGTATTTCCCAAGGAATGGAAAAAAGCGAAAATTATTCCTATTCTGAAACCAGGAAAGGATTCGTCTATGCCATGCAACTACAGGCCAATTAGTTTACTGAGCTCGATTAGCAAATGCCTTGAAAAGGTCATCAAAAACAATCTCCAAAATCACTTAAATCGATATAATATCCTGCCAGTTGAGCAATTCGGATTTAGATCTCACCACAGTACTGTCCATCAAATACACAGGATAACTAAAGACATTAAAAATAACTTCGTTTTAGGGAAAAGTACAGGATTAGTTTTACTTGATATCGAGAAGGCTTTTGACACGGTATGGCATAAAGGTCTCATTCATAAATTAAGAATTTTGAATTTTCCTCATTACATAAATAAAATCATATTCTCATTCTAAACTGGACGAACATTTAATGTTTTCATTAATGCTGCATGCTCAGATTCGAAAGAAATCCTTGCTGGTGTTCCCCAAGGATCTGTTTTGGGACCATTCTTGTATAACATATATATACATCTGACTTTCCAAAGCTCAGTGACTGCGAAACCGCCATCTTTGCAGACGATACTTGTATTTATTCAGCTGATTCAAATGGTTTAGTTATTGAAACCATTTTGCAATCTGCCTTGGATGATATTGAGAATTATTTCAATAAATGGAAAATAAAGGTGAATCCTGGAAAGACTCAAGCCGTCTTTTTCACAAGGAAAAGAAAAGCTTGCTTTCTACCCAGCGGAAGGTTAAGAATTAACGGATCGCAGACAGAATGGAAATCCACCGCCAAATACTTAGGAGTAAATCTTGACAAAACATTAACTTTTGGACTACATATCCAACAAACAATCAATAAAGTTAATGTGACAATAAAAATGCTTTATCCATTTATAAATAGAAATTCAAAGCTTAGTGAGGAAAACAAGTTAATTATATATAAAGTAATTTTTCAAAGCATAATATTGTACGGATCCCGTGTGTGGGGGAAATGCGCAAAAACTCATATTCTTAGGTTACAAAGAATACAAAACAAAATTTTGAAAATGATGCTTAATTTGTCGTGGCACTATTCGACTGCGGAACTACATAGATTGACAAATATTGAAAGAATTCCTAGTAGAATAATTAATCTACGCAAAAGATACGACATTGTATGTGGTTCATCTGATAACTACCTCATATCAAATCTAACTTTATGATTATACATAGAAATATATTTACATTACTTATTTGTAGAGATTTACATTTTAAATTATTTATTTATTTTCTTCTGTGATATATTTATACATTTATTACAAATACATTTATTTATTTATTTACTTTTTCTCCTGTGATATTTTCCTTATTTATTATTATTTATTTATTTATTAAATTATCTACTTTTTCATTTAATTTATTATTTCTTCTATGATATTCTCTTTAATTATTATTATCTTGATACATATTTATTTCTTTATTTAGTATTTATTTATCTTTTTATCTATTTATTTATTTATTTATTTATTTATTTATTTATTTATTTATTTATTTATTTAATGTATCCATTTGTTCAATAATTCATTTATATATTATGAATTCATTTGATTGTTCGATTATTTATTAACATTCTTTATATTTGTTTATTATACTTGTTCATTAATTTATTTATAAAATTGCATGATACACATATTTTGTTTCTATGTTAAACATATATAGTTATATTATCAAATATCATTTATAACAAAAACCGTTGTAAAAAGTCAGCGATTTGATCGAGGTTAGTTATTCCCTCCCCTTCTCTCCATCTCATCTTTTAAAAGAAGGTTTTTTCTGTAGCTTTTCCTTCTACCAACTATTTATTAAGAACTATGATATTTAAAACCATTTTTATAAATTTTTCAGTAGTAAAGTAAGGTAGCTTAATACCAAGTCTCTGTAAATTGTGCAATATAGGTTTAATGAAAAGATGTATAATAATTCAGCTACAATAAACAATCTAAACAAAACATAATGTCAGAAGACTATATTATGATTAAAGTACTCATAAATTTCATGTCCATTAAAAATAATTATCCTGGTTTTTTTTCCATTACATTTCACCTATCTTAAAATAACATTATAAATTATAGACACGTATTTGTAGGCGATATTAAAAAATATTTCAGCCATTTCAGTTCCTAAGTTAAAAATATAATTTTGCTTATTTCAAACGATCTCAGAGAATTTAACTCTTAGTAACTTTTAGAAATTATGACATTTCAAACAATAGCTCAGTTGTCCAAATAAAGATCCGTTTGTTTTTTTTTTTGTATCCAACTATCACTTTTAAGGCGTATTCATATGCAGTGGACATATTATTTTATTGGTAAGCAGAACTTATTAAATTATATTTCCCATGGAATTTTCTTCATAAATTTCCTTCATACAAAATTTAAAAACACTTGTACTTTTCCACTATCACTTTTAAGCTCCATTTTGTTCTATTGTATAAAAAGGTAATGTCTCTTCAAAATTAAGTTTCCGTTATTAATAAATTCCATGGAATAATTATTTTATTCACGGTGACAGTTTTCGAAGATGGCATAAATTCATAGGGAAATTTCATTTACCATAGCCCCAATTATTTTGTATACGAAATATGATGAGTAAATTATAATAATTGATGACAAAATTGACGGGCAAAGCCAATTCTTTTTCGATATGCATCATACAAAATCAGCTACCAATATTGGAAGGTCTATTTTTGATTGTTGTAAAATTTCCCATTCAATTCTCAAAAAACATAAATTTCCCAAAATTACCAAACATCATAATCAAATGTCATTTAATTTTTTCCTCATCTACCCCTGCGTACATATAAAGGTATGTTTGTTTGCATTCAAATAATTCATTCCAGAGACATCCGGGGACGATAAACGAAATCCTTATTTGCATAGAGACGAGTACTTAAAACCGAAAATAATCGAGAGTAGAGTTTTTTTTATGGACCTTTCCATTTACCTGGACTGGACATAAATTATGGGATTGTTTCTTTTCGGTTTTCTTTTTTAAGACAAAATGTATGTGTTGTGTCCGAAAAAGAATATGAAGAAGCGTGGCAAATCCTATAAAGGCAGAATAATTCCAGAACATAGTGATTTAGGACTTGCTTAATGGAAGTGGGGTGTAATTTACATAATAACTCACCATACCAAATGGCTTATGGTTTTTTAAGAATTTTGCAAATGATTACAATTTCCTCATTTCTGTCAGAATTGTAATTGACCAAAATATTAAAATATGAAGTAATAATTCAGCGTGATAATTTTTAAAACAATGAAACTGAACTAAATACGAGTATCTAATATTTTGTTTGCACCTGGTTCTCATTTTTGTTTTTGTATATTCGTTGAAAAAAGGGAATGCATTTCCTGATTAAAAATATAAAAGGAAAAATAAAAGAGTGGTTTTTCGCTTTTTTGCTGTGAATTTCAGTGAAAAAAAAAATGAAACGCAGCGAATTTTAACTCTTTCCATATTTCATATTTTATTGTGTGGATTTTATAGCTTTTTTTATTGTTTACTTTTTTTTCGGGAAGAAAAGATTCAGATATTTTTTTTGATATGATTTAGATGAAATTAGGTTTTTTGAAATTCAATACGCTTAATTATTTTCGATGAAAAGTCGTAAAAACTACAAACAAAAAAAAAAGAGAAATTGAATACTTTTTTCTTTCCTTATCATAATTGGCATAACCTTTTTTTTAGATAAGATTTGAGATTTTCTACGTTTATGTTAGAAAAGTATACCTACGTAAATATAATAGTTTCTATATTTTATGGTCCGTGAACCCTTAAAAAATTGATCCATAAAACAAAAACAATGCAAGATGAAAGAAAACACTGATTGGTTATGATATAAAACCTTTTGTACTTAAACTATGGTATTTTTATGTCACATTTAATAATATGTATGTAGTAATTTAGGAGATTTTTATCAAAACTATGAACCGATATCTGACTTTTAACATGAAAACGCTTGATAAGCAATTTGGCAATTGATACGTTAACATTTTTTTATGTTTCATAAATGTATATAAAAGTATATATGGGCGAAAAGTTTTCAACATTGTATTCTTAAGGGCTGAGCACATTTTTGAAATATTAAGCAGTTAGCAGTTAGGTGGTAACGCCCGGTTAACTCAACTATAAACTTATGGTTAAATTTACTCCAAGGTTTGCTATGTCATTTTGACAGCACAAAAGAAAACATGTCAAGTCAAAAGAGTTGACATTTTTGGTGACTTTTGATTGTTGGTGGCAATATTTTATAAAATAGTAAGTTTAAGAGATTTGTTTTAATATTGAATTGTGTTTTTGTTTTTAAAAATGTGCATATATTTTAGTAATAGCTGAAAACCCAAAGGAGTAGATGATCAAATTGGACGATGTCAATGAAAAATGTGTACCTGCAGTGTCGGAAAAACTTTGCAACACCATATTTTGACAATACACAATTTTTTTTTAAAAAACCTTGCTTCCAAAATGTTTATGTCTTCAATAATTGAATCGTCTGAATCCATTTTAAAACTTAATTTTGTTCAAATAAATATTTTTGTTTTATTTAATTTCATTCATATTCCTAGTGTCACTTTAATGCTGTTGTTTTGACAGCGAATGTAAAAAGTAAATCACACTGGTCGATAAGGTTTTCTTACTGACATTAATATTGCACTTTTCCAATTGGTTTTGGAGGCCTTAATTCAAATCCGACTTTAAAATTAATGTATCACGTCAGGTTTTTTAGATATACATTTTTAAAATTAAAAAAAAACACATGTGAAAGGCTTTTTGAGGCTAATACATTTATGAAATAGTTTTTTTAAAAAAAATTAGTGATGGTTTTCCAAATCTATAATACTTTTCTTCAATATTCAGTTGAAATATTTATAATATTTCATATAATATTCGAAACTTTTCAAAAGTTGTTAGATTTCACCTGTCTTACAAAAATCTAACAGAAACTCTAAAAACGGTGGCCCAAACAATGCTATTATATCAAGTTTTTGAAATATATTAAAAAATATAAAAATTATGTTGAAAACGTTTATTTTTTGAACTTGTACAAATAGTTAAAATTCATACATTGATTGTTAAGAGATATTTTGAGTTTTAAGTTATGCTTAAAAACCCCGTTTTTGGTTGTTTTTTAGCATTTTCAAATTGGCATATTTTAAAAACCTGATGTGATAGACAAATTTAAAGGCGAGATTCGAATTTAGGACATCTTAATCCTTTAAAAAAGTATTATTTTGTTTGAGCAAGAGAAAAAAAAACGTAATTTTGTCGCCCATTGAAATATAATAAAAGGCTAATAAGTAAAAGACTAATTTATTTTAAATATTAGTGCACACGCAAGTTAACTCGCTGTTAAAATTGAAATTGAAATTGCCTTTACGTCTTCACACTTATTTGAACTCATAAAAACATTGGTGTTAACATTTCCAAAATTTTGTTAGAAAAATCCAATTGATAGTTTTGTTTTTTAAATAATATAAAATCTACAAAAAGTTGGTAAAAATGGTTTTTGATTCGAATATTTTGAGAACAAATATACGAGTAGCAATTGACTTCAATATTATTTGAATTCATATAAAGTAGTATTGTTAACTTTTGTTGACAGTTGACAATTGACAGTTTTCTTTTATCGTTTTCATTTTGTTTGGTTTACTTTGTCTGCATGTTGTTTTTTTTTTTTTATTAAAACGCTCTATTTATAAATGAATGTCATTGCAATTCCATTGATTTTCAATATTTCATTGAATTTTTGATCCTAGCCATGTATTTGGATCTAAACCTTAATTCGAATACGATTCGATTCATCAATCCACTCTTATAATCAGGATAATTGGTAGTTCAACTCAATTCAAAGAGCTTGGAGTCCACTGCATTTCAACCCAAAAAAGTGGGTGTGATGAATGCGGCCATTAATTCATTCAGCAAGTTAAGTTTGTCTTCTTTCTTTATCTTTGTTCTTTGGTAATCGGTAGTTTGTGAAATTCTTGTGTTTGAATCGCGATCGTCTCAAAAAAATGTATTAAAAACTTATTTATTTTCAATATGTGGTACAAACAAATTCATAGAAAATGTTAAGTAAGTTGTGAAGTTTAAGTTTATCTAAAAAAATATAAATTAATTGCAAAATAAAGTGTGTTTTTTTCTTTTTGTAAAATGTGAAATAGGTTTTCAATTTATTTTATTTTTCTTTCATTCATCGCGTATCTCGGTGGGTACGGTAATGTCGGTTCGGTAGTGTCGGTTGGCAATGGGTAATGTAAATTGGCGGTTTAATTTGAAAATTTGTATTTGGTTATTAGTTCGTCTGTTTAAAAATGAAAATTTATTTTAAATACATCTATTTTTGTTGTGTTATAAATGTTTGCAGTGTTTTTTTTTAATTATTCAAATTTGATTCTAACTAAATTTCTTTGATACTTCCCTCGGATTTTCGATGTTTGTTGGTTGGGGATATAATTGATTATAATTATTTATTTAAATGGGTAAGTACGAGTTAACTTCGTTTTATTACATATGTTAATAAAAATGTGTTCAAAAAAGTGCAAATTCAAAAAACAATAACTTCTTAGGGGAGAGTACGATAACTTAGGCGACAAAGTTTAATGACGGATTTGTATGGAACAGTTAAAAACAAGCATTTTTTACTATGGGAGGGGGGGTCTATCTCCCCCCCGTTTAGGCGGTAGGGGCAGTTAAAAAAAATATGTACATTAAATGGAAAAAAAATTTAAAAAATAACGGTAATACCCTCAATTAAGTGTTATACCTTTTTTTAAAGCCAACACTTTTGTCTATTAGCTTGTTTTTAAATCAAGTCAAAACTATGCATAGTTTTTGAAAAAAATTGTTTTAAAGTCAAAATTTGTGCAAACAAAAGTTAAAAAAAAGGTTTAAAGTGTAATTTTTCAAAACTTTCAGATTATCTACTATTTTTTTTTTAGAATTCATTGCTCTTATTTGTTTTTGATCAAAACCTGAAAACTAGATGACTTTATGTCTTCTAGTTCTTGAGAAAATTGAAAATTACCAAAATAAATATTTTAATTAAATTACTTTTTCCTTGCTTTAATATTAATGTAGTCTTATTTTGATAGTAATAATCGAATATGGATTAAGATATACCTAGGGTAAATTAATTTTTCTTAAATCCAGCTTATTTAAATGCAAAAGAAACTTTGCATGCACCCCATCTTGCACCCACCGAACCTTGCACCCTCCCCACCTTGCACGCACTCCAACTTGCACCCAGCCCAAATCCTATAGTGTGCCCAAGCAGGGGGGTTGCAGATGCCACTGTTGCATACACCCAAACTCGCATTACGCATACGCAAATACCATTATTACTATCAAAATAAGACCACTCAAGCAAAAAAAAAAAGAATTAAATTAAAATAGTAGTTGTGGTTATTTTCAATTTTCTCAAAAACTAAAAGACATAAAATCATCTAGTTTTCAGTTTTTGATCAAAAACAAATAAGAGCAATAAATTCTGAAATAAAAACAATGGTAGATAATCCTGAAGTATTGAAAAAGTTACACTTTAAACCTTTTTTTTACTCAAATTTTGAGTTTAAAATTAAATTTTTATTTTCAATTTTCTCAAAAACTAAAAGACATAAAATCATCTAGTTTTCAGTATTTGATCAAAAACAAATAAGAGCAATAAATTCTGAAATAAAAACAATGGTAGATAATCTTGAAGTATTGAAAAAGTTACACTTTAAACCTTTTTTTAACTTTTTTTACTCAAATTTTGAGTTTAAAATTAAATTTTTATTTTCAATTTTCTCAAAAACTAAAAGACATAAAACATCTAGTTTTCAGTTTTTGATCAAAAACAAATAAGAGTAATAAATTCTGAAATAAAAACAATGGTAGATAATCTTGAAGTATTGAAAAAGTTATACTTTAAACCTTTTTTTAACTTTTTTACTCAAATTTTGAGTTTAAAATTAAATTTTTCAAAAATTACGCATAGTTTTGACTTGATTTAAAAACTGGCTAATAGAGCAGAATGTTGGCTTTAAAAAAATGTATACAACTTAATTGTAAGTATCACCGTTATTTTTTAAGAATTTTTTTCCATTTTAAGTAATAATTTTTTTAAATTGCCCCTCCTGCCTAAACGGGGGGAGATAGACCCCCCTCCCATAGTAAAAAATGCTTATTTTTAACTATTCTAAAAAAATTCCGTTATAATATCTTGTCGCCTAAGTTATCGTACTCTTGCCACTTCTTATTCTGTGCTAACCTATACAACAATTAATCGAGGGGAATTAGGTGACAAAAGGGGTCAACCTCGGAATGTATGACTCCAATCTGGAAATTTGTTTGTTTACTTCCCATATTAAGTTATTGTAATGGGTCCGATTTCTCAAATTGAAAATTTTGATATTTCTCGACGTTTAAAGGCCCTAAGGCCTCTTTCACACAAGACGGTTTCGTCCGTACGGTTAAAATCCGTACACGGTCGCCCTATATTTCAGTCGTTGAGACGGCTGTTTTAAATCATCCGTACGGAAAAAACCCGTCTCCGTCCAGTGTGAAAGCTTTAGTTAATTTTATTAGTTTACTATCAATGGCTCACGGATAAGAAACCGTACGGATTTTAACCGTACGGACGAAACCGTCTCGTGTGAAAGAGGCCTTAGGCTTTTTACACACTATACGGTTTTGACCGTACGGCAAAAAAATCGGACGTCGACATTTTTTTAGAGGCGCGAAGAAGAGCATATACGCTTTCATATTATACGGTTACGGCCTCTAACGAAATTTCGCCGTCCGGTTTTTTGCCTTACGGTCAAAACCGTGTAGTGTGAAACAAGCCTTGAGTCGAAATAAAAGATTTTTAGAAAGATGTCTGTGCGTGCGTGTGTACGTACGTTCGTACGTCCGTAGGTCCGTAACCAGAAGAGATATCGACTTTAAATAAATTTTGTTATACAGATAATAATGCAGAAAGATGCAGAAAGGGCTCTCAAGAAAATTAAGTAGGTGTTTTTTTTTACCATAGCAGTTTAAAAAAAAGGTGAACATTTTGGTTAACCCTAAATATCTCACGAACCAACAACGCTAGAGACTTGAATTAAATTTTATATTATATATTGTAACGTGATACCAAACGTTTTTTTTTAAATCAAAAAAACTAAAAAAAATATTAGTCACCTCGAAAATTTTACGAATAAAAATTGATTTTATCTCCAAAACAACGAAGAATAACGTTTTCAACATCTGGTAAAATTTTTAGAAAAATCGAACTGGCAGTTTTTTTTTTTAAATAAAAACCTAAAAAAAAAACATTACTCAAAGTTGGTAAAAATTGATTTTCGACTCAGATATCTTTTCAAAAATTTGAGATTATGGCTTCGAACTTATTTTATTTTATAAGAAATATAGTTTTCAACATTCGGTAAAATTTTGAGAAAAATCGAATTGACATTTTTTTTAACAAAAATACAAACCTAAAGAAAGCATTTCTAAAAGTTCGAACAAATTCATTTTAGACTCAAATGTCTTTTCAAAAATTAAAAATATTGGCTTCAAACTTATTTTATCTCACACAAAATATTGTTTTACGACATTCAGTAAATTTTTGATAAAAATCCAACAGTCCGTTTACTCATTTGGTAAAAATTGATGTTCGGTTCTCGATATCTCGTGAAAAATAGAAGGTATTGACTTCAAATTAATTTCATTCATTTAATTTGTATTTGTTTATATAAGAAATAAAAAGTTTTAAGAAATGCTATTAAAATTGGTAAAAATTGGTTAACGACTAAAAAATCTCGTTAACAAAAATAGATTTTGAAATAAAACTATTCCATCATTTGCAAAATATAGTTGGTTGTTTTAAAATTTTGTAGAATAATTTAACTGATAACTTTTTTAACAAACCACCAAAACCTACAAACCTTTTATGCAAGAAAAATCGATAGACAGACAGACGGATGGGAAGTTATCAGTGTGGGTCGCACCACAGCCTTTCTTTGTTTTTAAAATTGTCTTAAAAGTCTTATAAAATCTCGAATCAACGTCGTAAGTTATGGACCGCCAAAAGTTGTGAAAACCGCTTTTACGTGATAATCTCTACCTTTGCCAAAATTTGTTGTAAAATTTGGTAAAATGTTTTTCTGAATAATTGTTTCATACAGATTGTTTTATAAGTCTGTCTTATTTACTGGACTAAATATTTTATCCAGTTTTGTCAGTTAAAACAAAATCACCAAAAAGGATTTATAAATCTGGGTAATGGTCTTTTTAATTGGAATCTTAGAAATGTATGTACATAAATTAAGGAAGTTACTAAAACTAAATGTATTCATTTTGTGATTTTAGGTTTAGTAAAACATTAAGGCATTAAGATTGCTTAAAATTTTCCATAAGGGTCATTTTCCGAATATTCTCGCGTCCCTGACATATGTACATATGTATAACATAATGTTTTTTTAAGCCTTCCTTAAGGGAAAATTGTTTTCTTTTGTTTGATCCACCCAAGAAAATCCCAGCCCCCAGGTTCGAGACGATGAGGAAGATTGAACATCCTTAATCGGACTAGTCGGTAACTGAGGCAAGAGCGCTTATTCTCGAAGACTGAAGGGAGCTTACAAGGGACTGCAAACGATGGAAAAAATGAAAATCTAAGGCAGCGATATCACATCAAATTCCGTAAGAAATAGATAGATAGATAGATAATTTTTTTCAATTTTAAGGTTCTTTTTACATAAATTTTTTTGGTTTAAGGAATAAATAATAAGGCATGACAAAAAATCGAGCCTAAAGTAATTATGTTCATTTAGATTATAATTAAGTTTCGAATAAATGTCCCTTTCCGTAGATGTTCTCGTCTTTTCTATGAATGTGTTCCTTTCATTTTCATCGATCGATTGGATAACCTCGTACAGTCCTTTTTTTATCTGGAGACCAGTACATCCATTCAGATCTAGAATAATACCACAATTTGCAGCAAGATCAATCCAATCCTTGTAGCATCCAGTTTTTCGACGCATGACACTTCTCAACATAATATTTGGCAATCCGTTTCGGTCCATATTAATTACCTGTATCAAATAGTCTGCACTGAGCTTCAATGTTGATACAAACAGTGTCGAAAGGCCTGTTTCCAAATGATACATGTACTTAGGCGTACTAAGAGAGAGGAGAAATACTTTTCTAAGGAAGAAACGAAGCAAATTTTCAACAATTTCGTATTTCCGAACACCCCAAATCTGTGCTCCATAAAACAGAACTGCTTTTGCAGTTGCGTTAAAAACTTCATATTTGGCATTTGTTGATATGTTGTTATTATTGAAAATTTTCTTCCAGTTCGAGCAAATAGCCGTTCTAGCAGCATCGGCCTTGGCTTTGAGGCGTTTGTCCATGTTCAAATTTAACGTTAGATTCATTCCCAGATAAACATAATCCTTGACTACTTCCAATACTACCAGTGATGGATTTACGCCTAGGCCCAGGCCTAGGGCGGCATAGTTTGAAGGGCGACAAAATTTATGAAATGCTTAACACTTGTAAGCGTTTCTTCATTTAAACATACCTTAATGAAAGGCACAAATATATCTTCGGTCTAAAGTTTCGGAACGCATCCAAAATCGTAACTTCTGTTTACTTAAGGTGGCGCTACAGTCCTGTGTGAACTAGGGCCTAACTTCTAACTTCTAACTTCTGTTTGCCAATTTAAAAATTCAATTTTGAAAATCTATGTTAAATTTGAAATTGCGAAAACAAACAAAACAGAACTGTAAGATAGAAAAATCTCACCTCATCTCTTTGTTTTTGCATCTGCAGGGATCAGTAATACTGATGATGCAGACTTTAAAAATTCTAGAAATGTTAATAGTGATAAAACTAGGTATTGTTTCAAAAGTTTATTTCAAAAATGGAGAGATTCAACGCCGTGAGTGGTAGATTTATTTAGAAACTAAAAGCTCTGTATTTTGTATTCCATGCTTATTATTTGGTAGAAGTGGTGAAATGAATGCTTTTACTGACGAAGGATTCTGTGTCTGGAAAAAATCAAAAGCACGCATCGAAGAACATGAAAATTCTGACTTTCACAAAACTAAAGTTAGTCATTTTAAAGCTTGAGCAGTAGTTCACGGGCGTGTTGATCAAAATCTAATAAAACAACTCGATGAAGATATAATGGAAACAAATTTTTTACCGAGCAATTGCAATTATTAAATCAATAGCAATAAGAGGCCTGCCATTTCAAGGAAATTCAGAACGAATAGGAGATCCTCATAATGGGAATTTTTTAGGAACAATATGACTCCTTGCTAAATTTGTTCCATTCTTATCTGAACATTTAAAATTGTATGCACACCCTGGTAGTGGGAATACATCGTGTTTATCTAAAACAATCTATGAAGAAATTATACTGTTGATTCAAAATAAAGTACTACAACAAATTTCTAGTGAAGTGCAATCTGCTAAGTATTTTGGTATAATTGTAGATTCTACGCCTGATTTAGCACATGTCGATCAGTTTACTATAATTATACCATATGCATGTACGTGATAACGGTGAAATTGTTAAAAGGTTTCCAGAATTTCTACCAAATATCGGCCATAAAGCTAAAGATATTAAGGATGTATTATTAAAATCTCTAGAAATACTTTACAAGAACTATACAATTTCTTTACCATATCTGCTTATCGTTGGGAAATTTTGGTGCAGCGTACAAATTTAAGAATTAAGAGTCTTTCTCAAACTCGTTGGTCTGCTCGACATGATGCATGTTACGCATTAGAAAAAGAGTGGTCTGCAATAATTGATGCACTGGAATTTATTGCCGAAAGCAGAGATGAAAAACCGACTACGCGATCTGAAGCTACGAGATTGCAGCGAAAATTACAACATTTAGAAAGAGCAATCCTAGTCGTTGTCTGGAATGTAATTTTAGGTCGTTTAAATGCTGCTAGTAAGAAGCTTCAAGAATCTCAAGCTGATTTATCATCCGTTGTGCAGATCTACAGACATGAGAGACAGACAATTTTCTGAATATGAAGAAAAAGCTAAAGCACTGTCTGGAGTTCAGGATTATTATCGTTATGATACTCGTCGCCACCAGAAAAATGCAGCCAGATGACTCACGGGTAAATGAAAGACCACCTTTTTCTGGACCAGAAAATGTTCGCACAAATGTTTATTACTCTATTTTAGACATTTTTAGTCTACAATTAGCCGGGTGTAAAAGTGCATCTGAAACACTTTACCAATACTTCAATTTTTTCGACAATTAATGTGAAATAGATACAAACGAGTTGAAAAATCTTGCCAATAAACTAGTCAATAAGTATCCTGACTATTTGGAAGAGACGTTAGACAATGAATGCATTAATTTCCATTATCAATTCAAAGATTCCTTAGCAAAAATAGAAGATGCCATGTATTGCATTCCCGGAGTCTTCTAGATGTTTATCCAAATTTGAAAATTTTTGAATTGATTAATACAAAAAAAAATATTTATTATTTGTCTATCTAAGGATTATAACTTATTAATCTTTCATGTTAATTAATTATATTTATAAATTATACTTCAATAAAATAAAGTTATTTAAAAAAAAAATATTGAATACAAATTTATGAAATAAAATTTAACAATAAGGGCGGCGCATCGAACGGGGCCTAGGGCGGCAGCAAGCCTAAATCCGTCACTGAATACTACTCCATCATATCTCAAGTTTTCTCCTCTTGCGGTCCGTCCTGCACCATTTTGGAATACCATTATCAAAGATTTTGCAGAATTACTTCCAGTCCCCATTTTTTACAATAATCATATAGCCTATTGATCATAAGCTGAAGTGAAGCTGGAGACTCTGCCAAAATGACAATGTCATCAGCATACATAATTACTTTTATTTTTAAGCTTTCAAACTCCACTCCACAAGGAAGCCAATCAACCAAGTCATCAAGAAATAACGCAAATAACAATGCGCTGAGATTGCATCCTTGACGTAGTCCTCGATTTATTTGGATCTCTTTTGATTTGCCACATCTTTTAATGAACGCTAGCTGTCGTTTGATTGTAAAGTTTTTCTAGTGCTTTAACAAACTTGGATGATACACCTAAGTTGTAAAGTTTATAGAACAGCGTTTTTCTATCAACTGTGTCAAATGCAGCTTTCATTTATAGAATATAGAATAGGGCAAGAAAATAGTTTATGCTCCAGATCTGAAGGTTTCTGAATACTCCCTTATTGTAGTTGCCATACAGTCATATCACCCATTAGTATTTTTCAATTCAATGTCAAATTAATTTTGATAAATTCATCACTCTAAAAATTCTATTGATGTTTTCGTCTTACGGTATAGGTATACCGCTTCAATTGGTCTTCAAAAGCGTGTCTATAGATACTATCTACTCAGTAGATACATAATGATTCAATTCAATTAAATTTTGCTTGTTTCTCATTGAAGATCCCATTCAATGAATGAATATAAAGCCAAGGGGCGATACGACAACGACAACAAAGTTGTTAAGTCCGACGACAAACGACGAACGTCGAATCACAGTTGCAAACATCAAAACAGAGCTCGCATGTCAATCTACGTACAATGTACAATTTAATTAGGTCCCTTTTGAATAGCAGCTATAAAGTCCACTCACTGCCAATTTCCATTACAAAATATTCTGAGTTAAGTCTCTTTTTGAATATATGTACGTAGAAGTCAAAGCAGAGCCCGGCCATACAACACGAATGGCATTTCGATTAAAAGAGCGTGTATTTTGTTCAACTACTTGATAATTTGTCAGATAAAATCAGTTGCTGCAACAATTAGCACTAATTCCTCCACCATATTCAATCAGATTGAATCTGATTGTAGATACCTTACGTTCGAGCGAGTAAATCTGTTTCAATCATTATGATACGTATAAAGCTTAAGCCTATCCCATTTGATGTACACCGACTAGGCCATCACAATGTCTGTGCAATGTACAGTACATTGTACATCGCATCTATAATAATAATGTTTGCACGTTTGCACGTATCACACACTGAACTAATGGGGTCTCACGGGATATCTGCACGTGATTCTATCATTTCGCACATTTATCATTATAATTAAAGTGTTAAATAATAACAAATTAACCGTTAAGACAGCATCAGCGTGTGGTCAGTTCAGTATATGTAGTAGAGTGGTGGAAGCACAATATATTGCGTGTTTGAAACTAGTTTGTGGACAGAAGCACTCGCAACTCATATTCGCACGTTCGCGTCGCGTCGCGTTCGTCATCGTCGCTCGTTGACGCGTCGCATACTCCACTCACCTATTACCTCACTTTTCACAGTTGGTAATAAATCTAACACCTGATTTGTCAACTTGAACACAAACAACTCGTTCCAGTTCGAGTTCTAGATCTAGTATATGTGCATCCGAATCGGAAACATAATGTTCAGGTTTTCCATCTTTTGCCTAAACCAAATGGAAAATTAGTTTTTTGTTCTGTTCTTAAGTTGTTACAGTCAAACTCAAATAAGTGCTAACCAAGCAATCAAATTCTTAAAGCTTCTTATTGCCTTAATTTTATTGTATGGCAAAAAACTTTAAACGATTTATGGCAACTTTAATCAGTTTTCTAAGTTGAAAAGATAAAATTTCTGATTTTAAACGATCTAAGCATCTTACTTATTCTTAATATTTTACTAACTTTGAAATCACAGAATGATAACTTTGACTTTTGACTGACAGTTTTAAAAGTCAGAAGCTCAGGAGTCATATACATATGTAGACATATGACAGTTCCCAATTGGAAATGTCAAAAACTCAGAAATCATAATGGATTTGTCAAATTACAAATTTCACAGATTAAGGTTTGTTTGATTTTTTATTTCACAAACTGTCAATGCTTAGGCCTGTTCAGATGCTCAAGGAATTTAGCATAATAATAGTTAGAAAATCGATTAAAATTGTTAACTAGAAAATTAAAAGTTGTTTTTCTTTTAAAACTCAGAGTAGAGCGTGAGTACGTCAAGTACGCTCTGGCCAGAGTTTGATCAGAGCCCTCCGAATTATTTATGAAACACAATGAAGAACTGAACTGTCAAAAGTTTTAGTATTTGACATCTGTCCTTTTTCAACTTCCCATAGGAAGTTATTGTAATGGGTCCCATTTTTCTAATTGAAAATTTTGACATTTATCGACGTTTCAAGGTCCCTAGAGTTGAAATAAAAGATTTTTATACAGATAATAAGGCAGAAAGATGCAGAAAGGGCTCTCAAGAAAATTGCGTGGGTGTTTTTTTTACCATAGCAGTTTAAAAAAAAGGTGAAAATTTTGGTTAACCCTAAATATCTCATGAATCAATGACGCTAGAGACTTGAATTAAATTTTATATTATATATTGTAACGTGATACAAAACAAGTATATTTAAAAAAATCCAATTAACGGTTTTTTATAAATCAAAAAAACTGAAAAAAAAAAATTTGTCACCTCGAAAATTTGACGACTAAAATATGATTTCATCTCCAAAACAATTTTGTGCAACGAAGAATAATGTTTTTGACATCTGATAAAATGTTGAGAAAAATCTAATTGACAGGTTTTTTTATAAAAAATAAAAACCCAAAAAAACATTACTCAAAGTTGGTAAAAATTGAATTTCGACTCAAATATCTTTTCAAAAACTTGAGATTAAGGCTTCAAACTTATTTTATCTTATAAGAAATATTGTTTTCAACATTCTGAGAAATGTTGAGAAAAATCGAATTGACAGTTTTTTTTACAAAAAATAAAAACCCAAACAAAAAAAATTTTAAAAGTTGGTAAAAATTGATTTTCGACTCAAATATCTTTTCAAAACTTTGAGATATTGGCTTTAATCTATTTTAGTCTTTCAAAAAATATTGTTGTCAACATTCATTAAAATTTTGAAAAAAATCGACAGTGACAGTGACAGTTTTTTTAAAAGCCGAAAAAAAAAAAATTAACAAAAATTGTTAAAAATTGATTTTTGACTCAAATATCTTTTCATAAATTTGAGATAATGGCTTCTAACTAATAATTACTTATAAGAAATATTATTTTCAACAATAGGAAAAATTTTGAGAAAAATCGAATTGACAGTTTTTTTACAAAAAATAAAAACCTAAAAAAAAGTTATAAACATTGGCTTCAAACTAATTTTATCTTTTAAGAAATATTGTTTTCAACATTCTATAAAATTTTGAGAAAAATTGAATTGACAGTTTTTTTTACAAAAAATAAAAACCTAAAAAAAAACAATACTAAAACTTGGTAAAAATTTACTTTCGACTCAAATAGCTTTTCAAAAATTACAAATATTGGCTTCAAACTTATTTTATTTCACAGAAAATATTGTTTTCGATATTCAGTAATTTTTTTATAAAGGGTGTCCCAAAATTAACGCAAGATTTGAATTTGCCGCCATTTGTGCAGTGAAGTGTTGGCAACCCTGAAAAAAAATCAATTTGACAGCTAACAGTATAGGGTTATTAAAAATGGAGCGTTACACGAGAGAACAACGTGTCTTCATTATTAAAGAATATTTCAAAAATAGTGAAAGCTTGGCGGCTGCAGTTCGAAAATTTCATACAAAATATGGTCGGAATAGTGTTTTAACTTCGTCAACTGTGAAGAGATTAATTGAAAAATTCATGGAGATTGGATCCGTTGGAGACGCCAAACACACTGGTCGTCCAAAAACAAGCCGTTCAAATGTGAATGTCGAAGCAGTGCGTGAGAGTGTTGCTGACAATCCAGGAACCTCAATTCGACGTCGTGGACAAGAATTGCAAATTTCAAGAACCTCTCTACAGCGTATACTCACCAAAGATCTGTGTCTTCATGCTTACAAAATTCAATTAACACAACAATTGAAGCCTAATGACCATGGACAGAGAAGAGAGTTCGTTGAATGGATTATTGAACATCAACAAATGGACCCTGATTTTTCGAGCAAAATCATCCTAAACGATGAAGCACATTTTCATCTTGATGGCTTTGTCAATCGCCAAAATTGCCGCATTTGGGGTTCGGAGAACCCACATGTGATTGTCGAAAAACAAATACATCCACAACGCGTGACTGTATGGTGTGGATTTTGGGCTGGAGGGCTGATTACACAGTTCTTTCTGCCAAAATTGGATGATATTGATGTGTCCAATATGTGGTTTCAACAAGACGGTGCCACATGTCATACAGCCCGTGAAACAATTCAATTACTGCATGAGACATTTCCAGGTCGTGTACTCTCTCGTTTCGGTGATCAAAATTGGCCTCCTAGATCGTGTGATTTAACACCATTAGACTTCTTTTTATGGGGTTATTTGAAATCACAAGTCTATGTCAACAAGCCCACAACCACCCGTGCATTAAAGGAGGAGATTCAACGCTGCATCAACGAAATTCAGCCACATTTATGCAGAATGGTCATGGAAAATTTCAACAAAAGAGTGCGCATGTGCATGCAAAGCCGTGGAGGCCATTTGTCCGATGTGTTATTCCATACATAACCCTATCTTATGTACTTTACGAGTCAATAAAAATATAACTATCAAAAGACTAAAAACGGCGTTTTCCATTTAATTCAAATCTTGCGTTAATTTTGGGACACCCTTTAAAAATCCAACAGTCCGTTTTTTCATAAAAAAATAAAATCTACAAAAAATATTACGCAAATTTGATAAAAATTGATACACATATAGACAAACTTTTAAGCAAGACACTTCGACAGACGGGATGGGAAGTTATCAGTGTGGGTCACATCCCAGCCTCTTTTATATATCTTTTTGTTGACATCTTAGTTCCCTGAGTATAATAAGCCCTTAACTCTTTAAATTGTTAAAGACAACCAAAAACAGTGTTTTAGGGTTAAGTTTGAACACGACAAGGTTTTAAGTTTAAATCAGTTTAGTATCATGCTTTTAGTTTCTGAAACTTCTCATTAGTTATAAGTCTTTATTTGACGTTTTGTGAAGTCTGGGGAAACTATGAATATAGAACTTTCATGGTTTTGAAAAATACGTTATGTGCTGATTTTGAATCAGAACTTCGGTTTAGAAAAAAAAATTCAAAAATACCAGTTTTCAACATTATTTTCATATTATTTGAAACACTCGATGTAATAGCCTTGTTTATAGACGACACACTGATTACTTACAAAAACAAAAATTACTTTCAATTGTTTTGCCTCTTTCTGTTAAATACCGTTTTAGTATAAATGGTGCGGCGTTTATTAAAGATTTTTGAAAAACGGGTAAAATCTAAAAACTTGTAAATATTTTTCAAAAAATTGAATAAAATACTGTAAATATTTAAACTGAATATTGAAGAAAGAGCCTATAGACTTGGAAAACCATCACGATTTGTATGAACAATAAAAGTACTTCATGAAATTAGAAAGTTTCAAAACACCATAAATACATATGTAATTTTTCGAATTAAAAAAAGTAAAATCTCAAAAACCTGACTTGGAGTATGATTTTGGAGCCGGTCATCAAAATAAATTCGAAAACTCCAATTTAAGCTTCGTTAGATTCACTTAAAGCTACGACAGCTAAATAAATAAAAATTAGGTGGTGCAACAGTCCATGAAGAACCAGGGCCTAGTGACTTACAACTCTCAACCATTCCTGTGTGCGAGTAATTGCAGGGATGGAGGGGACCTACAGTTTATATGACGAATCCGAACGGCAAATTTGAGAAAGCACTTTTTCATGACAAGAATTACTCTTGTAGAATTTGTCAATTCCTCGCAAGAGGCAGTACCCGTGAAAAAAACTTTAGGTGGCACAGGCAGGGATCGAACCCAAGCCAAGACCTCTCGCATGATAGTCCAACGCACTAACCACCATACCACGGGTACTAGAGAGCTACAGCTACAACAGCTGTGGAGGTTTAAAACCAGTAAAAATATGGTCAAATTTGAAGCAGCTTTCAAATCAGAGATGGAAAATAATGTAAACTTTTCGTAATTAATTTGAACTTTTATTTCAATTACAAGTAATAAGTAATTGATCTTTTCTCCAACACAATTACAAGTAATTGTAATTGTTAAAATATACATTCCAATTACTTGTAATTTTAATTGAAAAAATGTGCTTTATAATTACACGTAATTGAAGATTGTGATGGATTTATATATCTAAGTTCTTGAAGGAAAGTACTTTTTAATAACTGTCAAGTTAATTACTTCCTTTACTATTTATTAATTTTATACAAAACACATAGAAGAACTTATAAAGGGTGACTTTTTAGCTATTATCTTTTTGGCAACACTGGTTTAAACAGCTGACGCACGTTTCGTGTATTGTTTTACCGTCAAACATCTTCAGTTTGGTCTATAATTTAACCATGAATCGTGTTACAAAACGAACGACGCACGCTTGCAAATTATTGAAGTATTATCAAAATGCGTGCTCTGTTAAAAAAGTTCATCGCGCACTTCTTCCATTTTATAGTCAGGTTAATCGACCCACTCAAGCGGCTATTCGGGCTATTGTGACTAAATTTCGCACCAAATTTACATTGTTGGACATTAAACCACCAACACGCTTACGTAGAGTGCGAACTGAAGAAAATATAGCAGCTGTATCGGCCAGTGTTAATGATGACCATCAATTTATCGATTCGTCGCCGTTCACAGCAATTGGGCCTCTGTTACTCAACAATGTGGACAATTTTGCGGAAGGATTTAGATGTGATACCTTTTAAAATACAGCTAGTGCAAGAATTGAAGCCGAACGACCTACTGCAACGTAATTTTACGTTGGTGAATGGGCTCTTGGAAATTTGGCCGAAGATCCACTTTTTTACCGAAAAATTGTGTTCAGCGACGAAGCTCATTTTTTTCTTAATAGGTACGTATGTAAATAAAAAGAATTGTCGATTTCGGAGTGAATATCAGCCAGAAGCATTGCAAGAGCTACTAATGCATCTAGAAAAAGTCACAGTTTGGTGCGGTTTATGGGCTGGTGGCATCATTGGACCGAACTTCTTCAAAGACGATGCAAATCGTAACGTAAGTGTGAATGGTGAGCGCTACCGTGACATGATATCCAACTTTTTTTTGCCCAAAATGCAAAAAATGCAAGAGCTTGACTTGCATGATATCTGGTTTCAACAAGACGGTGCCATATGCCACACAGCATGCGCAACAATGGACTTATTGAGAGGCGAGTTCGGTGAACATTTTATTTCACGTTCGGAACTGGTCAATTGGCCACCTAGATCGTACAAATTTAACGCCTTTAGACTATTTTTTGTGGTGCTATGTTAAAGCTCATGTCTATACAGGCAAGCATGCTTCAATTGACGTATTGGAAGACAACATTGAAGCATTTATACGTGAGTTACCGGCCGAATTGTTGGAAAGAGTATACCAAAATTGGACTAAGCGGATGGACCATTTGAGGCGCAGTCAAGGTCAACATTTGCATGAAACAATCTTAAAACATTAAATTATTTGGACGGTACTATCGATTCAAATAAAGATTTTATGCATTTTTCTGAATTGTATGTGTTTCTTTATGAAAAACTTTCCTATAGCTTTTAAAAAACCAGCCTAGCAAATTATTTTATAATATCGCTTAAATACAACTGACAAAACTAATGTTTAATTATATTTTTGTGTAGTGATTACTGGAAAAACAAATCATTACTTTTGTTTTCAATTATATTTATGTAATTAAATTGCAAGAACTCGACGCTTTTAGAGTACTTGTAATTATTAATTAAAAGTCTTCAATCACATTTAAGATAATTGCTTAACTAACACATACACTTAGAATGAGCCTCTGATCGTAGTTTGACGTTTGCTATAAGCTTACTACTTTCTGAAAATTCTGAAGTATAAAAAAAAGAGTTATTGAAAAAGTGTAAAGAGAATTCAATTCCAAGTAATTGCAATTAAATAACCTTGTAGTCATTTTTCCAAAATCTGTTTCAGATACTTGGTTTCGTCTGTGGTTTGTTCTTTTTGATGAGTTCTAATCGCTCAAGATGACATAAGTATGGCAATGAGTTTGTTACCAAGTTATACTTTGTATGTCTAAAATATTTGTCCTTTTAACAAAACTTGTCTTACACCCCATTAGCCTATTAAATAAAATATGCAAACGACTTAAAACAAGTCTTACGTTTGCTCATCTAATTTAACACCAATTCTTAAATACTCGTAGATGGCGTGGATGGTAGCGTGTCAAGCTTCAATCAAATTTTGTGCCATTTAACTCGTCCGTCGCGTCGTCGGTCGTTGCCGTCACTATATCGCCATCGCCATCTCACATCACCATAATCGTGCTTTCGGTGCTTAGCAATTAGAGGAATTATTAAAATGTATTCTTTTATTTTCAAAACGATTTTATTCATTGCAAATTAAGCAAGTCAAATAAAGGAATGTTACCTGCTGCTGCTGTAGGACTGACTAATGATTGCTTCATTGTTCAAAAATGAATTGTCCCTTAAAAGTGTTGGTGATATATTAGGCTCAGACATGATATAGGTAGATATTTCGAATGCCATAGCCAAAGCCTTTAGGCATCATTTTTTGTTGTTGTTTTTTTTTGTCATATTGTGTTGCAAAACACGGTACCAGGTGCTGCAAAGTGCTTCAGGGTGCGATATATTTTAAAATGATAGCTTTATAGAGGTATCTATAACTTTGGTCTGGCTGTTCTAATGCCGAAAAGTAATTATTGTACCTATGTTATTTTTATTTTGTTTGCAAATATTTATTCGAATCTAGTTTTCTGTTTTGTGTAGGATTGTGTTTTATTTTTAAGACTTTTTTCATAGTTCAAAAACATTAATGAATTAAATTGTTATTTTTGTGTGTTTGTGCTCTACTGATTTATTTGTATTGTTATTTTTAAACATTTTTAATTTTCAATGTTCGACTGAAGGCAAAATGTCTCTGGAAAGATGGAAACAATGTAAAGTATTTCAAACGTAGAAAATATTAAGGTAAATAAATGACTTAGTTTATCATACGGAAATTAAACACCATAGTTTCCAAATTTCTAGACTTCTTCTAGCGGGTAAAAGCTGACCCATTGAATAGCTTCTGCGAAGACGGGAATATCATTCCATGCAATCAATTTGGTTTCAAAAAATGATATTCAACGGAACATGCTTTGTTTCTATTTCAAGACATGGTCATTCAAAATCTTATAAATAAAATGTGCACAGTGAGTCTAGATGTTGATCTTCAAAAAGCCTTTGATTCACTTTGGCATTGGGGACTTGTATAAAAACGTATAAAGCTCAATTTTCCGAATCGGCTCATCAAAATAATTTTCAGTTTATAACAAACAGAAAAAGCTCAACTTTTATTAATTCTGTGCATACTGATTTTTTCAATGTATATATACAGGTGTTCCTCAGGGATCGATATTGGGTCCATCTTTATTCAACATTTATCTCCAAGGCTTTCCTCTTTCAGACTCCTTTTCTAATGAACCTTGCTGATGATATACTATCATATTAGCAACTAATAGTCGACCAATTTTAGCTCCTCCGTTGCCTCCGTTCCGATCTGTTTTAATAAAGCGATTATCTATGCCATTTTCAAGAAGGGGGAGACGAGCGTTGCTGAGAATTATCGGGGCATATCTATCCTAAATACGCTGCGAAAAGTTTTTAGCTCAATTCTCTATGAGAGGCTTATCAGATGGATTGAGTCAACAAACCGCTTAAGTATTTTTCAAGCAGGGTTTCGGTCCGGATTCTCTACTGTGGATCATATCTTCGCGCTGTCTAGTATTGCATCAAAGTATTTGGAGAATTCTAAGAGGCTGTACGTTTGCTTCGTAGATTTTAAAGCGGCCTTTGACAAGCATTGATCTACAAGCTATCATCTATAGGTGTTTCTAGGAAATTTCTTCTATTATACTCCAAATTCCTGGATTCAACAACTGCGGCAGTTTGGAATGGAAGCAATTTATCGGAATGGTTTGAGACGTCTACTGGTGTTCCCCAAGGATGCATTCTTAGCCCAATTTTGTTTGCCCTTTATATCGATGCTGTCACTGACATTCTTCCGGGAGGTGTATTTTTTGCGGGCTCCTTAGTCAAAGTCTTACTGTATGCTGATGACCTGGTGCTATTGGCTGATACACCATGTGCTCTGCAACTGCAAATCAACAGACTTCAAGACTACTGTTCAACTTGGGGCCTAAAAATCAATACAAGTAAAACAAAAGCTATGATTTTTGAATCCAGACACCGAAGAAGGCTACCGGAGGAATCATGGACCATCAACAATGAGCGCATCGAGGTAGTAAAGGAGTTCAAGTACCTGGGAGTGTTGATAACATCTAACCTTAGCTGGAGTAAACATACAAAGGAGAAAGCTAGGGAAGCCAAACTAGCTATAAATCTGATGTGGCCAACGTTTTTCAGCAACAGCAACATTGATGTAGCATCGAAGTACCGAGTGTTCAAAGCAACAGTAAATACTTGTATGTGCTATGGGGTGCAAGCATTTGCGTACGCACAACATGAGGAATTCGAAAGTATCCAGAGGTTCTTTTTCAAACGACTATTCCGATTACCTAACGCAACACCAACGTATGCTTTACATGTGGAGTCAGGTTTAGCACCGATTTACATCCAAAATCTTAAATCGCATGCCAATTATCTGACTACAGTAGTGAAAAGAGAAAACGGACTACATAAGTCAATTGTGTTAAGGCAACTTCGAAGAAACGCAACACCTTTCAAAGAATGGAACCATCTTGCCGCGGCACAAAATGTAACGCTTCCTTTAACTGAAAATAACGTTATTGAATTTACTTGATGACCTGATTGCTAAAACTGATAATGCGATATATTTACAATATCTAGAAAGGGCATCCTCTTCAGAAAGTAGAAACATTTACAGGAACCTGAACCACCAATTGTCATCTGATATGAGTTATTTTTGCAAGGAACTGACTGCAGAAGCTATCGGTATCATCTTTAGGGCTAGAGTCGAAATACTTAATCTAAACTTTTTGCCTTATAGAGACGATTTATCACAAATCTGCACTCTCAGCAATTTAAGAGAACTTGAAGGTACTCATCATTTTATAGCAGTTTGCCCAATATTGCAAGAAATTAGGCGATTATATTTCCATGCCAGTTTTCTGACTTTGAACGAGCTTATTGATATTCTCAACGGATCAATTGGTTGGGTAAATCTCTTTAAATTTTGTAAACATGCGTTGTCATATCGCAATAGTTTTTGAACTTTAAGAAATATTCTCCCAGTTAAAAATAAAAAAAAAAAAAAATAACAAAAATTTGTGTTTCAAATCATGTGAAAATTGTACACCTAGTATTTATGTTTCAAATCATTAAAATTGCATAAAAAGTTTATATCTTTCAAATATTTGTGTTTCAAATCACGTGAAAATTGAATAGTAGATATTTATGTATGTTCCAAGTCATTAAAATTGCTTAGAAGTGTAATATCTTTCAAATTTAAAATATAAAATGTATCTCAACATCATCTATCATTACTTTGATCTGCTATAAACTAATTGTATTGTAACAAAAACTACTCCTTTTTTTAAGATTCGCTTTTTCTTTAACAATTTTCTCTTTAAAAGTCGAATAAGTTGATAAAATATATACAAAATATTTAAAAAACTGTGTATTGAAGATTTAAAAACTTTTATATTTCACTTATACATATGTATTTTAGTTTAAAAAATGTCTATCAGGCAGACGGCAGCTTAGCCATGTCCTTATGTTCTTAGTTTTAATATAATGTAAGACTTATATATTGTAATAAAGAAATTTATCTATCTATCTATCTATCTATTTTAGCTCCTTATAAAATTAAACGCAGGTTGCCACTTATAGAAAACTATTTAAAAAAATGGAGATTAGAAATCAATAAGTGTGGATTGATTTGTTTCAGAAACGCCAGCGGAAACTAACACTATCTTGCAGTTAAAGAAAGCAAGTTCCTAAATCTCAAAATAAATAACGCAGAAATCCCACTACGTCTAGAAATGAAGTACCTAGGAATAAACTTCCAGAGCCGATTTCAATTTAATAAACATGCTAGGACGGTACTAAAAAAAAGCAAAAATGGCTACCGCATTATTAAAAGTATACTGTTTAATTCAACGTTCCTTTAAGCAAAAAATTAAATTCGAATGTACAAGACACTTATTAGACCGATTCTGACATTCAGGTTTTGTTCTTGGCTCACCATATCAACGACACGGTTGGAATACAAATTGAGTTTCTAAGCGAATATTTAACTTAAGCCCTAGATTTTTTTGTAAACAGCGATAAGGCCAACAGTTGGAATTTATCACCTTTCTTAAGGTGTGGGGAATAGGAATTTTTGGATTTTTTTTTTGTCAAATATTACAAAATAAATCGAGATGACAGAAAAGGGATTTAAATATCATTGAGTGCTTATAATAAGTTTTGAAATAATTTATTTTAAAATGGGGAATGGACAGTATTTTTGACATTTAGAAATAGTAGGATTTTTACGATATTTTGATTTCTGGTCAAATATTCCTTCAAAACCGTCAGATAATTTTAAATAGCAAACTAATACATAACGTAAGAAAATCCTACGTATGTACTTATTAAGAGAATTTATTCTCCAAAATGTGTTCAAAATTAACAGTTAATCAGTGAAAAAGTATTTGAGTGAAGAGTCTGTACTTTTTTAGAACAGTTGAAATAAACGCATTTCAAGTCTTGCATAATTTCAAATTAGGAACAATTTTGCAATACCTTTAATACGTAAAATGTTTGTCTTTCAAATTTGTTTGTAACATAATTTTTGAAGTCCAAGGAAATCATTTAATATAAAGCCTAGTACGCTGCTGATGCGAAACGAAATTTTTCGGCGGTCTCCAAGTGCAGAGCGAAATTAAAACGAAAACCACAGCGGAAAAATATTTGTGGAGAGTTCTGTCTGGAAGTTGAATTTCACTGCTTGGCTTCATCACTTCTTGCACATCACCAATAACATCCTGAGTTTCCGATTCAGAAATGCAATGTTGAAACACATTAGACAAATCCATTTTATTTTAAATTTTAAATCAAATATAAATCAAAGTCAAAACACCGAAAGTCACGAGTAAACAATTTTTTTTTCAATACAAAAATTAAACGTCAAAATTTCGCAAGCAATTAATGTGCTGGGCAATTAAATTGAGAACGAAAAGAGTGGAGAATTGTACTAAGAAATCTAGTACAGCTATCCACTAAAATGTCACATTTCGTCGTTCAGCAGCGTACTGAAAAACGAAAAGCACAGCGAAATTTTTCGTTTATGATTTCGTCATGTCATTTTTGTATGGGAATTTTCGTTTCGCATCAGCAGCGTACTAGGCTTAATAAAAAACAACTTTTCGAAAATTCTAGGGTGGCCTACTGCTTAAATTTTGACTTGAAATAATTTTATAGATACTTAAAAAAATTACGTTTTTAAAAGATTTAGAAAATTATTAAATCATCAATTTTTTAAATAACTAACAAATTTATAGGTACTAATTGAACTAAGAGTGGGTTAGAATTTATTTTTCATCTCTAGAATTGGTCTTAAACATTTGATATTATTACAGTTTTTGAACTTATTACATAGACAAAAAATTGTCCTATTGAAAATTGTTGTTCGATAGTCATTTTTAAATTTGAACAAATTGTCATATTGACTATACCAAAATTTTCGATTCTCAATTTCGAATAGTCAATATGACAATACAAGTAGTCAATAAAACTATTTTGGTAGTTAATATGACAATTTGGTTGACATGTTGAAGACCAAAGTTGATTATCAACTATTGTCATTTTGATACATTTTTTTTTGTTCTGTGTACTTCAAATAAAATGCCAAATTTTCAAAAGCCACCGATGGAAAGTTATCAGTGTGAATCGTTTCTCAGCTTTTAATTTTTTTCCAATATGTACAGAAATGACTTAAACAAAGTTCAGTAACTATTTCAAAAATAACTATTGTTTGGGACTTAAATCAAATTTAATTTTAAACAGCAAGTTTTAATACAAAATTTATAAAATTTAATTAATAACTAAATTATCATATTTTTCACTTGGAAGACTAAAAATTGCTAACAAATATTTTTTTTTTTTTTTTTTTTTTTTTTTTTATATTGTACGCGCACTCAAGGGGATATGAATACCCTTATAATGATTATACACGGTGCGAGTAATTAGGAAGGAAGGATAGGATTTGAAAGGAGATACCGATGCACATTGGTTTTGAATGCCTGCACATTGTAATGAGTGGGAAATATTGAGTCTGGTAAAGCATTCCACATTCGTGTAGTGCGACTAAAAAAAGAATCTCTGTACTTAATAGTACGTCCGAAATTGGGCTCAAGGGTAAACTGATGGGTATTCCTAAAAGAACGAGTATTTCGGTTGAATCGTTTGAGGGGAGGAATGCAGCTGGCTATTTCATTAGAGCATATTGCTTATGGAAGTAGCGATAAAATAATGAGAGACATGAAACCTTGCGACGGTGCTCGAGAGATGCAAAAGTTTCAGTTAGACAACGGTCACCTATCATTTTTTGAGTTCTCTTTTGAATTCTGTCCAAGAGACTCAAGTGGGTTATAGGAGCACCTGCCCAAATATGGGAATTGTACTCAAGTTTTGGACGAATATAGGCTTTATAAATTATAGCCAGATCAGAAGGGGTAAAAAACTTCTTGCATCGTCGGAGAAAACCTAAACACTTAGCAGCATTTTTGGCGATGTCAAATATGTGATCACTCCACAACAAGTGGTTTGTAATGCACATACCAAGGACTGATAGCTGTTCAGTCTCCTCAATGCAAGTACCACTCATGGATAGTGGCATTGGGGGAGGGTTACGCTTTTGTGACAGTAGACAGCATTGAGTTTTCGAAGCATTAAATTCTACACGGTTTTTGATTCCCCATTGTACAATGCTGTCGAGATCAGAATTTAATGAGCTTATCATACGCTGCCGTTGAAGTTCCACATCCGAAGGACAAGGATGAGAATCTAAAAACGAATATGAAAAGCTGAGGGTACTGTCATCCGCGAAACAATTTAGTGGGTTAGAAGTTTCAGACAAAAGATCATTTATAAAAATAAGGAACAGCGTCGGAGACAAAACGGAGCTCTGGGGCACACCAGCGTTTATTTTGTGAATATCAGATTTGAACCCGTCCAATACTACTTGAATTGAACGGTCCGAAAGGTAATTTCTAACCCAACGAAGAAGGGATTCATCAATACCAAATGCACGCATTTTCGATAAGAGAGCTTGATGCCAAACTCTATCAAATGCTTTTGAAATATCAAGTGCAATAATCTTACTTTCTCCAAAACGATGTAAAGATTTGTTCCACTGTTCGGTGAGATAAACCATGAGATCACCAGTGGACCTATTGCAACGAAAGCCATACTGCCGGTCATTAAGAAGCTTCCGTTCTTCAAGATATTTCTTAAACTGAAAATTGATCAGCGTTTCCATGACTTTGGAAAGAAGGGAAGTAAGTGCAATTGGACGATAGTTAGATGGTGAGGAGGATTCGCCTTTTTTAGGGACAGGCTGGACAAATGCAGTTTTCCATCCACTCGGAAAGAGACCTGTAGAATAGGACAGATGGAAAAGCTTACGCAGTGGTTTTGCCAACGTTGAAGAACACCTCTTCAGAACAATAGCGGAGATACTATCCGGGCCAGCGGATTTGTGAATGTCAAGATTTTTAAGTACTCTAGTAACTGAACGAGTGCGAAAGAAGATTCGTCCCATAGAATCGTTTACGCTTTCCTGTAGGCGGAGTCATGTCACTCACTGGCAGCATCGAATTAACAGCAAACTGTGCTGCAAGCAAATTGGCTTTATCAATCGAGCTTACATAGGGAGTGTCATTGAAAACGAGCGTATGAACTGACGATGACGTAGTGTTACGCACAGTTTTTACAAATGACCAGAAATGTTTACTACCACTGGGACATTGTAGTATTTTTTGCCGTAATTTATGGTCATGCAAAAATTTAATGCGTCGTATATGTCCGTTACAGGTCTTTCTAGCTTGTTTGAACTTATTCCGGTTTTCCTCAGTTGGGTTGGCTTTGTAATTCCGGAAACTTACATTTTTAGTCCTAATAACCTCTTTACAGCTCGAATCAAACCATGAGTTTTCTTTGGGTTTGATAGATTTTACCCTATTCGGGATAAAATTTCTCATTCCACAAAGAATAAAGTTTGTAATCATATCTGTACTGGAATCCACGTCACTATCGAGGAAGCATAGTGACCAGTTAAAGTTCCTGAAGAATTCATTGAGACCGTCCCAGTTGCCTTTATCATATTGCCAAACGGTTCTCGTAGGGGTTTTAACTTTAACTGGCGTTTTCTGTCATGAGAAATTTGCAGATATGACACAATGGTCTGATGTGCCTAGAGGCGATAATACACTGACAGTATATTTATTAGGATCAGAAGTAAGAAACAAGTCTAGAGTGTTGGCGGATTGACCTGCAACGTCAGGAATCCGAGTTGGCTCGTCAACTAACTGAGTCAGGTGGTTTAACTCAGCAAAAATCTCGACATACCTTCCTTCGGATGTTGTCTGACCCGAATAGCGCAGCCACGAAGAATTGTGTACATTGAAATCGCCCGTAACAACGATCTCACTGTGCGGAAAATGGGATACAATTCTCTGGATAGAGTCGGACAGCGCATCGAATTCGTTTGAAGTCGAATTACTATCCAAACTTGGGCTGCGATAAATGAAGCAAGTATGAATGATGCGCCTTTGAACAGTAAATTTGAACCATATATAGTTAAAATTTGTATTAATACATTGGCCATACTGTGGCAGAAGCTGGTAGGCAACATCATTACGGACGTAAACGGCTAGACCATGGTGAGAAAAGAATAATGGCACTAAGCTATAACCATGAAGGTTAAACTCCGTATGATCGGTGTTTTCTCCAAGCTGGGTTTAACTTAGTGTCAGAACAGCTGGCCTGTTTAGAGCAGTATGGACGTATACAGAACACAATTTTTTTCTTAGCCCCCGAATGTTGCTATATTCGACACAAAACTTACCACCCATCACAATACACAAAAACACAAAAAAAAACCAAAGCAAGACAGTTAACTATGCAGAAAATTTTGTTTGATTACAAAAAAACTTAAACCTTAATGGTAATCACACTGATCCGCTCCTGTACATCAACAAAAAATTTAACCGCAATTTATCTTGCATTACTTACATAGTCTTTTGCTATACTGCGTGATTTAGCAGACAGTGCGCGCAGCAGCTATGCAAGTAATTGTGAGAGAAGTTAGAATGGGGAGAGCGGGGAAGGCGGGGAGCACATTGGGAACTCGCTGTGTTGTTTTATTTTTAATTATATGGGTAGTGGGTACACAGTTGATATTTTGTTTCTATTGTTAGGTAGGTATTAATTTGAAGATTATTTTTGATTGCACTATTTTTTTTTGGTTGGTATTTTTTTGGTTGCACTCGCGGCACGTTAGTTATTGATATTTATTTTTTTTTAATTTAATTTTTTTTTTTGGTAACTGCTATGGAACTGAGTTAATTAAAAGGGGTAAACAACACGGAGAAACAATGGACCACTATTCCACGCATGCGCTCACGACGAGGTGCAGTCGGCAACCCCAGTATCAGTGTTCAACTGAAGACAAATATATACAATAATAAAAAACAACTGAAATAATACAACATTTTTTCATCAAAATAACATTTTGATACAAATTTAGTCGACAGTATAAAATAGTATAGTACTAAAAGTTGTGAATACAATCAAAAATTCTAAGTTAAGACCTTAAAGAATTCTTCTCGAATATCAACAGAAACACTTTTAATTTCAAATTTTTGACTGCAACAGTCCGTTGAGAACTAGGGCCTAGTGACTATTATTATTTCTGTAGGCGAGTAATGTTTTCAGAGATGGAGGGGGCCTACAATTTTAAGCCAAATTCGAACGGTTAATTTGACAAGAATTATTATTGGAGGACTTGTCAACTCCTCGCAAGAGACAATACCCGTGCAAAAAATAACTTAGATGGCACAGGTAGAATTTGAACCCTACACGGAGAAAAATCAGCCACTTTAAAATAAGGTGATGGTAATCTTAATACCAATCTACTTAACACAACTGGACTTCATATCGAAACAAATGGATTCCGTTTAAACGCTCTTAGATTCAATTAAGTTCATCATTTCATTCTCAAGAGAATTTTCTGCTAAAACAAACCATACTTTTTCCGCTTAAAATTAACTGACTTCTCAATAATTCTATGTGTTAACTTATTGATTCAATAAAATTTTCTTGAAAAGGTGCATCATTTTAAATTAAATTGAACATCTCCTTAAACAAAAGTCGCCACTTATACATACATGCAGTGATAAAAACGTTCCATGCTACCGTGCAAGGATTTTTGCAACAACAAAAAAAAACAATTCCAATCAACCCATCTACCTAGAATTTAAGAAGGGAATCATTTTAAACTAAGGTGAACATCTTAAAACAGAATTTTTTGTTGCTTTTGGTTTTGTCTTTGCAACAGTGTGCATGTTCATGTGTATGTAGGTACGGTAGACAAACTAACGGATTTTTCATTAAATGAAGTGGTGACTCTCTATTTTAAGCAGATGTCCACATTAATTTAAGTTGTGACTCCTTTTTTTATAAGACAATTTCATTGTTTTTGTTAGTTTTGTTGCATCTTATACTCGTTCGGAAAACGCATTGTGTTTTTATTCTTTTTTCAGTGCAGTAGGTACAGTTAGTTGACCGCGCTATAATTTGTTGAAGTTTTATTAAATAACTTACATAAGTGACTAAAAATGTCGGAAAACAATGAAGAAAATATGATATATCAATTTGTTTATACAACTGGCGATAGTGCAATCGAAGGCCTTCTTTCTGAATGGGGTCTATGTGAAAATTCGATTGCACTGCTTCATGCGCAGGGAGTCGATCAAAATATACTCTGCAAAATGGAGCGTCATGATATTGAAGTACTTTTTTCAAAGGTGAATTTAGATTTTCGGGTATATATATTTTAATTAAAGACGGATTGTTAAATTGGCGCATTTCACAGGTAAGTATTAAAAGTTTCCATTTTATCAATACTTTTTTTTATAAAAATAGCTTTACTTTCTGAGGGGGGTGGTGGTGCGATCTAACAAAAATATTATTTTTTTATTCGAAACGTTTTATTCATTTTTGACAATATTTTTGTTTTTATCTGGTTTTAAGGGCAAACCGTTGTCAGGACCAAGTTTAGTTGATCGAGACACACTCTCAATGTCCAAATCTGTTACAAGTTGGCTGGATAATTTAAACCAGTCTTCATCACCCTTAACTTCTTCTTCTGAAACACTGAATCTCATAGATGTACTGAATATCGAAAGTGTGTTACAAAAAACGATAAAGGGGCAGATCATCATTGAGTTTTACAAGAAAAATAACATCTTGGATAATAAATGTCAAAAGGACTTGGTCCAATGCATAGTAGACGAGTGCCTAAACAAGAGAGTTGTCTTAAATTACAAATTAATGCAACAAATTTCAGAAAGTATTGTTAGACTTTTTCCAACGGAGAAAAAGGTATGTATGATTTTTTACTTGCGATAAACAACGTACTTTAGAGGGCAAGTTTTGGATTCGTAAAAAAGCGATCCAGTCATGCCTATTTTTTTTAAATGTCTTAAAAAATCATATTGATTTAAACAAACAATTGTTAGGAGACATATTATATGCCAAGGAAGCAAGGCTCAAAAAATCCAACTGGAAAACTTCATTCCAAGTGGGCGAATAGTAAAATTCGCATTAAGTTTGTGAAGAGAACTAAGCCGAGCAGTACTGCGTCCACATCCCACAAAGAAGGCCATACTTCCGACTCCGATAAAGACAATTGTGATGAAGACGGTATTTTTCTTAAATTATTATATGTAAGTGTTCCAACTATATACTTATTTAATTTCATATTTATTTATAGATGAGTTAGACCAATGTATTGTCTGGTTAGCGAATCATGTTGCTCCATGGGAAACTGTCCTTGACAACTGGAAGAGGACAAGCAACCTTCGCATTAAATCTCTGAAGAATAATGACAAATCATTAGGCGAATTGCTTAAGGATTGGCCGCGTTACAACGATGAATTAGGATATTCGTTGGTATGTTGATATTCTGTTTTTTTCTTGTGTATACTAGAGCACAATAACAATGATTTATAAGTAATGATTCTAATCCAACATTTCTTGTTCTAACATTTCTGTCTTAGGCATTATTTATTCAATCTCCATTAATTTTAAACTCATCATTAAAAAAAAGAGAATTTTTTGAAATGTTCATACAGATTTGAATAATTTCCAATTTAAATTTAATGAAAACTGAATAAATTAGGACTTATACAATTAAAAAAAATTATATTTAAAAGTTTTTTTTTCATTAATTTTCATTAACAATAATGTTGACAATTAATGTTTGTTCATACATATATATCCACATTGAACCTAGCTAAATTCCAAGTTTTGTTTCACGTTCTTACAGATTGATATAGATTTTGACCAAATATATCCCAACAAGTCAAATTGTTTGTTATCACAATATCACATTTTTGTTGAAAAAATTGAAAAGTTATACGCTTTGGAACTTAATGACAAACACAGCAAACAGCTTCTTGAAAAAATAAAAAACGAAAATGTTAACAAAGGTAATACCTATTCAAAAATATTAAATATTTTTTATTCTAAAACTTTTTTATTATTTACTATATACTTTTTATTTTAGATTCAAAAGACTGCGTAATAGCACTTTTACTACACGCTGTGCTTAAACCACATAGAATTAAATCAGGAGTAAAGCCTACAATTGAAGACGCTCAAAGTGATTTCATTTTACATGTTCTCAATATTAATGATGTCGTTCCAAAATTGAACACTTTAAGGGATGAACATTTAAAAAACAAATCAACAGTTCAACCAAGGATAATCGCGGTAGGTCTTGATTTGACTCAACTCACCGATTTTTTTGTTTATTGTGATGGTATTAAGTACAAACCAGCTACATTTATCAAATGTATTGATATAGTTATAAAGTTAACGTACGTATTCGATTTAAAGTTTTCGGCCACAAGCAAGTTAGTCTGGCTTTTTTTTGAGCAATATTTTTTTGATTTGTCTTCCGAACAGTTTTCTGAAATTGCAAATCTCATTAACCGCATTAAAAATCAAAAATAAAAATGTGTGGCAGACTAACTTGTTTCATGTGCGAAAACGTATTTTCCACTGCACAACAAATTATAAACCATTTAAAAATATTTCATGGAGTACCTGCGATTTTTACATTTAAATGTAAACAAAATGACTGCAAACAAAAATTTAATAATATTTATGGTTTTAAAAAACATTTAATTAAACACTTGACTAAAAGAACTATTAATAAAGTTGAATTGTTAAGCATAGAAAACAACAATACTGAACTAGAAATTTTAAGTGAAAATGTTGATTTAGTTAGTAAGGAAAATATTTGTTTGCACAATAATTCAGCAGATAAACTCCCCGATGAATTAAGAGCCAATTGGTTGTATGATTTAAAAAAAAAATCAATGAAATTGTTACTTTATTTACATTGGAGTTACACTCACATTCAAGTTTTTCAAGAAAAGTTGTTAATGAAATACAAACTGCTATAGCAATTCACATAACAACGCCAATTTCTGAATTAATCCGTGATTTTTTATGTCAACCTTCTGAATTTATTGTTTCAAATTCAAATGAAGTACTAGAATGTATAAGTAATCCTTTTGACCTCATTAAAACAGAATATACATTTTTAAAACATTTAGAAAAGTTAGGGCTTTACAAGGAACCAATACAATTTACAATATCAAATCAATTATCTGAAAGAGTTTTAAATAGAAATCCTACAATTAATGCTTCAAAAGTTGAAAGTAGTTTCCTTAGTCTCATTTTTCAATTTACCAAATATTTTGAATGTCCTTCGATACTCAAACTAACTTTGGCCAATATGGAAAATATAAAAACTTGTAATAAACTTAATAACATTTTGAATGGCCAGTATTGGAGTAAACACTCATTTGGTTCGAAAATAGTTATACCATTTTTTATTTATTTTGATGCTTTCGAAGTCAATGATCCGTTAGGCTCAAAATCAGGCCATCATTCCGTTTGTGGCATATACTATAGTTTCCCAACTATACCAGTTCACCAACTTTCTAAATTGAGTAACATTTTCGTTGCAGGGTTTATAAAGAAAAAAGATATCGATAATTTTGGATACAATCGTTCGCTCGTACCTTTAATTGATGAAATTAAGTCACTTGAAAACGAAGGTATAACTCTGCAGGCAGAGGATGGCGAAGTTAAGGTTTTTTTCAAAATGGCACAAATATTAGGCGACAATCTTGGTTTGAATGAAGTATTGGGTTACACCAAATCGTTTAATTCCAATCATTTTTGCAGAATTTGTTGTAGAAATAAGTTGCAAAGTCAATCCGACGTAATTGAACACTCAGATCAATTAAGAAACAGATCTAATTATACAACAGATGTTTCTAAAAACGACACGAAAATGACTGGTATAATTGATATATCTATTTTCAATGAGTTAAGTGATTTTCACGTTACAGATAATATAACTTGTGACATGATGCACGATATTTTCTGTGGAGTTTGTAAATATGATTTATCTAAAATTTTGAATTATTTCATATACATACAAAAATTATTTTCAATCGAGACATTTAACTCGAGAAAACAGTTGTTTAAATATGGCGAAACTGAAATGAAAAATTTGAGCCTTAGAATTGAAAAACACCATATCCAAAATGTTTCTTTTAAAATGACTGCGAAGGAAATGAAAACATTCATACATTTTTTGCCACTCATAATAGGTGACCTTATCAAGGAAGATGATGAAGTATATTGCTTTTTAAAACTTTTGATTAATCTTATAGACATTTTACTAACTTCTTGTTTTGATGAAAATAAGATCAACGAATTAAAAGCTCTTATAAAAGCCCACAACGAACAATTCCAAATCCTTTTTAACGAAAATCTTAAGCCCAAATTTCATAATTTGGTACACTACCCTCGAGTCATTCGGTTTTTAGGACCAATTAAGTATATGTCCTGTTTTAGATATGAAGCAGTGCATCAGATTTATAAAAAGTATGCTCGCAATATAACAAGTAGACTTAATATACCAATAACTTTATCTAAGAAAGCAGCTTTGAAATTTGCTGCACTTAAGATGTCAAACTCTTTTTTTTCAAAAGAATTAAACGCTTCAAAGCCTATCAGGTTTAATATTAATGATCAAGACTATTTTTCAAATTTGATTTGTTACGATTGCGACATATCAGATTTGCCAATGGAACAATCAAATCAGGTTGTTTTCAAAGGCATTACTTATAAACCTGGTTTTATTTTAACAAAATGCTTGAGGTCATCAAATTTTGTTTATGAAATTGAAAATCTTTTACCAAAAAGTGAAGAACTTTTTTTAATTTGTAAAAGATGGAAAATAATTAAATATCTCAATCATTATTTGTCCTTTGAAGTAGGGGATTTAGATGAAAATTATTGTGCAATCAATCTCAAAAATGTGGATGGACCACCTATTCATTTTTATTTTTTAAATAACGGGCTCAAAGTTGTTCGCCCTAAGCTTTATTTTTAAGAAAATGTAAAATATTCTGTAGAACTGTACTGTAATAAATAAACACTTTAAACTATAAAATTACTTTTTATTTTTTGGAAATTTTGCAGCTTATGAACAATATATTTACAAATGACTTGTTTGTATTTTAAGATTATTAAGTTCACAAAAGCTTAATTTTCTTAGAAGATTTGCTGCTGTGATCTTTTAATTTAAACTCCAAACTTTAAATGGTTAAAAAAAACAACATCTTACTTTAAGAAGAATGAACTTGAAATTAAGGAAAACTTCATTTAATTTTTTCCTAGGAGAAGTCTAAAAAGAAACAGATTTTCTGGTAAAATATATTCGTAAACGTGTGATACCAAAGTGCGAAAAATCTTAGTTTTAATTGAACGCACTTAAAATTAAGATATGCTTCACTTAATATCAACTTTCAAAAAGTCTTAAAAAAATGTGATTAGAATAAAATCAATCGGAAAACGGCTTGTTTTAACGTGGAAGATACATTATTTGTATGCAAATGCATTTCAAAATAAGATGTTTTCGACTTGATAAAATACTCAAAAGAGAATGATTTTCTTATAAAACTAAACGGATTCACCTTAAATATAACTTTACCGAAATCAAGGTGATTTGTCCAATTACTTTAAGCCGAAAGTCCGCTTGGCAAAAAACCATGCAGAAATCCACTTAATTTAATTCAGATTCCAATTGTTTTTAGCAAGTCTTTTTTCTCCGTGTAGACTGCATACTTTTAGAAGTTCTTTAAGTGACAGTTCGACTTACTAAGAAAAGTTTTCCGGTACAAGTTCTGCACGGGGGCAATTATCAGTACAAAATCTTTTTTATTCAAAAATTTAAATGGTATATATGTCAGTGTATACATACATTCTCCCTGTGTCTATAAATCGATGTTTTTGACAGACTCCTATCATGTTAAACATCCCTCAGTAAAAAAGAAAATAAATCACAAGAAAAAACGATTGGATTTATCTACTGATGCGTAGGATAACGAATAAATTTTATTCGAATTATGTGGCGGCATGTTCATTTTATTCTGTTCCCTCAGATTGTACTCTTACGTACATTAGATTTTATACAGAAGAACAACGCACGCCTATGAAGCGTGTAACAACTTCATTAAAGCATCATCTATCATTCATCGCAACAATACTTCAGCGAATTGCTTTTTTTGGGTTTGTGTTATAATCTCCTTGCAATCTGCGGATAAACAAGGTCAAAAACGGTCATCATCTATTGTACCCTCAACATTAAAAAAATAAATACTGAAATAAACATCCCTTCTTCAAAAAAAAACATAAGTTACAAAAAATAAACTCACAAACCGAAACGCGTAAGATAGTTTTGCTTTTTGTCATTTCTCCCAACAACATGGAAAAGTGTCATCCATGCATGATGAATTCCTTTGTATGATCATAAAGTTGCATCTGCTGCAAACGCATCATATTGTCACCCAACACGCAGCCAACAACTACAACAACAGCAAAAAAGAACGAAATAATGAAAGTTGATGGAAAGGAACATTATTGTTTTTTTTTTGGGTTTCAGAAAAATGATAGAATAAAGGTAGTTTCGAAAGTGTGTCATTTTTGGTGGAGTGAATTAAAATTTCAGAATTCAAGTTCTACTTTTCGAATTTCAAGCCACAATTTTGTCAGCTTAATTTGAAATTAAAATTAAAATCGCTAATGGCTTTATTTTCACCAAGTCCACTGAGTCCACCGATTCCACCGAATCTACCAAGTCCACTTTCGTCCTTAATCCACTGGGGTTTTTGATATATTCTTCCTGCTTATGTGTTATCTAAAACGCAGTCGTCCAGCTTCCGGTAATTGGGGACTAACATACCCCTAACCATACCAATACCCATAGTCCTTTATATCCAACACAGGATGTGTAACAATATACTCCTCGTGTATCCTTCGTATATACACCACAAGTTGTAGGGATGTGGTTTAGCAGACAGTTGAAAATTAATTCGTTTTGCTGGACCGACGCGACGACCGGAGAAGCGTGTGGCCTTTTATCTTTTCGGAAATGCTATATCTACAAAGATTTGGATATAATGTATAATTTAGGTATACAGCATCCACGTGTCGCGGTCTTCTTTACCCTTAAGCCCTATAATATATTATCATTGTACATTGTTAGTTATATAGGCAGGTATGGTATACATTATGTTAGTAACTCAGAAGGGGACCATTATTTTATGCACATTTGTGTTTCATTGTTTATTTTTAGATGTAGATTTTGTAGGTACGTACCTTCCCATACCTAAAATGCGCTGCTTCCATGTCACAAAGAATTGGTCCCCTAATTGAGTTTGTAATATAAATTAAACAATTAAACGAAATATTCATTGAAGTTTGAAGTTATTGTTTCAATTTCCTTTCTGTTGTTGTGTCCTTGAATTGTTTGTTGTTATTTGTAATTAACATGAAGATTGCCAGGAGAAAAAGGCAATTGTGATGAATTTTGTAAAAGGTGTTTTTTTAAAGGTGTTGAACTTTCAAATGGAACACAACAAAGAAGATTTTGCAAATTGACATT
Organism: Eupeodes latifasciatus; assembly: GCA_920104205.1. Classification (NCBI taxonomy): domain Eukaryota; kingdom Metazoa; phylum Arthropoda; class Insecta; order Diptera; family Syrphidae; genus Eupeodes; species Eupeodes latifasciatus. The sequence continues at coordinate 153,428,415 of OV049925.1, forward strand.
AAAGTTACTTAATACAAAAGATCAATAAATAATATGATATGACCGCTCGGAATGGATCGGACGTAGTCTAATCTGAAGGTCCAATTTGCGATGACTTTTTCCAACATTTGTGGCCGTATATCGGTACTAACGCTGTTAATGTTGTCCTCAAAGTGGTCCATCGTTTGGGGCACGAGTCTGTAACGTGAAAATTTGCGGTTACAAAACGTTTCGTTCAATTAAATCATTTGTGGCAATTTTCTGAGAATTTTCTTAGACGGATTGACTATGCATTCTCATCCAGAAATCAAATAAGCTTTACATTTCTTTCCATCCTTTTTGAATTGTGCGATAGAAAATTCTTGAGAAATCGAATTATACAAAATTCTGTTCTCGGATTTCTGACACAAAAGTCAGAAATTTTATTTATGTTTGTATAGTTCTGAGGGACCGGAAATCTCCGAAATCCAAAAAATATAAAGTGGCCAACTAAATAACTTGACAGCTGTGAAAATATGTAGTTGCCAGTTAAAATAGTGTTATCAACTTAAACTTCTATACCTACCTATGGCAAAGCAGCTGAACGGAAAAAAGTTTTTAATCCATTTTAGTATAGGTTCTGATCAGCTGGCAGATCACTTTCAGAGTTTGTTGAATCCAACAGAAGGGAAACTTGTTTTTCAATATGCTACAACTATATTGTACAATGTCATGGAAACAGGAATGATACCACTAGAATTCAAGGAGTCCATCATTTTCATCCAGTTCTTCAACAAACCTGTTTCCGAAATGACGGAGTCGGCTGGTTTGGAGGTTCGAACAGTCGCAGAGCAGGTGTTTAATGGTTTCCATTTCCTCTTCATCCTGACATCTCCTACAAAAATCGGGTGCAAATGCCCCTATCCTGTTAGCCATTGTGCCAAATGAACTGTTAGTACACCTATCAAGATTTTAATGTTCTTTTTACTCAGCGATAGAATATACCGAGTTTGCTTTTAATTTGTGTTAGGCCATAAACTTCTAGAGATTACGCAATCGTCCCTGGATTTCCAGGAGATATTGATTTCCTCTTTTAGTTTAAGGTCTATCTGGCTCTTGAGTACCCCAATCGGGACGAGTGGTCCCCTAACTGAGTGGTCACTACTACTTGTGTCTGCTTCTGATCCTTAGTGTGGCATATTTTGTTTAATTCCTTCCTACAGTTTAAAACTGCTTTTGATCTTATGGTCTCACTGGCTAAGGCTTTGATAGCAGCCTGGCTGTCCACGAAAAAAGTAATCTCCGAAGAGCTTAGCTTTTCGTGATGTGCCAATTCAGCTCAGAAACTATATGGAGATATAATTGCTAAGGTATGGAATGGAGAAGAGTTGTCGAGAGGGTTTAAAACACAATCGGGAGTCAGACAAGGCTGTAAATTGAGTCCGTGTCTGTTCGCCTTGTTTATTGAAGATCTTACAGACCTCTTACCAGGTGGCATAAACTTCGCCGGACAAATAATAAAAGCATTGCTGTTTGCGGACGACATTGTTCTTTTGGCAGCATCACCTGAATCATTACAGTTAATGATAAACCGCCTGTCCCTGTATCAATTTTGTCAGCTTTGGAGTTTGATGGTGAATCTTAATAAGTCCAAAATTTTGATTTTTAAACGAGGAGGAGGCCGCATTTTGGAGAAAGAAAAATGGTTCTATAATGGAGAGGTCATTGAAGTTGTCACGGAATTCAAATACCTTGGAGTTCACTTAACGAAAAGTTTGAGCAAATGCAATTAGTGCAGCTTGGAAAAGATGTTTTTCTACCAAAGTATAGCACATAGCAGCTCTACTATCAACTAAATCACAACTTGAAACAGAGGAATTATTTTATTGACGATAATAGCATTGTCGAAATTTCAATGATGGTTAAATTGAGAGTTAAAGTTATGCAGCTGAATTTTGTACCTCATAGAGATGACTTACCAATTATATGCTCATTGTGCAATATAAAGGAAAGGGAGGATGTTTTACACTTTGTTGGAAGATGTCCAGTTCTTAAAGAAATAAGAAGGAATACTTTTGGTAGCGAAATTAATACTGACGCAAAATCAAGTTATACTCTTGCTTAACAATATGGAAGTTAAAAAATTATATCAATTCTGCAGGCTAGCTCTTCTCTATAGAAGTAGAATTATAAATGAAAGTTTTTAAATATATTATTGAGCTTATTATTTGTTGATGATTTGTGAACTAGGCAGACGGCAGTAAAGCCATGCTTTTTGTTTTTGTTTGTAAACTTTATAAAAAAAATCAAAGTTATCAAAATAAAAAGCAATCTAAATCTAATCTAAAAAAAATCTAAATCTAATCTATACCTACCTATGAATAAACACCCTTTAAAATTTTGTTTTGCAAATTCGTCATGGGAAGGAATTATCCTCTTTCCAGTTTTTCTTTTTAACGAAATAATCCCACAAAGGCGTCTAGAGCAAAACTTATTTCTGCGAAAGTATTTATAGCGAGTTGATTTCTTCATCTTTTTTTAGCAGATTGTCCCAGCTTAAAGTGGCTTCATCCTCTTAATCTCTTTTAAGTTTTATCTTATTTTTTTTTTTTTTTAAAGATGAGATGAGTAATTTTTCTAATCCATCCACAAATTCAGCTTCATTAATAACAACGAGTCTTCTATAATTTCTTTTTTTTCTCTCCTATAATTTATTAGCTGAGATCTGACTCTTCTCTGATATGACTGATGGTATATTTCTGAAAAAGACTTGACCTTTAAAGAATTTTTGAATCTTATCCATTATGAGATGTTGATGTATTATCATAATGCATTAAATGGGATTATCAGTAGCATTCTGTAATGATCATATTTTTAATTCTATGAGATTATAACTTTATAAGTTTCATGGCATATGAACAGTTTTGTTTTTGGCTTTAATTGGAGTGTGATAATTGTGGAATTCGAAAGTGATTGCAATAATATAATAATGGCATTGCGTGATTAGTATAAAAATACAGTTGAAAAATTAATTAGTAATTACGTTAATAGTTACTGATGTAATTGAGTAAAGTTTTGTGCAAGCTGAATTGTTAAGAAATCTTTTTAAAGCATGGAAGAAGTTATAAAGTGCAAGGTGATGGTGATTAATAATGAAAAATAAAAATAATGCTTGTACTGAGTGTTTTTTATAAGCTTAAGAAGTTTTAATACAAGATGGAAATATCGTTTCAATTAATTTTCAATCATTAAAATCTGTTGGATAATTAAATGTCAAAAATGTGTGTAATAATCATTTAATTTAAGAGCGTCTTACGAAGGGATTCATTTTTTTTCGAAGCAAATGTTCATAGTTTGGAAGCGTTGTTCTGGAGTTAAACGATGAATTGCCAAACTTTACTGAACAGTTTGAATTTTCTCAACTGTCAAGCCAAAGGTAGCAATCATTGAATTTCTCATGCAGCTTAAAAAACACCCTATGCATAGTTAAACTCGTTTAGCGGATGCAAATACTAAACAACAATAATAATTAGAGAAATACAATACCTTTTATTTTTGATGACTAAGACGTAAAATTTAAACAATTTAAATTTTAAAAACCATTAATAAGTTACTTCTAAAAAAGATGATTTTGCTAATTTTTATTGACCCTTATTTTGACATTCTCTTTCGTTCGAAAGTTATTCGAATTCGTATGATACGTATTTTAACTTTCAAACGATTCGAAAGTTCATTTGAATTCGAAACTAAATCAAACTTTGACTTTCTAATCATTCGAAACAAATGTCATTTATTAAGCGTTCACATCTTGATGAGAGAATTAAAAGAAAAACATGTAAGTTCTGTTTTTTTTCCGAAAAATAAAGAAAATGGAATACATTTTTATGAAAATCTGTTGATGTTTTTATTAAAGGTCACAGTCAAACTCAAATTGGACATCTAGAGAACAAAAGAAAGATCTTATAAAATTAATGGAAGAAAAATTGTTTCAATGAAATTGAAAGTTTGTGGAACAATTTTAAATTTTGTTACTTTGGTCACACTAAATAAGATCGAAACTTCAAATAGCTGACTTCGAATTCGAGTTCATCCCGGTTCATTAAATATATTCATTCAACAATGAACATTATTCGTTAGAATGTCAAAATACAGAAATTTAATTCTAATGAATAGATCTATTCTAACGAATTGGCTATTCATTAGAATGTCAGAATAAGCGTGATTGATTTTAGCATATCAATTTATTTCTTAACACTTTCCTTAAGTTTAAACTGCGCAAAATTTATTCTCTAACTATTTGTGATGTGTCAAATAATCCAAATGACTTCTAAATTTCTGACATTTCTCCAGATGTAGGTTTGTTTGACTTTTTCACGAGCTGTCACTTTTTAGGTCTGTTCTCTAAATTTAGGTTTTTTTTTGATTTTTTCACGAACTGTCACTTTTTAGATGTGTTCAGATGTACATTTTACAGTTTTTAGCAAAGGCTTTTAAGCAAAAATACTCCATTTAACAAGATGGGAATCTCAGACTAACATTTCGGTTTGCCTACAAGCTAACTGTAGACTAAATGTGAGAAAGTGTGCGTGAAATGATGCAAAAACCAAACACATTCTCACATTTAGTCTTCAGGCCCATGAAAATGCTTCATTTTAGTCCTCAGGCACATCTAAATGCTTCATTTTGGCCTTCGTTCAAAAACGAATCAATCCTAACCAACAGAATCTGAAGTGCTGACATAGTCTTAAATTGGAAGATTTTTATAGCTTTTTAATTTCAATCCAAATAAATGTTGTTAATGTATATTAAATAAAATAAAATTGACCAAATACATATTTAATGATTTATTAGTGCTGTTTTTTGTTTACTTAAATTATTTGTGAAACAACAAAACAGACATTTTTTCAGCTGTAGTTTGCTGAGAGCATTTTTTTGGCGACACGTTAGAAGTTCAGGTGGAAACAATAGGCGGGTGCCTCCGTATTTTGTTGTACAGACAATGCTACGAGAAGCATACTTGTGAAGTTCCATTGCCAACTTTAGCTAGTTCAGATTCCTCAATTAGATTAGTATTTTCATCATTTAAGCAGTTCGGTAGTTGCAAGACCAAATTTTAGTTTTGTTTGTTGCAGAAATATTCCTGAAAATTTCTTTTTAAGGGACTATGTTAGAGTTAGAATTTTGTTTGTAGTTAGATTTTGGAATAGAGATTTGAGTGAACCATGTTTTAAAAATAAGTGGCTTTGTGCAAAGCATCTTTAAGGAATAGAAATAGGCAATATGGTTACACACAATACCAACTAAATGAGTGCAATAAATAGATTTAAGTTATTTTTTTTTTATTCCAGTTTGGGAAACCGAACACCCAATAGAAAAAAACGGTATACGCGCCAAAATCCATACTTCTTGACTAAATAATGTTATCTTCTATGTTTACGCATAAAATCTTTGTATATAGAGTGGAATATATATACAAAGATAAAATTACGAATTTTGTAGCATATGAAAATTTCTAGACATTTTACAATGTGAACAATTAAATATGCTATGAAATAATTGGCTGCTATTAATGCTAATTTTTTTTTCTAAAAAGTTGATGAAGGTTAGCTGAAGCGGAAATTTCTTTAATGAACATACCTAAAATATTATTGGCTTTCTCAAAAATATTTTTCTACACTAACCTCTGCTCTTTTTTTAAATTTAATACTTATTAATCAAAATGGAATTGAAAAATAGTTGCAAGCTTAAATCATTAAAAACAAACTATAAATATACTTGGATTAATTAATACATTAGGAATGATGTTGCTTATCAATTTTTGCCACAATTTGGTCTCTGCACCAATTCTTTTTTCAATTTTATGTGGTTTAAATTTTGCGTGAATAAGCAAATCATTCATTATTGCTTCCTTTATCGAAGCTTCAATCTAGACAGAGTGTCAACTTCTCGTGAATTTGATGCTTTGTCTGATTCCATCCAAACAATTGTTTCGTCCTATCCTCGCACTGAAATCGTTGTTACGGGCGATTTCAATGTACACAATTCTTCATGGCTTTAACATTCGGGCCAGGCAACACAAGAAGGAGTGTGTGCTAAGATCTTCGCTGAGCTAAACCACCTAACTCAGTAGGTCAACGAGCCCACTCGAATATCGGACGTGTTAGGTCGAGCAGAAAACACTCTTGACTTGTTTCTTACCTCTGACCCTGGTGAGTACACTATTAGTGTTCTATCTCCTCTAGGCACATCTGACCATTGTGTCATATCAGCAAATTTCTCGTGTAAAAACTCTCCAGTTATAGAAAGAGCTCCTAAGAGAACCGTTTGGCAATACGAGAAAGCCAACTGGGACGGTCTCAATAATTATTTTAGGATCTTTAACTGGTCACTATGCTTCCTCGATAGTGACGTTGATGCCAGCGCTGATATGATCACAAGTTTGATTCTCCTGGGAATGAGAACTTTTATCCCGAATAGGGTTAAAATCATCAGACCTAAGGAAAACGAATGGTTCGATGCTAGCTGTAAAGAGGTTATTAGGGTCAAGAAGGTAAGTTTCCATTATTTTAAAGCCAATCCAACTGAGGAAAACCGGAATAAGTTCAAGAAAGCCAGGAAGGCCTGCAACGCCCATATTCGACGGACCAAATTTTTACATGACCAAAAATTACGGCAAAAAATACTGCAATGTCCCAAAGGCAGTCAAAATTTTTGGTCATTTGTAAAACATATGAGGAATTCTTCCTCTTCCTAGGTTCCTACGCTCGTTGTCAATGACACTCCTCTTGTTAGCTCTTTAGAGTAAGCTAATCTCTTTGCTAGGCAGTTCGCCGCCAATTCAACGCTGCCAGTGAGTGTTATGACTCCGCCTGTACTTGAGCGAGTTAGTGATGGGGCAAATCTTTTTTCGCACTCGTATTGTAGCGAGAGTCCTAAAAGATCTTAACACACACGAATCCGCTGGTCCGGATGGTATCCCCGCTATTGTTTTGAAGAGGTGTTCTTCAACGCTGGCAAAACCACTGCGTAAGCTTTTTCATCTGTCCTACTCCTCAGGTCTCGTTCCGAGCAGATGGAAAACCGCATTTGTCCAGCCTATTCCAAAAAAGGCGAATCTTCCTCACCGTCTAATTACCGACCGATTGCACTTACGTCCCTTCTTTCCAAGGTCATGAAAACGCTGATTAATTACCAGCTCAAGAAATATCTCGAAGATCGAAAGCTTCTTAATGACCGGCAATACGGCTTTCGTAGCAATAGGTCCACTGGTGATCTCATGGTTCATCTCACCGAACAGTGGAGCAAATCTTTACATTGCTTTGGAGAAAGTAAGATTATTGCACTTGATATTTCAAAAGCATTTGATAGGGTTTGGCATTAGGCTCTCTTATCGAAAATGCGTGCTTTCGGTTTTCATGAATCCCTGCTTCATTGGATTAGTAATTACCTTTCGGATCGTTCGATACAAGAAGTATTGGATGGATTGAAGTCTGAAAACCATAAAATAAATGCTGGTGTGCCCCAGGACTCTGTTCTATCTCCAACACTCTTTCTTATTTTTATTAATGATCTCCTGTCTGCAACTTCTAATCCAATACATTGTTTCGCTGACGATAGTACTCTTAGCTTCTCATATTCGTTTTCAGATTCACATCCCTCTTCTTCGGATGTGGTACTGCAACGAGAAAATATGATAAGCTCATTAAATTCCGACCTAAACAGCATTGTACAATAGGGAATAAGAAACCGCGTGGAATTTAATGCTTCGAAAACCCAATGCTGTCTTGTATCGTTAAAGCGAGATATACCCCCTTGCCATTATCCATAGATGGCACTTGCATCGAGGAAACTGAACATCTCGATATTCTCGGTATGTGTATCACCAACCACCTTTTGTGGAACGATCACATACGCGATGTCGCCAAAAATGCCGCAAGATGATAGGTTTTCTAAGGCGATGCAAGAAGTTTTTTTCCCCCCTGATCTGGCTGTTATCGACAAGACTTATATTATACGTCCAAAGCTTTAGTATAACTCCCATATCTGGGCTGGTGCTCCTGCAACTTACTTAAGCCTCTTGGACAGTATTGAACGTAGAGCATTTAGATTGATTGGTGATATTGCCATCATAAGATCATTTACATCGCTTGAACATCGTCGAAATGTCTCTTGGTTCACCCTCTTTTACCGTTATTTTAATGGTTTATGCTCTAGAGAAATAGCCATTTGCATTCCTCCCCTTAAACAGTTCAATCGTAATACTCGCGCTTCTAGGAATGCTCATCAATATACCCTCGAGCCCAACTTCGGTCGTACTGTCAAGTACAGAGATTTGTTTTTTAGCCGTACTATGCGAATGTGGAATGCCTTGCCACACTCTTGTCTTGTCTTTGTGAAAAGAAAAACCTGAAAAAAAAGTTATTAACCTCCCCATTTTGTTTTTGCTTTGCAAATTGCCGCTAGCCCACGGCATCGTTCTTTTTTGTTTGTTTTCACATCTATTCATGGACTAATTGTCAAAATTACAAATACAACAATGTAAACAAACGGGTTTTGGAAAGTTAAACGTACGAAACATTCCGATCTTTTTAAATGGAGTATTTTTGGTTTTAAGTATTAAAATTCGTCCATTAAATATTATTGCTATTTTAAAGAACACGTTGCATTTTTTAATTAAAACTTTTAGAACTAATGAATAATTATTATTCCTTCGTTCAAAAATACGCATCGCATTTAAAATACAAAAACCCTTTTTATACAAACAATATAAAATGTTAATGCAAAATTTATTTAGTATATTAAATCTAAAACGTACAAAATTTATGACCGAGTTGTGTGAAAGACCATAAAACAAAATACATTAATTTAGTATTTATTCCATTTATTTTTTGAGTTTGAAAACAGAACAAAAAAAAAATAGAAAAATAAAAACTGTGTTACAAAATAAATGTTTCGCAAAATCAACTATAAAAATGACTCCTTAGTCCTTTGGCGGCTCGGCTGTGACAAGCGAGGCGCCTGTCTGGGATTGAAGATACTAAAACTTTTATCGTCTTGTTTGTTCCAAGTGATGTCACTTTTCTTGAATGTATCATCCTTTAATGAAATAATTTAACTAAAATAGAGTAGTTAATCTAGATTGTCAACAAAAGTTGTCAGAATGAAAGTTATAATAACACAAGTTACACAAACATTTATATGGAGCAGAAGGAAATAAACTCGCTTGAAAATATGTACTGTACATGGAAGTAATGGAGTGTTATAGAAGATCAGAAGTGGGATTCGTTTGGATGGCATGGTAAAAACTTAATGAATTGTTACGAGAATAAATTGGTATTAGTCATATTTGATATTTTATTCAGGATTTTTTGTTTACCTTTTCTTGAAATGTATGATAAATAATCTTTAAGAGAGCTGGTAGTTCATAAGACCATCTAAAACCAAGTTCCTGGGAGAATTAAGGGCATGATTTTTGGAACAGTGAAATAGGGAAAGCCTTAACTCCGGGAAAAGGTTATTTTGTAATCAGGTAAAGAAAATCTTTGGGGAGAGAAAAGGGGTGTTCTAGGGCGGAGTGATTTTAGGAATTTTTTTATTTTTTTAAATTGACCGCTAGGGGTCGCGCAGTGCGAGAGAAAAATTTTGTTTTCGATTTTTTTTGTTTTTTTTTTTTTCAGTGTATCCGTCGCTCTATAACTTAGGTATTTATCAATATGAACAAATTGAAGAAGGTTCTATTCATTGTTTAAAACCTCTTCGTCTTTTTATCGTTCAATTCAGGTTTTCAACGTTGGAAAACCATCAAAAAAGCAATAAATTTTAGTTCATACACAAAATTTTAATGAGGTTTTTTTAGATACATTTTTTGAAGGCTATTTTCAATTTAATAATACGATTTTTTTCTGAACTGACGTTCAGAAAATTCAAAACTATTTCAAACGCAAAAGAACGCTCCTTCCTGGAAGATCAAAGATCTCAAAGAAAAATGGCTATTGGTAAATCTCTCCCGAATCTCTCTCCCGTTGCGAAGGTCGCAGACAGATTTAAGATATTTGATAGGGCAACAGCAACTATTGTTACAGCTGTCTTAACGGATTATGGAGTTATTAATAATATGGATCGGTCAAACATTGTTGATAGAAGCAAAATATGGGGGGAGAGATCCAAACAAAGAATGGAAGTGGATCAGAGTTCTAACCGGCATCCCGTGGGCATTTACTTCGACGGTCGCAAGGACATGACAAAAACAGCCAAAGGCAATGTGGTTGAAGAGCATATTGTGTTGATTGGAGAACCTGATAGCCAATACCTAGGTCATATCACATCACACAACGGGAAAGCAGAGACAATTACCAATGAGATACTAAACTTCTTGGAAAAATCGTGCATATCAGTTAATAGTCTCAAACTTATTGGATGCGACGGTACCAATGTTAATACCGGGGTAACAGGTGGAATCATTCGGAAAATTAAGACGAAAATTCAGCGACATTTGCAATGGTCTATTTGTTTACTTCATGCCAACGAGTTGAGTTACCTTTAAGACACTTGTTTGAGAAACTATGGTAAAACAACTGGGCCCAGCGCATACGCCGGAGAAATTGGAAATTTGACTTAAAGAACTGTCAAAATTTAGGCGTCGTTTAGTATCAAGCAGTTCGAATAAATTTACCGGAAATACCATTGGCAAACCAATCACCGGACAAGCCATTGAAGCAAATAGTTGAGTATATTGCTAAAGTGTACGCAGTAATGTGGTTTGACATAAAATCTCAACCTTCTTTCGTGTATGGTGCGAAACATTTTTTCAAATCTTTAAAGTTGACAAGGTATTTGCCAAATGATTTGAAAGAAATCGTAGATGGTGTTTTCGCACGGAATGGATATTTTGGACACTGCGAAAACATTTTAGTAGCTATGTTGTTCGATGACCGCAAAAATATTCGAGAGCTAGGTCTTCGCCGCGTACTTAAAGCTAGAGCAGCAGTCAACAGCAACACCAGTGAAGAATTTGTCCGAAAGTTTCAGCTCCTAAACTTTCAATTCGAAGCAGGTGAATATTTCGAGTTAATAGATTGGTGGAAAACTAAAAATCACCGTTTAACTGAACCTCCAGTACTAAAAGATTTTACCGAAGAAGAACTTTGGGATATTGTGGGACAAAAAGAAACTACTAAATCTAACTTTTAAAAAAAGTTTCCTTGTCACAGCCTAGCAGTTGAAAGAGCAGTTAAGCTGGTGACTGAAGCTTCCTAAACTGTTTGTGGAGTTAAGAACAGGGATGGAGTTATTAAAAATACTTTAATTTCACGAAAAGAACTTCCAAATGTAGAAACAAAAAAAAACTATATTAAATAAAACTTAAAAAAAAAATACAAATTAAAAATACATCAATTGTACTTGGTTTTCTTATTTATTATTGTTAAAACAAATCTAGAATTTAAAAAAATACGTGTTCTACCACGTATGGTTTTGTTTTTTCTCTCATTGAAGTGCGCGCCCCCTAGTGGACATTTAAAAAAGTAAAAAGTGCTCTTAAAAACAATTAAATGACCTAAAGGAAGTTATAAAGAAGTATAAAATATATTTAATTTTTTTTTAAATTGCGATGCGCGACCCCTAGCGGTCATATTTTAAAAATTAAAAAAAATCTTAAAAATATTAAAAAGACTTGACACAACTTTTGCGCGGCGTATGTTTTTGATATTCCCATTTAATTTTTTCCCCATACATCAGCGCTCCGGCCTCCTATTCCTATTTCTAAAATAATGCAGGGGTAAAGTTAAAATAAAAGGTTTCACTTTTACAGGTCCTGTTGCGAAATAAATAAAATGCACGACTTGTTCAAACGAACTTGCTCCTGTATCCAAACAGCCTATCTTATTTTCAAAAATGTAAATTCTAACTAATAGATCCAACTATAAGATCCAACAACTATAAGATCCAACTCCAAAGCATTCTGGTTGTTCCTTAATAGTAAAAGAAAAACGATAGGTTATCCAAAAAATATGATTTATGAAGGAGCTGTATCGAAAATTGAGGATGATATTTGTGATATGTTCAGTTCTTTTTTTCAGTCAAATTTTGTAGAAGACTTAGACGCTTCAAGCCTTAATGGTAATATTTATAGGGGAAATAATATAACAAATCTTGGTTATGTGATTCTAACTGTGGATGAAGTAAGGGCTGAGTTGTTGAGTTTGGATTCAAACCTTGCTTGTAGTCCTGACAACATTCCATCCATATTTTTCAAAAATTGTTCTGAGTTTATGGCAATAGCACTTACTTCAATCTTCAACTTATCTTTACAAACTGGGGAAATTCTGGATTCATGGAAAGTATCCTTAATAACCCCAATATTCAAATCAGGTTCAAGACAAAACATTTCTAACTATCGTCCTGTATCTAAATTGCCATTGATTCCGAAAATTTTCGAAGCAATTGTAAAACGAAGAATTTATAATGAAGTGAAGAACTACATTTGTGAACCCCAACATGGGTTTTTTACCGGTCGATCTACCACTACTAATTTAACTTTATTTTCTAATTTCTTAAGAACTGAATTAGAGGATGGTTGTCAGGTAGATGTTATATTTATACTGACTTTGCAAAGGCCTTTGACAGGGTTCAACATCAAATACTTATAAGAAAATTACAGTTAATGGGGTTTCACTCTTCTTTGCTCATGTGGTTGTCCAGTTATTTGACTGGACGAAGGTAATTTGTACGTATTGGGAACAAAATGTCAAAGGTTATCTTTAACCGATCTGGAGTTCCTCAGGGAAGTCATTTGGGACCTATACTTTTTCTGCTTTCCATAAATGATTTTCCTTTGTATATTATGAATTCAAAATGTCTGCTTTATGCTGATGACTTCAAGATTTTTAAGTCTTTGAAAAGTATAGAGGACTGCAGTCTTCTTCAAGAGGATCTTAATAATGTTGTTAATTGGTGTGCTATTAATAGATTGCACTTTAATATTTCTAAATGTAATGTTCTCTCGTTTTTCATGCTTCGTCATCCTTTTTTATTTAATTATTCTATCTCAAACTCAGATCTAGTTAGAGTCAATTTTAAAATGGACTTAGGCGTAATTTTTGATCAGAAACTTAGTTTTGTACCGCATTATGATTATTTAATCTCGAAACCAATGCCATGTTGGGATTCCTAAGAAGAAACTCTCAAGTTTTTTCCGATCCTCACGTTTTGAAATCTATGTATACATCGTTAGTAAGATCTGTTTTGGAGTATTGTTCTGTTATATGGGATCCATATTATGTTTGTTATAGTAATAGAATTGAAAACATTCAGAAAAGATTTACACGTTATGCTATCGGAAAGCTGGATTGGGATTTTGCTCCTTCTTATAAAGACCGATGTAATCTTCTCGGGCTAATGAATCTTCAATCTAGAAGAAAATATTTTTTAATACTGTTTGCTAAAGATGTTATTATGAACCACATTGTATGTCCTCCTATTCTTTCTCTTTTTAATATTTATGCACCTGAAAGATCTATAAGATCTAGAGATTGTTTTTTATATTGAGTATCATAGAACAAACTATGCCCGTAATGATACTATAGTCAAATCTTGTACTGCGTTCAACTCCATTTCCAATGTAATCGACTTAAGTCAAGTGAGATCAATTTTTAAACAAAATGTTCTATACGTTATATATATTGGTGCTTTGCATCTTGGAAACTAAGCTTTAATTTAAGTTGTACATATTATTACATTATATAATTTATTTTATCATTATTATAATATTTATTGTGAATGTTAGTCTGATAGATGTAAGTCGACAAATGAAATAAATAAATAAAAAAAAAAAAAATGTGTCTTTGATGGTAGCCGTTGAAAAATAAGAAAATTGTATTAAATTGAATGTGATAAAAATTCATAAATTATAAAGCCAAACATTACAAACGAATAAAGGCTTCAAATAATCAGCAAAAACCCGTTTCATATTTTGTGAGTGTCTGCAGGATCCCGGATGCACTTCAAAATTTAATTTCAAAAATATATAATTGATTATTATTACTTTAAAGACAGGACATCTGTTTTTTGCAAACTCATTTCCTAGGGTAGGGCGTAACTGATAAAAAGGTAAAGGTTTCCTATATATTTATATGACATGAGGTTTGTGTTTTGTATACATATTTTGAAAAACCAATATTATTATAAATTTTGCAAAATTTTACGCTCTGCATACATAATTTGCAATTTCGTTTCCCATTTGAAATTTTCGGTCATGGTGGATTTCAATTCAAACTAAATTATAGAAATAATGTGCATAGGTTTATACCTTCGTTTCATCATACATAACTATTCTGATAGCCTTTATGTGTGTTTTGTGTATTATTGGTTTGGGATTAATAATTTGAGAATGGCAATTATGTGATACCCTTTTGGGTTTCAATTTACTTTTAAATAAGAGAGTGTACAAGCACATAACTCGTACGTATGAATATTCAGATCTGTAGAAGATAGGGGTACCTAACCTAACCTATGCCTTTCCTATGCTATAATATACACACTTTACGTCTAGGTATACAAAGTGTGCCATAGTCGATTAGCTATTAGGGTAGTCCCAATCACGCATTTCGAAACACTCCCAGGAGGATCTTTGTTTCTATGTTTCTAGTATATATAGCATCACGATTCGACAACGAGTGTAGTGTACTATTTTATGGAATGAGGCGGGTGTTTGAAATGGCACATGCTAATGAACCATAATGGTATGATTATACACGCATGATGATTATAAATGGGATTGTTAGATGAAAAGCAATGATGTCTGCCTGGCCTGCACACCAAATCGCACTCAATTAATTTTGAACATTTCGCACTGAAAGTACCTCGATTATTTAATTTTTTTCGATTGCCTAAGGCTGCAAACATAGCTGTTCAAATATTGCACAGCAAATGTTTTTCAAAAAATGTATGGATTTTGGGAATGAAAATTGTTTGTTTTTTTTGACCTCAATTAGTAAGATAACTCATTTTGAAATTTGTTCCAAGCTTTAAAAACAGCAATATAATAAGAATATTTAAAAAGAGGCTGGGATGCGACCCACACTGATAACTTCCCATCCCGTCTATCGATTTGTCTTGCTCAAAAGTTTGTCTAAATGTATCAATTCTTGCCAAATTCGCGTTCTATTTTTTGTAGATTTTATTTTTTTTATGAAAAAAACGGACTGTTGGATTTTTATAAAAAAATTACTGAATATAAAAAACAATATTTTCTGTGAAATAAAATAGGTTTGAAGCCAATATTTTTAATTTTTGAAAAGCTATTTGAGCCGAAAATCAATTTTTACCAACTTTTATTAATTTTTTTGTTTAGGTTTTTATTTTTTGTAAAAAAACTGTCAATTCGATTTTTCTCAAAATTTTTCCTAATGTTGAAAACAATATTTCTTATAAGTTAAAATTAGTTAGAAGCCATAATCTCAAATTTTTGAAAAGATATTTAAGTCGAAAATCAATTTTTACCAACTTTTGTTAATTTTTTTTTTCGGTTTTTAATTTTTTGTAAAAAAACTGTCAATTCTATTTTTTTCAAAATTTTACTGAATGTTGAAAACAATATTTTTTGAAAGATAAAAGTAGTTTAAAGCCAATATCTCAAAGTCTTGAGAAGATATTTGAGTCAAAACTCAATTTTTACCAACTTTTTTTTTATTTTTTTTAGGTTATTATTTTTTGTAAAAAAACTGTCAATTCGATTTTTCTCAAAATTTTATCAGATGTCAAAAACATTATTCATCGTTGCACAAAATTGTTTTGGAGATGAAATCATATTTTAGTCGTAAAATTTTCGAAGTGACAAATTTTTTTTTTCAGTTTTTTTGATTTATAAAAAAAACCGTTAATTGGATTTTTTTCCAAAAATATACTTCTTTTGTATCACGTTACAATATATAATATAAAATTTAATTCAAGTCTCTAGCGTCATTGGTTCATGAGATATTTAGGGTTAACCAAAATTTTCACCTTTTTTTTAAACTGCTATGGTAAAAAAACCACCCACGCAATTTTCTTGAGAGCCCTTTCTGCATCTTTCTGCCTTATTATCTGTATAACAAAATTTATTTGAAGTCGATATCTCTTCTGGTTCTTGAGCTATGGACGACGAAAAAAACGTCGCGAGCGTACGGACGTACGGACGTACAGACGTACGGACGTACGGACGTACGTACACACGCACGCACAGACATCTTTCTAAAAATCTTTTATTTCGACTCTAGGGACCTTGAAACGTCGAGAAATCTCAAAATTTTCAATTTGACAAATCGGACCCATTACAATAACTTCCTATGGGAAGTTAAAAATTCTTTCTAAAGTCTCCTTGAATATTTTTCATTCGCTCTCATTTTGTGTATAAGGTTAATGTCCAACTGCAATTCAACATTGAAACAGTTTAACATAGAACCACGACTGCATTAAGAAAAAGAAGCTCATCCCATTTCATCTTTTTTTTACGACTTTTTTAACATCAACTGAACTGATATCCTACAAGTGTACCTATCAACTTACACTCCAAGTCAGCTGAATATGTCCATAATTGTTTTTTTAACTGATGTTTAAAATTTTGTGTTGACAAAATAAGTGACTTTTTGCTGTGACATAAATCAACAGTTTTCTTCTTGACGAATGGGTTTGATAATAATAAAATAAAAAAGAGGCTGGGATGCGACCCACACTGATAACTTCCCATCCCGTCTATCGATTTGTCTTGCTTAAAAGTTTGTCTAAATGTATCAATTCTTGCCAAATTTGCGTTCTATTTTTTGTAGATTTTATTTTTTTTATGAAAAAACGGACTGTTGGATTTTTATAAAAAAAATTACTGAATATAAAAAACAATATTTTCTGTGAAATAAAATAAGTTTGAAGCCAATATTTTTAATTTTTGAAAAGCTATTTGAGCCGAAAATCAATTTTTACCAACTTTTATTAATTTTTTTGTTTAGGTTTTTATTTTTTGTAAAAAAACTGTCAATTCGATTTTTCTCAAAATTTTTCTTAATGTTGAAAACAATATTTCTTATAAGTTAAAATTAGTTAGAAGCCATAATCTCAAATTTTTGAAAAGATATTTAAGTCGAAAATCAATTTTTACGAACTTTTGTTAAATTTTTTTTTCGGTTTTTAATTGTTTGTAAAAAAACTGTCAATTCTATTTTTTTCAAAATTTTACTGAATGTTGAAAACAACATTTTTTGAAAGATAAAAGTAGTTTAAAGCCAATATCTCAAAGTCTTGAAAAGATATTTGAGTCAAAACTCAATTTTTACCAACTTTTTTTTAATTTTTTTTAGGTTATTATTTTTTGTAAAAAAACTGTCAATTCGATTTTTCTCAAAATTTTATCAGATGTCAAAAACATTATTCTTCGTTGCACAAAATTGTTTTGGAAATGAAATCATATTTTAGTCGTAAAATTTTCGAAGTGACAATTTTTTTTTTTTTCAGTTTTTTTGATTTATAAAAAAAAACGTTAATTGAATTTTTTTCCAAAAATATAATTGTTTTGTATCACGTTACAATATATAACATACAATTTAATTCAAGTCTCTAGCGTCATTGGTTCATGAGATATTTAGGGTTAACCAAAATTTTCACCTTTTTTTTAAACTGCTATGGTAAAAAAACCACCCACGCAAATTTCTTGAGAGCCCTTTCTGCATCTTTCTGCCTTATTATCTGTATAACAAAATTTATTTGAAGTCGATATCTCTTCTGGTTCTTGAGCTATGGACGACGAAAAAAACGTCGCGAACGTACGGACGTACGGACGTACAGACGTACGGACGTACGTACACACGCACGCACAGACATCTTTCTAAAAATCTTTTATTTCGACTCTAGGGACCTTGAAACGTCGAGAAATGTCAAAATTTTCAATTTGTCAAATCGGACCCATTACAATAACTTCCTATGGGAAGTTAATAAATAAAAATAAAAAAATACAAATATTTGATTGATTAAATTATACTATTTTCTAAGACTTTTGACAGCAAAAATGACAGGTGAAATCGAATAAGCAATTTTGGAGATTATTGGCAAATTACAATTTTGACGTTTCATAAGAAAAAAAAAAACAGTGGTCTGTTCTTTTTCTCACTAAAGTTAACTATAATGTTATGTCAAAAAATTGTTCAATTGTCAGTGTTATGAACTATTTGTTGAAATTTGTAAAAACCATTTAGAGCGATTGTTGTTAGAAATTGTTGATCTGTCAAAACTTCTAATATCAAAAATAAAAAAAAAATATTTTAATAACTTTAAATCGCAAAATGAATAACAAGATAAAGATTGAGATGTATGTAACGTACATATTTGACACTTCAACAATAAGTTCTTTAACTTATGACGTAATGAAGTTGTATTGTTACAAACTGTATAGATTTTGATGTTTAGGAACGACAATAGTCAGAAAAAAAACCGGATACACGAAAGTGTAAAAATGAGTTTAAGCGAGAAAGAAAGCCATAATAAGTTTCTTCAAAAAAAGTTTCATAGAGTGGTTTACATTCTTGAACATTCAAATATGTTTGACAAATGCCCAAAGAGTGAAATTTGATGGTATTAGGAGTGATATAAAGACATTCGATTTGGGAGTTCCACAAGGTTCGGTTTTAGGACCAATACTTTTTTTGGTGTACATTAATTCTTTATTCAGTTTGCCTTTTAAGGGTTCTCTGACAGCCTTTGCAGATGATGTTGGTTTTTCGTATGGTACAGATAGTTGTCTGAATCTTATATCTGATATAAATTGGGATCTCAGCTTGTTAAGAATCTGGTTTGCAGAGCACAAGTTGATAATTAGTTCTAAAACCAAGATAATGTTTTTCAGTTTGTCTGGCCAAAAGATTGTTGATGCTGATCTCTTTTTCCATGCTACTGAGTGTCCAAAATTCAAGCTTTTTAACTGCACCTATAATCCTATGGTTACTTCCATAACATTTACGGATTCCATGAGCTGTACTGATAAATGCTTTAAATTAGAAATAGTTAATGAATTCAAGTATTTGGGATTAATAATTGATTCTAGAATGAGTTTTTATAACCACACAGAGAATCTTAGACAATATTTTCGGTGCACTCTTAGAAACTTCTTCTTTTTGCGTAAAGTTTGCTCTTCCAAACTGCTACTTAAAATTTATTATGGCATTTTTCATTCGAAACTAGAATATGGAATTTCTTGTTGGGGAGGTTCATATTATAACAAAATACAACCTTTATTAGTTTTGCAAAAAAGTGTTCTGAAGAAAATATGTGGTAAGCCTCGCCTGTACCCTAGTTTTCCGCTATTTAGAGATTTGAAAATTTTTTCAGTGAAACATATGTATTGTTATAAAGTTCTAAAAATTTTCTTTAAGAGATCAGGTAATCTTAATTTTAGAATAATTGATAATTATAGTTTACGTGGAAATTTTTTAAACCAAGTTTCTATACCGGTATATCGAACAACCGCATTTAGAAATTTTTATAAGGTTTCCTCATGTCGGATATTTAATAGACTCCCCCATTCTATCAGGATGCAAACTTCTCATTTGTTATTTATGAAACAAGTTAAATATTGGCTCCTTAGTCTTGATAATGAAAATATTGAATTTTTTGTAAATGGTTCTACCTGATGTTTTCTTGAAATTTTTAACTTCAATTTAATTTAATTTCTGTATGCATAACATAAATTTATGATATTTTAACTTTCTTTTTTAATTTTTAATTAATAAATGTAAATTTTTTCTTAGAGTGGCAATAACTCTATTTTTTATAAAAATATTTTCGTCACTTATTTCTTTTCTTTCTTATTGTATTTATTTGGATTTTAAGAAATAAAACGTTTAATCTAATCTAATCTAAAAATGCGGTTTGATTAAATCGAATTTAAAAATTTGAACTGATCACCTTTCACCAAATGGACTGTCAGTTACGTATGCTTGATGGAAATTAAAATATTTGCTGTCTAAACAAGCATTTTGAAGAATATGAAACACATTTTTTTAACAAAACTAAAAAAAAAAATAAATTTTAAAGAAAGACACAAGACCAAAAATAGGATTATTAAAGGATTGAGATTTAAATTTTGTGCGAAATTAGAAAATAGAAAATAATTAAATTTTTCATCTTTAAATTTTTTTAAGTTTTATAAATTTAAGATCTCCCATGGATACAATCGAGCAAATTGACCATAAAGTGGAACAATTTATTGCTGATGTGCAACAGGCCGCTGAAGAAAGTACTCCTACATTTTCTAATAGAAGACAAAATGAAATAAAATATCCCTTAGAGATAAGAGAGTTGATAATAGAGAAAAGAAGAGTTCGAAGAAAATGGCAAAATACTAGATTTCGAGATGATAAAACAACGTTTAACCGTATAAGCAACAATCTTAAAAAACAGATTTACAAATTCAAAATGATTCACTCAGTACATTCCTAAGGAATTTAAAGACCGCAGTTACAAAACTCATCCTTGAAATCTCAAGATGGGAAATGGATCGGTAACCCGAAAGAAAATGCTAACCTTTTCGCTGAACATCTTGCGAATGTTTTTAAGCCATACTCATCAAACGCGGCTGAAAATAGCTTACAGTTTGTTGATAAGATAGATGAAAGTGAAATACCAATTGTAAGACTTAAAGAAATAAAAAGTATGTGTTTATTTACATCAACTATCAAATAAAAAATCACCATGTTACGATCTAATTACTGCTCAGGTTATGAAAGAAATGCCATTGAAAGCCTTCATAAAACTCCAATATATAATAAATGCATGCCTTAAGCACCGGTATGTCCCGCACCATTGGAAAATTGCTGAAGTAATTGTCATACCAAAGCAAGGAAAACCACCTACAGAAGTGACGTCTTACAGACCAATATCGCTTAAACCAATTATGGCAAAAGTTTTTGAAAAACTGCTTCTGAAGAGACTTAGCAAAATCATAGAAGAAAGAAGGTTAATCCCAAACCATCAGTTTGGCTTTAGAATAAAAAATTCCACGATAGACCAAGTTCATAGAATATCGGATGTAATAGAAAAAGCATTAGAAGAAAAACAAGTATGTTCAGCTATTTTCTTAGATGTTGCTCAAGCTTTTGACAAGGTTTGGCATGAGGGACTTGAGTACAAACTGCAAAGGGATCTTCCCAGGCAGTACTTTGAAATATTAAAATCGTACGATCAAGAATACTCGGAATTGAAGAAAATAGAAGCCGGTGTACCACAAGGAAGTGTCCTAGGTCCTACCCTGTATTTACTTTACACAAGGGATATTCCAGTTGGTAATTACACCATAATGGCTACTTTTGCAGATGATACCGCAATTTTGGTACCCGACAAATGTGTCTCTAAGGCAGCAGTAAAACTACAAAATGCCGTCGACACAGTGAGAGCTTGGACCGAAAAATGGCGTATTAAACTCAACGAAACAAAATCTTCACATATAAACTTTACAAATAAAAAGATAAACAATATTCCAATATTCATTAATAATCAAGCTGTACCTTACGCCAATACGGCCAAATACCTTGGAATGACTTTGGATGCAAAGATAAAGTGAAAAGAGCACATCAAAAAGAAAAGAGAAGAACTAAACTTGAAATATAGAAAAATGTACTGGTTATTTGGTAACAACTCTGATTTATCAATCCAAAATAAAATATTGCTGTATAATCAAGTACTAAAGCCTGTTTGGACCTATATAATCCAATTATGGGGCTGTACAAAGAAAACAAATACCGAAATCATCCAAAAATTCCAAAACAAAGTCCTTCGTGGAATAGTTAATGCACCTTGGTACATAAGAAATACCGATCTACATCGTGACTTACAAATAGAAATGGTTACAGAAGTTGTTAAAAAATACGCTGTATCGCACAACCAGAGACTGCAAAGTTATACTAATTCTGAAATGGAGTCCGTCTTGAATATAAGAAACCATGTTCGGAGATCAAGAAGAACCAAGCCTAATGGTCTAAAAAAACATGAGAAAGTATTAAAAGTTTAAACTTCCCCCAAAGTGATTGTACAAAGTTAAGAAAGAAAAATCTGTAGTCGATCCTTCAAGATTGGTCTTGATAAAGAGGTGGTTTTAGTGGTTAAGAGTCCCACACAACTTGGTGTCGAATACTGCCAAGTGTCTTTTGAAGATTTCCTCCTGTCAAAAAAAAAAAAAAATCTTTAAAATGTCATTAATATTCTTCTGCTTCTGTCAAAATTTCTACAGGTAGTGTTTGATAAAAAATTAAATTAAATACTTTATGTATTGAATCCTTCAAATATTCATCCAGGCATATTTGAGAACGTGAACTCCCCCACTTCTATCATGAATAAAATACAGCTGTCAAAAAATTGTCAAAAATTTTGAAAATGTACGGTCATCTAGTTGAGACCTTTGTTTTAAATCTTAATTCTTATTATTAATAAGTTCGTTTTTTAAAAAAGATCGAAGAGTTTTAGAGTGGAATTTTGATATATTTTTTGTATAGATTTTGTATCGACACAAAATCGATACAGTTCAAGTAGAATTTGTCAGTAGTTTGAAATTGTTTTAATGTAAAAGATCCAAAACCATCTTTTCTATTATTCACAATTAAAACTACATGCATTACACTTACTTCATCTGAAAATTACTCAAATTCATATGTGATCTGAATCTTTTGATTTGGAGTGTGTTTTTCGAACCAAAGAAAATATTCTACCGGAAAAGAAAGCACCAGTATGAAATTCTGCATTTAACCCCTCGATTAGTATTGCTAACGCTAATAATTAGTAATTTAATACCACTGTCATTGTCTATTATTTCCAACTGACCATAAGTATACTATATACTCTATAGAAGTACTATGAACCGAACCGAAGACAAAATCAGGTGGCAGAACATGGTAAAAAGAAGAATACCCTGATGGGTTTGGTTAGTTGGTAGGTTAGGTAACGTAGGTGTTCTTTGTTCTAAAATCTCAGATGAAATTCAGGAATGTACACTGATATGGTTTCGTACAATAGAATTTGGTTAACTATTACCGCATTAGTAACAGTGGTATGGACTTTGAATAAGAAGAATTGTCTTTTCTATTAACAATATACATATGTTCATAATATGTTTAGAAGAAAGAAAAATATTATAGAGAAATTCAATATGTACAATATGTAGAAGTATGCAGCAGAAATAAGCTTCACCACAATACAATATTATGGTCATCAGAAATACAAAAGTTACCGAACTTGAAGATAATATTCCTTTTAGAAGCCATCATCTAAGGTAAGCTACATTGTTTAACTTATCTATATGTATGACTGATACCTTTTGTGAATTTCAAGTTTGATATGGATAGAGATGCAATCCCTTGTTCTATTGAATGATACGCTATGTTTTGTATGTATTAACATCTTTTCTTTGGAATTAGTACACACGCTTGTACATACATCGTTCAAATGATGGCCATTTCGTTCAATACAATTTTCGAGCCGTTTTTCGAAATTTTTGAAAACTTTTTGCAAAATTGCAAGCGATATACAGTGTTGGCCAAAACTAAAGCAACAGTTTGCTTCAAAAAACGTCTTACGATGAAGTACGTTGTATTGATCATGAAATCATAATTTTTTTCTTGTTTCCTATAGCCACTCTTGTTGTTAATTATTTTACTAAATCTGAAAGCAGTTAGCAACAATGCAAGAAAAAAAAATATTAAAGAATTATCTCCAATTCGTTTTACCGTTGGCCAAAACTAAAGCAACTTTTTTGCTGCTCTTCTTCCAACTCGTCACATGACATCAGGAGATAAAAAATATCGTTACTTTTAATCAATCTGGACATTAGAAACGTAACAAAACCTAAAATAAAAAAAAAATAGTCATTCACTGTATGCAATTTGTGGAGTAATAACCTGTGAAGTGATTGCTCTCTATTTTTTTTTCAATGGCGCGAAATAAATATCCAACAACGTTTAAATTAAAATTAATTAACGATTATAGAAGTGGAATTAAACAATCAGAGCTTGCAAAAAAGTTTAATATTAATAAATCAGTGATATCTAGCTTAATAAAATCATTTAACAGAATAACACCGTGAAAACTATCCACAGAGGTGGTAGGCCAAGGGCAACGACGCTCAGAGAGGATAAACTGCTTGTCCGAGCAATAAAAAAAAAACCCCTTCTTATCCTCCAGAGAACTTCAAACAGATCTATCATTGGAAGTGAGTGAAAGAACGATTCGCCGGAGAGCGGTGGATGGTGGTTTGAAATCGTTCAAAATAGTGAAAAAAACCTTTTATTTCGCTCAAAAATAAGAAGGCAAGATTGAAATTTGCCAAAGAGCATTTAAACTGGACAGTTTCCAAATGGAACACAGTGTTATTTTCTGACGAATCCAAATTTAATTTTAAGGGTTCAGATGGTGTGCAACGTGTTCGTCGTCCAATTAACAGAGGGCTAGATCCTTCGTTTACAAGAGGAACCGTGAAACATGGAGGAGGATGCATTATGGTCTGGGGATGCTTCTCTGGACAGGGAGTAGGGCCTATTCATAAAATAGATGGGATAATGGATCGCTTTGTATACAAAGACATTTTGGGAAACATCATGCTCCCCTACGCAGAGGAGAATGTTCCTCTTAAATGGACTTTCCATCACGACAACGATCCAAAACACACCGCCAAGCTTGTAAAGGAATGGTTTCGTGATCATAAAGTTAAGGTGATGGAATGGCCAGCAAAGTCTCCGGATCTCAACCCCATAGAGAATCTATGGGAGATTGTAGATCGGAGAATTGTACGCGAAAGCTGTAAAACTCCAAATGACCTCTTTGCCCAAGTCAAAGAGGCTTGGAATAGTATCCTTAGAACTATTTTCACGAATCTTATTGAGAGTATGCCTAGAAGATGCAGAGCAGTGATCGAAAATAACGGTTTCTCCACAAAATATTGATTAGAAATCACGTTCTTAAGTAGATTATTTTATTTGTAAATAAAGTTGCTTTTGTTTTGGCCAGACAGAAAAGACATTTTTTATTGTAATTTTTTAATTAATTTTTTAAGGAGTAAAATATTTATTTCTTGTTTTTAAAATTTTGATTTTTAAAGTTCAACATTTTTGTAAACTATTAGCGAAATGAAATATATACATGTTTATGCATTTGAATTACAAAGATTTTTTTTTATTAAAAAAGTTGCTTTAGTTTTGGCCAACACTGTATTCCCGATTTCGGTATCAATATTCGTCCTAAGTTGGTCCCAGGTGCGTGGTTTATTGATGTAGACACGTTGCTTCAGATAACCCCACAAAAAGTAGTCACAGACGGATAAATCTGGTAAACGCGGCCGGCGGCCACTGAAACTCGGTGCTGCGAGAGATTAAACGGTCGCCGAAGTGCTTGCTCAGGAATTCCAACATAACTCGTGAGGTATGGCAGGTGGCACCATCTTGTTGGAAAAAAGTACGATTCAGTTTATGTCTCCGCTTCAACTGAGGTACCAAAAACAACCATAGCATCTCGACATAACGCTCTGTATTCACGGTTTTGGTGAAGAAGTAGGGGCCAACTATCCCACACTCTGCAACTCCGCACCAGACGGTTACGCGTTCGGAATGTAGGGGTTTCGCGACGATGTTCTGCGGATATTCGACAACGTAATATTGACAGTTCTGTTTATTAACGGTTTCATTCAAATAAAAATGCGCCTCATCGCTAATCATTAGGAACTCACGTGGAATTTCTTTGCTGGCTAACTTTGCTGTCATTTGCCTAGCAAACTGTAACCTCGCCGCATAATCGGTCGGTAAGAGTTGTTGTGTGATAAGAATCTTGTATGGATGAAAGTAAATTGCTTTCAACATCCTATTGAAAGATCGGCGAGAAATTTTCAACGATAATAACTCGATCAACGTTTTCTGGTGTACGCACCGTGATCGGACGCCCGGTTGGTTTTTTTTATCAGCCCGGGCCGTTTCCCGAAAGTTTTTAACCCATAGCTTAACCGTATTCCGCGACCGGATCACGAGGATTTGATTCGCTCGCAAACGAACGCACGCTGCGGAGCAGTCCACTTCTCCATGTTGACACTGAACAACTAAAAAAAAATAAACCTTCAACCGTCTACTTTCCGTTCTCGCAACCACGAATATCTCGCGTCTCGGTAGGGCGGAGCCAGGGGTCCTAAAAATGTGTCAGGTTTTTATGCCCAACCCTTTATTATATGGAAATTTTATAATTTACTTAAACCATTTTATCAAATTTGCCAGTTGAAATATCAATCTATTCAGGAATTAAATCAAATCTTTTATCCATTTATTCAGGTCTCCTATAGCTCTCTTCTAAAGGTCCCTACAGCTTTTCTATAGGTGTCCTGTAGCTCTTCTATGAGTATCCCATAGCTCTTCTGCAGGTCTGCAACAGCTCTTCTATAGGTTTAGGTCTTTTTTAGGTCTCTTGTATAATTTCTACGGGCTTCTATAGCTCTTCAATGGGTCCCTTTAGCTCTTCTATAGATTCCAATAGCTCTTCTACAGGTTTCCATAGCTGTTCTATGGATTTCCTATAGCTCTTCTATAGGTCTCTGTAGCTTTTGAATACATCTCTATAGGTCCCTTACCTCTTCTATAGGTCCCTACAGCTCTTCATTATTATTATAAGCTTTTATTGCCTTATCATTTTAAATACATTTAAATACATCTATAGATACAATTTTGAAATTTTTTAATTAGAATTTTTACAAATTATTTGATAGAATGATAAAAATTACAAATATAGAATTATTAATTAGATAATGGAAAAGTAACATAATTAATATTTAAAAGTTTGGTTATTTATTTTTTTTTTCAATTTTTATTATTAGTTTTTGGCGTAAGCCTCCCCCAAAGGGACCCATATGTCTCGATTTTTCGCCTCACTGTACCAATTTTCGTCGGCCTGTTCGTCTCTTGCTTTCCGGTCTCCATTTTGTTGCCAACTTTGTCCATCTTTGATCCTGTAGTCTTGAAATATGTCCTGCCCAACTTCATTTTTGTCAATTGGTTCTATCTATCACGTCAATTAATTATTCGAGTACTGTTTCGGATGTCTTCATTTCTTATCCTTTCGCTGGGTCTTATTCTGAGGATTTTTCTTTCCATTTTGGATTGACAGATCCTTAGCTGGTCAAGAGATTTCGTAGTCAAGCTCAGGGTTTGTAGTCCATAAGTAAGCACAGGCAAAATAGCGGAGTCGAAGAGATATTTTCGTGTTTCTACACTTTGGTCCAGTTCTAAAATCTGTTTGAGGCTCCAGACTTGTTTCCAGCTGTTTGTGATGCGTCTGTTGATTTCTTTTTTCTCTTGGTCCTTAAAAGATTTTAGTTGTCCCAAGTATATGTAGTCCTCTATGTATTCTATTTTTTCATGGTTCAGAATTATACCTTCTCTGATGTAGTTTGTCATCACTTTTGTTTTTGACTTGTTGATTTGTAGTCCATAGTTCTTGCACAAGCTAGCTAGCTTTTGTAGATATTAGTATTATATCTTCCGCAAATCTTAGGTTGTTTAGAAGTTGTCCACATATCCTTATACCATATTTTGTCTTGCAGTTCATCTTTTGAAAAGTATCCTCTAAGACTGCACTAAATAGTGGTGGTGAAAGCGGGTCTCCTTGTCTGACGCCTCTTGTTATTTTAAATTTACGTCCTGTAGTCTCTGTTTTTATTTGTGCTACATTATTTTTGTATATGTTTTGATAGTCCTTATAACGTTTGGCTCCATATTTTGATTTTCTAGAGATGTCCATATTGTTTCGTGTTCAACGCTGTCAAATGCTTTACTGAAGTCTATGAATAAAAAGTATATTGGTTGTTGAAATTCATTGCACTTTTCTATTAGTTGATTCATCGTCTGTAGGAGGTCTGTTGTTGAGAAACCTTCTCTGAATCCAGCTTGTTCCCTACGTTGTTTATTGTTAAAATCTTGTTTGATGTTCCTGTAGATTGTTTTTGGAAAACAGTTTATAAATTGTCGAAATGTTACTTATAGGTCTATAGTTGTTCAAATCGTCTTTTTTTTACTTTTTTATGTATAAGTGTAATGGTTGTTTCTCTCCATTGCTTAGGGATTTGCTGAATTCTTGTGATTTCGTTAAACATAAATGTTAAGATTTCGGAAAGCGATTCTTTCCCGTATATTATTATTTCTGCAGAGATTCTATCATTTCCAGTGCATTTGTCCTTATTCAAATCGTCTATGATCCTTTCAATATTTTCTTTGCTAAACATGGGAGTTTGCGTTGTTAGGAGATTGATATCTATGTTTTCAATATTTTCTTCTTCAGTTATATGCTTGGTCGAGGAGAATAGTTTTTCGAAGAACTTAGTAGCATTTTCGTTTTACTCTTTTCTATTTGTTATGTTGCTTGCATTTTGGCTTTTTAAGCTAATAATCCATTCCTGTTGACTGTTAAGTAATGATTTTGTTTTCCTTATTGATTTTATTTGTCTAATCGTATCTCTAGCTATTGTTTCGTTGAACTTGTTGATATCTTTCCTTATTTCTAGTTTGATAGTTTTTCTTAATTCTTTTAGTTCAGTTTTTTCTTGGTCAAGTAATTGTTGCTTGGTTCGTAGAGTATCTCTTCTTGAGATTAAGATTTTTGTATTGTTGGATAATTTATCTTTTGATAAATTCTCTTCATAGATTCTCAATAAGTCTCTACAGCTCTTCTATAGATTCCTCCAGCTCCTCTACAGGTCTCCTATAGGTGTTTTATAGGTTTATGCAACTCTTCTATAGGTCCCTTAACCTCTTCTATAGGTCGCTATAGCACTTCTATGGGTCTCCTATAACTCTTCTATAGGTATGTTATAGCTCCGATAGGTCTCCGATAGCTCTTCCATAGGTCTCTATAGCGCTTCTATAGGCATTTTAGTTTTTCTATAGATCCATGTAGATCTTCTATACTTCCTTTTAGCTCTTCTGTAAGCTTCTATAGCTCTTCAATAAGTCCCCACATGTCTTTTAAATCTATTCTATAGATCTTCTATCGACAAAAAGACAAGTTTTAGAAAACTAAATGCTTTCATTTCGTCCAACTATGTATCAATTTGTTCAATTTAGATTCGTAATTCCAAGATCAACACAATTGTATATATAGATCCGTCTGTTGTCTCAAATTGATAATTTCCCGTGATAAATCTACGCAATTAAATTTGAAAATCCCTTTTCAAGCAGCTAGTCTGCTAAATTGCGCTGATATTTTTCCCAATATTCATTATAGCAAAAAAAGATACACTCGTAACACGTCAACAGACGTACCTTACCTACTCAATAAAACAAAAACCTTTTTACTCAATCAACCCCAAATAGATTTTGTGTGATTAGGGCGAATCAGCAGCCGCAAGCCGCTTTCCCTCCATCACCATCACATCAACTTCAACACCAAGCTTCAAGCAAGCAAACTACAGCGACATCGATGAACCTTTGAACTGCAACCAATTGTTTCCCAAAATTCCAAGGATAGATGTTTTTTCGATTTTCTCATAAATTTTCGATTTTCTATCGAATCCTTAAGTTTCCCCTTATCGCTTGAATAAATCCAATAAATCGAAAATGCTTTTCTGCTTCTTGTAAATTGTACACATATCTAACGGTAAATTTAGCAGTCGAATAGATATTATTGAAGTATCCTCCGAATCCGAACACTGTATCTAGGCACTTAGGATGCGGTGGCTTGGAAACCTCTCGCACTAATGTTCGCAGGGTGGTATAGGTTAGTATTATATAGGTTTAGGGAACGTGGTATGTTAGGGAGTTATACGCTGCTTCTTCTCCTATAACTGATGCTTGTTTAATCGAAGTGTTTTGTCAATGAACATCATTCAGCAGAGTCTGAATATAATTCTCGGTCAATATCGAAAATTCTTTGACAAATTTATAGTGAATTCAAACGTGTTGCTATAGAACTTCTAGTATAACGATTTTCAAGGGTCCTTCGAACTTGAGGATGCACACAGAAGTGCACTTGAATTTTTAATGAAGCATCCTATATGCACAATCCAAAGTGCGGCTATGTGGTTCACATATAAGATTGGAATGCAAATCCAATTATTTTGGCGACACAATATTCTCCAGAATACTCAGGTACGTACATAAACCATCATCGTGCGGTGGGAATGGGATGGCTGGCTGGAGATAACCTCCACTTAAGTCTCAGCTATCTTAAACACTTTGACTACCCATATATGAATGAAGGTACTATCTCAATACGAATCTAAGTGGTTATCCAGGGATATCTTCCCAGATATGAATGTTCTCTTTCTCTGCGTTCAAAAACAAATCGATAAACACTTGAAAATCCCCAGACTGACGGACGCCTGACAAAAGAAAAACACAGAAAATTTTATCGAATTTTCCTCCCAACTTTTACTCTGACTAGGGTCATGGGTTTTGTAACAAACAAATGGAAGCAGAGCACAACATCTTTGTGGCGCCAGTGAAGTTTTGTATATTGAATATTGTGTAGGACGTGGGGGTGGTCGGTGGAATATGGAAGTGATGGGGCAGTTTTACTGCGTATTGGAGTGTGGAAAAGTGTTTGAATTTGAACAACATTTGGGAATTACGATTAAAATTCAATGTCGACATTTTATTCTCTTCTTTTTGCTGAGTTGTATATAAAATCTAGTAATTGCAGATTGAACAAAGTCGTTATTTCGTTATATTTTGCAGAAATAAAAAATTCAAGGACATTTTGCTTATATTCAAAGTATTTAGGCTTTTTTATACTATGATGGTGACCCTTTTAAGGAGGGGCATTTAAATACACCCTTGTCAAATGACTGTCATAAAAGGTGAATTCGAGCAGTGTGATCTTGATGTGAGTTAAATTCTTTTGTTTTTTTTTTTCGAATTTCATCGATTTAATCAACTTTAGCATTAAATAGAATTTTTCACTTATTTCAAATGATGACTAACAAATCGAAAATCACAAAATGGCTACTTTAACTTTTGGTGATTTGCTAAATCCATATGACTTCCTATTTTCTGACATTTCAAATGAATAGACCCGTTCTTCAGTATTAGGTTTGTTTGATTGGTTTTACGAACTGTCACTTCTAAGACGTGTTCAGATGCATGTTTGTTTGTTTTTTTTTTTAAATAAAAATTAAAAATTAATTAAAAATTCTAATGAGCAAAATAGAAAAGCGAGTAAACTACAAAATAATTAAAAAATTGCTAACTTTAAAAGTGCCAAAAACACTTAACAATAAGAAGACACATTCTTTTAAAGAAAAATAAAACAATATACAGCGCCATCTAGCACATTCTTCCTTGGTTCTTAATAAACTTCTAAAAACCGTTTTTTTTTTTGTTTAAATAAGTTTCAAACGACAGAAGGTAAAGGTCAACTTCAGATTTTTCTTCCTGATACATTTTTGTGAATTATGGAATGGATCCTTATGTCAAATATGACACAAGACCTAATTAAGTGTCCATTGTCACTTCTACTTTTGTTCATCATATTTTTTTTCAACAATCTGTGACATTTATATGCAATAGAATACAATTTATGCGTTTTTGGTGCTCATTAGTGAGTTGCGTGTGACGCGTGCTGTGCTGACCGATCACAAAAAAATGTTTTTAAGTACAAAACTCTTCGCGTCAAAACGATGATCGTGTTGTGCGTTGCGTTGAGGATCACCCTCCTCTGTTATAACGTTAAGGAATCTTCTCTTCCCTGTCGTTTAATGAATCCCCTCTGTACAATTGTCATATTTCTTCTTTTTTTTATTTAAAAAAAATAAAAACAAAAATTGTAACGCTTTCTGGGCACGATAAGGGGCTGATGTACCAACAAAATAATCTACACATTTCCTGCGTGATTACAATAATTTATTATTTGAAAAAGAAAAATAAAAGTCCTGTGAATTTGCATAGCATCAAAGTCATAATGTATACTCGAACATGGAAGGGGTAGGAAAAAAAAGATGGTTTTGAGTGGTCTTCAAAACTATAACTGGTTTGGGTTTAAAACCTGCACTCTCTCTTTCTCCCTGTTGTGAGAATTGACTTACAATGGCTATTGTATTATTCGAGTGTCATTATGATTGAATTATTGCTTGAAGGATGCATTCGAATAAAAGGATATTCGTATTTTTTTTTCTTATGTCGATGGTAAATGGACTCCTGATGGCTTTGAATTGTATGTTTTTAGATGTGTCCGTGTCCGTGTCCTTGGCACACGTTCAGATAAAAGGTAGGTACAAATAAGTTGATTAAACTCAGCATGGACAGGACATAAATGAAATACTATTTATTTATGAGTAAAAATTTGATTTATTTGATTTTTTTCAACTATGTAAACAATTACGGTCAATGGAGTTTCTATAAAGATTTATTACAAACTGGTTTTGAATTCCGTATGGGTTTTTGAAATACATATTTTTAGGAAACAAGCTAGAAAATCAACTTTAAATTGAAACTCGAAATTTGTCTTGTTTATAACATTTACATTTTATTAAAAGCGGTGCAACTGAACACATCTAAACAGTGACAATTCGCTCATAAAAAGAACAAACAAATCTGTAAAACGGGCCTATTGATTTGAATTATCAGAAACTCAAAAAACATAAAGACAGACTAAACAAATTTCTTAAAGTCAACGTATTCAATTTCTTACTTTAGAGATAGTAATTATTTGAAATCATTTAAAATTAATAAAGTCTTTCTCTTTGCTAAATTACTAAAAGGCTTTAACTATTTATTAAATCGTTTAACATGTTGGACAATGTTGGAACAATGTATTAGCATCAAGGGCAGATCCAGACTTTTCATCAGGGGGGGGGGGGGTTTGGTGCTCACACATTAGATGAATTTTAATAATTGCTAAAATGACAACTTTAGTTATCAAATTATTTTAGAACACTGTTGTCCAGCAAGGTATGGTCTAACTATTTAATTTGGATGACTCCCTACATATGAAAGCATTCCAAGATTCCAACAGTTTTCTAAATATGTATGCCATATTTAAGAGCTAAAACACAATAGTTTAGAGGGTTTTTGGTGCATTTCGCGCAGAAATGTAGGAAATTGTTTTGAAACGTTGCTTTTTTCCAAAAATAAAATACATTTTTCTAGTTTCTATTTCTATTAATGCGAAGAACGCTGCAAAAATTGTAGAAATATCGGGCTTTTTTTGACGTATTTTTTCGAACTCAATTTTCGGGAGTCTCTTATTATTATCGTTATCAATCTGCTTACTCGTATTTTGATCTTAAAGGCATCAACAAAACCTAAAAATTGTAGAGATAAAAAGGTTTGGTTCTTGAATTGAAGGAAATAGTTGCATTTAAGTACATAATTTCTCTAAAAAATTAAATTAA
The DNA here is from genome assembly GCA_920104205.1 of Eupeodes latifasciatus. Lineage (NCBI taxonomy): Eukaryota > Metazoa > Arthropoda > Insecta > Diptera > Syrphidae > Eupeodes > Eupeodes latifasciatus. The sequence continues at coordinate 153,461,731 of OV049925.1, forward strand.
ATTTAAACAAAGTAAGGAAGGTGAACAAATAAGTTGGGAAGAAAAGTTTTTGTAGCACTCACAAATTACACGTTTCAAAGCTTCAATATCAATAGATATGAAACGTTTATTATGTTTTTAACTTAGCCATTAGTTTAACAAAAGTGTCACTTGATTTTGGGACATTTGTATTATTGAAATTCGTGTTAAATCTCAGTTCTAGAGCATCCAAAGCAAATTCACTTCAAAAGTAGATTTATTTAATTTTTTAAGATCTTTTAAGATCTTTTGTATTCAACAGAACACCAATTTTGAAAGTCTGGGTCGCTAGAACTTACTAATTTCTTCCAAAAAGTCTGTTTAAAAATATTTCCCATATTTTAAGATTTAAAAATGTACCTGCAAAATAAGTTTTTCTCAGAAATTTAAATGCCATTTTATTTGCCAAAAAATCTAGATTAACTTATTTTTTTTTCGAAAATCATTTTAAATTTTAAATCATAAAAAATCATCATTTTGATCATAAAAAATCATCATCAATTTGATCATTTGATCATTGGCAAGATCTTGCACAGAAAATAGAAGAATTTTGAAATCGGTCCATTAGTTCTTGAGAAAACTTAAAAACAATATAAAGGTGGTTTGAGGGGTACCCTTCTGGAGCAATACAAAAATATGTTTTTCTTGTAGAAAGAAGCCAAATTAAGAACACAAAATTTAGAGAAAGTTTTAGAAAAATCACATGTTTAAACGAAAAAATTTGTATGGGGACTGCTGTTATTTTTCGTATTGATAAAATGAAAAAAAACGCCTTACACTAATCGGCTGAAAATCTTAATTTCAATCAACACAATTGTTTGGTCTGTAGGGGCCAGAAAAGACAGACGGAAGGAATCGGGGTACCCATTTTTTTTAGAGATCTCTACCGTCGTAATGTCATATTTGATTAAAAGCTCTAGTTTGAAATTGTTTACTAATGCAAAACTTGCTATAAAGTTCCTTTATGTCGCAAGTAAAAATCACTTCAATAATCACTATTTATGTGTGTCAAAAAAATGTAATAATAAAATTGAATGCTAGTAAGGAATTTAAAGGTAACTTAATATAAAATTGATGATCTCTTATGCAAGGTTCTTCTTAAGAACCTGAATATTTGCTCTTTTTCTTAGAAACAAATTTTATGAAAATAATTAAAAGCATTACTAAAGTTTTTTTTCAAATTCTAAATTGAGTGAAAACAAAAATTTTAGTTGTTTTTGACAGCAAACCACTTTTTGGTGAATGTCGTTAAATTACTAACAAATCTTTAGATGAAATCTTTTCTTATACAACTTGACTGCATAAGCTTTATGGCTCATATGACCCCCCCTGGATCGTCCATTGGTCAAAAGTTGATGAATTTGTGCTGTGTTTTTGGAATAGGGCTGAATATCCCATTCATATTATGTTCTTGGTCCAGTCTTCAGTTAAAAGTAGTACTTTTAGCAACAAAGTTTAAGGAAGTAAAATACAAATGTTGTTTTCATATACAGAAAATAAATAATTCAAAATATAAAGGGGGTCATATCTACTAACGCAATACGATTAGTTTTGAATTGATGGGAATTCCTACGAAAAAGCAAACAAATTATCTCCCAGGGGGGGGACCGCCCCCCCCCCCCCTGCATCCGCCATTGATTAGCATACAAAATTTCGAAACCAAAATTTTAACCAAATATGAAATTAATATGATTAAGAAGTGAGTTATTTTTGCATTACATATGTTTGGCTCCGAATGGGTTCAAATATCGATATCTCAGCAATAATAATTTTAAAAAGTCACTGTAACCATTTTCAAAAAAATAATGTTTGATTTTTGTGAAATTATGTAAGTGGCATTTAAATTTTTGAAAACAAAATTATTTTGCAGGTATATTTTTAAATCTTAAGATATATAGGTACTATTTTTAAACAGACTCTTTGGATACAGATTTAACAAATGCACTTTTTTAAACGGGACAACCCCGTTTTCCAGTGAAAATGTTTGAATTGATTTTTCTGAAGTGCCTAAAAATGAAACCTTGCTTTTGTGGAAATTATAAATTTTGTAGAAAACTTTGTGAGTGCAAAATCTGAAACAGAATTTACTTAGATATTGTTTTAAGTCAAGTTGCTTTATTTTTTTTTATAATAAGCGCACATTCAAGGGGATATTACTACCCTTATTATGTTAAGTCACACCACTAGGAAAGGGAGAGAGGGGTTGAAAGGAGGAGTCGGTGCACATTGGTTTTGAATTCCTAAATATTGCAATGGCTGAGAAAAACAGAGTGTGGTAAGGAATTCCACATTCGCGTAGTACGGCTAAAGAACGAATCTCTGTACTTGACAGTACGACCGAAGTTGGACTCGAGGGTATACTGCTGAGCATTCCTAGAAGCGCGAATATTACGGTTGAACTGTAAGCAGAGGAATACAGCTGACTATTTCACTAGAGCATAAACTGTTAAAATAACAGTAAAAGAGGGTGAGACAAGAAACTTTACGACGATGTTCGAGCGACGTAAATGATCCTATGATGGTATTATCACCAATCAATCTAAATTCTCTACGTTCAACACTGTCCAAGAAGCTTAATAAATAAATAAGTCTATGTACTGAAGAATTTCAAAAACAGTGTTTAAAAATATTTGTATCTACCCCAAAATGGAAGCTGAAGTAAAGTTCTTGCTCAAAAAGATCAGAAAAAGCTATTGTATTTACAAAATAGCAAAAGAAAAAACAACAACAACCTTTAAGATACTTTCTTAATAAAGTACAAAAAGTAACTTACGTAGATTTTACTTGTAGCCAGAGAGTTAAATATCGATCACTTACACAGTTTGTATTTCTAGTCAAAAGGAAACACAGTAAATTAATCCTTCAAATGTTTGTATTTAGTTATCAGTAGAATCCATCAGTAAAAATTGAAACAGGAGGAATCTGAAATATTTATTGCAATCATTAAATTCACGTCATTTAATGTATAAAATGTCACACTAATGAGTGTATTCAGTGAATAAAAGTGATGACAAATTATGTGTGAACTGCGTTAAAGTGTTCTGATAGGTTTTCACACTAACTGAAAACTATCTGTTTTGGCCGAAAACTTACACCTATTTTGATTATTGGAATTATAGTTTTCCGTCGGCTTTTTGGTCACTATAGTTTTTGCAATGAAACAATTACGTTACATTAACTTTCCCAACGTTTCGGCAGGGGTTGCTGCCTTCCTCAGGGGAACTTTATTAACACAAAAATATACAAATAATTTAAGTTAGATAAATAGGATACAATTACAATATAGTTTACTCACTCAAGAAAGATTTAAAAAAACAAAATTTAATATTAATTACATTAATTAATATGAATTAAAAATAAATTTAATTATTAAATTTTGTTTTTTTAAATCTTTCTTGAGTGAGTAAACTATATTGTAATTGTATCCTATTTATCTAACTTAAATTATTTGTATATTTTTGTGTTAATAAAGTTCCCCTGAGGAAGGCAGCAACCCCTGCCGAAACGTTGGGAAAGTTAATGTAACGTAATTGTTTCATTGCAAAAACTATAGTGACCAAAAAGCCGACGGAAAACTATAATTCCAATAATCAAAATAAGTACACAAATTGGTCAATAAATCAACTCAATTAAAATCATCGGACGGCTAGCCGAGCAGCATAAAACATCAATATGAAGAACTACTATGAACACATCAAATACAAATATGGTTTACAAGTATGTAACAATTTAAAACAATATAGCAACTCACAAAGATTACTAGCTTTACAAAAACAAAACCTCAAATTTTTGATAATATGCCGAAAAACTGGACTTATACCTAACCATCTGAATAACTCCACACGAAACACAAAACAAATCCTTTCAAGCAAAGAATCTCTAGAAGCATATGCCAAAATAGAGCTTAAATTCCACCAAAAAGTCCTAAACATTGAAATCTCCGAAATCTATCACAAAATAAAACGAACAACTAACTCTATCAGATTACATGACCAACGCATCAAAGAAAATATATCAGAAAATGAATACATACAATTTATTAAGAAACAAAAACAAGTTCACAAAAAGATTTATAACAAAAAACAACAATCAAATACACAAAAAATAGACGCACTCAAATCATCGCTATGGAAAGAATTTAACATTCAATTACATGAAAAATGATTTGAAAATCGTACAGACATTCAATTTCCCTTAGAGGTTAAATGGCTTTTACCACTTGGGAAAAAATTCACACTTCCAATTGATAAACAAAGTTTTCCTCTTTTTCAACTCATAGCTGATGGAGAAGAAGTAATTCGAGGCATACAAGACGAAAGAGAACAAGAACTCATGAGAGCACAATACAGCAACATGTTACACTCGTTCATACGTCATCATAAAAATGATAGATTTGCTAAATATGTATTGTATGTAAACAAATTAACAATTAATTTCCTTAAACAGCACAAGAATATCGTCATTGTACCAGCTGATAAAGGTAACGTCACAGTCGCCATGAAACGTAAAGATTATGAAGATAAGATGGTTGAATTATTGTCTGACCGCAACACCTACAGAACAATAAGGAATAATCCAACAACAACACTTCAAACGCGAAACAATGACATAGTCAAATGGCTTAAAAACAACAATTGCATTGACGATAGAGAGAAAGCAAAGATGACCACTTACACCGCCCAGCTCCCATCCATTTACGGACTGCCAAAAATTCATAAAACAGACATGCCACTACGACCGATTACGTCATCCATGAATGTACCATGCTATGAGCTATCTAAGTATGTTGGAAAAATTTTACAGTGCGTGACAACAAATTCAAGCTACTCTATAAAAAATTCGTTTGAATTTGTTGAAAAAGCAAAGAATGTAAAACTAAGTCCAAATGATGTTTTAGTCTCGTTCGATGCAGTTTCATTGTTTACTAACATCCCCGTTCAACTGGCTATCACCATTGCCAAGAAGAAATGGGATATAATAAATAAAAGCACAAAGATCGCACAAAACAAATTTATTGAGATACTAGACTTTTGTCTTAAAGAAAACAATTTTCTTCAATACAAAGACACTATATACAAACAAATTTTTGGGATGCCAATGGGCAACCCACTATCTCCGACTATTGCAGATCTGGTTTTGGACCACGTTTTAGACGAATGTTTAAACAACATTGAAGAAAAACCTGTGTTCATAGCAAAATATGTTGATGACATATTTGCAGTAATAGATAAAAGAAACATAGAAAAAGTACTAAAAATTCTAAACGGATTCCACCCAAAAATTCAATTCACAATTGAAAATGAGTTCAACAAAACAATATCGTTCTTAGATGTAAAAATATACCGTGAAGAAAATTGTTTGCTTTTCGACTGGTATCAAAAACCAACAGCATCTGGAAGACTAGTTAATTTCCGATCAAACCAAGCAAGGCATATCATCATTAATACTGCGTCCAACCTCGTGAATAAAATTTTCAAAATAAGTGATGTACGATTCCACGTCGCCAACGAGAAAAAAGTCATCAAAATTTTAAGTGATAATGGTTATCCTTCTACCATAATTCGAAGCCTCCTTTTAAAACACAAAATGCATATTCCACGACAAAACATTGATGAACCCGTTAGAACGCACCACAAAACCATGGTTTACGTCCCAACTTTATCTAACAACTTCAAAAAATCGATTTCCAAAAAATTGACAGAGGTTCGCCTTGCTTTTAAATCAAACAAAACACTTGACCAATGTTTTACTAAACTCAAGACGAAACCGGATAAGGACAAACAAGCAGACGTAATCTACAAAATTAACTGCAATGGTAAATCAAATGAACTGTGCAACCTGTGTTACATTGGGACCACTAAACAACTTCTTAGACAACGCATCTCGAATCATAAGTCCGACATAAAATTAAAAAATTCTGAGAAGACAGCCCTGGCCAGTCACTGCATTGAAAGCGGTCATTCTCCAAACTTTGAAGGCGTGGAAGTTCTACAGACAGAGAAACATGTTTCGAAACGATACACGTTAGAAACATTACATATTCTCAATAACAAAAACAACATGAACCGAAAACAAGACACACAAAACATTTCTGCTGTATATTGCTCTCTTCTTTGTTCTTAAATGTAAATTGTGCTTTATTTAATTTTGACGTAACTTCACTCTTCGAAGTGCTAACTACATTTATAATTTTATTTTTAATTCATATTAATTAATGTAATTAATATTAAATTTTGTTTTTTTAAATCTTTCTTGAGTGAGTAAACTATATTGTAATTGTATCCTATTTATCTAACTTAAATTATTTGTATATTTTTGTGTTAATAAAGTTCCCCTGAGGAAGGCAGCAACCCCTGCCGAAACGTTGGGAAAGTTAATGTAACGTAATTGTTTCATTGCAAAAACTATAGTGACCAAAAAGCCGACGGAAAACTATAATTCCAATAATCAAAATAAGTACACAAATTGGTCAATAAATCAACTCAATTGAAAACTTACACCGAAATCTCGAGTTTTCCCAAAGATTATTCGTAAGCCACAAATTTTCGTAAATAACAAGTTTTATATAAAATATGTCGAAAATTAGTAGCAATTCAAAGATGAACTTGACGAACAAATCTGTCGAAACATTTAGCGCCTAATTAAATGTAAATATAACAACTGATAGCTACTGCGTCAAAAAAATATTTCACTTCTTGAATCATATTGAATTTTTGTGTATAACTTTTAACTTGGTTTTGTTGTGGAAATGTGGACGACAGCCACTTAAAAATTTTGCGTCAATACAATATTTGCCAGTCGATGTTCCCAAAAATTAAAATGTCAAACGAAAACGTGTAAATGTTCAATGTGAATGATTTTCAGGTTTTTGAAAACTTTTTGCCAAAAACTCAGTTTTGAATTTGGTGTGAAAAGGCAATAAGAGAGAATAATAATTCAAAGATTTGCTTAAGCGAAAAAAATGTCACGAAGTTTAGATTCGTGCTACTAATATCGGGTGATTTTTTAAGAGCTTGAGAACTTTTTTAAAAAAAAAAAACGCATAAAGTTTGCAAAATCTCATCGATTCTTTATTTGAAACGTTAGATTGGTCCATGACATTTACTTTTTGAAGATAATTTCATTTAAATGTTGACCGCGGCTGCGTCTTAGGTGGTCCATTCGGAAAGTCCAATTTTGGGTAACTTTTTCGAGCATTTCGGCCGGAATAGCCCGAATTTCTTCGGAAATGTTGTCTTCCAAAGCTGGAATAGTTGCTGACTTATTTGTGTAGACTTTAGACTTGACGTAGCCCCACAAAAAATAGTCTAAAGGCGTCAAATCGCATGATCTTGGTGGCCAACTTACCGGTCCATTCCTTGAGATGAATTGTTCTCCGAAGTTTTCCCTCAAAATGGCCATAGAATCGCGAGCTGTGTGGCATGTAGCGCCATCTTGTTGAAACCACATGTCAACCAAGTTCAGTTCTTCCATTTTTGGCAACAAAAAGTTTGTTAGCATTGAACGATAGCGATCGCCATTCACCGTAACGTTGCGTCCAACAGCATCTTTGAAAAAATACGGTCCAATGATTCCACCAGCGTACAAACCACACCAAACAGTGCATTTTTCGGGATGCATGGGCAGTTCTTGAACGGCTTCTGGTTGCTCTTCACTCCAAATGCGGCAATTTTGCTTATTTGCGTAGCCATTCAACCAGAAATGAGCCTCATCGCTGAACAAAATTTGTCGTAATAAAATTCAATGATTTGCAAGCGTTGCTCGTTAGTAAGTCTATTTATGATGAAATGTCAAAGCATACTGAGCATCTTTCTCTTTGAAATCCCGCGTGATCTGTCAAATACTAATGCATGAAAATCCGAACCTCAAAAAAATCACCCGATACAATATTTCATAATAAAAGCATGGCATGGCTTTATAAGCCGTCTGCCGGAAAAAAAACTAATTAAATAAAAAAACAAAAAAATACAATATTTGAGTAAAAAGAGAGAATATTTCACAAAATAAGTTTCATAGTTAAAAAATATGTAAATATAAATATTAAAGAAGAACATTTTTTTTTTAAATTATTATTTTCATAATGTGACTTTTAGTTTAGTCAAAACAAAAAAAAAGAATCATTGAACCATATGGAAATAATGTTCATTTTTATCATTAATAGTATAAAAAAAGCAATAACAGGTAATTATATGTTCAATAAGAAGTGTGACTTTTAGTTTAGTCAAAACAAAAAAAATTAAAGAAAAAAGAACAATATTGGTAATGGGCTTTTAGTTTAGCTAAAACAGATAATAATTTGTAAGTGAGAAAAAAAAAAACAAAAAAAATAGGAAAAAGAACCGCATATTTCTCAGGTTTTTTTTAATTTTAAGGGCTTTTAGTTTGGTTAAAACGATAAAAAAAGGAGAAGATACAATCACTTTAACATCTTGTTACAACTCAAATCATATTCAAACACTCGTTTCGATATTTTCTTGCATGTGAGACATAGCGTATAAGAGGCTTCCAGCCACGATCTCCGTTTAGTACACCGACACATTCGTCATGGGAAAGAAAACTAGAATAAAAGTAGAGCCTTCGGATTTCCTGTAATATTGGACAAAGTGCTAAAAAATGCAAAACATCTTCGTTTTGACCAAGTTTGCAAAGGGAACACACAGGGTTTAAGTCTGTTCTATGTGGTCTATAATTCAAATCGAGCATTTTCGTTCTGATCTTGAAGATCAAGCTCATTTCCGAAACTGTAAACTCTTCTCTAAAATAGTTTCCTTCACCAAGTTTCAGATTAAGTTGTCTGTATATATTCCTGGATGTTGATGCAGTCCCTCGCGCAACACAAAGCCTATACATCGAGTCATCTAAAACAGAGATACATTCATATAATGCATTTTTTAAAGCTTCCATATTGTCCACTGGCAAAGATATTGAAAGGTTATATGCTACAGCAAGATCATACCAGTTTTTGACAGGACTATATCCACAACTAAAACAAATTTTAAGGAGTATTTTTTGCAAGTTTTGGTCGGACCGCTTCATAACTTTGATTATAAAATCGGCGTTAACCTTTAAGTTTTTCAAGAAAATTTGAGGTAAGCCTGACTCTAGGTGAATAGCATAATTAGGAGTGTTGATAGGTAACCTAAAAATTCGCTTGAAAAAATACCTCTGTATATTTTCCATTTCCTCCAACTGTTCGTAACCATATACTTCATTACCATAGCAAAAACAAGTATTCACGGTGGCATTGAAAACTTTGAATTTTGAAATTGGATCTACGAGTTTATTTGCGAAGAACTGGGACCACATTGTATTTATTGCAATTTTTGCAGCGGTTGTTTTTTCTTTTATAAAGGTTTGAATGTTAAGATTATATGTCATTGTATACCCAAGATACTTAAATTCATTTACTACCTCAATTATCTCACCATCTAGAGTCCAATTCCGCCCATAGCCAATTGATCTATTTCGAGATCTGAAAACCATTATTTTGGATTAAGTGGTATTTATTCTAAGATCCCATAGATCACAAAACTGTTTTAGCTTGTTAATCTGGAGCTGTAGAGTAAGCGGACTTTCTGATAAAATCACTAGATCGTCAGCATAAAGCAAGACTTTAAGATTAATATCCCCGAACTGAACTCCCCCAGGTATACTGTTTTCGACATCGTTCATATACAGTGCAAACATGATAGGGCTTAGAACACATCCTTGAGGGACACCTGCTTCACAACTAAATTCTCTAGATACTTTTCTACCATTCTGAACAGATGCCATCATGTTTTCGAGAAGTTTTTCGTAGACTCTGATAAATTTAGTAGATAGGCCAATTGCTGAGAGCTTATAGAGTAAGGACCTCCTATTAATAGTGTCAAAAGCCGCTTTTAAATCAACGAAAAAGGCATATAAGTTCTTTTTTTATCAATAAAACGCCTAGCAGTGGTGCTGAGTACAAAAATTTGATCAATAGCTGAAAGGTTGGCTCGAAAACCAGCTTGAAAGCAACTAATCATATTATTATCTTCTACCCAGGTCGTAAGTTTAGTCTAGAGTATTTGTGTAAACACTTTTCTTAATGAGTTAAGCACAGCAATTCCTCTATAGTTCTCAAATCACGGCAAATCACGGTTACCTTTTTTAAAAATGGCTGTAATTCGAGACAGACGAAAATTTTCAGGCACTATCTCTTCAACAAATATTCTATTTAAAAGTTCTAACAGATATTCTAAAAACTCAGGAGTAGCATGTTTATAAAACTCTACTGGGATCCCATCAGATCCAGATGCTTTGTTATTTTTCATTTTTTTTTAAACAGCTACTAGTTCAACCATTGTGAGATTGGAATCCAGTTCAGGAATAATATGACATTGGGGAATGCAAAGCTCATTGTGTTTAGATTAGGGTCGGCAGAAGTAGAGTTTCAAAATAATTTGCAAGTAGATTTTCATCAATTGTGAACAATACCCTCCTATTCCGCCCACTCAACACTTGTACTGTCTTCCAAAAAGATTTCAAGTCCTTGCATTCAACGAGCTTAGAAGACGTGTTTTTTAAATAAAGTTCTTTTTTGAGATTGCATAACCTTTTGTATTCTTGGTTTGATTGTAAATACAGTGATTTAAAAACTGCGTTATTTGTTTTTCTATATAGTTTTAAGAAAGCAAAAGATTTTCTCCTACTTTTTTTGCATTTTTCATCGTACCATACAGACTGAAAGGTATTTCTACGTTGGGAAGAAAGTTCTGCAGACTGTCTAATCACTGAAGAAACTATGTTAGTTATAGAATCTATAGAGTCAGATGTCACACTTGGCATCGTAACTAGCTGATGATTAAGTTTAATTTTATATCTATTTGCATGTCTTTAATTCCATTTTAATTTATCATTGCCGGTTGTTTGTAGATTTACTAATAGATTTTCTAATTTGCAAAAGACAATTATAGGGAGATGAGACGAATAATTAGCTGGATAGGTCTCAAAGTCATCTGAGTTTTATCGTAGCAAGGTCACTCTGGGCTCTGTATACACAGATGTACAGTACATATGTAATAGTTTTCTTATAGACTATCAGAATTAACAAAAATAAATAATAATATTCATATTAAAAATTTAATTTAAAAATTAAATTGTTTCTGACAAGCTGCTAAGAAATATCTTACAACAGTTTTTCGAAAAATGCCTAACCTAACCTACTGAAAACAGTTGTTCCTTCTCAAAATTATATTGACAAATGTACAATTTCACCATCAAAAAGGGTGCTTTTAAAACCCAAGTTCGAACACAATTCCTAATCCCTCTGGCAAATAAAATGTCATCCGTTAAATAATAAAGGCCTTACGACTCCTATTTCGGATATTATATCACTGAATTTAACATGGAAATAGCCTCAGGGTCGCTCAGTCATCGGATATCTTACTTACAAATTACAATAGCGAAACGCAACATAATAATCGCCTGATGTCGACTCGACTCGACACGACTCGATGTGCGGTTAGGCTTAATGGTTTCCAAATAATAATGCTCAACAAATAATGAAGACAATCAAAAAAAAAAAACAAAAAAACTGACCAAGCACAATAACACAGTAATTACACACATTTTGGGCGTTCTTGTTTGTCTACGGATTCAGATCCAGATCCGAATCCGATTCCAAACTCGCAAAGGAACTATTACCCATTTTAAATTAGAACCTTTTGTAAATAGAGGCGTGAATTGTGTGGCGTGCGTTTCAAAAACGGAATGACCGCATATGTGAGGATTGAGGACTGAACTGAGGAGTGGGACTCTAGGTATTACGAGTATGATTGCTTCATGCCTGGAACTTGGTAAGGGCAGTGGTTATGGCTACCTGCTGGTCAGTTTGGCCAGTTTGTGTGTTCAGTTAGGTTGCTTTTGTGTCCTTTGTGGTATTATTACATGAAATGGATAATCGGTTTAAAATGCTACCCCAAAAGCCTTTTTCAATACAAAAAGTATTTGAATTTCAATTTTGTGGCTCAATTTTAATAGAATTTCGTGAACTACTGGAATTTTTGTCTTTTTTCCTTTGTTTCCCTTTGTTATGTTGTTATAGTTTTCCCCTTTAATTCCGGTTCCCGGTTCCGGGGTGTTTGGCACACACTCGTATATACAGCTGTCAATAAGTCACCCCCTTCTGTATACTGTATATGAAAGTACTCGTGTATAGTGTAGGTAAATTGACCTTGTCAACAGGATGTCCAAATGATTGAACCCCTTTCCACTATTGCATCACACGGCGGAGGCGCAAGGATACGTTTGATATATAGAAAAATCAAGGTATCTATAATCCTTTGGCGCGTGTGCGCTAAAAGTGCTGACAGAGTGCACCTATAAATTTCGCGATTATAGTTGAATTGTATGAAATCAATTTAGCGTGAAGTTTCATAACAAAGAATTTGCCAATCACCAAACAATAGAACCAATCAAATCCAGGTTATTTGGTTTTTGGTTGTTTTTTTGTCATATGGAATTTTATTAGTTTTGGGTGAAAAAGTGTTTCGATTTTCGAAAATTTATCGTCCTTTTTTCTGTGATTGTTTTCTTTTGTTTTGTTATTTTCCAAACAGGAAATAAATAATAAATTCACTCATCGGCTTATGTGCTAAAAAAGGGATTAGATAAACCTTCGAGAGAGCCTTATGATAAATAATGTTTCGAAGTGTTGACATGAGTTTCAGTTTGGGTACTCTCAGAAAAAAAACTTTTAGGTTTTGAGATGTAACAAATAAACATAAAAACAAATGTGAAAAGTGCGACAAGCAATAATTAAAGGCTCACAGAAGAAAAGCCCCACCCCAAGCCATCAAAATTATTATACGAGTAGGTCTACCTTTCCTATTTTTCGTACATATGATTCCAAAATGAAACTCTATTATGAGGTAGAATTTTATCCATCGTTGGATATTCATTATTTGAGGATTAAATTTTACCCATAAGCCTGATGTCTGAGTATAGGAATATAAGAGTACTCGTATATACGAGTATTGTAAATGCTGATGATGATGCTGTCATCTCCTTTGCGCGTAAATTCCTTCTTAATTGGTCCTGGAAGCGATTTTCTGCATCATTTATTTGCTCTTATTAATTATCTGTCAACATTTTTGATATATCAAATGTCAATGCAAGCATCATTATCGTTAAGTTGAGTTCAGTTTCGTTCGTTCCTTTTCGTTTGACAGTTGTTGTTGGTGATGGTGAGATTGAAAGGTATAAAGTTTATAGAGGATTTTTTTCTTCTTCTCCTGGGTTCTCTGTGGATTGATGTGAGGCTTATTGAAGACTGTGCTCACCCGTGCCATGGGGCAAAGCGCACGTCACAAATCCACAAAATTTTAAGCCGAAAATTGTTCTATAAAATTGTTATGCAATGCGGAAATAAGAACGATAGGATGTCACGTTATATGAACAAATTGTTTCCCTACATATAAATATGGGAGTGAGGTATAAAAATCAACGACCCTGAAGATGACGGACTATAGGTATAGGAGATAATGTGGTGGAAATGATGAGGTTAAAAATTATAGGTTTCTGTCAAGTGAAAAAATTGTGTAAAACAAAATTATTAATATAGAATCTTAAATCATTTTATATTTTTTAATTTTACCGTAAAAAGATCTCATACCAAAAACTCAGAGATTAAATTATTAGCCCCTGCAAAAATAAGAGTACGTGACTTATACAAAAGGTTGTTTACCTTATTCTTACATTTTTGCTCAAATCAAAGTTGATAGAATCATTTACTATTTACAAACGTTATTTAATTAAATGTTTTCAAGATATCTATCTATCTTATATATATAAAAATGAATTGCTGTTCGTTAGTCTCACTAAAACTCGAGAACGGCTGAACGGATTTATCTTATCTTAGTCTTGAAATGTTCGTGGAGGTTTAGGGAAGGTTTAAAAGGCGAGAAAAAATCAAATAATTTCCGGGAAAACCCTAAAAACAGCCCTTTTCTATTTCCCATACAAACGTTTTATCAATTTGAATTGCTATTCAATAAATTTCATATTAAATTATAATCACTCATTGTTGTCTAAGCAATTTAGGTATGTTCCTAACGTCAAAGAGTCAATTTGCAATTTATTACCGCTGCATAAAGTTCAAATTCAATCATATTTATGAAAATAGTCTTCACGTGCGCTTTGGAGGATCTAATGTCGCGTTCCGAAAATAAACAAAAGTGAATCGCGAACGCGGCAAAAAATGTAATAAACTATTAGTAGTACTGATTTCCAATTAATTTGGTCGGCTTGGCGAAACTTAATTTTAGCTTTCTTCAGTTGTAACTGTATCAGATTATTTTTTTAAGTTTGGTAAATCTTAAGTTTTGTCACAAATTAAGTTTCTGAACACAACCATAATATTTGACATTAGATTTGACAACCAACTAATGTGTCAATCATTCTGTCGCACTTCAGAACACGGAGATCTATGGCTCAAAGGTAAACTCAAAAAAAAAAATAAAAAAGTATTACGATTGCTGATATTGTGTTACGATCATGGTTACGATATTTTATGCATCCTTCTATCTTCGCTACGTGCGCGAGAACCTTCTTTACTTTTGTGATCCTTTGTGATAGTGACATTCCAAGTAGTGTGCTCTTTTTTTGTTGATATTTTGTGATAGTGACACTTTACTGTTAAGTTACTGTTAAGTGAGCGAGAAATTTTCTTACTTTGATTAATTACGTTACGATGCCGAGGAGAAGAAGACCTGACTTAGGTCGTCGCAGTCAATCAAATGTGCGAAAAGCTACCTCACGTGCTAACCGCACCAGAGAGAGAAGACAGATCAAGAAAATAGTCGTATTGCTATGTCAGAATTGCGTTATTTAGTGAGTGACAATGAAGTGGATAGGCTTAGAATCAGTGTTGGGACTTCTACCACTTAAGTGGTATTTCTACCACTTTTTGGTATTCATGAAAATCTACCACCTAAAAAGCAAATTCTACCACTTTTTGCAACTCACCGTTCACCTATAATTAAACTCTACCTTCTACCATATACCATACGCATACGACTACAACTCCACGTGTCCACTCCACAAACACAACAGTATATAAAATGGCTATGATGGATTTCTCCCATGCACTTTTTCACCTCAGTTATCTTTTTTTTTTCTCTGTGTTGCTGTTGTGTGATTTTCCTTGTACAGATCTTACATAGTTGTCTAAAATCTGTATAAAATAGATTGTTTACTTTTGCCACAGATAGATGAAACAAGTTTTTTGGGTTGTTTAAACTAGAGGACTCAGCAGCCGAATCAATTTACAGTAAAATTGTAGAAACATTAAATCATTTTAATGTTCCCATTCAAAATATGATAGGATTCGCTTCAGACAATGCTGCTGTTATGACGGGTTCATTAAGCGGTGTAGCCTAATGTTTAAAAAATATTAAACCTAATATTTTTACCATTGGATGTACCTGCCATAACTTGAGTTTGTGCTCCACTTATGCTGCTAAATGTTTACCAGGGCAAATAGAAAAATCAATAAGGGATATCTATTTCTATTTTTGCCACAGTGCGAAAAAACAAAAGGATTTCCTTACCTTCCAAAAAGCACTTGGGGTTAATGAACACCAAATTTTAAAGGTTTTAAATGTTTGCCAAACTCGTTGGCTTTCAATGAAAATGGTCATAAACCGAATTATAGAGCAGTGGGATCCCTTGTTTCATTACTTTATTTTGCTCGCATTTGAAGAACCTTCTTCTAAGGCTTCACAAATTTTTAATTTTTTAAAAAACAAAGACAATTTAGTACATTTAAATTTTTTGTCAATAAATCTTAAAATTATAAGCGAGTTAAATAAAACATTTCAATCTGAGAACACAAAAATACACTTGTTATTCGAAAGTATGACTACATTAAAATTAAATTTAATGAAAAATTTTGTAAAACCAGAAAATATTAATGTAAACACAAATATAAAAAACAGTGAAAACTATTTAGCATATTCTCAAATGTATTTTGGCCTTTACTTTGAAAGGTACTTACTTGAAAATGATATTGTTGAACAAGATGTAATGCAACTACGAAAAGTTATGTGCAGCTATTATATTGAATTATGTGTTCAAATTGGAGAAAGGTTTAACCTTTCAAACAATGAACTAAAATTTTTCAAATAAAACCCGAAAAACGTCATTGATGGAACAATGCCATCAGTTTTAGGTCTCACGAAACATTTTTCACCAACTATAAATAATTCAGAACTAGAGTAAATTAATAATGAGTGGAGAAAATTAATTGGAGAAAATCAATTACTCCAAATTTTTAAAACTGATGACATTGTTTCACAATGGCTTTTGATAAAAAACTTAAAAGACGGAATGGACAATTTAATTTTTGAAAACATATCTTCTTATATGTTTTAGCTTTGTTGCTTACCGCATAGCAGCGCTGCTGCTGAACGCAAATTTTCAGATTTAAAAAATGAAAAAAGAAATAAATTAAAAACTACAACCGTTCGCAACATTTTGGCTGCAAGGGAAATTTCAGTAAATTTTCAGAATTTTTATCCTCCGGAAGCATTACTGAAATATGCTTCAAAATTTAAATTTTCCGGTAGTCTATATAGCAAAAAATAATTTTAAGTTTTTCTAACTAATTTAATTATTGTGAATTGTGATATTTAAAACTGAACGAACTGAATTATTGTTTATTTAATTTTTCGTATTTTTTAATAAGTTATTGAATATAAGATTTGCTACATAAAAATGGGTTTTAATTTCTACCACTTTTCTACCACCTTTTTGACATCATTTCTACCACTCTTTTGCTTCTGCGAGGTCCCAACACTGCTTAGAATGCAACGAGTTGCACATCAAACACAATAACAGCGAGCACGAAATAATGAAATTGAGCGCAGTGCTCCTGTGATTCTTGAACGAACTGCATTCCACTATGATCCGGCAATTGATTATTGAGCCGACAAATCGGTAAGAATTGGGGAAATGAAAATAATTTGTTAATATTGTAAGGCGTTCAAATACACTGGTGAATCTACTGGATTATGTTGTTCTGGAGGCAAAGTAAAATCGCCACAATTGGTCCCACCGCTCTTTAGTTTCTGGGATTGTAAATGATTCTAAGCACTTCTTGGCCAACATTCAGAAACATAACAACTGTTTCCAGATGACATCATTTGGCGCTACACATGTTATACAGGACAATTTCATACCCAGTTTCAAGGTATTATATGTACCAGAATATTTTTTTATAATATTCAAGTTTGTACTAAAATATATATACAGCGTGTAACGGAAGGGGGTATCAACCCTGAAGGAGGTGAATGTGCTCATGAAACTCAACAAATTTCCCCAAAGAACATACATAGGTTGAAATATGAAAAAAAAAATTAGCCCTCACATAGTAAATCAATCAGCTGGTAGTCAGTTTTGTAAGGGAGGGCCAATTTTTTTTTTCATATTTCGACCTATGTTCTTTGGGGAAAGTTGTTGAGTTTCATGAAAAATATTTCAGGAAAACTCTGTTTTTTAAGAAAGCAACATGATATGTCGAAAATAATCATAAAACTGCATGCTTCATTAAAAAAAATGCTTTTTTATTCAATACGTTTTGTTTGTTTTGAAATTAATTTATAATGGGTGATTTTTTTGAGGTTAGGATTTTCATGCATTGGTATTTGACAGATCGCGCGGGATTTCAGACATGGTGTCAAAGAGAAAGATGCTCAGTATGCTTTGACATTTCATCATGAATAGACTTACTAACGAGCAACGCTTGCAAATCATTGAATTTTATTACCAAAATCAGTGTTCGGTTCGAAATGTGTTTATCGACAAATTTTGTTCAGCGATGAGGCTCATTTCTGGTTGAATGGCTACGTAAATAAGCAAAATTGCCGCATTTGGAGTGAAGAGCAACCAGAAGCCGTTTAAGAACTACCCATGCATCCCGAAAAATGCACTGTTTGGTGTGGTTTGTACGCTGGTGGAATCATTGGACCGTATTTTTTCAAAGATGCTGTTGGACGCAACGTTACGGTGAATGGCGATCGCTATCGTTCAATGCTAACAAACTTTTTGTTGCCAAAAATGGAAGAACTGAACTTGGTTGACATGTGGTTTCAACAAGATGGCGCTACATGCCACACAGCTCGCGATTCTATGGCCATTTTGAGGGAAAACTTCGGAGAACAATTCATCTCAAGGAATGGACCGGTAAGTTGGCCACCAAGATCATGCGATTTGACGCCTTTAGACTATTTTTTGTGGGGCTACGTCAAGTCTAAAGTCTACACAAATAAGCCAGCAACTATTCCAGCTTTGGAAGACAACATTTCCGAAGAAATTCGGGCTATTCCGGCCGAAATGCTCGAAAAAGTTACCCAAAATTGGACTTTCCGAATGGACCACCTAAGATGCAGCCGCGGTCAACATTTAAATGAAATCATCTTCAAAAAGTAAATGTCATGGACCAATCTAACGTTTCAAATAAAGAATAGATGAGATTTTGCAAATTTTATGCGTTTTTTTTTTTTAAAAGTTATCAAGCTCTTAAAAAATCACCCGTTACAAAAGTTTAGGTCTTTTATTTATCGATTGAGGAAGTACGAAGTATGCCGGGTCACCTAGTCCTAGGATATTCTTACAGTATTGAAATATAGTTAAATTATTCTTAAAAAAAGGTTATTTAGTGTAAATTTGTTTTCAAGTTTGATGTCAATATGAAAGATGACAAAAATATAAGGTTACCATTTTTAAAACGTCTGTTGTCGTTGGCAACCCTATCATAGCAATATAACTCTTTATTTCGTCCTAAAAAGCAGAAGACCCTTACCTTTCACAAGCATAAGTTGCTAACGCTATAAACTTAATGATTTTAAGCCGCAACCCCAATTTAAGCAAAGTGTTTTTGTAAAGTTTTTTTTTCTGTATACTTTGTTGCATCAAAGCATATTTATGCACGTGCACTCATCCAATTTGTCGCTGGTAATTTATATTGTTTAGAGAGACAAAATTATATGCTACAATTATGCACATGTTAGGAGCTTTAAAATGTCAAATAGTTAAAATTTGACAGTTCATTGAGCTGTAATTTGTATCTATTTTGACATTAAGTTTATAAGGGTTCTCAAATATTCCTACAAAGTTGGACTTGAAAGCGCAAGCAACGTTAAATTCGATAAAATTGTATCGATTTTACAAAAGAAAGTAGTGGAATTTTCAAGAATAGGTACTAACGGATTGTTTATTAATACAAACATTTAAAAAACACTTTAAATTTGAACAAAATCAAAAGTAAGGTTGTAAACCACGTTTTTCTATTAGTTTCATTTTTGTTTTCAGATTGCCAGTAGGTCATTCAATTTAAAGGTGGACACATTATAGCTATTCGCTCTTTTACTAAAAATTCATTTTTCATTTTTCACCAGTTAAAACCTTGAACTCCATGCGCTAGCGAAAATGAATTTGAACTTTTTGACAGTCAAATCTCTATCTTTTGGAAACCATCCTTAATACGGAACCCTCTCTCTTGTAATTTCTGCATACGGTCCTGTTATTATGTAAAAATAAAACTGTTTATTTAACTTTACTGTTCTGTCTCAAGGTTTAGAATATTGCAAGATGTAGTGGACTTTTAAGTTGACAATTCGAAAGAACTTTTTGATAATAAATACTCCCAACAAAAGTCACAAAAAGTTAAAACTTCTGAAGGCCCATTGTTGTGGTGTAAAATTTCTTGTTGCAGTTTGTATTTGAAATCCTACAGAGCCTCAAAAAGCTTCTTTTAATTTTATTGCAAAAGTGTTTTTATTAAAAATTTTTTTCAGAGCTTGAAAACTTTTAAAAATAATGTTAGACAGAAATATTTGAATTTGAAATTGAATTTGAAAACGCTCTGTTAATATCGCGAGAAAATTTATTATTTTCATTTTATTTAACGATTCAGGGCGAAATGCCAAATTTTACTGTAAGGAAACAAGATAAAACGGCGCTGCACAGAAGGACCAGAGCTGCTCGCGAGCTCTACGAGCAGAAGAGGAGAGAGGAACACCGGCTTATTAGATGGAAAAAAAGAGAGCACGAGTGGCGCGCGATCGAGGAGATAGAGGGATGTCACAACAGGAATGAGGTTCGTAATTTTTACCAAAAGGTAAAACAAAAATCTCCCAAGGGTACCAGCCACGAACCGAAGCCTGTAAAGACGATCAGGGGAACATCGTAGTAGAACCGCAGTCTATGTTGAGAATATGGAAAGACCACTTCTCCAAATTATATAACGGCGATGACGAACCGAATCCCGCTGTAAGGGAGGTAGAACCACTCAACTTAGGCGACGCAGATCAACAATTCCGCCTACCCGACCTAGACGAAGTGAAGATAGCTATATCTAAACTGAAGTCAAACAAAGCTGCTGGAGCTGACGGCATCGCTGCCGAACTATTTAAAGCAGCAGGCGATGACTTGGTAGGCAGCATGCACAAACTCATCTGCAAAATATGGTCGGAAGAAAGCATGCCCGATGAGTGGAATCTCAGCATAGTTTGCCCGATACATAAAAAAGGAGACCCTCTAAATTGCGCCAACTACAGAGGCATCAGTCTCCTTAGCATTGCATATAAGATCCTTTCTGCCGTATTATGTGAACGTCTGAAGCCGTTCGTCAACAACCTGATAGGTCCCTATCAGTGTGGCTTCAGACCAGGAAAGTCCACTATCGACCAAATATTCACACTACGGCAGATCTTGAAAAAAACCCAGGAACTTCAAATCGATGTCTAGTTTTGGCATCCCTGTCAAACTTATCCGTTTGTGCAGAATGACGATGGAGAATGCACGCTGCTCCATCAAGGTTGGAAAAGATCTCACCGATGCATTTGATGTCAAAAAAGGTTTTAGACAAGGCGATGCACTGTCATGCGACTTCTTCAATATCGTTCTGGAAAGAATTGTGCAAAACTCAACCGTCAACACTAGAGGCACAATCTTCCAAAGGTCCATCTAATTACTCGGATACGCAGATGATATTGACATAAATGGAAGATCAAAGCGTGATGTCAGTGGAGCGTTTTTGAGCATTGCGACGGAAGCGAAGAAGATGGGTTTAGTGGTCAATGAGGGCAAGACCAAGTATATGCTGTCATCAAAAAAGGACATTGAACAACGACGTCTTGGACAAAACGTCACCATGGACAGCTATAACTTCGAGGTAGTTAAGGACTTTGTCTACCTAGGCACCGCTATAAACACAGGCAACGACACCAGCGCTGAAATCAAACGAAGAATAACTCTTGCAAATCGCTGCTTCTTTGGACTTAAAAGGCAATTGAGAAGTAAAGTCCTCTCTCGAGCATCTAAAATCACCATCTATAAGACACTCATCATCCCGGTTCTCATTTATGGCGCTGAGGCCTGGACCCTGTCAAAGAAAGATGAGAATGTCTTAGGATGCTTCGAGAGAAAAATTCTTCGGGTGATTTTTGGTCCCGTACGTATAGATGGAGAATGGAGGAGAAGATATAACAACGAACTGTACGGGCTGTACAGCGACACTGACCTAGTTAGCAGAATAAAAGTCAAACGGCTTAGATGGCTGGGTCATGTAGAGCGAATGGACATCAACGCTCCAGCCCGGAAGGTCTTCGAATCCAATCCCGACGGACGGCGGCACAGTAGAGGAAGACCGCGACTCAGGTGGCGCACGCAGGTGGGTGAAGACTTCAACCAACTTGGCGTGCGAAACTGGAGACAGCTAGCTAGGGACCGAGCTGGCTGGAGACGCATGTTGGTTGAGGCGCAGGTCCGCCCAGACTGTAGCGCCGCCTTAAGTAAAGAAGTAAGAAATAACAACGCAGTTTGACATTCAAAACTGTCAAACCATACATTACAACTATCAAAACTTGTCATGCAGCTAAAGAAAAACACCCTATATTAATACAATGATAATCATCACGTAATGCAATTTTTTGAAGCCACAAGACTGTCATTTTATACAGTCAAAATAGCCTTCTCGTGCCACTTTACACCTATAATAATGAATTTCAAAACTATTTTCCCATCGATTTATGAAATAAAATGTTTTTATATTTTCATTATTTTTTAAATTGATTTATTTGATTCGTTTCATATAAAAACTCCATTCACAGTAATATCTATATTAGAAGTTATTGTTGTTTAAATCAAGAACTGAGTAGGAAGAGAAATTCATCTCGTGCAATAATAATCCAATGGAATTCTTCCCGGTGCATCATGTACTGTAACATAGAATATCGGGAGTGGTGGTGCTGTGGTATGATGTTAAAAAAAACATATTATTCGATGCAATTTCAGACGTGCGCAATTAAGGCATGCAACGTGCGTGACTATCTGAACGCCCAGTGTACGAGATAGTAACTAAAATAATTATTCTTATTCAACCTGGCAACATGTATGCATCCTATAAATGTACAGTGTACACCTTTTATCCAACTTTGCCAACAGTGTAACCACATAAATCATCCCGAAATCCATATTCTCTTTTCAAAAACCCACTGCATCCATAGATACATATGACCTTGCACAACTTTATATCCCATCCATTCATGAAATATAAATTCCATGACATAGATGGATGGCGCTAAATAAACCTTAAACCCCTCCCTCCTCCCCCCTCCCTCATCCAAGCGCATCAGTTGTGTAACGAAAAAAGAATAAATATGTTAGGAAAATATAACTAACCTATATGTGTGGTTATGTGGTTCCATTTGTTGCTGCTGATTCAGCTTCAGCATCAGCATCAACATCAGCAGGCTTCAGGATGATTCCCTGCTTTCATGAACACTTGGTACTTGATATAAATATAATATCACCCACGCGCAACAAAAAGGTGATATAAAATATTTGAACAATTTTATATAAAAAACAAAAATATAATGTAAATATAAAAAAGCCCTAAGGCGTATCAATAAAATTCTGAAAATTTACCTAAATTTGTGGGAAGGGAAGATATACGCAACAAATATGTCGTCCTTGTGTTCAATGAAGACTTCGAGTTGGTTGTAAATTGCAAAAAAATTGGTTTATGTTTGTTAACTCTTGAAAATGGGAGCCTCAAGGATGAATATTTGTTTTTTTTTTTTTTAAAGGGTGGGCCAAAAAATAACTTCGTATATGATTTAAAGTGAATGATAGTAATTTTCATACAGATTTAAGTTGTGTTCACCGAGGTCTTGTCTAGATCAGAACAGCACAGGACAGCACAGTTTCGTGAGAAACGTCAGATCAAGTTAAAACAGTCGGATTCCTCTTCAGATGATTGGAATGAAAGTGTGACGAATGTTATTACCTTTTTTTTTGATGAAATGTAAAAGAAATTGCATTGAAAGTTATTATATTATATTTTATAATTATTTAATTAAACAAATTAAACAAATTGGCAAAATAACTTTATTTTAATTTTTTTTAAAACACGAGAAAAAAAACACAAAGCACAGCCAATTCAAAACGTAAACAAAAAAAATGAAAACTTCGATTTTGACATTTCTCACGAGTCTGTTCTAACCTGATCTGACTCAAAAGCAAGAACAGAAAATCCTGTTCTAAACTGTTCTAGGTTTGTCAATGAACAGGAAAGTAGAACAGTTCAGCACAGAAAAAAACTCAATGAACAGCAAAAAGCTGTACTTTTCTGTCTAGAACAGTCCAGCACAGCGTCAGTGAACACAGCTTTAATTTTTTAATAATATCACAAGCCTACAGGCAGAGCTTTTGGTGCCACCAAAATAAAAGTGGTTTCTATAAGTAAAAAAATAAATAAATTGAGTGGCGCAACAGTCCGTTAAGAACTAGGGCCAAGTGACTTACAACTCTCAACCATTCTGTGTGCGAGTACTATTGTCAGGGATGGAGGTTTCTATAAGTATACAAGTATAATTTAACTCCGAATGTACTACATTGTCAATTACTTAAACTACCTTATCATTTCTGAACCTTTCTATTGACGCTGTCAGTTTTTGACATTTAAACGTCATATCATTCAATAAACAAAAGAAAAAAAGAAAATCTACATACATAAGTGATAAATTAAATAATTTCATTTATTCGTTTAATGATCTTAAAAATAATTACAAATGGACTCTATTTCACTTTTATACAGATAATGTTTCTGTGTTTTGTTGTTTTCTAGGGACTAGAACTTTATAATGTTCATAAAGACAAATGTAAATATTTTGTTTTCGTTTAACTGAAAATTCGCTTCAGATTCATTCATCTAGAACGAAATTAGCTTAAATGACAGATTATAAAAATTGCATCCATTGCTAAAAGAGCTGCGATTTAAGTAATACCAGATAAAATGAACAACAACAAATGTCGGTGGTACAGGGCATATTATTTTACCGACATTCATTCAACTATCTTTCGTTGAATTTGATTATGGCAAAAGTTTGGAAAAAAGTTGAAACCGTCACTTTAATACGAACGTTGATTCCTTTAACAGCAACCAAGGGAAAACGCAGATTCCAGTGTCAAGCGCTGCAAACCTAGCTGACAACTCTTTAAATACTAATTTATCGTGTTTTTAAACTTTTAATTAATACACTGCGGCGGTCAAAACTTGTCGAAGATTTTTGGTGGCCTTAAGGCCCAACTATAATAGGCATAAGCAAACATAAGCTTATGTCAAAAACCCAAAGAAAATTCACTTAAGTTTGTGAAATTACTGCGGGTAGCCATAATGCAATTTTGCTCACTTATCTACATGTCAAAATAATATTCGCAGCTCTATATGAAGATATAAATCCTTCGTACGTATTACCCTCCAAAACCCATTTGTTTACATTGTTGTATTTGTAATGTGAAAGAATTCAAAGAGAAAAATTGACGTGTTTTCACGCATACATAGAAATAACTAATGAGTTTTTTGGGGAAATTTCATAAATTAGAAGAGAAATGACACGCACACTATGAATAAGTTTATAAGCCTGTGTGTATTTGATCCAAACTGTCAGATTTACTTATGGGGCGAGCGACTGGGATCGCTCTTGCTTAAGTTTGCTTAAGTTAACGAAACTGAGAAAAATTGAACGAAACGGAGCTAGACTCCATTATGGTCACTCGTATTAGATTCTTTGTATTCGTACGTTTACTTATGCGCGCATATGCTAGCTTATGTCTATTATAGTTGGGCCTTTAGTCCAAATCACTACATCCCCTAAAATTTTTCAGATATAACCTTTTAAAATTCGAAAAACACGTTATATTTTATTAGTTTTTTGAAAGCGATGTAAATTTATGAACTAGTTTTAAATGTTTCCAGTAATAAAATTAAATAAAATTTTTGAAAAATCATCATTAGTTTTTTAGTGTTCTCCTATCGTAGGTATATAGTCCTAAAATAAGAATCAAGAACCATTTGTGTTTCAACAGTTCTTGAGGAAAAAGGGCATAAACATTTTAAAAGTGTGTTTTTTTAGTAACGAATCAGTTTTTCAAACAAGGTTATTACACCAAGTTTTTGAAATGTATTGAAAAATATAAAAAATTAACTCTGAAACACATTTTTCAAAATCATGAAAGTATACGATTCGCGGCTTTACAAAACCTCCTGTAGAACACAATGAAGACTAGGATTTAAACTGTATCTAAATTTGATTATGAATTATTTTTCGAGATAGTTTTGGGCTTAGTATGGAATATAATATCCCTTAAATGAGCACCAACTTCATATGCTAGCTCCATCCTGCTGAAATATCTTAGGACTATCACTAATCTCTGGCCTCAAAAAATGTTTGATTGTAGCCCAGTACATTGCTCCAATGTGACTTAGTGGCGATGTTTATGGATTATCTACAATACTTGCAAAAATGTGTCCAATATTCGTCTTATTTCAGGCAGTACAGGGTCTTCCACTTCTAGGTAGATCAAGTATAATTCATTGTTTATGAAATGAAGGGTGGATTTTACAAATAAAAAGTACGCCGGTAAATTTCTTGGGTAAAATTCAATTAGGTTGGTCCTCTTTGAAAAATTGTAGTTTCTTTTAGTAAATTTAAAAAGTTTGTTTTATAAGAATTTTAAAAAACGAAAGGTAACAAATTTCAAACAGAATGTTTTTTTTTTCAAATAAAGAAAAAAACTTTCGACCCACCCTTTATGACAAAAGAACGAGAAAAATGATGACAACGCGCGGTGTTTCGCTTTTATTGCGACTTTTATTTCACAATTGAGTTCTTTTTATTCAAATTGAAGATGTTTTTACTGATGTACATATAATGTAAAATGCAAAATCATGTAATACAAAATAAGACTGATTGATAAAATAAAATACATTTTATGTAGCAACAGGAGGAACCCTCCCTTGCTCACTCTCAATCGTTTCTTATGTACACGTGTTACGCTAGAAATGGAGGTGGATGGACCCACAATTTTATTTCGAATTTAAGCAATATAGTCTTCTTTTTATATGGTTGAACTATAGCCACAAGGGGTTGTAATATTGGTATCAGTTGCTGGTAAAAACCTTCATAAAATTAAATGCAAAACAGAAAATAAACTTTAAACTTTTTTTCTAAATCTCTTAATAAACTTTAACCTTCTCTAAGTTTGTTTTCTTTCTTTTTGGTGTTAGAAAACAGTGCCTGTCAGCAATAACTACTTAATCCTTTTTGTTTTCCTTATAGAATAATTTTCCAAGAACATAAAAATAATAAAATTATCCCCATCTATTAAAATCGACTTAAAACAACAAAAGCTAATACCACATTGTCCAACCAAACATGTTGGTTTCTTCTTGGCCAATTGCATAATAACCAACTCCATAGCTTTCGCCACATCCACCGAGATGATAACAAAAAATAATACTGACAGTTTTATGCAGAAATTTACCCCCTGAAGACTTTAAATGGTTGCTTGTGTCTCTGCTCCCTGCGTGTAGTATTAGGGTAGGTTTTTGCTGATTTAACTTAAAAACAAGAGTCCTTCCTCGGTCTCTTCTGTTTCTTTTTCTAAAAAACGGAATTGTTGAAAAATAAAGAACTTTTTCTGGTTTAACTAAATATTTTCATTTCAATAAAAAAAGGGTTGAGAGAACTCATTTTTATTTTAAAGCAACCGAAAGACTTAAGCTGTAAAACCGTTTAAATTTTCGTTTACACCAAAAATGGATTTTTTTTAGAGGAAAAGTGGTATGTATGTTGAAATACCCTTCGGCATTAGAAGAGAAAAAAAGGACTGTTGAGTGGTGATAGAAGTATTTATACACTCTCACTGTAATATTTACTTTAAGATTTAAAATTACAAAAAAAAAAAAAATTAGATTTTAGAGGGAAAAGGATTGAAGTTGAAGAACAATGGAAAGGGTTAAGAATTAATTATTGGGTATCATTTGTAACAACCCTTAACCTAAGCCACCACATATCTATTGTTTTCTTTAATTGCAAAAAAAAACGTACATATAAAAAGAAGAACCTGATGTAGATTAGTTCAATGGAAATATTCAAAATAAGCTGATTAGTGATTATAACGATAATAAACAATAGCTTTGAGAATTAATCTCGCCGAAATCTTATAGCTTCACATTTTGTGTCTTCTGGCGAAATAATTTGCTTTAAAGAGTTTTTTTTTTAATTTGTTCGATGTTTTCATATCCGCTAAGCTGTGAATTCTTATATCTTCTTAATATACATAAATAAATTACGTGTCACGATGATTCTCTACGATATGGACTCCTAAACTACTTAACCGATTTTAATCAAATTTGTACACCGTGTGCAGTTTAATACAACTTGTAAGATAGGATAGCTTACATCGCTATATTATTTTATTGCAAATTATTTGTCTACTATTTAATAGTCACAATTATCTGTTAGCTCCAATTGATTTTAACTGGTAGTGACATCTGATGACTGAATTGAGTAAGTATTTAATAGATGGCGCTATGTCAAACTTCAAAACGTTTCATATAAGCTACAATTTAATAACATAACCACGTTTTGAAATTTTAAAGAAAATAGAAGACATTATCAGACATAAAATAGTTTCAAATAATAGATGCTAGAACACTAATCACTGTGAGAGTCTTGAAACCAAATCCTCTTTAACTTCTGACTTTAATTTTTCAAAAAAACAGTAAACTATCCAGTGTTGCCGAATCTCATAATTTATCATGATTCTCATGATTTTTCACCCCATCTCATGATCTCATGAATTTATGGAAAATCTCATGATTTTTCAAATCTTCCTTCAAAAAAGTAATAATCAGCACATGCAACTTTCTTGTTATTATTTTAAAAGATTCAGAAAATGACCCATCTAGCCTCTACGTGTTTATGTGTTGTTGTTAGAATGTCTAACAATTTTAAGATTCAAGATTTCTTTTATAGTCTATTTACACTGGATAAATCTGATGCTAAAACAATTTATGATATTTTAGTAACTTAGTTTCAATAAAAACAAAATTGATTATAAATCCAATTAAATAGGTTTTGGTGCCGATAGAGCTGGCTGCAGTGATGATGGGAGTGAACTCATCAGTTCGCACTTGTTTACAAGCTGATGTCCCAAACTTATTTATAATGAAGTGTATTTGTCACTCCTTTCATCTCTGCGCCTCATATGCATGTTCCAATTTGCCCTCAAGTATTGAAGACTTATGTCGAGATGTTTATAATTATATTCAGAACAGTCCTAAGAGAATTTCAGCATTTAAAACTTTTCAAGCTATTTTGGAAATAAAGCCAAATAAAATTTTACATTTTTCATAGACACGGTGGTTTTCGAAGTTAGAAGTAGTATATTGAAGTCTTGTGCAATATGATGCCTTAAAAACATATTTTAACTGTGTACGTAACAAAAAGTGACAACTTACTGTCAAGCATATTCTAAATATGCTCAGTGAAAACCTGTTCATTATATGTATTTATCTTTTCTTAGTTTTGTGCTACCGTTTTTTACTAAGCTTAACAAATGCATGCAATCCGAAAAGCCCAAAATTCAAGACATGTATAAGGAAGTGACTACAGCCTTGACGTCACTGTTGAGTTGCAATATCAAAAAAAGTTATATCGACAGTACAAATATTAAAAATATAGATTATATAAACCCCAGAAATCAACTTTCGTATGGGAATATGTATAACGGCGTAAAAGCGTGACAAACAAATTGTTCAAGGCTTTCAATGCCGTTGTTTGTCCTTTTTAGTTGAAGGTGCTAAGCAAATATATTACAGATTCAACTTCAACAACAGTGTGTTCATAGATAAGGAATCTTTTTTTTTTAAATCACTAAATGTTATTTTAAAACTTAATAAAATGCAATCTCATATGTATTTTTTTATTTAAAATTTTTGTGTTGAATTATAAGCTAATATTTATTATTAAGGGCCCAATGAAGAATAAGAAATCTCATGATTTTTTTGAGGACCTCATGATAAGAAATCATGATAATTTTTTTTTAATCGGCAACACTGAAACTATCTATTAAAGGATATGTAGCCGACAACGACTGTTCGTTAATTTGTCTTTAATTTTAAGAGGCTTAAAGTATATTTTAGGAAATACGTATAAATTAATCTTTCCATACCAAAAATTAGCTTTGTCGTAATTTTTTTTTTTGAAGTACTGATATTTTTGCATCTGGATTATTCTAGACTATTACTTAAGTGAAATGTTTTTAAAAAATGTACGAAATAAATGTTCTATTTTGCCTTAACTTGAGAAAACATGGAGAACAAACGTGTAATTCCTGTTAAAGGAAAAATAATGACCTAGATATTGTTATTCTTGGCATCACGCAGAAATAAGTTATCTTTCAGCACCTAAACGATTTTGTATTGAGTAAGATTATAAGGTGGAGAAATGAAAAGAACAATTGCGTGCTTAATTTTTTAGCTAATCAAGATTTTTCTTTTTGTTTCACTATAAGGGACGTGTCTTATAGAACTTCCATTACTATTGTTTCCAGTAATGCGATGGGAAATTTTGTGTTTTTATGAATTGAAAAACAGAACTATCGAAAAACACAATTTGTAAGAATACAGTATTTTTTGATGAGACATTTGGAGAAACAGTATTATAACATAGAGGGCTATGTTCAGGCATACAGTATTGCAAAGTTTACAGTATTTGGAAATACAGAATTTTGACCAAACAGTATCATAAAAAATTATGAAAAATAGTATTTTGGCCTGCTCCATTACTCTCATTTATTTCTTATTCAAAATTCTCAGCAATTTTTTGTTCATGACGTTTGTACTCTGTACATTAATTTCTCCCGAATTTTCAACAACTCTATTGTTTTAAATTGATTTGTTGCACAACGTTGGTAAATTCTTAAAGCAGCTAAAGAAAATTCTAAAATTTCTTCAACTGTGTTTTGGGTAACAAAAGATTTCAAGGTTTAAGACTTTTATCAGTTTAAACACAAAAAAAAGTAATATTAAAAGTCAAATTAAAAATTTAAAGTATTGTCAAAATTGTAAATAATTACGTAGAACTGTAAAAATAGTAGGAAAACGACATCTTTTACATTTTTCTAGTTATAAGTCCAACACATATTTCGAAGAGTAGTAGCGTACAAAAAGTAGACCGGAAATTTTCGTTTATGATTTCGTCTTGTATTTTTTGTTTGGAATGTTTCGTTGAGTCTCAGAATACTAGGCTCTAACTGATAATCATGTTTGTATCTAACATTTTAATCAACAATAAGCTATCAAAACGATCAGATTATTTACACTAATCATCAATATCGCTAATCAAATTACTTTATTTGATTTGTGCAATTTTATTCACATAGCGAAAGTGATACTGACACCCTCTTTTTACATAACGTTTCATTGGAATAAATCGGAACGATTCAAACTAACTGATATTTTAAATTTTTCGCTCTTTCTTATTCCCTCACTCTTTGAAATCTGAAACGTAAACATCACCATTACGCGTGTCTGTTTTTTGTGGAAAAAAGTGTTTATTTTGTTAAGGAACCCCAAAATGTAAGTAAAATATTATGTTGTATTTAATAATAGTATGATCATAAAAGTTTCCGCATTAGATAGTTTTTTTGGATAGTAGTACGAAAAAACCTGAGCTGTACTTTTTTGTACGTATGTTTGAATTGTGCTCGCTCAGCGTCTAAAAGTCTTCGTGCCTGTCTTTCATCTTCAGTTTCAGCGGCTCTTTAAGTTGCGTGACGCTCAGAATCTAAAGATTTACGGGGTTTCACTCTGAACTTTAGCTTGAGAAGCTCTTTGAGCCCTATGGTGCTCAACATCTAAAAGACGTCGTGATTGACCCTGCTCTTCAGCCTCAGAAGCTCTATGAGCCCTGTGGCTCTCATCATCTAAAGCCAAACGGGTTTGGGTCTGTTATTCGGACTCTTGGCTTCTAGCTATTTTCGCAGCTCAAGCATATATTAGCTTTAGCGTAATATCAAGCTTAACGTAAACGAAACCAAGATTAATTAGAAATGTAAAAGAAACGGAGATTATTTAAAAGCTTCTATTTAAATTAAGTCGTAACTATTTACATTTTAGTTTTACTTACAGACTTAAAGGAACCACTAAAAAATAAACACGTATTAATATTAAAAGAAATACGCAGGTGAACTAAAGAAACTAACTTAAAACTACCTACCTCTTCTGGTAAATTAAATGATCAAAGACGAACCGAGTAAATCATTAAGTATTAAAGAAACAATTAAATTTACACGACAAATAAAATATTTGCAGGATTTCTCTGTAATTTCCATGCGTCTGACAACGGCGTGTGCCCTCACGTGTGTGCCTGTTGGGGTACTACCGCCGCCGCCAGCTGCCTCGTCCACCGCGTGTGACATCAAATCGTGGTTTATTTTAATTGAAAAATATCTTGAGGAGCAGGACATGATGGCTATTTTAAGTGATGCTACCAGAGTCTATAATGGGGAAGAAACCAATTTTTTATTGTGCCCAAAAACCAAAACCGTTTTGGCAGCAAAGGGTGCACGTAACATATACTAAGTGGACCGAGGACTTGCAAAATCCAACTAACTTATGTTTTCTTTCTCTGCATCGGGTATTTTGGTGCCACCTATGGTTATATATCCATATAAAAGAATACCAGAAGATATCAGAAAATCATTGCCCCAGGGATGGGGCCTTGGTATAAGTGACAATAGATGGATGACGAAAGAAGTATTTTATGAATATTATATCGAAAGTATTTCATCCACACCTTGTTAGCATTGGAACCATTTTTCCAGTTATATTTTTCGTTGACGGCCAAGACACACACCTCACAATATACCGGTCAGCAAACTATGTGTTCAGCTAGGAGTCTTATGAATTGCCTTATATCCTAATGCCACACGAATTTTACAGCCAGCGGATCTTTCGGCATTTAAGCCACTGAAAAATTGTTGGAATAGAATAAGAAGGTTTCTGAGTGGCGCCGATACAAAACAGTTATGAGTCCCTCACACGGCAAAAGTTTGCTCCATTACTAGAAGAAATAATCCTCTCATCAATTTCACCTGAAATAATTCAAAAAGGATTTAGAGCGTGTGGACTTTTTCCTTGGGATGTAAATGCGATTGATTTCTACAGGCGTCTTAGGGAGATCATCAAAAACGCAATTACCACCTGTGTCCACTCAAGAGCAAAATTCTACAAATAATATTAATATTTGTTATGATACTTTTTCGGAATTGGTTGGCCCTCAAAAGCTGGAAGAATTTGAAAACGCTTTTAATGGAATTGGAAGTACATTGTTTCATTCGGAAGAGTGGAACATATTATATAAAATATTTTTGAAGTTTAAGCCGGAAGTTAAAG
Source organism: Eupeodes latifasciatus (assembly GCA_920104205.1). NCBI lineage: Eukaryota > Metazoa > Arthropoda > Insecta > Diptera > Syrphidae > Eupeodes > Eupeodes latifasciatus. The sequence continues at coordinate 153,494,522 of OV049925.1, forward strand.
CTAAATAGTATCATCAATATTGGTGGTATTGACAACTACTTGGATTGGCCAGTTACTCCAGAACGGCAGGGAATCAAGCCTATGAAGCCAAAAAGATCTTTCGTAATAACGGACGAGTTATGGATAAAATCGGAACAGATAAAAAAGGATTCAAAAATTAAACAAGATTTACAAAAGGAAGAAAGAAAAATGAAGTTGCTTGAAAATAAGAGGAAGAAAAAAACAACAAAAAAGATATCGACTAAGAAAGCCACAATTAAAAAACAATCGATAAAAAAAATTAATAGAAATAAATATTAAGACATTTTTTATGTATCAACCAAGAGATAACTTTTTTTTATTCTTTATTGGCTGTTTGAAGGTAAGTCAATAATTGTATAAATATGTGGTGTCAATAGATGTACAACGGTGTCAGTAATTATATATTTTGAAAGGATTTTAGAAATATCCAAATTTAACAATATCACGAATTTCTTAAACGATTTTAATACAAATATAATGAAAACCAATTGAGTAAGGAATTTATAAATGTACTGAGAATTTCATATATCCATACCAAATATATTTCCAAGCTGTTGGAACTGAAAAATTCCTTACGAGTGTCAATAACTATATCGCTTACTAGATGCATAAAGTTTATATTCTGAATTTCTCATGTTCTGATTTCACATCGCTAGTTAACCAAAATCATCTAATGAGCAATGCCCTTTTCCTCTGCCTAAACTGCCTTGATCCCATTCAAAGTGTAGTAATAACAATTCATTAAAAAATATAAAACCTGGTGTAATTTTTATATACCACAATAAATTGTGCACATACAGCCCCTTATATATTTCCCTTTCCGAAAATCTAATGTATGATTTGATTTATTCATATAAATCATTTTTTCGCTCTCACTGTCTCGTATAGTCACTTTAAAATTTTGCGGTAGACAAAACGCATTTAAAAACTTATTTAAAAATCACACTTATCCCCCATCACCATCAGACATTTTTGCGGAAGTGTCTATCAAAGTTGTTATAGTTTTGAGTTTCCCTGATGCGAATTTAGTTCATCTCCTCAATGAGAACCATAAATCTCATTCAGTCACAGAATTGTAGATATGCACAAAAATATTACATAGTTTTTGATGAGTCAATTTTGATTCATATACCAAATAGGTACACTTTGTATAGTAAATGTGTAAGAGCTCAATCATAGATTTTCCTACAGAGGCTTATGAACTCAGACTTCCTATGCTTTGCTATTATTATACATAAATTATTATTATTATTTCTGCAATGCATAATAAATGCAATATATGTCAGTAAGATAACTCATAAGCGTTTGTAATATCTCCTAACTCATAAATATGATTGAATGGAATGATGTGTCAGTCAAACTTGTGCTCTGATCATTTTGTAATAAGTTTTGAAGAGTGTTTTTTTAGGTTCGACGTTAGAAAGTGCATACGACTTGATAAGGACTAGATTATTACATACCTCTTGAAACTTTCCGGCAACCCCGTTTTATACTTAAAATTACTTTATATTTTATTTATAGGGCAACAATCCTTAAATCAAAACCATATCTGTCGATTTGTATAATAATTAATAATTTTCTTGATGCAATCCCACATTTTTCTACAATCCAAAGCCACCCTCTGATTGTTTTAGGCGGCTTAGTCAACTATAAGCGAGTGCTATGACGACGACCTATACCTGACTATCTATCCATGTTCATCGATCCGATACACTTTTTATGGATTAGAAATATTTCTCGGCGCGGCGCGGCTGGTGGTGGCGCGGCGTATGCATCATAGACGAATAGACGCGGTATGTGACGTGACAGAGAGTGTGTAAATGTAGTGCATTTCTTGAATTGCAACCATATTCAGAGTAACTTGCGTAAATGATTTTAATTAAATACAAGTTAGCCACGGCTGCGCGACTTAAATGGTAGATTACGTAAACTATAACTATATATACACAGCAAACCGACCGGACTGCACTACTGCCACACCGACCGAAGCACGACGACAACCGTCTTTCTTTACGAGGTTTTAGTCCAGTTCGATGAGCTACTAATAGTATCTATAGAAGATGTTAGTTGTTAGTCCAATTAGTCAGAGTGTTAAGACTATAGAGGAACAAAATTCTAACATCAGCCATCTGATTGTGGACTTGTGCGGACAAAATGTAGGTACTGTTGTCGTCATGTGACGCGGCTTCATGGTCGTGCGTCGACGACGCGACGACGGGCAGGTTCCTCTATAAATATTAAGATTTTATTACTTGATTAGAATAGAAGTTTTATATATTTATGGAATTCTTTTTAGTTTAAAAGTATGATGGCCTTTTAGAAGTAACAGTCTTGAATGAAAAAGGAGTAATATCTTATAGCAACTTGTTTATAACTAAACTAAGGAAATTTAACCGTGTAAGTTTTAAGTAGGCAGCATTTTTTGTACATCTGTAACATAAATATTATAACAAATTTCTTCATTTAAAACTTAAAATCATTTAAATCGTTCGTTTTGCCAAATTGAAAATGTTGACGTTTCTCGACGTTTCAAGGCCTCTAGAAAATAAATCCATCGTTCAGAATACCTTTTTTAGTTTTTCATGTTTTAACAATGAGCAAAAATATCGACCTCAATAAAATTTCGCTTTTAATATCAACATTTTTAAAAAGAGCTTTTAAAAAAATAAACTGATGATTTCTTTTTAATAAAGATCTAAAATTCTCACTAATAAAAATGCTACAAGCTTCAATTATCTCGTGTTTCTAACTTTATGACATTAGTTGCATAATTTTTGCGAATTTCAAAAAAAAAAATAACTGACATTTTTTTTATTAAGAACAAATAATTGTATAACACTTAAAATAAAGGTATAACTATTTTAAGACGTTTTAATTTTTCTTGAAACGTTCAAAAACGAAATTCATATTACAAAAAATAAAAACGTACTTAAAATATTACAAACAAAATTTAAACATTTTATTTTACGACTCGAATATATTTCATTATTTTACTTTGTTATATCTTTTCCGTTTTGGAGAAAAACCGTTAACTGGTTTAAGATTTAAGTTATTTTGGAGATTTTTTGTTTTCAGAAATACTACAAAATAAATCAAGATTACAGAAAAAATTAATTCTCATTTTTTTAAGTGTTCATGAATGGATTAACATCTCCAGTAATGTTAATATCATAATGATACAAGCCTTTTATAGTGGTAACAAATCCTAACTACTCTCAAAGAGAATTTATTTTCCAAGACATATTCAAAATTTCAAGTCGATCGGTTGAAAAATGTCTTAAGATATGAGTAAAACCAATTAAACAAAAATGCAGTATTGAGATAAACGCGTTCGAAGTTTTAGCAAATCAATAATAAAGTAGCAATAAATTTAATACTCAAACTAAAGGTTTTTTTTTGCCATTTTGTTAAAACTTTTTTAAAGTAATAGAGGATCGTTAAAATAAAAAATACCATTTTTAGAAAATTCTAAAGGGTCCTACCTAACCTCTCGATATTTCTCAAAAGAAAACAGCTTTAACTCCAATTTTCACTTAGGCCAGTTTAATGGCTCATTATGATACCACATGAATCTTGAGGCTTCCTTCTAAGCTCAATGGAACCAGTTTGAGTCCCTTACGAAACGTGAGAGGCTGATTATGCTGATATGATTTATGTAGATCGTTTAGATCGTTAAAGAAGAATTCTCCTAGGTAATTCTTGCGTTTTCGAGCCAGAGCAGGGCATGTGCAGAGAAGATGAAGAACTGTTTCTTCCTCTTCCTCGTCCATACAGCTTCTGTAAAAGTCATTTGAGAATAGGCCTAATCTCGTGGCGTGCTTTCCTATTAGACAGTGTCCGGTTATGACACCTATTATCGAGCTTATATGCGATCTGCTTAGAGAGAGCAAGCACCTTGAACGTTTTTAATCCACTGTTGGCCAGATGTTTTTTGTGACTTGACATGTGGTGATGTTGTTCCACCTGGTGCCTGCCCTCCTCACAGCGTCTTGCATTAGCAACAGTTTACAAGTAGCGATTGGTATGCCAGTACGTGCCAAACGTGGTAGGATGGGCTGTACTGTACCCTTCCTGGCGAGTTCATATGCCTTACAGTTTCCTGAATGTCTCTATGGCCCGGCACCCAGCAAATGTGAATATTAAACTGTTGTGCCATCTCCATTAGAGATGATCGACAGTTATGGACTGTTATAGAGTTTGTAAAGACAGAGTCCAGAGATTTGATAGCGGCCTGACTATCTGAGAAAATACAGATATCAGATGTTGATATCACGTTTTCTTTAAGTCAGGACAAGACTTCCTTTATCGCCAAAAGTTCCGCCTGGAACACGCTACAATGATTGGGAAGGCGGAAAGAGAGACTTAATTTCAGTTGTTCAGAGTACACACCTCCACCAACCCCTTCTTTTGTTTTTGACCCATCTGTATAGAAATGGATCGACTCATCTTCCAGGAATGTCCTATCCTCCCAAAAAGATCTGGGAGGTATAGAAATCTGGAAATTTCTGTCGAATTGCAGTTGGGGGGTGGTGTAGTCTGTGTGCTTTGGAATTGATTCTAAATAACTAAGAATTACGGAGTGGCCAATGTTGTTGTTAGTCCACTGCGACGAAGCTTTGAGGCGAATAGCAGAGCTTGCAGCTATTTGTTTGCTAAAAATGTCAAGAGGTGTTAGGTAGAGTAAGGTGTCCAGTGCCGCAGATGGGGTCGTGCGAAGCGATCCGCTTATACATAGGCAAGCTGAACGTTGGACTTTATTTACTTTATCTCGGTTTATACCTTTTTCTAAAGCAGTCCACCATACTGCCACACCGTACATTAAAATCGGTCTGATTACCGATGTGTATAGCCAATGCGTGATTCTGGGTTGTAAACCCCATTTATTACCGATGGCTTTTTTGCAAGAAAAGAGAGCTACTGTAGCTTTTTTGACTCTTTCCTGTACGTTGCGTTTCCAATTTAGTTTTTTATCTAAGACAAGACCCAGGTATTTAGCCTCGTCTGAGAATTTTAATTGGATTCCTTTAATATGGGGAGGGTTGACAAATGGAATTTTAAATCTCCTCGAAAATAAGACCAAATCGGTTTTGTTTGGGTTAACGCCCAGTCCACACCGATCAGCCCAAAGTATTAGTCTGTCTAAGGCATTTTGTAAGAGTTCTTTTAACGTGTTAAGATGCTTTCCTAAAACTGCTATAGCAACGTCGTCCGCATAGGCTATCACTCTGAAACCCTCCGCATCCAGACTAGTTAGGATTTCATTCACCACTAGGTTTCAGTGGAAAGGGGATAGAACACCACCTTGCGGTGTCCCTCTACTAACGAATCGTCTGCCAGAAGAGTTGCCCAGTTTTGAGTTAATTATTCTGCTAATAAGCATTAAATGAATTAGCTCCCGAAGCGAACTCTCTACATTTAGAGATGTGATTGCAGATGTGTCCACGTTGTTAAAGGCATCTTCGATGTCAAGGAAAGCAACCATAGTGAACTCTTTATGATGGAAGGAATATTCGACGGTGCGTACTAAGGTGTGTAACGCTGTTTCCACCGATTTACCTTTACAGTAGGCATTTTGAGACGAAGACAGAAGTCTTGTATCAATACTTGCCCTTAAATGGATATCAATCAATCTTTTCAAGGTCTTAGGAAGGAATGATGATAGACTTATATGTAGGTCGTAGATCTTTAGGATTGACTTGCGAGCATTTACCTGCCTTATACTTGTTTATAACTAAACTATGGAAATTTAACCGTGTAATTTTTAAGTAGGCAGCATTAGTTTAATTTAATTACATCTTTTGTACATCTGTAACATAAATATTATAACAAATTTCTTTATTTAAAACTTAAAATAATTTTAAATCGTTCGTTTTGCCGAATTGAAAATGTTGACGTTTCTCGACGTTTCAAGGTCTCTAGAAAATAAATCCAGCGTTTTTACAGTTAGGTATTTCTGTTTGTGCGTTCAGAATACCTTTTTCGTTTTCTATATTTCAAGAATGGGCAAATACATACATATATCCACTTTAAATAAATTTAGCTTTTAAAAAAAATTGAACTGATGATTTCTTTTTAATAAATGTCTTGAGATAAATATCGATATAAACTTCAATTAACTCGGGTTCCTAACTTTATGATATTAGTTATATAATTTTTGCGAATTTAAAAGAAATAACTGATAAGTATTTCTTAGTTCAAATACTTTAAGAACAAATAATTGAAAAACCCTTAGAATAAAAGATATAACTTTTTTAAGACGTGATAATTTTTCTTGAAACGTTCAAAAATGAAATTCATTTCACAAAAAAATGAAAACGTGCTTCTTTTATCAAAAATTAAACTTTTTTATTTAATGAAATATCTTTCATTATTTTTACTATTATTTTATGTTAACATTACTTTGTTATATATCTTTTCCGTTTTTGATACAAAATTCAATCGAAAATTTAAAAAATTCAAAAACAGTCGTTAACTGGTTAAACGCTTAAGCCAGCACGACAGGGCCAATAAAGAAGGCATTTTGGAGATCATTTGTTTTCAGAAATACCTACTACAAAATAATTCGAGATTACAGAAATGATGACGTCTCCTTTTTTTTTAAACTTTTTGTACCATAATTATCCAAACCTTCTTAAGATGTTTTTGGTCAATTAGTGCACTTCCAAAAATAGTCCTTACTAATCTTAAAGAGAATTTATTTTCCAAGACATATTTAAAATTTCAAGTCAATCAGTCAAAAAATGTCTCGAGTTATCAGTACAGCCAATTAAAAAAATGCCGCATTAAGATAATTGCTTTCGAAGTTTTGCGCAGAAGCAAATCTTAAAATATAATAGCAATAACTTTTATATTGAAACAAGGTTTTTTCTGACCTTTTTGGTACAAATAAAAAAAATACCATTTTTAGAAAATTGTGTGGCCTAACCTAACAAATGGAAAGTTATCATCGTTGTATCCTCTTTTTCCTTCAATTTGTTTTTTAAATATTTAACTATTTACTACTCAAAGCACTAACGTCTCATCGAATATTAAATTCTGGCAAGAAAAGCGTTGTATTTTCACTTTTATGTTGGTAGAACGATTAGTAAATCATAACAAATAAATAAAAAGAAAAGAAAGGCCTGTTTAAAGAAAAGTGTATCAGAATCCGGAAATCCCGATTTTCAAAAATCCCGAAAAAAGTTTTAAAATCCAGTTTTCTAAAATCCTATTTCTTCGAAATCTTATTCCCGCTTTTTAAAATCTAAAAAAATCCCACCAATTGAAAGAAAAATAGTTTGAATGCAAAAGTGGGATCATAGGAAATGGCATTATAAAAAAAAGAGGCTGGGATGCGACCCACACTGATAACTTCCCATCCCATCCCGTCTGTCGATTTGTCTTGCTTAAAAGTTTGTCTATATGCATCAATGTTTACCAAATTAGCGTACTATTTTTTGTAGATTTTATTTTTTTTATGAAAAAACGAACTGTTGGATTTTTATAAAAAAATTACTGAATATCGAAAACAATATTTTCTGTGAAATAAAATAAGTTTGAAGCCAATATTTGTAATTTTTGAAAAGCTATTTGAGTCGAAAGGAAATTTTTACAAGTTTTAGTATTGTTTTTTTTTATGTTTTTATTTTTTGTAAAAAAAAAACTGTCAATTCGCTTTTTCACAAAATTTTATAGAATGTTGTAAATAATATTTCTTATAAGATAAAATTAGTTTGAAGCCAATGTCTCAAATTTTTGAAAAGATATTTACGTCGAAAAACAATTTTTACCAACTTTTATAATGTTTTTTGTAGGTTTTTATTTTTTGTAAAAAAAAACTGTCAATTCGATTTTTCTCAAAATGTTTCCTAATGTTAAAAACAAAATTTCTTATAAGTTTAAAGTAGTAAAAAGCTATTATCTCAAATTTTTAAAAAGATATTTGGGTCGAAAATCAATTGTTACCAATTTTTGTTAATTTTTTTTTCGGTTTTTAATTTTTTGTAAAAAAACTGTCAATTCGATTTTTTTCAAAATTTTACTGAATGTTGACAACAATATTTTTCGAAAGATTAAAGTAGTTTAAAGCCAATATCTCAAAGTTTTGAAAAGGTATTTGAGTCAAAAATCAATTTTTAACAACTTTTATTAATTTTTTTTTTTGGTTTTTATTTTTTGTAAAAAAACTGTCAATTCGATTTTTCTCAACATTATTCAGAATGTTGAAAACAATATTTGTTATAAGATAAAATAAGTTTGAAGCCTTAATCTCAAGTTTTTGAAAAGATATTTGAGTCGAAATTCAATTTTTACCAACATTGAGTAATAGTTTTTTTTTAGGTTTTTATTTTTTATAAAAAAAACTGTCAATTCGATTTTTCTCAAAATTTTATCAGATGTCAAAAACATTATTCTTCGCTGCACAAAATAGTTTTGGAGATGAAATCATATTTTAGTCGAAAAATTTTCGAGGTGACAAATTTTTTTTTTCAGTTTTTTTGATTTAAAAAAAACCGTTAATTGGATTTTTTCCAAAAATATAATTGTTTTGTATCACGTTACAATATATAATATAAAATTTAATTCAAGTCTCTAGCGCATTGGTCTTTTATTTCGACTCTAGGGGCTTGAAACGTCGAGAAATGTCAAAATTTTCAATTTGACAAATCGGACCCATTACAATAACTTCCTATGGGAAGTTAAAAACAGGATTGTAAGAAAAGGGATTTAAAAAAAGCAGAAGTTTAAAAAAGTGGAATTTCAATACCAGAATTTCAGAAAAAAGGGATTTTAAGAATCGAGATTTTAAAAAGTGGGATATGACTCAAAAGTCATATTTTTAAGTATTTTTGTGATATTTTCTTATGCTTCTAAATTTTTTTATTAAATTGTTGAAGAAAATATGAACATGAACACGTAGCGAATGAATTAGACTTCATAAGAAATACATAACCAATTTAATATAACTGCTAGTTTTCAAATGTATCTCTTATGAAGTTAGGTCATCATAATCATTTATTGATGATGATGTTCGTGTATACTCGTAACAAATGAGGAATGTTGTTAAACATCAAATGAACTAAATAGCATGAAACACTTCATACATGATCTAAAGTACTAAAGTCCATAGATGCGTAACGAACTTGAGAATAAAAAATACTCATATCTATTATAGCAGTAATATGACCACAGATTCAGATTCAATGCAAATTATGAAGATACTCCTGTTTCGAGAAGAAAATCATAAATGAACTGATTTACAAAAAATATAGATTTATTAGAGTTCAAAAGTTCAACAAGACGTTTCCAATTATTAACAGGTACAGTTTTTTCGATTAAAAAAAAATAAAAACGATTGAAAGTAGTAAACAATTGAATTCTCTATGAAAAATCAATTTAAATTTCATTTATCTTGTTATAAATATGAGAATAAATATCTCATTCAAATCGTCACACTTCTCAAATTATCTAAAGTGTTAATCAATATTTTGTGTGTTGAAAAAATAAGCATTTTTCGCCACCATATAGTAAACAAGTAAGTAAAACACAAAAGTAATTACAGTAAAACCCAATTAAATGCCTTACCTTAAATGCTACGCTTTGATAGGCACCTATAAGGCAGTGACAAGAACCTGGCTTAAGTTCACAATAGGTACTTATGTATCTCTAAATTTATATAAAAACAAATTAAAAAAAACGTAACATTAACATTTGGGCAGTATTATTACAAACAAATCTTCACCATTGTAGTAGATTAAGATTATTATATATGAATTTAAAAATTTACTGAAAAAAAGGAGACCCTTCAAACTGCACCAACTATAAATGAATCAGTCTACTTAAAATCGCTTGAAAAATCTTCTCTGCCGTAATATGTGAACGCCTGAAGCCCATGGTCAAGAACCTAATAGGTCCTTATTAGCGTGGTCTTGGACCAGGGAAGTCCACAGTCAATCAAATATTCACATTATGGCAGATCCTGGATAAAACCCAAAAAACATCAAATCAACACCCACCATCTTTTCATCGATTTCGAGACCGTATATGACAGCATCTGCAGTGACGAGCTGTTTAGAGCCATGTCTAGTTTTGGAATCCCTGCGAAATTCGTCCGTTTGTGCACTGCTTCATAAAGGTTGGAAAAAACTTAACAGAACCATTCGAAGTTAGAAAGAAACTTTAGATAATATCAGGCGATTTCTTTAACATCGTACTTGAAATAATAGTGCAGAGCTCCCACGTCAACACTAGAAGCACCATCTTTCAAAAGTCTGTCCAACTACTAGCATACGCTAATGACATTGACATATGGGGCTATTGCGAGCATTGTGCAGAGACGGCAAAAATGGGTTTAACGGTTAATGAGAGCAAAACAATGTACATGCTGTCATCAAGAAAGGACTTACAACACCGACATCAACGTCACCATCGACAGACGTACCTTTGAGATAGTCAAGGACTTCGTCTACCTAGGCTCCGCTATGAACGCAGAAAACAACACCAGCTCTGAGATCAACGAAGAATAACTCTTGCTAACCGCTGTTTCTTTGGGCTAAGAAAGCAATTGATTAGCAAAGAACTCTCTCGAGGGACCAAAGTGTCGCTATATAAGACCTTCATCATCCCCGTCCTGCTCTACGGTGCAGAAACAGGGACTATGACAAAAGCGGGTGAAAGCACCTTGGGTCGTTTCGAGAGAAAAATTTTTCGTGTGATCTACGGTCCCGTATGCATAGAAGGTGAGTGGAGGAGAAGATGGAACGACGAGTTGTACGGGCTGTACAGCGACGTAGAGTTACCCGAAAAGATAAAAGTCCAAAAACTGAGACGGCTGGGACCCGGAAATTCTTCGAATCCACGCCCACAGGACAGCACAGTAGAGGAAGACCGCGGATCAGGTCAAAAGTGACCTCACCTAACTTGGAGTGCACAACTGGTGACATCTAGCTAGAGACCGAGCTAGATGGAGAAGTGTGTTGGGTGAGGCCCTAGTTCAAACAGGACTGTAGCGCCACTTTAAGTTAGTAAACCTAAATCACAAGAAAGCCTTAAAGGAAAAGAAGTATTTTTTCAGCTGACTTTTTTCAGCTGATTTTAAGAACATACTTAAAAGAATTTTCTTAAAGTAAAATTTGTTAAAATTATATAAAATAAGTTAAGCGAAAGTTACTTATATGATGATTTTTATATGCTTATAGGCACTTATTCGATATGCACTTATCCGGGTTTTACTGTATGTAATTTTATCAATTTAACAGTCGCCGTCGTCTTCGGGTTGGCTCGCCGAAATGTCTAGCAATTTATACGATTTCCATACAACTCTTACAGCTCTAGCTCAATTCTGATATCAACAAAACCAGAAATATAAACAAAAGACATCAAAAAACCGGCAACTGATTTCGTTCGAAGTAACTCAGAAAATTTTGTGATTAAAGCAACAAAAAAAAAAGTAAAACAAAACAGAAATGATATTTACTTAAAGATAGAAAAACATTTTCTGTTATAATCAGCGAATTAAATACAAAAATTCGATATCAATGGTCTGTCGAGCCGCGGGGAAAAATAGAAACAAATTTGTGATGATAAATTTTAGTTTTTTAGTTTGGTTGTCGCAGCTGCAAGGCAGCGGTCGTGAAATAAATTAAAACAAAAACAAAAGAAAGAATCGTGCTTTTAACGTTAATTATTATTATTTTAGTAAATATCGATCTGATTACTATCGAATCAGTGGGAAACACTTGACTTGAACTAAAAAAAATAAAATCGCGCGTGCCAAAATGTCAACATACACACCCCTCTTGGGGTCAGATAGCGAAAGTGAATGCAATTACGACGAATATTTCGCAACTGGAAAGATAAATCGTAATCGAAATAATATGCAACAAAAAGTCAGAAAACATTGGCATTATAAAGTTGTAGCTCAAAACTCCATTAACATAAAATGGCCATTGGCAGCTGTCAAAAGTTCATCACATTCATCTGCAAACGAGATGGCGAGGAAGAAGTGGTGTCATAAATCGGTTTCGGAATATCATCAGAAATCATCACTGTCATTTCCTGGCAGTATTAGAAAAAGTGAAAGTCATGGGTAAGTGATGAAATTTTATTAAAAATCACCATGACAATTATTAAATCTTACTTTAATCATCTATTGTTATGAAAATGTTGTTCGAAAATATTGTATATTAAATTGCAAATTGATAAAATTCTGGATAAATCTCGTGGATTGGAAGTGCAACAAAAACGCCCTTAAATAAGCAATGATAAATTATTTCGTATGTTCAGTTTTATGAACCTAACAAAAGGCAAACGTCATTATTAAAAACGAGTTCATTTCTGTAAAGATAAGTGTATATTAAAAAATTAAAGAAATTATTGCTTATTGTTAGAAGTTTTTGAAGAAAACCAATTTGAAACTGAAGAAGAAGCAAGATTACATATTGATTCTTCATTTCTTGTATCTTGTATTATTGCTGATATCAAGATTCTTTTTTTCTTACTTTTTGTTTTATCTGATGTTATTCAATGTTTTCTATAAAATAAAACAATAACACTAAATGATATCATATCTTTATGCATTCATTATTCATGAACGGAACGTATACGTTATAAAAATCAGTAGATTATTGTAAGTTATTTTATCCTTGTTTTTGTTTGTCTTTCGAAAAGATTGAGTATAGAAACAATTATGGTTGGCAATTTTCCAACAAAAATAAGATAAAAATAGTACACCTCAAAAATATGTATGTTTTGCCTTTCAGAACAACAAAGGATAATAATGATAGTATGAAAATATGTATGTAGGTCGAATGTACTCGTAATAAAAACCAAGATATTAGCTCAATTGATATTTCACTGACGAAGATAAGGACCATTCTGTTTGTTGTTTGTATAATGAAAAGATACATTATTTGAAATTTAAGATAAAATTTGTTTATTAGCTACATACATTTGTTGCAATGTTATTAGAAATATTTTTTGAAATAATTTTAAGATATTGTGTTTTCAGAATTATTTGTTTAAGAGGCAGTGATACATAAGAAAAAAAGTACCATAAAATGAATTTTTTTAATTGAAGAAAACAATTAATTCTTGAAGATTTTGAATGATAAATCATCAGAATTGAGTCAACTTTTTTAATTATTGTGCTTAATGTATGACAAACAAAGCTGACCGGTCATTATATTAAATAGGGTATAATCGCTTTAGTTTGGCATCTCTTTATCTGAAAACATTTTATCAGACAGCGCCAAAAGAAAATAATTTTTAAAACTGATTTTAAATGAGTATTTAAAAAAAGTTTTTTAAAGTACATTTTTTTAAATTTTATAAAATAAAAGGAAAGGTGAGTTTTATATGAAAACATCCTTAGAATGCATATTATGAAAAATAAAAAGGAACTTAAGCGGGTATTACTGTATTCACTTCTACAAACACTCAATTCAAATGCTACGACTTTAAAATTTCCTAAAAATTGCAGCTTGATAAACAGCAAACATTTAGGAGAGGTGGTGAAACTTAATCTTATCTGAATTAATTGAACAAAAAAGTTTTTTTTTTTAAAGTTGTTGCTACGCCTTGTTGTCCATTCCTTAAAAATAAAGATCAAAACAATATTTTTTTTCAGGAAATTGTAAGTTTTGAGACAACATTTCTTAAACATTTGGGTGTAGAACATTAAGAAAGAAAAAAACTATTTCAGAATTTGGCGGACAAATATTTTCTTGGTTAGATCTAGATAAATATTTTCTATTCCAAACAAAGTTATTTCATTTGTTTAAAATTTCAAAGATGTTAAATTTTTATAAAAATACTCTAGGAACTTGTATACTTTAATGAAATCGGTACGTGAATTGGTTCAAAAACTATAGGAGTCTTAAGTTAATTTTTCATTCAAATGGGAATTGTAAAATTTTGACTTTTTTGGTGGTATCTCAAAAAACTTGATTTTTTTTTTGATAGCGTTCACTGTACTTTAATTATATCATAAATATCGAGCAAAGTCCAAATTTTCACGTCTCATTAGTTTTTATTTATGATAATACAGGTCTCATTTTAGGTTAAAAAAGTCATATTTTGCTATAATAATCTTCTTCTTAAATATTGCTATAAATACGCATATTTATAGGTTTAAAATTTTAAGAATAGCTATAGTTAAGAACATAGTAGATCCACGCGACATTTTTCAAAAATTAAATATAGTCAGTTTTTTGACTTTTTTGTCATCGACTTTTATAAACAGAATCCTATTTTTTTAAATTTTTTGTTTGTCTTAGATATTATTGGCGATAAATACTAAATATTCGTCAGGACGTGTTTTGCTAATTTTTATTTTATGTCATTTATTCAAATAATTTAAAATAAATTTACACACTATTTTTTAATAAGAAATCATGGCAAAAATACCATATGAATAATAAACAAAATGTATCTTGGATCTATTAATTTCTTATAAAAGCTAGCCAAATATACATTTTAGGTAGCTTTCGCTAGGGTAGGAAACCTTTTAAGTGTTGTCGTAGCATAAGCTGCTTCATATTCTACTTTTTTAATATCAAAGGAAAGGGCCAGAATACGGTTGATTTACCCTATTTATTTTTTTTATTTGAATTATCATAAGAAATAATTTTAAAAATATTTGCACATACCATTTATTAAATTACTCCTGTACAATATACATACATTGTACATTAAATAATATTAATGATGATGATGGTGATAAATAATTAATGGTCCTATAAAATTTGAAACAGTTATTGAATAATGTATCTATTATATTTTCTGATCAAAGTTATGAAATCGAATTAAAATTTTGGAAGGGTATTGATAACTTTTGTTCAGTTTTTAGTTTTTAATATACTATGTAGACGTATTTATATGTACTATATTTTCAAATGAGTTCAAAAGATGTCAACAATTTAAAAAATATGTCATCGTCTGAAAGATCGGAAAAACAAATTTCTTACTAGAACATTTCTGTAGGGAAGATTGTTGACACTTTTGAAGAGCATGTATCTAGAGAATTTTGGCAGTGTTTGTATAACTCATTCCTTTTGTGAAGAGCAATAGCTACTAAGAACTTATAATCCGCCAACTCGTAATTTTATATTATAAATTTATTGACAGTGAACTTCAATATATGAATCAATTCTTTGAAAATTAAGTTCATCCTGATGTCAGATTTTGCAATATTGTCAGTTCTGCTCTGAAAATTGCTGTCAATATAGCTTAAAGCATCTTGCACATGAGCTACTGCGAACTGCGAACTGTGGATGTTCGCATATTTTGACTTTTCTTTCACATGAGCTTTATTTCTATTCGCAGACAGCGACGAATTGTCAACCATTTTCTCCATATTTTCCTCAGCCATGATCTTTCACACAAAAACAAAACAAGAGCGGTATAATTTTGAGGTTAAGTTGAGCGCGAAAAATTTATTCGTTGCAATGTGGATGGTATGTGGAACGCGAATAGAGTTTGACAGTTCGTAGCAACCACACTGCAATTCGTTACTACCAAATTGTTTTTACAAAATTCTATTGTTTTAGAGAACAAAATGCAAATTTTATTATCCTAATATTAGTGTCAATTGGTTTCTTATAATTTAAATGTGTTTTTGTGTGGAATTGACTTTTTGAAATGTGTAAAATCACGTTTGTTCGTCCATTCGCAGTTCGCAGTTCGTTGCTCATGTGCAAGGCACTTAAGACTTTCCATTAAAAAATTGCCTCTTTCATAGTTAGCAGATTTTGTCCTAAAGACATTTTTATTTTCAGATGGTTTGCTTGTTCAATTTGGAGTGTGCCTAAAACATTTGGACAGTTTATGTTTCTAGCAAGAGAATGAAATACAAGCACACTTATCTATTAATCAAAAACACTCCATTACCAAGATCGGAATCTTTCGTACGTTTCACTCTCCAAAACCCGTTTGTTTACATTGTTGTATTTGTAATTTTGACAATTAGTCCATTAATAGATGTGAGCACAAACAAAAAAAAAAACAATGCCGTGGGCTAGCTGCACTTTGCATAGCAAAAACAAAATGGAGGGGTTAATAAGTTTTTTTCAGGTTTTTCCTTTTACTTTTTTCGATGAAAAAGTCAGTTTTAAGCTTTAATTTTGCAGGCATTTTGTGGATAGTGAACCAATGTACCTTTTTGTCTTGAAAAAAGCATGTTCAACATCACTTTATTATAATTACTTCACTAATTTAGAGTAATCACTACGAAATTCCTTAAATTTCATAATTAACCTTGAATTATTGTATCAAAGTTGCGTTCGAAGAACCATCAAGTTAAGGGTGCGAGCGCAATTTTTTTATTGAATTCTAATAAATTTTCGTTAATGAACGGCCCAAATATTTTGTTTGCAAGTAATTAAAATCTGTATAAATTTAACCAATCCAAGTATATTTATAGTTTGTTTTTAATGATTTAAGCTTGCAACTATTTTTCAATTACATTTTGATTAATAAATATTAAATTTAAAAAAAGAGTTATAATCTAAAAATACCTTATCCATAACATTCTTGATTGATGGAAACATACATGTATTTGCTATCAAAAAAAACTATGCATCAAAGGAACACAATTTAAAAAAAAAAATAATCAGAACGATTATAGCGAACCTGTTGAATAAATGCAGAGCAAATAAAATGAAAATTTTGACATATATCACAAAATGAAAACGTCTTAAAATGGTTCTGAATTCATGCACAACTAATTCAATAGAACATGTAATCGTCATGAATGTTTATTGTTGACGTACAGACGTTTTTTTAGTGAATTTCCACAGTTTAACGCAAAATATAATTTTCATTCATTCCTTAAAAATGTTTAGTTACCAAAGTTCAAGTTTACTTATTATTGTTTGAAATGAAACAAATTAATGAGTTTTACGTACATGTTTTTGTTTTTCTTAATATAGTAAATACTTCCATAGATTACATTTTATAAATGGAGAACATAGAAGAAAATATACATAAACAATAGTTTTCAGATATAATGCAGAAGTTAGTGCAGAAAAATATTTTTGAGAAACCCAATAATATTTTAGGTATGTTCATTAAAGAAATTTCCGCTTCAGCTAACCTTCATCAACTTTTTAGAAAAAAAATTAGCATTAATAGCAGCATTTAGTTGGTATTGTGTGTAACCATATTGTTTATTTCTATTCCTTAAAGATGCTTTACACAAAGCCACTTATTTTTAAAACATGGTTCCCTCAAATCTCTATTCCAAAATCTAACTACAAACAAAATTCTAACTCTAACATAGTCCCTTAAAAAGAAATTTTCAGGAATATTTCTGCAACAAACAAAACTAAAATTTGGTCTTGCAGCTACCGAACTGGTTAAATGATGAAAATACTAATCTAATTGAGGAATCTGAACTAGCTAAAGTTGGCAATGGAACTTCACAAGTATACTGCATTGTCTGTACAAAAAAAATACGGAGGCACCCGCCTATTGTTTCCACCTGAACTTCTATCGTCGCCGAAAAAATGCTCTAAGCAAACTACAGCTGAAAAAATTGTCTGTTTTGTTGTTTTACAAAGTATTGAGTTACACTTTTGTCCATTTGCAATAATTATACTTAACCAGTTGCAGCGCATGTTGCGTTCGCAAATAATTTAAGTAAACAAAATAAATAATAATAAACTAATAAATCATTAAATAATATGTATTTGGTCAATTTTATTTTATTTAATATACATTTACAACATTTATTTCGATTGAAATTAAAAAGCTATACAAATCTTCCAATTTAAGACCAATTCAGCACTTCAGATTCTGTTGGTTAGGATTGTTTAGTTTTTGAACGAGGCCATGCAACATTCAAAATGAAGCATTTAGATGGGGCTGATTACTATAATGAAGCATTTTGATGGGCCTGAGGACTAAATGTGAGAATGTGTTTGGTTTTTTGCATCATTTCACGCACACTTTCTCACATTTAGTCCTCAGTAGCTTGTAGGCAAACCGAAATGTCAGTCTGAGATTCCGGTCTTGGTATTGGAGTGTTTTTGCTATTAATTCTCACCCAGCAATTAAATTAGCTTTATTTCTCTTAGATTTGTTAGACAGAGAGAGAAATCGAGCCATAAAAATGATATTCTCACAATAAAAGTGAAAAATAATTTTGAGAAATTTTGTTTAAATCTCTAATGTCATAGAAATATAAACTGACCAATTTACTATATCGTATTTGATACTTAACAAATTGTCAGATGTGTCAAATTACGAAATCTGTCTGATTTAAAACGTCTCGTTTACTTTACGTTTCTGGCAACAATGTCAAACAAAATTTTGTTAAAAATTTGGGATACAATTTTTTTACTGACAGGTTTGCAAATATCTTAAGAAATTCAAATTGACTGTATTTTATTCGGTCTCTTCTCATGTTTGAATGAAAACTAAGAATTGACAAGGATAGAACAACTCATAAGATAAAAATTATTTACCTATTTCACACATATTTTTTTCAATTTAGTGGTCAGTTAAAGCTATTATTGGTTTTCATCATTGAAAATCTTCTTTTGAAATTTCACACATATTTTTTTCAATTTAGTGGTCAATTAAAGCTATGGCACGAGTACGATAACTTTGGCGCCAAGATATAATAACGGTTTTTGGTAGAGGGTCTTAATACAAGCATTTTTTACTATGGGAAAGGGGGGTCTATCTCCCCCCGTTTAGGCGGGAGGGGAAATTTAAAAAAGTTATTATTTAAAATGGAAAAAAATAATAAAAATAACGGTGATACTTACAATTAAGTTGTATACATTTTTTTAAAGCCAACATTCTGTTCTATTAGCCAGTTTTTAAATCAAGTCAAAACTATGCGTAGTTTTTGAAAAATTTAATTTTAAACTCAAAATTTGAGTAAAAAAAATTAAAAAAAGGTTTAAAGTGTAACTTTTTCAATACTTCAAGATTATCTACCATTGTTTTTATTTCAGAATTTATTGCTCTTATTTGTTTTTGATCAAAAACTGAAAACTAGATGATTTTATGTCTTTTAGTTGTTGAGAAAATTGAAAATAACCACAACTACTATTTTAATTTTTTTTTTCCTTGAGTGGTCTTATTTTGATAGTAATAATGGTATTTGCGTATGCGTAATGCGTGTTCGGGTGTATGCAACAGTGGCATCTGCAACCCCCCTGCTTGGTAACACTATAGGATTTGGGGTGGGTGCAAGTTGGAGTGCGTGCAAGGTGGGGTGGGTGCATGGTGCGGTGGGTGCAAGATGGGGTGCATGCAAAGTTTCTTTTGCATTTAAATAAGCTGGGTTTAAGAAAAATTAATTTACCCTAGGTATATCTTAATCCATATTGGATTATTACTATCAAAATAAGACTACGTTAATACTTAAGCAAGGAAAAAGTAATTTAATAAAAATATTTTGTTTTGGTAATTTTCAATTTTCTCAAGAACTAGAAGACATCAAGTCATCTAGTTTTCAGTTTTTGATCAAAAACAAATAAGAGCAATGAATTATAAAAAAAAAATTGTAGATAATCTGAAAGTTTTGAAAAATTACACTTTAAACCTTTTTTTTAACTTTTTTTTGCACAAATTTTGACTTTAAAACAATTTTTTCAAAAACTATGCATGGTTTTGACTTGATTTAAAAACAAGCTAATAGACAAAAGTGTTGGCTTTAAAAAAATGTATAATACTTAATTATAAGTATTACCGTTATTTTTTAATTATTTTTTTTCCATTTAATGTACATATTTTTTTAAACTGCCCCTACCGCCTAAACGGGGGGAGATAGACCCCCCCTCCCATAGTAAAAAATGCTTGTTTTTAACTGTTCTATACAAATCCGTCATTAAACTTTGTGGCCAAAGTTATCGTACTCTCCCCGACGTCTCTATTTCCATAAGAAGGGTTTCAAGATAAGTTATACCTACTTATGAATGTTATGACATAAGTAGTTAGAGTTCGAGCTAATTATAATGATAAGACAATTTACTGACTAATCAGACAGTTGAAAAATAAAAATAAGAAAAGACAAGAATAGAAAAACTCTAAAATATAATTTATAAGTTACCTTTTTCTTACACCTTTTTTTCAATTAAGTGTTAAAGCTACGTTAAAGCTACGAGTATCATTGATTTTCATCATTGAATATTTTCTTTCAAGAACTAAAATTTTTTGAATTAAAATCAATCTAAATATTTTTGAACTTAAGGAAGAACTTTTTTTAACCAAGAACTTAAGTTTTTCTTTTTAACAATTTTTTTAATGATGCCATAATTTTCAATGAACAACTGATTTCTGATCAAATCCAACCTAAAATTAATGGCGCAAAATTTTAGACGATATAGTACGATGTTAAATCATTTTTAGTATGATACTATTTTAAAAAAAGGATTTTGATAATTTTAAACGAGTTTAGTATCGTACTATCTTCTTAACATTTTACTAAATTTAAAATCACCAAATGGCTACTTTATCTTTTTAGTATCGTACTAAATCTGTATGACATATGTCATTTTTCTCAAATGTGACAAAGTGTTTTAAAATTGATAAATTGTGAAATGAAATTTATTTATAGATATCATAAAAAATAAAATTAATTTAAAATGTTTTCGGAGGAAGAAGATTTTGAAATGTTTGAGGATTCAGTGTTGTTTAGGAAAGTTAAAAGTTATGCAAACAAAATTAATGAAAAAAGAAAATACAAATTCAATGTTGTCATTTTGACATTTGCAAAAATATTAAGGTATGTTTCTTTTGTTTGCTCCACAATCTGTGATTATTTAGATGTGTTCATGTTTTTTTTTAATAAAATGGTTTTACCATGATACTAGTTAGCAAAACAATAAAAAGTGTTTAAAATTAGTGAAAACTTAGTAGATTACTATGTGTATAGTAAATTGTTAACTAGTATCGTGCTAAGGCCTTAAAAATATGTTGTTCAAAATTTTGCGCCAATTATTTTAATCAGGGACCTGTCAACAAAAAATCTAATAATTGTATTTGTCTTCAATGATGACAACCAATGATAGCTATAACTAGCTCCATATTCTCCACGCTACATGATTCCCTTTAAAAAATGCAAAATCAAACAGAACTAAAATAACATTTTTCCAGAAAATAAAATTCCCCACACAACTCAACGAATTCCCCCCATTTTTCTTGAGTGCGATCCACAATCTCATATTTCACTCAAATTCAAAAAAATATCTCAAGTGGGGCACAGTCTATCGTGTCGAGTGGAGTGTCGATGACGAAAGACGTAACGCACACAGCAAACGATAACCTCTCTCCCTCTCAAATGAGTCCCTTGTTTTGTTATTGTTTTTGGTTTTATTGTTAAACGGTGTTTGTTTGTTTACATTTTTCTTTGCCTTTCTTAAGTACCACTCCAACGGCACTCTCTTGAGTTTATTTTTCTTCTGTTTTATGTTTTTATGCATTATTTTGTATGGAATTGGGATGAAAATTGTGGGATATTCTGCGCACTAAGAGTTCGCTTCGCTCGCTTCGGACCGGAGAGTGCGCTTTTGCTTTGATTTTTGTTTCTGTGGAACGAGAAGAGCCCACTAGCTAAAGCAGCAGCCAAGCTGTCGACAACGACAACAACCAACAGCAACAACGAAAACGAGAACGAGCGGAGCGGCGGCGATGACAAGCAAACCGAACCGAACCGCTAAAGCGCTAAGCAAAAGCAAAAGCAAAAGCAACTTGTTCAGACTTCGGAAATCTTTTACTCAACAGTTAGGTTTCAACTCGGTTATGTGAATTGTGTGGTACGCTCCACGCTCGCATCAACGTCAACTTTCGTCGCATCAAAAACGACAAGTGAACTCGACTTCGGATTCCGGTATCGGAATAATTAAAAAAAAAACAACAAATTTTATTACTAACCTACCTAAAAATTTAGTATATTTTAATTCCAATATCGAAGTTGAAAAATCAAGTAAAGTTCTTTTTGAATTTTGCATTAAAAATAAGATGCAATTTTGAACTGAAGAAAAGTTTGTTCGTTTAAAATGCAATAACAGTAAGTTAAAGAAAAAAAATAAATAAATTTGACGCCAACGCATCGATGGAATTTTTATTCCTTCAATTTATGTCGCATCATTAATCTAACCGTCACGTGCATTTTTATGTTTTGTGAGTTTTGTTTTGTTTTGTTTTTTAAATTTAATTTAAAGTTTCGCCAATAATTCGTAACCGGAATACGAAATTATTACCAAAAGGAGAAATCAGTGTTAATAAATAAATAATTACCGTTAAGCGAAGTGAAACAATGAAAATAATGATTACCTACAAACAACAACAACAACAAAATATACAGCCATTGAAGCAAACCAAAGTAAAGCAAAGTAAAGTTAAATAAAGTGAAGGCGGTATCGACATCGACGTCAACATCAAATCATTGTTATTTTAAATTTGTCGAAGCAATCAAAAGGTGCAGTGCCGTGCCGTGCAACAAAGAAACAAATAAAATCTTACCTATCTTAGAAAAATATGGTAAAAGTGCTGACAGTGATTTGAAGTGATTATCTGTAGATATTATATTCCCTCCTCCTTCTCTTGCTGCGCTTTTACCACCGCCACGGCCACCACCCGCCGGTATTGTTTTTGTTTTTAGGCAATTGATAGCAAAGTTGTAGCTTCTATAAAAATATAAAGACGTAAACAAAGTGGAGCTAGCGTGTAAAAGGTTTCACATTAGCGAGTGCGAGTATCGCGGCTGGATTACGCGCTCCCCAACCCATTACCTACTCCCTTCCCAAAAATAGTGCAGCGGCCTTTTGGTGGTGTTTGCTCGGATTGGATTATTTTTCACTTTAATCGTTTTTACTTTGGTTTTCGTGGATTGTGAAGTTCAAAACATCTCATTTCTGTTTTATTGTACATCATTATCATCATCATTACCATCATCATCATTTTATATGTAGTCTTCTTTTATATTTTGTGTTGTGTTCACTATGGCTTTGTATCTCTCTCTGGGGGCTGATAGGTCATTACCACTTGGTTGAGTTGAGTTGAAGCTCATAGTCGACGTCGTCGTCGTTGTGGTCGTCATTGTGGCGTGCATACTACTCACTTCACTCCACATGGCATGCAGATTATTATTTTTATTTTCTTTCTTGAGGAAGCAGGAAAGCATACCTACATAACTACTACCATAAGACCCAGACCTTACCAACCTACTACAGATACCTATGTACATACACACCTCTGATGGGCTGTGAGCTGTGGGCTATTTTTATCGCCCCAATGAATTGATTATCTTTAATTCTTGATTTTTTTTTAAAGACGTCAAACGACAGAATGACAGTTCAGTGTTAATGTTGAACTTTGCTTTCCGGTGGTAAACTGTAAATATCTTCCATTTAAAATATAAATATTACGGTTACCTACAACTTAAATGCGTTACATTTTGTTAGGTTGTTTTTGTTTTAGGGTCATTAGCTATCTAGGAATTGAATGTTTTATATATATTACGTTGGTTTTCGAAGCGTAAATTTTCTTATTGTTCAAAAAGAATTTGAATAAGTACCTACATACCTAGGTATGGAAACCTACCACCTATGTAGGTCTCTATCAAGACATAAAGTTAAATTGAGTTTTTGGTAGATAGATAAGTGTTTAAATTATCTAGATCTACAACTTTTACTTAGCCTTGAATCAGATCAACTAACAATTTATAAAGTTACGTACCTACTTACATATACCTACAAAAGCTGGTTTCTTTTTTACAAAAAAAATAATAAAGATAATTTATTAAGGTACCGACCTACCTTTAATGTACTTAGACATTACCTATGAATATGACTTCAAGGTCTGTTGTGTTCTTTGATTGTTAAAGTTTTATATGAAAAGATTATAGGTTCGTATAGACTTTTTAGACACTTCGGGAGGTTTAATTGTGCTTTGGTTGTATTTGATATTCCATAGGCTTAGCATAAGATTTTTTATCACAGGTTTGTTAAGGTTTTTTGGGTGGTGCTAGAGGTTATACTCTCTGATCTAAATTAAATACTTTTTTTCTTAACATATAAAGCGGAGCTATCAGGAATAAAATTTCCCTCCGAATTTTTCCTAGCGATGAAATTTGGAAATATGTACGAGGGCGGGTCAATAAGTCCGTGACTTTTGGAATAAAACACAGATTTTTTAATAAAAAAAATAATTTTATTTTTCAACGTAGTCTCCCTTGAGCTCTATACACTTTGTCCAACGCCTCCAATTTTTTTTATCCCTTCCAAAAAAAAAAAATGATTTGTCGAGGTCCTCAAAATAGGCCTTTGTTTGCGAGATGACTTCATCATTGGAGTCAAATCTTTTTCCACCAAGCCATTTCTTCAGGTTTGGGAACAAGAAGTAGTCGCTCGGAGCCAAAACTGGAGAATAGGGTGGATGAGGGAGCAATTCATAGCCCAATTCATGGATTTTTGCCATGGTAACTGCACATGTGTGCACCCTTGCATTGTGAGCAAACGCGGCACCCATCTTGCAGAAAGCTTTCTCATGCCCAGGTGATCATTCAAAATTGAAACCACTGAGCCATGCGAGATCCCTACGGCTTCCACAATCTCTCGCACTTTCAATCTTCGGTCGGCCAACACCATATCGTGAATTTTTTCGATTGTTTCGGGTGTAGAGACCTCAACTGGGCGTCCAGGACGTTCGGCATCTTCAGTGCTTGTATGGTCACAACGAAATTCAGTAAACCACTTTTTACCATTGAAATCGATGGTGCAGAGTCCCCATAGCATTTATCAAGCTTAGCCTTGGTCTCGGTAATGGTTTTTTTTCGCAAGAAATAATGCTTAATAAAGCACACGAAATTCACTTTTGTCCATTTTCTCCTCAAATTAGTGAGTAGTCTGATAAAAATAGCTGTCAAGCACAAACTAACTGTTGCAGCAAGTTTAAATTTTGACAGGAGTCAACTGACAGATGATATGTTATGTCATCACTTGCCAAATAAGCACTGAAATCTGCATTGTCCTCAAGAACGTTATCTATGATGACGAGATCATTTTCCGGCTGCTCTTCTTCTTGGATGAAGACTGCCTTTAAAAAAAGAACTTGCAATGTAGGTTTGGTAGTAAAATATTTCCAATATTACGTTTCTAAAACAATTTCTTATAGTAAATAGAAGGTGTTAGAAGCCACAAACAATATTTGCTTATGTGCATTGCTTGCAAAGATGTGATCGACTTCGAAAATTCTTCGATAGTCTTGCCAAGTTCGATGGCTGTAATTTGTTTCCTTATTATATTTTGCTGATAGTAAGCTTTGAAACAATAAATAATGCCTTGGTTAAGGGGGAATGATAGACGTTGTATTTGTGGGCATGTTTATATTTTTTAAATCGTCCAACTTCTTATGACAGGCAGCATTATCGAAAAAAAGAATTATTTGTCATTATCATTTGTTCGTCAAATTTATTAAAAATTTGGGCCCATAAATGTTGGGTCATACATGCCTTTTTGTTGGAGAAATATTGCAAAGGTACAACCTTATTTTTTTTAAAACACCTTGGCGTTTTGGTTTTTCAAATCACAATCATTTTTTTGTCCGTTCAATTATCCGAAAAATGTCCATGTATTTATTTTTTCTGCTGCATATTTTTAAGATCAATTAAGCGAGTAATTCAACTAATTCTAAAAGCTTTGCTACTAGTACCTAGTACGGGAAATTTTCGAAGCCAATTTTTTCGATCAGTTAAGCGGGATGTTCAATTAAGCGAGGTGCTACTAAGTGGGGATTAATGTAAACAAATTTCAAAAAATAGTTAAGTGGTTATTAAAATTAAGTTGTTTTTTCTGTCACACAAACCTAAAAATACCATTTCAAATTAAGTTGTTGCCCTGAATTGGAATCTCATCTTAAAATTTCTCTATTAGTTCACATTTTTGAAATATGGCTCTTTGAAAATGTTAAAAAAGTACATAATACTTTGTTTTTTAAAGAGTTTTAAGGTTCCAACGCAACACAGTTCTTAACAAAGTGTACGAGATTTTACAAAGTACAAGTCTTAATCGTCTAGATACAGTCATTAAATCATTTCAGTATCTCCCTTAGTTTTCTTGAATTCCCATTAGTTATGTAAGAAAGGACTTCTGGGTCTTTATTTGAATCTCTCTGAAGTTTTCAAAAACCTTGCATGCAATTTCTGTGTGGTTTTAAATAATTCAATTTAGATGTAATTGTTGGTGCTCGTCACGAATCTAAACTCCCATTTAAGCTTTATTTGCTCAGATTCAAAAATACCCGTTTTTAACATTAGTTTTGCATTTTTTTCACTATGTTTTAAAAACTTGAAGTTATCACCTTTAGAACATAAATGCTTGACCGTTCTGTTAAGCTTTATGTATGGAAGGGGAGGCCTCACAACTAATAAGGATTTTTTTTAAATAATTAAGATAATGGAAATATTAAAAAGTTGTACTGAAGTAAAAGGTCAAAGGCTTAGAAAATCACCACAAATTTTATTGACATCATGAATTTCATAAATTAACATAACCCTTAAAAGCCTTATATAATGTTATATTATTTTTCCTTAGAAAAGGTTTTATCTCAAGAACCTAAAACTATTTATTGATTTTGATGTCAATTTCGAACTAAGGTCATTAAAAACCTTAGAAAATTTATAATTGTATTGCCAGCTGCATAACCTCATAGACTAACCAGTGTTTTCGAAGATGGAACAAATTCCGTGGGAAATTTTATTTACGAAAGCCCCCAATAATAACCACTACCACCCTCACCTACTTCATTTTATCATTGATATGTTTTCTAATGTTCATTTATTGTTCATTAATGTTTGTCTCAGTTTTCAATTCAGTTAGTTCATTTTTTCAGATGTCACTAACTTTAAACTTGGAACTTTACTTGTCTATCTTTTATTCACACAAGTAAAAAAAAAGTTCTTATACAGGTTACAAGTCCATCATTAAATATGTTTTGTATTCTTATTCCTTTTTAAATAATATTGGAATCCTTTAACACAAAACTTTTCATAAAATTGTGCACTTAATAAATAAATCACAGGATTATGAAGTTCAGCTGCCAGTTAAATGGAAAAACATGAACAGCTGACATTTCGACATAAGCAGACTTGACTTGATGGTAGGGAAGATTTTTCTTGATTTACTTTCCCACCAACTTTTTAATAAAATTTGCTTAATTGGCACCTGGCCAATCAGATACCAGAGACTTGCCTTACCTTTATGTCCTTCACGTCATCTTAACCTGCAAATTGCTTTGGTGTATCCAAGACTCAAAACATGCAAAAACCTCAATTTTTTGACATTTGTCTGAATTATTCAGTTGCATACAAAATTAATGTTCTAAACTCAAGATTGGGCAGGTTCAGACTTCATTTGCAGCCAACTACATTCTTTAAACGTAAACTTTGACTTTGACCAGTTAGTTTTTCAAGTTTTAGAAACTTCAAACTCAGAACTTTACTTCACTAACCTCAACCTTTAATTGATCGTGCAAAAACAACCAAAACCATAATTGTCTACAAAACACAAGCTACAGGTCCATCTTGACATGTATTTTGTATTTTAAAATGTTACTTATTCCTTTTTCAATTTTACAAGGAACCCTTTTACATAAAACATCAACTAGAATTGTGCAGAAAATAAATAAATCTCAGAGTAATAAAGTTGAGCTTTCAGTTAAATGAAAAATTATGATTAGCCGTCATTTTGACATAAGTATAATTGACTTGACAGTAAGGGAGATTTTTCTTGACTTACTTTCCAGTCAACTTTCCAATAAAGTTTCATTTACGTCATCTGAACCTGCAAATTGCTTTGATATGTGTCCAAGGCTTTAAACATGCAAAAACCTCAATTTTTTGACATTTGTATGAATTTTTTAGTTACATGCAAATATATAATGAAACTCAAGAACACCGTAATAAGTTGCAACTGCAGCAGCGTATAAATGGAAAAAGTTGTTTATTTATGCAAAAATGAATTTATTATGAGACGCCTTCTAATGGATTTTCCAGTCAATTAGTGCGCTCGAAACACCCAATCTCATTTTTCATATCATCGAAATTGTCTTAATTCAAATTCGTCTTAATAAAAATTAATAGATTACAACTATGAATTATTTAAATATTCCTCCTACTTCCATTACTGTCTTACTCCAATTTTTCCCTCCATAGCAAATAATTGTCATTCCTGTAATGAATGATAAACGATATACTTGGCACAATTAAATGCATTGAAGAAGATTTTATATTTAGGTGAACTTAATTTTAATTTAACTATAAATAGATACAACAGTAAGTATAGTTTTCACTTAGGGAAATGAAATGCATTAATTTCAACATTTAAAAAACAACAAGAACGAAAAAAATAGAAATTAGGGCGAACATGATGATTGGAGAGCGCAAAATCTCAAAATCTGCAAAAGTTTTATTCTGTTTTCATGTTCATCCTTTTAGTGACCTATTTTCACATTCATTTTACCATTTTTTTTTCTTAAATCAACTTGCTCCGCTTCGCTTTTGGATAAAGAGCAATAATATCGCTAACCATAGCCCATAGTACAGAAGTTTACAAATTCGTTCTTATGGATTTTCGTAAGGTCTTTTTTTCACGACTTCTTTTCGGTTCGTTTATTGCTTTAAGATTACTTCTTTTATTCTTGCTGACTTCAGCTTATATGTACGTACATACCCTTCGTCGTTGTGGAGTCGTGTGAGAAAAAGAAAGGGTGTTCTTTTTAGTGCGATAGAATTTCGAAGAAGTGAATCAATTATTCAGTTTTGGATTTCTTCTATTTGTAGTGAAAAAAAACACATGAATGAAGACATTTTGAAAAGCTGATAAAACATCTAAATATTTTGTAATTATACATAGTTTATTTTTATAATCATACAAAATTGACATTTAAAACACTGATTTTTGCTATTAGTGTGTTTGAAATTCATATCACTTTCAGAAACGAAGTTATTCGAACAGCAAAATTAAATTTTTAATCTGTTTTTTGAAAACTAAAAATAGTTATTATAGATTATTGCAACATTAGATAGGTTCAGACGACAAAAGCTAAGTTTCTAGCATCTGATTGGCCAGCTAGCTGTCAAAAATTCTCTTCTAATTAAGGCAACTTTTTTGGAAAGCTGACTGGAAAGTAAGTCAAGAATAATCTCCCTAACTATCAAGTCAAGTCTACTTATGTCAAAATGACAGCTGATGTTTTTTTTTTCATTTTATTTATTTATTTTCTTCACAATTCTATTTAATGTTCGAACAAAAAAGATTTCCTTGTCAAGCCTAGTACGCTGCTGATGCGAAACGAAATTTCCCATACAAAAATGACATGACGAAATCATAAACGAAAAATGTCGCTGTGCTTTTTGTTTTTCAGTACGCTACTGAACGACGAAATGTGACATTTTAGTGGATAGCTGTACTAGATTTCTTAGTACAATTCTCCACTCTTTTCGTTGTCAATTTAATTGCGCAGCACATTAATTGCTTGCAAAATTTTGACGTTTAATTTTTTTATTGAAAAAAAAAAATTGTTTACTCGTGACTTTCGGTGTTTTGACTTTGATTTATATTTGATTTAAAATTTAAAATAAAATGGATTTGTCTAATGTGTTCCAACATTGCATTTCTGAATAGGGAACTCAGGATGTTATTGGTGATGTGCAAGAAGTGATGAAGATGAAGACAAGCAGTGAAATTCAACTTCCAGACAGATCTCTCCACAAATATTTTTCCGCTGTGGTTTTCGTTTTAATTTCGCTCTGCACTTGGAGACCGCCGAAAAATTTCGTTTCGCATCAGCAGCGTACTAGGCTTCAAATTGGAAAAGGAATAGAAAAATATTTCTCCACAATACAAAATAAAACTTGTGATGGACTTGAAGTTTGAATGAGGAGTTTTTTTTTCTGTTGACAATAATGTTTTTATTATACTTTTTGCACTATCAACTGAATGCAGAGGTTACTGATGTGAAGTCCCAAATTGAAATTATTGACATCTGAAAAAGAAACGCATTGCATTGGTCTAAGTTTACGTTCAAGGAATGCAGTTGCCTGAAAATTAAGTCCCTTATGTTGTCTCAACATTCACATTCTTATGATATTATCAGATCTATCAGTAGAAAGGTTGTCCTAAATGTCTTAAAATTTTTATAAAAATGAGTAAACTCAAATAACACAAGAGACTTCATGTGAATTAGGTAAAATAAAACCAAGCCAATTAGTTATTTTTTCAGACGACATTAGCCTCAAAAATTAGGCAAACCTTTGACTCAAATAAAAAATACTAAAACATTACTGTCTAAAAAAATACTCATGCCACAAGTTTCAAGTTCTGTTTGAGTTTTTTTGTTTTTTTTTTCTGTGTAAGTGTTTATTTCTTATCCAATTTGACAAGTAATCTTTTATTAAAAAAACTTTGCTTAAATTTATGTATGTAAACATTAATAAATCAAAGAACTTCAAATGTTGATTTGAATTTGAACTGATATTTTGACACAAAACCTTGGCTAATTTTCCAAACAACTTTTCCGTTGGAAGGCAATTTTTCGACAGCTAGACAATCCGATACAATTTATGTCCTGGTATTTTTATTTTCAAACTGACAGTTTCGTGTAACAAAACCAGTGTTCCTTGACGTGTCAAATACAAATTTTTGTTTACGTTTTTAAACATCTGTATGTATTACACTATCGATCTTTGACAGTTGCTTAATCACATATTAAAAGCAAGTCATCTGAACCTGTAATTTTTATTTTAAAATTGACATACTGGTGTATATGTCAAAATTGAAAACAAAATGACAAATCCAGTGTCTTTTGAAATGTCAAATATCAATTTTTATTTTCATTTTTATGAATGCGCAATACATTGTTAGTGTCTTAAGTGCAAAAGAACAGCTGATTCAAAATAGTTGGGCTATCAGAAAAGAAATCTAAAAAATTCTGGTGTATGTGGTTACCGAACAGAATAGCTGATTTAAAATATGGTTAAGTTTGAAGGAACTCCTTCTGTTGGATTTTTGGACGGCTATCATAATGCACCTAGAATAGCCTAGCCAACACGATCTTGAACACCAGTTTTTAAGAAGTCCTACAAAGAACTATAAAATATTGGCCCAGAAAACTTGTTGATATTTAAAAAAATAAATGGGGAGAGTACGATTTAATGACGGATTTGTATAGAACAGTTAAAAACAAGCATTTTTTACTATGGGAGGGGGGGTCTATCTCCCCCCGTTTAGGCGGTAGGGGCAATTTAAAGAAATATGTACATTAAATGGAAAAAATAATTAAAAAATAACGGTAATACTTACAATTAAGTATTATACCTTTTTTTAAAGCCAACACTTTAGTCTATTAGCCTGTTTTTAAATAAAGTCAAAACTATGCATAGTTTAAAAAAAAAATAGTTTTAAACTCAAAATTTGGAAAATTACACTTTAAACCTTTTTTTAACCCCCCCTCCCATAGTAAAAAAATGCTTATTTTTAACTGTTCTAAAAAATTCCATTATAATATCTTGTCGCCTAAGTTATCGTACTCTTGCCAAATAAATTTATTGTCACCTAAAAAATAAAACACCCTTTTTACAAGTAAATTCAACCGAAAACCATTAAAATAATGATCCTTATTTTTATCTTCCTTTTTTTCCCCTAGAAATCGAGTTACTAAACCGAATTGAAATTAGGTGTATCCATTTTGGGTATCAATGCACAAAATGAGTTCAAAAAATAATCAACTAGTTGCTGATTAAATTTTCAAAACAAGAATCACAAAAAAAAAACTTGTTGAACTTTTCCAGTAGTCCTTGGTATACCTTAAAAACCGTTGCATGACATCAAAAATTTATACAGAATTATGTATATTTTCAACTAAAAAATCTCCTTTCTCTCTGTTTTCCTATAGTTCGCCTCAAAAAAAGAGAAACAAAACTAAAATACTTAAAACTTATTTCGGTTTCTAAACTTAAAAATTCCCATCACGTACTATTTCGGGTGAATTTTGAAGTAGGTAAGTACCTAACCTACCTCGAACATCAGAAATGTTTTTTTTTTTGTATATCGTTACCGTATTTGGACAGTAGCCATAAACTCATTAGAAGCAAATTGAATATCGTTTCGGAATACATTTCACTTTTTATAAATGTTTGTTATCTTGCAACTTTTTCCAAATCGGCTTCTAATTGCACGTAATAAAACAAAATCGAAAAAAAAACAAAATTTAGACATCAACAATGGAAAGTAATGAAATTATTTGTTTCTCTTTTTCTCATTTGGTTTGTTTTCTTTAATTTTATTTGTTTTGAAAAATGGTTTTTAGATCCAAAATGAGGGATGGTGGATTTTTGTTTTCGCAAATTTTATTGCTTTCGAACAACATTACTTTCCTTGAATACCAAAATAACAAATGGTATTGAATTTTGTGTTTATTTAAGTTTGAATTTTGTTTACCTACTATGTTGTTTTCGTTCCTCTAGATGTTTTTAATCTAGATGTTATTTTTGAAAATAAACCTAATTGAGCATAGTGAGATGTAAATAACACGTCCAATACCTCAAAGTGTAGACGATTTTCCTAAGGAGACCATAAGTCGGTCATTTTATATCTTTTTTTATGTATTATACGAATATTTAGAAAAACAAGGAAAATTGTTTGTAAATTATGGAAACCATTAATCACCTTTTAATTAGCTAGTTTGTGTTTCCACTAAAAGTTCGAAAGATTCAAAACTGTCTTATTCTATCATTTTTCTTTCGCAACAAGGTTTTTCGAATCTGTTCAAAACTAAACGCAAGCATTTTATAAAATGAGAAATTCTATTTATAGGTTGGGAAAACTCTTTAAAAATGCATCGTTAAAATTATTTCTTTTTTTGAAATAAATACCAATAAATATATATTTTCCAAATAGCACGTCTCATAAAAACAACATAAATACCAACCGACCGTATAGTATTTTATTTTTTTTTGTTGTTGTCTGATCTTAGCCGAAAATTGATAGGCCATAAGTTCAGTGTGTTAACACATCTTTCAAAACTCCTCAACCATCATTTACCCTAGAGAGAGAGAGAGAGAGAAACAAAAATACAAAATTAATGAATAACTACAAAAATTTTGAAGAAATAAAATCTATTTTCAGAGTCTCAAAGTTGAAAAATAATATTACGTTCGCTCGAAACGTAAATATGATGTGACCTTCTCAAAAATAAAATAAAATAAAATCAAAATAATTAAAATAAAAGTGACAAAATAAAATCCCAAACTTGATGATAACTTATTTGTTACCTACTCAACTTAAAAAAATTATAATAAAAATTAAAATTTTGAATCTAATTTTAAAGTGATTTTCAATTAACAACAAATAAATAAAAAGTGAAAATGTTAAAAATTCAAATGCTTGAGCAGATTGTTACCCGCGATAATGTGGATAGCGATGACAAGGATAATGCAAGCAATAAATCAACATCATCGTCACCTTTACATCAGCATCATAGTCAGCATCATCAGCAGCATCAACAGCACCCGGTTGTTCAGCGTCAAGCATCCGGAAGTGTAAAATCTGCAAGTCAAGGATCATCTCCTGCCGGGTATGTGTCATTTAATGTGTCTGATGTGTCTCTCTTATATATACATATGTCTTTATACCTATCTTTATATGTCTTTAATGTATTTTAATTAAAGCAAAGGTTTTAATTTTTTTTTTATTTTTAATTATTTTATAATATTAACTTGATTATTTTACTGCACACGTGTGTGGATATAATGAAAACACATTCATATGAGGACACAGCTAGAGCTTAAATCATAAGGTGCTTAAAATGAAAAACTTTGATTGATGAGTTTTGTGAGTTTATTGCATCCATCCAGTTTATATAGATGGATGATTGAGACCGGGACCAAGACCACATCCGAGAAGAAAAGTTTTCCTTTTTAATGAAGAATTTTTCATGATTTTTTTTAATTTTTATTTTATGTGGATCTGAAAGTAATTAGCGAATATGTACGAGTTCGAATTAAATGGTTGCCAACTGTGGTAATCTTAAAATGGTTTAGAAATACAACTTAGTTTTTAACGAAACTTTGTTTGAAAATTCTAACTGTTTGAAAAAATAACATTGGCCTTTATAAGGATATTTAATGTGCTAAACAAATATAGTCGACTCTGCCCCTATTCACTTAGCTTTCAACTATATCCAACGAGAAATTTTTGGCGCAGGGACATAGGGCCCAGGGACATAACGCCCAACTTTTTTTTTGGGGGGCTTATGTCTCACTTCGGTGGGACATAAAACCGAAATCTTATTTGGGCCCTAAGTCCCACCCAAGTAAGACCGAAGCCCCAAATAAAAATTTTGGGGCTAATGTCCCACTTAATAAGAATCACCAAATGACACAACTTGGAGCACTTCAATACCACAAGATTTTGTTTTGTGGAGTTTAAATCCTGAGATACCGCGAAGCGGGTGGGACATAAGCCCAAAAAAAAAAAAGAGGCTGGGATGCGACCCACACTGATAACTTCCCATCCCGTCTATCGATTTGTCTTGCTTAAAAAATTGTCTAAATGTATCAATTCTTACCAAATTTGCGTTCTATTTTTTGTAGATTTTATTTTTTTTATGAAAAAACGGACTGTTGGATTTTTATAAAAAAATTATTGAATATAAAAAACAATATTTTCTGTGAAATAAAATAAGTTTGAAGCCAATATTTTTAATTTTTGAAAAGCTATTTGAGCCGAAAATCAATTTTTACCAACTTTTATTAATTTTTTTGTTTAGGTTTTTATTTTTTGTAAAAAAACTGTCAATTCGATTTTTCTCAAAATTTTTCCTAATGTTGAAAACAATATTTCTTATAAGTTAAAATTAGTTAGAAGCCATAATCTCAAATTTTTGAAAAGATATTTAAGTCGAAAATCAATTTTTACCAACTTTTGTTAAATTTTTTTTTTCGGTTTTTAATTTTTTGTAAAAAAACTGTCAATTCTATTTTTTTCAAAATTTTACTGAATGTTGAAAACAATATTTTTTGAAAGATAAAAGTAGTTTAAAGCCAATATCTCAAAGTCTTGAAAAGATATTTGAGTCAAAACTCAATTTTTACCAACTTTTTTTTTATTTTTTTTTAGGTTATTATTTTTTGTAAAAAAACTTTCAATTCGATTTTTCTCAAAATTTTATCAGATGTCAAAAACATTATTCTTCGTTGCACAAAATTGTTTTGGAGATGAAATCATATTTTAATCGTAAAATTTTCGAAGTGACAAATTTTTTTTTCAGTTTTTTTGATTTATAAAAAAAACCGTTAATTGAATTTTTTTCCAAAAATATAATTGTTTTGTATCACGTTACAATATATAATATAAAATTTAATTCAAGTCTCTAGCGTCATTGGTTCATGAGATATTTAGGGTTAACCAAAATTTTCACCTTTTTTTTAAACTGCTATGGTAAAAAAACCACTCACGCAATTTTCTTGAGCCCTTTCTGCATCTTTCTGCCTTATTATCTGTATAACAAAATTTATTTAAAGTCGATATCTCTTCTGGTTCTTGAGCTATGGACGACGAAAAAAACGTCGCGAACGTACGGACGTACGGACGTACGGACGTACGGACATACGGACGTACGTAACACGCACGCACAGACATCTTTCTAAAAATCTTTTATTTCGACTCTAGAGACCTTGAAACGTCGAGAAATGTCAAAATTTTCAATTTGACAAATCGGACCCATTACAATAACTTCCTATGGGAAGTTAAAAAATTGGGCGTTATGTCCCTGGGTCTTATGTCTGCGCCGAAATTTTTCACGTTTTATCTTAGGGCTTTTTCACAAACATATGTACGAATTATTGCACTAAGATCATTTTTAAATTGTTTTTAATTGAATGTAAAATTTTCTCTCCCCAAAATATGATGATGGTCGATAACAATTACATTTAAATTGAACACTGATCCATTTTTGAATATTGAATATTGAACATACCTTAAAAATGACATTTTATTCATTCCATTCTCATTGTTCCATTTCTTTTAAATGTGACAAAATTAAGGTATTTGGATCATTGAAACCAATCATTTGATTTTTCTTTTGACAGGTTGATTATTGCTTTTATTTAACATTTTTGGAATTAAGCATTTTAGGTTGGAATTAATCCTTGAAAGCAAAATTGACCTGGAATGGGGTGGAATCGGCTAAGCTGATAATTGACTATCATATTTTTGATAGTCAAATTTGACTATCATTTTCACTCCGTCTGTGTAAGATGATTCAACTCAATTCAATTCGATTGAACAATTTCTGAATTTAATTGTCACAATTCATTGTTGCTATGGTGAAATTTTAAAATGATTCCTATAAAATATCTAAATAAAAGTATCAAATTGGCTGTTTTTAAATAACATTCTTATTTCTCTTGTGTTTTTCGAATTACGTAAGCTTTGTCGGTCACAAGAATGTGTTTTTGTACCTAAAAAGGGTAACTGAAAAAATTTTCCATTCGTTTTTTTTAGGCGTCTGGTAGCTCTATTCAAGAACGACATATTTGTAGGAAAATGACTATCAAATTTTTCTAGTGACAGCTTTTTAGGTATCAATTTGACTATCACCTTACACAGATCAAATTCGATTATTTTGACTGTCAACAATCAACAATCACCTTAGCCGATTCCACCTCTGTATATAAACAACAAAAATTAAACGTCTTCATTGCAACGATTTTGTTCCCAATTGTAAAATCAAAAACTGGCTGTTTATTGAAAACGATTTCATCAATAAAAAAAACCAAAATGATTTATAATTAAAGTTTTGGTATAAATATAATATTTTTTTAAACATCCATATATTATAACTCTTAAAATTTATATTTAAACCAATCACAACCAGTTTAACTCTCTTATTTGCTTTTAAATCTTGTCTTGTAGTTGATATTTAATTGATTATTTTCTGAAAACAAAAATTTATAAAGTACTTACACTGACAGCGTCTTCTTCTTTTAATAGGCTCCTAAAAGCTTTATGCAAAACTTATAGACAGAAGACATTTTGTACGATCTAATTTAAGGGCTTTTTCACATAAATTAGTTTGAATAACTACAGACCGCTTATTTTTATACTAATTTTGATTAAAACTATTTTCTATCCCCTAAAAAAGTACCTATTTTGTTTTTAAACAACTTCGTTAAAGTTAAACGCTAAATGCATCCATACATTTTTAAAGTTTGAACACACTAAAAAAATGACATATTATGTTTCATTCCATTCGCATCGTTCCAGTCCTCTCAACTGTCACAATTATGGGGAAAATTATAAGGCGCCAGTAGCTATCATTGGTTTTCATCATTGAAATAAAACATTGGAATCATTAAAAATTTTTGTCATTGAAAAAAATTTCCTGATTGAAATCCACCGAAAAATTTGTACTGACAGAAATCTGTCATTGGAATTGTGTAAAATTGGAACACAAATCAGTGGAACGATTTGTTTCAATTTTGAACATCAGCTGTTCAGGAAAATGAATTTCCGTCCGGAAAATAGAAAAATACATTGTTAGAGAAAAATAAATGCGCAATTAAATTTTTTTTTTCTCAAAAAGAATTCTTTGTGTAATTTCCGATCGATCAGTATATAATTTTGATTTATAATCAAAGGGAAACACCGTCAAATATCGATTCAAATTTTTATCCGGATCGATTTCAATGATAGCTATAACTGGCCCCTAAGGGGATAGTTATAGCTATTAATAAAATCCACAAATAAAATGTTTGTTTTACATTTTTGGATATGTAATATTTTTCAGCAAAAGATACATGCAATAAGATGAATTTTCATGCCAAGTATTTCTGTCAAAAAGAAACGATGCATTCGAAGCTAAATTTATTTCGCAAATACATTTTAAAAGTTTTAATGACTTAATTTAATATGTACTGACTGCAAAATGCCAATTAAATTCTATGAAGTTTATTTGATGGTGTTTTTAATTTAACTGTTCCAATGGCATCATTAAGAAAATTACCGATACAAATCAAAAAAGAAAATAAGCTTGTGGTTATTTAATACATCTAATTTAATGACATAAATTTGCAGATTGGTATAAACGCTCATCAGTAAAACATTTCAGATTCCACCTATTTCAATTGTTATTGATAGCTATAACTTATCCCAATTGACACAATTGTCTCTCAATCGACAAAATATTTTCTTCTGCAACAACTCCTACAAAATGACGTTTTAAATTTCAGTCCATTTTCATCGTTCCAATGCTTCCAACTGTCACAACCAAAAACACTCTATATGAAGATATAAATTCTTCGTACGTATCACCCTTCAAAACCCATATGTTTACATTGTTGTATTTGTAATGTGGAAGAATTCAACGAGTAAAATTGTTTTCACGCATACATAGACACATTTACTGAGTTTTTAGGGGAAATTTCATAAATTAGAGGAGAAATTACTCGCACACTAAGAAATACTTTATGAGGCCATTATTGTAAAAATTAAATTGACCTAGGGGGCCAGTTATTGATATCATTGAAACCAGTCATTTAACAAAATTTCTTGATTTTCTGGCACAAATTTCTCATTGGAATTGTATAAAATTGAAAGATAAACAAGTGGCACTATTCGGGTCATGTTTTGATAAAATGGAATCAGCTGTTCAGGGAAATGAATTTTCAAAAACACATTATTGAGTAATTTCCAATCGATCAGCATACAATTTGTATTTCTAAACAAAAGGAAACACATAAAATATCCATTCAAAAATTTGTCCGGACTGATTTCTTTTTTCATTGAAATTTTTTGAAAGGTCGGTTATAGAGATCATTGAACATTTCTGTCATTGAAAAAATGGGCTATAGTTGATTATTGAAATCAAAACTGAAAAG
This sequence comes from Eupeodes latifasciatus, assembly GCA_920104205.1. Classification (NCBI taxonomy): domain Eukaryota; kingdom Metazoa; phylum Arthropoda; class Insecta; order Diptera; family Syrphidae; genus Eupeodes; species Eupeodes latifasciatus. The sequence goes on from OV049925.1 coordinate 153,533,412, forward strand.
TGTGTATGCAATGAAAATAAAACACCTTCAGTGAACTGATTTTGTTCCGAATTATTAAATCAAAAAATGCTGTTCATTGAACAAACTAAATTGAGCTTAAGGCCCAGTTATCATCAATCAATATAATTTTTGGGGCAGGTCTAAGGCGATCGTGGACATTTTCCATCAACAATAAAATTAAATGAAAATAAACAATAAAAATATACGAAAATATGTACAATTCAAACTTTTTCGGGATTTTTTTCAATGATAACTTTAACTGTCCCCCAAAGTTAAAATTCTGGATACTTAAATTCTAAAACTAAATTTGTAAATGATGAAAAGCAATTATAGCTCAAGCTTGTGAAAATAAAGTTGCGTTTAATTGCAACAAAGTTGCATATATGTATATGGGTGTTTTTTAAGACTTTAAGAACTTTAAATAATAATGCAAACATAAAATATTGATGCAATGAATTTTGTTTTTTTATAATCTGGTAGATAATTTTATGTTTTTTAATTAGTATGGCTTCAATGGTGGCTTGAATATTCCATTCCATTGCCTTAGAAGTTACTCGTTTTTCGCCTAAAACCAATTACTTAACATTGCCCCATTAAATAAATTAAACATTCAATGAAATTAACAGGAATGGTCAAGTCTAACAAGCTGACATTCTAGTACGAATAGTAAAATAAAAATAACAATAATTGGGAGGTGTTAAGTAGCACGAACGAAAATCCAGTTCACAGAACCACTTCTGATTTTCTTCGCTCTATATGCGAAAATTTTAATTCTTGACGAAGACATTTAACCAAAAATGAAATTCATCACTGAACACAGTAAAATGGACGAAGTCTTCTAAAAACATCGCGAACAGATATTTTTTACTGTCTAAAGTAATTCCTACAGTTTGGAATCTAATGTTGAATGTGTACCTCAGGTTTCAGTTTTGTGTCCCATCTTATTTCATTTCGAACACTTTGTTCACTAATATTTTTTTAAAAGTTGAAATTTTCCAAGGTGGCAATCATACACATTTTTCAGAAGTTCTATAACATCACAAAGTGATCAATGGAAAGTGAAGCAGAGTAGTGAAGAAAAAAAAATTAAATAAATTGTTCATATACACATACCTTACCTTACGTTGGCTGTCTCGAGTCGATTCAAGTCTGCCAAGAAGAAAAAGAAAATAAACTCTTCTTAATTACACACCTTCTCTATGGTGTGAGCGGATAGACGAAGTTTATAACAGCTACCATTAAATGGAAAGTGCTCAAGGGGAAATATTTATGACGACCACTTGTATTTTCTCTACCTATTTATATTATGTAGCTTGTGGCATGTAGCTACTACATATTTTTGTAGGTGCAGTTCTGTTGGATACTTAATTATCATCTGCACACTAACTTTGAAACGAAAGTGATTCGTTTCGGAATTTTCATTCAAGACAAAAACACAAGAAATAAAAAAAGGTAATCATAACAAGATTAGGGTCAAAGTTGAAGACATTTAAATCTATTCAAAATAAACATCAAATTACTAAACTGGCAACATTTGTATCTATAAATATTTTCCTACATAATGACTTAATTTTTTGAACAAATTACTTCTTTTGTCAAGTTCAAACTTATATATTTTGCTGAATAGGTCAGAATATTCACAAAATATTTGGTGGAAGAGAATTATGAATTGCCATTCATTCATATGATTGTAGATATTTACATACATTATTTATTTAAAATAATTTATTCAAAAGCCATCACTGTTAACTGCCACTGGGTTAAATCTGAGGACATTACTCCGCCAGTTAACCAACAAAAGACCAAAAAGTAGGGCAGGTATTGTATATGTTCTTTCTTAGTTCTACCAGACCAATATTTTATTTGTTTTTGTATTTCTTAAATAAGGTGCTATTTTTTAAGCTAAATATATGAGAAATTTTTATGAATTGAGAACACTGGAAAGAATATAATTATTGATTTTTTAATGTTTTATTTGGTTAGCTTTGAATAGGTTCTAATCTTTTTAATCTTAAGTAAGTTCTTTGTATTCACTTTTTGTTGATTGAAACATTTATATGGTAATATTTTAGTTTTTATGTATTTCTGCATTGTTTGTCTTCTTTTGTAAAAGATTAAAAACTTTTAAATAACGACTTGAATTGTTTCTAAAAAAAATAATACCATTAATAATTAATTATAATTGTTAAACTGTTATGCAAAGAGCGAAGAATTATGGGTGTGATTTATAAATAGCATTGTAATAAGGTCCAGAGTGTAATAAATCCGGATTCCGTTCTTCGCTCCAAATTAAATGATTAAATTGGAAACACATTGAAAAGCAAATTGTCTGCTGAAATTTTCTTGTAGAAATTTGGCTTGATAAACTATTCAGTCCAATTTTATAGAAAATCTCAACAATAAAGGAGTTGCAATGATAATTTGACAGAAATGCGATGACTAAAAGGGCCAATAGAAAACATGAAGGAATAGAATTGTTTTTTTTTTTTTCATTGGAATCCTAACGTTTGTCAGGTACTGGTCCTTAATTCGTACTCAAATCGGTATCAACTTCTCTCGTCTATCTACCTATGAGTGCCACTTGCATCAACGAAACTGAAAATCTCGATATTCTTGGAATGTACATCAGCAACCACCTGTTGTTGAGCTATTACATACACGATTTCGCCAAAAATGCCACAAGATGTCTAGGTTTTTTGAGACGATCCAAGAATTTTTTCTCTCTACAATCTACAAAACCTACACACTCCCAAAACTTGAATATAAATCCCATCTCTTGGTTGGTGCTCCAGTAACTTATTTAAACCTCTTGGACTGTATTAAAAGAAGAGCTTTTAAAATAATTGGTGACATTAACAACATCAACTCGATTACGTCACTCGAACATAGTCGTAAAGTTTTTTGTTTTTACCGTTATTTTAATGGATTATGGTCTAGTGAAATAGTCAGTTGCATTCCTCCCCTTAAGTAATTTAAACCTTTTACCCGCGCTTCTACGAATGCCCATCAGTTAACCCAACTTTGGCCGTAATACAGAGATTCAATTTTTAGCCGTACTACGCGAATGTGGAATGGCTTTCCAATATTAAGGAATTCAAAATTAATCTTTTCCTAATGCTCATACTATGTCATTGGCATATTAAACGTATACAAAAACCTTTTAGTGTGTGCTAATTTTATAAAAATAACAAATTGAAACATTGGATTCGTTTCTGAGCAACTCCTCAAAACAAACTAATAATAATGTAACACTTTTGAGTATTCGAATCACTAGCAAGTGATTTCTTCACTGGAGTACTTAGGTATATTTCTGTAAAACAGATATCAAATATTAGTTGGAATTCGGTGTTTTCTGGTAGTGTAAGATCGATAGCTGAGAGGCGTTAAATCTGGAATCAAATCTATACATTTTATTTTAATTTGACAATTTTGAGATTGTTGTTTTTTAATAACTAATTTTTGACCATTTTTAAAGTTTCATTTTGTTTACAAATAGCCTGAATTCATAATTTTAATTCTGTTATTGTTTAATTTTATTGTTTAATTTCAAAAAAAAAAATAGGTTTATGTGATTTTCTTCACCCAAAAAGAGTTTGCAAAAAAACCTTTAATTAAATTCAATTTTAACTTTTGCAATCAACAGCTACAAAATAATGCAAAGACTTTCAATGAAAATTCTTGAATGATTGCGATCAATAGATTGCTACAAATGATTGCAATCTCTAAATGAACCCAATGAATGTAATTCGCACCTCCGGTGGTACAACGACGTATGTAAGTGCAAATTTTGAATTTTCTCAGTTAAGTATGTCACAACTCTTAAAAAAGGTATTTGCTTCCAATAAAACAAAGACCTAATTGAAATTGTTCTATTTGTGTCTAGAGGACAGATATGTCTTTGTACTGTTACAATGTTTTCAAACTAAAGTGTCGCAAGTACATTGACTTATCTGTCACTTGTGTTTCAAATCTGCAACGAACAACGCTTTGATTAGTCAGACAACGACCTATTTGTATGAGTTCCAAAACTTTTTGTATAATTGTTTTATTATTTTCGGTCGAACAAAGTCGTAAGTGCACGTTATGACAGTTTTCTGTTGAATTTTTTAAATATTTTCCTAATATTTCAGTGAGACAACGACACAAGTGTTAAGTTTATTTATTACAAATCACTATTTTGTTTATTTGTACTAAAATTATTATTAACACTGCTAGAAGCAGACAAAAATGACTGAACTTCCAAAAACTGTGTTTAATAACCCTTGAATAAATAGTTTTTTTTTTTCATAAAAAAAAATGTATGCTTTTTTTTAATAAAAACCGTTTTCAAAATGTTAAATCGTGTTTTCCGAAGAACCGAATTTTTTGCATTTACGTCATTGTACCACCGGAGGTGCGGTATAGTCTCCGAATTGAAGTTAAAAAAAGAGGCTGGGATGCGACCCACGCTGATAACTTCCCATCCCGTCTGTCGATTTGTCTTGCTTAAAAGTTTGTAGGTTTTGTTAAAAAAAAGTTTTAGTTGAATTATTTTTAAAAATTTTAAAATTACCAACAATATTTTGCATATATGATGAAATAATTTGATTTGAAAATCTAGTTTTGTTAACGAGATTTTTAGTTGAAAACCAATTTTTACCAATTTTAGTAGCATTTCTTAAAAGTTTTTATTTCTTATATAAACAAATACAAATTAAATGAATGAAATTAATTTGAGATCAATATCTTCTATTGTTCACGAGATATCGAAAACCGAACATCAATTTTTACCAAATTTGCGTACTATTTTTTGTAGATTTTATTTTTTTTTACGAAAAAAAACGGACTGTTGGATTTTTATAAAAAATGTACTGAACGTCAAAAACAATATTTTCTGTGAGGTGAAAAAAGTTTGAAGCCAATATTTTTAATTTTTGAAAAGATATTTGAGTCAAAAGTAAATTTTTACTAAGTTTTAGTATAATTTTTTTTAGGTTTTTATTTTTTGTAAAAAAAACTGTCAATTCTATTTTTCTCAAAATTGTACCGAATATTGAAAACAATATTGTTTATAACAAAAAATTATTTTAAAGCCAATATCTTAAAGTCTTGAAAAGATATTTGAGTCGAAAGACAATTTTTACCAACTTTTATTAATTTTTGTTTTGTTTTTATTTTTTTTTTTTGTAAAAAAACTGTTTATTCGATTTTTCTCAAAATGTAACTGAATGTTGAAAACAATATTTTTTAAAAAATAAAATTAGTTTTTAAAATTTTGAAAAGATATTTCAGTCGAAAATAAATTTTTACCAACTTTTATTAATATTTTTTTTTTTTTGTTTTTATTTTTTGCAAAAAACTGTCGATTCGATTTTTCTCACAATTTAACCGAATGTTGAAAATAATATATCTTATAAGATCAAATTAGTTGGAAACCATAATCTTAAATTTTCGAAAAGATATTTAAGTCGAAAATCAATTTTTACCAACTTTTATTACGTCTTGTTTTAGGTTTTTATTTTTTGTAAAAAAAAGTGTCAATTCGATTTTTCTCAAAGTTTTACTGAATGTTGAAAACAATATTTTTTAAAAGATAAAATTAATTTAAAAGCAATATCTCAAAATTTTGAAAAGATTTTTTTGTCGAAAATCAATTTTTACTAATTTGTATTACGTCTTTTTTTAAGGTTTTTATTTTTTGTAAAAAAAACTTTCAATTCGATTTGTCTTAAAATTTTTCCGAATGTTGAAAACCATATTTCTTATAAGTTAAAATTAGTTGGAAGCCATAATCTCAAATTTTTGAAAAGATATTTGAGTCAAAAATCAATTTTTACCAACTTTTGTTATTTTTTTTTAGGTTTTCAAATGTTTGTAAAAAAAACTGTAAATTCGGTTTTTCTCAAAATTTTACCAGATGTTGAAAACGTTATTCTTCGTTGAACAAAATTGTTTTGGAGATAAAATCATTTTTTATTCGTAAAATTTTCGAGGTGCGAATATTTTTTTTTTTCAGTTTTTTTGATTTATAAAAAAAAACGTTATTTGGATTTTTTTCCAAAAATATATTTGTTTGGTATCACATTACAATATATAATATAAAATTTAATTCAAGTCTCTAGCGTTATTGGTTCATAAGATATTTAAGGTTAACCAAAATTTTGACCTTTTTTTTTAAATTGCTATGGTAAAAAAACCACCCACTCAATTTTCTTGAGAGTATTTTCTGCATCTTTCTGCATTATTATCAGTATAACAAAATTTATTTGAAGTCGATATCTCTTCTGGTTCTTGAGCTATGGATGACAAAAAAAAAAGGCGCGAACGTACGGACGTACCGACATACGGACGTACGAACGTACGTACACACGCACGCACAGACATCTTTCTAAAAATCTTTTATTTCGACTCTAGGGGCCTTGAAACGTCGAGAAATGTCAAAATTTTCAATTCGACAAATGGGACCCATTACAATAACTTCCTATGGGAAATTAAAAACATTGCGTTCGAAAAAGATTGCATTATTTTACCAGCGAGACATAAAGTGTCAAAGTAAATTCAAGAAGTACAGTTTTTAAATTGAATTCATTAAAAATTCCATTCTTTTACAAATTTGGAATTGAGATCTTATCACTAAACAGGTAGGTAAACAATATCTTAAGATCAAAGTACACTGCTTCATTATCGTTTTCTATTTTTCAAAAAGGTTCTTCAATTTGTATGTACAAATTTGTTGTTTTTTAATAGATCTTAGTAATATAATATAAACAAAACTGTTTAAAGCTTTCACTTAAAAAAAAAATCTTAATAGTTCACATTCTATCAAATGCTTAAACACTCAATTCAATTCAATTCTTTTATTGAGGCTTTTAAAACACAATTTTCTCTTATGTATATAAATATATAAATGAATTAATAATAATTATGAAGTCGGCTTGTAAATATGCCAGACAAAGCAAATAAAGAAATATTTTGTACCTATATAATATTTAAACAATTAATAAAATGTTACTTAAGTGTAAAGCAAGTTGTGGATCGTAATGATCTCTCATAAAGGATGTTATAAGGAGAAAGATAATAGTTGTCTTCCAAACTGTCTGCAAGGTTTGAATCAAACAAGGATCTTATAAGTGCGTTTGGATGATGTTCAGTGCGTTTTAATTTAATTTTTGCAAGGTTTGTTAAATATTGGATTAGCGGAATTATTTTGCAATCTTCATAAATTATCTTATTTGCGAAATATTTTTTATTCGCTCTTCTAAATTTTCCACAGCAAAATCTCAAAATTTTTCTTTCAAATCGTTCAAGCTCTTTAGCTATCGTAGGTGAAATAGTAAACCAGGAGCAAAATCCGTATGCCAATATTGGTCGAATCAATGTTTTATATACCAAAAGTTTTGTATTTTTGGGCATTCCTTTTGAGTGCAGTACTGGCTTTAATCTCGCAGTATATATATACCTAAGTAATTCATTTCGGTTCGTAGTGGAATAGGTACGTTATTTATGTTTAGGGACAGAGTTTTACTTTCTTTAACTGCCATACGATGGCCTTTTCCACTTGCGTTTCGAAAGCATGTTAAGCTACATTTATATTTAAACCCCACTTTTTGTAATAGCCTAAAAGTAATGGTAATTGTTGTTCTATTTTAAAAAGTGCTTTTTGTGGTCGTACGTAACTGGCTACTATGATTGTATCGTCTGCAAATAGGATTCCATTAGGTTCTTCATTCGAATAATCGAATGTTAAATCATATAAATATATATAAAACAAAATGGGACCCAATATTGATCCCTGCGGAATGCCTGATAATATTCGGAAAGGATCTGACTGCTCAGTTTTAACAAATATTGATAAGAATCGGTTTTCAAGAAAACTTTGAATAATACGCACTAGCCATGTCGGAAAATCAAGTGTTAAAAATTTATTGATCATTCCTTTGTGCCAAAGATTATCAAATGCCTTTTCAATGTCTATGTTTAGAGAAATCGTGCATCTTTTAGATCTCAGGTTTTGAGTAATTGTATTGCAAAGTAGGAGAGTGGCATGTTCAGTTGAATGTTCTTTTCTAAATCCAAATTGATTTTGAGGAATAATGTTTTTATCCTCACACTTAAACACTTAAGAAACTTGAGTTTATGCTTCCTTGTTTAAAACTCTTGCTTTATTTCTATTGAAAAAAAGAACATTTAACCATATTAATAAAAACTATGTCAATAAGTCACATAAATAAGGAAAGAATGTATAAAATCCCATTTAAGGTACTCTTATTTTCATCTTATAAATTTTTTCTTCATTTACCTTTTGTATACTCTTCACACACCCACCTTCCGTTTTAAATGTTTTAAATAACTTAAATTACTATTTAAATAGCTTTTAGCAAAACTATATAGTAGCTTAAAAAGTCTATAGATTATACCCACCTACATTTTATAACCTAGTTTAAACAAATTTAAATGGACTTTTTAATGGTATTTCGTCTTAAGAAGTCTTTAGATGTTTATTATTATAACACCTTTAAGAAAAGATTAAAAGAGAGAGTGAGAGAGAGAGAGAGATGAACAGAAACGAAGACATTGATTTAATTAAGTCTACCGTACGTACAGTCGACTTTTGTATAAACTTTAAAGCTAACTCATTTAACACCCACTCCAGGTAAAGTGCTATGTAGAGATATAAAATCAAAGCCCAGCACAGCAAAGCACCTGAGACTGGCTGAGACTTCTAGAGATGTTAATTCTATCCATCTGATGATGCCTCCTATCGACGTTGTCGTCGTCGTTCGTCGTCTTAGTTCAGTTGTTGATGGCTTTGAAAGAGTTGGAATAAAGATTGGCATCAGCAGTCGAAACGTTTGGTTCGTTCGTCTTCGTCTTCGTCTTCATCTCTATCCAAGCAAGCTCACAACTTAATTCGATTTTTCGTCATTCATTGATGCTCACGTTTCCAGTGTCACCATCTTCTCATCACACACCACTTCCATAAAACTTCAGGAAGAGATGGATCAACCATCAGCCCAGCAGCCCAGCAGCAGCTCAGTAGCCTAGCACCACCACCTTAAGAGCTCGCTAGGGCGGGCGGTGTGTCTGCTTCAATGGAGGAAATAAATGCAAAGTCAAAAACTTGTCATGCTGAGTTCTTTGGTACTTCTTAGGCTCACGATGGCGATGGATGGTTGGATGGATGGATGGTGAGATTAAGTGATGGTGTTAGGTAATAATTTACTTTTAGTTTTTTTTTTCAAATATTTCTTTTTATTTTAAATAAATTTTATGCTTCATGGAGCGCAAATAATAACAGCGTCGTTGTCGGCAGAGAAGACAACAACTACGACGAGCGACGGACACGCGGTCACATGAAAGACGTAAACGCACCAAAAAAAAAAACTGTAGAGGAACTAAATCTTAGCACCTGAAAGCAGTTCAAGTCTTTTTCGCATAAACACTTTGAATTTCGTAAACAATACTTATGTCAGGGTGCCTTACTTTTTCTGTTGTTGTTGTTTTTGTTTTGAATAAAAAAATACAGGTGTGTCCCGATTCCAATTCCAAGTCGACTTTGAGTGTGAACATAAACAAAAATTATTGCAAAAAGAATGGAAATGAGAATAACATTAATAACTTAGATTTTATTGCTGCTATTATTTTAATATTTCTTTAAATATACATATTTTTCTAAGCCGTGTTTTACATTCATATAAACCGGTGTTTTTTTAAGGTTTCTTTGTTTATGTTTATTTTTTTGTTTGTATTTGTTTATAATGTATGTTAATAGATTGTGTCTAGTATAGTTTTATGTAAAATAACGACCTAGAGGCTTTTTATACAGCGATTTCGGAAGTTTGGATTTAAAAAAAAAAGGCATTTAGAGAAACTTTGAGTTTAGCATGAATCATGCATATTTATGGTTTTAACGAATAGAAATCCCATCATACATAACTGAAATACATACCTTCAGGCATGGAATATCATTTAAGTACGAAAAATCGAAATTTTCGACACCATACATTTTAAGATACCGCTAAATTTTTGAAACGGACACTCTTAAGAAAAAATTGAAAACTGAAGTTATTTAAGTTTACCTGAAAAGCTTTTTGATAGAATTCAACGTTGAAAAGTTATGAGCCAGAAATGGGAATTTTTTGACAATTTTAAATTATTTGTCAACATTTTCTTTTAATTATGTTCTAAAGTCTGTGTCACTTGTCACAAATTTTGAGAAATATTTCAAAAATGTTCACAGTTTTATATAAATTTTAATTTTAAACTTGACATTTTTAAAATATCCCCTGAGAAATTTATGATAAACTAGCAAACCTGGCGAACTCCGTTTCGCCACCAGGTGGCTTCGTTTTTTTGTAACATTTCGTTTGGGGATTAAAAGATGAAGAAAAATTATTTTTTTATGTTTTATATTTGAAAATGTAACATTTTATTTCATTTCACAACAGTAATGAATTCATTTCGATTACAAAAATGAAGTGTAATTTAGTTGAACTTCTCTAAGTAAAAAATGAAAGTGAATCCAAAGTAAATACTGAATCGAAGCGTTATACCGTTATAATTGTCCGTAAATTATCCATTTCACTGAAGTGCTCTTTGGTAAACCACATTTTTTGTTTTTTTGGTCTGACGTTAACACAAACAAAGCGGATGGTTTGCCAACTCGTGAACACGCAACGTATAGCTGCCCATGTGAAAAACAATGGTTTTCTAAATTTATCCCGCAAACACTAAGCGATTGGCCTTGCGACTTGTTAATTGTCATTGCGAACGCAAGACGAAACGGTAATTGCAATCGTTTGAAGTCAAACGGAAGATCAGTCGAAATCCTTGGTATTCGAGGAATACATACATTTTCACCTGCGTAGTTTCCGTTAATAATGGTTACCTCAATCAAACTCGGCATAAGTCTTTTCACCGCAAGTCGAGCACCGTTGCAATATCATAATAACTGAACCAACTTTGAGTTGTACGTTATGTGGTGGAAATCCTGGTAACTCCAGAGAATTCAAAAACTCAGTTGGATAATTTACTACATCATCGAGATTTGTTATGGAATCAACGGATTTGTATGTGACCAAATCGCCAGCGATTTTTGATTGAATGGTGAAATTCAGTGCGTGTACATCATTGTTCTTTGCGGCGAGACTCGTTGCTCGTTGACTTAACCAGGCATAATTCTAATAATTCTCACTAATGTTTGGGAAAACATTTTCAATAAGAGCTAATTGAGAGTCTACAAATCGGCAAAAGTCGTTGGTAAGAGTGATTAATCCAGTTGTCGCATCAACTGTCACTTTTCCATTTCCAACAGCTAACAATTGTTTAGAAAATTGTGCAGCGTTTTGATAATTTTGAAGGTGAACTCTCATATTAGTGGTTAGCGATAATGTTTTTACGTTATTCCACAAAAGTTATGCCTTCAGGCAAGCATTCAATCCATCTGCAGGCGTTCCACGGGCAATTACTGGCAACGTCTGCCTGAAATCGCCTGCCAACAATGAACTGACAAATGTTTTCCCTGTTCCTCCATTTGCGTTCAGAAAGAATAGACCACCAGTATTATTGTACACCGCTTGCATTAATGTTTCGTATACTTGTTTTTGCTGTTCATTCAGCAACAGCACATTATTTCCAACGAATTCCTGCAATGTTTCAATATTGTATTGCAGCTCTCGATTTAATTCTTGGTTTAATGCATATCGTGCATAGATCGATTTGGCGCAATCATTCCTACTTCAATCAGTAGCTTTAGCATTGATCCTCAATCAGAATCATTCCTTCATTGTAGATTTCATACGTTATTTGAAGTCGATATCTGTGACATTTCTAGAGATATGGTTGACTATAAAAGGTTCCCAAAAGTAAGCTTTGGTTTAGAATATAGGACCCTTGAAACGTCAAAACCGCTCACCGCTTTTCTGTTGAAATTTTTTCCTGAATTTTGTCAGCTTTAAACCTCACGGAGCCCGAGACCTTTCCAACGAATGCAAAACCGTGGAAATCGGTTCGTGCGTTCTGAAGTTATAGCGTCAGGAAGGAAAATCCGACTTATTTTTATATAGTAAATTTTAATAATTTTGTTATACTAAGTGATTTTATTTTTTTCTAAACTCAAAAATTATTGTTATTGCTTAATAAAAGGTTTTAAAGCACACATTCACGTAGTTCGGCTAAAGAACGAATCTCTGTTTTCCATAGTACGGCCGAAGCTGGGAGAGTAAACTGATGGGCATTCCTAGAAACTGCTGATGGGTTTTGCAAGGGCGGATCCAGACTTTTAATCAGGGGGGGGTCACACACTTAGATGAGTTTTTACTCACCGCTTAAAAATGTTCTTCAATGTTTTGTAAAGGAGGCTAACAAAATTTTAATAACATAAAGTGCATCTTAACCTTACGTTTACACATTTCAAGGGCTAAAGTAACAACTTTAGTTATCAAATTATAATAGAACACTGTTGTCAATGTACAGCAATTTATGATGACTCCCTACATATGAAAGCATTCCAAGATTCCAACAATTTTCTAAATATGCTATATTTAAGAGCTAAATCACAATAGTTTAGAGGGTTTTTGGTGCATTTCATGCAGAAATGTGAGAAACTGTTGTGAAAAGTAGCTTTTTTTCCCATTTATGTTAATATTTAACGCGAAGAACGCTACAAAACTTGAAAAATCCAGAAAATGAGAGAGGATCTGATATGAAGAATTGCCGCTATCAGTCTGCTTACTCGTATTTTGCTTAGTCAACAAAACTTAAAAATAGTAGAGAGAAAATTGTTTGGTTCTTGAATTTAGCCATTAGTTTAACAAAAGTGTCACTTTTTCTGTTTTTGCGACATTTATATTATTGAAATTCGTGTTTAAATCTCAGTTCTAGAGCATCCAAAGCAAATTCACTTCAAAAGTAGATTTATTTAATTTTTTAAGATCTTTTGTATTTAACAGAAAATCAATTTTGAAAGAAATAAAATGCACGGCTGGGTCGCTAGAACTTGTTAATTTCTTCCAAAAAGTCTGTTTAAAAATCATTTCAATCATTTTAATAAAAAAAGAGCACTAAATAAAGTGCTTATAAATATACATTTTACATTTAAATTTCGTTAAAAAATGTTGACCCCTTTCTGAGATATCTAGTTTTGTAAACAAAATTAATATTTTTTTTTTAAATAAAAAAAATACATTTTTGATCATCAAAAATCATCATCAATTTGATCATTTGAACATCGACAAGAACTTGCACAAAGAGAGAAGATTATTGAAATCGGTCCATTAGTTCTTAAGAAAACTTAAAAACAAAATAAAGGTTTTATGAGGGGACTCTTTTGGAGCAATACCAAAATATGTTTTTCTTGTAGAAAGAAGCTAAATTAAGAACACTAAATTTAGAGAAAGTTTAAAAAAATCACATATTTTAACCAAACAATTTGTATAGGGACCACTGTTTCGTATTAACAAAATGAAGAAAACGCCTTACGCTAATCGGCTTAGTTTCAATCAACACAATTGTTTTTAGTGTAGGGGCCAGGAAAGACAGATAGACGGACGGAATCGGGGTACCCACTTTTTCGACTTCTCTACAGTCGTAATGTCTTGTTTGATTAAAAGCTCTAGTTCGAAATTTTTTACTAATGCAAAACTTGCTATATAATTCCTATATGTCGCAAGTAAAAATCACTTCAATGTTCACTATTTATGTGTGTCAAAAAAATTTAATAATTTAAATTTAATTTCAGTTAAATGTAGTACTTTTCGCAACAAAGTTTAAGGAAGTAAAATACAAATTTAGTTTTCATATACACAAAATAAATAATTCAAAATATAATGGGGGTCATATCCATTAACGCAATACGATTAGTTTGAATTGATACGAAAAAACAAACAAATTATCTCCCAGGGGGGTCATGACCCCTACGATCCCCCCTGGATCCGCCATTGGGGTTTTGGCTGTAAGTCATTTGCCTCAAGTGCTTTAAGCGTTTCCAAATAATTGGGATAACATCGATTTCTTACTTCTCCCCCCACCCCTCACAAAACCCCCGAAAGAGGTTATAACACAATTTGTGAATTTGGTGCGTAAAAGATCGATGCCGACATTGGTTTTTGGGGAATGATGCGCCATCTTGCATTAACCACAGGTCGTCAAAATCCATTTCTATAGTTTAAGTCTGCACCGATAAAAAATCAACCAAAAATATTTTCTTCGGGACATAGAGTGTATTCATAAACGTCAGCCTAACTAAGAACTGCATTATCTGCATTCATAAAGTCAGATTTTCGATCGAACTAACCTAGTCGAACTGCAGTACCTACCGTTCATAAGCTTCAGACTGTCGTCAGGGGCAGATTGTGCAGCTGAATTTGTTTGGCTGCAGAAAGAGCGGGAATTATTAAAATAATTTTAAAACAACAACAAGAAGGACGAAGCGGAACTGACTCATAAAGAATGTAAGTAATAGCAAATATTTTGTTAATTTTCTTTCTATTTTTCCTTTGCAAGATATTTGTGCCAATTATAATTTTCTTTTCTTTTTCGGTAAGCAAATCAAAAATCAAGTTCAACTAAATTTGTTTGGCAGCCATTTTTCTCTGACGTTTATGAACTCTGTTTACATACAAATCGGACTAACGTCGTTTTCAATTGGCAATCTGGAAGTGAAAAAAAGCATTCTGAATGCGTTCAATTGGGCAAAAGTGACAGTTCTGATTCTGAAAAGAAGAGAATTTCCCTTCTGGTTTTAAAAACAGAATCAGAAGCAGAATCACTCACACATTCATAAATTTTAAATGTCAGATGTCACACTTGACAAATGACATTTTTTTTGTAACACATTTGTTTGCATAAATTATACCAGCAAAGAAGTGATTTCTTGAAATTGATATAAAAATTATAAAAAAATATAATCAAAATGGAAAACAATATTGAAAATATTGTAACAAGTGTTCCTAGTTTGTTAGAAACATTATTGGAGTCGTCTTCCTCATGTTCTTCATCAAGTGATGAAGATATTATTGCAGTTGATTTTCTCCTGCAGGAGTTTGCCAAAAAACCAAAAGTGCAAAACTTTGTGGAGGATGTAGTGGACAAGTATTCGGAGGAACAGCTAAAATAATATCGCAGCAATCCAAATTCACTTCCTCCATGTTTGCAGCACAAAAACAAAATGAAATTTAGCGCGAATACACATATATGTGACACATGTCATACTCAACCAATACATTCTCACCAAACTTCAGATTCTTCGGAATAAAAAAACTGTTCAATTGGGATTCCGAATCGAAGAACAATTCCAGATTGCCAATTGAAAACGACGTAAGTCAGACCTTTTTGTTTACTGCGGACATTCTGCATTGGGAGTGCGTTCACAAATGCATCAGAAAAGAAATGCGATTGTACTAGCGCAGATTTTCTGCGTTTATGAATACACCCATACATACATACATACATGGTCTGATCTTTAGAGATGATAGAAAATATAAAATTAAGTAGTTTATTTCAATCAACGTGAACCAAGATAAATAATGGTAAAATCAATAAAATTCTGCAAAAATTTGACATGCAGGAGCTTTTAAAAAAATATCGAAAGAAAAATGTACACAGCTATAAGAGTTCTTGTAGATCTTAAAACTTTACCCAATAGTTTAAAAATATTGTTCTATCTTCAAGTTCGATTTAAAAAATCTAAAAATGTCTTATCTCGTCATATTTACGTCTTAATTTTGATAGTTTCTTTTTTTTTGTTGTCCATATCTTAAAAGTTTATGTCATACATTTTCTAAATGTTAAAACTTCTCAGATGACCATAAAATTTGTGTATAGTCGTCAAAAAACCAACAAACCTCAATTATTTATTCCTTAAATGAGCTTATGGTATTTCATTATCTACACATGTGCATTTTTATTTTACAACTTAATGAAGTTGTACTTACATACGTACTTACTTACTGCTGTACCCAATAAGCTCAGTTTATATATACTCGTAGTTAAGTGCATTTATGTATAGATACACTCTCTCCCTCCTTGCTTATTCATGATTTATAAAGAGTTAAAAATTTTGCAAGTTCAGTTGTTAACAATTTATCAGAAAGGTGCCATAAGTTTTGACATTCTATGACAGTTATTTGATATTAAAAGCCGGAAATGGTAAAGACTACAACTTCTTTTTTGAAAATGTGAAATATTAAGAAAAGAGACAAAAACAAAAACAAAAACACTGCATTACCATCAGACAAGCCCGCAATTAGTCAGGTTTGTACACCATGGAACTATGATGTTTTGAGTTGCGGGTTTGTAGACCAACGTTTATAACAACATTGAAAACCAGTTTTTTTTGTTTTCTTTTGCTCAAGACATCGACATAAAAAAACTATAAGACATGTTTTTTTTTTGTATTTGTTTATAAAATAAATAATTGCACCTTAAGCCAAGATTGTACTCTGCACATGCTTATCTAAGTTTCAGGTTCAAACTTCGAGACAAGTCTTAAGCGTATTACCTATATTGCAATGCATTTATAACTACTTATAATTCTTATCTTCTAATCTAAGCCATCAGTGGCGTGTTACACTTTGGCTAGATTAATTAATTAAATAAACATTTAGGTATAAAAATTCATTGCACGAAGCTTAAGAATAACACATACATAAGTGGATTGAGGTGAAAATTGTCTCACAATAAATAAAATCACACATCATGTCACTAAAGTCTTGAGTTGGGCAATCAAAGTTATAACTTGAATAATATTTTTTAATGCACCTAATTCAAGATTTAATTTTTATTTTACTTTTTTTATTTTTCAAATGTCAGCTAAGCTGGTTGAAAGCTATAAGTAAGTCTAAAATCTTATCTAAAAGTTAACACCTCATTGAGTTGTGGAGAGATAATAAGAGAGTAGTGTGGTGATGATAATAATAATTAATTAGATTAATATTAAGCATTAACGGAAATAATATTTAATTTTGCATTTGAAAGGTCAGCTTGTGTACGGATTGAAATCAAGTTTGTATTGTTTTGATACGGAACGTGATTTTGATTAGTTTTTTTATGTTAATGGATTAGAAGTCTTTTTATTTTGTATTTTAGTTAGTAAAAAAAATAATATATAGGAGGAAGGTTGGTTTATTGCCAAGGACACAAAACAAATGCAAAAAAGTTAAATTTGGATGAGGATGATTTGTTTTTATTTCTTAAGAACATTTTGGATAGAAAATAAATTTAACTGAGAGGAAAGTTTACCGATTTGAAAAATAACGGTATCTGAACTTTAAAATAAAATGTTGAAATGGACTATTTGAAAGGTCCGTAAAGCTGGAAACACCACAATTGAATTTTGAAATTCTAATGATGCAGAAATTTAGGGCTCTTTTTGTGCTAATTTAGTGCTCTAATCCCGACTTGGTTTAAAAATTTCTTCCCCCTCAAACTTGTGGTGTTCCCAGCTTGAGCTTGACGTCAAGCTGGAAACACCACACCTTTAAATTAATAATTAAAAAAAACTGATGATGATGAGGGAATTTAGGGCTCTTTTGGGGCTCCAAAACCCAATTTGGTATCTTAAGCTCTTACCCTCTTAATCACGTCGGAAAGTTGAAATTTTTGGAGACTTTCTTAACCAAACAACATTTTAAAAATCTAATGATGAGGTAATTTAGGGCTCATTTTATGCTAGTTAAGTGCTCTTATCCCGGTTATCCCTTCCCCCTAAAAATTAATTTCAAAAGTTCAAACATTTTTTTATTGCATTACTTGACGAAATTTGAACAATTTTTAAATTTGAAACTCAAAATAAAATTTCTGTGGAGAAATTCTGTACCCGACGTTTTGAAAAAACCCCACTGGTTTGTGTTTTACAGGGGAAAAATCAGTTTGTGATGACGTCACTCCCAGCAAACTGAACTGAACTGACGTCAATCTGTAGTACCCGTAGCGTGATGGTTAGTGCGTTGGACTGTCATGCAAGGGGTCTTGGGTTCAATCCCTGCCTGTGCCACCTAACTTTTTTCACGGGTACTGCCTCTTGCGAGGAATTGACAAATTCTCCAAGAGTAATTCTTGTCATGAAAAGTGCTTTCTCAAACTAGCCGTTCGGATTCGGCATATAAACTGTAGGTCCCTTCTATCTCTGACAACATTACTCGCATACAGGGATGGTTGAGAGTTGTAAGTCACTAGGCCCTGGTCCTTCATGGACTGTTGCGCCACCTAATTTATTTTATTGTGGTGTTTCCAGCTTTACGGACCTCTATTTGAACTGGTAGTTATCGAACTTTTGTAAAACTCAAACTCTATTTCGGTAGCTCTTTTATTTAGATCACAGTAATCTCAATACTTTTACACTCAAAAATTGTTCTAGATTGATGTTTTTGATTCCTATTTTCCAAAAATTGACGCACATTTTGATTATAAAAGGTAGTTTAATTTTTATTGTTTTTCATATCTTTTTTTCTTGTGACTTCAATCGGAAAAGTTTCGTGATAAATCTTAAAAATTTAGAATCGGTGAGTGCAGCTTTAAAAGCATTAACTCAAATTTTCAGTCGTAGTTATCGCTCTAGCAGAACGGGTGGCGATTTTGCCATGTCAGTGAAACAACTAGTTGGGCTAAGTGTTGAAAATTTCCCTGTCGTTCAGGCGTCCTCCGTAGCAAACGATCCAAATCAGTCAATTCCAGGGCATTCTCAAAAATTATGCATCACCACCACGTTATGATGTATTTTGCTTAAGGATAGACCATTTGAAGCGACGATGTAGAAAGTTGTTGAGTTCTTATTTTAAAACCCTTTCAAATTGTAAAATTTCAAAATCCTTAATCCAGAAAATTACTATTCCCAAAAACCCTTAATCCCGGAAATCCTGAATTCCAACAACCGATTATCCCAAAAAACCTGGAAAACCAGAATATCGAAATTCATGGATATCAAAAATACAGAAAGCATAAAGAACTGAAAACAAAAAATTCATAAAATACAAAACTCGGAAGACCCAACATCCATAAAATCCTATTTATCAAAATGAATTAGTTGAAAAATTAGGGTTTTTCAGTTTTCTAGATTTCGATTATTGAGATTTTGCCCCCTTTGAATAATTTAAACTTAATTCTAGGAATTTTTGTTTTGTTTATTTGCATTCGCTTTTTATCGTCAAGTGTTATTTTTAGAACAAATAACTCTTTTAAAGTTTATCTATAAATTCTTTATAAACAATATTGCACCTCTTTGTTTTCAACTCAATACTTTCCAATTCCTCTCACCTCAAACAGTACTCAAACTTCATCAGGTATACCCCTCAATTTACTCTGCGGCTGAATTTTGGATTTATTGTCAATCTTACAGAAAGGGATTCTTTTTCAACCGCACATCAAGAATGTGGCCTAATTTTCGTTTTCAAGGCTCTAAGAGTAATGTGCCTTTGTGTTTCATCTTAAAAACTTCCTTATTTTCCTAAAGGTCGTAATGTGATGAAACATTGAACATAAAATATGTATTAAAAAAAAATTAAACCCAACTTTTCTTACAAACAAAAAATATAAGATAAATTGGTCTTTAAAGGCAATGTCAAACTTTAAGGGATATTTATTTAAAGAAACAAAACGCTTTAAAGGTGCATCGAAGTTTTAGCAAGTTCTGTTCTATTATTTTCCTATCAAAAATATTTTAACAAAATCGGTAAAGTTCAAAAATAACAATCTTTTCTTTGAATAAAATACTTATTGCCAATGTTTTTATTTATTTATATTTTTCCTGATAAGTACTTAAACAAAAGTCCAACTCACCTTCTCTTATCCCCTTATAACCTTTAACTCAAAAATTGCCCAAACTATGCCTTAGCTTTTAAGGATTCTCATATTTTAAATGTTTATTGAAAAAATTTTACCTTTATCTTTTTGAAACCTAAATTTCCATTCAAATCTTCTATAAGGGAAATCCAATGTAACAATAAAGTCCTTCCGTCCCATCGTCCTATCAAATCCCCTGGGAACATATCTAGTTTTTTGTATCTTTTGTTGAAAACTCAGAGTGCCAGCAATCATTTCATATACATATCCCAATTGGTTTGATTTTCAGTTTGTACACATACGTATACAATGTAAATGTACAATCCCCCCAGCTTCAAGTTACAAAAATATTCCTGAATTGTCACCGATTAGAAACATGGATCTAGAACATTCCACTTCCCAAGGGTTAAATGAATTTTATTCAAATTAATACATTTTTATACATACATATTTAAGATAGACATACATTTACATATGGACGAGTATATTATAATTTTTGTTTCATATTCATAGCAACGAGCAACGAGCCCCCCTAAGGATTCCCTTTATTTTCCTTAATGACCTTTCACCTTAATGCATGAAATTAATGAGAATGCTGAGTGTACCTTATACTTAAAAATATTAACACGAACGACCTGATTCAAAAAGTTTGCCCCTTTAAATTCCCTTTTTTTGTTTTTTATTTCTCTCGTTTTTGAGCAAATATTTTGATGCCTGATGCATACATGTAGGCTTAGCTTTAGAGGTTTAGGGTTATGTTACATTTTTATGAAATTCTGACTTCTCCATCACAAAAAAAAAACCCTTTTTTAGTTTCAACTTTTGTGTGCTGTGTTGTATTGTGTGTGAATGGGGAATGTGGGGGAGTAAGGTGTTTCAATATTTGATACAATATTTATTTAGACTTGAACGAAAAAGCTACTTGTAGTCGTAGTCGTATAGTCCGTAGTACTATATGACTGTGCCATACGACTGAACAATACTGAAGCTGAAGCTAAAGCTGGGAAATTGTTATGATGGCGAATATAGTAATTTCTGCTGAAGGAGGGCAAATTGTTTGAATTGCACAGCTGTACAGAGATTGCGGGTTTGTTATAGGTTGGTGGGGTGAGGGCGGAATTTCATCGCTCCGAAGAATCTCCCACTCATATATAATGTCCGTCCGTCGTTGAACCGAAAAATAAACAGAAATAACAACAACCGGCGCGCAGATCGAAAGGAGCTAGTACAGTGAGGTGTGGAAAAAATATTTAGAATTTTACCAAAAAATAGACATAATAAAGTTGGTCCAAATTGATGAAATAAATAAAATAAATAAAAATAAAAAACCTTAAACTATCACATCAAATTTACAATTAATGAACAACAAATAAAAAGCCAATCATTCAGCTTCTTTTTCTGGTGAATGCTTTGCCAAGTTGAAAATCATGCACCAAAAATACTCAGATAACAAAGAAAACATTGCACGATTTCATTACAACTAAATCATGATTCATGAATAATTTCCAGCAAATGCTTATCCTATGAAAGTTTAAAAAACAGAAATGTAAACGATAATTTAAACGATAATTTGAAGTCTAAAATAACATAGAAAACATTGCAACACAAAATTGAAATTATCACAATAATTATTGTGTTCGAGATAAATTAAGAGAAAATAATAATCTCAAAAAATTCAAAAAAAAAAGATCTTAAACTGTTTTCCTAAGTTATCATCCATGTAGCAAAAAGAATAAAATAACATAGAAAACATTGCACCATAAACTTGAAACTGTCACATCTAATTCACGATAATGACAAATAATAAGCCAATTCAATGTTTAGAAAACGAAGCTTAAATCGATTTTCTGGAAAGTGTTTTTTGGTGTTTTAAGTTGACATTCAATTAGCAAAAAGAAAAAAAATAACATAGAAAACAATGAACGACAATGAATAAAATTATCACAACTAATTCTTAATTAATGAAAGACACATAATAAGCCACTTGAATTCTTAAGAAAATACATTTAAATCTATTTTCAGGAAGGTACTTTGCTAAGTTCACACCCACCCATGGAAAAAGAAACAAATAACATAGCAAAAATGCACGACAAACTTTAAATTGACACAACTATTTCACGACTCATTAACGTTAAATAATGAACCACTGCAGAATTTACGAAAAAAATCTTTAAACTCATTTTCCAGGACGTGCTTTACTTAGTTGATATCCATGTTGCACAATGAACAAAATAACATAGAAAAACTTTGCACGGCTAACTTAAAACTGCCATAAATAGTTCATGATTAATTAACAGCAAATTATAAACCATTAACATTTTTAAAACAAGAACTTTTAATCCTTTTTCTGGGAAGTGCTTTACTATTTTAAAAACCATGTTGAAAAAAGACTTAAAAAAACATAGAAAACATTGCACGACAAAATTGAAATTATAACATTAATTTACGATAAATCAACAGAAAATAATAAGCCACTGACATTTTTAGAAAATGATCTTTAAACTTGTTTTCTGGAAGATGCTTTGCTAAGCTGACAATCATTGAACAAAAGTACTAAAATAACATAGAAAACAATGCACGAGAATATTGAAACTATCACAACTAATTCACGATTTATTTACACCAATAAATAAACCCAATAAAATCAAATGATAAAAGGCTTTAAATCAATTTTCTGAGAAATGCTTTGTTAAGCTGACACCTATGTAGCAAAAGAAAAAAAAATAACATAAAAAACGTTGCAAGATAGACTAAAAGCTTTTACAAATAATTCACTTAATTTAAAGGTAATTTATTAGCTAAGTTAAGTATTTAAGATAAAACCTGTAAACAAGTTTTCTGAAGAGTAATGTTCGAAGTTGACACGAAATTAGCAAAACAACAAAAAAAAAAAACTTTACGATGACTTGGAAAGTGAGTCAAATATTTCAAGACTAAGAAGTAGCAACTTTAAAGCTACTAAATTACTCAAGCAAAAAAAAAAACAGACTTTTAAAATACAGAATGACAAAATCCAAATAGTTACAACAAATGAATGGAAAACTATCCACTTACTTTCTTCTCGGTTGGTGAATATTGTTTTGTTAAGTTGACTCAGACAATACTCCGAAGAATAATGAATGCGTTCAGTGCTAGATTTAAAGTAAAAAAAAAGAAGTACTTTGGTAAGTTCATACAAGAAGTTACCAAAGCAACAAAAAACATAGTATAAACACTTGAAGATGAGTTCAAACTACTAATTCCTGACCAATTTTAAGCTCGAGAAACAATTTTCAAATACGTTTTCTGCTAGATTAGCAAATAAAAAAAAAACATAGAAAACATAGAAAAAATGAAACAGCAACATTGAAACAGTCAAAAATAGCTAACTATTCACTTACTTAATTTTTATCGGTGAATGTGGTAGACACAAAAACTTCAATTAATGATAAAAGCAACAAAAAAACATAGAAAATATAGAACTATAAAATCGAAACCACACCTTATAAATGACAAAAAATCTACTCCTTTGCTTTTCGATCGGAGAATATTGTTTTGCTAAGTATTAAAGGCGAGATTTAAACTGGATAAAAAAGAATTTTGATAAGCTGACACGAAATAAACGAGCAGTAAGAAACATAGAAAACATTGAACAATTATTGCGAAATTGATACAACTAATTATTGGCAAATTATAAATTAGTAAATTACTGCAGACAAATATATATAATCATTTTTTTTGGGGTAAGATATAGGCAAACAAAAAAAAACATAGAAAACATAGAACGACAAAATGAAAACTATCGAAACTAATTAACAAGTCAAGCCAGCAAATTCTCCACTTTTTTGCTTTTTGATACCTGAATCGACTTTCAAATGAATTTTTTGATATTTAGAAAGAGAATGAACATATGTAAATCTTTTCTCCACAGCACTGTATATAGCCTCTAAGCTACAACAACGGCATCATACTTGCACTCGAGTAAGTGTCGGTGTGTATCATTATTATTTAACACAGGAAAAGTGCACATTGGCATGCGAGCCAAGACACTTTAGAATGTGGAACGTGGTTTATGAACTAAAACTGCGCAAACAAACAATAAAAATAACAACAACAAAAACAAAACGACGAGGGCCAGCGAGTGTAGAGTAGTTTTCTTTTGGGGGCTGGCAATTCTGTGCCACTAGGTCGATTGCACTTTTTGCAACTTAAAAAAAAAAAAAAAAACAACAACATCATTTGCCAAACTCCAATAATTGGGTTGTGCTGTAGGTATTGCAGCGCGTTTCGTTTGTCTGTCTTTCAAATGAAACAAACGAAACGGCTGCGGCCGGCCAAATACAACTCAGTCCGGTGCAAAAATTATTCCGGTTAACAATAATTACGAGCCGCAAATAATAATACACTGCAGATTGCAGAGCAGAACTACACTACAACCATGGGATTGGGATTGGGAATTTCAAAATGAAAGGGGGTACAATACTGTGTTTGGCAGACCAATTGGCGGTCGATGGCGATAGAAAAGCACGACAACGACATCGACGCGACGGAAGCTAAAGTTGACCCACCAGCCGCCATTGCTCGTTAATTGAATGGAAACATTTCCGTTTGTTGTTTTCTGTGGCCAAGTTGAAAGGTTGATGTTGCGATGTAAATTGTACACTGTTCCATTGTCCATACAACAAGCCCTGCACTTTCTGTCTCTGATGGTGTCAGGTCTAACCAACCGTCTATAACCATCGAGCAAGCTATTTAAACCGCACCATGTTTTGATGTCCGGACGATGTGGAACTATCTCTAAGGTTGCGAGTGCACATTGAGCGTGCACATTTTAAAATGCTGAGGTTTTCCTGAATGCAGTATCACAATTTACCAAACAACAATATACTTATGTACATTTTTGTACAACTTAATTTTTGTTCCCTTATCGCACATCGAATGCGACTTGGAAACTATTATAATTGTAAAGAGGAAAAAACTCATAAACAAGGGCAGTAAGTTGACTTGTCGTAATGCTTCAGTTCGATTTTATGGACTTTTTTGTCATTTGATTTATTTTTAAATTCAATTTTTTCAATGCACCGCGACAACAACAACAACAACGACGACGACGAATCGACTGTGGGTTTATCAGTTGTTGAAAAATAAAAAAGAATTTTATAATTTATAATGAGTTCCGATAAGGCGACAATTGGTCTGATTGTTTTTAACTTGCTGCTTCCCAACATGTGTGTGGGCTCTCTATCATACATTCATTGCAATCTAAGTCTAATGAAAATAAACTTTATAATGTTTTATTCTTATTGAATTTAATATATTTTTCTAATCAATAAATAAATAAATAGAAAAAAACGAAAGAATTTTAGTTTCAAGGCAGACATTAATGAGACTGGTCAACAAGGTTTAGTAACTGTCGATACAATTTTACTTTTCCTAAGGTTTTGATGACTGTTTTCCAATCGAGAATTCAAAACAATATATCAACTCATGTTTTTTTTAAATATAAACTTTTTGAATTCGAAACAAAAACATTTTTGAAAGGTATATAACTTTAAGGTGGCAATACTATTTAACTGACAACCATTTTATCAGCTGTCAAGGAATTGGTGTTTAATTCTATGGATTGAAACAATTCTTTCTTTTAAATAGTTCTGCAGGTAAAGTGGTTTATGCCCCCCTTATTTTATTTCAATTGTAAAAGTTCACTTAAGTGTACTTAAGTTCAAAATTCTTACAAAATCTAAAAAAAGAAATGTTTGAGTTAAATTGATTTTTACCTAGCAGAAAATTTTGCTTTGGAAAAGTATCCTAAGTGTACTTAAACATCAGAAAAAAAAATTTAAGTGTATTAAAAATGTCCAACGTAGACAAAACATGGTTCAAAAATTTAATTTTTCAAATATGATGTTTTAAGATGGATGAGACAAACATTACCTGTAGCGTGATAGTTACTGCGTAGGACTGTCATGCCAGAGGTCTTGGGTTCAATCCCTGTCTGTGCCATCTTAAGTTCTTGTCACGGGTACTGCTTCTTCGAGGAATTGACAAATTTTCCAAGAGTAGTTCTTGACATGAAAAGTGCCTTTCTCAAATTAGTCGTTCGGATTCGGCTAAAAACTGGTCCCCTCCATCCCTGACAACATTATTCACACACAGGAATGGTTGAGAGGTGTAAGTCACTAGTTCTCAACGGACTGTTGCGCCAAATAATTTACTTTATAGACAAACATTAACCTAATTTTTCGCTTTGTTTAAATATTACAAACTAATTTTGGCATATGTCGACTTAAGCTGTTTTGCTTTTTGCGCCCACAGAATTTAAGGTCATTTGAAGTGACTTCTTCGTATTTTTTGAATGTGTTGATTTTTCGATGATTAATTTAAGTATCAAAACTTCAAAGATTCATTAGGATGGAATTCCGAAAATGTTCAAAACTTTTGCGTTTTTTAACAAGCTTTCAAATCTTAATTTGGACATGAACAAAAAGATAAAGAAACCTTTGTTATAACTGCCATTGTGATTCTTGCAACAAAAGATAAGGTTTCTTTAATCTTTTTATTTTTCTAATCCAGGTGTCGCAAGCTTTAACCTACTCTGTAAACTAGTTAAGCTAACAAAGTTTACATTTATAATTTGCAAGTCGAAAAACCTTTCCATATGTTTATTAAAAGTCCGCGTTCACAAAAATAATTTGCAGATTATATCATACACCAATATGAGCAAGATCTTTATTCATTTTTGTTTCTTTTTGGTTTTGTTTAACAAATCATTTAAGTGAGATAACAAAACTCACAAGTATTTTTGTTTTTCTTTTTTTTTTCAATATTATTTATGACTAAAGTATATACACAAATTTAAAAGAAAACATACGTTGCATGTGTTTATTTCGTGTTTTTCTAAACATTGCCTGATGACTGATGTATATTATCTCTTCATTGAGCCAATGAGTGACTGACTGATGATGGTGGAATGTAAATTGTCAATTAATCCGTCATCGTCAAAATGAATTTGAACTTCCAACTTTGGATGAAAAATTGGTCAATGCAATAACCTTAACGCAATTTAACTACACTGAAAAAAATTTGATATAGTTTTTAAAAATTCATCAAAAAAATGGTCAAACTAATTTTAAAAAAATTATAACTTAACGGTACAAATTTATTTTTATTATATGCTTGTTATATGAAGTAAAATTGAGAGCTGAAAAGCGTCAAGGCCTTATTTTTTGACTTCCCATGTCTGAGTCTCAGTCTTAGTTTTAGTCTCAGCCGGACTTTCAGTCTCAGTCTCAGTCTCAGTCTCAGTCTCAGTCTCAGTCTTAGTCTTAGTCTCAGTCTCAGTCTCAGTCTCAGTCTCAGTCTCAGCCTCAGTCTCAATCTTATCCTCAGTCTCATTCAAAGTCTCATTCTTAGTTTCAGTCTCAGCCGCAGTTTCAGTCGTAGTTTTAGTTTCAGTTTCAATTTTATTCTTAGTCTCGGTCTCAGCCTCTGTCTCAGTCTCAGTCTCAATCTCACCCAAAGTCTCAGTCTCAATATCAGTCTCCGACTCCGTCTCAGTATCAGTCTCAATCTCAATCTCATATTTAGTCTCATTCTAAGTCTCAGTTTTAGTTTCAGTCTCAGCTACACTTTCACTTTAAATCGCAGTCACAGTTTCAGTCTCATTCGGAGTCACAATTTCAGTCTCAGTCTCATTCAAAGTCTCAGTCTTAGTTTCAGTCTCAGCCGCAGTTTCAGTTTCAGTCGCAGTTTTAGTTTCAGTATAATTCTTCGTCTCAGTTTTAGTTTCAGTCTCAGCTACACTTTCCCTTTAAGTCGCAGTCGCAATCACAGTTTCAGTCTCAGTCTCAGCCGTAGCCTCAGTCTCAATCTTATCCTCATTCTCAGTCTCATTCAAAGTCTCAGTCTTAGTCTCAGTCTTGGCTTCAGCCTCAGTTACACTTTCTGTTTAAATCGCAGTCTCAATTTCAGTCTCAGTCTCAGTCACAGCCGCAGCCTCAGTCTCAATCTCATCCTCATTCTCAGTCTCATTCAAAGTCTCAGCCGCAGTTTCAGTTTCAGTCACAGTTTCAGTCTCAGTCTCAATCTCCATCTCAATCTCATCCACAGTCTCAGTCTCATTCGCAGTCACAGTTTCAGTCTCAGTCTAAGTCTCAGTCTCAGCCTCAGTCTCAGTCTCAATCTCATTGTCAGTCTCATTCAAAGTCTCAGTCTTAGTCTCAATCTCAGTCTTTGTCTCAATCTCAGTTTCAGTCTAAGTCACAGTTTCAGTCTCAATCTCAGCCTCAGTCTCAATCTCAGCCTCAGTCTCAATCTCAGCCTCAGTCTCAATCTCATTCAAAGTCTCAGTCTTAGTTTCAGTCTCAGCCTCAGTCACAGTCTCAATCTCTATCTCAACCTTAGTCTCAATCAAAGTCTCAGTCTTAGTTTCAGTCTCAGTCGCAGTTTCAGTTTCAGTTGAAGTTTTAGTTTCAGTTTTATTCTTCGTCTCCGTTTTAGTTTCAGTCTCAGCTACACTTTCACTTTAAGTCGCAGTCACAGTTTCAATCTCATCCACAGTCTCAGTCTCATTCTTAGCCACAGTTTCAGTCTCATTCGCAGTCACAGTCTCAGTCTCAGTCTCGGTCTCGGTCTCGGTCTCGGTCTCAGTCTCAGTCTCAGTCTCAGTCTCAGCCTTAGTCTTAGTCTTAGTCTTAGTCTTAGTCTTAGTCTTAGTCTTAGTCTTAGTCTTAGTCTTAGTCTTAGTCTTAGTCTTAGTCTTAGTCTTAGTCTTAGTCTTAGTCTTAGTCTTAGTCTTAGTCTTAGTCTTAGTCTTAGTCTTAGTCTTAGTCTTAGTCTTAGTCTTAGTCTTAGTCTTAGTCTTAGTCTTA
This sequence comes from Eupeodes latifasciatus, assembly GCA_920104205.1. Taxonomy (NCBI): domain Eukaryota; kingdom Metazoa; phylum Arthropoda; class Insecta; order Diptera; family Syrphidae; genus Eupeodes; species Eupeodes latifasciatus. The sequence goes on from OV049925.1 coordinate 153,562,016, forward strand.
GTCTTAGTCTTAGTCTTAGTCTTAGTCTTAGTCTTAGTCTTAGTCTTAGTCTTAGTCTTAGTCTTAGTCTTAGTCTTAGTCTTAGTCTTAGTCTTAGTCTTAGTCTTAGTCTTAGTCTTAGTCTTAGTCTTAGTCTTAGTCTTAGTCTTAGTCTTAGTCTTAGTCTTAGTCTTAGTCTTAGTCTTAGTCTTAGTCTTAGTCTTAGTCTTAGTCTTAGTCTTAGTCTTAGTCTTAGTCTTAGTCTTAGTCTTAGTCTTAGTCTTAGTCTTAGTCTTAGTCTTAGTCTTAGTCTTAGTCTTAGTCTTAGTCTTAGTCTTAGTCTTAGTCTTAGTCTTAGTCTTAGTCTTAGTCTTAGTCTTAGTCTTAGTCTTAGTCTTAGTCTTAGTCTTAGTCTTAGTCTTAGTCTTAGTCTTAGTCTTAGTCTTAGTCTTAGTCTTAGTCTTAGTCTTAGTCTTAGTCTTAGTCTTAGTCTTAGTCTTAGTCTTAGTCTTAGTCTTAGTCTTAGTCTTAGTCTTAGTCTTAGTCTTAGTCTTAGTCTTAGTCTTAGTCTTAGTCTTAGTCTTAGTCTTAGTCTTAGTCTTAGTCTTAGTCTTAGTCTTAGTCTTAGTCTTAGTCTTAGTCTTAGTCTTAGTCTTAGTCTTAGTCTTAGTCTTAGTCTTAGTCTTAGTCTTAGTCTTAGTCTTAGTCTTAGTCTTAGTCTTAGTCTTAGTCTTAGTCTTAGTCTTAGTCTTAGTCTTAGTCTTAGTCTTAGTCTTAGTCTTAGTCTTAGTCTTAGTCTTAGTCTTAGTCTTAGTCTTAGTCTTAGTCTTAGTCTTAGTCTTAGTCTTAGTCTTAGTCTTAGTCTTAGTCTTAGTCTTAGTCTTAGTCTTAGTCTTAGCCTTAGTCTTAGTCTTAGTCTTAGTCTTAGTCTTAGTCTTAGTCTTAGTCTTAGTCTTAGTCTTAGTCTTAGTCTTAGTCTTAGTCTCAGTCTCAGTCTCAGTCTCAGTCTCAGTCTCAGTCTCAGTCTTAGTCTTAGTCTTTGTCTTTGTCTTTGTCTTTGTCTTTGTCTTTGTCTTTGTCTTTGTCTTTGTCTTTGTCTTTGTCTTTGTCTTTGTCTTTGTCTTTGTCTTTGTCTTTGTCTTTGTCTTTGTCTTTGTCTTTGTCTTTGTCTTTGTCTTTGTCTTTGTCTTAGTCTTAGTCTTAGTCTCAGTCTCAGTCTCAGCCTCAGTCTCAATCTCAGTCTCAATCTTATCCTCAGTCTCATTCAAAGTCTCAGTCTTAGTTTCAGTCTCAGACGCAGTTTCAGTTTTACTTTTAGTCTCAGTTTTAGTTTCAGAGTCAGCTACACTTTCACTTTAAGTCGCAGTCACAGTTTCAATCTCATCCACAGTCTCAGTCTCATTATTAGCCACAGTTTCAGTCTCAGTCTCAGTCTCATTCTCAGTCTCAGTCTCAGTCTCGGTCTCGGTCTCAGTCTCAGTCTCAGTCTCAGTCTCAGTCTCAGTCTCAGTCTCAGTCTCAGTCTCAGTCTCAGTCTCAGTCTCAGTCTCAGTCTTAGTCTTACAACATCACTTTTTTAAAACTTCATAAAGTGCATCAATTTGAAATGACTGCATTCTTGTGTGCATAAGATCTTCTCAGTGTAAACTAAGTCCGCTATATACGTCAAAAGAGAATTAATTAAAAGACTATTGGACTCTTGTTTATGTCAACTTTTTCTATGTATATAGGGAAAATTCGGACGTGTATCTTTTTCTTAATTACACTGCCTTTGCGTTTTTTTTATATGTAACTGACTTACTATATGCTTGATATCTATTTGAAATCCAGATTTGGCAAAGCCGCACCATCATCGGCATCACCATATCACCGTCAACTGAATATACTGTCACTTCGACTTCGACTTCGAATGGTATTCAAATTCAAGTGCCCAAATTTAGAATTCAATGAAACTCCAATTGCAGTCCGTTTGACAGAAATGAAAATGAAAATGGAAGTTTTCGCTTTGGTCTTTCGTGGTGGTGTGGTGCATGAATGACTAACCCTATACTCTGGATGGAGGATAGTACGAGTAGTTACGAGTATCTATAGTAAGTCTGGTGGCCATGGTTATGGTAAAAGTTATAATGAAAAGTGACAACGTCGACGACGACGACGCACGAAGCTCGACGCTCGACGCTTTTCAACCAAAAACCTCCTAATTTGGAACATAAATAAAACGCTCGCTATGCGCTATGCTGTGTGAGCGCTAATATGTGATTTAAATTAATAAAAATCTGTAAGGCCTTTGGTGCGATGAATGTGTGCTTTATGACACGCAATGCATTTTAAGTAGCAAACAAAATAAACAATGTTAAGAGTGAAGTTTGTTTCAAAATTTCCTTTTGAAACACACAAAAATAAAAAGCATCATCATCCCCAACTGAATAATATCACAGTAAAATACGTACAAGGGAGATTTCAATGGTATCTTATTGTTGTTGTAGTTTTTCTTCTTATTTACTTCTTTTTTGGGTCATAATTTTTACTTGGAAAATGCTGTTTTTGCTTAAAAGTTGAAATAAACATCCTCCTACGGGATAGCTTCTGGTCTTTTTGTGTTCTCTTGTGTAGTTTTATTTGGTGACCTAGTTTAAGTTTTGACAAAGAGGAAATCCGCGCCTTGAAAGGAACATTTACAAAGTTTTATGGTTCTTTTGGGTGATGAAGGTTTTGTCTTTTATCCTATACTTTTTTTTCTGGAGGGGTTGACGGTTTTGAAAAATACGAAAACAGTATACACATTACACATCTCAATTAGAAACTTCAATATGAAATTTTTGGGAAGAAACTTGTTTGAGATTTTAATTGTTTTATGTAATAAACTAACTTTTTTCGTTGTCGTTTGTTGAATGTTGGAAACTGATTTAAGGAAGTCAAAAAGCTGAAAGAGTAGGTTTATCATTTTGTTTCCAAATTCAAGAAATCTTACGAATAGCTCCTTACATAGCTCACCTTTGTTTTTGGTGATAAACTTTCTACGCATAGAAAAAATCAAAGAAGGCTCTCTAGAAGTCATAAAGGCAAATTTTGTTTACAGGAATGCATCCTCTATTTCTTCAACAATTCTGCGCTGTTTCGTACGTAAAATTTCTAGGTAATACTCCTGGAAATAATTCCATTATAAAGAAGACTAAAACACTATGTATCCTCTATTTCTTCAATTGTCCTTCTCTGTTTCGTATGCAAATTTACCAGTTAACAATCCTGAAATTATTTTTTTTATCAAAAAACTAAAATACTACGACTATATTACCTCGAAAATGGATGAGTTCTTGGTGATAAACGTTACATGGCAAGATTCATTGTAAGTGTCTCTCGAAGTAATTAGGGCAGACTTTGTTTAAAAAAATGCTACACCTATTTCTATTTACGCTGTTTCGTATGTAAATCTGCTATTTAATACTCCTTGAATGAATTCTACTATCAAAAAACTTAAATACAATATATCATCTATTTCTTCTATACTACGCTGTTTCGTATGTTAATTTGCTAGTTAATACTCATCGATGTATTCTTCTATCAAGAAAATTAAAATAGCTCCTTACCTTGATATTAAACATGTTTACTGTGATAAACGGTACACGATAGATAACATCAAGGAAGTTTTTCTGGAAAGGTCAAGGACAAATTTGGTTTACAGAAATGTATAACCTGCTTCTTCATCTGTTCCACACTGTTTCTAACGTTTTTGGCTAGTTATTACTCCTGGATATTATTTCGCTATAAAAAAGGCTAAAGCACCATGTATTTCCTATTTCTTCGACTGTCCTAAGCTGTTTCGTATGTAAAATTTCTAGCGTATACTCTAAGAATAAACTCTAATATCAAAACATCTAAAATTCTAAGTATCCTCTATTTCTTCAACAATTCTACGCTGTTTCGTATGTCAATTTGTTAGTAAAATGAATCCTACTATCAAAAAATAAATACTATGTTTCTCTTATTTCTTTAAATTACTACGCTGTTGCGTATGTAAACATAGTAGGTAATACTCCAGGAATGAATTCTGTTATCAAAAAAAAACTAAAATACTATGTATCCAAATTTCGTATGCAAATTTACCAGTTAAAACTCCTGAAATTAATTTTTCTACCAAGAAAACTAAAAAACTACAAATAGCTCTTTACATCGGGAATGATGGGTTCTTGGTTATAAACCTTACATTTCAAAATTCATTGTAAGTGCCTCTGGAAGGAACTGGGGCAGACTGTTCAAAGAAATGTTACTCCTATTTCTTCAACTATCCTACCCTGTTTCGTATGTTAATCTACTAGTTAATACTCCTGGATTGAATTTTACTATTAAAAAAACTTAAATACAATGTATCCCCTATTTCTTCTATACTACGCTGTTTCGTATGTTAATTTGATAGTTATTACTCTTCATGCTTCTTCTATCAACATAATTAAAAAAGCTCCTTACCTTGATAATAAACATGTTTACTGTGATAAACGTTACACGATAGATAACATCAAGGAAGTTTCTCTGGAAAGGTCAAGGACAAAATTGGTTTACAGAAATGTATCCCCTATTTCTTCAACTGTCCTACGCTGTTTCGTGTGTAAATTTGCTAGTTAATACTTCTGAAATTATTTGAATTATCAGCAAAACTTAAACACTGCGAATAGTTCCTTAGCTTGGGATTAAATGTATTTTTGGTCATAAACATTACATGCATAGATAATATTTTCAATATTTCTTGTAAGGCTTTCTGGAAGGCAGAAAGTAGAATGAATTTTACTATAAGAAAAACTAAAATTCTATGAATCCCCTATTTCTTCTATTCTACGCTGTTTCGTATTTGTATTAAACATGTTAACTATGATAAACAATAGACGATATATTACATCAAGAAAGTCTGTCTAAAAAGGTCAAGAACAAATTTTGTTTACAAAATGTATCCCCTGTTTCTTTAACTGGCCTACACTGTTTCGCACGTAAAATTTCTATCGGGTGATTTTTTAAGAGCTTGAGAACTTTTTTTTAAAAAAAAACGCATAAAATTTGCAAAATCTCATCGATTCTTTATTTGAAACGTTAGATTGGTCCATGACATTTACTTTTTGAAGATAATTTCATTTAAATGTTGACCGCGGCTGCGTCTTAGGTGGTCCATTCGGAAAGTCCAATTTTGGGTAACTTTTTCGAGCATTTCGGCCGGAATAGCCCGAATTTCTTAGGAAATGTTGTCTTCCAAAGCTGGAATAGTTGCTGGCTTATTTGTGTAGACTTTAGACTTGACGTAGCCCCACAAAAAATAGTCTAAAGGCGTCAAATCGCATGATCTTGGTGGCCAACTTACCGGTCCATTCCTTGAGATGAATTGTTCTCCGAAGTTTTCCCTCAAAATGGCCATAGAATCGCGAGCTGTGTGGCATGTAGCGCCATCTTGTTGAAACCACATGTCAACCAAGTTCAGTTCTTCCATTTTTGGCAACAAAAAGTTTGTTAGCATTGAACGATAGCGATCGCCATTCACCGTAACGTTGCGTCCAACAGCATCTTTGAAAAAATACGGTCCAATGATTCCACCAGCGTACAAACCACACCAAACAGTGCATTTTTCGGGATGCATGGGCAGTTCTTGAACGGCTTCTGGTTGCTCTTCACTCCAAATGCGGCAATTTTGCTTATTTACGTAGCCATTCAACCAGAAATGAGCCTCATCGCTGAACAAAATTTGTCGAGAAAAAAGCGGATTTTCTGCCAACTTTTCTAGGGCCCATTCACTGAAAATTCGACGTTGTGGCAGATCGTTCGGCTTCAGTTCTTGAAATGTCAAAGCATACTGAGCATCTTTCTCTTTGACACCATGTCTGAAATCCCGCGTGATCTGTCAAATACTAATGCATGAAAATCCTAACCTCAAAAAAATCACCCATTAGTTAATACTTCTGGAAATAATTCCATAATAAAAAAGACTAAAACACTATATATCGTCTATTTTATCAATTGTCCTTCGCTTTTTCGTATGCAAATTTACTAGATAATGCTCCTGAAATTAATTTTTCTATAAAGATAAATATTGGTTATAAACGTTACATGGCTAGATAATATCAAGATTCATTGAAGCTCTCTGGAAGCAACTAGAGCAGACTTTGTCTAAGAAAATGTTACACAAATTTCTTCAACTATCATATGCTGTTTCGAAAGTAAATCTGCTAGTTAATACTCCTGGATTGAATTCTACCATCAAAAAAACTTAAATACTATGTATCCCCTGTTTCTTCTATTTTACATTGTTTCTATGGCTAATTTGCTAGTTAATACTCATGGATGTATTTTTCTATCAAGAAAATATATCTCCTATTTCTTCAACTGTCCTACGCTATTTCGTATGTAAAATTTCTAGCTAATACTCTAAGAATAAATTCTACTATCAAAACAACTAAAATTCTATATGTATCTTCTATTTCTTCAACTGTTCAACAATGTTTCGTATGTCAATTTGGTACTTTATACTCCTGAACTAAATACTATTAAAAAATCGTCTTATTTGGGATTTAGGTCAAGTGGAAAAAGATGGAAGAGTTTTTCTATCAAAGAAAATGTAGGTATCTCGTATTTCTTCAGCTGTCCTAAGCTGTTTCGTATGTACAATTTCTAGCTTATACTCCAAGAATAAATTCTAATATCAAAATAACTAAAATTCTACGTATCTTCTATTTTTTTTAACAGTTCTACACTGTTTCGTATGTAAATTTGGTAGTTAATACTCCTGAACTAAATTCTCTACTATCAACAAATCGTCGAATTTAAGATTTAGGTCAAGTAGAAAAAGATTGGAGAGAAGTCAACTTGGTTTTTATGCATGTGCATTCTTTAATTAGAAAATAAAGTCCTTGAATTCCGTTTTTTACTTCTCGCTTAGTTATTGTTCAAAAGTTTATTTCCTTCCAAGTTAATCTCTATTTGTTTGAATAGTGACAGTAACAGCTCTACTTATTTATCACTTAATAATTCCTTGCTCTTTCCTTCTTGTTTTTTTTTTTTTTTAAGAATCAACATACCTGCTTGGGAAAGCACATAATTCTATAGGTACTGCGTTTTTACTTAAAAACCCACTTCCTTAGAAATCATCTTCCTTTTTTCTCGAAGAAGAAAGGAACACAGCGACAAGCAAGAAAAAAAATATTCATTTCCTGTGTTCTTCTAAAAGATGAACATCCCAGATATATATTACCCTTTCTATTATATGAAGATGAAGATGAAGAAGGGTAAAATATGGCCTTAATGCTCAAGCTTTAGAAGAGTAGAAAAGTAAACACATGAACACATCATAACGTGGATGCATAATAATAATATGTGAAGATAGATGGCATAGCTTTATACCTCCTAATTCAAGTTTTCGACGTTCGTCGCTCGTCGTCGTGGGTTCGTCCTTTTCGACCCCTCTTGTGTCTACAATATTAATGTAAGATATATCTATATAAATCCAACCAAATGAATTCTTTAGTGTGAGACTAAGAACATTTTAAGGACAACTGATGCTTTTAAAAACGAGGATGATAGGTACGTGATTTTCACGAGCAACTTTCAAGATATCCGTGGTTTTATTCCCTTAACCCTTTTTCTGTTGTTGGTACACTTTTTAGTACTCGTATGTTGCTTCGGCAACGTGGCGTATAATTTTTTTCTTTTCAACACAAAGTTCCGTTTTTATTTCCACTCTTTCCTGATAAAGTGTACTGCCTCTGCTATTCGGAAGACGAAGAACTACCCTTTCAATGTTGGGGGTAGGTAATGTGCTGTGCATTCACTTCGAGTACTTCTCTTATTTGTTTGTACCTATGCATCCTTGGAAGGTATAGTCGGTTCGGAATATCCTTGATTCGTTTTCGTTCATTTTGTCGTGTACTTTCTCGATGACATACAACAATAAAATGCAACGATGACGACGCACGGTCGGTCGGTCGGTAAGGACGACCAAGTCGACAATTCTAACGCCAACGCTTATGCCAAGGGGAGGAAGAGTTTAAGTTTATATTTTCCTTAGAAAGCACGTTCGTTTCATACGGATTCGGGTACAATTTTGTATTCACATCGTCGTCGTATAGTCTCGTGGACAAAGTTATAATGTACTTCCCGAGCAAGCTACTTATCCTGCTGCCATGCCGTTCGGTTCGTTCCAAAAGGATAAAATTTTGTTGAATTCAATTAAATTCCATTTTGCATCGTATAACAAGTGGATATTCGTATACCTCTATACCTACTTGTATCTAGAACGTTTCCTTTTGGGAAAAGTTTCAAGTAGGTATATAGACATGTAGTAGGTATACATATGTACTCTACCGTACCCATCATCAAGAGGAAGCAAGATTTTCAAAAGTCTACAGACTTTATTGAGTTTTAGAGAATTGAACAACAACAAAAAAAAAAATTGTAAATATCTTTTAGTTGTTTTGTCTCTTTTAGAAGATGAAGAAATATACGTAACATTCCTATGAAAATCTATCTAACTTTTTTAGGAAGCCTTGAAAAAGTAAATTTTTGTTTCCTTTAACAGTATTAATGTCTTTTTTTGAGAATTCTTCTTGGGATGTTATTTAGATACTATTTTTCAGTTCGGTACATTTTATCATATTTACATCTACATTTTTGTGGAAAATGAGCGAGTAATTTCCATGTGTGAAAGGGGACTTATTATGTTTCAAGGTTGCCTTATACCTTTTAATGTTAGTAATGTTCATGAATGTTTAGTAATTGATTCGTTTGCTGAATATGACCTCATTCAAATAAATAAATTCTGTAACGATTTAAATCGTACTCTTGACCTTGTTTTTGTCGATAGAGAATTTTGCACTGATATAAATAAAAATATTTGTCCAATTTTTCCTAACACTATTCATCATTTAGCTTTATGTATAAAATTTGAATCCTATGAATATTTTAAACCTTTTATTAATGAATTGTCTAAATATGATTATAAAAATGGTGATTTTAACTCAATTAATAATTATATGAATATCTTTCCTTGGAGCTATATATTTGATAAATATGATTTATGTGATGCTTATAATCATCTGCAATGTTCGTTAACTGAGGCAATGAACCTTTACATTCCAAAAGTAGTTATTCGTAATAATTCCAGACCAGTCTGGTTCAATAAAAGATTAAGTAACTTGTGCAACAAAAAAAAATAAAGCATATAAACATTTCCGAAACTCTAAAGGCAATATTACTTTGCTAAATAATTACAAACGACTTCATAAAGAATTTTCTGTTTTAAATAAGTTTTTATATAAGGATTACCTGTATCGCACAGAATCAAATTTGAAGCAAAATAGTAAATGTTTTTTTAATTTCGTTAATAGTGAGAAATGTTCTAATGGTATTCCAAATTGCATCAAGTGACCCTATGACGATCTGCAACATGTTTTCAAATTTTATTCAATCGGTTTATTCTCCATCTAATTTGCCCAATAATTTTTCAACTAAGGCACCTGGGAATAAGATCAATATCGGTTCCTTATATTTAAACTCAACTGATGTCGAAAAAAGCTATATCTGAATTAAACCAGGATAGACAACCAGGTCCTGATGGTATTCCTCCTTTAATTTTAAAATCTTGTATGTCCTCCCTCACTGATCCGTTAACTCGATTCTTTAATGCATCTTTAAATATGGGACTTTTTTAGATGACTGGAAGGTATCGTATATTGTTCCGATTCATAAATCAGGTCCTAAGCAAAGTGTTTCTAATCATCGTCCAATAAGCAAACTTTCAACGATCCCTAAATTATTTGAAAAAATAGTTTACGAAAAGTTATCCTTCATTGTTCGGGAGCTTATTACCCCTGCTAAGCGTGGTTTTGTTTCTGGAAGGTCAACTACTACAAACTTAACAATCTTAACCAATGATATAATAAAAAAACTTTGAAAATGGTTATCAAAGTGATGTAATATATACAGATTTTTCAAAGGCGTTCGATAGGGTAAATCACACAGTCTTAATAAAGAAGCTTTTCGCCCTTGGTTTTCACTCAAATATATTGAGATGTTTTGAATCTTATATAGAGGGGCGCACCCAATATGTGCGTATTAATAACATAATATCTGATCCCATAAATGTGACTTCTGGAGTACCTCAAGGAAGTCATTTAGGTCCACTTCTTTTTCTGCTCCTTATTAATGATATTCCCGATTGTATCAAATCTTCACATTGCCTTATGTTCGCCGATGATATAAAAATATTTCGATGCATTAAATCCATCGATGACTGCCATCTCCTTCAGAATGACCTAATTAACTTAGCCGATTGGTGTAATTCAAATCAGTTATTTCTAAATGTTGCCAAATGTGATTTCCTATCTTTTCGCCGAAATTTTTCACCTATAAACTATGTTTATAACATTGATGATATTCCACTGCAAAAGGTTACAGACAAAAAAGACCTAGGTGTCATCTTTGATCCTGAGCTAACGTTTTGCCTTCATATTGATTTTATTGTTGCGAAAGGAAATTCCTTACTCTGTTTCGTTTCACGTAACTCTAAGGAATTTTCAGACCCTTATACACTCAGAGCATTATTTTTTTCCTATGTAAGGCCGGTCCTTGATTACTGTTGTGTAATATGGAACCCCTACTATGCTATCCACTCAAATAGAATTGAAAGAATCCAAAGGCGTTTTACCAGGTTGGTCATTTGTAGACTTTATTGGAACATACGAATGCCTACTTATCTTACTAGATGTAATTTAATTGGTCTCCAGTCTTTAGAGACTCGGAGAAAATATTTTGAAATAATTTATATTAGAGACATTATTAAAAATCAAATAAATTGTCCTTTTCTTTTGTCCCTTATAAGAATATATGCTCCAACAAGAGATCTTCGAGTACATAGTATATTTTTTGAACCTTTTCATAGGGTAAATTATGGTCTTAATGAGCCAATAACAAGGTGCCTTAGAGAGGCCAACTCAGTTGCTAATCATATTGACTTCCATAGCAATATTTGTCTTATTATAAATACTCTGGTGGTTAGGTGTTTTATTATTTGTAAGTATTTAGTTATTTTTAGGTATTTTTACAAACTTGTAAGGTATCGCATGTTGCTTATAATTTAATCAGTAGTCTTTAAGATTATATATTTTTTATTTAAAATGTATATCTGCTTGATGGGAATAAATAAAATAAAATAAAATAAAAAAATAAAATAAAAGGTTGACGTGTTAGAGTCGAATCTTCTAAAAAATTCAAACAACTCTTTTGAAAATAATCGGAGTTTTCATACAAAAGAGCCTCAGATTTATGCAACTATCTTAGTACTTAACGAAACCTGGTTTGACTGCAACTATAGGTATTTCGATTTTAACCCTCTGATTCCTAATAGTTTTTAGTTTAACTTATTTTGAATGAAAAATTACCTTAAACAAACAACAAGACATTTTAAGAGGCTAGTTGAAAGTAATCCGAAAAAGTGGTTGAACAGATATTTTACTATGTGTTCTTTTCGAAATGCAAATTATGCACTGTGATCGTTTTGAAATCACTCATAGAATTTTTTTGAGAAACAAAGATAATTGAACAATTGTTTTGCTTAAAATATATGTAGTTTTCTATTTTTCTGATAGAAATTCATTTTCCTGAGCAGCTGATTCTGTTATGTCAAGAAATTAATCCAATTGTTCCACTTATTTCTGTTTCAATTTTATACTCTTCCAATGACGGGTTTCTGACAGATAGAATTTTCTAGTGGATTGCAATTTGGAATTTTTTGTCAATGACAGAAATATACGACCTATCAAAAATATTCCAATGATTGGTTTTAACTATTAAAAACTTTGTTTCGAAATTTAAAAGTGCTTAGCAAACAACATTAAAAATTGTTATTTTTGGTGTCAAAATGAAGCTGAAGAGTTGGAAGCTGAAGGCGTTCAATTTTCGTTGTATTCACGTATATCAGTTTTGGTTTCCATGATCAACTCTAACCTCAAATGAATGATTCCAATCAGGATATTTTTTCTTCAATGATACAAATGTTCAATGATAGCTTAAAAATTTCAATGATTGATTTCAGTGTTGAAAACTGACCCCTAACATGCCCCTAAAAGTGTGACAATAAAAACGAAATGAAACTTAATTGTCATTTTTGGGTGTGTTCAAAAATGTGTGCACAAATGTATGAATGAATTCAGTGTTTAAAATAAAGGGGAATTTTTTCAAAACAAAATAAATAATAAATATAAGAGGAAAAAAACATTGTTTTCAAATAAGCAGAGTGCAGTTTAGGTGAAAAGCCTTAAAACATTTTTGATACATTTCTAAATTTATTCTTAGCTGGACATTTCATTTAAACGAACCGCGTGTAAGCGGTTTCGACGTTTATGAACATTTATGTCCTTAAGTGTGGTTTCTGTCATTTTACTTAAATTGTGTGTACAAGTTTCAATACTTTTAATTTTGTATCACAACAATTTTATATTTTCAAAATTTGTTGACGAGCGGAGCTTAAATGATGCCTTTGATTTCTATATGACTGGGAGTTCAATGTCAGTTCTAACCATCTTCCAGAATTTTGTTTGAATATAAAATTTTTGAATTTTGTTAAGAGTTCTTATCTTCTTTTATCTTATTGGTTTTAAAATCCTAATTTCAATTTCTACTTTTTTTAAAAAATACTTTCTATTTTATTTATAATGTTTTTTCCTTGGTAGTTTTTTTCGAAACTTCTCAAATAATTTAAATTTTTTGTTCACTGCTTTTGTTATACAAATTTTTAAGTTTTTTAGTTGTTAAAAGAAATGTGTTTGAGTAGAAACTCGTACCATAAAAAAAAATCATTCAATTTCCAAGAAGATTGTTTGGATTTTTTTAAAGACTTGGACACGATATTAATCAGCAATTTTCAAGCATTGCAAAAATAACCACAATAGTATAAAATTTTAAATAGTTTTTATATGTAGTTTATGAAAATATTCCCTGAGATCGTCAATACATTTATTTTTGAAGACCTCTAAAACTATTTGGGGTCAGAACGCCGAAAATTTAAATTCAGAAAACACCGAAAATCCAAAACCCTTTAGAACAATTTTCCATTCAATGTAGTTTTTCGAACATTCGGTTTTCGAGTTTTCGATATTCTGTTTTATGGGTTTTAGGAATTTTGGATTTTCGAACATTGGCGTTTATGGATCCCAACCCGTTCTTCTTTGAAGATATCAACAGCTTCATCTGTCTAGAAACCGTTTACAACGAAGTTTATTTTCATTGTCTGAGAAGAAAAATGAGTCGTGGGGCTTCAAACTAAGACATTCTCTGATTTTTGTTTAACCTTATTTGTTAAGGATTCCGTTTTAATGCTAAAAATGTAACGTTTTGACATCTTTTATTTGTTTTCCTTAACTTAGGGTTTCCTCAAGATATACAATTGTGGTCGCATGTTTTTCGCTGGTCGCCTAAGATTGAATTCGTTATACCAAGATTTAACGGTGCTATAAGATGGAACTTCAAGATCAAATGTGCATTTAAGTCACTCATACTTACTTCTCATGCATATACTTGCGAAAACAATCTGGATAATAATTCTCAAAAATTATGAACTTTTCAGGAGTAATTTCAAACAGCTGCTGAAATGCTTGAAAAATACGTACATTAGTTAAAATAGTTGCCTGCCAAACTCTTTGAATTCTAAAAACAAAGGGGACAAAGGGCTCAACTTAAAACATATTGCAAATACAAATTTTAAGGAATTTCATTAAATATGCGTTTGTTCTTTACTACATGAAAAAAGATCTGTTTGATAAACATTCGCGACTTTTTTTGCAAACGGATTTGACGTTTACTCTTTTGTTCTTGTTGAAAAATTTAGCTAGTAAAGATTTTATCGAACATTAACAATACAACAAATTGAAAAAAATTCAATTTTGATTCTGCAACAATAAAAAAGTGCTTTTATATATATAAAAAAAAAATGAAGCTTAAGCATCAGAACTTATCTAACATCTCTGCCTTGAGTTCCTGCTACAAATGTGAACTCATATAACATTTTCAATATTCAATGGCATCAAGCTCTTATGAATACAGCATCTTGTCGTCTCTGACCCATAAACACTACAAAAACAAATTAATTTATAAAAACGCATTAAAATAAAATCTTAAAATATCTTTTTAATTCGTTGTTGATGTTCTGTGCGTTACTCTGTAAATGCAATTCGTGTATAACAAAATTTATCGTTTCGTCTTTCAAAATGCAATTTGAATATTTTTGATTCAAAATATTTTGTTCATATCTTATAAAAACACATTCCATGCATCGCATCATCAAAAATATCTTATAAATGCATATTTCGAAGAATGTTTTAGAAACATTAACAAAATCAAAATAGGCCGTACTTGCAAGCACTTAAGTACTTTATACACAAAACCAAAGACCAAACTGACTTTGTAATGTTCAACTCTGTTGTATATTTTTATTGTAGATCGTTGTTTTGTTTGTTGATTTTATCTGAAGTGGATTGACCTAGAAATAAATCTAATGTATATTTTTGTATCTTTAATATGAAATTGTTTCCGTCGCCGCGCCGGCCGTGCGTCGCGTCGGTCGAGAACTCGAGATTCAATTTGGTCGTCTCTATTTCTCTAGTGTCTCATTAAAAACACAATTCAATGTTCAAACATTTTATTCATGTTCATTTTTTCATTTTTGTACGTCCATTAATTGTGACAAGTGTTATTTTTGGTTTGCTATAAGAAGGCAAATTTTAATACAAAATACAAGCACTTCAAGTGTCTAAATAGACAAAGTATGATAGTTTTTCTTTTGGCTGTTTATGGTTGGCTTTGGTTTTTTTTTTTTTGTTTAATGGGATAATAAGTTGAATTTATTGTTTAAGTGAGTTAAGAAACAATTTGACAAATAGACGTTTAGGTCAAGTTATTTTTTTTTTTATTTCAACTTAAAAGTTATTGAATAATGAGCTAATTTTTGTTTATTTTTTCTTTATCTTTTCAGGTATGTCTCAATTTGTAATATGTTTACTTTAAAAAAAAATGATGAATAACTAAAATATGTATACTTGGAAAGTAAGTTTTTTCTTATTTTATGAACTTAACCTAAATTGATATTTAGTTGAAAGTGCGCAAAATATACATTTTCACATATTTTAAACCTTAAGCAATTTCAAAAAATCCTAAACCTACATAAATTAAGTTTAACTTAAAAATCATCAAAATTCCAAAAACATTTTTTGTTACATGCTACTAAAAAATAATTGTGTATCTAATCAATCAAAATCAATGACGTTGTAATATTTTTCTTTTGTTCCTTTATAAAACACCTAAAAGACAAGATTTTTTCCAAATCAAAAAAATATTGTAAATAAGATAACATATTGTATTCTATTGTTTGACTTATGTAGCACATATTTTTATATATGTACTTGAAAAAGAAAACAACATATATGTATATATCGCAATAAAAATTGATTGATTGCCTTTTCCACGACAATTGGGTTTGCCGGAAATCAATCAAATCAATTGATTTTGAGACCAACACAAAAAATAAAACATATAAAATAATAACCTAGTTTAATTTTTGAGAGAGGGAAATAACACACATAACACAGATTGTGGACCTAAATATGAAAAAGAAGTTTTACAAAGAAAACAGTGAGGTGAAAATATAGCCCGGGGAAGATTTTTTTGAAAGAGGGCTTATGATTAATCTCTTAGAACCGTCTCAATAAGTTTATTGAGAATTATAAACAACTTGTCGTAAAAACCTTAGCAGCATTTAAATGCAGCTCCCTGGCTCAAAAATTACTTTAAAGCGGTTTTCGGGTTTTTATGAATCAAATTTGTGAAGAACAAAAAACACTAAAACCTTTTTAAAGTAGTATCGCTGTAAGACTCGTTTTGAAGCAATTCAATAATTTGGCGGTTTATATTTAGCCATTCACTAGATCTTTCAAAACCTTACGTCTTTTAAGTGTTTTAATGACAAATCTCTGGGTGTTCCAAAATTAACGCAAGATTTGAATTTGCCGCCATTTGTGCAGTGAAGTGTTGGCAACCCTGAAAAAAAAGCAATTTGACAGCTAACAGTATAGGGTTATTAAAAATGGAGCGTTACACGATAGAACAACGTGTCTTCATTATTAAAGAATATTTCAAAAATAGTGAAAGCTTGGCGGCTGATTTTTCGAGCAAAATCATCCTAAGCGATGAAGCACATTTTCATCTTGATGGCTTTGTCAATCGCCAAAATTGCCGCATTTGTGATTGTCGAAAAACAAATGCATCCACAACGCGTGACTGTATGGTGTGGATTTTGGGCTGGAGGCATAATTGGGCCATATTTTTTTGAAAATGATGCTGGTCAAGCAGTGACTGTTACTGGTGCCCGATATCGCGACATGATTACACAGTTCTTTCTGCCAAAATTGGATGATATTGATGTGTCCAATATGTGGTTTCAACAAGACGGTGCCACATGTCATACAGCCCGTGAAACAATTCAATTACTGCATGAGACATTTCCAGGTCGTGTACTCTCTCGTTTCGGTGATCAAAACTGGCCTCCTAGATCGTGTGATTTAACACCATTAGACTTCTTTTTATGGGGTTATTTGAAATCACAAGTCTATGTCAACAAGCCCACAACCACCCGTGCATTAAAGGAGGAGATTCAACGCTGCATCAACGAAATTCAGCCACATTTATGCAGAATGGTCATGGAAAATTTCAACAAAAGAGTGCGCATGTGCATGCAAAGCCGTGGAGGCCATTTGTCCGATGTGTTATTCCATACATAACCCTATCCTATGTACTTTACGAGTCAATAAAAATATAACTATCAAAAGACTACAAACCGCGTTTTCTATTTAATTCAAATCTTGCGTTAATTTTGGGACACCCTACATGTGAGAAAAAAGTTTCATACAGCCATAGCCATGGAAAATCTCATACAATTTTGCATTACGAACGGATTTCATGATACAGTTTTTCGGGATTCGTAAAAATTTCCGATTACGATGGTATTCATGATAGGGCTGATAATCTTTTTTGTTTAGATTAGAAAGACATTTGCTACAATGTATACTCTCAAAAAACCCAACAGATTTCAAGTAATTTCCAAAAAAATGTATGTATACTTGAATTACCTATACATTTTTGGCAGCCTAAAATAAGAGTCAGTTTTAAGCTAATAAGGACACACAAACTTACCACTTATATTCAGCTTTACCATAGTAGGGCTTTATTCGTTTTTAGTTTTCATGAACACTTTTAAATCAAAGTTTTCAATAATAGGTCCGTTTGCGTACCCTCCTAAAACAGTCCAATTTTACTAAAAAATACGAAATTTAACCAAATCCTGTTCGCGCACCCAAAAATTTCGAAGTTTTTCGTAAAAGAGAGCGCTCACGAGAGATTAAAATATTTCCCCAACCTACGAATTTTAGCCCAAGAAATTTCTTTGGGCTGATTCGTGAAAATTTCAAATTTGATAGAAATTCAAATAAATTAAATAAATTGCTCGCTTCTGCTGTCAGTTATAAAATTTAAAAACAAATTTTCAAAGCAACAAGACAGTAACATTATGTGAAAAATTTGTTGTTTTCCCGTTCGCTTACTTTTTTGTAGTTTTTTTTTTGGTGAGCGAATTTTACCCCCACTCTTTAAAATATTTCTTTTTACGAATTTTAGTGCAGAAAGTACGCGAACGGACCTAATATCAATGAGTGAAAAACTGTACAAGAAGTATTTTGTAATTTGCTTCAATTTTTTTGGTTTAAGATGTTATGTAAAGACTGAACAAAATTAAAGCTTGGAGCATAGATAATTTGATTGCACCTAATATTTACTCAATACCTACACTATAAAAGTTCGATTGACCATAATAACTACTTCAAGCATTTTTCGTTTTCAAAGCCGCAAACATTCCCTAATGTCCAGAGTATTCAAACCCTACTAATATTCTTGATTTGTTTTTTCTTAGCTTACATAGCTTTAAGATCACGCAAGAAATCATTAAATCTGTTTAGACGGATATATTCCCTCCAGGCTACAAAAGCCTTAAATAAGTATCAATAAACCTATCAAAGTTGCTTATTTACATAGCATGCACAAATTTCATGTTGACCTACGTAATTGATCATTCAAGCTTTTGCAGTTATTACTATGCATATATCTTTTTTTTTAAATATGAATACTAACAAAAATAAAACCAATGTATACCTCAAATAAAACCTTGACACCCAAAGCAAGATGCATCTTTCACATCATCATCATTACCATCATGAAGGTTTTAAACATTCCTATATACTCACTCGATCAATCGATTTGTTTATTAAATTTCATCCCATCATTCTTTATTTTGAATTTTAATTCCTTTACAATCAAACTGACTACGCCGACGACGACGACGATATACTCAATCATCTCCATCACAATCAATTATTTATCCCTGAGGCTACAAATAAAACATTTCATTCACAAAGCAATTTCCTCTCAAACAAAATAAAATTTGAAAAATAAAAGAAAACAAAATAAATATAAAACGACGATCGACCATCACTCCAACTTGTGTATAAAATTTTACATAGTCTCGTCTCGTTTTTTTGAATTTTCTTTTAAAAATAATCCAATTCAATAAATAATAAAAAAAAAACAAACATGAACATGAAAATTATATATATGAAGGTAGGTAGATACCAATACCAAACCTACATAACTACATACATTTAGATACAAAAACTCATTTCGTGTCGCATTTCAAATATGAAATATACGAAATATCTACCCGTGGGTATATTCGTATCTTGTAAATTGCTGGTATTAAGTTTCTTATTCTTTACAAAATGTTGCAACACTTTATTTTACTTTTTGTTACCAAGAACAAGATGTATCTAAGATACTTGTACGTATACCTAAAGATTGTTGTATAACTACCAGTTTCTGAGTTTTTGCACAAAAGGAAATAGGTACCTACTTTGCAGGATGTTATTGCGCAATTTGCATTGATGACAGCTAGCATATAGTATACAATGAACACGCCTACTTCCGTTTATTATCCTTAAGAGATGCAAATTTATTGCCTAAGACGCGACGTTTTGTTCTCGAAAACTCTCTTATATATGATATAAACTCAAAAACCAGCTTAGGGAGATCTTTAATTCTATACCTATGGAGAAAAGAATTTCCAAACCACTTTAGTTGAATGCTCGCAAACATGTGTTTATGACACCCCGGGGTTTCTATTCCAACTACTTTACGAAACTCGTCAACTTCATCACCATTATACGCAGGCTATTATAAGTATATGAGTAGGTAGGTATTATAGGGGAAGGGGTTAAAGGATATCAATTCAATACGACACTCATTCAAAATAAAAAACACTTTTGCTTTAATGCCTGTTTTGTGCCTATTATGCGATGCCCAGGTAACCCAAACCGGAAATTATCTTCATTGTACTACCTTATCTATATAGTCAGCCTATACGGACGATATGGTCATTAAGGACAGCCAGCAATAAAGGTGGCGCGGCAAGTCCTTAATATTTCAAAGGACCTAACACATATTATGTATATAATTTTAAGGTCTAATTGAATTTTAACGGTCATCAGGATAGACAGATAGAGTGACAAGTGCCCATAACGGTTGATTAGGTTTTGTATTTAAATGTTTTTTTAAGTGGAATTGACGCACATATGATGAGGCGTCTGACTGTGGTGGACGGTGGTTTCGAAGTAAATGGATTTAGAGGGAAAAATAGAGAGGGATTCGCATTCGGATTAAAAACAGAGGCAGTGTTGCCATGAAAATGTTTTGAGAAATTTTCAAATAATGACAGATAAATATTTAAAGCTCTGTCAGTTGAGTTTGACACATTACTCATTTTGACGTTTCATCATTTTATCTCGCTGCCACTTATTTAAAACATGAACAGTTAAAGTTATTTGACTCGTTGCTATCTCTTTTAAAAAATATTGGAGGGGGAGGGGATGACTGAAGATAAACTGCTAAAACAATCAAATTACCATAAATTGTCTTAAAAGAGTCCAATGTGAACACACTTTTGAATTTTGAAGAAAATTCAAAACTGTCAAAACTCTTGCTTTGACAGATAACACGATTCGCTTAGTTTTAAAATGTGATATCTTAAATAGGACTGAACGTAAAAAAATGACAGCATTCACCAGAGAGTAATGTGGAAAAATAAATGTGTCCAATATGAACACCGCCTTTGAATTTTAAAGAAGCTTAGTCCGGTATTACACGGCGCACGAGTATAACGCGCAACCAAAAACACTCTATATGAAGATATAAATCCTCCGTACGTATCACCCTTCAAAACCCATTTGTTTACATTGTTGTATTTGTAATGTGGAAGAATTCAACAAGTAAAATTGACGTGTTTTCATGCATACATAGACACATTTACTGAGTTTTTAGGGGAAATTTCATAAATTAGAGGAGAAAATACACGCACACTAAGAAATACTTTATGAGGCCAGTTTCCGGTTTAGCTTGTAGGCAAACCAATATGGCTACCGAGGATTTATATCTTTACTAGAGTGTTTTTGCGCGCAACTCTTGGTTATTTTCTTTTGAACATTCATTCCGTTCCGTGCCGCGCTCGTTATTATACAAAGCCTTTTTGGCATTTCAGTACTGCGCGTTTATTTGACATTTATTTTTCATTTTATCTTCTTAGGCTTATGCAAGTCATCTGCACTAGCTCCACTCTTCTTCGAATTTTCCGTTTCTCGGAACTCTTTAGAGAATTGACTCCGCAATCGAAATGTATGAATTTTTTTTATTACATCCATTGTTATATTTGGATCATAAGGTTTCAGTGCATTTAACGGACTTTCAAATGCGTCTGCCTTTTCGACCCTGTTGATATATTCCCGAAAATAAGGATTATAAAGAATAAAGTTGTTAAATCCTTGCTCCATTTGAATTCCTCAGCCATTTTAATTCATCATTCATTCATCAACATCGAAAATAAAATAAAGCAAATCCAAGAAACAAAGAAAGAGTAGAAAGACAAACGTCAAAAACACGCAAGGAAATTTCTACCCGTGCGTGTTCAGATAGATTTATTTCTATTTCATCTTTTCGTTCTTTCTTTCTCTTTTGCACTTCATTCACGCGAGGCTAAACACGCGCCGTGTAATACCGGACTAAATAAAAACTCTTGCTTTGACAGATGACAGCATTCACTCAATTTTAAGAAGTGATATCTGAAGTAGAACTCAACACAAATATATTAAAGCAACCAATAGAGGTAAATGTGGAAAATTAAAAGAATAATATGCGAACACGGCACTTGAACTGTACTTCTTTAAATACAAACTTTTGATTTAACGGATGGCCGCATTCACTCAATTTCAAGATGTAATATCATAAATAGAACTGAACGCAAACAAATGAGAACATTCAGTAAATTCTAATGTGGAAAATTGAGGTATCCAATAGTAACCCCGCTTTTTGGGTTTCAAAGGAGGTAAATAAATTTGTATGATAGATGGCAGCTTTTACTCAATTTTAAGATGACACTATTTAAATAGAACTGAACGCAAAAAAAAGGCAGCATTGAGGCTAATTTGGAGAATTAAAAAAGAATCCAATGTGAAATTTTGAGGAGGGTAAATAAAAACTCTTGTTTTGACAGAAGCAAGCATTCACCCAATTAAAACATCTGCTATCTCAAATAGAGCTGAAATTACAACTGGGGAATAATGTGGCAAGTTATAAGAGTCTAATTTGAACAACGC
Organism: Eupeodes latifasciatus; assembly: GCA_920104205.1. Classification (NCBI taxonomy): domain Eukaryota; kingdom Metazoa; phylum Arthropoda; class Insecta; order Diptera; family Syrphidae; genus Eupeodes; species Eupeodes latifasciatus. Next base: position 153,583,759 of record OV049925.1, read on the forward strand.
CTTTGATTTTTGAAGGAGGTGAATAAAAACTCATATTTTGACAGATGGCAGCATTCACTCAATTTTAAGAAGTGATAGCTGAAGTAGAACTCAACACAAATAAATAAAAGCAACAAATAGAGGTAAATGTCGAAAATTAAAAGAATCCTATGCGAACACGGAATTTGAAGTTAAATACATACTTTTATACATATGTACTACATGGATTTTAGGATGACACATTTTAAATAGAACTGAACGCAAATAAATGATAGCATTCAGTTAGAGGCATTCAAAAGAGTCCAATGTGGAATTTTGAGGAAGGTAAATAAAAGCTTGCGTCATGACAGATGGCCCCATTCACTCAAGAATTAAATTCTAATAAATGGCTGCATTCAGGGGGAAAATCTGCGAAATGTTAAAAAATATTAACTTCCGGCAACGCTGGCAACCCACAGGATTCCATTAATTTCACCTACCTGTACCCTTTTTTCCGGAAAACAGGAGAAAGGTCAAATAAACGAGTAGGCATAGGCATATTATAACCATCAGCAATCAACTTCAGCATGGGAATTTTTAAATTTAACCTTTTTTCCAAATGTATGAGCAATTTGTATTTAAAAAAGTTTTGTGGTTTTCTTTTCTTTTCTGTTGTTGTTGTTGTTTTTGTTGTAATTTATAATGCAAAATCATCCATAAAACTTCAACTACCTTCCTATGTGCATAGCATATACTATACATAGCTTTTGACAGAAACACAATAACATGACGGTTGTTATAACATTTTAAAATTACAACCAGAAAAAGCAATGTTCATTGGCATTGATGGTTTGGTTACGCAATAAAATATGTTTTGTGGTTTAGTATAGTTATGCGGTTTTGTCTGGTTAAAAGCTATGGAAAATGGCAGGTAATCATTTTGATGGAAAATTGTTGTTTAATGACAGTTGTTGTTGTAGGGACTGTGTTGGACGAGTGGAAAATAAATTAATATTTAACTACAACAACAAAAACAATAAAAGGTGTATTTGTGTAACTGTCAGTTAAATTGCTTGATATTTTATAGGAAAGGTATTGACAAATTTGTGGAGAGAATTGTAAATAATTGGTTGTGTTAATTGTTAAATTTTTGATGGAAACATTTTAATTACATGTTATTTTGTTGAAAATGTTTTAATTTTAATGTGCCTACCCACAACACTTTGCTTATTATTTTTATTTAGTAGAAATTAAAATAATAAAATAAATTAATTAATAAATGTTAACTTAACTTCGAATATAATTTCGTTCAATTTCGAATTAATCCTTCAAATGACAGTTTTGAAATAAGTCTCAATAATCTATCTGCCTCTATCCTGTGTGGGAGTTGTTTGGCAAAATTGAGGAGGCCTACAAAATTGGCTTAGATGAAATAAACTTGTTCATGACAAAACATACTCTTTGAGGATTTGAGAATTCATCGAAAAGGGTTTTTTAGGCAGCACTGGCTGGGAATCGATACCTACACTGCTGCTTTGACATTCCATCTTCGTGAAGATGAATTTCGTCTTTGAATGCTTATAATACCACCAACATTAAACTACACAAACACTCGCCAAATGTTTTTGTAAAATATAATAAGGGTTTTTATTTTAATTACTATTTAATTTATCTAAATACAAGGCATAAAATATTAAACTGTTGAAAGAAATGCTAAAATTAGAAAATGGTTAGTTTAACTTTTAGTAATTTACTAAATCCAAATGAATTCTGAATTACCGACATTTCAAATTATTTAATTCCGGAGAACGAAGATTTAGGTTTGTTTGATTAGACTTTTTTCGGAAACTCTCACTTTTTAGACGTGTTAAGATGCATCTTTTGTAATAAAAGGAAATTAATATTCAACTTATTAGCAAAAAATGAAAAAAAGAATTCAAATTTCGAAATACATATACAATACATATAGTAAATTGCTAAGTATTAGTTCACACTTCATTGTCCAGATTTAGGTTTGTTTGTTTTCTTACAAACTGTCACTTTTTAGACGTGTTCAGATACACAGTTTGAAACAAAAGAGAATTAATGTTCTGCTTGTTAAGAAAACGAAAAAAGAACATCAAATTTCGGAATATCTAAAATATTAATTGATATTTCTTAAGCGGCATATACATTGTTCAAATGCTTGTCAAGCATGTGAGAGTGTATAAGTAAATTTTGTTTGACGTGTCATATACACACATCATGCATAAGCTTTCAATCATTTATATTTATTTTAATTTTGAGGTGAATAGACGTGCGGTTGTTTTATCGGGAAAAATATTTTTTGCGAATTTGATCGTTTCATTTCATTTAAAAAATATAAAAGATTGATCAAGCAATCAATTTCGAATATACATTATATCAATGCTGTCTATCTGATTGAAGAAAAACCAAAACATTTTGATTTTGTTTCAAGCATACACACATTGTATACGTGTTTCATTTTAACTAATACTCTCTCACATGCTTGGCAAGCATTTGAACAATGTATATGCACTTTATTAAAAGTTCCGTTCCACAGATAGGTTTTTTTTGTAGAAGCTGTCATTTTTTAACCGTGTTCCGATGCATCATTTGTAATAAAAGAGAATTACTATTTTACTTGTTATTAAAACAAAAAAATTTATTTTTGGAATACCAAGTAAATAACTAAATACATATTAACTGAAATTGGAAATTAACAGTTCAATTCGACAGATTTAAGTGTGTGTTGCTTGGTTTTTCACAAACTGTCATTTTTTAGACTTGTTCGTCTGAACACTGGGATGCGACCCACACTGATAACTTCCCATCCTGTCTGTCGATTAGTCTTGCTTAAAAGTTTGTAGGTTTTTGTGTTTTGTTAAAAAAGTTATCAGTTGAATTATTCTTAAAAATTTAAAAACTACCAATAATATTTTGCATATAATGAAATAATTTGATTTCGAAATTATTTTTTTGTTAACGAGATTTTTAGTCGAAAACCAATTTTTACCAATTTTAGTAGCATTTCTTAAAAAAAATTATTTCTTATATAAACAAATACAAATTGGATGGATGAATGAAATTAATTTAAAGTCAATATCTTCTATTGTTCACGAGATATCGAAAACTGAACATCAATTTTTACCAATTTTGCGTACTATTTTTTGTAGATTTTAATTTTTTATGAAAAAACTGACTGTTGGATTTTTATAAAAAATGTATACTGAAAGTCGAAAACAATATTTTCTGTGAGATAAAATAAGTGTGAAACCAATATTTTTAATTTTTGAAAAGATATTTGAGTCGAAAGTAAATTTTTACTAAGTTGTAGTATTGTTTTTTTAGGTTTTTTATTTTTTATAAAAAAACTGTTAATTCGATTTTTTCAAAATTTTACCGAATATTGAAAACAATATTGCTTATAATAAAAATTAGTTTAAAGCCAATATATTAAAGTCTTTAAAAGAGATTTGAGTCGAAAATCAATTTTTACCAACTTTTATTAATATTTTTTTTAGGTTTTTATTTTTTGTAAAAAAGTGTCAATTAGATTTTTCTCAAAATTTTATCAGATGTCAAAAACATTATTCTTCGTTGCACAAATTGTTTTGGAGATGAAATCATATTTTAGTCGTAAAATTTTCGAGGTGACAAATTTTTTTTTTGTTTTTTTGATTTATAAAAAAATCATTAATTGGATTTTTTTCCAAAAATATAATTGTTTTGTATCACGGTACAATATATAATATAAAATTTAATTCAAGTTTCTATCATCATTGGTTCATGAGATATTTAGGGTTAACCAAAATGTTCACCTTTTTTTTAAACTGCTATGGTAAAAAAACCACCCACGCAATTTTCTTGAGATCCCTCTCTGCATCTTTCTGCCTTATTATCTGTATAACAAAATTTATTTGAAGTCAATATCTCTTCTGGTTCTTGAGCTATGGAAGACGAAAAAAACGTCGCGAACGTACAGACGTAGGGACGTACGGACGTACGAAAGTACGAACGTACGTACACACGCACGCACAGACATCTTTCTAAAAATCTTTTATTTCGACTCTAGGAACCTTGAAACGTCGAGAAATGTTAAAATTTTCAATTTGACAAATCGGACCCATTACAATAACTTCCTATGGGAAGTTAATAAAAGGGAATTAGTGTTCTCGCTTGTTGAGAATGCGAAAAATTGAAATCATAACAGTTCCATATTCTAGGTTTAGATTTGTTTGCTTCGTTTTTTGCAACTGTCATTTTTTAGACGTGTTCAGATGCACTTTTAGTAATAAAAGTGAATATGTTTTTCTTTTGTTAGTAAAACAAAATAAGATTTCAAATTTCGGAATATCTAATAAATTTCTAAATATTAACTGATATTTCTAATTAACAGTTCCGTTTCTCAGATTTTGGTCTGTTTGTTTCGTATTTCGTTTGCAAGCTGTCACTTCTTGGACGTGTTCAGATACACAGTTTGTAGTAAATGTGAACTAGTATTCACCATATACATATATAGTAAATTACGAAATATAAACTGACATTTATTATCAACGGTTCCGTTTGACAGAAAACCTGTAACTTTTTAAACGTGTTCAGATGCATCGTTTGTAATAAAGGGTGTCCCAAAATAAACGCAAGATTTGAATTAAATAGAAAACGCCGTTTTTAGTCTTTTGATAGTTATATTTTTACTGACTCGTAAAGTACATAGGATAGGGTTATGTATGGAATAACACATCGGACAAATGGCCTCCACGGCTTTGCATGCACATGCGCACTCTTTTGTTGAAATTTTCCATGACCATTCTGCATAAATGTGGCTGAATTTCGTTGATGCAGCGTTGAATCTCCTCCTTTAATGCACGGGTGGTTGTGGGCTTGTTGACATAGACTTGTGATTTCAAATAACCCCATAAAAAGAAGTCTAATGGTGTTAAATCACACGATCTAGGAGGCCAATTTTGATCACCGAAACGAGAGAGTACACGACCTGGAAATGTCTCATGCAGTAATTGAATTGTTTCACGGGCTGTATGACATGTGGCACCGTCTTGTTGAAACCACATATTGGACACATCAATATCATCCAATTTTGGCAGAAAGAACTGTGTAATCATGTCGCGATATCGAGCACCAGTAACAGTCACTGCTTGACCAGCATCATTTTCAAAAAAATATGGCCCAATTATGCCTCCAGCCCAAAATCCACACCATACAGTCACGCGTTGTGGATGCATTTGTTTTTCGACAATCACATGTGGGTTCTCCGAACCCCAAATGCGGCAATTTTGGCGATTGACAAAGCCATCAAGATGAAAATGTGCTTCATCGCTTAGGATGATTTTGCTCGAAAAATCAGGGTCCATTTGTTGATGTTCAATAATCCATTCAACGAACTCTCTTCTCTCGTGTAACGCTCCATTTTTAATAACCCTATACTGTTGGCTGTCAAATTGCTTTTTTTTCAGGGTTGCCAACACTTTACTGCACAAATGGCGGCAAATTCAAATCTTGCGTTAATTTTGGGACACCCTTTATCCGTCTAAACAGATTTAATGATTTCTTGCGTGATCTTAAAGCTATGTAAGCTAAGAAAAAACAAATCAAGAATATTAGTAGGGTTTGAATACTCTGGACATTAGGGAATGTTTGCGGCTTTGAAAACGAAAAATGCTTGAAGTAGTTATTATGGTCAATCGAACTTTTATAGTGTAGGTATTGAGTAAATATTAGGTGCAATCAAATTATCTATGCTCCAAGCTTTAATTTTGTTCAGTCTTTACATAACATCTTAAACCAAAAAAATTGAAGCAAATTACAAAATACTTCTTGTACAGTTTTTCACTCATTGATATAAGGTCCGTTCGCGTACTTTCTGCACTAACATTCGTAAAAAGAAATATTTTAAAGAGTGGGGGTAAAATTCTCTCACAAAAAAAAAAAAAAACTACAAAAAAGTAAGCGAACGGGAAAACAACAAATTTTTCACAAAATATTACTGTCTTTTTGCTGTTCTTTGAAAATTTGTTTTTAAATTTTATAACTGACAGGAAAAACGAGCAATTTATTTAATTTATTTGAATTTCTATCAAATTTGAAATTTTCACAAATCAGCCCAAAGAAATTTCTTGGGCTAAAATTCGTAGGTTGGGGAAATATTTTACTCTCTCGTGAGCGCTCTCTTTTACGAAAAATTACGAAATTTGTGAGTGCGCGAACAGGATTTGGTTAAATTTCGTATTTTTTAGTAAAATTGGACTGTTTTAGGAGGGTACGTGAACGGACCTATTATTGAAAACTTTGATTTAAAAGTGTTCATGAAAACTAGAGTCGAATAAAGCCTTACTCTGGTAAAGCTGAATGTAAGTGGTAAGTTTGTGTGTCCTTATTAGCTTAAAACTGACTCTTATTTTAGGCTGCCAAAAATGTATAGGTAATTCAAGTATACATACATTTTTTTGGAAATTACTTGAAATCTGTTGGGTTTTTTGAGAGTATACATTGCAGCGAATGTCTTTCTAATCTAAACAAAAAAGATTATCAGCCCTATCATGAATTCCATCGTAATCGGAAATTTTTACGAATCCCGAAAAACTGTATCATGAAATCCGTTCGTAATGCAAAATTGTATGAGATTTTCCATGGCTATGGCTGTATGAAACTTTTTTCTCACTGTTGATATATTAAGACAAATACTGTCAAAAATGTTGTGTTGTTGTGTAGGTTATTTATTCCAAAAATGTAATAACATTTCAGGATGGATGCAATGGAACTGATTTGTGTGAATAGTCGAATTGAAAATGTTGTCATTTCTCGACGTTTTAAGGTTCCAAAAATCTAACTTAAAGATTTTTAGAGAGATGTCTGTTCATATCACTAAAACCAATAGAAATATCGACTTCAAATAAATGTTGTTTTGCAGATAACAACAAATTGAAAGACGCAGAAAAGACTTTCAAAAATATTGAGTGGGTGGATAATAAACGGGTTTTAAATATGTGTCAACTTTAATATTACATCCAAAATTATTGTATGCATCAAAGAATATCGTTTTTGACATCTGGTAAAATAAAAAAAATTAAAGTGAAAGTTTTTCCCAAAAAATAAAAACCTTAAAAAAAAAAACACTACAAAGAGCAGTTGCGATTCGAATATCTTAAGAATAAATGAATGAAAAATCCAATAGGTATTCTTTTTTATAAGAAACAAAATGTTCCTAATTTTGTTAAAAATTGGTTTCCGGCTTAAAATGTCATTAACAAGAAAAGATATTGAAATCAAACATTTTTCATCATATTCAAAACATTATGCTTAACTTCTTGTTAATTTTTTAGAAACAAACAACTTAAACTTTTTTTTAAAAAAATTTAAAATCTGATAAAAAGGGTTTCACCTCTAGCATTGTGAGAACAAAAAACGATACATTTGGCTTCAAATATTTTTATGAAACAAAATGTTATCATTAATATTTTGTTGAAGTTGTTGAAAAATAGAGAGACGGTCGGTCCTGGATGCAAAGTTATCAAGGTAGATGTTTTTTTTATTAGAAAACAAAGTTTCGAAATGTCCCCGCCACGGAAACACAGTCATTTTTGAAAACATAGTATGTTTGCATTTTATTTAATAACTCCGCAGAAGTTTATACTTCGACGAAATGATCTGTTAATTTTTGTATCAAGAATAGAAAAAGAATACTTGACAGCTTTCTGTTGCTCTCAAATACCTTTGGTTTTTTCTTTGCATTATGTTCATAACCTTTTTCTGAAGTGCTCTTAAATATCTTTAAAATTACTTCTATAATGATAATCATGAATTTCAGACAAAGTTTCGCTAAGTGAACAATTACTAGGTCTTTTCACTCTCCCTAATTTAATGATACTTTGTCCTATTCTTTTAGGACTCATTTCAAAGGTTTCAATCAGTTTCAGTCAATTTTTTCTAGTCCTATGGAATGAGTACTTCTGCTATAAACACAACAAAAGCATATCATAGACGGGCTTTGAGATCTGCGGTGAAACAAGACAATATTAATTTCTAGGTTAGGTTAGGTTAGGTTAAAGTGGCTGTTGGTTGGGACGTCCAACACACTTAGACCAAAGTATGGTCCGTTGTGATAGCACATGATCAGTTAATCAGCTTAACTCGTTGAACCAATTGGAGCTTCGAATGAAGCGTAGGAGACAAGTAATGTCTGAACATTTTAGATCGCTGGTATCGTTAAAGTAGTAGTCTCCAAGGTGGATTCTACGTCTTTGTGATAAGGCAGGGCATGTGCACAGAAGATGAGAGATTGTCTCCTCTTCTTCTTCGTCCATGCAACTCCTACAAAAATCATTTGCAGGGGCTCCAAGTCGAATAGCATGCCTTCCTATTAAGCAGTGCCCAGTCAGTACACCTATAACGTAGCTAATGTGCAATCTACTGAGAGAGATTTATTTATTTTGAGCGCCTGGCGCTAAAATTAGGCCAAATTAGTCGCTGCACAGGTGGTGGTGTTATTCCACCTGAATTTTGTTTTCTCTATGGTATCTTGCTTTAGCATGAGTTTACATGTAGCTAAGGGGATACCTATGCTAGCATTGTGAGCCAGCAAAGGTAAAGTTGTTCCGCTTTTTGCAAGTTTGTCAGCTTTACAATTTCCTGGAATGTCTCTATGGCCCAGCACCCAGAAAAGGTGAATGTTGAACTGTGTAGCCATCTCCGTAAGAGATGATCGACAATTTAGGGCTGTTAATGAGTTTGTGGAGACAGAGTTTAGAGACTTTAACGCAGCTTGGCTATCCGAGAAGATGCGTATATCATTAGTTGATATAACGTTTTCTCTAAGCCAGGATAGGACTTCTTTTACAGTCATGATTTCAGCTTGGAACACTCTACAATGATCCGGTAGACGAAAGGAGAGACTTAAGTTTAGTCTATCTGAGTATACGCCTTCACCAACCCCATCCTCCGTTTTTGATCCGTCTGTATAAAAGTTTATAGGATCATCGTTCAAAAATGATGTATTCCCCCAAAAAGACCTGGGAGGTATAGTCACTTTGAAGCTATAGTTATTAAACTGAGGATGGGGTATGGTGTAGTCAATATTGCTGTTTATAGTTCTGAACGAGTTCAAAATAGTGGTGTGGCCAATTCCTGTATTAGCGGCCGATTGCTTGCTGAAAATGTCCAGCGGTATTAGATGGAACAGAACATCAAGTGAGGCGGAGGGGGTAAAGCGAAGTGCTCCTCCCATAAACAGGCAGGCTGTTCGTTGGACTTTGCTAAGTTTATCGCGATTTGTCGCTATATATAGCGCCGTCCACCATATCGCTACTCCATAAGTAAGGATCGGCCTTATGACCGGGGTTGTAGGCCCCATTTATTGCCAATGGCCTTTTTACAGGAGAACAGGGCTACTGTGGCCTTGTTTATTCTCTCTTGAATGTTAGGTTTCCAACTTAATTTCTTATCCAAAATGAGACCCAAGTATTTTGCTTATTCAGAGAATTTAAGTGGTACACCGTTTATGAGGGGAGGGTCAATGTGTGGGACTTTGTATTTCCTTGTGAAGAGGATAAGATCGGTTTTTTGTGGGTTAACGCCTAGTCCACACCGATTTGCCCATCTGGTGAGCTTATTTAAAGCGTTTTGTAAGAGTTCTTTTAGTATATTGGGATGTTTACCCGTTACTGCAATAGCAACATCGTCCGCATAGGCAAACACTCTGTATCCCTCTCTTTCTAGAGTAGTTAGTAATTCATTCACCCAGTTTTGAATTGATAATCCTTCTTATCAGCATCTGATTAATCAATTCGCTGATCGACTTATCTACCTTCAGAGATGTCAATACACGTGCAATTGCAGATGTGTCGACATTGTTAAATGCACCTTCTATGTCTAAGAAGGCAACTAAGGTGTACTCTTTATGATGGAGAGAATATTCGATTGTACGTACTATACTGTGTAGAGCCGTTTCAACTGATTTCCCTTTGTTGTAGGCGTGTTGAGCCTTTGAAAGGAGGGACTTATCAATATTTGCCCTTAAGTGAATATCGATCAAACGCTCAAAAGTTTTGAGAAGGAATGATGATAAGCTGATAGGCCTTAGGTCTTTAGGGTTTACGTGGCTGGATTTTCCAGCTTTTGGAATAAAAACAACTTTAACTTGTCTCCAAGACATCGGGCGTATGCCAATTCAAGGCATCCCTTGAAGATGTTGTCTAGGATGGGTATTAGAAAACTTGCATTTTCTTGCAGCCCGGCTGGAATTACACCATCCGGACCTGCAGATTTATATGGCTTAAAGCTGTTAATAGCCCATTTGAGTTTTTCCCTAGTGACTAGACCTTGTGGGGGATGTAATGTATTGTCACAATTATTAGGTGCAATATTATTAATAATATTAGAGCTACCAGGAAAGTGAACGTCTAGTAGCAAGTTGAGCGATTCTTCGCTTGAATTGGTCCAGAGGCCAGAGGCGTTTTTCAAGCAGCTTGGCATGATTGGATTTTTGGAGAGGATTTTGCGCAGCCTGGATGCTTCGGAGCAATCTTCCACGTTGCTACAGAAGTTTCTCCAGGACGATCGTTTGGTTTTCCTCAGTTCTTTTTTATATATCTTCAGTGATTCTTTATATGAATCCCAGTCAGACATGTCTCTAGAAGCTTTCGCTCTGTTAAAGAGGTTTCTGCATTCTTTTTGAAGTGGATCCAGCCCTGAGTTCCACCAGTGTGGCTTCTTTTTACCTCTTACTTGTATAAGAGGACATGCAGTATCTAGAGCTTTGTTTAGGGCTAATGTTAGATTATTGACTTTGTCGTCAAGATCTTTAGTGTTGAAGTATTAAAGAGTTCAGGTTTTACTAAATTATTTAACGTTCTCTTATATTTTGGTCAATTTGTTCTTTTTAGATTTCGAAAGATCGGTTGGCAAGGTGGTTCATTTATAAAGTCAAACTGGATGTATCTATGATCAGAAAAGGAGTGATCTTTAGATACCTTCCAGTTCAAAATATTATTATTAATGAAGTCGGAGACAAAAGTTATATCTAAAACTTCTTGTCGGTTTTTAGTAATAAAGGTTGGCTCTTTACCAACGTTACTTATGAGTAGGTTAGTGTTTAGAATATAGTCGAAAAGAGACTCACCCCTGTCGTTATTTAATTAATAATTAATTTCTAGAATTGGTTGAATTATATTTTCACTAATATTTTAAGAAATTAATACTTTTGGGGATCACAAATTTCTTTCCATATTACACTGCTAATTAAAAGCACCAAAAATTGTGTCCTTTGTATTAACCAAGTCATTTGGAAGATTTGAATAAAATTGAAGTCCATTTCAAAAATGTTATGAGAAAATCACAAATGACGAAAACATGAAAACATCCAAATTTGTGTTAATTTCTTTGACATTTAGAAGCTTAAGTTGAGTCAGTACATTGCCAATTTTCCCTTGGAATTCAAAAAGAAGAAGAAAGAACCTGAACAAATTTTCTATTTCTATTAATTTGAAATGTCACACATTTAAAAATTATATGGACCAAGCTACTTGCTATATTTAAAGTAGTTATGGTTTGTGGTTTATAACTTTGTTAACATATTAAGAGATATCAACATAATTGCTTATATCATTTTAAATTAGCGAACTCATCGTCAACTTAGTATGTTACTCACTAAAATGACAAAAAAGTTTTATAAAATCGTTTAAAATTTTGCGACAATACTTTTAAGTTCCCCCAAGTCGAATGTGTCATAAAGTAATTTATTCAAAAAATATGTACATCCATATGTATTTCTAAACCTATTCATATTTGCTTTAAACAAAAATTAGCTTAAACTTAATTTAACATGACAATGACCTCACCTGGCTTTTATTTTTAAGGTCATCATTTTCACATCAACCAAAAACAACAAAAAAAAATATCTCTCTCACACCATTTAAGTCAATTGGGTGCAAGTTTTTGTATTTCTTTTTTTTTTCAATTTGAAAGCAAATCAAAAAAGAAATCTTTGAATCATGGTTAATCAAGCCACCACCATTTAAGTTTATATAATTTTTTTAAACTAGTGGCCACTTTGGGACTATGGGATTTCGTATATTGAAAAAGACTACGCAAAAATACCTTATTACTTGATACCCAAAAGAGTATTTAAGATCACAAATTAGCAAATAGCAATATAACGACGATATATAGCGAACTTGTAGGCTCTCTGTCAATTTAAATTACCTGCGGTAAGTTGCACAATAGTCGAGTGTTTTGTGCTATATGTGAACGATATTAAATTAAACGCCATGCCACAAAAATCTATGGCAGGTAATTTCAATAATTTAATTGGGGTTGCGTTTTACGTTTTGTCTTAATTTGGAAATATTATAAATTTTTGCATTTATATTTCTGCACTTTACTTTTGCTTTGACTAAACTGATATAGAGTACTTTGTATAGGTATGGTCACAATGGTTGCCAAATGCGAAACAAAATTATAAATGGTATTGAAATAATTGATTGGAAAATAATTTTAAATTTGAATTTCTTACAAAACTACTTGCTGAGTTTAGGACTTTAAAGTGAACGTGACGTAAAAATACATCCTCATCTTGAAGTGTTTGGGTCATAAGAAAATGTTTTTAAGGTTTGAAATAATCTGATTAATGTTTTGACCGAAAACTGATCCGTAACGTTAAACTATGCATTTAGTTTAGGTAAGGTTAAAGTGGCTATCCGGGATGAAGTAAGACACACTTGAGCCAGTTTATTGAACCGTGGGTCTTTCTTCTGACCTCAATGAAACCCTGTTTGAGTCTCTTACGAAACGCGAAAGACTGATTATGTAAATATGCTTGAGATCGTTTAGATCGTTATAAAGGTTTTTTTCAATAAGGAGGTAGATGTTGAAATGCAATGGAATGGCGTTTGCTGTATGGCACGTAGCGCCGCGCCCGTCCTGCTAAAACCACATGTCGACTAGGTCTATATGGTTCAATTTGGGCAATAAGAAATAAGTTATCATCGATATTTAGTGCTCGCTGTTGACGGTGACCGCCTTACTAAAGTCGTTTTCAAAAAAGTACGGACCAATTACGCCGGCGCGCGGCCCAAAATCCACACCAGACGGTAACTTTTTTGGATGCATTATCACCTTTACCTCGTGATGTCCCATGTACGGCAATTTTGCTTGTTAACACAGCCATTCATCTAAAAATGCGCCTCGTCAGTAAAGATGATTTTTGGGCCAAAATTGGGGCCCTCTTCCAAATGATTCGAAGCCCAGTCAGCGAACAAACGGCCGGCGTTGTCTCTGGTCATGAACTTTAAGCTCATGAGTCATTTGGATCTTTTAGAGACCGCGGCGATGTTATCGGCCGATCTTGTGTTCCTTGAACGTACGGGTGTTGGGTCTGATTGTTTACTGAACCGGTCGTCTTAAATTTGGCCACCAAATGTTGAAGAGTCGACTATTGCCACCAGGTCTATCGTAAAATGAGAGGAATGCGCACAACGTTTACGTCAACGAACACTCATTTTGATAATATAGTTTTATCATTGAACGTGTTGTTCAATCGTCTAACTTGCTATAATGATTTAGCATAAACAACTGAATAATATATAAAAGATTTGACAGATGTCAGCAGAACAAAATGGACGCCACGGGGCGCCAAAATCTACCCCCGCCAATTGAAAAACCCTTTAGAAGAATTCTCCTAAGTAGGTCTTGCGTTTTTTAACTAGATAAGGGCATGTACAGAGGAGGTAAAGAACTGTTGTTGTGTCATCTCTATTAAAGATGATCGGCAGTTATAGACTGTTATAGAGTTTGTAGAAACAGAGTCCATAGAAATTTGATGGCGGCTTGATTATCTGAGAAAATACGGATATCACGTTTTCTTTAAGCCAGGACAAGACTTCTTCTATCGCCAAAAGTTCCGCCTGGAACATGCTACAATGATTGGGGATGAGGAATGAGTGACTTAATTTTAGTCGTCCAGAGTAAACCCCTCCACCAAATTTTTCATTTCTCTTTGATCCATCTGTATAAAAGCGGATTGACTCTTCTTCCAGGAATGCCTTATTTTCCCAGAAGATATAGAAATCTGAAAGTTTCTATGAGGTTACCAAACGCTTAAAAGCAATAAATCAATTGTGACACCAGCTGTTGAAACCACTGCTCCTACAAATCATGGTTGTTCATCAATATAGCGGTGACTTCGTCATTTGACAGCTGACAAAATGGCCTCCAATTAAAATAGTGTTGCCAACTTATAGTTCTATACCTCTAAGAAAAATACTCCTTAGTTCTTTTTGAAAGAAGAATTGTTAATGTTTTAGGTTTTTCGAGAGTTCAACCAAAGGCGTTGTTAACAGCTCAAGCTTCAAGCTTTCAAGAAGTAGTTTACTCCAGAAGTAACGAAATTGGAAACCGTGTTTATATAATTTACTGCAGCTCACTCTTTCTATACGATGATTTATTTTGAAACGGCCAATTATGCCACCTTAAGAGGACGCTCAACCAAACATTCATCTTTTTTTATATTTACTAAATCAGTTCGTATACATTTTTGTAAATAATTTTTATTTCTCTTCGTGTAATTAAATTAATCAAAAAGTTGGTGAATACTACACGCTTCGTTGACCCTACTGCGCTGCGCTTTACTGTGTTGTGTAGCTATGGTGTAGGGTACTGCCTGGGTGCAGATCACAATAAAACAAGAAATGTAAAGTCAAACATAATAGGTTGGGGTTTTGGCTCGGGGGCTCGGGAGGTTGTTGCTTTGGAATTTGGATTTCATTGAGCGTAAAAAAATTTCATAAAAATATGTTCATGAAAATCGGATAATGGCCACTTTTGCTTATTGGAGTTGGAGTTGGAGGCGAAGGCAGATATGATATAGCCTGGCTAAAGGTATAAACATAAACAGGTATATAACTTAGCTACCGTATATTTTTTATGTGGCTTATCTGAATTATTGTATCGCGATAACGGTAAGCGAGATCTTGTTTGTTTTGGGTTTTCTTTCTTTTTTGTTTCTTTTATTTATGTTTGCAGCTTTTGCAGTCTGCACGTGTGCATTGCAACGGTTTACTTGTTATCCCGCGTCCCCATATTTACTTTCATTTTGGGTTTTAAAGTTGGATTCTTATCATAACCAAAAGTAAAGCAGTATAATTACTCGTAAGTGAGATAAAAAAGTTAAGATATCAAATTGGAATATAAAGTTATTGCTACCGAAAATGGATACTTCGTATTTATTTTTTTTTGGAGGAGATACCAACCTTAATTGAGTTCAAATTTTATTTCCATTTAAATTTAAGACAGTTGGTTCAACGAAAATAGTAATTTGGTTTAAATCAACGCAAAATGGAAGCAGATCAAGCTCTACATTTCTTTTAAAAACAAATAGCACCAGAGATACAGGAATCTGATGATCAAGTTGAAACTCTTATCATTCTCAAATACAAATATTGAAGAGTTATTTAAATAGACTTCAAGAAAAAAATCGTGATACTCTTTATAGGAATAGAGTTGAATTGAAGTGGTTGACCCACTTAAATCACGATGCTCATGTCAGGCAGGCAGGCAGAAATTAAGTCTTTTACATAAAATATGGAATTTTTGAGAATCAAAACCCATGCGGGCAATCTTTTTTTTTTGATATATGTATCTCGTTTACACTAAAAGGGTTATGACTAGCTTTGAAATATTTAAAATTTAAAGACTGTGCGAATGTTAAGAAATTTAGGAAGAGTCATCTCTAATTAACTGCCAAAAAAAAGACGTAGTTTTTGTGTTTTTGCTAAAAATTATTGCAGTTTTTGAAGTTCGAGTTTTTTATTACAAGAAAGTCGGGAATATTGCAAATATGTTTTCAAACCACTGTTAAAGAAAGACCTTTTGCTGTGACCACTGTAACTTTTCCACTGGTAATCTAAAACCGAAAAACCTAATGCATTAAGTTTCTGTATTGTATTATCTATCTACTTCGATTAGAGAAGTATTTGAAATATTTCGATATATAGATTTCGATCAAAAACTCACTTTATTTTCCTTAATATAAAAAAAGTATGTTTGAGAAAAACACAGTTAAAGTTTTAAGTTTTATCGCGCAATCCACAGATCGTAACCCATAAATTAGCCGTTTTGAATAAATCGTTATAAAATTTTCAGAGAATATTTTTGAATTGTTGTACTTTGAGAATACTTCGAAACCGAAACGAAAAAATTGATGTTTTTTTTGGAGAACTGCGACTACATGTGACCCTTTAAACAAAAATATTGGAAGATCATTCAAATCACTTACCTTGGCGGACACTTTGTGGCGGAATCAACAAATTTCAATCCCAAAAATTGTATAGCGCAAACAAAAATTTTAAAGCTTAAATTCGTTTTTGAGTAATTCAATTTTTCTCTAAAATAATTCTGACGTTAAATGACACAATCTTAAGTGATAAAACAATTTAAATTGGCCGACATCCAAATTTCTAGCTGTTAAAATGATTTTGAGTTTCAAACATTTCGTTTTAGCAACTACAAGCTACAAGTTTGCTTGTTTTTCTGAAATCCTCTACGATAAATTAGCGGACGAATAAAAAAAAATGCTTTTAATCTAAAAAATCTTAGCATTTTAAATGCTAATTTTTTACACTTTCAAAACTAGAACTACTATGAATTTTGTTTTAAAAAGCAAAATGTATCCTAGAAAAGAAAAAACTTTGGCCTCAAATTTTTGAATATCAAAATGGTAAGAATAAATAGATTTTGATAAAAATATTTCACATTCTTGATGTGCGACTAGAAAGAAAACCCTTTATATTAACTTGACAGTGCATCCAAAATTAAGCTCAATACTAAAATGGTAGGCATTCCTGGAGGTACGAATAATTCGGCTGATTTGATGAGGGGAGGGTGGGGGTAAATAGAATTATATTAGATTATCTATAAAAATATCGTTAACTGTCAAAATTAAAGCGGTGTTCAAGCACTGTGCTGGCACTTGCTTGTCTCTTTTTCAAATATTCACAATATTCTAGGTATAACTAAAAACAAAAGTAACTTAACTGTTCATAACCAATTTAATAGCTGGAGTTTTCTACAATTCGGTATAAAAAGACATCAGATTACTCTAACTGGCTTTACGTAATTTTTAGCACCAACACACTTTTTCAAATGTTGCAATTTTTAATAGTTTTACCATTTTCAAAATCGGTCACTCAAAATTGAGACCCCAGAAAAAGGTCCACAAAATAAAAAAATAAAGGTTTCAAAAAATTCTTAACTATTTTGGTGTGATTTTATTTTTTGAAGCCTTATAACATTTTTGTGGAGCATAATTTCGTTTTGAAATGACGCTCAGATGAAATAAGACACCAACATTAAATTTAGGGCTTAATTTTATTTTGTATTCCCAGAAAGGTTTCTTAAAAAAAAATTAGATAAGTGTTGGGATACTCGTACTAGCAGAAAATAATATTTGCTATGTTGCTTTCTAAGAATTTGAAAAATTATAATAAATTGTATATTAGATTAAGACAGAATCCTCTATTTTTGAAGGTTAAGACAACTGCAAGAAGTGTCTTTTTTGTTTCAAGGAAATTGTACATTATAATATCCGAGTATTTGTTTGAAAGTTTTGGGGCGTTATTTTGTTTTCAAAAATGTTTTCCAATATGAACAAAATTAACGTCTAATATCATTTACATTTGGGAACATTTTTTATTTCGATAGGACTTTAATATATGTACATATTTTATCGTGGAAAAATTTGATAATGAAAAAAGCCCGAATTTCGCTGAGCCAAAGAATCGATCCATATTGTATAACCTACCCCGAAAACGCGTCTGTTAGTTGATTGAATTTCTGCCTCTTATAACGAAAAACGCTTTTATTATCCACATAAGCAGAGAGAAAAAACTAATCGAGAGAGTCAAATTTCCTCGTCTCCGTCCCTTCGAAACCTCTTACTCTCATTTTTTTATAGCGTGTTGAATTCGTATCGGTGGATACATGTTTTCACCTCGGAGAAGAGTACACAAAAAAACATCAGTTCTGGGATTGCAACATTTCTCATTTTTGTTTATTGATAGCCAAGAAGGCTATGTTTTTTAAAGTCTCGTTATAATATTTTTAATTCTCATAAATTTCTTTCTTTAATTTTACTAACATATTGTCATTTTTATATCTAGAAAAATACTTAATATAATTCAAATTAATTCTAGCAAAACATTTTTGTTTATCAATAAATAAGGGGAGAAGTTATAACGGTAGATCGTGGTGAATTTGTTTTTCTCTTCTTTTTCTCTAAGTTACAGATAGATGGCATTAACAACCAATACAAGGAAGGATGTGTGCAGCAAGAGTGTAACAAGGTAAAGGTTTTTTAGACTAGACTTTATTTGTATATACGAGCGAGTAAATACTTTTCATATATTTATTCAATAACTTAACTTATGTATTATCTAAAATATACTGCAGCAAATTATTTATTTGTGTTACTATAAAAAGCCGAATTAATAAAGTTCTACAATTTACCGGGAAGATTTATATAAAATATCCATATTTTTTTCCAATTGCGGTATCAATCAACATTTCCTGGACGATAATGTTAATTTAACATTTATTTGTTATGAACTACATTTTCAGTTTTTTATTTAACCAAAAAAAAAATCAAATACATATGAAATTTGGCTAATAATTTCAGGTTTAGCCCTAAATTTAGTTTTGAATTTATTTTTGAATTTATTTTTGAATAGCCTAAAGAGTTAAGCAAACATCTATGAATAAGCCCCAATGCATTTTCAGAAAAATTGTAGTTAAAATTTTCCCTGATAGACTTTTCCTTTTTGCTATAAGACAAGATATAGTTAGAACATTGTTTTTGACTGGAAAACTTATGGAAATAATGCATTAAGCTTAAATTTTGGTTTAAGAAAAAATTTGTATATTCTTTTTCACAAAGCCACTGGGCTAGCGAGAATACAAATATTTTTACTTTTTTACCAAAGTATTTTTTGGCTTATGTAGTTAAGCCTTTAAAAGCAACACACTAGCACTAGCTAGGTTGAAAGAGGTAAGAATAGCTTATCACCTATTCACAAATCTTATGCACTGAGAATTGGCAACAGAAGTAGCAAGTTGACGGTCTATTTATTTAGTCTCTACTTAAATGTGGTGGAAATGTGGTGATTAATGTAAAGAGAAAAGACAACGAGTACACACAAATAAAACAGGAATGGAAAAAGAGATGGGTATATACAAATGTTTTCAATGTTAAAGAAGAAATATTCGACTGTTACCAGTCGAATTGGTTTTTCCTGAACACTATTTATATTTTAATAAATATGATTTAAAATCACAAAATAATATAAACCAGCATGTGTTCATAATATGCGTTTCGCCCCAATGTAATGGTTGGGCTCATCAGTTTTCAATATTCCTGTGTTGTTTTATTTTCATGATCTGTATTTAGATTTTGTAACTCTCCTGCATCTGAAAAATTAAGTCGATAAACGCTGAAAATTGAAAAAAATCATAAGAGTTTTGTTGCATTTTTCAACGGTCTGAGCGATAATTAAACGCAGCTAATAATTAAAATAGTAGTCATGAATAGTTTCTAGGTCCTAGTTCTAATTGGACTGTTGTGCCACCTTAAGGGCCTCCGCAGACTGCAGACTTTTTATCGGCCGATAGTTTGGTCGGCTTCTTAATCAGTATGGAGAGGAATGCGTATACGCACACTACTGCGATTCAGTATCGGCCGATAAAAAAGTTTGATGGGCTACCCGATTACATTCAAACTAATCTGTCGGCCAACTATCGGCCGACTGTTTAATCAATATTGGCGCATACACGCCTGCGCACACATGACGATTGTTTAGTCGGCCGATAGTTCAGTTCGTTCTGTGATTTGGCGTCGTGTGCATGTATTTTGAATATGGCGGCGCCCAAATTACAATTGTTGATTGTAGAAAGTTCCGGAGTATGATGAGAGCAATCATTTGTCTGGACAATATTTTCATTGTGCGACCGCTTCAACAGTCAGGAGTCAGTTACAAACTAGTTCGAGAATAGTCGGCCGGCTGTTGGATAGTCTGCGCCCTTTTCACCAACCAAACTGTTTAGTTGGCTCGGTGTGCGCACTTTCAGCCCAACCCGATCAAACTATCGGCCGATAAAAAGTCTGCAGTCTGTGGGGGCTCTTAAACTGACTTCAAATAACTATGTAAGCTAATATTTCTCTAAATGCGTAATTTAGAATTGTTTCTAAATCTTAATTGTTCTCTCACCTAACTAGAGTAATAGTACGTTTCCACCAACAAATAATCCGAGATTTAAGGCAAGTGATTTAAAATATGTAATTCATGAGGTGTTTCCACCAAAGAAAAGGAGATTAATTTGACGTTTGGTTAATGTCATAACAACCAAACTTCTAATTATTCTCCTTTCGAAAAAAAAAAAAATGTGTATTTGTTCACTCATCATCTGTAAGTAATTAGTTTTATTATATTCTTGTACATATTTATTATTTTTGTATACTTACATTTTATTTCGTCTGTGATTTCTTAAAAGTTGTTTATTGTTTTGAATTTGAGTCATATGGAAGTGAGACAGATAGTTTTTGTTGACATTTCCATCTGTCAATAAACGAAATTGGCGTTTAAATGGGTCGGTTCAACAATTATTCTCCGAAAAAAAAGTTTGTTTGATTTGACAAACTAATGTTTCCAAGTAGATTTCAATGAGTTTTATTTGAAATCTTCATTTGAGGAGATTAAAATTTGTATGGTAAATCTTCGAGATTTCAAGGAGATTTGTGACAAATCTAGGTAAATCTCGGTTTAGTGCCCGGTGGAAACGTAGTATAACAAAAAAGTTGTTCATCCACAATCGATTTTCTTTGGACACCTCTGAACAGCTGACTACGTCCGCCATTTTTCAAAGGTGGTGAGTATGCACATCTTCTCGCATAAGTATTTGTCCCCACATTTTTTTATATGGAGTTAATACATATGCAAGTTGGTGTGCAAATCACAGCTTGTAGGCAAAAAGAGAGCAACCGTCGAAGTTGATTCTATCGATTAGTTTTTTTCTCTGTGACATAAGGTGCATCTCCATCAACAAGTAGTTACTGAAATAAAACAAATAAAAACAAAATAATTTACCTAAAATTAGCATAATGATTCATCAAGAGACATTGCGCCTTTTTATAAGTATAAAATACATAATAATAATCGTGTTTGCCTTCCTGTGGTTGGTTTTCAAAAACTTCTTCTAAACCATAAATCAAATTGTGATAGTGTTTAAATATTTACTTAAATTTTATACAATAAAGGTGTACACACAATTAAATTCTCCGCATCGAACAACAAAAAGAAAAACAGCTGTCATCGATAAATTCTTATTATACTAAAAGTAATAATTATTAATTGAAATTCATAGATTGATTGAAATATTGAAACTTCTCTGTAACCGCTGTTGAATTTATAATTTTTCAATCTTTCCGTTCCTATCGAAGGTATTCGAATATCCCTGTATAGTTGAAGTTGGTGTATGTAAACCTAAGCCCAATATTCATATTCTCAAGTGACAACATTGCAATAAAGGTACATAAACAAAACAACAACAAAATTCTTCTTCTTCAAAAGGATTCACTGATTAATTATTCAAGGGAATCAAATATCGTCAAACACTTCACTTTTCTACATACGTTAGGTAATAGGTACCTCCGATACCCATAGAAAGAAAAGATACAAAGTTAGAATATAATTAAAATGAAAAGAAAAAAAATTATAAATTTATGTATTTATGCACATCTCACGTGAGGATTGACAAATTGAAGTGTAGCCGCCCAGTCTGGCATTGTGCTATAAAGCTGACGTGGTGTGGTGCGGTGTGGCATGTTCTTTGGGTATAGGTAGACGTTCGTGAACATAGCTTTAGAAAACCCATCAAAAACCAACAAAACAAAAAAAACTATATGAAATCTCAGGTTCTATTCCTATAGTGGCTCTGGCTCTGGTTCAGGTTCTGGGTTCATTTGCATACATATAGTATCGAATTTCCATGCATGTTATTGTCTGATCCCAGGACGAAGACACAACCAACTATGAAGTACAGTGAAATCAGTGATTATGAGTTGCTTTTTGATGCAACCCCAAGGCCCAAGCCCACATCCGATTTCGATTCTGATTCCAATTCCGATCGTACAAAAGGATGTTCCTGTGTTCTCATCTTTTTGTAACACTCTTAGGCGTGTGCATTGTTTTTGAGGACCGTTGTGAATCGCAGACAATTGATTGAACATTTTGGAAAATGATTTCGGTACAAACGTGACGAATTCAACGCGTACCCATTTCAAGAGCGGTAAAATGTGTAACAACGCAACGTATACTGTCTCTGTGTATACTTTTACTATGTGTCGTCCTCGTGTGACATGTCATGTAATGTAGGCCTGTCAGTGCATCCCTCCTTTGTGTATATACGTTGCGCGTTGTAGTCGAGTCGGTACAAGACTAATTTCAAAAACGTTCTGCAGTAATCCATCAAAAATGAAATATTGTTGTGCAAGATGCATGCTTCGGGCATATCAGGGCCCCGGTCAGGTCACCTCCTTTTTTATAAGGCAATTCCTATATAACAATTGCAATGTTGCATGCCACTATAATGTATAACTCGGTTTTTATTTTCCAGTTCTATAGTTTTTGGGTGGTATAAAATAAGAGACTACAGTCGTTTGTTTTGTCTGTGTATGAACTTTTGTATTTGTTGGTGTTTTATGTCAAATTGGCGGTAGTGGCACATGTCAAAGTTTTGTAAATTTCTGTCCTGTAGACAACTTCAAAACGTTCAACCCCTTTACATACTCATGTCTTCTTCGTCTTCTATATGACAAATAGGTATTTATATTCCTTACTTAAAATATAAGGTAAGTCGCTTATTACAAGGTGAGATATGAGTTCTATTCAAAACAATTTGTTATGGAAGAAATGTTGTGATTCCAAGGCTATTTAATTTAAGCATTGAACGCGTGCCAACATTTTTAATTGCAAGTGATGGATATCAGATTTTGTAGTAGTTTCGGGGCACCTGGAGTGTTGTTTTTCTAGAACTTACAATACTCTACTTTCTTGTGGGACTTGTTTTGGCAGTGGATTTTTGTTTCTTTCGAAAAGAAGTTGAGTGTTTTTAGGAAAGGTATAAACTTTTGCAATTAATTTATTTCCTTATTAAAAGAAGAGGGAAAAGTTGTTTTCGGTTTCTGTAATTTTGTTTTCTTTTTCATTATTTTTTTTGTTGTTGGTGAGGAAATCGTTAGAACAAACTGGTTGTGGAAATTCCTTGGAACAGAAATTGAAACAAAAATACATACTAACAAACTCAAGCCTTGGAAACGTTGAAGAGAATAACTTTATCTGTTATAAAAGTATGACATATGTATAGGTAAGGAGTAGGAGTAGAATCCTGTAGTGACTTTGTTATATACAAGTTTATTGTTCAAGGAGTTTCAATATAAATGCGCCAAAAATACATTGGTTTATTATTTTCTTCTATGGTTTTGAGTATGTTATACATATACAAAAGTTGATTTATATTCCTTTTCCAATTCCTAATTGACAACTTAATTGGTTCAGGTGAAATAATTTATCGTTGAACATACTTGTTTATGTAACTTTTAGCCTTGAAAATTGAGTATAAACTGTTGTAGTTTAATTTGTATAATTTATTATTTCGAAATTGGTGCGTTTTGACAAATAATTATGGTATGAAAAAGGTGTAAGAATAATCAAGTTGATTTATTTATTATAATATTCCCATTAGTATAAAAATATGTTTCAATAATTTTTGTATCATTTATCACTTCTATCAAAGCTTTTGAAATAGTTTTTTTTAAACATTTTTTTTTTTAGTTATTTTTGTAAAAAAGTTGCGAGTTGGATTTCTCTTAGAAATCAACTGAAAGTTAATCAAAACAATTTCGGAATACTTAAGTCAAAAACCAATTTTTAATAACATTTTTTGAAGGTTGTAATTTTTAAGGAAAATATTTTGTATAGAATGAAAAAAGTCAGTACCTTTATTGATTTTTAAGATATTCGAGTTAAAATTCAGTTTAAAAAAAAGACAATTTTATTAAACATTTTACCAAATGTTAGAAATAATGGCGCCCAATTTTAAACAACCTATTGTGAAGGGTTTAGCAATTTACTAAGCGACTCAAAAATTTTAAACCTTTGTTTTCGTTTTGCTAACTAGTAAATTGTTAATTGTCTTTTATTTAAAAAACAGGCATCCAAACATGTCTAAAAAGTGAAAATTCGTGAAAATAAGTAAAGAAAATACACTTAAACTACACTTTTCAGTAAATTATTAGCTTTCATAACAGACAGTCTATGTACTAATTGCTATTGTTATCATTATGGAAATTCAATGTTCACATTGTAACTTTCTTGCTTCTAAAAGTGATTTGATTTCTTGTGGAGTTTGCCAATCGTGTTTTCATTTAAAATGCACTAAAATCAGTTAATCCGATCGCGCTACGCTTGAATCAAACGATGACATATTTTGGAAGTGTGTTACATGCAAGAACATTTCTTGCATACCAAAAATAAAAGACCTGTATCGATTCTTTGTTGACCATAAATTTAAATTTGACAACCTTGTGAAGCCCTCTCGTGACGCGCTTCAATAATAAACAATTATTACAACAGGGTAAAGAGAAGAGCTTATCATCTTCTTCTCCTCGATCATTGTCTCTATCTTCACCTTTGCCTAAAATAACCCTCTCTTCATCTCCTGCTTTGAAATTGGTTGGCAAAAAGCCGCATATTATGAAAGGAAAAAAACAGTTTCCTCATCTAAGTGTGAAAGCTCTGATGAAAGGTAATGATATGATTGCTGCTGGTGTCTCGTGTGCTGCTGAGGTTCCTCCATCTGCTTTGTCTGCTGGCCCAGATAGAACTGATGAAGTGGATGAAGTAAGGGCTTAGTTGTTGAGTTTGGATTCAAACCTTGCTTGTAGTCCTATTTTAACTATCGTCCTGTATCTAAATTGCCATTGATCTCGAAAATTTTCGAAGCAATTGTAAAACGAAGAATTTATAATGAAGTGAAGAACTACATTTGCGAACCCCAACATGGGTTTTTTACCGGTCGATCTACCACTACTAATTTAACTTTATTTTCTAATTTCTTAAGAACTGAATTAGAGGATGGTTGTCAGGTAGATGTTATATTTACTGACTTTGCAAAGGCCTTTGACAGGGTTCAACATCAAATACTTATAAGAAAATTACAGTTAATGGGGTTTCACTCTTCTTTGCTCATGTTGTTGTCCAGTTATTTGACTGGACGAAGGCAATTTGTACGTATTGGGAACAAAATGTCAAAGGTTATCTTTAACCGATCTGGAGTTCCTCAGGGAAGTCATTTGGGACCTATACTTTTTCTGCTTTTCATAAATGATTTTCCTTTGTATATTATGAATTCAAAATGTTTGCTTTATGCTGATGACCTCAAGATTTTTAAGTCTTTGAAAAGTATAGAGGACTGCAGTCTTCTTCAAGAGGATCTTAATAATGTTGTTAATTGGTGTGCTATTAATAGATTGCACTTTAATATTTCTAAATGTAATGTTCTCTCGTTTTTCATGCTTCGTCATCCTTTTTTATTTAATTATTCTATCTCAAACTCAGATCTAGTTAGAGTCAATTTTAAAATGGACTTAGGCGTAATTTTTGATCAGAAACTTAGCTTTGTACCGCATTATGATTATTTAATCTCGAAAGCCAATGCCATGTTGGGATTCTTAAGAAGAAACTCTCAAGATTTTTCCGATCCTCACGCTTTGAAATCTATGTATACATCGTTAGTAAGATCAGTTTTCGAGTATTGTTCTGTTATATGGGATCCATATTATGTTTGTCATATTAATAGAATTGAAAACATTCAGAAAAGATTCACACGTTATGCTATCGGAAAGCTGGATTGGGATTTTGCTCCTTCTTATAAAGACCGATGTAATCTTCTCGGGCTAATGAATCTTCAATCTAGAAGAAAATATTTTTTAATAATGTTTGCTAGAGATGTTATTATGAACCACATTGTATGTCCTCCTATTCTTTCTCTTTTTAATATTTATGCACCTGAAAGATCTATAAGATCTAGAGATTTGTTTTTATATTGAGTATCATAGAACAAACTATGCCCGTAATGATACTATAGTCAAATCTTGTACTGCGTTCAACTCCATTTCCAATGTAATCGACTTTAGTCAAGTGAGATCAATTTTTAAACAAAATGTTCTATACGTTATATATATTGGTGCTTTGCTTTAATTTAAGTTGTACAAATTATTACATTATATAATTTATTTTATCATTATTATAATATTTATTGTTAATGTTAGTCTGATAGATGTAAGTCGACAGATGAAATAAATAAATAAATAAACTGACCTTTTAAGTGGAATTCCCAGTTAGAATTGTACAGATGTCATATAGATTTACTAAATTTCTAAAAGTTAAAGTAGCCATTCCGTAGTTTTAACTTTAGCAAAATGCTTAATAATAGTAACATTTTAAAATTAGATAAATCACTTTTTTCGCTTAGTAAATTGCTAAAAATGGATTTGACAGTGCCAATGTTTTATGAAAAGATAAAATTAGTTTGATGCCCATATTTGTCAAGATTTTTAAATCAAACATTAATTTTTTAACAACTTTTAGTTTTTAGGCTTTTGATTGACAGATTGAGATTCTTGTATTTTAAAAGTGGGCTCATATAAATTATAATATTGATAGCGTTTTTTAGTCATAAGCCGTAAAGAATTGAATACTTTGAAAACTCCATGTCCCCTTCTGATATCCATTATCGATGGGTGGCACTTGCATCTAGAAGACTCGCTTTTATGATCACACATTCGACGTTGCCAAAAAAAAACTGCCGATGCAGAAAAGGTTTTTCCTTGCTGATCTTGTTTTAATCTTTAAAGCCTTTAGTTCTCAAAAACTTAAGAACAATTCTGTTATTATAACATATGCCCTAATAACCAGCTTGAGTCTATTGGATGGAATTTAAAAGAGAGCGTAGGACACCATTCTCTAAAGTAAAAATTAGTATTTCTTGATCTATAAAATAAATTAGGTGGCGCAACAGTCCGTTGAGAACTAGGGCCTAGTGACTAACAACTCTCAACCATTCCTTTGTGCGAGTAATGTTTTCAGGGATGGAGGGGAACTACAGTTTTAAGCCGAATCCGAACGGCTAATTTGAGAAAGCACTTTTCATGACAAGAATTACTATTGGAGAATTTGTTAATTCCTCGCAAGAGGCAGTACCCGTGAAAAAATTTTAGATGGCACAGGCAATGATTGAACCCAAGACCTCTGGCATGACAGTCCAACGCACTAACAATCATGCCACGGGTACTACTGTATTATTGTATTTCTTGATCACCGAGGCAAATATATATCAATAATTGAGCCGTTTATTTTAAAAGTGGCATAAGTCACTTTTTCAAAAAAATCGAGTTAATGGCAACACTAAATACAATTGAACGGTATCTTTTCATTTTTAAAAAATTTGCACTCAATAAGTTGAGAACTATTGAGATTTCTTCGAGAGAAGTATTGGTAATTAACGGTATAACAAATATCTTAAATATCTCGACTTAAAAAAAAAAGTGACTTATGCCACTTTCAAAATAAACGGCTCAATTATACTGATAGTACTCCAATAAAAAAGCCAGTCGCATTCTTCCCATCAAAGAATTCAACCACAGTTTACATAATTTTAGGAACGCCCTTCAGTTAAATCTCGAGTTTTATTTCAGATATCTTTTTTACCATTGATATTATTTTTTTAACCGCACAAGACGAATGTGGAAAACCTTACACCACCCACTGCAATATCCAACAATTCAAAACCAATATGCATCGATATCTCATTTTTAACTTCCCATAGGAAGTTATTGTAATGTGTCCGATTTGTCAAATTGAAAATTTTGACATTTCTCCACGTTTCAAGGTCCGTAAAGTCGAAATAAAAGATTTTTAGAAAGATGTTTGTGCGTGCGTGTGAACGTACGTCCGTACGTTCGCGACGTTTTTTTCGTCGTCCATATCTCAAGAACCAGAAGAGATATCGACTTCAAATAAATTTTGTTATACAGATAATAAGGCAGAAAGATGCAGAAAGGGTTTTCAAGACAATTGCGTGGGTGGTTTTTTACCATAGCAGTTTAAAAAAAAGGTGAAAATTTTGGTTAACCCTAAATATCTCATGAACCAATGACGCTAAAGACTTGAATTAAAATTTATATTATATACTGTAACGTGATACCAAACAAATATATTTTTGGAAAAAAATCCAATTAACGTGTTTTTTTATAAATCAAAAAAACCGGAAAAAAAAATTTGTCACCTCGAAAATTTTACGACTAAAATATGATTTCATCTCCAAAACAATTTTGTGCAACGAAGAATAATGTTTTTGACATCTGATAAAATTTTGAGAAAAATCTAATTGACAGTTTTTTTTTTTTTTTAAATAAAAACCTAAAAAAAACATTACTCAATGTTGGTAAAAATTGAATTTCGACTCAAATATTTTTTCAAAAACTTGAGATTATGGCTTCAAACTTATTTTATCTTATAAGAAATATTGTTGTCAACATTCTGAAAAATGTTGAGAAAAATCTAATTGACAGTTTTTTTACAAAAAATAAAAACCAAAAAAAAAAATTAATAAAAGTTGGTAAAAATTGATTTTCTACTCAAATATCTTTTCAAAACTTTGAGATATTGACTTTAAACTACATTAATCTTTCAAAAAATATTGTTGTCAACATTCAGTAAAATTTTGAAAAAAATCGAATTGACCATTTTTATTACAAAAAATTGAAAACCGAAACAAAATTATCAAAAGTTGGTAAAAATTGATTTTCGACTTAAATATCTTTTCAAAAATTTGAGATAATGCCTTCTAACTAATTTTAACTTATAGAAATATTGTTTTCAACAATAGGAAAAATTTTGAGAAAAATCGAATTGACACTTTTTTTTACAAAAAATAAAAACCTAAACAAAATTTATAAAAGTTGGTAAAAATTGTTTTACGACGTAAATATCTTTTCAAAAATTTGAAACATTGGCTTCAAACAAATTTTATCTTTTAAGAAATATTGCTTTCAACATTCTATACAAATTTGAGAAAAATCTTATTGACACTTTTTTTATAAAAAATAAAAACCTGAAAAAAACATTACTCAAAGTCGGTAAAAATTGAATTTCGACTCAAATATCTTTTCAAAAATTTGAGATAATGGCTTCTAACTAATATTAACTTATAAGAAATATTGTTTTCAACATTCGATAAAATTTTGAGAATAATCGAATTGAGTTTTTTTTTTACAAAAAATAAAAACCTAAAAAAAAAACAATACAAAATTTGGTAAAAATTTACTTTCGACTCAAATAGCTTTTCAAAAATTACAAATATTGGCTTCAAACTTATTTTATTTCACAGAAAATATTGTTTTCGATATTCAGTAATTTTTTTTATAAAAATCCAACAGTCCGTTTCTTCATAAAAAATAAAATCTACAAAAAATAGTATACGCAAATTTGGTAAAAATTGATACATATAGACAAACTTTTAAGCAAGACAAATCGACAGACGGGATGGGAAGTTATCAGTGTGGGTCGCATCCCAGCCTTTTTTTAATCCTTATTTTTAATTAGTCTAATTCAGACGTATTCTATTTCATAATTATAAGGGTATCCTAACCCCTTTGAAAAGACCAGCGAAAACCTTTGCTTAGACGTTTTCCGACGGTGCAATAAATTTTACACCTCTTTTGATCAAGCTATAATTCACAACACTTTTATTGATTCAAAACTTGGTAGTAACTCCACATATTTGGGTGTCAATGGCACTGAAATAGGCGATAGAACTATAGCCGAAAATTTTACATCGCTCGAACACCGCAGTAATATTTGTTTGTCCTTTTTTTTCTACCGATATTTGTCTTTTGGAGTAAGCCAGTTGCGTCAAAAACCACTACCCCCCCTCCCCACTTAAACCAACACATTGATACTCGCACCCACACTTTCAGAGATACTCATCAGTTTACTAGTGATCTTAATTTCAGGCGTATTGTCACGTATAGAGATTCTTTTTTAAACGCACGTCAAGAATGTGGAAACTTTATCTCCACCTAAATCCTTCCTTATTTTCCTAATTCTTGCACTCTGTTTAAACTTTAAACATGTTGATGGTAGATATAACCCATTTAGCGTTTGCTAATTATTTAAAAAAAAAAAAAAACTTATTAAACATGAGAAAAGATGGAATCTTTGGTTTCAGGAAAAAAGTTATGTTGATAACAAAGTCTTTTAAGATCAACGAAACTTGTCGAAAAAACTGAGTATTTTAATGAGGTATAAATATAAGAGTCTAGTATAGATTACAAAACTAGAAAGAAATTCCTCACTGATAAAAAGTCCTTTTTTTAAAGCCTTAACAAATCTAAGCAATTCTAATTTAAATTTCAAAATAATCCTAACAAGTTTCTATTTTACACTTTGTTGCAATTCTTCTCGTAGAGATGATATTTGGATTTTATAAGGTAGATACTCGTTTAGACTCGTGGGAAAAACACCATCTTTTGCAATATTCTATATTGACAAGGCCATATACTCGTAGATACACTCCCTCAGAAGAAGAAAATACACACCCAGGCAACATTTCATTTTATGCAAACTATCATCATTCATATTTTATTTTGTTTTTTTATATATTTTGAATAAATATTCACTGAGAACTGCACATTGCACTTGAATCAAATCTAAAGCTTGGATCTTTCATAACGATGATGATGATGATGATGACGAGTATAACGACTGACAAAGTCTTCTATGTACGATATTGTAACTTGAGCTATGTTTGCATATTTTCCATTTTGCAAATAAACAACAATCATTCCAATTCCACAAAATGCTGAGTGGCAAATATTTACTATGAGAACCAATGTATCATATTCGCATTTTATGTAGGATGTTGCTTCTGTTGACGATGATGATGATGATGGCATAGATTTTGTGCAAAAACAACAACAACCAGAAAAACAACAACAAAATCACACAAAAACATTCGGTGTGTAAATTGTGATGTGGTTTTTCAAAACGTAATTCCACACAAATATGACATTTTATTGTTTTCAGCATGAATGACCTGGATGAAGTCATCACTTTCGACTTCCCTCTCTGTACATCTAAATGAAAAACAAAAAAAAAGGATTTCGACAGGAGGCGAGTCCTTACAGTCTCTGTCTCTCGTCATATCCTTCCTTCCTGCCTGTGTATCATAGCAACAGCATATAATACAAAACGGAAGTAGAACAATGAGTTTCGTTTGGGCTTTGGGGACTGAAGTGGAGCAAAGTAGAAATTAGTAAGAAAAAAAAAATGGAAGAAACGGAAATGGGGGTTTTCAGAGCAGTCTTGTTGTTTGGATTCAAGGATTCAAATTAGACAACAGAAGAAGTCTTGCTTTCATTGTATAGCCTTTAACTATTCTCAGCCTCGTTCAAAACTATAAATGTACTCGTATAATGTGAAAGATTGACACAGTTTCTGATATGCTCGAAATTGATAACAATATTGTCTTCTTCAAAAACACACACACCTGATGGTGGTTTTGAATGGCAATTTGGTATTTTACTTGTATACGAGTAATGAGAACTATCATACCACCAGAAGGTGCATTCTCCTTGTTGCACAGTTCCTATCCTACGAGTATCTAAGAAAAGGATCCTTTTGTTTTAAAACTATTGTATCTTTCATTGGCTGTATTGTTTCCTGCCATCACCAAGAAGATAAATTGCCTTGTGCGTTCGTTGAAGCAAAACATGGTGATCAATTTGTATTTTAGGTGAAATGATTGTTCTCCAGTACCTTTCCTTCCTGAACCTACTCTATAACGTCTATATACCTAATGTTTACCTGCGTATATCTATACTTGAATTAATGGTTCAAGGAGCTGTGTCCTTATCGATATCTTTTTCTGATGATGAGGCACAAGGAATAAAGATTGTGGCACCATCTGTTGTTCGAATTGGAATTGAGTTGTTTTTCTTATGTTGGGCTAATGATCCGTAACTTATGAGTTTGTGTCTTAGACTTCAACTTCAACTATACGAATTTTGCGGTATTATAAGGTCTTTGGAAGGTTTTCAGGTATATCGAATATTGTTAGGTAAGTGTGAAGAAGAGTAATGAAACCACGAAGCACGCGTGTGTAAGAAATGGATCACCTTGGTATCTTTTGTAAGACACTAAAATATATATGCTCCTATTCCTTTTCGGATCATTGAAGCGAGGCATGAAAGTAATTTTTGTATTCATGTGGCAATTTGCTTGAAATTTATATTTCAAAGTTGATCGATGTGGTATTCAGTTCCAGTTGGTTGTCTTTTTTATTTCTTATTTTTATTTATTATTATTTTTATGTTTTTGTTTTTTGAAAGGCTTCGTTCGTTTTTATGTGTCGCCAGAGAAATGTCATCAGGTGATAAGATACGAGTATGAACGAACAGTTGTTGCTCAATATGAAAAGAAAAATAATTATGTTTTGTAATAATGTTAAATCGATTAAGATAGTGGGAAAAGTGTTAACGGACATATCATAGCATGTGGAGGAATTTTGTGTGGTATCGATGGTTTTTAATTGTTTCGGAAATTTTCTTTACACAGGAAACGAAATTCCCTCGAATTCATGATATATTACTTTAAGAGGTGTTAATTAGTTTTTTCATTTTGATTAAAAATGTTACTAAACGAGATTATAGTTGATTTGGTACACCAAAAATAAAAGGCCTAGGTTGATTTAGGCGGAAGAAATAGCCCTGCACTTCTAAAAGTTTGCAAATGCTTGCAATAGATTGAAATGAGAAACAAAGAAAAATTGCCAAATGTTGTGGTAACCAAGTAACATTTGCTTTGGTAAGTCTTGTTAGGAAGCATTTTAAGCATTTACTACATTTAATTGGCGCCCGAAAATTGATTTATTTATTTATTTATTTATTTCGATATGGCTATACACATTAAAATATAATATCTTATAAACTAGTGATAACCTATTAAGTTTAACAATGAAAGCAATGCAATAAAAAGAAGAGAAAAGAAAGATAAAGTTGTAGGCAAAAATTATACAATATTTATAATAAAATTTAATGATTGTTTGGAAATAAAAGGAGAAAATGAGAGAAAGAAGAAAATGAGATAAAGAAGAGAGAGGAAGAAAGCAGGAAGAGGCGGAGAAGAAGAGGAAAAAAGAAGCTATAATGGTTTAGACAGGAGAGAGAAGAAATGCTTAAATGGATGCGAGGTGTGTTCAAAAAATACCCGGAATTTTTAAATTCCGCGGGTCTGGAGAGTCCGAAGGTCAACATCTTTTTTTATTGTGTTGGTATACATGCCCCTAAAGTATGATGCAATTTTCAGCTATATTCACTGTTTACTTTGTATGTGGTAGTTGCTAAGGTTCGACGTGTTTTTATTAGCTCGGCGATTTTTGCTGAAATTGCTGAGTTTTGACCAAAAAAACAATCACATGAACATCGCTCAAGAGTTGTTAAATGACGTCAATGACGACGATCCAAGTTTGCTTGAAAGGGTCATAAGGAGAGAGGAAGAAAGCAGGAAGAGGTGGAGAAGAAGAGGAAAAAAGAAGCTATAATGGTTTAGACAGGAGAGAGAAGAAAAGAAAAAAAATTAAGATACTGATAAAAATTGACGTAATTGGGATTTAAAATTTGTATTGTTGTTTATTCTCTTGATATGGCGAGGCAAAGAATTCCACTTACGTGTAGCATTAATAAAAAATTGGCGTTTAGATGTTAGGGAGGCATATCATGGTTGAATCAACTGGTCAGACCTAACTGAAGAAGCCCTTCTTATTCTCTCAAAAAGGTAGGATGGTTGGTGTGTAAGCAGGACATCGGAAAACAATGATAAGGTACGAAACTGAAAATAGTTCTCTAGTGGCATGTGAAGTAAACTATTTGAAAAATGAGATACTCTGTCGTATCTACGAAGGCCATAAATGTATCTGATGATGCTGTTGAAAATGACGTTAAGCTTTCTTTTGCATGCAAAGTTACAACTCGACAACAGCCCTAGGCCAAAATTGGAAGAATTAAACTTTTTGCAAGCATTACACGCGTCTTCATAGGTGTATAAGCCTGGGAGACCCCAAGCATGCGTAAAACTCCGTATGATTTTCCAACTATAGCGTTAATATGCTTATCCCATGTCAAACTACGAGTAAAAATGACTCCAAGATTCCGAGCAGAGTCCACATATTCAATAGTTGCATTGTTTAAAATAATTTGTGGGAAGTATGACAAATCCAGAACTCTTTTAGATATAACTAAACACTTAGATTTAGATGGCTTTAATGTCAGTCCATTAATCTGTGCCCAACCTGATAGTTTTTGAAGGTCCTCATTTAAGCGGTAAGCACCATCTTCAATAAGACCAAGATAGCAGCCGAGATACATCTGTACATCGTCAGCATACATATCTAGTGTGCAGTTATGAATTACGGAGGGAATGTCGTTTTCATATAAAGAAAAAAGTAATGGTCCCAGAATAGATCCCTGTGGAACTCCACTAGTGGTTGGAAGAAAGTCAGACAACCTGTTACCTACTTCAACTGCTTGAATTCTTCCAGATAAATAGGAAGACATAAGTTTTACTGCATCAGAGGAGAAGTTATAATGCTGGCGAAGTTTATTTGTAAGTTTGCTGTGAACCACAGTATCAAATGCCTTTGAAAAATCAAGGAGGACTAAAAAATTAACTTTATCGCCATCGAATGCTTGACATAGGTCCTCTATGACATCAAGCAGAGCCGTAACACAGCTATGCTTCTCTCGAAAGCCACTCTGTCTTGGAGTTAAAAGATTGTTCTCCTTAAAAAACTCATCTATTTGATTTTTCAGGATCCTTTCAAAAACTTTTGAAAGAAAAGCTAAAATGGAAATTGGCCTATATTCGCTACACTTAGCATTTTTGGGTATAGGTATAACTTTTGCCAATTTCCAGTCAGAAGGAAACTCTCCAGTAGTAAGGATAGTATTGAAGATATGAGTGATATACGGCAACACAACGGAAAGTATAATTTTTTAAGAATGAAGGGTGCATTTCATCAAGGCCTATGGCATTTGACTTTACTTAAAGTAGACTTTCAACAACTTCAATACTGCTAACACCTGTGAAGCCAAAGTTGGAGGAAGTATTTTGCGCTGATAAAATTTGAACTGGAAGCACAGAGTTAGATAGAGAAGTCGTCAGAGGAGTACAGACGAATTTTCTATTTAAAAAGTTACCGTCAACATTCTCGATATGACTATGTTTTGATTTACCAAGCCCAATGCTACGCAGATAACTCCACAGCTATCGGTTATTAAAGACGGCGGTATTAAGTTTACCCGAATAAATCCTAGTCTTGGCTGAACGAATTTCCATCACAACTCTATTGCGAATTGACTGATATATTTGTCTAAGTTCAGGTAAACTATACATTTTCCACGAGTTGTACGCTCGATCACGTTGCTGCATTAAGATGCGTATTTAATTGGTGAACCAGTTGGGATCTTTTGATTTATTTTGTAAAGTTTTTAAGGCAACGTGTCTATTAAAAAGTTGAGCAACATTATTATTTTGAAAATAAGCCAAGAACTGTGGAAAATTCGTGAGACAGAAGTAGAAAGAAAGCCAGAAGGCAAAATAGAAATTACACCAGCCTTTCCTGGAAAAAAAAAGTGTTTCTTCCAAGAAAAAATCTGCTTAATTTCTTCTGACACAATTATTGTTAGGAACTTTTTCAAATTTGTGTGAATTTCAAAAACTTCACAAAATTGCGAATTAAAAAAATACTTTTGTGAAATAGAGAAAACTAAGTACATTTCAGTATATCAGGGATTTGGGACTTGAAGAGCAGAAAAGTTACTAAAGTCTTTCCATTTTGATTTAAATTCTTCGATTTGTATGAAGAACAAAGCTCGGAGTATCAACTTCTGCGTTTTCACATTTCTTAAAGGACTGGTTTCATTGAGTTTAGAAGAAAGCCTTAAGACTCATGTGGTATCACAATGGGACATTTGGCTCAAGTGTGTCCTACTCCTTCACAGACAGCCACTTTAACCTAACCTAACCTAACCATCAAATTCCGCCTTTACGATTTTTTGTGTAAGCCTCTATAAAGCTTTTAAGAAATTAAATATTATCATATTGATCGACGATAAGATTCTATATTAGAAGCGTTTGTATTAAATATGTCTGTTTCCATTTTCATTCTGCGAGGGATCTTATATACATATATATTTTTATTTTATTTTTCGAAACTCGTATTGGTCACGTTTTTAAAGTGTTACATTCAAAAAACAAAATTACAAAATAATTTTTCGGGCTTACGAACGGTTTTATAAACCCCAAAGAAGGAGCTGTTGCTTAAATGGATACGAGGTGTGTTCAAAAAGTACCCGGAATTTTTAAATTCCGCGGGTCTGGAGAGTCCGAAGTTCAACATTTTTTTTATTGTGTTGGTATACATGCCCCTAAAGTATGATGCAATTTTCAGCTATATTCACTGTTTACTTTGTCTGTGGTAGTTGCTAAGGTTCGACGTGTTTTTATGAGTTCGGCGATTTTTGCTGAAATTGCTGAATTTTGACCAAAAAAACAATCGCATGAACATCGCTCAAGAGCTGTTAAATGACGTCAAGTTTGCTTGAAAGGGTCATAACTGGTTATGAAACATGGGTGTACGGTTATGATGTCGAAACCAAAGCACAATCGTCCACCTGGAAGCATCCAACGTCAAGAGCGAAAAAAGCACGTCAAGTTCGATCAAATGTGAAGGTTTTGCTTGCTGTTTTATTCGACTATAATGGCATAGTGCATCAAGAGTTCCTACCACAAGGTTGTACGGTTAATAAGGAGTATTACCTTGAAGTTATGCGACGTTTGCGTGAAGCAATCCGAAAAAAACGCTCAGATTTATGGAAAAACAATTCATGGCTTTTACACCACAATAACGCACCTGCTCACTCGTCATGCCCCAACCTCCAAATTCACCAGATATGGCTCCGTGTGACTTTTTCCTGTTTCCAAAATTGAAGAGACCCATGAAAAGACGGCGTTTTTCCTCGATTGAAGAAATAAAGGCCGAATCGCTGAGAATGCTCAAGGACACATCAAAAAGTGAATATCAAATCAAGAGTCCTTCCAAGATTGGAAAAAACGCTGGCATAAGTGTATTATATCTGAGGGGACTACTTTAAAGGGGACCACATTGATGTAAACGAATAAATACATATTTAAAAAAAAAAAAGGAAAATTCCGGGTACTTTTTGAACACACCTTGTATGCATCTCCATAACAGCTTATATCGATCTTGAGCACAAAAAAATACATTGTCCTGAAATCATACCCTGAGTTACTTTATACCTTCGAAAAAACCAATACATTTTTTAAAGACACAACCGATAAGCAAGTGTTTTTTTTTTCAAAAACATCGAACATTTTTTCTTAAATCGAGTTTAAATTCATTTAAAATGCTAATACCATTCATTTTTAGATTCACAGATAAATTAAGGATGTCAAGAAGTTTTTCACAGGGCGCCACAGTGTTCCCAGTTTTTAACAAAATTTCTAACCGACTCTACGTTTATTTTAATATCTCCTTTGAATGTGATCTAATTTGTCTGAAAAAAATGCATGTCTACTCTTAAATATGTACCAAATATTCCCAGAAAGTTTCATCAGAAAATGTTTTCT
The DNA here is from genome assembly GCA_920104205.1 of Eupeodes latifasciatus. Classification (NCBI taxonomy): domain Eukaryota; kingdom Metazoa; phylum Arthropoda; class Insecta; order Diptera; family Syrphidae; genus Eupeodes; species Eupeodes latifasciatus. Next base: position 153,621,540 of record OV049925.1, read on the forward strand.
AACTTTCCGTATAAAAATACATAAAAATCGGTTCATTCTTTACATGTTACACGGTGCACTTTTATAAAGAAATAGAGTTGGAAACAGAACGGAGCCCTGAGGAACCCCATTCTCTTTGTCGAATTAAAAACGAAGAGGTCTTCAAGTTTGTTGTCTTGATTTATGGAGCTTGCAATACAACATGAGTGTCTTTGAAAACAAGCGTTGAAACTTAAGATTTCGAAATGTTTTGTATTTTTTTACAAATGGCCAGAAAAATTTGTAGTTGGTGATTCAAGAATTTGGTTCATCGGATATTTTTTTTTTTTTTTTTTTTTTTATAATAAGCACACACTCAAGGGGATATTACTACCCTTATTATGCAGAGGCACAGTGTGAGCACTAGGAAGAGGAGAGAGGGTTTAAAAGGAGATGTCGGTGCACATTGGTGTGGTAAGGCATTACACATTCAAGTAGTACGGCTAAAGAACGAATCTCTGTGTTTGACAGTACGGCTGAAGTTGGGCTCGAGGGTATACTGATGAGCATTCCTAGAAGCGTGAGTGTTACGGTTGAACTGTTTAAGGGGAGGAATGCAACTAGCTATTTCACTATGCTATGCGTTACAATAACGATAAAAGAGGATGAGACAGGAAAATTTACGACGATGTTCAAGCGACGTAAATGATCCTATTATGGTATTATCACCAATCAATCTAAATGCTCTACGTTCAATACTATCCAAGAGGCTTAAGTAAGTTGCAGGAGCACCAGCCCAGATATGGGAGTTATACTCAAGTTTTGGACTTATATAAGTCTTGTAGATAACAGCCAGATCAGAAGGGGTGAAATATTTCTTGCATCGCCTAATGAAACCCAAACACCTTGCGGCATTTTTGGCGACATCGCGTATGTGATCGTTCCACAAGAGGTGGTTGGTTACTGAGAATATCGAGATGTTAAGTCTCATTAATGCAAGTGTCTTCCATGGATAATGGAAAGGGGGGTATATCTTGCTTTAACGATACAAGACAGCATTGGGTTTTCGAAACATCAAATTCCACGCGATTTTTCAATCCCCATTGTACAATGCTGTTTAGGTCGGAATTTAATGAGCTTATCAGATTTTTTCGAAGAAGAGGGATGTGAGTCTAAAAACGAATATGAAAAACTGAAAGTACTATCGTCAGCGAAACAATGTATTGGATTAGAAGTTGCAGACAGGAGATCATTAATAAAAATGAGAAAGAGTGTTGGAGATAGAACAGAGCCCTGGGGCACACCAGCATTTATTTTGTAGTTTTCAGACTTCAATCCATCCAATACTACTTGTATTGAACGATCCGAAAGGTAATTACTAATCCAATGAAGCAGGGATTCGTGAAAACCGAAAGCACGCATTTTCGATAAAAGGGCCTGATGCCAAACTCTATCAAATGCTTTTGAAATATCAAGTGCATAATAATCTTACTTTCTCCAAAACGATGTAAAGATTTGCTCCACTGTTTGGTGAGATGACCCATGAGATCACCAGTGAACCTATTGCTGCGAAAGCCGTACTGCCGGTCATTTAAAAGCTTTCGATCTTTGAGATATTTCTTAAGCTGATAATTTATCAGCGTTTCCATGACCTTGGAAAGAAGGGACGTAAGTGCAATCGGTCGATAATTAGAGGGTGAAGAAGATTCGCCTTTTTTGGGAATAGGCTGGACAAATGCAGTTTTCCATCCGCTCGGAACGAGACCTGAGGAGTAGGACAGATGAAAAAGCTTACGCAGTGGTTTTGTTAGCTTTGAAGAACACCTCTTCAGAACAATAGTGGGTATACCATCCGGACCAGCGGATTTATGTGTGTTTAGATCTCTAAGGATATGAACGATACGTGTGGCCTCAGTTTGTATGAACTTATTAAAAGGTAAAGTTTCCCCTTCAGGAACCTAATCGATACCTTTATAGGATGACCTAGGATGATTATACACAGTATTTCGAGTTGATCAAAAATTTAAATAAAAACTTAGGTAAAACTCTCTAAGAGTTCACCCGAGAAATAAATATTCAATCTAACAAACTTATTCAAATTTGTTGCACTTTTGTGGCCTTTTTTATGCAACTTAACTTCAAAGCCAATTTAGAGCCTCATGTCAAATGTGGTTTCTATTTTTTTTCATAAACGTGTCGCTTTTCGAACCCAAATACGAGTACGTTTGAAATATTCCTAGAAAATATACAACTTTGCAAAAGAAACTTTTTTGTTTTCTCAAACTCAACTAAACACTACTTATTGATTTCTCCACACAATATTAAGGCTCGAAAAAACTACGGAAAACTTTCATCTTGCAAAAACATAGGTTTTTCTTTGGAGTGCCTTTCCTTTATATTCGATAAGAAGAAAATAGAAAATGGAAAATCCAAAGTTCCTCAGGAAAGAAAGAAAAACTTTTCATCCATCTTAGATTGTTTACCTAAATAAATCAATTTTCAATTTTCTAACACTCCAGAAACCAATTTATGATGGGGTTTTAAAAACGAAAGACTTCGAATCAATTTTTAAACATTTACAAAACCCTTTGTAATAGTTTAAATAAAGAAAAAGATGAATGTTAAATATAAAACTGCATCCCAAAGGTAAATGTATAGAAGACATCTGCCATCAAGATGACGACAGAAATTACAAAAAGAAACCAAAGTCGAAAATGAACCCTTTAATATTCTCCCGTCGTCGCTCGTCGGCACGGTGGTGTATTCAAAGCCAGCGTTACCGTAACCATAATACGAACGAGCTATGATCCGAAATTAATTGAAACTCATACCAGATAGTGAAGAAGTGACAATGATATTGGGTGTTAATACATGCGATTTGAATCCTTTCAACATTTCAACTCTTTATGTTGACGAAATGTCCCTTAAATAAAACAACAACAAAAAAGAAGATTGATGATGATAGGTGAGAGCTATCCCGTCCCGACTTTTGATGCATGTTCGGTTGGCATTTGTGGAGTCATAAGCTAGAGGTGCGAATAAGCAACAAACTTCACTAATTGTGGAATGGAAAAGGCTTAAATGGGAAAATTTTCCATTTATAACGCCATCATCGCCAGAAGCAACGGCAGCAACAGTGGCAACAACAACAGGAGCACCCGGTGGCAATAGCAAGAAATCGATTAACAGAAAGGCATAGATACTCTAGTCTATAGTTCGCCTGTTGTTAGGTTGTTCTTGTTGTTGGATGAGATACTTCTATAAGGCTGCTCTATTTGTGGGTAGGTCTGGTTTCAACTTTTTCTAGTACACACAGAAATGTCCTGCTGACTCTGGGGGGGGGGGTGGTTTTTTAATTTGTTTTCATTTCTGTTTTATTTTTTTCTATTTCAAAAATAAAACAAGAAATGTCTGGGTTGTTTTGTTGTGAAATTGAAGCCGTTTTGTTGTCTGTCTGAGCTCTGAGAGTACAGAAAAAGGATTTGAAATGCAAAATACAAAATGCAAAAGGCAGAAGACAAGTCATTGAACTTGAATAGTTTTTCAATATGTATCTACAAAAAAAGGCTTCTATCCCTTCATTTCTATATGAAATGTGGTATAAATTCTACATACATAGGTTTTTGGTGTACTTTGGGTAAGTGAAATAAATGTAGAAACTTTTGTTATTTGCTAACCAGATTCATTTTGAACCTTAAAATCAATTAATCAAAAGTAAAATCCTATACCTCGAAGCATTGACTTATTTTTTAAGTCAATATACGAGTAATGTAGATAAATATAGGAACATGCTGTTTATATGCAGAAGGATTTCCAATGATTTCACTTATTTACAACATTTTGAATGTAAAAGGTCATTAATAAGAACATCATGAACCATATGTTAATTTAAATTGATTTAATACCGCACAAGAGTTTATTAAGTCCACCTACACACTTGGCATACTCGTATATGGGGCTGTTTTGAATATAGACGATGCTTTGCTCAGCTCAGCTCATGCAATTAAGTTGACAAACATTCTACAACTCTGAATGTGTACAGCAATTAACATTCAAATATAAATGTATACACGTTTTTATGGACATTGGGGCTTATAAGAGAACGATGAGGAGGATTTTTTTGTTTGCTTTTAATTATGCTAATTTCTTGGGTGCAGTTTTCGCCAAATGATGCTAAGGACATTTGTTATTGTCAATGTACAGTATTTGTCAACAAACTTATAAATATTTGCAGAATATTTAATAAAATGTATATTCTTTCAAAATATCTTCCTACCAATTGTTTTGTTGGACCAAGTTTGTGGTTTTTTAATTGAGTCGACTTTTTCTTCCTAAAAGTACAGACGATTGTCAGATTTCACAGTGTTGACAGATCTGTCAGTAACAAAACTGTCATAAATGACTTACAACATTAAAATTTGATTGTGACAATGTTCCTAGAATTGTCATTGTAAACCACTGACAGATGACGTTTGAAATTATAAGATGTTGTTATATAAATCATGTGACAGTAAATAAAAATGTCAAATTCTCTGTGTGGATATAAAATTGAATAAACTCACCATCTGAAAATGGAATTTGTAAGTCTTTGGGATAAAATATAGCATCGGTGTGAAATTTTGTATTTAAAGGCTTTTGTCTTTTGATTAAATTAGTAGCAATTATCCCGCAATGACTTATTGAAAAAAAAAACTCTCCAACTCTCCGTCTGTATTCAGCTTTAAGATTGAGTAAGTTGTTTCTACTATGGTTAAATTTTGACTCTAGCGTGGTGAATAAAATTAATTCACATTGAAAGTGATGTGTCAAGCTGATAGTTGTTAAAATTTGACATTTCTTGAAATAAAGAGATGATATTTATTTGATTAGTTTATATTTCTAAGATTTCTGAGTTCGTTCAGTCAGAACTTGGAATCATAAATGTTCTTCATATATCTGAAAATACAGATATCTTTGAGATCACAGAAATATAAAGTGCCAATTTGTATTGAAAGGTATTTATTTATGTATTGCCATCTTATCGGAAACAATTGTAAAAACACTGACTGATAGAAACCTATTGTATCTATATCTGTCAAAAGTCTGTACTTTACCTTTAGGCCGTGTGTTGTCAACGGGTTAAACAGCCCTATTATGGCTATCAACTATGAATTATTTGATAACTTCTATCAATTTATTGATAATTTGGTATTATGAGCATCAAATGATAATTTTTCACCCATTGTGAATACTAATCGTAATCAATATACGATTGTGAATAGGTTTTGTTTGATGTTTGACGTTTGTCATTTGTGTTTAGTTCTTCTGTTTTGGTCTATAAATAATTTCGGCGGAATAATGTAAGTTGTTTTCATTAAATAAATGTATCTTTTTTCTTAATAATAATAGCATCTCGTAATACTGTCTATTTTAGCTTGCACGATAAACCTTCGTTCCTCAGTACAATTGCCTTCAAACAACAATTCTAGTAAAGGCATTTCGTTCTTCAATTTGTATATTCAATAAAAACTACAAAAAAAACTTTTATAAATCGTATTTAAATTACAATTCTTTACCATTTACGAATATTTGATAAATTTCTCAACGAAGATTTTGTTGCTGATAGAATATTTGATAGGTATCAATATGTTTGATAGCCGTAATACCGAGTTTATCAATAAAGCTATTCACAATAGATCTCTTAATTCACTATTTATCAAAAATATTGATAATTGATCACCATAATACCGATTCATTAATTTTGTTGATAATTATCAACTATTATCAAATATCGTGTTGATATTTGATAACCATAATAGGGCTGAAAGTGTCTATATCATTGCTAAATTTTGACACTAGCGTGGTAAATAAAATGAGTTAAGGTCGTTTGGTTAAATTTTCTACCACAACTAAATTTTGACATTTGGTTAAAAATGGGACCAAATTCAGCTATTGGCTGCGTCAATTTATTTGAAACATTTTTTTAGTTCCGTCAAGATAAATTTTAAATTACCGTGAAAAATTTTATTTTCCAAGTTCAAGTTAAAAATTAGATTTTAACCAATCTATCAGCATTTCAGTAACAGACCCATAAACATTGCTTCATTGCAATGAATAGATATGCTTTTACATTTTTATTTAGTTTTATGGTTTCCCAGAAGCCCTTTTGTTTCTTTCGATCACCAAAAAAAATTTTACGCTTTCGGATAGTAATTTTAAATGTTATCTTCTCGACATCTTGAAAAACGTCAACATTTAGCCACATGTATCAAAACTCAGTCTGATTCACAGCAAGGTGAATTTTAACCCATTTTATTCACCACGCTAGTGTCAAAATACAACAAAACGGATAAATTGCAGCAACAATAAAAGTTGGCATTTCTTAAAATTGGGAGAAAATGATAATTGTTTTTTTTTTATTCTGACAGAATAGTTAAATTGGAGTCCACCTCAAAATAAACGTCAACAACTTATCGTGGTAGAAAATTTAATCAACTTTTTAAAGCAATTGACACACGGTATTATTTTAATTTCCATAAATAAGGTATACATATTTTATTACAATTCAAAAACCTTCGGGATTGTGAACGTCTTTTCCTTTTAATAATTGACAATTAAAGACATGAGTTTTAATACCTTTTATCTAGTAAGTTTAAATTAAATTTTTAAATGGAAATAAAACTTATAAGAGAAACACTTTTAATCCTTTAATATCCACGGGTCTTTATGTCATTTAGAGGTTTTGAAAAATTAAACCCAGGTAAGCATTTAAACTAAGCCAAATCAATTTCAATTCAAAATTAAATTACACGCATGGGTTAGTTCTCATTAAAATATTAAGGTACATAAAAGTAATCCTTAACTTATGTGCACATATATAATATCTATTAAAAATACATTCTTTTATAGTTCATTAAGATTTTAAGAACCAGCTTAAATAGCACTTAAAATAATCTTAAAACTACTTTACAAAAGACTCTACACACACAAAATGTGCAATAACAATACCAACTCTCCAACATGAGCAAAGTTTAATTTTCTGTCACATTTTTATAAATATATAGCCTGTTCAGGCATTTACACAGCACTTTAGGACCTCATTTGAGGCTTCCCTTTTAAAAACTCATATAAAATAAGGTTTTTACTCCTTACTTGATGGAAAATTGGTTTCATTATTCAGGATAGGTTTTCATATACCTACTCTCGTAGGCATATTCTGAAACTATTCCCCTAAATAACTATGCCTATAATTCTATAGGCCTTTATACAAAACGTAAGTGCTATCAAATTTCTATAAACTTTATTCGCCGTGTCCCTTTTGCCAGTTTAAATTATAATCGTTGTTTTTTCTTCTTTAATTTTATGTGATAAGATGTGCGTTAAAATGGCTTAGGTGTCAGAATACATTGCTGTGTTTTGAGGTAGGTTATCTTGAACTTGTGTACAATGTTGTAGGTAGGTAAGCGTAAGGTATACCTACACTCCACTCAGCCTACAGTCATATGATGCCTATATGAAGTATATAAAATATTAATGGATGCGCTTAAAAGTTTTCCTTTAGCGTAATCGTTTTAATAAAGTTCAAATTTTTATGTTTCATAAATTAGATACTTAATTAAATTAGGCGTGTTAAAAGGTTCATGATGCGGGCATCGAAACAGAAAAAAAATCACACACAATACAAGGTTGTTTTTGAAGTAATAAAATAAATCACTGGAATAGAACGAACGAAAAGATTCGCAATATTATTTTGCAAGAATTGTTTTAGGAAAGGTAAAAACAATAACAAAAATAAAAATAAAAATTAACAAACTTGTTTCAACTTTTAAAATTTTAACAAAGAAGTCGATATTTTTCTTTGTTGGGTGGTTGTGGTTTACGTTCCACGATATTAATTTTATTCTATTTTTAAAATATGGTTGAACTTTGTCTTGAGCACGTGGAATCTCTTGTCGTCTTCATATTACTATGATGTGAAGGATGAGTATGATACAAATTTTGGAAATTGTGTAAAGCTTTATACTTAGAGAACGTACTTTTCTTTCATGGATAAAAAGTATAACATGAAACTTAATTTTATAGGGAATTAAGTTTCTAAGGATCTCTCATTTCAATAGAGTACACTTCTAGCTTAAAAGGAATAGTAAAAGTATAATTGGCGTTCCCAAATTTCATTGATCTAGAACAGCCATACTCAACCTGCGGCCCGCGAGCTTATAAAAGTTGGCCCGCAGCGTTGTTTAATAAATTTTTAAAATATCGAGTGACTGCAGAAAAACGAGAGAAAAATATATCCCTTTGAGTTTTCAAAATGGAAGCAACACAAGAACGTACATCAGCGGAAAAGTGGACATCGTTTGCTTTCAAAAAATATTCTAGATGTCACTCCTTTCAACGCCAGGAAAATTTTGCACAACTAAATGCAAAATAGATATCGCTGAGTATTCCTCACTTTTCTTGCCATTGCCAAATTGAATTGGAATCATTTTATTCAAATTTTGAATGGAAAATTCGTAAACACAGCAGTCCAGGCATAATAAGTCAAGGAAACTATTTTGCCGACATACCTCGTTTTGATGATTAGGTACTTACATTTTGAATTTCAATTAGTGCGGTTGTAGTGAATTTTTGTAAATAAAGAATAATGGCAGGAATTTCTTCGAAACTAAAACGAAATATATCTGATGAAAATAGATCATTTCAAGACGAATGGGAAACAGAATATTTTGTTGTGCCAAGCAAAAACAACGCGGCTACCTGTTTAATATGCCGTGAAAAAGTTATTTTAAAAAAGTATAATATTGGTCGTCATTTTAACACAAAACACAAATCTTTTAACGAAACTTATCCTCCTGGAACACAATTAAGAAGTAAGAAATTGACTTTTTTAAAGAGGTCATAACAACAGCAACAAAATGTGATGTCCGTGGCTTTATCTCAAGACTCTGTGGTAACTAAGGCATTTACAAAATTTTCTATACTCTTGGTAAGCACATGAAACCGTTCATCGATGCAGAAATTGTAAAAGAATGTTTCGTAAGTGCTGCCGATATACTGTTTGATAAATTTAGCAACAAAAAACAAATATTTGCTGAAATAAAAAAACTACAGCTGTCTGATTCAACATGTGTGAGACGTTTTGAAGGCATTTCCAAATATATTCGTGACAATTTAATAGAAAACTTAAGGAACTGCATGTTTTTTAGTTTGGCTTTTGATTCCAGCACTGATATTTCAGCAACATCTCAATGCTCGGTTTTTCTTAGATATTGCACAGAACAGAAATAATCATCTTGTCACCACGCCACGAAATAATCATCTTGTTACAACAAAATAAAAAAGTTTACCCAGAATTGCAAGATGATCAATGGTGGTGTTTTTTAGCATTTTTATGCGATGTCACAGGAAAACTAAATAGCCTCAATCGAAATTTACAAGAACAAAATAACATTATTTCACAGATGGCAAGTCAAATATTTGTTTTTGAAGAAAAGCTTAATATTTTTCATGAAGAAATAAGAAGTAAACAGCTACAAAATTTTCCAACAATGGTAATAGCTACAAAGCACCTCATCGACATCTCTGAAGAAAACTGCTCAACAATATTGAATTACTTAACAGCACTGTCAAAAGAATTTGAAAAAAGGTTTCATGATATCAGAAAAATAAAAAAATGCTTAACGCTTGTAGAAAACTCATGGCATCTGGAAACAACGACTATCTCACGGGTGGCCTCTGTTTTAAATCAAGATCAGGCAAAGTTTTTTTGACGAGTTCATCGATTTTAAAAACGATTTAAATCTTGAAGCTCTGTTTAAGGAAAAAAGGGGAATACTTAGAATTTTGGAGCATCGTCCCCGAAAAATATGCAATCGTGAAAAGAAGTTCACAGATTCTGCTGACACTATTTGGATCTGCGAATCTAAGTTTTCGAGAATGAAATATGCAAAAAATATATACCGAAACAAACTTACGGACTCCCACCTAGATGATGTCATTAGGTTGGCATGCAGCAATAAGCCAGATCTAAATAAAGTTTTGAAAATGTATTCTCATTTTCAAAAATCACATTAAAATATTTTAAATAAATACATAATGAATGCATGTATGCACATTAAAATGAGTATTATTATTTACGATACAAAAAATTTCTTGTGGCCCGGGGTACCGTTACAAAATTATCAATGTGGCCCATTAAAAAAAAAGGTTGAGTATGGCTGATCTAGAAGAACATTCGGTGTCAAACTTTTCTAACTAATGACTAAAATCCCCAAACAAAATAATATTGTTGAAGATTTCCGAGGAAAATTTTGCTCTATTATTTCTATATACTCGTAATCAAATTCCAGTTCGGAAGTGAAGGATACTTAACGAAGAATAACTATCCCCCATTAAAGGATTATGTCAAAATAAAACTTGTATGAAATCTTTAGTCAAAGTTCTACAAAATGAGAATGAAGGCCCAGTTAAAAAAATTGCAGCCCATTTTAATTATTTGAATTCTAAATAAAAAGTGTAAACATCTCAAACTTTAATAGACATCTTATGGAACTTACTCAAAACTAACGCTCCTGCTATTGAAATTATTCAAAACTAATTGTAGGGCAAAATTTATTTAAAAGGGTTTAGCCTTTCAGACATTTGACTTAAATTTTAATAACTATTATTTTTTTATTTCTATTTTTATAACTCAAAGCCTTTTTAATAGATGTTTTTTTGTTGAGCTTATTTTGAAGACACTTAATAGTATAAGTGTTACAGACCAATATTTCCTTTGATTTTCCGTAAACTAAAAACATTTCCAAAAATAAGATCACAGTATGCAACAATATGTCTCAAAACAAAATATTTGTCTGTCAAATAAGCTGTTAATCTTTAAGGCTTTGGAGAATTAATGACATTGGTTGAAAATTTGTTGTTCCTCGTTTTGATGGCCTTAATTTAAAGTTACTCTTTTTTCTATCAGATGTTTGAGATATTACTTTTTACAATTCGAAAAGAAAAAGGCTTTTTGAGGCTCTTTAGATTCATGAAGTTGTTTTTTTTTTTATCAATAAAACTCGTGATGGTTTTCCAAATCTATAATTTCTATCTTTAATCTTCAGTTGAAATATTTGTAGTATTCTATAAAATTTTCGAAAAACCTTAATAAGTTATAAGATTTCACCTATATCTTACATAAATCTTAAACAAAGGCTAAATCATTCATGTTAAAACTTATTTTAGGTAACACAAAAAGCCAAACCGAAATCAAAATTGTCGAAGTTCGAAAGCGAAAGCAGCAGCAAAACGTATTTTTCATGACAAAAAAAAACATTAAACTTAAACAAAATTTGTATACAATTCTCTGTAGTAAATTTGTCGAAAATCAATCGTAAAAAATTGGTTCCTACCTTTCTTCCAACAAAAAGTTATCTAATAAATTCAAATTAGGAAATTGTCCGAATACTAGTTTCCTATAGTTTTGAAAAATTTGGAAGAAAGTTAAAATTCCTTAAAAACTGTATTTTTGCAAAGTTCTACTTTTAAAATTCTCTATATAAAATTTTTAATAATGTTTTAAAAATACTTTTCCAAACTACTGTATTAAAAAATTACATACATATGTGTAAAATACTGTATTCTCAACATTTCTGTTTGTCAAAATTCCGGTTAGTCAAAATTTTGCACTTTACTTTGGGTTGGGGTCGAAATACTGTATGGATCAAAATACTGTATCTCAAAATGCTGTATTTCAAAATACTGTATGTACAAAATACTGCATGATCAAAATGCTGTATCTCAAAATTCTGTATTTCAAAATTCTGTATATCAAAATTCTGTATTTCGAAATGCTGTAAATAGGGCTAAAAAATAAAAATCGTTTTGACGCGCACTTTTTTACATTATCAAAACGATTTTAATTTCTTAGCCTTATTTACAGCATTTTGAAATAAAGAATTTTGAAAACAAAATACTTTTTTTAAGAAAACATTATTATAATTTTTTATTAGCATAATGTTCTTATATACTCCCTTCAACAATAACATATGATAATTTATAAGTCTCTGAAATAATAAAAACAAAAATAATATAAATGGTATTTTTATTTTCTCTTTCTCATTTTCTTCTTCTTAATTATTTGTATCTCTCTCACATTTGTACATGAATTTTTTCTTTCATTATTAACAATTGCACAAACAATTGCACCAAATTAATTGATTCGTCAAAACTTCCAGTATTATACAGTATTATGAGATACAGTATTTTGACAATACAGCATTTTGAGACACAGTTTTTTAAATGTACAGTATTTTTAAATACATAATATTAACCATACAGTATTATGATCATACAGTATCGTACAGTATCATACAGAATTTTGACCATACAGTGTTTTAAAATAAAGCATTTCGACCTGCTCTCCCTTACTTCACTTCACAAAGAAAAAGAAAAATACTTTATTTACAGCTTATTTACAAAAGTTTGAAGTACTTTATTTTAACCAACCAAAATTTTAACTTACAGTATTTGTATGATACAGATTTTTGGATACAGTATTATGTTTATGGTCCATACAGTAATCCCAACCCAAAAGAACGCTTACAGTTTTATATTATAGTTAATAACACGCTTGGTTGGGATTGAAATACTAGGCGTTTTTTATTGGTAAATTTTTACGCAGCGCAGCAAAATCTTACACACTAAACAACAACAAAGAAATAGTGCGGATAAATAAGCCAGTAAAAATAGTGCATATAAATAGTTCAGATAAAGTTTTGGAATGCTTGGAATAGAATGACACTTCATCCAGTTCCAGAAATATTTTGTACTTAAAGGTTGGCAGGATTGTGTTATTTGGGGATGCGTTCGTATTTTTCTTGTGCTCTGTTTTCACTAGAATAAAAATAAATTGGTTTGAAATATTAATGTACGATTAGACTGTCAACGTAAATATTCAATGCGTTAACTACTTGACATCAACCAAAAATCATCAATAATCACAGTGCTATCTCTAAATTTATTGACGTGTGATGTGTGTTAGGACTCGCCCAAAACCAAAGCGAAACATTTGATGCGAAAACAAAACTTTCGTCATTGGTCGGGTTTAAAGGCTCTACCAAACCAACGCGAAAGTGGCACATTCGCCGACGCGGCATTGTTTATTTGTCATTTTTGTTATCATTGTGAATGATTCGCCCTGATTCGCTTCGCGTCAGTTATCGAAGTGTAAGTTTATTTTGAGAAGAGAAAGTTTAATTGTGGCGCTGAATGTTTCGCGTTGATTTGTCCCCTTTCACCCAGGAAAACTGAGTTGCCAGCAACTGGGAGCTTGTAGGCAAGACGGGCTTACGGGGAAGGACAAAATCTCCCCTCACTCCCTTCTTTTGGCTTTTAGTGTCTGTCTACATTGGATTTTTAATGCTGGGTTTTATTATGTTCGTTGTGTCCATACGATGAAGAGAAAATCAATCTGCACATCCCTATCTCACACCCTTGAAATCTATCTATCTTTCACTCATACAATACAAAATCTTTCATGTTGAATCCAAGAATATTGTTTGCATTTGGGCTGTAATCTACCCATCTCTCTCTTTTTCACTCACATATAATCTACCTGTCTCACTGCTTGCACCTAACTTTAAAAATTTAATGTGGACAGGCACTCTTATGTCATTTCAATCTTTCAATTCATACTCAACTCTATTCTGACTGGACCTGCATGTACACATTAACTCTTAACTCTTATTTAACTTTACATAAAAACAACAATACTTTTTCAACACATCCTTTGAGTACGTATTTTCAAAACTGATTGACATCTGACTTTGACATATGTAAGTATGATTGCACAGATACCAACTTGGAGATTAAAAATAAGAGTGCATATAATAGTGAACATATGTTTTATTCACACTTTCCATTACTGCACTTACTTTAAATTACTGCACTAGCTAATAATTTACCAATAAAATACGGCTACTGTGTATGTCATAATACTGTACTTAATAACACTGTACGCTCAAAGTAATGTAGATCAAAATGATCAAAATTCTATATTTAAAAACCCTAGATATTCCAAGTTCTCAAAATGCTGTAAATGAGCTGAAAAAGGTTTTTTTCTTTTTAACCTATTTATAGTATTTTAAATTACAGACATTTGAAAATGGAACATTTTTGAAAGTAAAATACCATACAAATTTTGTACAATAAAAGCAATTCTTCGAATAAACATTCTACGCCTGCATTTCTTTAAACCCTCAAAAGATGTTAGCTTTTGTTATGAACACTTCGATATTTTGTCTTTTTGATAACCTTTTTCATGGTGTTCTTGTAAACATTCGCTTTGCTTTTCAAAAATTATACTTAAAGTGCTGGCTCTTTTTCTCTAGACAGTTAAAATCTAGATACAGTATTTAGAACTACGAAATATTTATATCCAATTGGAACGAGAATTCGATATTCTTAACAAATTTTTATTTCAAAATTATATTTTATCAATTGAATCTAACCTAAAAAAAAAATAGTAAGTCATTCTGGTCCTACATCAAGAGTAAAAAAAAATCGATTGGTATTCCCAGGTGTATGAATTACCTTGGGTCAACATTTTCAAATGTATCAAGTATTTGTGATTCCTTCGCACACTATTTTGAATCTAGTTACGCTAATTCGAATGTAAGTTCAGCATGGAGGGCCGAATATTTGTCTTTTGAATCTAAGACAGATATTGGTTGCTTAGAATTAAATATTTCCGAAATTGAAGATGGTCTCTTGAGTTTAAATGATGACAATAAACCAGGTCCAGACGAAATTCCACCTATTGTTCTTAAAAAATGTGCTGGTTCTCTAGCTGAACCGCTTTTCTTAATTTTTAATAGCTCTTTAAAGAACGGCGAATTTTTTCCATCATGGAAGAAATCATTTTTAAACCCTATTCACAAATCAGGGTCTAAACAGCAAATTTCCAACTACCGTCCGATTTGTAAATTGTCATGTATTCCAAAACTTTTCGAGAAATTGATATATGAAAAACTAACATTTTTAGTTAAGGAACACATTTCACCGTTACAACAGGGTTTCGAAGCAGGAAGATCAACAACGACTAATCTTTCTATTTTCTCCAATTTCATTTTAAATAATCTCGAAGAAGGACATCAAATTGATGTAATTTATACCGATTTTTCAAAGGCATTTGATAAAGTAAGTCACTCTATTTTAATTAAGAAATTAAAAAACTGGATTTCATTCTATGTTTTTGAAATGGTTGGAATCTTATCTTAAGGGTCGAGTTCAATTTGTTTGCATTGACGAAGTTCTCCCAAAACCAATTTTGATTTCATCTGGTGTGCCCCAAGGTAGCCATCTTGGACCACTTCTTTTCCTAATTTTTATAAATGACTTACCTAGTATTTTCCTTAATTCTAGTCAACTTCTTTTCGCCGATGACTTAAAGTTTTTTCGTTGCATAAAATCTATTAATGACTGTCATCTCTTACAAGACGATATTTCGAAACTATCCCAATGGTGTACGAAAAACCAACTTTATTTAAATGTCGCTAAATGTCAATGTTTTTCTTTTTGCCGCAACTTTTCTGAAATCATCTTTGAATACAAAATTGAGAATCAAGTTCTAGAAAGAGTAAGGGAGAAGAAAGATCTTGGTGTTGTTTTTGACCCTAAACTTAACTTTGTTAAGCACATTGAATTTAGTGTAACCAAACAAATTCCATGCTCGGCTTTATCAAACGCAATAGCATAGACTTTAAAGACCCTTTTACTCTAAAATCGCTTTTTACCTCATATGTAAGACCAATCTTGGAATACTGTTGTGTAATCTGGAACCCTTTTTATAAAATTCAATCTAAAAGAATTGAAATGGTCCAAAAAAAATTTACAAGATTCACTATTCAAAAATTTGGGTGGAACATCGAAACTCCATCATACAAAACTAGATGCCAACTTTTAGCTATTCAATCACTTGAAAATAGACGTAAAATGTTTTCTGTGATGTTTATAAGTGATATTTTATCATATCATATCAAATGCCCTTTTTTGTTGTCTTTAATAAATTTGTATGCTCCATCGCGACAACTTCGAATACGTTGTTTGTTTCGTAAAGATGTACACAGAGTTAATTACGCGAAAAATGAACCTATAACCCGCTGTGTCAAAGAAACAAACTTAATTTTAAATTGTATTGATTTTGATTTTCAATTAAGTAGATCTTCTTTGAAAAATAAACTATTATTGTATTTTCATTTTAATTGATTTTATATTTTGATTATGTATGAACAAATTAATTATATATTTTTATTTATATTTTATTTTTATATACTTTTCATATTAATTATAATTTAAGTATTTATATTAAACTTAAGTTTATTTAATAAGTTATACACATGTAAATATTTATCTAGTAGTCTAATTGTAGATTTTTAAATCTCATATTGATGAATAAATAAATAAATATAAATATATAGTGGTATACGAAATTTTCAAACACAGTGTTATTTATACATCGTTTTGATTTACAGTGTTTTGAAATACAGAATTTATGTATGACAATTCAGTTTCATTAAGGATTTGAGACTATACAGAGTTCTGAAAAGCAGTATTTTGACCTGCTCTCGTACAAGCTAATTTCGGACTTCAGTGAACAAAATGAAAGCAAATTCCGGTTCGCTATAAATGATTGTGATGTTTTTATGTATTTTCATAATTTAATTGTACAACATGAGAACCCTATACAAATTTCACAGATCAAGTATTATCAATGCAAATTTGTTAAGCAGATGTTAAAATTGTTTATCTGTTTGATGTTTGTTATGTATTCAAATGAACGTGTGCCTTTTTGACGTCCTTGATTTATTTTTTAAAATATTAATTATAAAACTGAACGGACTGTCTCATCCGTCATAACAAGTTAAACTGTAGCCTTTTTCATATCTCACCTGCTTTGCATTTTTCCTATTGCAGGTTTGATGGTAGGTTTGTTTTAGATGCAGAAACAAAAGTATTAATCTCGCAATGATACAATAATAAATCATTTTTCAAATGATGAATTGCTTATGTCATCTGAATGTGTGTTGTTGTCCATCGGATTTGCCCAATGTCCAATGTCCATCCCTTGACTTGACGTGTGCTATTTCCATAAACATATTATATACTCGTACCTAGGTATATATATGTATATATTTTTTTGGAATGACGATATTTAAATTCAGACGCACATTTGTTGGTCATTTATCTTGATGGCATTTAACAAAATAATCCACCCAAACGGTCAGTTCCATTCACATTTTTAAATCGTAAATCCCTCAAAATGATTGAAGGGTTAAAAGAACTAAAAACACAAAAACAACTGCTAATGCTTTATAACACCTTCCTCCAACAGACATCAAAATCACAATCACACAAAACATATTCTCTCGCTACGAATTAAAATATGGTAATCTATTGAAACAACATGGATATTTATCAATTGAAAGTCGTCATTTGAATGCATCATAAAAATGTTTATAGAGACAGACAACAGGGACTATTGAATCCCCTTCTTTTGTGAAATAGAAAATTTAAATAAGAAATCGCTTAATCAACGACTTTGTGTACAAACATTTATCCGATTGCATGGTTTCACGGCTGTTCATTTTTAGCAAAGTAAAAAGGGATGCAATAAATTTCTTTAAAAAATCTGCGTACAAATTTCACAGGCGTTAACGGCCGCCGTTTCGAGTTTTTAGCTCAACTCAAACTCAATGCAAAAAGGACATTATATTAAAGACGTAGATAAATTGCCTCTATTATCGGTTCGGTTATGTTTCGTTCTCTGACGATGACGATAGATGTAAGCAATCGGATATACAAAAGGGATGACATTAATCTTAAATCGCAACCAACTGATTTAGCGACGATATGATGTTTGATGTCCCGAAGTCCCGAAGTCCTGATGTTTGCTATAATCGAGGTGTGAAATTTTCGCAGTTTGATTCTGATGGATTGATGGTGAGAAGAAAGTCTTAAATCATGTTTATATTTCTTTGTGATGGACATCAATTTGCAGATGATAAACATCCCTCTGTCTTTGTTTTTTCTGACTTACGCAATGGGCTTTGTGGAAAAAGGGGGTTTAAATGTATATTTTTCATATAATCCTTAGTACAAAGAAGAACACAGGAGCCAGACGTATACATACAACGAAGAACTCAAGTATCCAACAAAGTGCGTTAAACTTCTACCCAAACAAAGACGGTACCCTCTTTTTTTTACGTATGCATCTCTCTTATAGGAGCAAGCTCCCATCATCATCAGCATCAGAAGCTCCTTTGCACTTATGACTTCCATCATCCTCGTCGTCGTCGGTCGTCGTGGCCTGAAATGCTTGCATCATAATATAGAAGTATCTATATCTACTACCTACAAGTATTTAAGGAAAACATGATAAACATTTCATTTTAATGCATACGAAGAGAATGAAATAGGAGAAAAAGTTTAAACTTCTACTGCAGTCCTTTCTCCAACACCAACACCATCACCACCCACCCTAAGCATTTCAGTACTCGTGCTCAATGCTCATATCATTCTGAAAGTTAAGGATAATTAAAAAGGGAATTTTAAATTGTTTCCGTCGCCCTTCTGTGCAAGCTTTACACATACATACATACATACATACTCGACTCGACTCGTACATATTATAATGTGCTTCTCATGACTGATTCTTATATTTATAGTACTTATGAGAACGCATGTACAGAACACAGTGTACTGTATAGTCGCTTGCTTCCAGACGCATCGTCATCGTGTCGCAAGGATCATAGAAATACATAATATGTATGTATGTATGGTATGAAAAAAGCATACAAAAGTTTCATTATTCCTTGAACATGATGCATTCGAATATTTTTTAAAAAAGGTGACCAGGTTTCGTTTTTCTTTTGAGGAATGTAGAGAAAAATATCCATTTGTTTAAGGAACTAAACCTTCCTGGAGTTTGAGCCCTGTTCGAATTTTCAAAGCATACAACATTGAAAAAAAGGACCTAGTGGAGTTGAAAATGGTGAGATTTTTGTATTTTTAAAAATAACACAGCCATAAATACTTAAGTTAACTGAATGAACTTGGTAAAATTAACTCATCTACTCGGTTATGATTTCTGTTAAAATTTAAGGAGTAACTTGGTTGAAAACAAGTGAATACATTTTTGTTTTTTAAAAAAGTTCTTGACTTATTTAAAATTTAAAGAAATTAATGTTCAATTGAAATATCACAAGTCAGTTATTATTGACAACCGGTATTCTTCATTTAAAAACTGTAGGTCCCCCCCCATCCATTCATGGTTTTAAGTCATTACAAGCCCTGCTCCTTTTCAAGCTGTATTGACAATTAATTTTAATTTATATCAAACAAGTTGTAGCAGCTCTATATTTCCTAAAATATCACGAGTTTTTAGTTAAAAACAAACGAGTACAATTTTTTTAACAGACTAACTCTGTTCTTTTTTTTTATAAAGTAAGGTCTATTGAAATCTCTGTTAAAAACAAACGAATTAAGTTTTCAGTTAAAAACAAACGAGTAAAATTTGTTTAACACACTAACTCTGTTCTTTTTTTATAAAGTAAGGTCTATTGAAATCTCTGTTAAAAACAAACGAATTAAGTTGCATACAATTTAGCTGACTTACCCAGATCTTTTTTAACAGAATTCAGTCTGCTAAAATCTCATGAGTTTTCTATTAAAAAACCAACGAGTATAATTGCGTTAATTTGAAAAGAATAACCCAATTCTTTTAAACAATTTTCAGTCTACTAAACATTTCTGAGTTTTTTATTAAAAACAAACGAGTAAAAATTCTTTAAATGTAATGAAATAACTCAGTTCTTTTTAATTTTTTGTTTTGTTTAAAAAAAACGAGCACAAATTCGTTAATTTAACCAGATTAAATCAGTACTTTTGATTAGCAGAGTTAAATCTGTTCAAATCTCATAAGTTTTCTGTTAAAAAGCAACGAGTATAATTGCGTTCATTTTGACAGATTAACCCAATTCTTTCACAACAATTTTAAGTCAGTTGAAATTTTATGAGTTTCCTGTTAAGAACAAACGAGTAAAATTCCGTTAAAATTAATGAAATAACTCAGTTCTTTTAAAGGTTTTTTATTTAAAGAAACAAGTAAATTTTAACAGACTAACTCAGTTCTTTTTCATTAACAGACTTAAATCTGTTCAATTCTCATGAGTTTTCTGTTAAGAAAGAACGAGTAGAAATCTGTTTACTTTAATAAAAATAATTTAGTTCTTTTTTAATAGAGTTAAATTTACTAAAACGTCATGAGTTTTCTTTCAAAAACAAACGATAGAATTCTCTTGGTTTTAACAGGATTTCCTGCTTAATATAAACGACTAAAATTCTGTTAGTTTTGAGACAGTACTTCAGTTCCTTTTTTTAACAGGGTTGTGTCTGTTAAAATCTCTGTTAAAAACAGACGAGTATAATTTAATTAATTTTAAGTAACGAACTTAATTCCTTTTTTTTAACAGAATTAAGCTTGCTGAAATCTCACGAGTTTTATGTTAAAAATAAACGAGAAGAAATATGTTCATTTTAATACAATAATCCACTTTCTTAACAGAGTAAAATTTGCAAAGTTTTTATGAGATTTCTGTCAAGAAAAAACGAATAATACAATCACTCAGTTTCATTTAAAAGATTAAAGTTTTGATTAAATATCGTGAGTTTTCTGTTAAAAAAAAAAAAAAAAAAAAAAAAAACAAGTAAAAATTCGATAGTTTAAGTAGAATAACTTGAATTTTTTTTAACAAGAAACCATTAAATTTTCCCTCCTTTTTACACATTCCTTCCCAACAATTTGAAATCTTCAGAAATTTCATTAGTTTTTTATTTTTAAACAAAAATTGATATAATTCCTTTCATTTTAATGGAACAACTGAGTTTTTGTTTCTAACAGAGCGTAAGGTTTCATTTAAACTCATGAACTTTGTATTGAAAAGAAACGAACAAAAATTAGTTAATCTTACTGCAATGATTTTTAACAGTGTTTAGTCTGCTGAAATCTCATGAGTTTTCTGTTAAGAATAATCGAGTTTTAGTTGTTTTTTAAAAGAGTGTATTTCACTTAGATCTCATGATTATTTTGTTAAAAACAAGCGAGTAAAATTTCGTTAGTTTGAATAAAGTTACAAGGTTTTTTCATACATTCTGTCTGCTCTGCTGCAATCAAACGAGTTTTTTCAATAAAATGAAACGATTAAGGACTTCAAACTTTACCAAATCAATCAGTTGGTTTTAAAAGAGTATAACTTAGTTCTTTCTTTGATAAACTAAGTGTGCTCAAAACCAACGATTAAAGTTGGTATTTCTTTTTTAACAGAGTGAGCGCACTTAAATCAAACGAGTTTTCTCTTAAAATCAAACTATTAAAGTCGGTGATTTTAACAGGCATCAAGTATTTTTTAATAGCGGTCGGAATCAAGCGATTAAATTCGTATAACTTTACCAAAGCATTCGGTTGTTTCCAACGAATTTATTTAGTACTTTTTAACTGAGTAAATCTATTGAAATCAAACGGATCTTCTGTTAAGATCAAACCATTAAGATCGTTGATTTTGATATTTTTTTTTTAAACAGTGTAAGGTTGATAAAATCAAATTAGTTTTCTGTTAATAGCAACCGATAAAATTCGTTGAATTTTACCGAAACATTCAGTTGATTTGACAGATTTTGATTACACAATCCTCTTCACGCTCAACTCAAAGACAACACAAGATGCCTGGAGATCCTGCTCTTATCGTAAGGTGTTTATAATGCTCATAATAATCAATTATATTAATACGACCACTATCTATTTGAACTTTGGAATCGACAAAATAGAAAATATGTATTTTTTAATAATTAAAATATGGTCACCACAATAATAAACAACATAATTTTTCATATGGGGGCTGGGGGCACACCAACAACATAAATGTATCTATCTATGCTTAATGCTGTGAGCCGCAATTTATATTACATTAGGGAGACCCTTTTTTTTGGGGGGGGGGGGGGGTAGAAAATTCTCAATAGGTTTTATCGTACAAATATACATACGATGTACTCAAAGTAGGCATCCTTAATGTGCATAAGGGAGTCAAAGAGTTATGTACATTACAACACGCAAACATAGGCCAGACACTAGGCATTCAGATGTAATTGTAGTACATTGCCGCAGTTGTATTTTTATATATGAATTATACTTTTCTTTTTATTAAATCCAAAGTTAAGTGAAAAATAAAATGCACCACTGAATCGCATGTAATTCAAAAAATATATGTAAGAGAAATTTTTATCAAGAAAAGTCAAACATGTATTTTTATTTGCAGAGGTTTTTGGCAAACGAATTTATTATTACAAACTATATTTGTTATGAATTTAAATTTATATTTAATTCGATTTATTTTTCTTTAATTGTTGACCACTAAAATTTAACTGACCAAGAAACGTGTCAGAATGCCAATAGGCTCCAGCCACAATTGAATCCTGAAACATTTGTTTACACAAAAAGTCAAAACCGAAACACACTGATTCACATTTATTCCGTGAAGATAAAGTGTAACCAAGTTTACACTGACACTTTCCATCAGGAGATACGACATATCCATTTTCACATTCATTGGAATTCATTGGGATACATTCGTTAGAGTCTGACAGTGAGAAACCTGGGTTACAAGAGCATTTTCCACTAGATGTGCAGACTCCATTTTGACATCCACCAGGGCAACCTGTTTCAAGTTGATTTGTCCTCAACGTTGAAGAATCTTCATCTACATCTTCACTACTGAAACAGATTCCAGGGGCTATACAGACTCCATTTTGACACCCATCTGCACAAACTGGAGCACATTCGTTATCATTTGACATTGAGTAACCTACACTACAGCAGCACTTTTCAGGGGCTATACAAACTCCATTTTCACATCCATTTGGGCATACTGGTTCGCATTCATTGGATTCGGACATTGTGTAACCTGAATTGCAGCAACACTTGTCGGGGGCTATGCACAATCCGTTCTGACACTCGGTGTGACATACTGGTTCACATTTATTCCTTGTGGACGACATCGTGTAACCTTCATTGCAGGAACACTTTCCAGGAAATTCGCAAACCCCATTTGGACATCCATCTTCACAAATTGGCACACATTTATCACTAGTTTTGGACATTGAGTAACCTGCTTTGCATAAACAACTTCCAGAGTCCGTACAAACCCCATTTTCACATCCTTTGGGACAGATTGGTTCACACTCATTTCCCTCAGACATCGAATACCCCTCATTGCATGAGCATTCCCCGGGACCTACACAAACTCCATTTTGACAGCCTTCCGGGCAGAATGGTTCGCATTCATTTGACTCCGGCGTCGACATCAGGTAACCCGGTTTGCAGGAACACTTTCCAGGCGCTATACAATCTCCATTTTGACAGCCATTGGCACAAACTGGAACGCATCCACCATTTTCTCCCCTCTGGGTATAGCCCGTTCCACAAAAACAAAAGTTCGGAATCATACAGAAACCGCTTTCACACCCGTCCTTGCAAAGTGGCTCACATTTATTCGATTCTGACAGATAGAAACCTTCAAAGCAAGAACACCGTCCAGGAGATAAACAAATTCCATTTTGACATTTAGCAATACAATTCACACTCAATTCTTCACATCCAGAATTTGTGTCATTTTTATCTTTATATCGAAAGCATTTACATTCGTTTTCTTGACTGTCGAAGAAACCATTTGGGCAGTTTGCGTTAGGTGGAAAACAGCTGTTTAAAAAAAGACACACAATTAATAGGGACACAGTATTGAAAATCGCAGTTCTAAACATACTAAAGATAAAATAGTCCATCGTTAAAAGGGTTCGCTAAGATATTTCCAACGGGGCAGCTACATTTAAATTCACTTTTTCCATTGACAAACGATAGATCGCAATTCGCTCGAATTGGCTTAAGTCCTTCCACAAAACTAATGCTCAAAATACCAATAAAACACAAATAAATCTTGAAGACCATTATTAAAACAACAGCAATCAAAATATCAACTTCCACGCACTTTGTTCCAGGTCAACAAATGTTCACGTACTGGAGACTACACTGGAATTTGGTAACGTCTTTGAGAGCATATTTCTGAAATCTTCACCCCATCTGGATTGATAACAGATTTTTTGGCATATATTCTAAAAATTCATCCAAACACATGATAAGGTCATAAGTTCCTAAGATTGAGGCTTTTATGTACAGTAATCTGCGGATATCTGAAATCGGTGATTTTCAAAAAAATTATTATTGACGATCGACCAGTTTTGAGTTCATTGCAAGTACAAGGCATACTAATATCAAAAAGAAACAGTATTTTGTTCAAGAAATCAGTGGATGTTTATTTCATCGTAAAGACGAAGTTATACCATTAACACAATTAGATCTCAAAAATAATATTAGTTAAATAACCGTTAGGTAACAGGTGCTTCATGACGAGCGAAAAGTCTTCTAGTTTTTCAAATGCAATTTTATGCTCATTTTTGCAGTGAATTCTATTTCATTTTGAATACGTTTTTGAACCGTGTCAAATGTCAAAATATAACAAGCTGTCAAAATAGCGAAAAAGGTTGTTTTTTTGTAGAAGATATTCGAGTACTGGGTCATATCTTCGTTAGGAAATATTAAGAAATATTTAGAGATTGTTTTTCCTCATATTTATAATAACAATTTTAATTCCAAAAACAAATTGACTTAAATTTTACATTTTTTCTTCCAAACAAAAACATGAACTTTGATATTTCCTTTAAATTTAATTTATTTTATCTGTAACATTACTAAAAAATCTCAAAACATTTCATCACTTAACAGTCTCCAAAGTTACTTCTTCACACTTATTGGCTGTGGACATGGAATAACCTTCTTTACAAGCACACTCCCCAGGCTCCCTGCAAACTCCATTTCTACATCCCTTGGGACAGACTGGTTCACACATATTTTTCGTTACGGACAGCGAGTAACCAATATTGCAACAACATCTGTCAGGAGCTATGCAAACTCCATTTTGACAGCCACCAAGACAGATTGGTTCACAAACATATTCCTCAGACATCGAATAGCCCGCGTTACATGAACACACTCCAGGGCCTATACAAACTCCATTCTGACATCCCTCTGGGCATGATGGCTTACATTCATTCGAATTAAGCAACTTCGAATAACCCGGCTTGCATAAGCACACTCCTGGAGCTGTACAAACCCCATTTTCACATCCACCTGGACAGAATGGAGCACATTCATTAATTCCAACTTGGACGTAACCAGCCTTACAGGAACACCAATTCGGAAGCATACAGAAGCCATTCTTACAACCATCTCTGCAAACTGGTTCACACTTATTCGATTTTGACAAAGAGTAACCTTCAGAACAGGAACAACGTCCCGGAGCTATGCAAATTCCGTTCTCACATCCCTGACTGCATTTCTCACTTAGCTTTTCACATTCTTCTTTCTGCGTTTCTTTGTATCGAAAACATTTACATTTGTTCGAAGAATTGTCAAAATATCCATTTCGACATTTGGAGTTTACTGGAAAACAGCTTTTTTTAAAAAATTAATAAGACATTAAATGAAACAACAGTTTTGGAATGAAGAATTAACTCACTAAAATTCAAATGGTCTTCCATCATATGGATTCGCTAGAATCTCTCCTGCATCAGGACATCTGCATTTTTGTTCCCTTTTGCCACCAGTTGAAAATGAAATATTGCAATCAGTTTTCCTGTGTTGGTTAAGTCCTTCCACAAAATTTATGACCAAAAGCCCCATAAATCCCATATAAATTTTGTAAATCATATTCCAGAATTAATCCAAACCAACTGCCGAGTGTCGTCTCTGTTTGGCCTCGATTGAGTTAATATATTCCATTGGACATCGGCGGCGCGGCGTCGTCGGTCATCGAATCGTGGATATAGTTTTTGTTTACAAAAACTTTGCAATAATTTTAAAGAGATAAGAAAATTCGTCTTTTTTTTATTTTTGTACAAAATAGTCTCAATTTTTGTCTTTGAAGAAGATAAGACTCAATTATAATCAATTTAATTTCGGATGAGCAAAAATTGCAAATCTAAAATTCAGTTCCTTCTATTTTGTTCCAATATTACAGTGTCTTACCAGTATTTGAACTTTTGGAAATAAGAAACGATTTTTAACAGATATTATCAAAAGGTGGTAGCAATAATTTAAGGAACTGAATGGTGTTTTTATAGAAAGTTTCAATGGTTGCTGTTTAGATAAGTAGATAAGTAGATATATACTTTATTTTTTAATAGATAGAGGCTTTACAATATAAAAATATGCAGCTTGCTCAGAGATTTGATAATTAAAGTTCCCCATACTGGACTAGCATAGAAAATAATGGCTTGGAAAATTACTTTACTGATAATAATAATAATAATAATTTTATTAAATTTACTCAGAGGTGATTTCTTACATATAAAAGAGGGTATAACATTTTGGTAACAATGCTTATTTTGTTGAGGATGTTTGGGATATGGTCACGGAAGGTCAATGTCTTGTCTAAATATACACCTAAATATTTGACAGAATCAACCCACGGAACATCACAATTATTTATTTTGAGCTGACCAAGTGGTAGAGATTCCTTTTTCTGCTAAAAAAGATGGCTCTGGTTTTGTCAGCGTTAAGTTTAACTTTCCATGCTGTGAAATCATCGTACATTTTGTTTAGAGCATGTTGTAAATCATTCTCTATTTCATGACCAAAATTATTCGAACTGTAAATATCAGTGTCATCCGCAATTCACAGTGCCATATTTCGGGGAAGTCAGCAACGTATGTAACATATAGTAACAGACCCAACACCGATCCTTGTGGTACCCCCGAGGTTATATTTTTTTTAAAGAGGAATGTTTATTATTTAAATTAACTTGAAATTTTCTATTTCCGAGAAAACTTTGTATAATTTGTATAAGATAAAAGGGACAGCCAAAGACCTTGGGTTTATGAAGAATACCATCACGCCGCATATACTATCAAAGGTTTTTTCAACATCCAAAAGGACAGGACCAGTAGATTTAATAAAAATGATTTAAAATCATAAAAATCATGAAAAATAAATAAACCAGCAAGTGTTCATATATGCGTTTCGCCCTGGTGTAATGGTTGGGCTCATCAGAAGATGACAATTACACCTTGTCTTGACGCATATTTTCCCGAATTAATCGAGATACCATATAATCCGAGCTACATAAAGCAATTGCGAATTATATGGTTGCTACAAGTCTTCAAAGAAGATAAACTGTAGCTATGTTTATTGCCGTGCTATAGGCTTTTTTGAAAAAGAAATATTTGA
This sequence comes from Eupeodes latifasciatus, assembly GCA_920104205.1. Classification (NCBI taxonomy): domain Eukaryota; kingdom Metazoa; phylum Arthropoda; class Insecta; order Diptera; family Syrphidae; genus Eupeodes; species Eupeodes latifasciatus. The sequence goes on from OV049925.1 coordinate 153,648,850, forward strand.
CTGTTAACAGCAGAACACTTGTAGCAACCATATAATTCGCAGTTGCTATATGTAGCTCGGATTATATGGTATCTCGATAAATTCGGGAAAATATGAGTCAAGACAAGGTGTAATGGTCATCTTCTGATGAGCCCAACCATTACACCGGGGCGAAACGCATATATGAACACTTGGTGGTTTATTTATTTTCATGATTTGTATGATTTTAAATCATTTTTATTAAAAATAAACAGTGTTCAGGAAAAAACTATTTGACTGTTAACAGTCAAATATTTCTTTACCAGTAGATTGTTTCGCAATAAGTTTTTCTTTAATACGGTTACATATTCTAAGCTTGCCTAAATCCAAATTGTTAGATCGAAATGACATTTGAGGTCTCAAGAAAGTCGACAAGTTATATTTTGATAACTTTTTCTAATATTTTGCTAAAGTTACCAAGTAGACTTATTGTGCGATAGGTGTTTGGATTGTTAGGTGGTAATTTTCCTGGCTTGAAAATCGGTATAATTTTGCTTTTTTCCATTTAGTTCGAAAATATTGTAACTTTAAGCAAGCGTTAACAATAAAACATATAAAAGTTACTCCAATGATTGGAAGTTTTTTAAAATACGAGTTTTTGCAACTGTCTATTCCTGATGCTTTATTTGTTACCCATATTTTGAATTATTCCCAAGATATCTGCATACGAAACGTATACGTTTGTTGATAAGAGCTCATTGAAACTATTGATAATATCGTTAATCAACTGATTATTGAAATTTTGTTCCAATGAGTTTTATACCTTTTCTTCACTAGTTATGAGCAAGGAATCATTATGTTCTAACTGAGGAATAAATTTGTTTTTATTTTTTAGTACATTTGCTATTTTTTGTTGGAGCCTTGGAGCCCTTCATTGGGGGGGGGATCATAGGTATTTTTTGTGTCTTCTTTTATTCTTCGCTCTTTTCTTAGTTTTTCACGAATCTAGACAAATTGGAAACACAAATTTGATGCGATTGAGTCCGAAAACGGATGGTTGTTGTTTATAATTTGACAGTTGAGAATGTCAATCTGTGTTGACATTTCTGTTCAGTAAGGTTAAGAAATTCATCGCGAATCGTTTGACGTTCCAACCAAGCTTCAAAATTGTGGGAATTTACCTTTAAAAAGTATGTACATATATTTCCGAAGTTCAAAGAACACTTCGGATATTTCACGGTGTTCAGTCATGAAGCCCATTGCTGGTTAAAATTCTCAAGCTCTTAAAAAACACCCGATATGTTTTACTCATGTAGAGAAACTCGATGATAGAAAATTATGTTTTATGAAATTTTCATGCAAGAATTCAAATTTGAAATGTTGACTCTACTCTTCTGGCCTGGCATACCCCTATCTGGAAGTTCAAAAACCTCTCGAGTGCTGCTGGTGTAATATAATCCTTATTTTTTTTCATTCTCATACGAGTACCTCCCAGGACGTTTTTTGTCTGTTTGGTAACATCCATAATATTTATATACCTTACACCTTTTTTTTAATCCTTGATCTTCGAGTATGCTTCAAGTACTCTAATAATAATTTTTGAGTACCTTTTTTTTGCTATAATTTACACCAAAAAAAAGAATCTCTTGCTCTTTAACAACGACCGACGACGCGACGACGACGATGTACAGTCAAAAAAAATCATAGATAAATTGTCATTTTTTAAGGGGATTATATTCATAAGCAGCAAAGCACCCCATCATCAATTCAGTATTCTGTATACTGATGGTGTTTAACAAGGGTGACATTTTTAGCAGCAACGTTAAAAAACACAATATGGATGGGTAATCAAAAGGAGTTAATCAACTAATTGCAGGAAATATGTAAATATATTATATTTTTTTTCTTGCCTCATAAATAGGTAGGTTCATTTTAATTTTATTTTTTTTTTGTTTGAATCAGTTGAGTTCAGAATTTATTTAACTTTTTTTTATGAATTTTTATTGTTTATTTCTACATTTTAGAGTGCAATATTTATGCATTTTATACCTGGTTTTAAAAACGTTGATGATGCATAAGCATAACACAATATTTTTGTTTAATATCGAGTTAAAAAAAAATGATAAAAAAAATGCAAGCAGCATTTAAAGCAGCATTTATGATACATTGCCCTTATTGAATGGAAAGAGCATGATTTTAAGTTTAAAACTACATATATGCTAATTTTTATAGAACCAGACGTGTGTTACCATCATGCTTGATGCAATACGAAAAAAAAGCATCGTTTTTGAAGTGTTTGTACCCATTCTTACCAAAAATCCCATGACAACGAATGTTCATTTTATGTTTTCAAATGTTTAGTAAGAATACTATTACTAACTCCGCTCCAGCCCGGAATGTCTTCAAATCCAATCCCGATGGACGGCCGGCGGCGCGCAGTAGAGAAAGACCGCGACTCTGGTGGCGCACGCAGGTGGGAGAAGACCTTAACTAACTTGGCGTGCGAAATTGGAGACAGCTAGTTATGGACCGAGCTGGCTGGAGACGCATGCTGGTTGAGACCCAGGTCCGCCACGGAATGTAGCGCTTCCTTAAGTAAATAACTAAAAAGAGAAAATATCCAATGTCGGCTGTCATTTAAAAGTTCTTTTTATTATTTTCGAAAAAAAAGAATTAAAAAAAAACGATTGTAACATTTTTGACGTATTATTTATTTTTTTTTTTTTTTTTTTTTTTTTTTCGATGGAAATCTTCAAAAGACACTCGGTAAGAATCGGTACCGAGTAGTGTGGGACTCTTACCGCACTAAAACCACCGGTGAATCAGGACCAATCTATGAAAGATCGACAAATGATTTTTATTTCTTAATTTTTAAATCGCATTGGGGGAAGTTTAAGGTTATAACACTTTCCCGTAGCTTTTAGACCATCAGCTCATGAGGCTTGGTTCTTCTTAATCTCCGAACATTGTCTCGTACATTTAATACCTTCTCCATTTAAGAGTTAGTATGACTTTGCAGTCGCTGATTGTGTGATACAGCGTGTTTCTTAACCACTTCTGTAACCATTTCAATTTGAAGGTCACGATGTAGATCGCTATTTCTTATATACCAAGGGGCATTTATTATTCCACGAAGGACCTTGCTTTGGAATTTTTGGATGGGTTCAGCATTTGTTTTCTTTGTACAGCCCCATAGTTGGATGCCATATGTCCAAACGGGTTTCAATACTTGCTTATATAACATTAGTTTGTTCTGGATAGATAGGTCAGAGTTCTTTCCTATTAACCAGTACATTTTTCTGTACTTCAAGTTTAGTTCTTCTCTTTTCTTTTTGATGTGTTCTTTCCATTTAAGCTTTGCATCAAAATTCATTCCAAGGTATTTGGCGGTATTGGAGTAAGGTACTTCTGTACTGTTTATAAAAATTGGAACATTGTTTATGTTTTTGTTTGTAAAGTTTATATGCGTCGATTTTGTTTCGTTTAATTTGATACGCCATTTGTGCGTCCAATCACTAACTTTATCGACTGCATTTTGCAATTTTTGTGTAGCCTTCGTAACGGATTTATCTGGCACCAATATTGCAGTATCATCAGCAAAGGTGGCCATGATAGCGTTGATGTCCACTGGAATATCCCTTGTATATAACAGATACAGGGTTGGTCCTAGGACACTTCCTTGTGGTACACCGGCTTCAATTTTCTTAAGTTCCGAGTAATTTTGGTCGTACCGTACTCTAAAGAGTCGGTTCGTAACGTAGGATTTCAGTATTTCGTAGTACTGCCTGGGGAAGTCCCTATGCAGTTTGTACTCAAGTCCCAAGTGCCAAACCTTGTCAAAAGCTTGAGCAACATCTAAGAATACAGACGAGCATACTTGTTTTTCTTCAAGTGCCTTTTCCACAACATCCGTAATTTGATGCACTTGGTCTATCGTGGAATGTTTATTTCTAAATCCAAACTGATGGCTAGGAATTAGTCTTCTTTCTTCAATTATTTTGCTAAGCCTTTTCAGTAGCAGTTTTTCAAAAACCTTTGCCATGATTGGTATAAGCGATATTGGTCTGTAAGATGTAACTTCTGTTGGTGGCTTACCTTGTTTAGGTATAACAATGACTTCTGCAATTTTCCAATGATGTGGCACATATCTTAGTTTAAGGCACGCGTTTATTATAAATTGGAGTTTCTTGAAGGCTATAAGAGGCATTTCTTTCAGAACCTGAGCAGTTATAAGATCGTACCCTGGTGATTTTTTGTTTGACAACTTATGTTGACACATGCTTCTTACTTCTTTGAGCGTGACAAAAGGTATTTCACATTCGTCGTGTCTGTCAACAAACTGTAAGGGATCTGTAGCTGTGCTTGCTGGGAATGGCTTGAAAACATTTGCGAGATGTTCAGCGAAGAGATCAGCCTTTTGTTTCGGGTTTCCGATCCATTTACCATCTTGAGATTTTATCGGCGGGTTTTGTGTCTGAGGTCTTTTTAGGCGCTTAGCTGCTTTCCATAAGGAGTATTCTGTAGAAGCATCCGTCGTCAGACTTTTCAGGAATCTACTTAGTGAATCATTTTTAAACTCACAGATTCTTTTTTTTAATTCGTTGTTAAGACGGTTAAAAACTACCTTATCATCTGGGAATCTCGTGGATTGCCATTTTCTTCTAGCTCTTCTTTTTTCCAATATCAACTCCTTTATTTCGATAGGATATTTTATTTCTTTTTCTCTCGCATTCGAAATAGTTGGAGTACTTTCTTCTGCAGCCTGTTGCACATCAGCAATAAATTGTTCTACTTCATGATCAATTTGTTCAATTGTTTGCATAGGGGATCTTAGGTTTATAAAATTTTCAAGTTTGTCTCTGAATTCATTCCAGTTTGTTCTGTTATTCACGAGCTTGGGATTACTTTTTTCTATTATTTCTGTTTCGCTCAGTGATAAAATTACTGGAGTATGATCTGATGATAAATCGTAATTACCTTTGACACTTATATGATTTCGTTTAATACCTTTAACTACGAAAAAGTCTATAAGGTCTGGTATTTTGTTAGTATCAGATGGCCAATATGTTGGCGAACCAGAAGAATAAAATTCGCAGTTGTATTTTCGGCCTGCTTGGTATAGCCGTTTACCTTTTGTTGTTATGAGCCTAGATCCCCATTGGGTGTGTTTAGCATTGAAGTCGCCACCAACAAGGAAGTTATGTCCTAACAAATGTAGGAGTTCTGCATAGTCTTCTTCAGTTGGAGAGCGCCTCGGAGGGCAGTATATAGCTGCTATTTTGAATTCTTTCTTTTTTATACCAATACTAATTGTTGTTACTTGCATGTTTTCTTTAGTAAACTTTGGTTCTTCATAGTGTGTTAAGCACTTTTTTATAAGTATTGCTGATCCTCCCCTAGCTTTGTCAGCTGGGTGCGGAGCGTGATAACATGTATAGTTTGGTAATTTATTATCAAGACTTTGTTCAATAGCGAGGTGGGTTTCGGACACCAAACAAATGTCTATATGCTCTATGTCTAAAAAGATGTTTAGTTCTGATACATGCTGTAAAAGACCGTTTGCATTCCATGTTGCGATTTTGTTATTTATTGAAAAAAAATAAGAGTGGATACAAAATTTAATTCCCTTACCCAAATGTTTACTTTAAATTGAATCTTAATTACCATTTAACATTTAGCCTATTACCAATTCTCTAAATACCTACATACATACATATGTACATATTTAAATTTGTTTCCTTAAGAATTTCCTTTTATTAAATACCATGTTTCTGAACACGTCTAAACAATGACAGTTCCTAAAAGAAACAAACAAACCTAAATCTGTGTAACTTTCAAGTTAATTTGAAATGTCAGAAAAGCAGAAGTCGTATGATACTTAAATCACTTAAAACTGTCAAAATCATCTTTTTTACTAAAATGACACCTGAAATGGCACATTGTACATAGCCTTGTCAAATAATTATTATTTTATTCAATTATTGGACTAAAAAATAAATTGATTTCCCAAAACGATAACAATTTTTTGATGGGTAGAAAATATGAATTCCTTTTTAAACATATCCTCTGGATCCTGGTCGCTAAAAAAAAGACCAAAGGAACAAACATCAAAGAGCAAACTGTCACCAAAAAAAAAAGGTTCTGTCACTTTGAAAAAACCACTACCTACAGCATCACTACACAGAGGCTACACAGGTTACAGGTGTTTTTCAAGATAGCGCTTCTGTATGAATCTGATGATGAAGATGATGACGAGGACGACAACGATTTAAATGACAGTTTGGCAGGTGACAGTGAGTTTTGAGGTAAGTTACTTATTGACAGGTAGCATATACCTTACCTATACTCATTTAGTGATTGGGGTGGCGCCAATCAAAAAATCAAGCATCTTATATTTCAGTAGGATTTTGTTGTTTCTCTTAATTTGCAGTAGATTACCCATGAAGAATGTACGCATCAGCAAACATGATCTAATTTTTTAATCTTATATATACCTACGTTTTGTATCAGTTATCAATTCATTGATGCATAAATCATTTCATAGAAAATTAATATTCTATTCTTACTAAATTGAAACTAGATTTTAATTCAAGTTTACGAACACTCCACCTAAAATGAAATCCCCTCAAAAACAACAACAAGAACATCAACAAAAATAAGACTCAACTCAAACTACCCTTCAAACAAAACACAACCAAAACGAAACGACGACAACGAGTAAGTGAGTTGAGTACTATTTTGTATTGCGATGTACGTGGTTGCCATATGCTAAGGAATGTAGTTAAAAAAAATTTGAAAACATGATATACAGAATTTTAAAACTGGAACTGGAAAGAATTTAGTTATTTAAGATCCAAGAAATCCAAAATGCCGAAATTCTTTGATCCCAAAGTGCATGAATGTCAAAAAATCTGAAGGATGTCTAATAATTTTGAACTTAACTAAAAAAAACGTAATCCTTTGGTAATGTGTAAAATACTAATTGCATTTAAAAAAAAGTTTATCTAAACGCGTCTAAAGAGTGACAGTTCGTAAAAAAAAAAACAAAACAAACAAACCTAAAACTGAAATGTCAGAATCTCAAGTCATACGAGGCGGTAAAATTTTCAAAAGTTTAAGGAGCCATTACCCATTTTATTATTTTAACTTTAGTTATGCCCAATTTCATAAACAGCTTTTATACATTTAACAGGATTTTAAACTGTAAAATGGGATATTTTGGTTTCACCAAGCGTTTTTAAAGTAAACAAGCTTTTAATCACCTTTTAAAACTAAATGCCCATTTTTGGCTCATTAAATTTTAAAAGTGTCATTTAAAAATTAATATGAAAAATTGACAGCTGATGTTTTGTTCTGTAAAATTTGTGTTCTTAATACTTGGAGATACAGAATGAATAGGTAAACAAATTCAACATTGCATTTACAATATCATTTTTATGATTTTAATTTTTAATTAGAATATTAGATTGGTCATCTTCATCTGAAGAAGATTTTCATATTTTATTTTTGAACGACACACAATTTTTGATTTTGAAGAAGTTAACATTGTTGTATTTTGCTATTCTTGTCATTTATTTCAACATATAATGCTTTCCCATTTTTTCTCACACAAATCGCTTAATAGAAAGAAAAAAGGGGTTTCATTTTTACAGGGTTGTGTAGAGAATACTATTTTAACAAAAATATCCCTGAAATTTCCCATTTGAAGCTTGGTGAAACTGAAAAAATTTAAAGGCCTGATAAAATTTGAAAAGTTTTTAGATAAAAGTGTTTTTAGTGTTTGTTTATGAAATCGGACATTAAATGTTTTAAATAATAAAACTTATCATTTTAACTTTAGTCATTACTTTTCTGACTTGAAAAATGCTTAAAATCACTGACTTGAGATAGATTACAGCTCTAAATGAAATAGGAAAAAAAGACTGCGGCAATCATTTGCCATATAAGTCATGTGTCGTGTTTGTTTCATACCTAGAACCAACTCAACTTCTATCAACTATTTTAGAAGCAAAATAGAACGATCCAACATCGAACATCCCTTCAAGTAGATCATGGTTTTCGAGATCGAGTTGAATGCAAAGGCACTCACTCAATTTGAAAATTAGTTTAGTTTGATTACTTATTCCGTCGCGAAGGGATGTGTATGGAATATTGTGTCCGTTTGAATTGAAAAGTTTTTAAGTGCGATCATTTCTCAAAATAGTGAAACAAAATAATTTTTGTAAAAAATGTATTTCACATAAATAACTTGAGAAAAACATATACAGAGTAAACAAAAAAAGAATAACGTACATAAAAATAATATTTTTGTTTCTTATTTGTGGAAATAAAAGCGGTCAAGTGTTTCAAAGAAAGAAAATTGAAAATAAATCAAATCCTGCTACCTGCCGCAATTTCAAGGATATTTTGTTTTTGTGTTTTCTTTGGAAAATTCTGAGGATATTTGGATATATACATACCTAACAAACCTACCTAACTATTGACATTTACGGCTTTAGCCATAATAAAGGAAAACACCAACAACAACAAAATTGATATAATGAAGTACCTCAACGGTGGTGGGCACCGGGAATCTTACACCCTGGTTGCCCGAAAGAGGTATATCAAAAAACTACTGTATGTACCTAACCTTTACTTATACTTACATACCTCGAATAAATATTATCTTTTGGGATAACTTTCTGCTTTTTGTTATTTAAATTTAAATTTTTAAAATTGTGTTATTTTGTTTTTGAATTAAGTGTGCACATACCCATAACCTTGGCTTGTTTAATAATCTGACATTTCATTTGATTTTTGTTTGACGTGTTATGTAAGACTTCCACACTTGTCTACTAAAATGCACCTTGACATTAAGACAGGGTGGCCATAAAACCAACAGAAATAAATCAAAGGTAGAATTATGAAAACAGTCTAAACCTACATAAATACCTTATGCTGTCAAAGTTTGTATTTTAAGGGAAGAATTTTAAATTTTTCGGGATTTACTTTAATTGTGTGAAATTTAAAAGTTAAATAAATTGGGAATGAATATGAGAAGAATTCGAAGCCAATAGGTTGTAAATTATGACACTTTTCATCAAAATGTGTCCCGTTTGTGTTTCTGTGTTCTCTTCTGAGATTTTCTCATTTGAACAACTTGTGGAACTGACAGCACATCCGGTGTTAAGGCAATTCAAGTGTAATTCGTTAAGTTTCGTTGACATTTTACACGATCAATACCAGTGGTCTGTTCATGTTCTAATTGTTTTTATTATGTCAAAGAACAATTTCTCAAATGTCATTATTTCAATTATTTATGTCAAAGAAAAATTTCTCAAGTGTCATAATTGCAAATTGTTGGAATTAAGTAGAATCATTTAGGATCGATAATTGTTAGAAATGTTGGATCTGTCAAACTACCAGTATCAAAAATCAAGTAATTGTTTTTTAATCTTTAAATTGAAAAATTAAGAGCCAAGGAAATATTTGTGTCAAGTTTAAGAACGATGTCATGATGTGATATTATGTCAAATCATTACAATCTTGAGTATTAGGAATGAAATTAGTTAGAAAAAGAAGGAAGATCAGTTACTTAGTACTATATTGAATTTGACAGCTTAAAAAAATAATGTATTATTTAAATTAATACCACGCAATCTTGTTTATATGACAAGTCAGTCTTATTTAATCTCAATAATTTGTTTAATTTGTATTTATTTGACATTTTTAATTTGGCTTCGCAGGTTACTTAATCGAATTTCTTTAAGTTTTGAGACAGAGTTTCTTATCCATCAATGTACAATAAAAATTGTAGAAACTTCACTATAAAATGTCAAAAAAATGAAAGCATTCAGGAACAAAGAAAATCTAAGTGAGAAGTTGGATGGGCTCTTTTTCTCGACCATATGTTTTAATTGGCTGTTTCCATTTGTTCATTCTTAATAATTATGTTTAAATGAATGCTTTTGAAATATTATATTTTTCTCTATTTGTTTTCCCCCTTCCCCTTTTTCCCCTTGTCTAAAAGAATTGTTAAAAATTGTGATTTTCCCCTCAGCCAAGGACCCCTAGAGTTTTCAATCAATCTGTCTAATAAGCTGTGAAAATATGTCACTAACCTAGTTTACTGCATTTCATTATTATCATCTCAAATAAGACTAAAACTATTCTTTTATTTTATCACCAAAATTGGAGGCATACATCAATTGATTCAAATCTTATGCCACCCAAGATCTACATTTTCCCTTAGGTATAGGTACTAGGTACATATTTTTCCGACCTTATAAGATTAGATAATTATATGCAAACAGTTAATTAACCAACTGAACTTCCTTCCAAAGAGTATTTTCCTACTTGTCGGAAGTTCTTAACTTATCCACCTATGTACGTACCTTAATACAAAAAAGAAAACACTCAGCATAACAAAGGTTACAAGACAAAACAATCTACAAGTTTATATCCATCTATTTGACTTTTTCCATCGTCAGTTGTTTTAATTATCATTTCGTTGTACTCTCTTTTAGCGATTCTAGGTATTTCAAATGTACATAATTATGTATGTAAATTTAATCCAATTCGCCGGCACTGGCACTCTGGAACAACACCCACTACTACTACCTATTTTTCTATATAACATTCCCATAATTGTTGTGCGTTTAATTTAATTACCTCATCCATTCCAAGTAGCACCTTCCAATCGTCATCGTCTCACCGTGTAAATTCACCATAGCACTACCATCGCATCACCGTAACATCGTAACACCGCACCGACCGCCACGAAACCAATTGAGCGAACAGTGGATCAAATGTAAACATGTTTCCTTCTTAAGGTATCGCTCACATGTGTTACTTTGTGTTTCTTTTTTTTTTAGATTTTGTTTGTGTCTTGTTGTTGCTGCTTTTTGCTACCTTGGGTTCATGCAGGCAGACCGACGCGACCGCGTGTAAAACCACAAAGCGCAACCAAATCAGAGGGAATAAAAAATAAATCAAGAATATAGCAAAAACTACCTTGTGGTGCATTTGCAATTCAAACGCTTCGTCCGTCGTCGGAGCACGCTCTGAATCTGATTAGATATTCCATTGGCGGCGGCGATGGTGATAGTCAAGCTGGTTTTAAAATCGGCATCTCATCCGCCCCCAACAGAATGTTTCAAAAGAAGTCCAAACATTAACCACCACCACCACCACCATCGAGACCTCGTCCTCGACATCGTCGCGTCGCCGTTGTCAGCATCGTCAATGCTGGCTTTCGTGAGGTCTTTACCAAGAACAGAATTTTCAATCAAATGGCTAACATTAGCGTAGGAGTCCACCTTACCTTGCAAATTGGCGACATGCTATTGTATTTTATAACTCTTGTACCTATATACTTTTTCTTTTTTGGTTTGTTGGTTTCTTGGTTGGTTTGTTGTATGACAAAGTGCAAACGTACTATTAAAGGCAATTAATCAGTTGCTTCATTTGTCAATACAATTCTATTTATGGTGTGTGTCCTGTCCACTGTCCCAGTGCATATGTCATTTGAAAATTTGACAGATGTGGTAAAGACCATGGTGTATTATTTGAAAAGAGAGTAGAGGTACTTTAGGTAGGAATGCGTGTACCTTGAAATTGAGCAGTTCTATTTTCGAAAAATATGTTGCTGCTGTTCAACTCCCAACGCCTCCACAAATTTGACTTGTGCTCTAGTGAACTGAATTTTTTCGAAGTACCTTTTTCTCCCAATCAATAAAACTTTTGACATTTCCAAGAATCAAAAGAAAACTCAGTTTGTTGAAATTTCCACGAATTTTCAAATAGAAAATTGTTATATTTTGTTGGTGACGTTTTGAAAATTACATTTCAACATTATGTATCAGACGATATCCATATTGTTTTTTTGATCTTTTGGACTTATTTTGACATTTCTTCATTTTACCGAGCTATCTCCTACTTATACAAAAACAAATTAAAAGTTTCTCTCTCATTTTTCTATCTCTTTGTAAGTAATACAAGTCGTCAAAATGAGTCCCTTCAAAAGAGTTAAATGTGCACACAGCCTTATTAACTCAATATTAATATGTCATAAGTCAAGAATCTGTCATCATAATCTACTTAATCCGTTTTAAATGACATAAATGCAGATGTAGGCAATAAATTACGCTCATTGAACTTTCTTGTCTTGTGATAATTTTTGTTAACGCAATATTTAAATGATCCCATCAGAAAATAATCAAATTTCAATTTGAAAAAGGATATTATCAGATAATTTACACGTTGATGGTAAGAAATGGTAAAGATTTTGACAGGTATATAGGTAAATTAAATTGTACATTTAACAACACAATTTACTAAGAGCTTTGAATTTTACTATTTTTTGAATATTTATCAATGGCTAGTTCAAAATTGTAATCATTTCAATATTAAAAAATAATAATTTCGTTTTATTAAAAACGGAGCATTCAAACACGTTTAAATATATTTTTTTTCGAGACACTTTCTTTTCTCTAATGGAAAATACATTCAACTTTAAATCGAAAAAATTGAAGGTCCACGTGCTGACTGCCAGGTTTTAATAACACTTAATTTGAAGTAACGATTTTTATTAAAAACAGACCATCTTAACAGTGACAGTTTGTAAAAAAAAACAGATCTATTAACTTGAAATTTTATAAACTCATATATGTATTTTCGTTAGTGAAAAATAAAACAAAGCAAACACACCTCTTAAATCGAGGTGTCAGAAAACCAGAAGTCATATATAGACATGAATTTGAAGTGACACTTTGTGAAAAAAATCAAAGCAAACAAACCTAGGATTTAAAACGTAAAAAACCCAAAAGTTCTATACCTTAATTTAAAGTTTTCATTTTTATTAACAACGGATTTTTTGAAAACGTCCAAATACTTACACTTCGAGAAAAGAAAACAAAGCAAACAGATCTATCCATTTTAAATGTCATAGACTCATAGCAAGTAGCTATTTTTACTTGAAATGGAGTATCTGAACAAGTGTAAAAAGTGACAGTTCGTGAAATAACAATACAATTTATTGAGATTATTTAGACGATAGACATTTTTTTAATATTTACCAATTTACTGGCTATTCAAAAATTTAAATCCTTCCTACTTGAAACTTAATAACTCCCTTTTATTAAAACGAAGGATCTGATTACGTCTAAACAGTGACAATTCGTTAAAAAAAAAGAACAAAACAAACCGGCCTATTAATTAAAGAGGTCAGAAACTCAGAAATCCTAAACTTAAATTTGATCTATCTGAACAAGCCTAAATAGCGATATTTTGTGAAAAAGCAAACAGTCCTATTAATTTGAAATGTCATAAACTCAGACCAATTAGCAATTTTTATTTAAAATCGAACAAGTCTAAAACATAACAAAACAATTAAGAGCTCTGAATTTTACACGATAGAATGCTTTTTTAAATATTTGCCAATTTATCTGATTACGTTTGAACAGTGACATTTAGTGGAAAAAAAGAGCAAAGCAAACAGACCTACAAATGTGAAATGTCAGAATCTTACAAATCTTAGATCTAAATTTGAAGCAGCCATTTTTTTATTAAAAAAAAACACCTGAACACGCCTAAAAACGTACACTCAGTGAAAAAAAAGCAAACAGACCTATTAATTTGAAATGTCAGAAACGCAGAACTTTATAGTACGTTTCCACCAACAAATAATCCGAGATTTAAGGCAAGTGATTTAAAATAAATCATGAGGTGTTTCCAGCAAAAAAAAGGAGATTAATTTGAAGTTTGGTTAATGTCATAACAACCAAACTTCAAATTATTCTTCTTTCGAAAAGAAAAAAAATATGTATTTGTTCACTTATCATCTGTAAGTAATTAGTTTTATTATATTCTTGTATATATTTATTATTTTTGTATACTTAAATTTTATTTCGTCTGTGATTTCTTGAAATTTGTTTATTGTGTTGAATTTGAGTCATATGGAAGTGAGACAGATAGTTTTTGTTGACATTTCCATCTGTCAATAAACGAAATTGGCGTTTAAATGGGTCGGTTCAACAATTATTCTCCGAAAAAAAAAGGTTTGTTTGATTTGACAAACTAATGTTTCCAAGTAGATTTCAATGAGTTTTATTTGAAATCTTCATTTGAGGAGATTAAAATTTGTATGGTAAATCTTCGAGATTTCAAGGAGATTTTTGACAAATCTAGCTAAATCTCGGTTTAGTGCCCGCTGGAAACGTAGTATAAAATGTTAAGTGATATTAAGATGCTTAAATCACTTCAACTTTTGATTAAATGGTTTAAAATTGTGTTTTAATATTTTGGATTGGACTATTTTATGAATAAGTGTGGCAAAAGATTTTCAATTAAATTTTTGTTTATAGACAAACCTTGACTACTTTTATGATAAATCAAGTCCCCTAATAAATTCAAATCAAATTTAAAGGGACTAAAAATTTTCATATTTAAACCATCTATCTCAATAACAACAACATATCAGGTAAATGCATGAATTCATTTCTTCAATTGCGGTTGTCAAACATAGGAAAACACAATTTCAAGGTACCTTCCCAACTCGGCCATGCGCACACGACCATTGTGCAAAAATAAAATTAAACTAAATCACAAACAAAACAATGAATTGCGAATTTTTTGTTTATCGGATCTTTTACTCAAAGGTATATGATGTTTATTTCGCGACTGAAGTATTATTTTTGTAATTGATGTTGGACCTCGATCATTTTCAAGAGTATGGTACTCGAAAATAAATATTTGACATTGCATCTATCCTATTAGTAGGTACGAGATATTCAACCCCATTTTTGCAAAATTCCAAATAATCCAAAACTCATGTAATGTAATGCATCTGAGGTAATTAAAATTAAAACTCCGATTGCATTCAAACAATGTCAAAAACAAGCTCTTATTTGACACACAGAGAGAGTTTTGTTTATTTAAAGGGGTTGCGAAAAAATCAAAAACCAACATTCAACCCTAAGCCTAAACCACATTCAAAAGATACGAAGTATGTATTCGAAGTGTAGGCATTTACAATATGAAGCTATACAAACCAAAAGGCTGCAATAATTTTCCATCAACAATTTAGCTGTATTTGCCATCAAAGACCAAAAAATGAATGCTCTGAATTAAATGTCATAATCCCAGGAATCATATCACCATCACTAAATTTAAAAAAAAAGGGTGAATTCTTCATTCTTATATAAAGGGTACACCTTCGCAATAAAATTATATCCCTATGTATCTGTTCGAAAAAAAACCAACAACATCTGAAAATGACAAGAAAAATATTTGCCCAGAACTAGGTAGGTACCTATCTTATACCTAAAGGGTTGAAAAAGCAATTTTCAAAAAAAGAAAAAGTTAAGTATCGTAAATCATGACACACACAGAAAACAATCCGAGACGGAAGTGATGTTCACACACGGAACTCAGGAGCACAGAGGTGCACCGAAAATCCCAGGTGCTGAAAGTATATAAATCCCAATTTTTCAGAAGATAGTAAATTTTCTTCCAATTTAGATAGATCCTGGAATGGATGGATCCCTAGCCCTACTCTAGTCCTATATTCGAGAATATACCAATTCAATGTGGTGAGACGCGAAACTATAAATCATTTTACGATGAGTCGACCTAAATCAAAATCATAGATGAAACTATAAGGTTTAAAAAAAGATGGACGGAACTGGCTCTTTAGTGCGTGCGTCTGTCCAGTATTTTCATTTTCCGATTTTCGGACAATGGATGAGAAAAAATTATTTTGCAGTTAGGATTTGTCACGCGCCTTTAGGGAATACAAAAAAACAACAAAACAATTTCAATTCATATATATATGCATATCAAAAAAAGGACGACACAAAAATGCGTGCCTGGCCTTCCTATCTAGGTACCTATAGAAAAAGTAAAAACCGATCAACCTTGGTTCACCCCAAGAATGCAAATCACTTTTTTATCCTATAGATACCCTCCTCTCCTGTAGACACATTTATCTTATAGGACGTCAGAGAGCTATAAGTGGTGCAACATAATTTTAAGTCAAACACAAGGGTCCTGGGTCCTGGGGTTGTGTTTAAAATATACAAGCTCACTCACATATAAGTGGGAATAAATGTTGCGATAATTTATGCCCTTTCTTTCTCTGCAACAATAGAAAAACAATTTTTGCAAAATTTTGCCAAAGATATAATAATTACGTATCTATATCTCTACCTCTACCAAAACCTTTCTGTCTGTCTTCTGTCTATAGTATGCAAAGAAATTAAATTGATAGTCCTTTTTTCAGTTCGTTGTCCTTTAATTGATGTCATAAAATTTTACGAGCCCTTATATAACTTTATATTCGAATTTTTATTTAATTTTTTTATAGCTTTTTTAGGCAAATCGATTCCCAGGTGTTTTACATCATTCCAATTCTATCAAATGTGCAAAATGAAATAAACCCAAAGCTATTAGCACACTCCTCTTTTTGGATTTCTTTTATTTTTCATTTTAAATCATCGACGACGTGTGTTTTAAATAAATATTTTTGATTCGAAAATAGCCGTTCATATATCAAATTGGAGAAAAGTGTTTACATGATTGAAAATAACAATAATTTATAAAACCCAGACCCCCCCCAGACCTTTGCCTGCCACAGCAGATATCTCAAGCCCATCCGACTTCTGTTAACTTCTGTGGTTTTAGTTTACAGAAACAGAAACGTTCGTTGGCCGTTGGCTTATGAATTAATTACATTTTATTTTTCTTTCATATTATTTGATCGAACTCTGGCCTCAATTTTAATTCGTTTGTTACTTTTATGAAATTGCTGAAACGAACGGAAGTACGTAGTAAATATGATTAACTGAAAATATTCGCAAATGTATGCAAATAAAAATTAATAAAAATCAGTTACAGTTATCCGTGGGAATAAAAGTTTATATGTAGTTCACAATAATTGAATCAAAAATATATTTTTTGTAAACAAAATAAAAATCATGAAGTTATGGAAGATTGGGAGAAAGTTCTTCGACGTCATCATCTTAAATTATACCTAATAAAAGACTATAGCGATGTGTCTTTTGTGATTTTTTGGTTTTCAAAATTAATTTCTAATTATTGTTAATTTACATAACAGAGTGATGGCTGTCGAATAACGAATTGATCAGAAGAGATAATTATACATTTAAATGTAAATGTTTTTTATTTAGATTTATAGAGTGATTATATAGATGAGTATAATTTAAATTCAAATTTAAGGTGCATAGATATACTGAAACATATGTATTTTATTAATTTAATGTTTATTGTTAAATTTAATTGATGTTAAATTTGATATAATTAATGTTATAGGGAAAACAAGAGATATGTAGTATTTGATTGGTGAAGCATTTAAACAAAACGTTTATTCTAAGTTTTGTTTATATTGTTTTACTTATCTTTTGGACAAACTTCATCTACCTATCTGAAATAATTTTATCAGAAAATTATAATCTAGAGCAGCAGCACAGTTTTAAATTTCAAAACTTGATGTACATGAAATCAAAAAAAAAAAAAAAAAAAACAATTATACGCCTATCGTTAATGTCAAATATTAGTTGATATTGATATTTGAAAGTTGATAATTGATAGTTGATAGTTGATAGTTGATAGTTGATAGTTGATAGTTGATAGTTGATAGTTGATAGTTGATAGTTGATAGTTGATAGTTGATAGTTGATAGTTGATAGTTGATAATTGATAGTTGATAGTTGATAGTTGATAGTTGATAGTTAATAGTTAATAGTTAATAGTTAATAGTTAATAGTTAATAGTTAATAGTTAATAGTTGATAGTTGATTGTTGATAATTGATAGTTGATAGTTGATAGTTGATAGTTGATAGTTGATAGTTGATAGTTGA
Source organism: Eupeodes latifasciatus (assembly GCA_920104205.1). Classification (NCBI taxonomy): domain Eukaryota; kingdom Metazoa; phylum Arthropoda; class Insecta; order Diptera; family Syrphidae; genus Eupeodes; species Eupeodes latifasciatus. The sequence goes on from OV049925.1 coordinate 153,666,664, forward strand.
TAGTTGATAGTTGATAGTTGATAGTTGATAGTTGATAGTTGATAGTTGATAGTTGATAGTTGATAGTTGATAGTTGATAGTTGATAGTTGATAGTTGATAGTTGATAGTTGATAGTTGATAGTTGATAGTTGATAGTTGATAGTTGATAGTTGATAGTTGATAGTTGATAGTTGATATTTGATAGTTGATAGTTGATAGTTGATAGTTGATAGTTGATAGTTGATAGTTGATAGTTGATAGTTGATAGTTGATAATTGATATTTGATGGTTAATAAATACTAAAATTAGGCGTCTTAAACGTCTACTTATTAGTTGATAGTTGATAGTTAATAGTTAATAGTTAATAGTTGATAGTTGATTGTTGATAATTGATAGTTGATAGTTGATAGTTGATAGTTGATAGTTGGTAGTTGATAGTTGATATTTGATAGTTGATAATTGATAGTTGATAGTTGATAGTTGATAGTTGATAGTTGATAGTTGATAGTTGATAGTTGGTAGTTGGTAGTTGATAGTTGATAGTTGATAGTTGATAATTGATAGTTGATAGTTGATAGTTGATGCTTAATAAATACTAAAATTGGGCGTCTTAAACCTCTACTTATTAGCAACTTTAAATTGATAAATTAAATATGTTTGTACTATTTATAACAATTTAGAACAATTTTAATTGTGAAAACACTTTCCAATTGACTAGCTTATTGTTATACATAAATATTTATCAAATAGCAATTAATAGCTGAAATTCTCCATACTTTAGCTGTAAAGAGAACAAATATTTAACTTAAATCGACAACAACACAAGCAAAAGTTCAAATTTCTATTTATTTTGTATTTATTTCATTTGAGGGATGTGTTGAAAAAGTATTGCTTTTTTGTTTTGAGTTGAATAAGAGTTTTACAGCCCTATTATGGCTATCAACTATCAATTATTTGATAACTGATAACTTCTATCAATTTATTGATAATTTGGTATTATGAGTAACAAATGATAATTTTTCAACCTTTGTGAATACTAATCAATATACGATTGTGAATAGGTTTTGTTTGGTGTTTGACGTTTGTCATTTGTGTTGAGTTCTTGTGTTTTGGTCTATAAATAATTTCGGCGGAATAATGTAAGTTGTTTTCATTAAATAAATTTCTCTTTTTTCTTAATAATATTTTGTTTATTTAGGAGTAGAATAGTTAGCAACAGAAAACAAATATAAAGGCTTGTGGAACTAATGGAGGAAAATCAGTACAATTGCCTTCAAACAACAATTCTAGTGAAGGCATTTCGTTCTTCAATTTGTATATTCAATAAAAACTACAAAAAAAAAAAACTTTTGTAAATCGTATTTAAATTATAATTCTTTGCCATTCACGAATATTTGATATATTTGTCAACGAAGATTTTGTAGCTGATAGAATATTTGATGGGTATCAATATGTTTGATAGCCGTAATACCGAGTTTATCAATAAAGCTATTCACAATAGATCTTTTAATTCACTATTTATCAAAAATATTGATAATTGATCACCATAATACCGATTCATTAATTTTGTTGATAATTATCAACTATTATCAAATATCGTGTTGATATTTGATACCCATAATAGGGCTGTTAGTCAGTGTTAAAAAAAAAAACAGGTCCAGTTAGAATAGAGTTGAGTATAAATTGAAGGATTGAAATTTATTGTAGAAGGTGACAGTCGAAAAAATTACTATTTATTAAACATTTACTTCAATTATTTTCTCTGTTCTTATTCATAACCAAATATGGAATTATGTTACATTCACACAATTTGAAAAATAGTCAAAAATGCTGTCAAAAAACTAGTGTCATATTAAATATATGTGATTGTAATTTTTACCATTTATATGTAAAACTTACCCGTAAATAGTTAAATTTCTGTTATAAAATCTGCTTAATTTATGATCAGAAATTGTTGTGTTTACATTGAACTTATTGCTAAGTAAGCAAAGTTTTTTGCAAAAACACACCTTAAATATTGTACACTTTCATAAATAATATGACAGTAGACATGTTTTTTAAGCGAACATTTTTCACAAGTGTGGACAAACCTTAACACACATTGCACGTCAATCATTAAACTTCTGTCTAACTTACACCTGCTTTGAACATGTTTATAAAGTCAGATTTGTGATCGAACAAATTCAGAATAATTGCAAAAAATATGTTCACAAACGTCATAAATGACATCAGCGTGATTAAAGAATTTAGGTGCTTTTTTTGTCTGACGTTTTCAAACATTAATTGACTCCTTAAAATTGTACCTAGTCAGGCTTGCTTAGGTTCTACAGAATCAGTGTGTTCATTAATACAACAAAGCAACAAAGAAAGACTATTGTAAAAACGCAGATTTTCGACGTTTAAAAAACACTCAAAGCATTATGAGTAATAAAGATTTTTGTCTGGCATCAAGAAGTCATTGTTATGAATATTTACGTTGACCAAAAATAATAGTAGACTGATAATTCAAATCATCATATTTTATCTTTGGTGAACAAAAAAAAAACAAAGTATGTACGAACACATCCCTAGATAATAACAACCTGAAAACCTTCAAAAAACAAATTTTTATGAAACTCAATATAGTTTCATGATATTGTAAAAATTAAAAAAAATATTTTCACTACTTCGATGTTGTTGAAAGCAATCATCGTAATGTTTCGAATAGAACGGTTATAGCGATCATTGAAAATTTCTATCATTAGAAATGTTTCCTGATTGAAATCCATATTAAAATTAAAAAAAAAAATTGTTCTATCAAATTGCTTAACTCAAAAAAAATTCTTCGAGTGAATTCCAAAACACAAGTAAAATATCATTCAAACACTTTTTTCGGATTGATTTCAATGATAGCTATAATTTGTACTTTACTGTGCACAATTTTGTTTCGCTGCGGAAATGAAAAAATGATCTTAATTGATTTATTTACCAATTTAATCGTTTTTGTAAAATTCTTCAAAGGTTTTAAATTTACGAGTAACTTTTCTCAAAATACTGATAACATCATCAATATTTTAAAAAAAGCTCTGACATTTTATGATTTAATTATTTGTATTTATATTTTTGTTGTTAATGTTTGACTTATAAGTCCGACGTTTTGCACTATAACCCTTGTTTAACCATTGATTAAATTATTCATATTTCATTGTCTCAATGAAAAACTGCATTAAATGAATAAAAACATTTCATATTTAAAGTTTTAACTTTATTTTAGAAGAAGTATTCGATTAAATTAATTTCGTTTCTATGTTTCCCTTGGTAGCTTTAATTTTCTACATAATGAATATAAATCTTTCATTTAATTAGAAGACATTTTTTGAAATCTTTACTCTCATATTCTTATTTTTCTCGTAACTTTATGAATTTATAAATTGTTGTGTATAAATTCTACTTTTCTATTACTGCAAATCCGGAATTGTATATTATAATTAAATCTTCGTGAAAAGAAGAAAAATTGAAGAAAAAAAAACCTTTTAGCATAAATACTTTTTTAAAATGCAGCAGAAATAAAAAAACTAATACACAGCCTCCACAAAAATGGTCATACCTTACCCGTCTCATTAGAATATCACAATTCACAATTAAAAGCAGGCGTAAACGAAGGCGGAAACTGCGGATATCAAAAAACCTACATTTAAGTGTTCATTTAAATGTACGTATAAATTCATTTACAAACAATGAACTTAAATTTCCTTTTTTTATTTTACTAATTTTATTATTAGGCATGTGAACATAATATAGTGGTGGCGGTGGTGTCGGCGTCACTGCCTGAGGCTATCACAAATCTCCTTTTTTTTAAATAAATGTTCATTTTACAAAAACTACAAGAACAACAACATCAAAAAAAGGAGATCGTGCTGGATAAGGTTGAACTACATTACCATCATCCTCATCTAACTTTTTTTTTTAAAAAAGGGACTCATTTTAGGTTTTTCTCGGGTTTTGTTTGAATATTTTTTCTCTTTAATTTGATATTATAATTCATGCATACGTACGTATCTAGGTATATTTTTACATTTTAAACATTAAAAAAATAAGGGTAAGATTAAAAGATTTGATTTAATTTATTCATTTTCAATTGTTATTGCATTCTGTCAAGAACTTTATGAGCCACATATGTACACGCGCATAAATCTTTTATTTCAAAAAAAAAATATAATAATTTTTATAAATTCAGTGAATTACAAAATTTATATCCACACGTCTCGTTATCGTCATATAAACAGAACAGAAGTACGGAAACGTGTTAATTTATGCCTTTTCGCCGAAAATATAATAAAAATTGACAACCAATTCACATCATGGCGTCAAGTCAATGTGAATATTTAAATGTCAAATATCTCTCTCACTTCTTTTTTGGGGAAAATGTAATTCCGCTTTAAAATTCAGTCAGTGTCTCTTAACGAAAGAGGAAGAGAGATTGGGAGAGTGAGTGCGAGAAAGGAACACAAAGTACATCCACACGCATTTAAAAACAAAAAAGTTAACCAAATAAGTTAAGGCTATAATTCATCAGATACAAAAACAATGATTGATTTTTTGACACATAAAATGGTTACACAAAACAAAAAAACAATGAGAAAATTCATTTCGAAGTGTGTTGAATGACAATGAGTTACATACTTTTTTTTGAAAAGATTTGTTTTGACAGAATCTAAAAGAAAAGAGAGACAAATCACTTTAGGTAAACAGAGATACACAGAGAGAGTGATGATGACAACCCAACCTATAAGAAAGGATCTGCCTTAAAAGGGATTTCGATTTAATTTCATATACGCACACAGCTGGTTTGGAACACCTACATACGAATACGTCCTGGTCCTACATACGATGAATATCTAATTTCTTGAATTAAGCCAATTAGGCAATGTCACTCTTAGAATGAATACGGCCTTCAGCTTCGCAGTTTAGACATTTTTCCTTTATATGGGTATGGACAATACGATTTGTTGAACAATTGATTTGCTTCATAAAATTAGGAGCTTCATTTTTCAAAATAATATAGACAATTATTTTTTGGAAGAAAAACAGTCATGCGTTCGTCGAATGAATGAAAGATGATATAGGTTCCTTTATAAAATGAATTTCCAATTTATTCACTGTCCCTATGGATGTAGCTTCTTACATCTCGTTTGATGTGATTTAGGGCACCCTGAGTCTGGCATGTCTTTGAAATTCTTTTTTTTTTCTTTATTAAATTTATTTGATCTCTAACATTTTTTCTACATCTTTTCATCGTGATAGGAGTTTGGTAGGTATAAGGTACATACCTTACCTACATTAAAATTAGTATGCGGGTGGCATAATTTAAAAACAGGGTCGTTATAGGTTTCTTTTTGACAACGCTGAGTGAAATAGTATTGACGTAAGTTAATTTAAATAAACACACCTTCTAGGTGAATGAAACATTGTTTTAAAAAGGAATCGTTTATTTGAAGAGACCTTCCTACCAATATCACAAATGGATTTAAGTTTAATAAAAGTCACCTTTGCCTTTAAAAGAGGGATGAAGATTTTGAAATTGAATATTAATTTCATTATGCGATTAGTTATTTTTAATTTAGAAACAAACACAAAATTTAAAACGATGTAGGAAAATGAAAAGGCAATCTTAAATTAAATAAGTTAAAAAGATGATTTTGAAATTGTTAACAATTTTAACATTTTATTAGAATTAAAGTCACAAAATGGCTACTTAAACTTTTATTAATTTGCTAAATCCACTTAACTGATTTTTGAGTATCTGACTTTTCAAATAAGTCAAATTTAGTTCTGTTGCCTTTGTTTTTTTTTGTAACGAACTGTCACTTCGAAGACGTGTTCGTTTTTAATAAAAAAAGAGGATTAGAAGATTTAGATATAATTAGTGAAAAGCGAAGCCCTTTACACTTGTCATTATAAATCTAATTCAAAATCTTATTGACATGTTCCGGAAAATTTACATGCTCAAGATATTTGAACATGAAATGTTCCATAAGGGAAATTTTGTTTTCCTCGGTGAGTAGAAAGTGGAATAAACATTTTATGAAGCAACAATAATTTTCTTGTTTGCAAATAATCAAGTCGGAAGTTGTTATGGTTCATACTTCCTACGCCCACAAAATTCTTAGTTTATAAACAGACCTTTCAAATTAAGACATCAAAGTGTTTCCTTATTTGTTTTTCTTTTCTGTTAAAAAAAGTTACAAACAAATCACACAGAAAAAAAAACACAAAAATTGAAGGGAAAATTTCTGTCATCTTCTTCCTGTTTACAGCAATTTATTTTCCTCTTTTCCGATTCTCGCATTCATTGCAAATGCCAAACAAGGCAAGTGTCACATAACAACAACAATAGATTCTCATTCTATTGAGAAAATTCTATTTCCGATTAATCATCAGATCAGAAAGAGGCAATGCGAAAAACAAAAACAATGAGGAAATACAAATGACCTACAATTTATACTTTACTCTGATTTATTTCTTCTTTCTCTTCCTGTATAAAGTGTTCAATTATCCGACGACCAGATCAATGACCGATCGCATCGTATAGAGAATCAATCAATTCACTTGTAACCGCAATTTGCAATTATTTTTATTTTATCTTGTTTTTTTTAAATAGAAAAAAGAAATATATATATCTTAAGGGTTCGTTGCAGCAACACGGAATTGAAAATTGATCTTTTATGTGATCTTGATTTTATACTTTGTTGCTTTCAAGAATCTTAATACAAATTTAATTACTGAATGTAAAATTTAAGGAATTTTGGATTTTAGAATATTTAAGTCGTGAAAATTCAATTTCTTTGATGAATGAAGTTAGCGAACAGAACTTTTTGAATATTCAATTTCTTTGATGAATGAAGATAGCGAACAGAATTTCTGAAAATTCAATTTCTTTTGTAATAGGAAAAAAGCGAACAGAACTTCATGAAAATTAAAGAAATCGAACAGAACTTCTTGAAGATTGTATTTCTTTGGTATTATAAAGTAAGCGAACAGAACTTGTCAACGAAGTAGAAGCTTGGTAAAGCACAACATAATGATCAAGTAATCTCGAAGCATTTTCTCCATGTTTTGACAGTCATGCAAATTGACATAAAATACACACTCTAATGGAACTTTAGACAACAGGTTATTTCAATTTCCTCAGAAGATCATTTGTGATTGCTGTGACATGACGTAGTAGTCATTTTTTATCTTCTGCACTCTCCATGCTGCAATTCAAGTAACTTTTATACTTGTCACATTGATTTTGTAACACTATAGCTTGCGAATTGGAGTGAATTATTTATTATTAAAAATAAAGAACAGCAACAACAACCAGTCAAGAGTGAAGTAACAAAATAATAATAATAGACGGTATACATGAGAAAAGCCCAGAGTTCCAAGTACCTTACCTACTTGGTATGTGGTCCAGTCTTGGCTATCGGGGGACAGGAACATGTAGCCAAAGTGGCATTTATTTGCCTGAGAAAATTTCAGACGAGAGGAAACAAAAAAAAAAAACAAATGTGGGAAGCAGGAATTCTGTTGAACAAGGGGCTTGAAATATGCGCACAAACCTTAGGAGTTAGGACATTAAATCACTTGAGCTATATAGTATAGACGACTGACTGTGTTTCTGTTGTCGTCGTAGATTGTCGTCCACGTCCATGCGGTGGCATAGCTTATTAGTGGGCAGGTATTTCGGTCAACAACACTGCATGTGATTTGAGACAATAGACCACCTTACATTGTTCAATGGAATCTTGATGAAATTGTTGCAGAACTTGCCTTTTTTTTCTTAGAAAAATTCTAGCTATAGACGAGTGTTATGAGTGCATAGATTGTCTAGAGGAGATCTTTTCGAGTCTTAAATTTAACATTGCTTGAATTTGTACAAATTGAATATCTTTTAACACGAGATGAAATATAATAATGGACCATCTGGCAGCGCAATAGAATTTTGTCAAGTATAGAGTTTTTTTTTTTAATTTTGAATTATAAATTCACAACTATAACGAAGGAATTTATAAGAACTATAATTTATGACATAAAAATCGGAATTAAACAGTATTCTTGGTCATTTGAACACGTCCAAAAAGTGACAGTTCCTCCAAAAAAAAGAAGCAAACAAACCTGAATGTGAGAAACAGGTCTATCCATTTGAAATGTTAGATACTGAAGTTAAAGTTACCAGTTAAAAAATAAATGAAATACCAAAAACGTCAAATTAATCATTTTTTAAAATTGAAATTTACAATGATGCCTTTGAATTTTACTTAATGGTTCAAAAGTTTCCGTCATTACATTTTAATTCTACTTCGAACTCATCAGACACGTCATCCAGGAATTCAATATCATATCCATGATCATTCCTACCGTTTGGTAAGGGCTTATCATTTTAATAATTACTACATTTCTAAATATTTAAGAATTGCCCAATTTATAATTAAAACTAGCTGACCCGCCACACGTTGTTTTGTCATATAAATAATTTCTAGAGAATATTTTGCTAGAAATAAATGACGTATTGTAAGTGTGTAAGGATGTGGTATATACATAAGTGGGAGAGCTATAGAGCACTGTAAATGGTGACAAAATATTAAAATAACAAATCACCAAACAATTTTTTTAATTTATTAAAATTAATTCTTTAAAATTATAAACATATCGCTAATTATGACAATACTACAAAAAAAAACAATATCAATCCCTTAATGCAACAGAGTGTAAAATATTTTTGGTTTGCCACTCGAGAGCATGCCACGTATAATATTGTCCCTGTGAAAAACATGAGGTGCAAATCTAAGTCGCACATAGAAATCGTTTGGCCTTGAGACTTATTGATAGTCACTGCAAATGCCAATCTAATTGGAAATTAAAGGCCTTTGCATTGAATTGGCACATCTGTGAGTATAATAGGGATTCGCGGTGATGATATATTTTCACCTCGGAATTTGTCATTTAGAATTATGGCTTCGATAGCATTTTTCATTAATTTTTTAATTACTAATCGCGTGCCGTTGGACAACCGTGGTGGGTTCAAATTACGAAGCAAAATTACCGGAGATCCAATCTTCAGTTGTAAATTATGCGGTGGCATATCTGGTAAATCCAATGAGTTCAAAAACTCAGTTGGATAATTTACAGCTTGGGTAGCATCACAAACTGTATCAACAGATTTGTATGACAAGTTAAGATAGGTTAGCCCGCAACAGCAACGCCTAGCGGTTAGCCCTTATTTGCTGGCAAGCTTACTTTTTCATAAACTTGCTGTCCCTTGACATTGCTAGATTTGTATGACACCAAGTATCCTGATAACAAATGTTGTATCTTGAGATTTAATACGTTGACATCCATTTTTTGCTGCTAAAATTGCTCTTTCTGCCAGCCACTCATGATTTGTATATTGTCTGTGTACATCGGGAAATATCTGGTCAATGAGAGCATCTTGTGAATCAATAATCGTGCAGAAATCGCCCGGTAATTTTATGCATCCAGTTTCATCTGTAGTAACTTTTTCGTAGCCTATATCTAACAGTTATTTTGAGAATGTTTCAGCGTTGAATCATCAGCGTACGTGGAACGCGGAAAAAAGGGAAGTCTTTGTCTGGAATCACCTAACAGGAGTAACAGAGTGCCGCCAAATAGTCTGTCGTTGTTTTTTAAAACTTTCAATGTCATGTTCAACGCCTCAAGTGAATTGTTGTGTGCCATAGTGCATTCATCCCAGATGATAATTTTACACTGTTTCAGCACTGTGGTCATGGATGATTGTTTTTTATATTGCACACCGCGTCTGGATTATTTTGAATATTTAGTGGCAGTTTAAATACTGAATGAGTTGTTCTGCCTCCATCCAATAAATTTGCCGCAATCTCAGAAGATCCAACAGCCAATGCGATACCATTATTTGATCGTATTTTAGCAAGAATTAGCGAAAAAAGGAATGTTTTGCCAGTTCCACCTGGTGCATCAAAAAAAAAAGATTCCACCTTGTCCTGCCGAAACTGCGAGCATGATGTGGTCATAAATGGTTCTTTGTTCTTCATTCATTAGTGGGACATTGTGAGCAACAATCGCTGCCATTTCTACAGTATTGTATTGTAGTTCAAGATTCAATTCAGTGTCTATTAAATCAGATGCATTTCGATCTGGTGAATGCATACCGAAATGACTGAGTGGTAAGTTGGCAATGATAATGCAAAGATCCTCAATAGCAATCAATGCTTCATTGTACATAGCGTCACTGAATACTATCCTAAGATCGTTGCACCGTGTACGATGTTGATGCAATTAAACCATAGCACTTAGGAATATAAAAAATAGATAAAAACCTATTCTCAGACCTACCGAATGTATATGCAAAATTTCATTAAAATTGGTTAAGCCGTTTCGGAGGAGTATGGCAACTAACACTGTGACAGGAGAATTTTATATATTAGATTAACATTTTAGTTTATTTACTTACAAAAACTTTACATTTTCATTGTGACATTTTACGTCATACCTTTAAATTCCACTTTATAGTCATCAAACACATCCACGAACTATCCTTAGTTTCATAGGCAATATTCCTCGTTTTTTCTTACCAAGTCATGTTCATAATATTTTAGGAAAAAACATGCCTAGAAGTACAATTCTTAATATTTAGAATTTTGTATCGTTTGTCAATCAGTAAAATATTGATTCTTTTTTATTAAAAACAGCACATGTGAATACGTCTTAATAGTGACAGTTCGAGAAAAAAAAAACAAATCAAACAAACCTTAATGTATTAAACGCACCTATTAAATGTCAGAAACTCTGAATTAGTCCCCTATTACACGTTGACTCACGACTCACTTTTGACTTTCCTTATAAATTTGTATTCGGTGAGGCAAGCGGTATTACACGTTGACTCGTGCCCCATGCGATGCGATGCCTCAAATTTGACAGTTATTGTTTATTTTGTTTTGAATGCTCCTTCTCGTTGGCTTTAATTTTTCGATAGTTTTTGAAGTTGAGTAAAATTTATAAAACAAAATAAATAGGATTTTGGAAATGGATTCCGAAAATTTATTAAAGTTATTGAAGTTACACACGTTTCTGGTTTTCAAACAAATTCGATGTTGTTTATCCGAGCAACAAGAAAATAGAATGAAAAAGAACAGCATAAAACGAATATGAGAATAAAGAAACGTCAAAGTGAGTCTACTAAAAATTTGCCCGAGACTCAACGGAATTTTTTTTTTTTTTTTGCATCTCATTTTCTCACATCTGCTTTCTTTTTCGCACTCATGTGAGTCGTGAGTCGTGAGGCATCGTTTAATAGCAGACTTAGCGAAAATGAACACGTGTGTATTTCTAATAATTGGACTTTATGAGACTTTTCTAAGACTTTGAAAAGAAAAAAATTTGGTGAAGCTTGATAAAAGTATTACGTTTTTCATAAAAGCAAACAGGTTCGTTTTGCTCAATTAACTGTGAACAATCTGTGAATCGAAAGAAATTCTCCGCCAACAAAAATGTGTATGACTTTATTATGTCATCCATTCCTTATGTTACAATTTTCTGTTTAATTTATATCCTTGATAATCAACTTTTCTTCCCCACATTTTGCAAATAAAAATACAAGAAAAACCCAAAAAGAAAATTCTATAATTTACCTTCAAAAACTACAACAAAATCACTCAAATTATTCCCATGATTCTTGTGAAAAAAAAACTTAAAATTTATGTGCAAATAAAAAAAAACAAAAATAAAATTCAAATACTCCCAATCTAATCCACATCACGTTTATGGTTGATTTATATTCAAAAGATACAATATCTTGTGTCTGTCTATTTCTCTTTTAATTTCGTTTCGGTAATAAAAATGTTTCTTATTCATTAATTTTGGTTAAATTACAATCTTCTATATTTTCTCCGCCTTGACCATTTTTCTATAGAAAAACAAGTTTGTTGTTTTATTTTAAATTTCTTTCAACACTTACATACATACATATGAATGAAAAAGGATCTTTATGCGCAATGCGTCTATGGCCTTTCTACCTAGCGATGACATTTAATCCCTTTTAAGACGTTCAGAAAACTAGTTTCATTTTTCTTTGTTCTTTCTTTAAGTAATGATGGAAAACCAGTAGAAATTAGATTTCCACTTTCACAAATCATTTCCCTTTCTTAGGAAAAAAACAATACAAAATCGGTCCATCGTAAGACCACGAAGACGGCAAACGGCGCGGCGCGGAGCGGCGACGACAATAAGGACGTCGTCGTCGCACCACAAAACAAGGGTAGCCTTAGCCATCATGATCGTCGTCGTCATTAGTGGTAGAAACTTCAAACTCCATTAATCAAATTGTTATAAGATGCATCTCTTCAAGGAGCAATAGTCGTTTTTCTTTTCGTTTGGTGGAAATTATTACCGCGAGTTTAGTTACCGCAGCGTTATTTGATTTTATATATGGTGTAATGACAAGAACCATTTGCAAACTGCTATATAACAAAAAAGGACTTACAAGGATACGTAATGTGTTTTTCTTCTTTTTATATTTTAATAAAATAAAAAGGGTTGATGAAGTAAAATTTTCTCACGAATTGTTGTATTTCGCGTTGACTTCTTATAAGACTTACAACGAGTCCGGGTAAGGTCTTATGTATAAGACTTGAGATGATGATGATGGGCGGCGCTATTATTTGTTCCTAGGACGACGACAAACGCAAATGAATAATAGGATGTTGTATGCGAACACAATGCAAAATGGATTTTCTTATACACTTTTTTATTATATTTGTATAAATGAAGTGTCCTGAACAAATTGTGTGTGTGTTTTTTTCTTTTTTAGTTAAATTTCTTTAATGGGGTAGGTAAGGTCTTGAGTCTTCACGTATTGTTCGTGAGCGTGAATATTTACCTAATTACACATGGTTCTCTATTTTTTTCACATTCCTCCCCGCTGAGAAGACGACGCGAATTTTTTAACGTTCAATTCTATTTATTTTTTGTGTCCTTTATTAACTTTCAAACTCAGGACATTACAGGAAAACAAATTTCATTTATCAGTTTGAATAAATCAAATAATGTGTGTTCAGTGTATACCCTTTAATTATAGGCCCATATATTGTTGCAAAGTCGATGACATTATTAATTTGCCTATAAGTTACCTATTCCTTTTTATTATCAGCTAGTTATCAGCAGGACATGCATTTTGTTCATTCTGCACGCTATGGAGAGGTTTACATGGGTTATATGCATATTCATGTCCCATGTCCTGTATCATATTCGGTTCATGGAAATTCGTTAGGTGACGAAAAAAGGAAAAAAGAAAAGATTTTTATCATGAATACAACAAAAAAAATGAAACTAGTTTTCCCCTAAAATATGTCATTTCCCATTCGCTTTGTGAAAAATTTCACAGTCCAAAGGTTATAGTTAATTGTGTATTGACAGCCTAATGGGATTATTTATTTAAATTTATTTTTTTTTTTGAGAGGGTAACATTGTTTCTTTTTCTATGATTTTTTGTTTGTATCTATAATATTGGAGTAGAATTTGTCTATACGACTTCTTCGAACCACTACGTTTTTTAAGATATTAATATTTTTTATTAATATTAAACTTAAGTTAAAATCACAAAATGATTACAATTAATTTTAGTAATTTGCTGAATCCATTGAGACTTCTGAGTTTCTGACATTTCAAATGAATAGGTCTGTTTCGCAGAATTAGGTTTGTTTGATTTATTTATTTTTTTTCTCAAACTGTCACTTGTTAGACGTTAGACTTAAATTAAAATCACAAAATTATTACAATTACTTTTAGTAATTTGCTGAATCCATTGTGACTTCTGAATTTCTGACATTTCAAATAAATAGGTCTGTTCCTCAGAATTAGGTTTGTTTGATTTATTTATTTTTTTTCTCAAACTGTCACTTGTTAGACGTTAGACTTAAATTAAAATCACAAAATTATTACAATTACTTTTAGTAATTTGCTGAATCCATTGTGACTTCTGAGTTTCTGACATTTCAAATGAATAGGTCTGTTCCTCAGAATTAGGTTTGTTTGATTTGTTTATTTTTTTTCTCAAACTGTCACTTGTTAGACGTTAGACTTAAATTAAAATCACAAAATTATTACAATTACTTTTAGTAATTTGCTGAATCCAATGTGACTTCTGAGTTTCTGACATTTCAAATGAATAGGTCTGTTTCGCAGAATTAGGTTTGTTTGATTTGTTTATTTTTTTCTCGAACTGTCACTTGTTTGACGTGTTCAAGTGCACCATTTTTAATAAAAGGAAATTAATATCTTACTTTTGGGCAAAGAATTCAAATGTGGGTCAAAATCTTCGAATTAATTATCTTCTATATGCGAAAGTAATTAGAAACATTACAAAAAAGGATGCTGGGATGCGACCCATTCTTCTTGCCCGTCTGTCAAAATTTTAAAAGTCGTTTGAGGTCAATATCTTTCTTTGTTCTGAAGATACTTAAAATTTATGTTTTATCAGTTTTTATAGGTTTTCGTTTTTTTAATAAAACAAACTGTTAATTTGATTTTTCTAAAAATGTTACTATATGTTAAAAACAATGGCGCAAAATTTAAAACAAACCTTTTGTTAAGGCCTTAAATTAGCGACTACAAAATTTAAAATCTTTCTTTTCGTTTTGCTAACTATTTAATTGCTAATTTCTTTTTTTTTTTAAACGGGCATCCGAACATGTCTAAACAAACAGTGACAGTTCGTTAAAATGAACAAAGAAAACAAAATTAAACGGACCTATTAATTATAATTCCCAACTGTAAGCTGAACTATTCCATCCACTGCCAATTGACAGTACCATACGAATTTATCAAATTGCTAAAAGTTAAAATAATAACCATTCCATGATTTTAACTTTATCAAAATATTAAGAAAAAGAGCGCAAAATGTTAAAATCGTTTAATATTAGCAAAATCGTTCAAAATTTTGCGCTTATGATTTTTTAAAGTAAAAAATAGTTTAAAGAAAATATTTGTAATATTTTCCAAGATCTTTGAGTCAAAAATCAATGCTTTCAACTTTAAGAAGTATTTTGTTTAGGTTTTTATTTTTTGTAAAACAAACTGTCACTTTCATTTCTATAAAACATTTTACCAGATGTCAGAAGGTAATATTATTTTTTGTTCTCAAAATATTTGAGGTGACACATTATTTTTTCAGTTTTTTTTTATTTTTAAAAAAATTGTTGAATATCGTTTCGAATTTATACCAATTATTCCATATATAGTACAGTGAGAAATTGCCAACTAAACTGAAAGAAGATCTGTCAGAATAATAATATAAAAAAAACACACAAATAGAAGAAAGTTTTGTGAAAATCAAATTAATTAAAATTAACTTAGCAAAAAAAACTAACTAAAACTAATAAATTTTCAAGAAGAAATGGTAAGAAAACATCTGGAAATTGAGATTCTATAAAAAAAAGTTCATTTAACAATTGCTTCAAGGAGGGGGTTTGTTCGTAGACTACTACATTAACATGTGCTGTTGAAGCGAGCTTGGAGATCGCCTCAATTCTTTATATACCTGAATCGAGTTGAAATGAGCTTGATTTGACTCGATTCCCGTCGGAGATCGGAGTTGAGTCAACAGGTTTAACAGATAATGCATTATGGTCTGTTTATTTGCATGTTTGTGTACAAAAAATATAGTTTTGTTTTAATAAAATTACAAAAAAATGGACATGGAGTAGGTAGCATATTATTATATGGTGCTGAACTAATCAGTTCTTCATTGTTTAACACGAATCAAACTATCTCACTTGCACTTCACACATCGAAAACATCGAAACACCCTTTGCATTTTAGAAAGTGCTGTCATACTTAATCATTTCATTTTTAAATCTTCTTGTGCGGTGGAAACACCAAAAAGATTTATTAAATCTAAACTGAGATAAACCTTTGGTGGTAAAATAGCAAAACATAAATATCTTTTCTCGTGTTTTCTCTTGCAAAATAAGCCCAGTTAGTCCATTTTCACTAAAAAAAACTAAATAATATCAACAGTAATAGATTGATTTTTTTTCTCAATGGAAAACACACATGATTCCAAATGCACAACTACTCAACGAACACAGCCATCAAGATACAAATGCAATATCAATCGTACCAACATTTGAGAACGAAATCACATAAGATCCATTCGAGACTCGTATAAATGTCAAAAACCCATCCATAGTAAGATTCTACTCTAACTTTTATCGGTAGTATTCATACTAAGGATATTGTTTTTGTTATTCGTGTAAAATCCTACTATACTATGGATAGATTTTCCAACAAAACACGGGTATTATTTGTATAATGAGATTTAAAAAAGTAACATTTTGCAAGACGTTAATGCCGGTATTGTAAAATAAGCCTTCAAAAACCTGCTTTATAACCCATCCGAAGCCTTAAGGGGCCGGTTATAGCTATCAGTAAAATCCATCAGTAAAATTTGAAACAGGAGGAATCTGAAATGTTTTACAATCAGTAAATTTACGTCATTAAATTAAATGTCACTTTGAGGCTTCGCGCCTCAGACAATTTTTTGACTGTTGCTTTCATCAGTAAAATTTTAAATGATGTGATCGGAACAGTAAAAAATTGGAACACCAACAGTAAAACGAAATGGAAGTTTTTTTGGCTTTTGGCAGTCAGCTGTTCAGTAAAATGAAATTTCATCATTAAAAAAATTAAAATGGATTTATAAATTAAATAAAACTTTAAATGCATTGTTTCTTTTTGAAAAAAATACTTGAATATAGGATTCATCTTTTGCTAGAAATAAATCAGTACCATGTTCAAAAACTAAAAACAAAAATTTTACTGATGGATTTTACTGATAGCTATAACCGGCCCCTAAGTGATATTTGAACTTTCAACCTACACAAAACAAACACACCCTACACAAAATGTCATTTCCTGGACAAACTAATAAAATTCTTCCAATAGTTTAGTTTTCGTGATTTAATTTTCAATTTTTATTACTTTTTGTGTTGCTCCTTCGATTTTGTCATCAACTACACTAAAACTAATATCACACAATGACAAAGATTGAGTCCTTTTTCTTATGTAAGGAAAAAACGCCTTTCCTTTTTCACGCCCACGCACTTTGTTATACACTTCTTAATTGCTTCTCTTTATTTTTGTCCGTCCAATTTTCCTTAAAGTGCTTGTTCCCACCCATGTAAGGAATGGATACAGTATACTAGAGATAGTCCTTTGCTTGCTATGTTGTATCTTATTGTCGAGGTGTTGATGTTTATATTGATCCTAGAGAGTGTTTGATATAGCCAGTGGCAGAAGTAGAAGGAGCAGTTGTTGGCAGATGATGACACAATCCCCGTCGTCGTCTTTGTATCCTGGCGAAGGATATTTATTCAGTGTTGTGTGCAATATGTCATCGCGGCATAAAGAAGATAAGCCGCGATGCCTCTACCACCGTCATCGGTAGGTATACTTTCTAGATACGAGTATGGTGTCCTATGTTCAGTTCAAAATAAACAAAAATTTATAAAACTAAAAAAAAAAAGAAAAAACACAAGATATGGAAGTGGAGTGGAAGCTGTTGCGATGATGGGAATGAATCATTCTTCCCAGGAGTATACTTACTCACAATGACAAGACAGACTATTAATTTTCTTGATTTCTTTCTGCGTTAAGGGTCCTTTTTTTTCCTTTTCCAACTACGACGAGTATAACCTCGAAACACAACAACGGAAACATAAATTCCTATCCTTGACGTCGATTAAGAGAACGCATAACAACGACAAATCCTGATCTCAATCCCGACCATAAGTCCCAGTCCCGGTACAAATTGTTTTGTTTACAAGCCGCGGAAGCAGAACCAAACGAAACAAGCGAAAAAGTAAATCAAACTCTATAAATCGGAATTGCTTGCAATAAGCAGTGCCCTATCGTCTTCTTCTCGTCATCGTCAATGAAAAAGCAAAAGACCCTTGATTCCTTATTCTTATTCTTATACCTTACCTTACCTTACCTTTTCGTTGCCAGCCAAGTTGCCATTCTTCACTTACTTTAGGTAAAAGTCTTGCAGAAAATTCATTTTATTCACAATGCGAGAAATAGGAAATCAAAGGGCATACTTCCTCTGTTCGAGTACCGTGAATGATGGAACACCACCAAGTCGCTGTCAGTTGATGCTATTGTATATAATAGCGTGCACTAAATGCTGTACACTTCACATACCTTTTTATACCTCTTCTCTCTATACCGTCTTCACTCTAAGAAACCACCTTTAACTGTGGTTTCTTGGTTCTTTAATTGAGCCTTTGATTGATATAGAGGGTTCTTGATAGCCTCTGGTTAGTTTTTGAGAAAGAATATAGTTAGCCTCTTATTTTATAGTGAAACATTACTTCCCATTGAGTTCTGTAATCGAGTGTTAAATTATAATGGTTTCCTTTTATTATTTTTTTCAGACGACAACATGCCTGGGCAACACAGAAAGGAGGTGGCAGTGTGACACATAGCCCAGAAAGATTGCGTGGAACAACACACGATCTGTTTGAGATTCTGGAAAGAGTGCAGTGTTCGCGACTAGACGATCAGAGATGTCCCTTGCCGGCGTATTTTTCTCAGGTATGTTTGATTTTGTTTGAATTTTAAAATTTATTCACCTAAAGAGAAACAATATACCAAAACTCCTCCATTCATCTACGACGACGGAAGGATATTTATGGTACATTTTATGGAATGTTATTTCATTGAACCTTGAAAGGAATTTCATGTCATAGAACGATTGAATCACGTACAGATGTTTGATGTCAAGTCAAAGTCTTGGTGATGTATACGAGGGTGACGTTTTATTATATGTCTATTTCTACCTCTCTCTTTTTGACATCCCTTCATATCCATATCTATAGCTATGAATATAAAAGCATGCATATAGCACTGTCAGAGTAACACATACATAACTTAAAGTCAGGAGTGGATAGGACCTTTTGACATTTGGTGTGGTTATTTATATGTATCCATAAAATCTCGAAACAAACGCGTGCCACACCAGGAATTAGTTAACTCAATGCGGATAGTTTATCCTGATTTGTGGGATGCTCTTTAGAATTTTCAAATTACACAAAGTCAATGCATGAAATAGACACATTTCACGGTCAATTGAATTTGACTAAATCGAACGATATGCTGTCATAATTTTGTCTATTGTCATTTATATTACGTTATAAAAGAAAGAAAGAACTTTTTAAAATGTACGTTACTTATGTACGTAGAGCCGTAGAGTGAATAAATGTTAAAATCACAACTTTCATTGGGAAATTATTGTACCTATATGCAATTGTTATTTAAATCGATACTTTCTATTGCGATTAAATTTCGATGGATTATCCAAGAAAGTGAATTGCAAATTACGTAATTGTTTTATTTATACCAATAGGTACGAATTAGTACTTTTAGAAAGTGATTATAGCGGTTTTTTAATTGTCATCTTTGCAGTCTTCGAGAAATAAAATCGTTTAGATTACAAAGTTAGAAGAATATAAAAGAAAAATATTCAATTTCACTTTTTAAATGCAAGATTTGGGAATAAGTAAAAGTAAAAAATAAAACAAACTTTTAATAAATTCAAAAATGTTGCTTATAATTTAACAAATCGAATTATCAAGCCTTTGTTAGAGAAAGAATTAACATTTCATTTGATTTCCTTTAAATTTTATAAGTTATTACTTTAAACAAACACCTTTGCTAGTATATAACCGTTAAAATTCAAAATAACTGACAGAATAATTTATACCATTTTTAAACTACCCTCTAGTGGAAATTTAATAAACTATTCATTTGGTTTATGCAAACACTAAACACAAGGGTGCGTTGTTGTAATTGGTGAATGATGACATAAGTGTGGGCATTCATTTTTGGTTGTTGTATGTGATACGTAACGTAAAGTAGACAATTTTTTAAAAATGGCGTCTTATGGTTGACAGATTGGGAAATATTATTTTAAATTATTATTTAAGAAGTCCGCTAGGTGGCTTTCTTAATTTGTCGTTATATTTTTAGTTACTTTTTTTTTGATTTATTTATTTCTCATTTTGGAAAGTTAGTCAAGAATAATCTCCTTCACTGCTGTCGTTTTTGCTACTATAGTAGTATTTTACTCCTTTCGAGAGTCAACTGCTACTCTACTACCCACGGACGAAAACTACTCCCCAAAATAAAACGCAAAAGAAATTTTTATTTGGTTTACATTAAAAACCAAAATTTAAAATATAATGCCAAAACTTGCAAATCTCTGATTGCATTAACCTACTAACATCTCTGTTGTGTTCTATTTCCATTCCAAATGTTCGTTCCATTCTTTCCAGATTGCGATAGCGAAATATTATATAAAAAACGCAAATAATGATTTAATGTTTCCCCTGATTAAATAATTCGTCAGTTTATTTATCAGTTTGCCTCATTGTAGTGCAACAGCACAAAGAAAATGTTCAGATTTTAGCCTTATAAAGGACACAAAAGAAATTCATCCAAGGTAGAAACGGTGAATGCCTTACTAACTGCAATTTCACCAAAAATGGGAGCCATCGAAAACTTTAATCGAGAATTACAAAAAATTGTTTTAGGCGCTAATTATAGCTATCATTGGTTTCCATCATTGAAAACAAAAAAAAAAAACTGTTATTGAAAAAAATGTCCTGATTGAAAACCACCGACAAATTTTTACTGACAGAAATCTGTCATTGGAACTGTGTAAAATTGGAACACAAATCAGTGGAATGATTCGTTTCAGTTTTGAACATAAGAGTATCAGCTGTTCAGGAAAATGAATTTCCACCCGGAAAATAGAAAAAATGTATTTTTAGCAAAAAATAAATGGGCAACAAAATTTTTTTTTCTCAAAAAAAAATTCTTTGTGTCATTTCTGATCGATCAGTATATGATTTTCATTTCTAATCAAAGGGAAACACCGCCAAATATCGATTCAAAAATTTTTCCGGATCGATTTCAATGAAAACTATAACTGGCCCCTTAATGTTTGTAACTGAAAATATGAAACATCGAATTTACAATTATGAATTGAAAATTTATTTATTTACTGTTAAATTCTTAACCCTCTACTGCACAAGAAGCCATATATGGCTTTTGATTTTTAAACGCCGACTGCTTGGATTGCGCAACTGATATTGGAAAAGTACCGTTTTGATATCTTAGAACAGTTCATTGTTTATATTTTTTTAGTGTATTTGGTTTTATTTTTCGTTGCACAATCGCGAAAATCCGCAATCAAATTTGACAGTGCGCGTGGTGTGACCGTTGAAAAAAAAACATAGATATAAAAGCTTATATTTCATTGGCTTGTGCATAATTTATTGGCATTAAATTTTTTTTAGATAGATTCAATATTGGTAAGTAATATTAAAGTGTTAAATGTTCAATTATGTCCGTGGAATTCAAGACACGGCGTGTTTTTGACAACATCCATATATGGCTCCTTATCCATTCACAACAATATTTATGGTGTCATATATTTATGGCTGCTTGTGCTTTTTTTGCAGTGAAAAACTATGATCTCGTCAATTTCATTCTACGGAAAAGGATTTTGTGCTGTTCCTGGTGATGGTTTTCAGAGTGAGGATGAAATCCTTGAATCGGAGGATGAGCAGAATATGGATATGGACTGTAAAGAACACATAGAGGTGCCTGAAATCGATGAAAGCGAGTACGATTCGGATGATGAAAAACCATTGTCAACTTTGAGATCGAAAGATAAGAAAAAAAAGCAAAAAGTAACATGGAGGAGCGAATCCCGTGCAACATACATGGAAAGTGATTATCCCTTTTTAGGGACAAAAGAGCTTCCAGAAGAAATGTCCTCCCCCGCTGACTTTTTTTCTTTTCTTTTCAAGGGAGAACTGTTTGATATGATTGTTGAGGAATCTAACAGAAAAGCATTGCAAAACAACATAAATAAGCCAGTCAACATAACGCGAAGTGAAATGGAACAATTTGTCGGTATTTCTCTTTTCACGTCCCTCATAAAATTGCCTTCTACCAGGCGGTATTGGAACTCCCAACTAGGACAGCCTCTTGTTTATAAGACCATGCCATGTAGGCGGTGGGAGGAAATAAAAAAATGTCTCCATTTCGCTGATAATTATTATAATTATTATTATAATGATAAATTTGTTCGATTTGGTCAACCTGGACACGACCAGCTTTTCAAAGTCAGGCCACTCCTAAATAATATAAGGGAACGACTTCTTCTTATACCAAGAGAAGAACATCTTGCAGTGGACGAACAAACAATTCCCACTAAGTGTCGACATCACCTTAAGCAGTATAATCCAAAAAAGCCACATAAATGGGGTTAGAAAAACTTCGTTTTAAGCGGAATATCGGGATTCAGCTATGATTTCGATATATTCGCAGGGGAGCAGAGCAACGTTATACCAGATGGTTTTCCAGATTTGGGTGTAAGCGGAAATGTTGTGTCCAGGTTGGTTTCAACGGTGCCAAGACATATAAACCACAAAATCCTTTGACCCCCGCTTCCTCAACTCAACATTTGAAGAAAAAAGGAAGGCGCCATGACTTTCCATTGAATTCTGTTCGTTTGGACGCAATGGATCACATTTTGGAATGGCAGAAATCAAGGCAGCTATGCCAAAACGACTGCAAATACAGGTCATTTATTATCTGTAAAAAATGCAAAGTAAGTCTGTGCCTGAACAAAGATCGAAATTGTTTCACATCATTTCATTCCTAGTTTTTTTGTTTCTTTTATTAAATTTTGACTTTTGATACGAATATTTATGAAAATGTTTTTTTTTTTAAACTGTTGAAGTAAGTTCTAGGTATACATGTTTGATTTTTTTGTGAGCTTGAAAAATGCGTAACTGCACAAGCAGCCATATATGGCAAAAGTTAAGTTTATTGAAATATGTGTAACTGCACAAGAAGCCATATATGGCAAAAGTTATTAACTTTTAATAAAATTTATTTAAACAATTTTTTTTTGTTTAATTCTTTTAATTTTACAAAATGAAAAACAAAAACGAAAAAAAAATAATTTTTTTTTCATTGGATCATAGTGCGTGCAGTAGAGGGTTAACGAAATGAACAAATAATCAAAAAAATAAAATAGACGAAAAATAACTCAAGGAGAAGACGACGCACTAGTTTGAAGGTTTTCACAAAACTGACTTTATTGTTTAATAGAATTTACATTTCTTGAAAATGATGAATTATGAAAAGTGCAACTATGCAATAAAAATTCCAAGCGTGAGAACAGATGAATGGCAAATATCAAAAGTGGAACACGAGAAGCGTGTACTACAAAGTTTTCAACGGGTCACACACTTGAATTAATAACAGAAAATAATATTTTGTTGCACCTATGCAAAAATGATTTACAAATTAAGATGATCCATTTGGCCTTACAATACTACTGGCCGCATGGTTTAAGGTAAAAAGAAAAAAAAAGTTAAAATGAAATTTAAATGAAATTTGAACATTTACAATAATTATGAATTGAAAATTTATTTATTTATAGGTTTAAGGCTTTATTTTTGTTATTTTGTTCATTGAATCATTATGTTAGTGTGAACTTTTTGTTGTATTTATGAATGTATTTTATTTTTGTTCTTTTGTTTGATAAGTCATATGGTAGGTTGAGCTTTTCTTATGTATTTATGAATATTCAAACAAAAACCTAAGAATTAAAATGATGAAATTAATTTTTTGTATGGTGATATTAAATATTATTTTAATTGCCAATTTTTTATTTAATAAACAAAAAGTGATAAATTTAAAATCTTTTTTTTTTATTTTAACTAGGTATATTTTTTTAAAATGTTGGCCTTTTAGCAGTGAAATATTAACCTTCGCAGTAGGTCAATTAACTTCGAATTTGGATATTATTATTTTCAGTTTTTAATTTTGTTCATGGGTCAAGCATGTGTTTGTTTCATTTTGTTTTACTCCTCAATTTAAGAATATACTCCCCAAAATGACAGAAAAATACTACTCTTGAAATTTTTAAAACGACAGCACTGATCTCCTTCACTATAAAGTCAAGTCTAATTATGTCAAAATATCAGTCGATCATGTTTTCTTATTCAACTCAAAGCTGAACTTCTCTGAAGTCTTTGATTTATTTATTTAGTGCACAATTTTATTCAAACTATTGCTTAAAGGGTTCCTTGTCATATTAAGTAAGGGATAATGACTTTATTTACAATATATGTAAAACAAAACTTATGATGGACTTGTAACTTGTGCTCGGAGTTTTGTTTTTTTATAATAAAGTTGGTAATACTTTCTGCACGTGAAAGAGAGTAAATTGAAGTTCAAAGTTTAAAATAAATGACATCTAAAAAATTAACTAGTTGCCTTAGTCTTATTTTCCGTTTAAATAATGGAGTTGAATAAAATCCCTTATGTTGTTTGAACTTGCTCACCGAGAACCTGAACACGCCTAAACAGTGATAGTTAGTAGACAAAATAGAACGCAAACAAACCTAAGGAAAACATACCTTATAACTTGAAATGGCAGAAAGTCAGATGTCATATGGATTAAGCAAATAACAAATAATTAAAGTTACTATTTTAAGATTTTATATTTAGTATCTATACAATTTAAGGAGTTGGTGAGATGCTTCAAATTTTAGTAGCTTATTAAATTGGCTTTGAATTTTTCTTATTCGTTTAAAATTGTGTGCTAACATTTTTTGACTGTGAGTGAAAGAGTTATTTTATGTCTTATTTTATTTGATTTGCTTGTGGTTAGTTTCAGACGAAAATTAGTTAAATTTCCTCAGAACTGTCCTAAACTAATGGTTCTACAATTCATGTTTATAAAGATAAAATCCAAATGTCAAAAAATCAAAAAAAATGTCAAAAAAGTAAAATGTCACCCTGTATATGCCAAAAAAAAAACAGTGTTAAAAACTTCGAATCAACGCTCATTATTCGATACGATTTGATTAAATTTGTTCGTCAGCCTTATCATCATTCATCAAGTATAGTGCGACATTTCATATAATTTAGATAGGTACGTGTACATAAATATACATACATATATAGAAACCACACCCGCCTAATGATTTATAACAGTTGAGACTTGAGAGTTTGACAATGTCAATAGCATCAAGGCAGCCCCTATATACTTTATCTATCACCATACTATCGCTTGAATGACAGCAAAATTGCTATTTCTCTTATCAAACATTTCACCGTTTTGTTGTTATATCTATTTTTGTCGGATGCATTTGATATTCATTTGAAACACAACTCAAAACTCAAAGTACTTATGATTTATGGCGGCAAGCTGCCAATTTTATAATATTTATCCAAAACAATGTTTATTCAAAGAAAAAATTATAAGTCAACACGAAGTTTGTCAAGCCTATCGATTGACAGTTGTTAGCGTTGTCGTCTTTCTCGCCGTTGACAGTGCAATTACCGCAACCACACACACACACAACACACGTGTCACTAATTGACCTTGGTTGCACTATAAACAGGACAAGCTAAGTCATCATCATTATCACCGAAAAAGTTAAATAAATAAATTTTGACAGGGGGAGCTATTTTTGAATCGTATTTTTATTCTCTGGAGGGTCTTCTTGTACGAGTTCAAAATGTATTATGTACATATATTATATTTAGTTCTTTTGACATCGTAAATTTGCCTCTCGATTCTATATGACAGTTCCAATGACAACAACGACGACGACGAGGACGATGGAGGCAAACTGATGCACCCAACCCTGTTATATGAAGCCCACAAACGTTTGCCGACCATAATATGTATCTACGTATTTCTGGAACAAGCGGAAAGATCTAATCCATCGACAGACATAGCATATCACACAGAATTGTGGAGAGACATTCAGACAGACACACCTCCAGATGCATTACACCGGGGCAAGCTAAAGACAATTTGAATTTGAGAAGAGGGAACCATATCGACGACGGCGACGATGACGCCAATGTAGGATGCGTTCAAAGGGTATGCAATACATTGAACAGGCACATTGCACATTGGTCTGGAATCTGCAACGAGTCTCACAACGATACCGATGCAAGTGTCTATTATCTAAGTAATTGGCTTTGAGTGCGATGGACCCTTACACAAGATGAAATTGATAGTTCATCCACATTCCCTCGACCCCGCTCACACAAAATGGCTATCTAAAGGCGTTTAAACTTAATGTGTGTTGGGGTTAACATATGGAAAGTGTGATGTTTGGGGTTTTGAATTGTCATGTCGGTCGTTGTATTTGATTACATTATCTAGAGCGGTGAATAATCAAGTGCCAATGCATATTGGTGGTATCTATCTATAGTATATGAAGAGCATGTCAGGTCAGTTGAGTTGTATCTTGTACAATGATATGATATGAAAAGGTAGTTTAGTATATTATATACTAAGAAAAGGAAGACAAAATTACTTTCAGGAAATTGAATTTCCCAACACACTCAAAAGTTATTGTATAATGAAAACTTGGGAATTGGCATATGGCAGTTGGATAAAAACATCAAAATATTTAGTTGTCCTTGCCTAGCAAATGCTTTTGAGAATAATTGAAAGTTTTCAGAACACAGGAATAAGAGAAGTTCAGTTTCATTCTAGATAAGAGGCAGCATTTACATTTGTTCGCCTTAAGATGCATCAAAACGAGATAGAACTCTCCAAAATTTGAACATGCCTAATATTTTTGACAGGTGTCAAATGTAAACTTATGCAACACAAATATGGTCGATTTAACAGTTTTGAAACATCGAAGACGGTGAACTTGTTTGATGATTCATTTTTTCTTTGAAATAAGTGTGAGTGAGATAAAAGATAGTGTGTTTAAATGAGTTGTGTCAAAAGAGACAAATGCAAACAATGTCAAATATCGAAAATGTTCCATGTAAATGCGCTTTATAAATAAAGTGTCATTCAATGAAGTCTAAGCTCTGTTTTTTTTTCCAGAAACAAGATTTCTTGCTAATGGATTTTGACAGTTTATTGTGAGATTATAACACATACACGAGGTTTGGTCCCAAAGTCTTAAAATATGTTTTGTTTACGAATTTGCTTTAATTCAGAAAATGTATTTATTGATAATGATAAAATTGTCAAAAATTATCAGATGCTTTAAAAAAGACATCAAAAGATAAAAATGGCTGACAATGACGTTTCTGGCAATATTAATGTGAAAAATATTCTTAGTTCACATGACTATCAGACATTTAATTTCTTAATTTCATTTTTCCTGTACTTGACGTGATTAAAAAAAAAAGTTATAAACGCGCCTATTTAATTAAGTGTCATACAATAAGGTCTAATAGTACGTTTCCACCAACAAATAATCCGAGATTTAAGGCAAGTGATTTAAAATAAATCATGAGGTGTTTCCACCAAAGAAAAGGAGATTAATTTGACGTTATTGTTTTGAATTTGAATCATATGGAAGTGAGACGGATAGTTTTTGTTGACATTTCCATCTGTCAATAAACGAAATTGGCGTTTAAATGGGTCGGTTCAACAATTATTCTCCGAAAAAAAAGTTTGTTTGATTTGACAAACTAATGTTTCCAAGTAGATTTCAATGAGTTTTATTTGAAATCTTCATTTGAGGAGATTAAAATTTGTATGGTAAATCTTCGAGATTTCAAGGAGATTAGTGCCCGGTGGAAACGTAGTATAAGATCTGGATTTTGACAGTTCATTGTGAGATTATAACACATACACGATTTGGTGCCAGTCTTAAAATACGGTTTCTTCGAATTTGCCTCAATTCAGGAAATGTATTTAGATGTTAATGATAAAATTGTCAAGAATCGTCAGATGCCTAAAAAAGACGTTAAACGTCATTTTCAGGTGAAAATGGCTGACAATCACATTTCTGGCAATATTTGCGAACAATATTCTAAGTTCATATGACTATCAGACATTTAATTTCTTAATTTCATTTTTCCTGTGCTTGACGTGAAAAAAGACAAGTTATAACTTCAATAATTACGAGAAAAATCAAAAAATTATAATATTTAAATAATAATTTTAATATACATTATAAATTAACTTAAACTTGGCTAATATTTAAGATAGACTTAAGATTACTAATGCAAAACAAGTAGGTATAGTCGATTTGACAGTGATTAAACGCCAAAATAAACTCTTCTAAGGTGACTTGTTTTGACGTTACAAAATTTTATTCTTGAAAAGAGAAAGACAAATGAAGTGAGACAAACATTTTTTTTTTGTATAAGTGGCACCGAGATACAATTTTGAAATGTCAAAAGCAATTGCCTCACAACATAACAAGCCACGTTGTCAAACATTTTGTAAACGAGCCTTATAGATAAAGTGACATTCATCAACGTGGGTTTACTTTTCAGAATCCATATTTTTTAAAAACGAATTATGACATTTCATTGTAAAAGTTAAATTAAGTGCTTAGACAAAATAACATGCAAGAAAATAACAATAGTCAAATATTCACACAGTTATCAGGTTTTTTCCTTAAACCTTGAAATTTCACTATCAGATTTAGTGTATATATGACAATTAAAAACTTGTCAATAGTTGACAGATGTCTTAAAAAACATCTGACAATCTCAAGTGTCACTGATATAATTACCGACAATGACGTTTCTCAAACAAAATTGAAATTTCACACGATTGTATGACATTTGTCAGTTGTTAACTGTCAGATTTGACAATATGGTAAGATTTTACAAACGTATGAACTCAGCTTAAGTTACCAAAATCTGAACGCACCCATTTGAAGCCTTCTCTGGAATTGTTATAAATTCAGTACATGAAAAATCAACACAAATTAACAACAAATTAACAACAAATTAACAACAAATTATAAATTATATAATGAGAACGGTATTTTCTTCATTATGTTTTCATATTAATTTAACGGTGTTAAAAACGTGTCACTCTTGACCTTTTTACATTCTTGAGCTAAAGTTCCATCCTCTATACCTTCTCTAAGGGCAATTATTTTATTTACAGCTTTAACAGCACTTTTGTTCATTTAACTTCTTCGTCTCTGCTAATATTCTTCCTCATTTTGATGAAAACATTTCTTTAATTTAAACACATAACAACAAAAACAGTCCTCCAGACTTTTGTCTTTTGTTGTTATGTCTTCCATTTGAGGGGGTTATATTATAGTTAAACAGTAAAAATGTATTTCTTTAAAGGCCATTCCACTTAGACGTGAGATTTTTAAGCAGATTTTTAAAGAAGAGCAGGTGCTGCGCTGAGATGATGATGATGGTTGAAGCTTGAAGCTTGAAGGTGTTTTTGAATACCTTTTTGTGTTGAACACGCAGTCAGTGAATAATTCGTCATTTGGGTGATGTTCATGATGATGATGATGATAATGGCCAAAGCGAGGTGGAGACGATGATTAAAGCAACCGGAAAATGCAAATGGTTGAATTTTATTTCTTGAAGAGAACCAAACGAACAAATGCCTTACCACATCGCAACTTTTCCAACTTAAAAAGAATGATGGTTCCGACGAGATACGATTGTTCACCAGTAACTAATGTGTGTAGTTTTTGAAAAAGAAGAAGAAAACAAAAGAACTTATCCACCAAATGGGGTTTATACGATGGTTAAGACGACTTTAGTGCATGTTACATGCATTAACATTTGAATTCAGACACTTTTTTTTTTAAATTGCTTCCTGTGTCTACCTTCATACCTAAACCTAACCTACACCTGATGCCAAGGATTGAGGGGGTATAATTCCTCCTTAACTTGCTAATTAGAATTCTCCTTTCATTTTACTGCACCATTGTATGATAACGAGCATATATTTTTATAGGAACCTTCCCTACGTACATTTTTATACCCACCACCACCGCATGAACTGAATCTGAACACATACCATACCACAGTCACTATGTGTTTTATCCTTTTAGCCAGACCTTTGGAAATACGTGTTATTGCTCCTAATTAAACAAATGTCTTTTTAAAAATGCAGTTTCATTCCAACTAATTGCTGAACGTACTATTTTCTTAACTCTCGACATAGAGGAGGCTTTTATTTGGTTATAAACAGCAATGAGAGTCTAAAAATAAAATAAACCAAAGTCAATATTTAAAAATTTATTAACACAAATCATAGAGAGCAAAAAGAAAAAAACTTTTATATTTGTTTTTGAAGATACGAGTAGAAGAGTCCTTGAGAGTTGCAGAGCCACCCAACCCATTACCACCACCACCACCACCGAACCACCCAGCGTCTGCCTTGAAATATGATGGCCTCCTATTGTAACCGAGTTTTTCTTTTCTGATGTTTTATTTTTTCTTTCTGATGCACTCTTCACAGCTTTATGGTTGCTCCTCGCTCCTTTGGATCCTTCAGCTCCTTCGTTGATTTCCTGCTTGGAAAAGTAGTATTCATTTCGTGTCGTTGAAGAGGAGCAAAGTTATAAATTTATGTGCCATTACCTAGGCCACAGTAGCTCCTTTGCCCGGGAATAATTTGTTTCTTTCTCCTGCTTTCGCCTGCCTGCACCTTTCTTTTGGAGAACCTACTATGATGATGTAGCTTTTGCTGATGTTGAGTTTGTTAGCTCGCTGGCTATGGCTATGGCTCTGGCTCTGGCTTTAGCTTTGGCTTTGGCTTTTTTGTGTTGACGTTTCTTCTTGTTCATTTTTCCTTGTAATGAACATGCATAGAAATAGAAAAATCATCTACGAAGGAAAACTTGATTATTTTTTCTCTCCGTTTTACTACTATTGTTGTTGTTGTTGTTGTTGTGGTATCCTTTTACTATTCTACTATCCTTTTTTTTTTTGAAGGTTTTTACAACTTCCTTTCCGCACTATCATCAGCTGATGATATGAAGGCGATGGTATACGGTATACGTTATAAGGCCGGTCGGTAGTATAGTAGAAAAGTTATAACGCTTGGTTCAGTGCCCTGAATGCATGGCGTGCTATAGGAAAATGACGACGAGTATAAGAGTCGTTTAGTTCACACGAAACAACTTGAATTATGATATCCTTGTTGGAGGTACCTTGTTGCTGCCATTACTGCTACTGCTGCTGCTGCTGGTACTTCTGGCTTGTTAGATTGCTTGTTACTAGGTGCTCTTTTACTCCTTTATTTACATATATTATCACATATCTATGTATATATGTATGTATATATTTCAGGGTGTATGACTCATAAATCCTTTGTATAGTAGCTTATAGCCTCCTTGTCTCGTATTGAAATAAAGTTAACATATACATAGGAGGATGTGTCTCGTTAGGGGCAATTTTCACAACATATCCGGAGATGTTTTGTACTTTAGAGTTTTGCTTTCTTTTTGTCATACATATACAATATACATACGTAGGTATAGGAATCCAGGACACACTATCACTAAACACAAAAATATGAATATTCATGAGATGCAGCATTCCATCATATCACAAGCATATATAACAGCAGATACATAGGTATATTAAAAAAAATCTCACTTTTATGCGGTGCGGTGATTGTGGTTTTCATTGAATTTCATTGTTTCGCGTTGATTCGCTTCTTTTTTTTTTATCAGATGTGCTCTTTTTTTGAATGAAGTACCTCTTTATGTACATATTTTTGTCCAAGGAGGTACCTACATATGTACATACAATGCATAACACTTTTGTAATTTATTTGAATTTTACAATCACTTTTAGTGCGAATTTATATAAATTCTAGTTTTGGATTTTCCTTTTTTTTTTCATTGTTAAGTTGATATTTATCGAGGTTTCACATTAAAATGTGATAATATATGACTTCATAAACAAATCCCACCAATGAACCAATTCACTTTTGCCTTTATTTTACTTTTAGAATAAAATTAATGCAGTGGTACACTTAGGCGTATACGCACTTTTTTATGTTAATAATAACAGAGTTGACTCTAATTTACATTTTCTCATTTTTCAACGAAAAAACTTGCATGCATTTTTAAAAGGAATAACATTTTAATCGTTTTCACTTCATTGTTTGATTTAACTCACCACTAGATGGCGCTGATCTGAATCTCTCATATTTGCTGTGTAGGAATAAAAAAACTGTTAAAAACAGTTTTAAAACGCCCTATTTGTAAGTTACATATATTTTAAGGAATCAAAACCCACACAAAATTAGTTTGGAAAATACAAAATAGAATCTAAAAACTTCTTATAGAATTTCGTGTTATTTTTTGCAGTGAAAAATGCCTGAATGCAAAATGCTAAAACCAAATTTTTTTTTTATAATAAGCACACACTCAAGGGGATATTACTACCCTTATTATGCAGAGGCACAGTGTGAGCACTAGGAAGAGGAGAGAGGGTTTAAAAGGAGATGTCGGTGCACATTGGTATTGAATTCCTGAATATTGCAATGACTAGGAAAGACAGAGTGTGGTAAGGAATTCCACATTCGCGTAGTACGGCTAAAGAACGAATCTCTGTATTTGACAGTACGGCCGAAGTTGGGCTCGAGGGTATACTGATGAGCATTCCTAGAAGCGCGAGTATTACGGTTGAACTGTTTAAGGGGAGGAATGCAACTGGCTATTTCACTAGAGCATAAGCCGTTAAAATAACGTTAAAAAAGGGTCATACAAGAGACCTTACGACGATGTTCAAGCGAAGTAAATGAACTTATGATGATATTATCATCTATCATTTATTTATGATTTATTTTTTAATAATAGTTCAGGAATAGTTGATACAAAATTGTATTGAAAAATAGTGTGAAGCAGAGGGTTTTTCCAAATTACTTAAAAACTATAAATTTGTTTGAAAAGTTGAAGGTGAAAATTTTGAAGCTCATTTAATTCTATACAAAAACGGTTGTGGCACTTCTTTTCGCACATTTATTCATAAAATTCTTTTACAAAATTAATTTTGGTTGAGGTTAGGTTAGGTTAGGTTAGGTTATAGTGGCTGTCCAAGATGGAAACGGACACACTTAGGCCAGTTTAATGGCCCATTGTGATACCACATGAATCTTGAGGCTTCCTCCTAAGCTCAATGGAACCAGTTTGAGTCCCTTACGAAACGTGAGAAGCTGATTATGCTGATATGATTTATGTAGATCGTTTAGATCGTTAAAGAAGAATTCTCCTAGGTTGCGTTTTCAAGCCAGAGCAGGGCATGTGCAGAGAAGATGAAGAACTGTTTCTTCCTCTTCCTCGTCCATACAGCTTCTGCAAAAGTCATTTGAGAATACGCCTATTCGCGTGGCGTGCTTTCCTATCAGGCAGTGTCCGGTTATGACATCTATTATCGAGCTTATATGCGATCTGCTTAGAGAGAGCAAGCACCTTGAACGCTTTAAGTCCAGTGTTGGACAGATGTTTTTTGTGCCTTGACACGTGGTGATGTTGTTCCACCTGGTGCCTGCCCTCCTCACAGCGTCTTGCATTAGCAACAGTTTACAAGTAGCGATTGGTATGCCAGTACGTGCCAAACGTGGTAGGATGGGCTGTACTGTACCGTTCCTGGCGAGTTCATCTGCCTTACAGTTACCTGGAATGTCTCTATGGCCCGGCACCCACCAAAGGTGAATATTAAACTGTTGTGTCATCTCCATTAGAGATGATCGACAGTTATGGACTGTTATAGAGTTTGTGAGAAAGAGTCCAGAGATTTGATAGCGGCCTGACTATCTGAGAAAATACAGATATCAGATGTTGATATCACGTTTTCTTTAAGCCAGGACAAGACTTCTTTTATCGCCAAAAGTTCCGCCTGGAACACGCTACAATGATTGGGAAGGCGGAATGAGAGACTTAATTTCAGTCGTTCAGAGTACACACCTCCACCAACTCCTTCATTTGTTTTAGACCCATCTGTATAGAAATGGATTGACTCATCTTCCAGGAATGTCCTATCCTCCACAAAAAGATCTGGGAGGTATAGAAATCTGGAAATTACTGTCGAATTGCAGTTGGGGGATGGTGTAGTCTGCGTGCTTTGGAATTGATTCTAAATAACTAAGAATAACAGAGTGGCCAATGTTGTTGTTAGTCCACTGCGACGAAGCTTTGAGGCGAATAGCAGAGCTTGCAGTTATTTGTTTGCTAAAAATGTCAAGAGGTGTTAGGTAGAGTAAGGTGCCCAGCAGTGCCGCAGATGGGGTCGTGCGAAGCGATCCGCTTATACATAGGCAAGCTGAACGTTGGACTTTATTGGTTGAGGTACTTTTGCTTGTTAATGTTTAGTAAAATGGTTTTCTGATATTTGTCGTCATTATAAAAAAATGATTTGTTGTCATTTAACTCTTATGAATCAATTACCTTAATAATGGAATCTGCATTTCAATTTTTTCTTAAGTTCTTATAGAAATTCAAACTTAGTTTTGTTTCTAATTAAGGTTTCAATATTTGGGACTTTTTCCGTAATATCTTAAACATCTACCTTTCAATTCTTTAGAAAATGTTATCATCTTTTCTTAGTTAGAGATTGTAGTCTCAGACACGATCTCGGAAAGTTTCAGATCTCAAGAATTAAGTTCAATATTCAGTTCCCTGTTATTTAACTTTTTTGAAGAAAATAGGTATCTACTTTTTTCTCAAAAAAAGCAGTATTTTTCTGTAAATTTTGTGGTATTAATTTATTTAGATAGATAGATAGATTTTATTTCGCAAAAAATAACTTAAAGGTGGTGTAACCGCACATTTTACAATTCAGAGATTTGATTAAACTTATCTTACATCTGAAACATTATCTTGTTTTTATTTGAAAAATCATTTGGGCAATAATTTATTTGAAGGAGAATGCTTATGAAAAAACCTTCAATTTAAGTTCAGGAAAAAAAAAATAATAATAAAATGACTAGATTGCAATGCTCTTCTAAAATTATGACTAATTTTTAAAATGTTCTTCTTTCTTTTTTTTTTTATTAAAATAAATCACTAAATAAAAACATTTTAATTTATTTAATGTGACTTATTAAATAATTTATATTTATTTTAAGTGAAATTAAAGTTAAAACATCGTCATATAACTTTAAATAAGAATAAAACTGTGCAATATAAAAAAATTCTAAGTACTTCGAAAAAGATAATATTTTTCAAAACATATTCAAAACATTTAAAATTAATAGATTGAAAATTGTCTGAGTTATAAGTTCGGCCAACTTTAAAAAAAAAAAAATCAGTATTAAGATAAACACGTTTGAAGTTCTGTAAATGTTTTTAAATAATTTTAAAAAGTTTTTAGATTTTCTTTTGAGACACCATTTTAATTTAAAATAAAAACAATTTTTCAAAAATATTCAATATTTGAATTTTCAATATTATAGGTACTATATTGATTTAAAACTACCCTTATATTGAATATTCTAATGATTTCTTCCACACTACCTTTTTATTCTTCTCAGCAATATCAACCCTGTTCATTTCTCTACTCTACGTTTACGTTACGTTACTCCCACTGCAAAGTCTCTTTTGCAGACTTATTTGACATTTCCCACCATTCTCTCATTTTACTCTCTCCAAATGGTTTGTTTTTGTTGATTTCTCTCAATTTATTTATACACATTTATACACACATTGAAATTAATGC
Organism: Eupeodes latifasciatus; assembly: GCA_920104205.1. Classification (NCBI taxonomy): domain Eukaryota; kingdom Metazoa; phylum Arthropoda; class Insecta; order Diptera; family Syrphidae; genus Eupeodes; species Eupeodes latifasciatus. The sequence continues at coordinate 153,702,185 of OV049925.1, forward strand.
ATTTTTCTTATGATTGTATTTGTGTTGCTTCTGCAGAACTACTATTCTCTCCATTTCCACTCCATATCAAACTCAAAGTCTTCACTTCTCGGCGATGATGGTTGTCTTTCTGTTTTCTCGTTTTCAATTCGCATTCGCTAGAAAGAAGTTGTCTCGTAAACACAACGATAGCAGTTTTCGCTTCTAACGTTCGGCCTCAATAAAAAATAAAAATAAGAATATAAGATACAAAGATACACACTGCCTTAACTCCCATCATTAAACTTTGAGGGGGTTTTCTCTTTAAATTTATAGATTTCTACCATTTTTGTCTTTTTAACGCCACTCGCTCTAGAGCACACCACTACCACCGGTTCGCGGGTTGAAAATAAATTTTGTATTATTTAAGTGAATTTTGAAACATTTGATTTTGGAACTTTATCTTTAAAGTGAAGAAAGAAAAAGATTCCCCAAAAGATTTTAAAAAACGACCCACGAAACACTTGCCCTGCTTTGACAGTGCAATAAAACGAATTGGCAGCAGAGCAGCAGCAGAGAACTGGCAAAACTTGTTATTTAAGGTTTGAATGGATTTTTGTTGCAACTTTTCCCAATTTCGTGGATACGAAAACGAAAACGACCACGACGACGATTCGAATACAAACCATCGAAGTCGATAGTCGAGTTGAGTGTCGATTTGAGTCGACCATCATCATCAACGACAACAACAACAACAAAAACAAAAACGACGAATTTTATTTTTTGATTTTTTCTGTTTTGTGTTTTTTTGACTACAAACAAAACGGCTCCGTGAGTTCGCTTTTGCTAACCCGTTTCGAGAGCCTTCCAGCCAGCCACGAAGAGTTAGTGGATCGCTCACTCAAATCGCTCGTCGTCGTCGCCGCACCACCACCGTACTACATATCGATGAGGATCCAGAAAAATTGTACCAACCAAATGACGACGTGACGTGTGTTGCACTGCACTTAGTACTTATATAGCTAAAACTGAACTCTCTACCTACCTTTACCTACCTAACCTACCTGTGCCAACTTTACCCAAGACCAAGAGTATTGCAATTGCAAGTTGTGTTTTCAGATACATGAAGGCATAGGTACCTCTATCTATACCCGGTTTTATAGATTTTGCAAAACGAATTTTACCTTTTCTTGTGTCGGTCGTCGTCGTCGTTCGTCGTGAATCGTGATTTAACCGCCTACGCTGACACACATAATCGAATGTGGTTTTTGTTGTTTTTGTGAATTCAAAAATATAAGAAAACTTCTTAAACACCCTTTTCTTCGTTCCCTTGTTGCCCATAATAATTAAACTTAAGACGGATTTTTGTACATTAAGGAAAACTTATTTTAAAAAAAAGTCACCATTCTGGATTCAGTTTAGAAAAACAAAAGAAAAAACAATTATTAAAGTCTTAAAACGAGACTAAAATCAGCCAACGACGGTGGCATTTATTAGCGAAGGCGCTGAACGGCGGTGGGTTCGTCAGGCCGTAATGGGGGTACTAAGGTGGCGCGATCTACCTGGATCGCGATCTTCACTTGGGAATAACAATAATAACAACAATAATAATAGAAATGAGGTAAGTGCATCTACATATAACTTAGCTGACTAAGTTAAAGTTTATAGGTTTTTAATTTGTATAGATTGGTACAAAGGTAGCCTAAGTGAAAGGTGTTTTTTTTTTTTTTTAGAGGTATAGAACTTTTTTGTTCAAATAAAATACAACTAAATCAATGTTATGACGAAAATTTTGGCTTTATTAGCCTGCAAAACCTTTTTACCTTTTTTCTTATGTCATTTAATATTTTAAAATAATTTCTGACAATTGGACTCCGCTTCTTGAATGTTAGTCCAATTTTTTTTTTGTTTCGTATTTCTTGAAAAAAGCGTGTCAAATATTGACGAATTATCAATTGTTGTAGGTTTATCAGCATAGACCATAGAAATTTGACCTTCTGCCACACACAAAAAGTAGTCGAAAGTTGCCAAATCTAACGAAGGAGGTGAATAATTTCTTATGTAGTTTCGGTCACTCAAGGTTTTCATCCACAAAATATGTTTTTGTGATTTTTTGACATTTTTAGATATTTTTAGCATTTTTAATTGGCCATATTTTAAAAACCTGATGTGGAAGAAAAATGTTAAGGCAAGATTCAGGACAACTTAATCCTTTAAAAAAGTATTGTTTCGTTGGTGTGACAGAAAAAAGAACTTTATTTTGTCGACTAGTGTCATTTGCTTTGTTGGTTGATTTAAAGAAAAATAGACCCATAAGACTTTCAGTTCTTAAACAGTAATTTTTTCGAAATTTTACGGAATTTCAACTTCAAAAATGACGTTAACCCAGAAATGAAACTCAATTCTGAATAAAATTTGACGCTATAAAATGCTCTGTAATTTTAGCGAACAAAGTATGAATTTAGAAAATATTTCTACGACTTGTAAACGTTGTTCTGCTATAAAACTTTTCATGGAAATTAAGTGACGTGTTTTAAGCTTCATATTTGCTGTCTAAAGTTTGACAGTTGAGAATTTCAAACTCTGTAGACATTTGTATTCAGTAAATTCATCATTATTTGTTTGACGTCAGAACAATGTTTCCAAATTGTGGAAATTCACATTAAAGCCTAGTACCCTGCTGATGCGAAACGAAATTTTTCGGCGGTCTCCAAGTGCAGAGCGAAATTAAAACGAAAACCACAGCGGAAAAATATTTGTGGAGAGTTCTGTCTGGAAGTTGAATTTCACTGCTTGTCTTCATCACTTCTTGCACATCACCAATAACATCCTGAGTTTCCGATTCAGAAATGCAATGTTGGAACACATTAGACAAATTCATTTTATTTTAAATTTTAAATCAAAGTCAAAACACCGAAAGTCACGAGTAAACAATTTTTTTTTTTCAATAAAAAACTTAAACGTCAAAATTTCGCAAGCAATTAATGTGCTGGGCAATTAAATTGAGAACGAAAAGAGTGGAGAATTGTACTAAGAAATCTAGTACAGCTATCCACTAAAATGTCACATTTCGTCGTTTAGCAGCGTACTGAAAAACGAAAAGCACAGCGATATTTTTCGTTTATGATTTCGTCATGTCATTTTTGTATGGGAATTTTCGTTTCGCACCAGCAGCGTACTAGGCTTAAAAAAATAAAAATCAATAGGCGAAGTTTAAGGAGCACGATATATTTTTTGTTTAAATCAGTTTGGTTACAACTTTATTCCCAAAAGTGCTTCTGTCAATTGGTGCTCTCGTTAGTGTGACTTTAAGCTTTTCGATTATACTTCTTTTGGAGATATGCTAAGTCATTGGTTTATGCCGAGAAATCAGCAACTCCTAAAGATTATTACTCAATATTCAGATGAGATTTATTTAAAAAAGAAGTGAAATATTAGACCGATTGATGGACTATGTGACTATTAGCCGTTTCAAAAATCAGGTATTTAAATCAAAATGTCCTGTAGTTATCTGCAAAATTATAATAATAAAGCATTGATTCCAACAATATTTCTAAACTTCCCATAGGAAGTTATTGCAATGGGTCCGATTTGTCAAATTGAAAATTTTGACATTTCTCGACGTTTCAAGGTCCCTAGAGTCGAAATAAAAGGTTTTTGGAAAGATGTCTGTGCTTGCGTGTGTACGTACGTTCGCGACGTTTCGTCGTCCATAGCTCAATAATAATAATAAAAAAATTTGTCATCAATAAGGCAGAAAGATGCAGAAATGGCTCTCAAGAAAATTGCGTGGGTGGTTTTTTTTACCATAGCAGTTTAAAAAAAAGGTGAAAATTTTGGTTAAACCTAAATATCTCATGAACCAACGACGCTAGAGGCTTGAATTAAATTTTATATTATATATTGTAACGTGATACAAAACAATTATATTTTTGGAAAAAAATCCAATTAACGTTTTTTTATAAATCAAAAAAACTGAAAAAAAAAAATTTTTCACCTCGAAAATTTTACGACTAAAATATGATTTCATCTCCAAAACAATTTTATGCAACGAAGAATAATGTTTTTGACATCTGATAAAATTTTGAGAAAAATCGCATTGACAGTTTTTTTTACAAAAAATAAAAACCTAAAACAAAAATTAATAAAAGTTGGTAAAAATTGACTTTCGACTCAAATATCTTTTCAAAACTTTGAGACATTGGCTTTAAACTACTTTTATCTTTCAAAAAATATTGTTTTCAACATTCAGTAAAATTTTGAGAAAAATCTAATTGACAGTTTTTTTTACAAAAAATTAAAAACTGAAAAAAAAATTAACAAAAGTTGGTAAAAATTGGTTTTCGACTCAAATATCTTTTCAAAAATTTGAGATTATTGCTTCCAACTAATTTTAACTTATAAAAAATATTGTTTTCAACTTTAGGAAAAATTTTGAGAAAAATCAAATTGACAGTTTTTTTTACAAAAAATAAAAACCTAAACAAAAAAATTAATAAAAGTTGATAAAAATTGATTTTCGGCTCAGATATCTTTTCAAAACTTTGAGATATTGGCTTCAAACTAATTTTAGCTTATAAATAATATTGTTTTCAACATTCGGTAAAAATTTGAGAAAAGTTTGATTGACAGTTTTTTTTTTTACAAAAAAAAACCTAAAAAAAAAACAATACTAAAACTTGGTAAAAATTTACTTTCGACTCAAATAGCTTTTCAAAAATTAAAAATATTGGCTTCCAACTTATTTTATTTCACATAAAATATTGGTTTTGATATTCAGTAATTTTTTTATAAAAATCCAAAAGTCCGTTTTTTCATAAAAAAATAAAATCTACAAAAAATAGAACGCAAATTTGGTAAGAATTGATACATTTAGACAAACTTTTAAGCAAGACAAATCGATAGACGGGATGAGAAGTTATCAGTGTGGGTCGCATCCCAGCCTCTTTTTTATTATAATTTAAGGTTCACAAGCTCTTAAAGAAAGAACACCACCCATATATATTGAAAAGAATTCAAACACACTTCATTAGTATCGAAAGTTATATAACTCTATAATATAACACCCTTTATATAAATACCTACGTACCTACCTTTTTTAATGGGAATATTAGTTAACTAGGTTTATTGGGCAACTTATATAGTAAAGCTAAACCCAGAGAAAATATGTTATTTCCTACTATTTTTCTGGACATTAGACAACCTTCCTATATTCAACCTATTTCGTCTACTCTATCCCTTTATCATTCCTAGAATTTCATCTTTCGAAAAAGTATTGTTTCCGACCATTTCCATAAACGCTAGACTCTCTACCTAATCCAAACTTGAGATGGAACTTTCCCACCCTATTTTGTCTAATGTTACTCAATAGTCAGCTTTATTTTTCTCTTTACCTAAACTCAAAGCTTATTTTTTCGGTCTCTTTTAACATGATTTTATAAAGACATATTTATATGCTCCTTAAGTCACTTTATTTATAGCTAACATTTTTTGTTTTCTAATCTTCAAGCGTCATCTTAACTAGTTTTGTTATAACCCTAACTTTTCATCAACTAGACAATTTGTTCTTCTATAACAACTATCTATAGATACAAAGGCTATATATATATATTTACTTTAATATATGTCAACTTATATCCAAAGGGGAGCCTTTAACTTTGCTAATTAATCAAAACCATTATGGCTGCAATATTACCTATCTCCTCTTAAACAAAAATAAAAATAAAAATTGAAACCAAAAAAAATGTATATAAACAAAAAGTGTGATCGTACCTGACTGATAAGACGGTGAGAATCGACAACCGGCCAAAAGCAACAAAAACACCATGAAAACGTGAGGCATCCCTCCTCTCCTCTTCTATGTTATATACTCTATAGTCTATAGGATATCTTATCTATGTCATAACAACACACCCTTTGTTTTGTTTTGTTTTGTTTTGTTTATTTGCTGCTGAAAAGGAGATGTACCCGCACACTTCTTTTCCCCCTTTTGGTTTTTCATCATCATCACAAACCAAAAAGAAAAAACTTGTAACAAAGGCACGTCAGTCAGTCTATCCTTTGAGGGAACAACAACAAAATAAGATACCTACTACAACAAGAAATAACTCACAAAACATTTTCTATGAAACATTTTGCGTATAAAACATACCTACCTACATACATAACATTATACAGGGTGTCCTACAACAGTCCTCACCACAGAAGAAAACCCTGGGCTCCTGAGGTCATTATAAGTCAAATGATTACAAAAAAAATTAATTACAATTACTTGTAATTGAAATCTCCATGTAATTGAAAAGTTTCAATTCCTAACTACATGTAATTGAAAAGCGTCAAATACTTCCAATTTTACTACATAAAAATAATTAAGAACATAAGTAACGATGAAAATGAAAAGAAGTAATGATTACTTTTTTTTCCTGTAATCATTACATTATGACAGACATTTCAATTTCTAACAATATGTTCATTGAAAAGCGTCAAATATTTCCAATTTAATTACATTAAAGTAGTAAAGAACATAAGCAATGATGATAATGAAAAGTAGTAATGATTGCATTTCCTGTAATCATTACATTATGACTGACATTTTAATTGCTAACAATATGTACATTAGAAAGCGTCAAATACTTCCAATTTAATTACATAAAAGTAATTAAGAACATAAGAAATGATGATGATGAAAAGAAGTAATGATTACTTTTTTCTGTAATCATTACATTGTGAATGAAAAAAAGCAGTTGAACTGTGAAATACCCTGTGTATTATTATATTGTTTATAAATTGTTATCTTTTGACTATGTACATTTATGTATGATGTTGTATATGAAGAACTCTGACCGTGGTTTTGTAAGAATTACAAAAACATGACGTCACAGAAAAAAAGAACTCTTCTGATAAGAGATAATAGCTCCCTTATATATACAAAAAAGAAATAGAAGAAAAATATTCAATTAAATAATGACAAGAGGAAAAATAAATAAAACTACAATTTATTCGAGAGGATATTATTATTGACTTCATAAAGGAAACAACTGACAAATGTACAAAAAGGCGCATAATATTGTTTTTTTTTTTGTTTTTGGAGTTGTTTTTGAGTTTTTCTTTTTCTTGGTTTCTCGATTTTGTGACTTTGATAAGAGACCTCATTTGTTTTGGAATGTACACATTTTTTGTTGTTATTTTGGGGTGACAAATATCATCAACGATAAATAACTTACAAAACGAAAAACACGACAAAATGTGAAATGTTCGCAACGTGACTGAGACTACAACAACCTCCCCCCCCCGCGCCAACAAGCCCTAGCCCAAGCCTGATCCCTGAGTATCTGAAGTTGAAGATAAATTCAAAAAAAAACAACTTATTTTTGTTTTAAAAAAATTCTTCGAAACGTAAAATCCATCAGGAAGGGTTTATATTTATTTAGCAGACGCTCAACTCAACACCTATAAAATAAAGAAGCATTGTAAATTTTAAGTACGCAGTCTTAAAAAAGATGTCAACTTTATTTTGTCTTTAAAGTTGTTTTTAGGCTTAAAGTAGGGTACCTATGTAAGTAAATAAATCTCAGACATTTACCTTATCTTAAGAATAAAATTAAACATGAAAAAAGAAGATAAAACAATTTTATGGTTAACGTATTTAAATTTAAATATATCAACAACACAAAAATGGTCTGGTTTTGGGTGGTAAACAATAAAAAGCAACAAGAAATGATAAAAATGATTAAATGAGCATAAAATAAATTCATATTATCAGCACAAAAAATAAAAATAACTTTGCAAAAATACTAAATGCTTCGAAGTTTGACAAAATATTTGTCAGTTTTGGCAAAATTTGATAAAAAAAAAAACGCGATGTATATTTATTTGTGGTTTAGTTTCCGTTTCTCTTTTAAATTTATTGCTTCAATTTATCAAAATAAGTGTGGTTAAATATTATTTTAGACAAAACAAAGCAAATTTAAAACACTTTTTATCAAATTATGTTTATTATTATTATTATCATTACTTTAGTTATCAAAGTTTGCATATTTTAAACATTCTGTATACAAAAGACCTATTTACTCACGTTTTGAAAAATTTACTGCCACGTTGTCCGAAAAAGAAACTACGCTACAAAAAAAAAAAACCCAAAGATTCTGTGGCAAATGTGGTTTTATAGCGATCCCAGGCTTGTAAAAGAATGCGATCTTAAATTTAATGATTGCAATCATTCAATTCGATTGAGGAATTGCACTTCAAATGTTGTTATCATCAAACATAAGATTATAAAAAGTATGCTTTCATATTTTTCCTCCACTCAATTGACTGCATCCGTTGGAGGCCTTATGTATTCATTCGATGTCTTTGCATCCTCAAATTATTAAAATTTTGCAATCATTTGAATCCAAAAAGAACGAACTCATTCTATTCATTCATTTAAAGTCTTTTGCATTCTTAATCACCACTCATTTGACTCAAAAAAAAGATTGAAATCATATGAATGCAATCAATTGATCTTTTTCATTCTTTTGTAGTATTTGCACACTGCATTCTATTGCAGTCTGCAATCATTGAATACGTGAGATTGTTAGTTAGATTAGAAGAATTAAAATGAAAGCCCAAAAAAAGATTGAAATCATTTGAATGCAATCAATTGATCTTTTGCATTCTTTTGTAGTATTTGCAGACTGCATTCTATTGCAGTCTGCAATCATTGAATACGTGAGATTGTTAATTAGATTAGAAGAATTTAAATGAATGCTCAAAAAAAGATTGAAATCATCTGAATACAATCAATTGATCTTTTTCATTCTTTTGTAGTATTTGCAGACTGCATTCTATTGCAGTCTGCAATCATTGAATATGTGAGATTGTTAGTTAGATTAGAAGAATTTAAATGAAAGCTCAAAAAAAGATTGAAATCATCTGAATGCAATCAATTGATCTTTTGCTTTCTTTTGTAGTATTTGCAGAATTTGCATTCTTTTGCAGTCTGCAATCATTGCATACGAGAGATTGTTACTTAGATTACAAGAGTTTAAATGAATGCTACCACTGCAAATGGTCAGTTGATTCCATTCAAATGATTTCAATCCTTTTTGATTCAAATGATTGGTGATTGAAAACTTTAAAGAATTTGAAAATGCAAAGACTTCAAATGAATGGACTGAATTTTAAAAGAACACATTAAGCATCAAATGAATGTAATCAATTAATTAGAAGAAAAAAATTATAGCAATCTTTAATGTGTCAAAGATTACAAAATTTGAAGTTCCATTCTTAAAGTGAATTCAATGATTGCAAACTTTAAGTTACTCTTTAATACAATTAAAATGTATACAAATTTCATTCATACAAAGTTGCAGTCTTTTACAACCTAGAGAGAGAGAGAGCCATATACAACTGTTGTAACTTGAATGAGATTTTATCACCAAACCTAGTTGGCGTGATTAGTCTTCAAGTCTTTTAAATTTTCTTAAATTTTATTCAAAGACTTTACCTTCAATTTTCAATGCCGATTTACTTAAGTTTTAACTTACTTAAAGCTCGAATATCTTATATGGATTTTTTCTCCAAGAATCAATCGTGATAAAGTATCTAATCTGCATTACCAGCTATGGACCACCTTATAAACGATCTCTTATAGAGAATATCTTTCACTGACCAAAAAATCATACATTGTAACTTTTTTCGACCATAAGAAGATAAAATTAAATCATTAAATACAAACTCAAAATCGCTAAAGCTCAAGGCTTATCTTTAATTTACGTATATTACCAATTTCAAAACAGATTTTCGCTTTAGAGTCACGTTTTACATTCATTAAAAAATAAATGCTGTTGTATCCATTTAAATAGTTGACACATAGTATATATAGTAAGATACCATAAAATAGAAATGCAATCAGTATACAAATGTAAACTTTTAAAGCTGTTTGTTTCTTATTTTTAATTAATGTGTCTCAATCTATTTAAAATAAAAAAAAATGAGAACAACAAATGAATACATATCACATAAAATGTGGCTTAACATTTATATGTTATATTTTGTTAGGTTTATACAATTGGTATAAAGATAGCTGCACGCTGTTATACTTTGATAATAATGGGGACAGGTTTTTGAGGGTGGTTATGGTATTTTTTTTTTTTTTTAATTATTATGAATCTCACTTGAAACAATACCATACATACATATGTCCGCATTCTTAGAAAAAAAAAATAACTGAATCCAAAGAATTCCTGGATTTTTTTATACATCATGCTTGAATCATAAAGATAAGTAAAATTAAATATGTACATATGTAGTATGTTGACTCGTCACGAACTCTTGTACATATAATTTTACACGTAAATCAAAAAATTAATTTGTTTACCTTCCGCGAAAAGTGAGTACATAGTTACAGCAACGAAACAATTTTTAGCTTGTAGTTTTGTGTTTTGTGAATTTTGGAATCTTTTCTTCTTTTCAAAAATAGCTGTCAAAAATTTATTATGCCAAAAGAAAAACATAGAAATATTTTACTAAAATGGCACACTGGGCGTATACGTACTTTTTTTTATTGATTGAATTCTTTAACAAGATTCTTTCACTTAGGGTTTCTTTTTTGAGTGGCCGTGTGGATCCAAAATTTGTTACAAAATTTAAAATTTTTGGAAGAAGTCGTTGTCTCTAAAAATATACGTTTCCAACAGGTTTACAACCTCAATACAACAAAGCGAACAAAATTCTAGTTAAAAATTAACGAAATTGATGTTTTGAATGACATTTTCAGCACCAAAAAAGAGACCTGAATCTCATTGTGGACATTTTCTTTGAGCCCAATTTTAAAGTAAGGAAACATGAGCATTCTAACAACATAATTCCTTCAAAAATTATTATTGAACTTAACCTCAGCCTCAAAACCTAGTTGATTCAACGCATCGACAGATTTTTGTACAAATGTTCGTATTTTTTGGAAAGTCTTTTCCACGAACACTTTCTCAAATTAGCCGTTCGGATTCGGCTTATAACTGTAGGTCCCCTCCATCCCTGACAACATTACTCGCACACATGAATGGTTGAGAGTTATGTATAAGTGACCGATCAAAGCAAAGTGATTCTTTACGATCAGTTGTCTGCGGCAGCTTTTTCAAAGCATGATTTAATTTTTTTAACTTTCGACTTTCAAGTATAGAGATTCATATTCGTTTCATCGAATACCGTGATTTCAAACAAATCAACTATGCTTCACTTGAAATGGATCTTAGAAGCATAAACTGGAATAATGTCTTGGAAATCCGATCCCCCATTATTTGAGAGCCATGTACCCTTAAAAACCAAAAGCTGTGCTCCTCACAACAAACCATGGTTCACAAATGGCATACGTTCTTTGATGAGACAGCGTAACCTAGCCTATAGACGGTGGAAACTCTTTCGTCTTGACAACTTTCACCAAAAATTTACCTGTTTGCGCAACAAAATTGTTCAAAAAATTCGTAAGGCAAAATCCGCTTTGTATGCAACTCCCATCAACGCCGCGTCTTTAGGAAGTAAGCAAATTTGGAAAAATTTGAAGAATATCGGTGTTGGAAAAGTATCTTGTGGTTTAGCTGAAGACATAGACATCAACGCTCTTAACAAATCTTTCGTTTCTAACCCAATTACTAACCACCAATCGTTAGATCCCCTACAATATTTTGAAGAGATTTTTTCATCGCATACCTTAAACTCAAATTCATTTATGTTTTCTGCAATAAATAACTGCGGAGGATGTTGTAGAAGCACTCCTCTCTATTAAGTCCAATGCTATAGGCCTTGATAATATGCACCCTTCGTTTTTGAAAATTATTTTACCAACGCTCTTGCCCTTTATTACCCATATTTTTAATTCCATTTTGATACAAAATCAATTCCCAACACAATGGAAAAGGGCAAAATTTTTACCCATTCTAAAAAACTTCAAAAGGAGACGAATTTAGGCCAATCTCAATTTTGCAATTTTTATCAAAAGTTTTTGAGAAAATTATACAAAAACAAATGAATGAGTTTCTTAATCTGTTCAGTCTATTAACCCCCAAGCAATCAAGCTTTCGAAAGAAAAACAGCTGCATTACAGCTTTGTTAAGTGTCTCGGAAGATATAAGGAAAGCCATAGACGAGGATAATGTCACATTTTTAATACTCCTCGATTTCTCAAAAGCGTTTGACATGGTAAATCACATGGTACTTTGCGAGAAACTCTTACGTCATTTTAACTTTTCTTCCTCCGCAGTCAGGCTCTTAGTTTCATACCTTACTCGATCGAGTGCAAGCAGTAGAGTAGTTAACAGAACTCTTACCTGTCGTAAGGGGTGTTCCGCAAGGTTCGATTCTTGGCCCGTTGTTGTTTTCAATCTATGTTAACGAACTTCCTTCAATTGTAAGACAATGTTCAATACGCCTGTATGCTGATGACACCCAACTCTATTTGAGCTGACCATTGGGACGTATTGAACACTCTGCAGCTTGTATAAATGAGGACTTAAGCTTGATTGAGTGTTGGTCGGTTAATAACTGCTTACTTCTTAACCCAAAGAAATCAAAGTGTCTCGTGGTTTCAAAAAACAAAATTGATGTGTCTTACTTTCCAGCAATCCTTTTGAATAACTGTCCTATTGCTTTAGTCGACTCAGCTTAAAAATTTAGATGTAGTTTTTAACCGCAGCCTTACCTGGACACATCATATAAACAACACAATTGGGAAATCGTATGGTGTCCTACGCATGCTATGGTCAACACAGCACTTTATTCCTTTAACAATTAGAATTCTGCTAGTGAAAACGCTGATTTTACACCTCTGCTTACTTACGACTGTGAAATTTTGTGTAAGTTAGACTTCGAGAGTAAAAGGAAATTAACGGTTGCATTTAATAGCGCAATAAGATATATACACGGGCTGCGACGTTACGATAGAGTTTCGCAGCATACATCCCAACTTCTTGGGATGTCGTTTGAGAATTTTATAAAATTTCGCACAATAACCTTGTTCTCTGACATATGTACTTCTAACCCGCCAACCTGTGGATCTTTACAATGAATTAAACTTTTTCAACTCTAATAGATGTCGTGATCTAGTAATTCCGCGTTTTCAGTGTCTAACATTTGAACGTCAGTTCTTTGTCAACTCAGTAAGAATTTGGAATTCATTGCCGCGAGAAATAAAAAGTATTAATAACACGAAACATATGGGAAAGGAACTTAAACTTTACTTTAATAATGCATAGATTTAGTTATATTCCAAAAAATAAAAAAAAATATAAATATGTAAAACTTGAATTAAAATCAATTATGTATGTAGCTACTGTACATTTTACAAGCTACACTATAAATAAGATATTGTATCTTAAGCCTAGTACGCTGCTGATGCGAAACGAAATTTTTCGGCGGTATCCAAGTGCAGAGCGAAATTAAAACGAAAACCACAGCGGAAAAATATTTGTGGAGAGTTCTGTCTGGAAGTTGAATTTCACTGCTTGTCTTCATCACTTCTTGCACATCACCAATAACATCCTGATCCTGAGTTTCCGATTCAGAAATGCAATGTTGGAACACATTAGACAAATCCATTTTATTTTAAATTTTAAATCAAATATAAATCAAAGTCAAAACACCGAAAGCCACGAGTAAATAATTTTTTTTTTAATAAAAAAATTAAACGTCAAAATTTCGCAAGCAATAAATGTGCTGGGCAATTAAATTGAGAACGAAAAGAGTGGAGAATTGTACTAAGAAATCTAGTACAGCTATCCACTAAAATGTCACATTTCGTCGTTCAAGCCTAGTACGCAGCTGAAGTGAAACGAATTTTTTCGGCGGTCTCCAAGTGCAGAGCGAAATGAAAACGAAAACCACAGCGGAAAAATATTTGTGGAGAGTTCTGTCTGGAAGTTGAAGTTCAATTTTAAGCTTAGTACGCTGCTGATGCGAAACGAAAATTCCTATACAAAAATGACATGACGAAATCATAAACGAAAATATTCGAAAAATTTTTCAATAAATAAATAAAACGTCAAAATTTCGCAAGCAATTAATATACCGTGAAATTAAATTGAGAACGAAAAGAGTGGAGAATTGTACTAAGAAATTTAGTACAGCTATCCACTAAAATGTCACATTTCGTCGTTCAGCAGCGTACTGAAAAACGAAAAGCACAGCGAAATTTTTCGTTTATGATTTCGTCATGTCATTTTTGTATGGGAATTTTCGTTTCGCATCAGCAGCGTACTAGGCTTTAAAGTGTAAGCTAATCAAGAAATAAATAAATACTAAATACTAAAAAAAAATACTAATACTAAAATACTTAAACTATATCTATAAACTATCTTTATCTATAAGTCACTAGGCCCTAGTTAACGGACTGTTGCGCGCCACTTAATTTATTTATTTTTTATTATGAAATTTGAAGTTTCAAAATCTTGCTATTTTGCAAAAACCACAAGAAGTTTAAAACATTAACAAAATACTTTTTAGTTTCAGAAATATTCAAATAGGTATCAGATATTTTGCTTGACACAAGTCTTAAAAATATTATATTAAGGCCCTTAAATCGATTAAAAAAAATTAAGTGTTAAAATCAAGGTTAGCCCCAATTTAATTCAAAACAGAAGTCAACAGTTGTTCTACTTTAGTACATCGATTTTCCCCCCTTCCGTATCATTGAAAATTTTGTTTATGTTTTCATTGAAATTTTATCAATATCTTTGTTTTTATTTTCACTGACAACAACTTTTGAGGAAAAACCATAAAAATATTGTTTTTTTTTATTAAAAAATTTCAAAATAAAACATGACAATTTTTCTGACAATGAACTTAGAAGATCGTAAAACATATTTTTACGATCATGTTATACTCATATTTGAACTTTTGAACACTTTTGAAAACAGATTAAAAACTTCATCAAAGTGTAATAAAAATAAAAGAATGTTCTTAAGCCTAATAAATTCTTATGACTTTTCAAATAACAACAATGCCAACATTTCGTTTTTCAACATGATGATTGATCTCTACCGTCGCGTCGTCTTCCGTCAGTGATCTTCTTGTTCAGTGATATCTTTGATATTGCTCTATTTAACGCCTTTAAAAATATCTCATTTTTGTTTACTTTATTGATGTTCTTTTATGAGGGTACCCAATATTATTTTTTTTTTTTATTATTTGAAGCCATCCATGTTTTTCTTTTTATATAGGAAAATATACAATACACGATCGTAAGGTAATAAGATCAATAGCAAAAGAACCGAACCGAACCGATCTTTTCAACTTTGATTTGATTTTCATTTATAGAACAAAACAAAATTATATTAAAATTTTCTAGCCCTCATATGGATGAGATTGTGAGTGCCTTGAGCATCATATCAGAATCCGATGAGAGGATTTTCTACCGCCGATCAACAACAAACCAGACGTTTATACCTACGTATTGTTTATATGACTTTCAAAGTGGAGTACAATCGAAGCTATTTCCATCTCAATCCCACGCACAAATGTGCATACATAAGTTCATATTAAAGGCGTAAAAAGGCGTTGAATACGATCATCATCATCATCCTCTATACACCTTTGTAAGGCATTATAAGTTTTCTTATTCTTACTCAATGTTATCAGTTCTATGTATATAAAAGCTACAACATAACATAAGAAACGATCATTAACGCGATCTATTTTAAGAAGATTATTTGTCGGTTAAAATTATCATCTTAAGAATTTTAAAATGAACATCCCAAAAAGGTGTTCCATTTATATAATATTTTAAACATATAAAGAAACCTACTCGATGTCATAACTAACCGGCATATGCAATGCATAGAAGAAGCATAGATATAAAATATAGTTCTTATGTGATGAAAGAGTTGTCAGAGTGTCGAGAACTGTCAAGAAGAAAAATAAAATTTAAAAAAAAAACATGAATATGTTTTTGAAGATGATTTTATTTTAAAAACAGGATTTTTCTTCAAACAAGCTTTTTCAAATCAGGTATAATTATGGACTTGGAGACATGTTTTTCTTGAGTATCAAAGTCTTTCTATATAGAAACTGCACTTTGAATGGCAAGTTATGACAGTAACTAATTATGTATTATTTTTTATTTTACTTAAATAAGTTGAAGTATCTAGAAAAACGGTATTTGAATAGAATAAACTTCTTTTTCACGCACTTTAAAAAAATGTTCGTACCTGGCAGGTTCGTAGTTGAAGAAGGAGAGAGTCAAATGTCAAAACAAAAGAGTGTTCCCAAACGTCATAGAATCTATTTTGAACTAGGAGTTACACTACAGTGTTTCTGATTTGTTTCAAAACATATTTCCGATGGCTAACCATTTTTTTTTTTAAATATTTCTATTCCCTTTGATTAAAAATGGTGCGACTGAACACGCCTATGCAGTGACAGTTCGTGACACAAGAACAAAACAAACAGAGCTAATTTTTCGGAACGGAACAAAAGTAAATTTGAAATGTCAAAATTTAGAAGTCATATGGATTAGTCACAACCACTGGTAGCCATTTTGTGATTTTAACTGAAGAAAATATTAATAGAAAGATCAACATTTAATTCCTCTTTTTTGAACTAGCATTTATTCAGTTATTCTTGAGTTGAAGCACTTATGACATAGGATAAAGTTTTTTTTCTTTGTAATTTTCCATGTGTCAAATCGAACATGGCAATATTTATCGAATTTGACATTGACATATGAAAAATATCATTGAGATTTATGTGTCACTTTGACATATGCTAAATTGATTCAGTTTTAAAAACCTGTCATTTTTTGGGGGAAGTTATTTCTATTTTCTCATCAGTCATTGTTTTTAGTGTTTTTATTTCAACTTTCGTATTTCTGTTTGAATTTGAAGTTTTGTTCCACCAGGAAGAAAAACACTAATGACAAGCAAATTATAGTCATGACAGATGTCAAAATCACTGACTGACAAATCGGATACAAACAGATCTGCAATATTCTGGGATACCCGGAGAGCTCTAAAATCTCAGCGAGATGTCATTCGATAGAACTGACCTAATATATTTTTTATACTCTTAGTTAAAGGAGTGAATTTCTACCTATCTACGGCCCTGTCATCCATAGATAGTCTTAAAAAATAAGCAAGTATGTAGGTAATTTTAGATTTTATTATTTTTAAATTTTCTAATAACATGAGACACACACAACACACAGCATAGAAAACTCACAAACATGTTTCAGGTCGGTTAGATGTTGAATTTAATTGCATAAATCAATTTTGTATCTGTAACACAAATAGCCCGCCATCTACCCGCCCGCCGCGCCGCCTTAAGTTTTATTTTATTTATCCAATGCATATCCATTGCTTTATGGTGTAGCTTGCAAGCAGCACCCAGGCAATGGCAACAGGAGTAGCTCTAGCTATGTCCAATAAATTTTCCATTTAAAAAATTTTCCCAGGCGCAATGTTTATAGATATTGTAGTTTTACTGTACACGGCGCGGTGGTGGTGACATGACGATCGGTGGAAGAGTGGTCTTTTGCTGCAGCGCAGCGCAACAAAGCAGCAGTGGCAGCAAGCAGCAACATTTGGCGCGGTCATTGCGCTAATTGTGCAATTTTAGAATTCGATGTGTGAATGTTTTTCAGTATTTGTTTATTTAAATTTTTTTTTCTTGCAGCCATTTCTCATCATTTAATTATTATTTTTCACTTTGACACTTCATTTGAGTATGTTTGTCCACAAAAAAACACACAAAAAACCACTATGCTATATGGCATAGTTGCCGTTATGTATATTTTAAACAGAATTTTGTAATTGAAGTTTCAATGGCCTGTATTAGATATTTGTTTATTTGAACATGGTGGACAAACATAAATAATAATACAACACAAATGTATTTTTGCAATTAGTTAAATTGAATTTTTGCTTTTTGTGATATTTTCCCATCAAATAATAAAAATGTATGTAATTACACATAATTTGTTTAGTTTGTAATTTTTTGTTGTTATTTTCTTTCATCAATATTTTACCTGTCATATTTTTAATGGATACATTTTTTTTTGTTAATTGATTTATTTGGATACAGTTATTTTGTAAAATATTTTAAATGTTATAATGTGGTTTAAAACTGAATTTGGAGATGGAGGTGGTGTTATTTGAGTCAAATATTTGATTGAAAAACATAAAAACTTCACTCCAAAAACCCTCCTTTAATGTACTTATTTGCAACAGAAATGTTTATTTTGTAACTTTATGTATGTATTCAAATTCAACGCATTCTATTTGGATGTACGTAGGACATTTTTTACATTGTAGTATTTATTTTTAACTAACAGTTTTCTGACGATTTTTAAGGCTAAAAATCTTACGTACTTTAAAATTTTTGACAGGTCACTAACAACATTTCTGTCATTGAAAAAAAAAGTCTTGGATCTGTCATTGGAATAGTGTAGAATTGGAACAAAAAACAATGAAACGATTTGTTTCATAAGAGAATCAGCTGTTCAAATGAAAATAAAACAGTTAGTCCAGGAGTGGAGTGGACCTTTAAAAGGAAACGTCAACAAAAAAAAAACTTAAAAAAATTGTTGAAAACTGTCAATGATGTGTATAATTAAATTGTCTTTCTGTAATCTCCATTTATTTTTTAGTATTTCTGAAAAAAAAGTCTCCTAAAGGTCAATTTTTTGGCACCCTTTAAATGTTTTAGCAAATTTCTAAGTTGAAAAATTTGTTTTACTTTTAATTTAAGCATCTGACAAAACTTAAAATTATAAAAAAGCTACTTTAAATTTTAGTAATTTGCTAAATCCATATGACTTCTAAATTTCTTACATTTCAAATTAATAGATCCATTCCCTAGGTTTAGGTTTGTTCGTTTTCTTTTTATTTTGTTCAAGAACTGTCAGATGTAGACTTGTTAATATATTCAATCCATACGTCTTCTTTGTTTCTGACTGACATTTCAAATTAATAGATCCATTTTTGACATTTAGGTTTGTTTGTTCTTTTTTTTCTTTATTTTCAAGAACTGTCAGTTTGAAGACGTGTTCATATGCTTAATAATAAATTGATCCGTTCTCGAGGTTGAGCTTTGTTTGTGTTGTTCTTTTTTTCAAGATTTGTCATCTTTTAGGCTTGTTCATATGTTCAATTTATATGATTTCTTGGATTCTGACTTTTCAAACTAATAGATATGTTCCCAGGTTTAGGTTTGTTTGTTGACTTGTTCATAAGTGATAAAAAGTGAATTAATATTTTTTTGTTTAAAAAAGGATTTAAATTTATTGAAAGCTTTTAAATTACTAAATACATACAAAAAATTCGAACTAATGAACAATTGGCATGGCAATAAAGACAAAACCAAGAACATGCTAAGAAATTAAGTTAAATTTTGTTGTAAGTGTAACTAAAGTAATTTTTCTCGAAATATGTAAAATTCTAAATTTACGTCTAACATGTTTGACCTGCTATAAAAGTTCAAAACAAACAAAGCTAGAATATAATAAGT
Organism: Eupeodes latifasciatus; assembly: GCA_920104205.1. Classification (NCBI taxonomy): domain Eukaryota; kingdom Metazoa; phylum Arthropoda; class Insecta; order Diptera; family Syrphidae; genus Eupeodes; species Eupeodes latifasciatus. The sequence goes on from OV049925.1 coordinate 153,721,616, forward strand.
AGCTATAAAGAAGCGTGAAATCGAGCACCTACAACTCCGTTTCTCTTTTATAAAAATATTGTGCAATAAACTTTTCTTCTTCTGATTTTTTTTTTTTTTTTTTTTTTTGAAGGTATATTTCAACTCAAAAATTAACGAGTCACTTAAGCGTGAAAGTAAAAATAAGATCGTGCAGTTGCTTTAATAACCTACTATAGCTTCACCCACTGCCTCACGGAAATAAATTTATTTTCTTTTTTTTTATTTTATTTAATTTTTGTTTGTTTTTCTCCACGCTCAGATTACCATACCATTCGTCTTTTTAAATTACAAACAAAATTGTAAAAAGAAAAACGTTGCCTCACGATCAAATCCATTTCGTGGGATTGTTTTATATACAGAATTATACCTATTTATAATGTCCCTAATTTTTTGTTGATGGAGAACCTTGATGAGGGCGTAAAATATGTTTATCTAGGTTTATTTTATTAGTAAAGAATTCAAAGCAAATTAATAATGACAACGATTGACGACGACGACCGACGACGCCTTAAAGTGCCGACATTTCGAATTTCGCAATCGATTCACATTTTCAAAAAAAAAAAAAAAGTAAAAAACAGATGGCCTTACTTAAGTGATCTTGAAGTGACAAATTATGTTCTGGTTTTTTAGGTCTAAACCTTCATTTATAGAATCTTTACCTCCGTAAAAAAAAAACTTTAACACAAAATTAACTTGAAAAAAAAAACGGATGTTAGTTTCCTTTTGAAATTAATAAAATATTGCAACCTAAGGAAAAGAAAAGGATTTACATCGCTACCATCATCAAGGTTCCGTGTGAGGCTCTTCTCTTCATTCGTTCTTCACTTCAAGTCATATAGCTTATAGCTTAGCTACCTACGTGCATATATATTTACAAGCATATCCGACTGAAGTGGAAGTGGCATGGCTATCCCTGTCACTTTTGCAGGGCAAAGAGGCGTATAATGAATTATTCATCATCATCATCAGAGAATGGAGAACAAAAATTATTATTATTAAACAAAAAAGAAAAAACCCAATTAAAAGAAACATATACCCCATGTAGCACTGAATAAAATTTTGTATTGTTTCATATACGTCGCGTCGGTCGTCGTCGTTATAGCTCCTCAACTCGTCATCGTCATACCTTTAGGTTGACTTTGCCTGCGATGCCTTTGGCTTGAGTAAATCACAGTAAAGACTTAAAAATAAAATAAAAATGAAACAAATGAAAAGCGCATACTAAAGTTCCAGTAGCTGATGAGATCTGGGATGTATTTAGATATTCATGCACAGCACATAGTTATAGTTAACATTAAAAAAAATATAAATAAATTATTAAAAGAAAAGAAAATATTATGATCCATCCTCATCACATCTTCTATATACTCGGGAAATGCGGGGGGCTTATGCATGGATAATTTGCGCAAAATTACCTGAGATGACGCATTGCATATATGAAGACTTAAACAAAAGAAGATCCAACTAGAAAAATAAAAGATAAAAACCTTCACATAAGTAGGAAATCGTTGAATGTCACCACTGAAGATGGTTACGGATTTGAATAGTTGACTTTTTTCTTCAACAAACGAACAGACACAAATTTTGTAGCAAAATGACATTCGAAAAATAGATTCACATAACAAAATGACAGGAAAATCAACCATTTTATGATTTGTATTTTAGGCATGTTCATAGGTACCTATATTTAAGGATCCGATGATATGAATCACTCAACAAAATGCTTCTAAATTGAAAACTCCAGTTAAAAAATCTTAACAATCTTAGAAAACGTTTTTATTATACCTAAGAACCCCATAAGTAACTCATCTGGTCTCAACTACAGATATGACGCAGAATTTGATTCAGTAAATCATCTGAATCATCCCACAATCTTACTCATATAGAGGGACTTAAAAAGAGAATCAACTTTTTAACTTATTCATCTCTAAAACAGACAAGAAATTAAGGGTGTGGATGCATGAGGTTAGGCATTTAACAATTTTTTAAATAATTAGCAATTTATAAGCTATCTTTGTAACCCTTTTGTTAAAAACTGCGCAACTGAACACGTCTAATCAATGACATCCATGAAAAACAAACAAACCTAAATTTAATGTGAAACTGACCTATTGATTTCAAACGTCAGAAACCGTCAGAAAGACGTACATGAGCTAAACAAATAACTTACGCTATTTTGTTGTTTTAACATTAATAAAATGTAGGGAAATAGTAATATTCTAAAATCAACTAATTCATCCTGAAATGTGTAAAATTTGTGACTATGTGACATAAGGTCTTTATTTTTTCATTATCAGTTTAAAGAAAATTTCCTAAAATTTGCATTAAAAAAGTTAGATATTCTTTTATTAAAAAGAATGAATCTGAACACTACCAAAAAAACAACAAATTAAACAAACTTGAATTTGATGAAATGTCAAAAATTCAAAAGTCCTATGAATTTAGGAAATTACTACAATAAATTGTTAGAAAATAGTAATACACTAGAATTAACAAAATTGTCTTTAAATGTGTGTATTTTGTAGCTATGTATGTGACATAAGGTTTTTATTTGTTGGTTGTCAAACTAAAAAAAAATTGAAATGACAGTTCATGAAAAACAAACAAACCTAAATCTAATGTGGAACTGACCTATTGATTTGAAACGTCAAAAACACAGAAGTCACACAAACTTAGCAAATAACTAAATGTAAGAGATGTCATTTTGTGATTTTAACTTCAATAAAATTTAAAGAAATAATAACATTCTAAAATTAATTAAATCATCCTGAAATGTGCAAAATGTGTGACTATGTGATACAATGTTTTATTAATTAAAGAAAATGGCGTAAACATTTCAATAGTTTGAAATTTTTTAAATATTTATCAATTCACTAGTTCTTCCAAATTATCTGCTGAGAACAAAAACACCTATGTCCTTTTATTAAAAGTGAGTGAATTTGAACACGTCTAATCAGTGACAGCTCATGAAAAAAAAAACAAAGAAAACAAACTTGAACCCGATGAACTCACCTATTGCTTTGAAATGTCAGAAATTTAAGAGTCATGTGAATTAAGAAAATTATTAAAAGTAGTAACTTTTTGATTTTAACTACATTGGGGCATATTCATAGATGTTTACTAAACTCTTGCTAAGTTGTTACTAAGCAAGTCCAGAGTTTAGGCTATTTATAAATAAATTTAAACCTAAGACTAGGGCTAAGCCTGTGGTTTAACTATGAACATAGGAAATGCTGTGTTTAAGTTGTTATTAACACAGCCAAATGTCATATTTTATTTTTATTTGTAAATTAAAAATGTAAATCATATAAAATAAATTTTACGTCAACATGCTGTCCAGAAAAATGTCGATTGATACCGCAATTGAAGACCAGTTTTCCTGTCGTTCGCCTTTTATATTTTCCTTGTTATTTATCTAAAATAATATATAGAACGTTGTTTGTTGCTTTTTTTATATTTTTTATTAATTAGTTTTGTTTTACTTACTTTTTTCGACATCCAATTTGAGGAATGACAGCACAAAATTAAAATATTGAAAATATAAGAGTATTTTTTTTGCTTTGACCTGTCATTTGAAGTATAATTGTAGTAGAATACAACCTTAACCTGGGGTTTTACTAAACACATCAAGAAAATTGACTATGAATAAGAGCTGTGTTTATTTAATCAAAAAGCCTTAAACTATAGATCAAGAAATCACGAATTTAGTAATTCTCTATGAATACGTCCCATTGTGTTTTTATTGTTTTGGTTGAAAATTTAAAGAAAATGGCGGAAATTTATTTGTTAGACATTTTTTAAACATTTATTAATTCACTAGATGTTCTAATTGAACACGTCTAAACATTGACAGTTTGTAGAAAAAAACAAAAATCAAACAAACTTAAATGTTCTGAACAGACCTATTAATTTGAACTGTCAGAAAATAGGAAGTGTAATGTCAAATTACAAAAATTTAAAGTAGCCATCTTGTGTTAGTGTTAGTTATTTATATGACTTTTGTATTTTATTAAATGGTTTAAAATATTACCTCTATATGTCTGCCTTCACTTCTTAAAAATTCCAATTTTATTGCATTATAAATTGTTGATATGAACTTTGACAGAACTTTTAAGTAAAAGTTAAATTTCCACACCAATAAACAAACAGAATTATTGATGTAAAAGAAATTTTATGTTAAGTTCATTGACACCTAAATATGTATCTAGATGATATCACTTCTAAACAACAACAATACAAAAAAAAGTGAAACTTAACTGACTAAACAATGATCAATAAAATTACTTGAAATCCAATCCATTGATGTTGTTGATGATCTTGATCCAAAAGTTATGTTCACATTAATGAAAGCACCAAAAGAAATTCCAAAAAAAAATAAAGAAACAAAAAAACCGAAAGTGAAAACTCTCATAAAATAGCCTAAAGCGCTTAAGAAAGAATTTCTCTGGTTCAATTTGTTTAATGAGTAACATTTGTTGTTTTCTTCATGACTCTTGATTTATGAAATATAGTATGTGAAAACACTAACAACAACAATGACAGCACTTTAATATCTATACGCATACTAAAACCTGCTACAAAAGTAACAACAATAAAAAATTAACAATAATTAACAGTAATTGACAGAAAAGTAAAAGTTTTATTGTGTTCGATTAAAAATACACTATAAATCTTTAAATACCTTTTTTTTAAAGTTGCAATGGCAACATTTTCTATGATATATAAACCTGGTGCAATGTCTGCCAATGAACTTTGAGTTAATTATTATTATTATTTAAAGTGAAAAAATAAAAAAATAATTCAGCAATGCGTGAAAGATATGCGGATGGTATAGAAAATTTAAATAAATTCCAAAAACAGAGATGATGTCAAAACTTTTTAATTTAAAATATTTTCTACACTTTTGCCGAATTTTAATGATCTCTAAAAAGTCGTCAGAATCCAAAGTGACTGTCTTTTACCATTGACCTAGATTTCAAGCCAAAAAGACACAGAATAATTTCTTCGTGAGGGAGAAAATATTTTTTAACATAATAATCGAGCAATGTCTTCTTCGTCATCATCATCATCATCATCATCTTCATCACGGTTGTCATCATCACACCTGCTGTTGAGGCTGCTTCTTCAACTTTGGAGGTGGGAGAGTTCTTTTTTGTTTAGCACTCTGTGACTGTCGATGTACAAACCTACTTTTTGGAAAAGATTTCCCTCGTTTTGCTAATTAACGAAGCAGTAGCGGATATTATACGCGTGCTTGAATCGCATGTTAAAATACAGTTTTCAAGAGGTTTTTGCTCCCTCGCTGAACACAAAAACACACCGCAACAACAACAACAAAAATACCATTAATTTTCTCTTCTGATATCTACCTTAACTTTTTGTATTTATGTTCGCATAAATATGCGTATTGTTTTAATGAATTTATAATAATAAATGGTTTAGGTATGCCAAATTTCTATTATTAACTATTCTAGCATACCATCGTCGCTCGTTGCTGTCAAAATTGTTGTTTTTGTTGTTTAATGTTTGGTTCGGTTTGGATTGAACATTGTTAAGAACTTGTTCATTTAAATCAAAACTAATTTTGGATAGTGATGGAGAAGAAAACATTAATTTTAGGGTTTTTCGGTGAAATTTTACCTTGGAAAATTTGAAGATTGGTGTTGAAATGATTGGCTTAAGTCATAAATAGGAAAAAAATGGGAACATGTTGAAGACATCTGTCAAAATTGGATTTTCCTAATAATTCAAGGAAAAGAACATATTTTTCAAAACAATGCCTAAAAACACATTTCACATTTGACGTTTGACCAGTTCTATTTTATCAAAAACGATACATCTAAACACGTCTTAAATGTGACAGTTTATAAAAACATCATACGAAACAAACCTAAAAGTGGAAATCGGACGAAATAATTTAAAATGGCAAATGACGCTAGGTTTCAAACGATTTACTAACAATTGAAAGTCATTTTAGTAAGTTACTAAGCCTAAATGATGATTTTGCTAATTTTAAATGATCTTAACATATTACGATCCCTAAAGATGTTATTCCACATGACGTTTGAGTTTCTGACATTTCAAATTAAAAGGTCCGTTCGCTACATTTATCTTTGTCTGCTTTGTATTTTTTTTCTCTTCATGAACTGTCATTTTTTAGACTTGTTCAGATGATTAGTTCTCAATAAAAAGGAATACAAATTTTAAAAGTCAGCAAAGAATTAAATTTTTGGAATAGCTAGTAAATTGCAAAATTTTGAGAAAATTGATAACTTATTAAATGTTAAAACCTTAACAATAGGCTTATTAAAGTTTTGCGCCAGTAACTTTCATCTATGGCATTCGATAATGATAACTATTTTGCAAGAAGAATCAACTTTGAATATATGTATATAATATAGCTTAAAGTTTGACACATCAGACATTTAAACAAACTTGAACTCTGATGACATCGTCCTCAACTAGCTTGACATTTTATTATAACATGAAACCTAGACACAAGGTTTTTGCTTATAGGCCTGTTAGATTTTAACAATAACTCGTTTTTAGTTTTGTCTCTCAATCTGTTTGATTGTCTGGTTAGGCTTGTATAAAAATGTTGTTGTATAAATGAAGCTATCAATAAAATCCAAGTTATAAACTTGAAATTTTAAATATGCTGCTTATAATTATGTTTTCATTTAACTGGATAAGAACACGTTTGTTTTTAAACAAATTCAAAATAAAATATATTGCAAAATTTATTAAAGTGACAAAAAACAACATACATTTTCCGCATATTATAATCTCAAGGTATCTTAATGGATGTGCTATAAAAGAGTCACACTAACTTGAAACCCAAATTGAGAAATTAAATGATACAAATTTTGTTAGGGTTCCCTTTATGTCTTATGAACAATTAAATATAAATTAGTCCATAAATATTTATGGATATTCCCATCAGCCACATGTGCATATTATAACTCCCTTACTTCTAAATGCTTTTCATTTTGGCACCACAGTTGACATTTCAGTTCGCCTTTAAGATAAAGTTAAATGTCACCGAAATAAACTCTAATGGCTGAATCACAAACACGCTTCAGCTTCGGCTTCGCCTGACGTTTACAAGTTCAGCCATAGCAATTCAATGCATGCTATCACCTTGGAGCTTCGACCTCACGTTTCGTTTGACAATCGTAAGGAAAAGAACGTAATGTAACGTAGTGTGACTCCAAACGAAAGCTCTATTTCAATTATCTGAACATTTGCTTTGTCTGACAGCTCAACAGCTGTAAAAAAATGTCAACAAACAAAATATTTGCTCTTTGGAGGGATGAAATAATAGAAATGTCATTCAAAGCAACCTCGAAGCAGGCCCACCGTAACACAGACGAAGCCGAAGCTGAAGCGTGTTTGTGATTCAGCCATAAAGCACACAAAAGTGAACGAACCAATCCACACAATACCCATTCAAAATGGGATTCAGGTGTGATTCGTTAAGTTTCGTTAAAATTTTACATGAGTGATTCCATTCACTGGGCGGCGCTTGTATAATTTGACAGATCAAAGAAAATAGAGAAATACAAAGGATTTTAAATCAATTTAATTATTATTTATTCAATCAATACGAAGGAATTATTGTTCTTTCTTTTGATTTCAAATAAAGTATTATTAATATTTTGACATTTTAATTTCATTATGCTTCGTTTACATCACCTATTGTCTACGAGAAATGTCAAAAACTTTTTTTATCGAAAAATGACTCAACGAAAAATCGCAAGTTAACGAATTCAGTTAGATGTCAAAATTATTACTTTTTTATTAGGTACAAGGAAAAAACCGGAAATCACTAAGTTAGTTGTTTATTTAACGATGAACAATTACTATTTCGATCATCTACAATTTTATGTATTTTTCTCGTGAAATGTCATCATATTTTTATGCATTTTTTTCATTCCAAATAAAAACCAATTGCAATTAATAATGTTGGATAATGCACACAATAAAAATAAAAAAAAAAGTAATGTAGGAATAATTCCAAATTCCCCAAAGACCATTCCTAATTATGGTTTTTCTTCGTCATCCCTCTGACACTATAAATGACAACAAACTCTAATGCAGAAATGCGATAGATGTGACTTTATTATACGTCGTTTGCGATTAAAGTAAAGATATATCAGTCGTAAAGTCTCTGGATTTGTAATAATAATTGAACTGCAAGTGAAGTAGCGCTATTGTATACCTACTCATAGAAGGACTCCATATCATCCATAGTGGTTTACATTTATTATTCCAACATTTTCATTATTATTATTTTTTCATCATGTTGTTTTATTATTGTTAAGGATAGGTAAAGTCATACCTAACTAAGCTATAGATATTGTTCTTAACATATTATGCAGGTACCTATAATGACAAGTACCTACCTACCTTACAGTTTCTATTGTATGGTATAACCGAGTCGAAGTGGAGTGCTTTCAGACAAATTAAATTTTTATTCCATTCGATGTGTACCTAGCTGAAGCATGGTCTGGTGACACTTTTATGTTGGAAGATTCATGTTGGTGCCACGGTGTCTATGCCTTTTTTATTAATAAGGAAATAATTTATCAGTGGTGGTTTATAAGCAGCGGTGATGTCCACTGCATAAATTATTGTTTATTATTCAAGAAGTGAGGTTTTGAGCTATATAAACATAACATACATATGTACATATGGCTTGGTTATAATGTTGTGATGGTTTTTATTGCTCAAGGCGGTCGGCTTACAGTACCTTATACGAAGAACAAAGTGTGTGTTCTAAAAGTGTTATGGAATGGAAAAAAAGCTTGCAACTTACTTAACCTATAGGTAGACGATATACATACATACCTACGTAAAACAAGTTCAAGCTAGTTTCCTGAAATAAGTACAACATACATCACACAATGGGTATAGCATACCATAAGCACACTGTAGGTATAAATTAACATAATAGTTAAGTAATAATATATACATCATGTTGGTAGATACATAGAATGTAACGACACAATAAGAATGTTGTATAAACATACTTAAAAACTTAGCCACATATGGTGTTTTTATTTCGTGGTTTGTGGGGAAAACTTATGTTGATAAAAAATGTAGAACCATATAAAATATAATTCTTGACTATAAAGAGAACTCATTATATGCTATTTGACGACAAAATAAAGAGGTCAGTTTTATTATTTTTATAACAACAAAAAAAAAAACTATAAGTGCATAGTTAAAAACTATTTAATATTTGTAAGAAGGAGGGAAGGGAAAAGAAGGTATACAATTTACATGCATATCGGTCACAGCTAACTTTTAAGTGCTTCTAAGGTATACACTTGTGGTATTTATTTTCTGCTCATAGTTGATTTATACATTTCTAAAAGTAATGTTGATGTGGTTGTTGTTTTTGGAACCTTGTTATTTAGTCTTATATTTTAACAAAAACAGAACTAGCTGTTGAGCTTCTGTTTGATGTTTTATGTGGTTTAAGCTCTATACACAAGTTTGTATTTATCATTTCTTTTGCTAACAAGAATTTTGTTGTAATGCTATTCAACACCATCAGATAAAACTTTCAACTATTTTTAAGAAATACTTTTTTTTTTAAATCCATTAACAAATTACTTGATTTGTGTTTTTGTAGTTGATAATTCGGTAGAAATCATTGGTAATGACCTTTAATGTAGCAATAACAAGTTGGAACATCAAAAACCTTCACTTTCATAATTATCATGATTAATACTTTACCAGACTCACAAAATTTTACATTATCTTATATTTTGCTGTATTTGCAACTTATCAATGCAATTCTTGTTTGTTGTTATTTAAAATTGTTTATAATAAGAGATTTTTAAAAACCATTGACCTATGTTCACCTTGAACTAATCTTGTTTAACTCAAAGCTAGACATATGTAACTTAACAAATGATTATTTGAATCACTTTTAGTGTAAGCATTGGCAAAAATACTTGAGAACCGTGTATAAGGTATACAAAAGTATCTGAGCATAAAACCACCTTTTCTATACGGCGGTGGTTAAAACAATTTGAATAATCACATCAAAAAAAGAACGTTTTATCAGTTTGCAGTTTTCAAAATGGTAATAATTTTTTTTTTGGTCCTGCTAACTAGTGAAATAATCACACCGATTACAGGGAATCAACTGTCAGTTCTGACATTTGAACCATATTGAAAATATCAAAAACTCACACAATCCATTCAATGTAATTGGCATGACAAATTCCCTTTTATTAAAAACCTTGCATCTAAACATGTCTTAAAAAAAGAAATATTTGACTGTTAACAGTCGAATTGTTTTTTCCTGAACACCGTTTAATTTTAATAAATATGATTTAAAATAAAACCAGCATAAAAGTGTTCATATATGCGTTTCGCCCCGGTGGTGTAATGGTTGGGCTCATCAGAAGATGACCATTACACCTTGTCTTGACGCATATTTTCCCGAATAAATCGAGATTACATATAATCCGAGCTACATAATAGCAACTGCGAATTATATAGACAAGGTGTAATGGTCATCTTCTGATGAGCCCAACCATTAAGTGCCTTGCACATGAGCAACGAACTGCAAACTGCGAATGGACGAACAAACGTGATTTTACACATTTCAAAAAGTCAATTCCACACAAAAACACATTTAAATTATAAGAAACCAATTGACACTAATATTAGGATAATAAAATTTGCATTTTGTTCTCTAAAACAAGAGAATTTTGTAAAAACAATTTGATAGTAACGAATTGCAGTGTGGTTGCTACGAACTGTCAAACTCTATTCGCGTTCCACATACCATCCACACTGCAACGAATAAATTGTTCGCGCTCAACTTAACCTCAAAATTATACCGCTCTTGTTTTGTTTTTGTGTGAAAGATCATGGCTGAGGAAAATATGGAGAAAAGGGTTGACAATTCGTCGCTGTCTGCGAATAGAAATAAAGCTCATGTGAAAGAAAATTCAAAATATGCGAACATCTACAGTTCGCAGTTCGTAGCTCATGTGCAAGATGCTTTACACCGGGGCGAAACGCATATATGAACACTTTTATGCTGGTTTTATTTTAAATCATATTTATGTCTAGTTCTAACAATTCGTAAAACAAAAAAACCCCAATCTAGGTATTGTGGGGTTTTTCATGGGTAAAAAAAATCAATTTATTTCTGATCTAGATCTGTCAAAACACAATTTTCCCTTGTTTTTGCATTCCATTGGCAAAATAAATTGATTTATTTTTTGATTAAATATCAAATCTGCAATTTAAAAAAATGTTTAACTTTAAATTTGACAAATTCACTTAACACGAAGTTACACTACAATAACAAAAACAATTCCAATCGTGTTCCATGCGCCACGAAAAATAAATCAATTTTTGAAGGAAATCTAAATTTACTCATGGACAACCCATTAATTTGAAATGTCACAAACTTAAAAGTCAAAAGTAGCCATTCTGCGGATTTAACTTTAACTAAAAACTTAAAGACCGCAAGATGCAAAAATCGCCTAAATGAGGTAAAAATTTTCTTTTTAACTTTATTAACCTACTAAAATGGTTTGAACTTTTTACTTAATCCCTTAAAACTGTTCTTTTTTTCTAAAATTATATCATCTACAAAATGTCATCTGTTTAAACAGATCTCTTATAATATTTTCATGAAACCACATAACTCTATAAGCAAATAAGCTTTTAAAGGTTTTGAAACCTTATTTTCAATTAATCACGCTTAAGTAATTTTCAAATATTTTATTCTCAATTGAACATTTATGTTCTTTCAAAAGAAACCACGTACGAGCAATAGTAATTTAGCTTGATAAGAATACACTTTCAGTACCTACTACGTACGTTCATAGCTCCTTCGAATAGAAAATGACTTTTAAACATGACTACAACAACTACAAACAAAAAAAAACAACTATGAGTTGTTAATATGCGGTAGTCAAAAGTCACTTAAGTATTTCCCGCTGAAAGCTGAATCATGCCATCAGGCTACATGGAAAATAGGTTACTTTTTGAATTCATCATCATCATCATCATCATTTTCATCGTAAGCACACAAAAAGAAAAATACATGCGACAAACATACCTAACTTTTAAGTCTATTCGCCCGAATAAATCTCTTCCTGCAAATCAGCATAAGAAAATACTGCATTTCCTCTTTAACGGAGCTACTATATAGTGTACATAGGTATATGGAAGAGAATGGAGGCGCTTTTATTTCTGATATAATCATCATCATTATGATCAACAACACGTCACCATCACCATTACCATACACCGCATACCACACACCACACACCACACACCGCATCATCACATGCATCGTCGCGATTTTAATCTCCCAGGCCAAAGCAAGCAATATCAACATCAGCAACCAACTCCATCTACCAGCAATAGTAAAAGCAGCAAACAACATAAAGCTAGGTTATGCATTGTGTGATGACCCAAAAAGAGGTTTCTTTAACTGCTGCAGATCTCTTTCTCTTTTGCTTTCTTGCATTTCTTATATTCGTCGTCGTCGTCATCGTCGTGGTTGTCGTATCTCATCGTCGTAATCGTATTTGCAGTTGCTTTTGTTTCGTTTACTTTTTTCCTTATTCCTGAATTCTCATTGAATTTTTGTTTGGTCCCTCGGCCTGGCTTCTCGCTTTTCGCTTCACCACATCTTCGAAAGCAATTTTCTTTTTCTTGCAGTTTTATATCTTTTATCTGGAAAATAAACTCTCTAGTTGGTTTGGCCGAAAAAGAAAGAAGGGAAATTGATTGCGACCGCAGCGCTTCTGGTTGCGCGGCGCGTGGACAACTCAACTCATCTTATCCAAGGGTGTCATATAAATTGATATAACCCATCTTTTATATTATTGTGTTTTAAAAATTAATTTTGAAATGCAATTTATTTATAGCTGTTTGAATAACAGCAACAAAAATGCAATAGCAATCTCAAGAATCGAGGCTCCAAAGTAATCAGCATAAATTTCAATTGTTTGCTATAGAAAAGTCTCATCAGTTAGTTAGTATCTAGAGTTGTTATGGCGATATGATGTTGATGGTGGATGCAATATAAGCCTCTTTTATTAGCAGAAGCTTGATATATGCAGAAAACAAAATCATATAAAAGTCAAAGCAATGAAGTAAAAAGCTAATCAAGAAAACAAAAAATGGAACGTGATGTGTGCAAGATTAGGTCGACATACCGCACACAATCGGTACATCAAACGAAACATTGATTCATCCATCTAGGTAGGTTGGTTTACTATGGTACATGTCTAGCATCAGAGAGACAACGACAACGTTGATGACAGCGACAACGACAACGACGACTTCAAACTCACCGATACGATGCTGGGACTTCAACGACTACGACTACGACGACATGGAGGCAGGTTTAACAAGCATCATCAGATGTAGCTTTTTAGTTTTGATGTGGTAAATACGTTTGTATATTCCTGTTCCACTTTTGCGGAGCTCTGGAGCGGTACCTACACTGCACATTACATATTGCATCAACCTGCCAGTTGTATTGTTAAAAAAAAATAATATATAAATCGACGAAATACTATACCTACACTATAAATATGTATATCTAAAGTCTGCGAAGTCTGGGAATGGGTAATTTTATCTTTGTCATTGGATAAATCTGCGCCAAATGACGAACATTCAAAAGACACTCGCCTGGCATTAAAAGTTTCAGTGTTGTTATAAAAAAAAAAAAAAACTTCTTTTCAAATGTCAAATGATGTTGAAAATGGCATTTCATCAACAGCCATTTTTGTTTATAAGTTCAACTGTCAGTTTTTTGTAAATAAACAAACACATCTATTATGATTTTGACTACGTTTAGTTTTTGTGTCTCCTTTTCTATTTAGAATGATTCACTTTAACTAAAATCTTGATTGATTTGAGCAAATTTCTCTAACCCTCTTAAGGCAATTTTACACTAGAAATTGATTAAGAAAATTAATTTGGTGATATGCAAATATTTTGACAGTTTTAGGTTAGACTCATAAGTTTGTATGCCATATACTTTTTTATGACGCTATAATAAACAAACCGATCTCAGAACTCACTTAAAGCAGTATTACACTATCGATGAATTTTGAACCGTACATAAATATGTCTAAATACAAGTATTTGACATTTTTGGTTTAGACACATAAGTTTGACTATTATACTTATCGTGACGCTTAAATTATTTTTTAAAACTATATTGAACGATGTTTTTTTAGAAACTGTCAACATTCAATTGTCAGTTTTTGGAAGTAAACAAACAGATCTATTATGATTTTAACTATTATACGTACAACGACTTAATTATGGAAATATCACTCTATCAATTGATTGTGACAATAAATATGGTGACATGCAAGTATATTAATAATTTTATCTATCACACTTTATCGTGACATTTGAAATTTTAGTTTGGGAACTGTGACAATTCAACTTGTTTCCTCTTTTTAAGAATTATTCAACTGAACCAAACTCTTCCTTGATTTCAGAAAATTTCACTCACTTAAGCCAATATTACACTAGCAAATGAATCCTACAGTAAATATTTCGACAAACAATCATTTTGACAGTTTAATAAGAAATAACAGTTAATTTTAATTTTGAAGTAACAACGAAATCAGTATTAGTAAATTTATACCTTTACTCTAAGTCCTTATTTGACAGTTGCCTTTGAGATATTCTAAAGTCTCTGGAAACCAATTTTAAATAACTTATTTTCAAAGACCTAATAATTTATAAGAAACTCCAAAGCTTTAAATCCTTTCTAGCTAAAAAAAAAGTGTATTTGAACACGTCTTAAAAGTGACAGTTCGTAGAAAAATGAAACCAAATCAAACAAACCTACATTTATGGAACGGACTTAGGTAAGAGTGTAATTTTAACATCTCTGTTATTTTGAAGAGCTGTCAAAACAAATGAAATATATTTTTTGTCATATCTCATGTAACCATTAATATACCTGCCTTGATGTTGATTTGTTTTATTCTTTTTTTTTAACTTTTATTACTTCTTCGTCCATCCAACTATGCTCATAAGCTTCCTCCTTTCGCCGTCGTTGTTGTTGTCGTTGTTGTCGTCGTCGTAGTCTTTCACTCACATTTTTCCATGACATTAATGAAAAATTATGACATAAAAAAAAGAAGATGACAAAATGATCAACTCCCCTTTTCGGTTATGAAGCAGCGTAACACAGAGATTTCAGTCAGATTCAGAACTTTTGTAAAAATGCACTTATATTTGCATTGCAACACCTCCATTCCCACCCCCACCTCTCCCACCTTCACTCGTAGATTTTTTATTTTTTGATTTTCTAAAACTATTGAGCTCAGCTCTTGGATGCCCTTGTTGCCTGCCTTCCTGCATGCTTGCCATCCATCAGCCTTCTTCTCAACTTACATAGCATGATGGAGGAGTTATGCAATATTAACATTTTATTTTATTTTTATATTTTTTCTGCTAGCATGCGGATTGCCTTCGCTCTGGTGAATGTAGCTTTGCTCTGTTCTATGTTTTGTTTATATGGTTTTAGAGTCTTTTTGATTTTATAAAAAGTTCAAAGCGCATATAAGAACTTGGTTTAATATGGATGAAATGAGTTTTGTGAATAGGGTGCGGTGTATATCTACCTACATTTTTTTCAGGATATGAAATTATACATATACATTTTTGTTTAAGAGGAGTCAAAAGGATTTTATTCCTGTTTTTATTTTTCCTCCTAAAAGACCAGTTAAAAAGATTTTCAGAGGGCTTAAAATATATTAGGCTAATTGAATTAAATTTGAGTGTTATTTAGGTTATGAAGAAAGAATTTGTTGTTAGGAACTTTTTTACCCCTATGCACTCTATACTAGAGTCAAGGCATACCCTCTAATAGTATTTTTATATAAAGGTTGTTATTTTAGAGGCAAAGAACTTTAAAATAGATTAAAACAAAGATGACTTTTCTTAAATTTACTTTTGGCATAGTAATAATTTACGTATAACTTCTGGCATATGACTGCTACGGCTATCTCGGACGTAGTCTCATCTCGAGGTCCAATTTTCGATTACTTTTTCCAAAATATATGACAATTACGTGTTGAATTTTGTCCTCTAAGTTTTCTTTTCCTCATAGAAAATATTCAAGCAGCGTTAAATCGTACTATCTTAAACGCCAATTGACGGATCCACAACGTGAACGGTATGCGATTAACAAACGTTTCTTTCAATAAATCAATTGTGGCACGAGCTATGTGACATATTGCGCAGCGCCATCGAACCATGATTTTAAAATAAATTTACACAATTTATTCATGCGTCAGTCAACTCATGTTGAAATGTCAAACCGAACTTAAAATAAATCACTTGACAGCTGACAAACAAAATGGCCGCCGGTTAAAATAGTGTTACCAACTTAAAGTTGCGTCAGCCAATTCATGTTGAAATGTCAAACCAAACTTAAAATAAATCACTTGACAGCTAACACACAAAATGGCCGCCAGTTAAAATAGTGTTACCAACCTAAAGTTACGTCAGTCAATTCATGTTGAAATGTCAAACCAAACTTAAAATAAATCACTTGACAGCTGAAAAACAAAATGGCTGCCAATTAAAATAGTGTTACCAACCTACAATTCTGCACCCCTAAAAAGCACCCGTTACATTTTTGACGAAAGTTTTTTGTTGTAGGAAGGAACTAAGGATTTCAAGAATTTCGTAATTATCGAACATTTTATGTCAAATTCACAACAGACTTTTCACTTCTTGATAAATATCTAAAATTCTCCTATGGGATATTCGACGAAAAAATAAAAACACATATCATAGGTAATCATTACTTCATCAAGTCAAAACCTCGGAAAATTTATTAAGTGAGGTTTGGAATATGCCCGTTTGTCACGCTATAACTAAGGTACTTATTCTTTTATACAGGCAGGGACAGCCATTGTTGTCTGAAATACGTACATATACCTTACCTAGAGTGCTATACAGTGAGTATGGTATTATTGCATGTGTCCGTTTCCGTTTTAAATTTTTTACCTCGTATTTTTCTTTTGTTTTCTTTCGATTTGTATCTCCTTTGACAGTATATCCCTTTTTCTTTTGTCTTGTCTTCTTTTTTTTGTATACGTGGTCTACAATACTGTCGCCTGGCTTCAACGACGACCAACGACGACGTCATATGCGGCGCAATAGTCTTACCTTTTGGGCTATCCTATCCTGTTAACAGTCGTCGTCGTGGTCACATAGTCGTTCGTAGTTCAAAATAATGCCAAAAAAGTTACCAAAACGCTGATAGAGTAAGCGCCTTTTCCAATGCACTTTCAAGCAAGCAGGTAACGACAACGAGTAGGTATTTTTAACGCGATGCATTTTTCATTTTTAGTTTCCCTTTCCCATGTGCGCCGCGCTGCGCCGCGTCGATTTATTGGGATTTAAAATTTATGATACGATTCGAAAAGTGCGTATTCTGGTCACGAACATAAAATATCCCTCATACTGACAATCGACTGGCTATTGTTGTGTCAGACACTGGGTACGTTCATATTTACAAAGTTGCCATTATTTTTACCTTCAAATGGAAAAGTCAAGCATATTTTTTCCCTTATCGCTGTTCTTTTTTTTATAGTGTTGTTGTTTTTCAAGTCACATTTTCACTATCATCAAAAATATATAAAATTGTCATTATTATTTCTTTATGTACAAAGTGTAGAAGGTGCCTAAACTATAAGCACAAATAAAATTTTATTAAAACAAATATTTATTGGGAAACTTTTGTCGGACAAGATGTCAGGGCAGGCAAGAAACAACAGATAATGTGAGAAACATGCGATGCTCTAGTTAAGAAATTGTTTTGTTAAAAAATGTTTACTAAACGCCATTTTTGATGGTGTCTTTGCCCTGAACATCACGCTCAACACGCTTCTGTGGCTGTCATTTCAATTTCATATACGATCATCTATCGCCTTAGCCTATAGCCTCCCCCTCGTCGTGCGTCGTCGTGGCCTCTATCGTCTTGTAAGTTTATTTCTTTTCGAATTCAGAGTCGCACATATTTTAATTATCTCTCTGCATCTGTTTTTTGAATTTTTGTGACCTATTAAAACAAAATAAAGTTGAAGATTGAAAAGACCGTTTCACAATTTTGTGATATTGATTATAAATGACAAAAATTTGAATTAAAACTTACATAAATTTGAAGTAGTTGTTGATGTTGATCCAAAACCAAACAATCATAAGAAGAAAATTGCAATCATAATACTACGGATTCAAGTTGGAGGTATATGTACCTTGCTTGCTGCCTTCAAAGTGTGCTACTCTATGCGGAGCAAGTGAAAGCCGTTTAACTGGTCGAGGCCAAACAACAACCAACACCGACGACGCGACGTTATGGTCTTGGAATGGTACAGCAAGTTTTGTATTTAATTTTATTTTGCTTGCTTTTTGTTGTTAGTTTATTTATTTCTTTAGTTGTTTTTTGACTTACGAGTACCTTAAATATAACAACTTATTCGAAAGGTGATGTCATTGTTCTTTTCTTCTTTTTTTTTTAACGCGCGGGGTCTTGAGTCAAGCTCCCGTGAAGTATAAACTTTGGTCTTCTAAATGAATCATTTTTTTTTTTGTAAGATTCAAAAAAAAATAAAATTGTATATTTTATTAATAACAATTTGAAAATTATGCAAAAAGGCATCAAATTAATTATATTTTGTTTCTGTTATTTTCAAAATGCGAATGGAACGAAAAATTAGAACGATTTAATTTTTTTTTTGATTAATAGTCCAAGAGGTCAATGGTTTTCTATAAAATTTACAACCTACGGTCTTATAAGGAGGATGTGGTATAATTTAATTTTTATATTTATGAGGTTCTTAAAATGATTTTTTAATGATTATTCAAATTATTTTAGATTTTTAAAACGGGGTTTTGAAGGGCGCGCTTTGAACAAACAATGTGCCTGGAGTCATTAATAAGTAAAAATAAGTCATAAATAACATAGGTTATTCTTTTTTAAGTTCAGAACATTTGAGTCTTCAACTCATTTTCTGAGCACTCAAGTTTTGTTTTGAAATCCGTTTGCTTTTTCCGACATTTTAATTCGACAAGCTTGCTTATATTCAGTGTCTTACTCTCTATGCTCTCTGAGCTCTGAATACTCAAAAACTATTTTCTGAATGAAACAAAGCTACAGCTTTAAAGCTCTGAACACACTGAACCGAAAAAGAAACAGAATTTCAAGTTTGACAGCTCAGCGTCTGTGGGTATAGGAAACTAGGATTTCTTCTTTTATAACTAACGTTCTGTCTCGCATAATTTGCAAAATTCATCTTAAAGAAAATGGTACTAAATCTTCAACGTTTTATAAAAACAGTTACTAAATTAAAGAGATGATTTGTAATTTGCTGAATCCATATGACTTTTTAAGTTCTGACATTTCAAATTATTGGATGCGTACATCAGATTTAGGTTTGCTTTGTATTTCTTTCATGAACTGTCACTGATTAAAAGTGTTCAAATGTGGCCAAAAAGAAAATGGCGCACAATTTTAAAGAATACAGTAAAAAGTAAACAAAATAATTCTGTTAATTTTCATAGATTTTAGGATTTTACTAATGGCTACATCAAATTTTAGTAATTTGCTTAATCCATACGACTTCTCAGTTTCTGATATTTCAAATTAAAAGATCCGTTCCATAGTCTTAGGTTTGTTTGCTTCGTTTTTTTTTTCATGAACTGTCACTTTTTAGACGTGTTCAGATGCACCAGTTTTAATAAAAGTTAATTAGTTTTCTACATTTTAGCAAAATAATAAAAGTTTTACATTAGCTAGTAAATTGCTAAATATTTAAAAGAAAAAATAAAAGATAGCTTAGCCATTTTTCTGAAGTGACAATCAAAAAATAAAAACAAATTCAATCAAAAGGGGAGCTCTAGTATTAATTCTTAAATTTATTGGGGCATATTCATAGGTGTTTGCTAAACTCTTGCTAAGTTGTTGCTAAGCAAGTCCAGAGTTTAGGCTATTTATAAATAAATTTAAACCTAGGTTTAGAGCTAAAACTGTGGTTTAACTATAAACATAGGAAATGCTGTGTTTAAGTAGTTATTATCACAGCCAAATGTCATATTTGATTTTTGTTTCTGAATTGAAAAGCTGAAAAGGTAAATCATATCAAATAAATTGTACGTAAACTTGCTGGTGTAGCTCTTCTTTTTTGCAAAATTCGCTAAAAAGTTCTTTGTCTGACTGCGATAAGTTTTCCTGCCGTTCGCGTTTTATATTTTCCTTTGTTTTCATCTAAAATATTATTGATAAGTTTTGTTTTACTTACTTTTTTCGACATCCAATTCTAGGAATGACAGCACAAAATAACGAGTTTGAAAATATAACTGTATTTTTTTGCTTTGACCTGTCATTTAAAGTATAATTGTAGTAGAATACAACCTTAAACTGGGGTTTTACTAAACACATCAGGAAAATTGACTATGAATAAGAGCTGTGTTTATTGAATCAACAAGCCTTAAACTATAGATCAAGAAATCACGACTTTAGTAATTCTCTATGAATACGCGCCATTTTGTTTAATAGAATAAGTGCCGTTAATTTGTTTGATTTTATCCATCAAGCTTAAAGATTTATACAATAAGTTTATTTACATTCTGAATTTATGTCTTATTGAATGATTTCTTTTGTTTGTCTACATCAATTAATTTTTAATTTGTTTAAAATCCTATAAAGGTTAGGTTAGGTTAGGTTAAAGTGGCTGTTGGTTTGGGACGTCCAACACACTTAGACCAAAGTATGGTCCGTTGTGATACCACATGGATCAGTTAATCAGCTTAACTCGTTGAACCAATTGGAGCTTCGAATGAAGCGTAGGAGACAAGTAATGTCTGAATTTTTTAGATCACTGGTATCGTTAAAGTAGTAGTCTCCAAGATGGATTCTACGTCTTTGTGATAAGGCAGGGCATGTGCACAGAAGATGAGAGATTGTCTCCTCTTCTTCTTCGTCCATGCAACTCCTACAAAAATCATTTGCAGGGGCTCCAAGTCGAATAGCATGTCTTCCTATTAAGCAGTGCCCAGTCAGGACACCTATAACGTAGCTAATGTGCAATCTACTCAGAGAGATTAATTGTTTTGAGCGCTTGGCGCTAAGATTAGGCCAAATTCGTTTAGTCGCTACACAGGTGGTGGTGTTATTCCACCTGAAGTTTGTTTTCTCTATGGTATCTTGCTTTAGCATGAGTTTACATGTAGCTAAGGGGATACCTATGCTAGCATTGTGAGCCAGCAGAGGTAAAGTTGTTCCGCTTTTTGCAAGTTCGTCAGCTTTGCAATTTCCTGGAATGTCTCTATGGCCCGGCACCCAGAAAAGGTGAATGTTGAACTGTGTAGCCATCTCCGTAAGAGATGATCGACAATTAAGGGCTGTTAGTGAATTTGTAGAGACAGAGTCTAAGGATTTTAACGCAGCTTGGCTATCCGAGAAGATGCGTATATCATTTGTTGATATTACGTTTTCTCTAAGCCAGGATAGGACTTCTTTTATAGCCAGGATTTCAGCTTGGAACACGCTACAATGATCGGGTAGACGAAAGGAGAGACTTAAGTTAAGTCTATCTGAGTATACGCCACCACCAACCCCATCCTCCGTTTTTGATCCGTCTGTGTAAAAGTTTATAGGACCATCGTCCAAAAATGATGTATTCTCCCAAGAAGACCTGGGAGGTATAGTCACTTTGAAGCTATAGTTGTTGAACTGAGGATGGGGTATGGTGTAGTCAATATTACTATTTATAGTTCTGAACGAGTTCAAAATAGTGGTGTGGCCAATTCCATTATTGATCCACAGAGAGGAGGCCTGAAGCCGTATGGCAGTATTAGCGGCCGTTTGCTTGCTGAAAAAGTCCAGCGGTATTAGATGGAACAGAACATCTAGTGAAGCGGAGGGGGTGGAGCGAAGTGCTCCTCCCATACACAGGCAGGCTGTTAGTTGGACTTTGCTGAGTTTATCGCGATTTGTCGCTGTATCTAGCGCCGTCCACCATACCACTATTCCATGAGTAAGGATCGGTCTTATGACCGAGATGTATAGCCAGTGCGTAATTCGGGGCTGTAGGCCCCATTTATTACCAATGGCCTTTTTACAGGAGAACAGGGCTACTGTGGCTTTGTTTATTCTCTCTTGAATATTAGGTTTCCAACTTAATTTCTTATCTAAAATGAGACCCAAGTATTTTGCTTGATCAGAGAATTTAAGTGGTACACCGTTTATGAGGGGAGGGTCAATGTGTGGGACTTTGTATTTCCTTGTGAAGAGGACAAGGTCGGTTTTTTGAGGGTTAACACCTAGTCCACACCGATTAGTCCATCTGGTGAGCTTATTTAAAGCGTTTTGTAAGAGTTCTTTTAGTATATTGGGATGTTTACCCGTTATTGCAATAGCAACATCGTCCGCATAGGCAAACACTCTGTATCCCTCTCTTTCTAGAGTAGTTAGTAATTCATTTATTACTAAATTCCATAGGAGAGGGGATAGGACACCACCTTGTGGCGTACCTCTGCTGACACCCCTTTGTGTAGTAAAATCGCCCATTTTTGAATTGATAATCCTGCTTATCAGCATCTGATTGATCAATTCGCTGATCGACTTATCTACCTTCAGAGATGTCAATACACGTGCAATTGCAGATGTGTCGACATTGTTAAATGCACCTTCTATGTCTAAGAAGGCAACTAAGGTGTACTCTTTATGATGGAGGGAATATTCGATTGTACGTACTATACTGTGTAGAGCCGTTTCAACTGATTTCCCTTTGTTGTAGGCATGTTGAGCCTTTGAAAGGAGGGACTTATCAATACTTTCCCTTAAGTAAATATCGATCAAACGCTCAAAAGTTTTGAGAAGGAATGATGATAAGCTGATGGGTCTTAAGTCTTTAGGGTTAACGTGACTGGATTTTCCAGCTTTTGGAATAAAGACAACTTTAACTTGTCTCCAAGACATCGGGATGTATGCCAAATTAAGGCAACCCTTGAAGATGTTTTCTAGGATGGGTATTAGAAAACTTGCATTTTCTTGCAGTTCGGCTGGAATTACACCATCCGGACCAGCAGATTTGTATGGTTTAAAGCTGTTAATAGCCCATTTGAGTTTTTCCCTAGTGACTAGACCTTGTGGGGGTTGTAGAGTATTGTCACCATTGTTAAATGCAATATTATTAATAATATTAGAGCTACCAGGAAAGTGGACGTCTAGTAGCAAGTTGAGCGATTCTTCGCTTGAATTGGTCCAGAGGCCAGAGGCGTTTTTCAAGCAGCTTGGCATGATTGGATTTTTGGAGAGGATTTTGCGCAGCCTGGATGCTTCGGAGCAATCTTCCACGTTGTTACAGAAGTTTCTCCAAGACGATCGTTTGGTTTTCCTCAGTTCTTTTTTATAAATCTTCAGTGATTCTTTATATGAGTCCCAGTCAGACATGTCTCTAGAAGCTTTGGCTCTGTTAAAGAGTTTTCTGCATTCTTTTCGAAGTGGATCCAGCCCTGAGTTCCACCAGTGTGGCTTCTTTTTACCTCTTACTTGTATAAGAGGGCATGCAGTATCTAGAGCTTTGTTTAGGGCTAATGTTAGATTATTGACTTTGTCGTCAAGATCTTCGATGTTGGAGGGAGTATTAAAAAGTTCAGGTTTTATTAAACTATTTAACGTTCTCTTATATTTTGGCCAATTTGTTCTTTTCAGATTTCGAAAGATCGGTTGGCAAGGTGGTTCATTTATAAAGTCAAACTGGATGTATCTATGATCAGAAAAGGAATGATCTTTAGATACCTTCCAGTTTAAAATATTATTATTAATGAATTCGGAGACAAGAGTTATATCTAAAACTTCTTGTCGATTTTTAGTAATAAAGGTTGGCTCATTACCAACGTTACTTACGAGTAGGTTAGTGTTAAGAATATAGTCGAAAAGAGACTCACCTCTGTCGTTTATATCCGTGCTACCCCATACTGTATGGTGGGCGTTAGCGTCACTACCGATGATGAGGCCGATGTTGAGCCTTTGTGATTCAGCTATCAGTCTCTCCAGAGTATCTCCCGGGAGAGGGCCAAGATGGTCGTGGCCAAGATACGCCGACGCCAGCCAGAATGTTCCTCTGGCTGTTTCCAGACTTGCGGCGGTGGTATCTCGATCGCTGAAATTAGGGAGTAAATATACATTTAGGCTGCGTTTTACTAATATGCAAGATCTGGGTTCATCCTCACCTGATGCATACAGCACGCAGTATTTGGGAGTCCTGATTCCTCGAACAATGGATTTAACAATCCAGGGTTCTTGAATCAGGACGATATCTTCATCGCTGCTGGATAAGCGAAGAAGAAGGGAGGCCGAAGCCTTTATGGAGTGTTGGAGGTTAATCTGGAGTAACCGCAGCATTTTCGCTACTGTTCTCCCGATCAGCCTCCAACACAGTTATGTCGGAGTCATCCATATCAGAGGACGATTCTAACAGAATGTCCTCATCTCCGCTTTCGTAGACCTCGGCCTCCATTGCGGAAAAACCTTGGTCGGTGTTTGGTGCTTCCACTGCTACTGGGGGTACCTGAGATGCATCGTCTTCCAATGAAGGAAGTGTGACCGATGCGCCAGGCACCTCAGTAACCGTTTCCGCTTGTGTGGGTGGGGGAGGGGGAAGGGTTTGTGCCTCGGCCCCATCTTTTTTGTAGACCCTTAGCGTAATTTCATCAAACCCAAACCTAATCACACCTTTTGATTGCGCCAGAGGAGAAAGGGACTCTGCATTGATGATCACAATTGCACCTTTATAGGGTCCCTTTGCGTCCTCTAGTTTCGCAACCTTCCAGTTGTGAGTAGGAAGGGTTGGATTGGAGAGCCGGATTACCTTGAGAACGTGGTCAGCTTCCTTGAATATGGCCGGAACCGTGATGCGAGCTCTTGGTCTGCAAGGAATGTCTTCCTTTGCTACAACCTCGAGCTTAGCACCAGGCCAGACCTCTCCAAGTCGGCTGACCGCCAGCGTCAGTAGGTCGCACGACCTCTGATCATCACAGACCATCAACTTGATGTGTCCCTGATGCCAGCCGCCATCTTTTGTGATGGGCGGTGGTCCCGGATTGTCAGACATAATGTCTATAAAACTGAAGGCCAGCTGACCTTTGGCCAATGTCCAGTTTTCGGCAGAGATCGTGCCATCTACATCATTTCTGTCGATGATCGCGACTACCATTTTATCCTTCAGAACGTCACTGAAGGACATTTTTGCCTTGCGAGGGTCGATTGAAGTGCTGATGTTTAGCACCTTGGGGCGTTTGGGTAGTGGAACACTACCTTCCATGGACCTTTGTCGCTTCGACGTTGAGTCTTGGCTGGTCTTTATATTATTTTTGGCCAGGAAATTCTGGGCCCAAGCTATCTTAGCGTCATGCTGAGAGTTTCCTCCAGCGCCTAGTTTTTCACCAAACGTCTGGAGAATCCTCTTAGCATTACGCAAGTCCCTGTAGTAGGCCTTGGAGGGTCTAAGCTTACGCCCATCTCCCCCAGGACCTTCTTTAGGAGCCTTTGCTTTGGAGGTAGAAGGACCTGGCATCACAGCCCTGCTACCTCCGACTCGAGGTGTTGACGATTTGAGAGGTTTACTCTCAGTGGTAGTAGAGGAGCCGTTCTTCACAACTGCCTCACTACAGGAAGAAGGTAATTTTACCGGATTATCCGATGTTCCACTGGCGGCAACAGGGCTATGAGTGTCCACAGCCATGTCAGCACCAGTGGAAGAGGGATGAACAGCAGACAACTTTGCCGTCGTACTGCTGGCCGGTACAGCAGACAACTTTGCCGTCGTACTGCTGGCCGATATTGTTTTTTGGTTTTGTTTTGTTTGTTTTGTTTGTTTTGTTTTATTCATTTGAAATCCCACGAGTAGCGGATAAGGGGTGGTCCATCTGTACAGAGATCCGTGTATACAGATAAGGCTGGTTAATCCGGAGGTCGCCAGGTATCCGGATACTCCGTTCACGACTGAGCTAGTTTTTTAATTGGGCCCTCAGCCTGGCTGATCATCGGCACGGGTCGTATAACACCTTAGATCCAGCCCAATTGGGAAGTTTAAGGGAAGGATATGTTTTGAGAAAGGAGAGACGAACAGCAATTAAGCCATAAGCGTCCCAGGAAGGAAACTAGGCATGACAGACAGTTATACACCATACAGTCAGGGGGTGAGGAGACATCAGCCAGCATAATAGCACAGATCTGACGGAGGAGGGGGTAAAGGATTGGGAGGGGCGAGCGACCTTTGGTTTCAGGACTCTTCTGGAGAAATAATTCCCGAGAATCATTGACCTTACTCAGCTTCTACAACTCGACAAGTTCGACGCTCAGGTAGAAGAAATCCTATAAAACAAAACAACAATTCTATTAAAAAAAAAATTCATCCATAATTTAATGGACACCGCGTCTTCTTGAAAAACAAACAAAAATCAAGCCAAATCATCTAAATCGTAAAATAATAGTAAAAAAAAAAAAAACAAAACTTTATTAAGTTTGACAAATTTGCCCTCCACATGAGAATGAGAATGAAATACCGTTTATTAAATTAAAGCAAAAATCTATTCAATTCATCATCTCTGTACCTCCAATTTAAAAAAAAAAAACAAACCAACACACGACCAGAGTATACCGTATTCCGTAGACCGTAGACCGTAATAGAACACCTTTTCCACACTTTCAAAACTTAAATACCCCCTCTGACAACTTTCAGTGAAAAGCAAATTTATCAACGGCAGCGGTGGCGCTGGCGATGGTGATGCCAACTTTTTCCCATATTCGTCTCATGCTCAATAAATTATTTTATTTGCGCCCCATTCTATACGACGACGCGGGGTTAGAAAACTTTATTTATTAAAAGTTTGTACGTATTTTATTTTTCTCTCTCTCTATTTGATTTTTCAATATCAAGAATGATTTTTGCAATTTGTTTTTTGTTTACTCACCAATTGATTTGATATCATGCCCAATGCATGATCGTTGTATATAGATGGCGTCGTAGTCGTCGTGGAGAATTTGACGTCTGAATAGAGAGAACTTGTTAATTTCGTGAAATAATCATGATGTCATCTGTGTAATGTCATCATTTGTGTACCTTTTGCAAGTTTTTCAGTACGAATACAAAATGACAGCATTCAAATAACAACACGTTCTTAATACTTCAGGTGCTTACTTCTCAGATTTAAGGTCATCTTTAAGTGATGAAATTGTCGTGTCCTCATCAATTTATTTCAATTAAATGTCACTGATTGAGATGGAATTTATATTTGCAATATAAGAATTGTGTACTCTTTAAATGTACACAGATAGGTACTCAACGATTTATTTAAAGAACTCATGCGTTCAAAAGGGGAGAGTACGATAACTTAGGCGACAAAGTTTAATGACGGATTTGTATAGAACAGTTAAAAACAAGCATTTTTTACTATGGGAGGGGGGGGTCTATCTCCCCCCGTTTAGGCGGTAGGGGCAATTTAAAAAAATATGTACATTAAATGGAAAAAAATAATTAAAAAATAACGGTAATACCCTCAATTAAGTATTATACCTTTTTTTAAAGCCAATACTCTTGTCTATTATCTTGTTTTTAAATCAAGTCAAAACTATGCATAGTTTTTGAAAAAAATTGTTTTAAAGTCAAAATTTGTGCAAAAAAAAGTTAAAAAAAAAGGTCTAAAGTGTAATTTTTCAAAACTTTCAGATTATCTACTATTTTTTTTTTAGAATTCATTGCTCTTATTTGTTTTTGATCAAAAACTGAAAACTAGATGACTTTATGTCTTCTAGTTCTTGAGAAAATTGAAAATTACCAAAACAAAATATTTTAATTAAATTACTTTTTCCTTGCTTAAGTAGTCTTATTTTGATAGTAATAATCGAATATGGATTAAGATATACCTAGGGTAAATTAATTTTTCTTAAATCCAGCTTATTTAAATGCAAAAGAAACTTTGCATGCACCCCATCTTGCACCCACCGCACCTTGCACCCTCCCCACCTTGCACACACTCGAACTTGCACCCACCCCAAATCCTATAGTGTGCCCAAGCAGGGGGGTTGCAGGGGGGCAGCATGCCCCCCCTTACAGATGTCACTGTTGCATACACCCAAACTCGCGCACACCTTACTGTTGCATACACCCAAACACGCATTACGCATACGCAAATACCATTATTACTATCAAAATAAGACCACTCAAGCAAAAAAAAAGAATTAAATTAAAATAGTAGTTGTAGTTATTTTCAATTTTCTCAAAAACTAAAAGACATAAAATCATCTAGTTTTCAGTTTTTGATCAAAAACAAATAAGAGCAATAAATTCTGAAATAAAAACAATGGTAGATAATCTTGAAGTATTGAAAAAGTTACACTTTAAACCTTTTTTTAACTTTTTTTACTCAAATTTTGAGTTTAAAATTAAATTTTTATTTTCAATTTTCTGAAAAACTAAAAGACATAAAATCATCTAGTTTTCAGTTTTTGATCAAAAACAAATAAGAGCAATAAATTCTGAAATAAAAACAATGGTAGATAATCTTGAAGTATTGAAAAAGTTACACTTTAAACCTTTTTTTAACTTTTTTTACTCAAATTTTGAGTTTAAAATTAAATTTTTATTTTCAATTTTCTGAAAAACTAAAAGACATAAAATCATCTAGTTTTCAGTTTTTGATCAAAAACAAATAAGAGCAATAAATTCTGAAATAAAAACAATGGTAGATAATCTTTAAGTATTGAAAAAGTTACACTTTAAACCTTTTTTTAACTTTTTTTACTCAAATTTTGAGTTTAAAATTAAATTTTTATTTTCAATTTTCTCAAAAACTAAAAGACATAAAATCATCTGGTTTTCAGTTTTTGATCAAAAACAAATAAGAGCAATAAATTCTGAAATAAAAACAATGGTAGATAATCTTGAAGTATTGAAAAAGTTACACTTTAAACCTTTTTTTAACTTTTTTTACTCAAATTTTGAGTTTAAAATTAAATTTTTCAAAAATACGCATAGTTTTGACTTTATTTAAAAAGTGGCTAATAGAACAGAATGTTGGCTTTAAAACAACGTATACAACTTAATTGTAAGTATTACCGTTATTTTTTAACTTTTTTTTTTCCATTTTAAGTAATAATTTTTTTAAATTGCCCCTCCCGCCTAAACGGGGGGAGATAGACCCCCCCCCCTTCCATAGTAAAAAATGCTTATTTTTAACTGTTCTAAAAAATTCCGTTATAATATCTTGTCGCCTAAGTTATCGTACTCGTGCCGTTCAAAATGTATCTTTCGCTGTTTTCCTTGAACAAATGAACTAAAAAAATAATAGAACTAGAATAAGAAAGGATTGATGTGAATGGAAACATTTTTCAGGAAATAATTTTATATTTAGGTCCCGTCGTCATCGTCATCGTCGTTCTTCAACAATGGATGTTAGAAAAGCTCTACAAATAAAACAGAACGAACTCAAAAAAAAAAACATAAACCATTCAGAAAAGTACAGAAATGGACGAATGAACTAAGTACACATTATTTAGAAAGAAGAAGCACAGAAAAGCAAACAAGAAAAAGAAACACCCTTCAGCAACAAAAATGAGAAAAAAAAATCTCAAAAAACTTCTTTAAAAAACTACGATAAAATGTGAAAAGTTGTGAAGAAATTTGAGATCTTATTTTGTGTGTTTCGTTTGAAGCACTTATGTATGTAGGTACGTTTGGGGCAGGAAGGTACTCCGAGTCTTATATTATTCTTGCACTATAAAAATGTATGTCTGATGTATCTTGTGGATTCCTTATTCGTAATCTGATTATATACACTTTTTTCTTATATTTTTGTGTTTCTCTCTTCCTATGAAAAAGAAAATGGAATTTTCAGTTTAAAAGCAAAAAAATAAGAACAAGACGAACTGAAAACTTAATTTTCTTCATTTAATTTTCAAGTCACACAGCACAGCAATGCGGAAAGAAACAACAATTGTCCTTGAAACAACCAAATAAATAAAAACCTATACAATTCCTCTTTTAGTATTAGGATTCGTCCTCGGACTCCGACTCCGACTCAGACTTGGACCTACCTTCAGGATTTTTCTTTCGAAAAATGAAACAAGGAAGAAGAAAACCAAAGTTAAATTAATCTCCTCATTTGCTGCAGCGCAAAATAAAAACCCAACCACCATCTGTGTGTTTTTCTCTCCGATGATGGTGTCTTAATCCTTATCCTACCATAAAATCGATTCGAAGAAGGACTAAGTCCTTTGGTTTTTTCTTCTGATGGTTTTCTAAAAGAAAGGCAGAACTAAACAAAAAACCCACAAATTTTGTCGCATGTCTTGAGACACTTAATTAACACAGGCAAAATTCAAGTAGCCGTATAAAGGACTTATAACTCAATCTTCCAAGTCTAAACAACTCCTACGCCATTCGCAAGGGTAAAGGACCTTAGAGAAATATGCGTTTGGGTGTATAGTTGTGGCGGCGGCGCCTTCCGAGATTAATTTGTCTGTTTTTTTGTTTTTTTGCTTTGGTGTTGTTTATGTCTTCAAGAGTTTGTTGTATCGCTTTTGTTATGGAGAAATCATAGTATAAGGCTTTCCAAGGCTTTACGGTTTCTATATATGTACCTTTATTTAAAAAGATCAAAATCCACCGCCAGATATTGCAAAACGAAGAACTGATTAATAACGTGTTTAGAATAAATTAAATAATAAATACAAAATACGTTTGTTGTGTTTACTCAACAAATTGCTTTTTGAATAAATTAATACATAAATAAAGCTATATTCACATTTTTATACGAACCAAGGACAATTTTAAAACTAATATTTTTGTTTTATGTACAACTTTTGAGTTTGTTAAATAGAAGCTGATTATTTTTTGAATGAATGAATTTAATTTAAATTTGAAGTTTTCTAACTAACAAGTTGGGTTTGTTTTTACTTTAAGGAAACATTTTAATCAAATCTTTTGTTTTATTGTTTATTTTTTATTTGTTTAAGTTCTTACAAACAAATATAAATATTTGAATAAATCCATATTCAATTCCTGCGAACAGATTTTTTCATTTATTGTTAAAACCGTATCAAGTTATGAAATATAAAAACATATTTATGGAATTTAAAAATTTTTTGGAATTTAAAAATTTTGCAAAAATATGAAAACCTGTTTCTGTTGTTTTGCTAAAACCTTTTTTTTAATATTATGCTCTTATTTTTAGCATTAAGTTAGAATTTATTGAATTTTCTAATGTTTCTTGATCGGAAGTCTAAAATAACAGAAATTTTCTAAATCGTCAATAAAAATTAAGAAATGTACTTCAAGTGTTTTATTACTTAGTTTGGCAGCACTGTATTGTAACAGCTGTCTATCTATTGTCCATTATACGAGCATAATTCGTCAAATTTAAATTAGTTTCTTATTAAATTCTGTAGCATCGTTTTCTGACAGCTGTCAGACTAATTGCATTCTTCAATGAAAACTTAAAAATGTGGCTTATTTTTGTATATAATTTATCAACACTATTTCATAATAGCTCTCTCAGATTAATGCAATTCGTCAACAAAAATTAAAAATGTCCTTTGTTTCTTTTTTTTTCCTAAAACTGGCAGCGCTGTTTTCTGGCAACTGTCTTTCTAATTTGATAGCATTCTTCACTAAAAACAAAGACAATTTTGTTTACATATTGTTTTATTAGTTTGGCATCACTGTTTTCTGACAGTTGTCAGCTTTAAATTCGGCTGTGTCGATTTATGGAAACATAACAGCTATCAGAAATATGCAAATGTAAAGCATATTTGTTGTTTTAGGGTCCACTTGAGTAAAGTGTCAAAATTTAATCCACGCTGATTCACAGCACTTAAGTTCTGTTCAGTGAGGATTTTTCTAGATCAGAACAGCACAGGACAGCACAGTTTCGTGAGAAACATCAGATCAAGTTAGAACAGTCAGTTAAACGTCAGTTGTCAAACAAAACAAATTGCAAATTGTGTGAATTTTTCGTTTCTCGCTTTTTTTTTAATTTTTTGTGTTTTTACTGTGAAAAATATTATTCAAAATTATTGAAATGGAAAATCAAGTGATTGCTAAGATAATACTAAATGAAAATGTTAGTGGTTTAGACACCGATAATGATTTTTCGTCGGATTCCTCTTCAGATGATTGGAATGAAATTGTGACGAATGTTATTACCTTTTCTTTGATGAAATGTAAAAGAAATTGCATTGAAAGTTATTATATTATATTTTATAATTATTTAATTAAACAAATTAGCAAAATAACTTTATTTTAATTTTTTTAAATCACGAGAAAAAAAACACAAAGCACAACCAAATCAAAACGTAAACAAAAAAAATGACAACTTCGATTTTGACATTTCTCACGAGTCTGTTCTAACCTGATCTAACTCAAAAGCAAGAGCAGAAAATCCTGTTCTAAACTGTTCTAGGTTTGTCAATGAACAGAAAAGTAGAACAGTTCAGCACAGAAAAAACCTCAATGAACAGCAAAAAGCTGTACTTTTCTGTCTAGAACAGTCCAGCACAGCGTCACTGAACAGACTTTTAGTGAAATAGATAACGATTAAATGGCTATGTGTGATCATTGAACTTTTTCAGGTTCTTAAATGATTTATTCTTAGATTTAACTATAAAAAGAAAAATATAAAATTTAAATTACCATCACTATTTTCTGACAGCTGTCATATCTATATTTCGGTGTTGCCATATTATAACTATGCTATTGTACAAATTTGTTTTAAGGTTCGTTTGACAGAACTTGGTGAGTGAAATTGGGATTAATGGCGTATGTCAGTTTACATCTTCCTCGAGATACAACAAATCCTTCAAAAGTATTTCTTGAGTAAATCGTTATCTTTACTCTCAAAATTGACTCTCATCACTGAAAAATCGAATATAAAGTTTAAATCTGTTTTTATTAAAATTGGCAGCACTGTTTCCTGACAGAGAAGCATAACAACTGTCAGAAATAAGTTGTTGCGAATTATAATTAGCCGCTGTACAATTTATTAACTTCCCATAGGAAGTTATTGGGCGTTTTTCTTTTTTAGTTCAGAGCTGAGCTCTGAGCAGACTCTGAGCGAACAGAGTAGAGTAGAGTAGAGTTCTGAGCAGAGTATGTTCAGAGCTCTCTGATTTAATTATGAAACAACTTGAGCACTAAACTGTCTTGATTTGAAATGTCGTCTGTTTGAAGGCGTTTAAAAATTTTCTTTAATCAAATAAATTAAAAAAGCAGTCATAGGGTTGGTCCATTTGACGCCTGAAATAAATTTGATTCATAAAAATGTTATATGCAATTAGTTTTTTCTAAATTATTTTTCCTTCTGCACTAGAGCGAACAGCCTCTTGCGCCATTTTTATTGTTTTGACGATGATTTTTTTTTAATTTCCCTGCTTTCAACATCAAATTGTTTGTGTTCAGCATTTTACTCCGTTTACTCTGTTATTTTATTCTGAGCTCACGGAGCGCGCTCTGAACATGTTCAGAACTAAAAAAGAAACACGAATTTGAAGCTCTGAGCGATCAGAGCTCAAAAAGAAACACAATTATTTTTTTGACAGTTCGAGCTCTGCTCTGAACGCCCAGAAGAAAAACGCCCATTGTAATGGGTCCGATTTGTCAAATTGATAATGTTGACATTTCTCGTTTTCTGTTTTCATGTCTGTTTAGATTTAAACCCAAGAACTTAGTGAGTTAGATAAGAATTAACTGACAGATGTTTATATTTTTTTTTTCTTTTTGAAGTGTGAGATTCTTACAGAAAGAATCCTTCAAAAGTGCCCTCCTGAGAATATCTTATGCTGATTTATTCTCATAGTTAACTCTCATCACTGAAAAACTAGGTCATAAAGTTATGAACATCAAACTACTATATATATATATTTTTATGAGCGTTGCACAAAAATATGTATGTAAACATGATTTTATTAAAAAAATGGCTTACCTTCAAACTCAAGTGGTATGACCTTTTGCATAAAAATGTCATTTTATTTGATAAAATATGAATTTGTTTCAAAAAAAATTAGATCTGGTCATTAGCATAAGCCGACTTTATTGAAACGATACATTTTTATGCGTAAATTGATTTCAAAATCTTAAGTTACCACCTCACAAACATCGTAAATTTAAAACTTATTTTAAATTTAAAGATTTTAATATATATTGTTGAAAATTTCCATTTAAACCAGTTGAATAATTTACACAAATAATAATTAAAACATACAAAGTCGTAAAATTAATATAAAAGAGTATGTATGTATATTGAATTCAGTTTTAATTAAAAAACAAGTCCCGAATTTAATATTTACATATGTATATATGTACATTTGTATTTTTGTGCATATGTATTGGCAATGCAATGCAGTGCATGTCCCGTTCTGAATGATGTCTTAAGGGTATATATACATACATATATAAAAATACATATTTCATTTTAATTTGATTCAATTGGAGTTGGTATAAAGTCTTTGTTCATATATATATGTGGAAGGAAACAGATGCACAAACCAAATGATGAGTCATTTTTCTGGTTCTGGAATAAATGGTCAGAAAAATAAAAATAAGTTGATCATAAAATGAAAAAAAAAAAGGTAAAATCAAACAGGACTCACATAAAAGAGTACATCCAGAGACAGATAACTTCCCTTCGGGTGCGGCGACAACTGCCGGCGTCGACGTCGTCGTCGACGATGACCGATGTCATTTAACAAGCACAGTATAATTGAGTTTCCTGTGTCACACGACTAAAATGAAAGATCCGAATCATTCAGTATTCAACATTCACATTTTACCCAAGTCCTATGTGTATGTGTACACAGAAATGAGGAGGATTTGTGCTAGTGGCCATCTTTCTAATTGGACATCATTTCCCACCTTTTCTTTTCATTTTTATTTCCTGATTAGAGAGAAGGAAGAGGAAGTGAGGAAAATAATTAAAGAAACGAATGATTCATTGTCCTCCTTATCGTCGTCGTACGTGTAAGCCCAGAATTTTATACATACCTACATACATACACAAAAAAAAGGGAGGAAATAGAAACTTTTTCTCTAACTTGAGTTTAATTAAGGATAAAAATGCAGTTCGTTGAATGTTGCCAGTTGGCCCTGATAAAGTTTCTAACTCGAAAATAACACTTAAGAATTGTAGCTGTAATTGTAACACACCCCCTATACACACCTACACACACACACAAAGAACGAACAACGAGGTTATCCTGATTTTCCTTTTTTCCTTTTTAATAGTTTCCATTCTAGTTAGCAGGAAAAGTGGGAGTATGATGGAAAGGAACACTGTTGCTCTCATTACGCAGTGTTTGAGTCGTAAACTTCCGGTTGTGTCTAACTATAACAAAATGTGTGTGCAAAGTAAATATACATTTAACTCAGAGATGGGATCAAAATCCAACCCCATCCTAACTATGGGGGTGGGTGTGTGTTGTGCATCTTTGCACGTAGAGAAGTCGTTTGACACATCACGCAATAAAAGCCAAAGGAACAGAAGAAAGGACATCTCGAGGACGGCAATCAAGAAAATGATTGCTACAATTAGAGTGTCTCAAGCACATATCCTATTCCTTCACATAACTTATATTATATATATAGATATGTTTTGATCCTAATCCAAGGAGAACTGATGAGATGGTGGTGTTTTTATGTACCTATGCCACCTGCTTCCTACCTACTTGATGCAATCTCCTTTCTCTCTTGTTTTTTAAGCCAACTGTTCGCAGAGAGTCCTTTGTATTCAATACGTTGCTGCTGCTTCTGCTTCTGATTCTGATTCTTCTTCTCATTCCGCGTGTTCAAGTGCTCAAGTGGCTCCTTGAAGGGATGAATAAAATAAGAACCCTGCATATACATATCTATGTATGTTTGTATGTGGAATGGCAATCCTCCTGCAGAAACGGCATTCATAAATCCAATGCACATGATACATTGCTGCAGGTACAAAAACACCCTTAGACTTTGTGTGTTCGTTTCCGTCTGTTTATCTTTATGTACTGGTATCGTTTTGCAGCGAGTATTTATATATTCACCTGTATTATATATGAGAAATTTGTTTTTACGAAAAATCAATTTCGTCCTGGCAACTTATGTATGTTCCCTTTTGCCTCCTTGCCATGCCACCACGACTCTTCAATTGCTGCTCATCCTTCTTTAACTAAAACTGAATAAAATAACAAAATAAAAGAAGGTACAAACATATAAAGTCCTAGAGACAGGTATACGAGTAGGTACCTATGTATATGAAGGCTATATGAAGGAGATTCATTGCTTCATGTCCTTTTTTGCATATCGCTTAGTGCGGTTGGGTTTTGGGTTTTAGCCAACTCAACTCAATCCAGCTCAGCTCAATTTGACTCTCGACTCGACTTGATGTTGGAAGCCAGGATAAACCCTTTTTTTTTATCTGTGCGTCGTCGTCGTCGTCCTTCCATGAAATAATAATAAACTCCATTGAATCCTGAAATGTCATAAAATTTGTTGTCTGTTTTCAGCTTGCTTTTGATTTATATATTATGTCAAACATGACATTTACTTAATGTTTACCATCATCATGATAGTAACCCATTTTTTTTTCTTATTTTTCATTGCAGGTACGTTCAGTTCTTCGTCAAAACGAGTATGACTCTGTGCATCAGGAACACAGAAACTTTAAACACAAAATAACAAAGGTAACATGTTGTACTATAAGAGTCGACTATACATACATACATATGTAAAAAGATGAGCTATACTAGAGCAAATAACAATTTCTATAAAGATATGTAAAATCCTTTAGAAATATCCAAAGGCGAATGACATATGACATCCGTTTTCATTTTCTTGTATTTAATTTGTTCACATGGATGGGAAGAAGAGTTGTTGAATCTGCTTTAAAAACAAAAACAAAAACAACAACAACAAAATTATTTAAACGGAAGTAGCAAACATGAGTTGGACATTTTAAGAGTTGTTGCAATTGCAGTTGTAGATATATGTGTAGAAGGTTGCATATATAACTTGTAAAGTTAAGTTCGATGTAAAAATAAATGTTTTTGAAACTGCAACATATGCGCCTGACCTCTTTATGAGGTAATTTTATTTTCCAACAAGCATTTTATGTAAGTAGGGAGGTATTTTAAAAATGGCACAGTTGGGGGTTTAATGTGTGCTTGACTCGTAGCTTGAGGGATTACTATTTAACTCATTCACAATTTCAACTCGAGGTTTCATGTGAAATTATAAATATTTTATTCTTCCAAACCAGCACAACAAATGTTTCCTAGACTTAGAGAACAAGTTGGCATAGAATTTAAATTGGTATTATAACATGCACATATTATGAGGAAAAAGAAACAGATAGTAATTTTTTTTTTTTAATTCCTCACCCGGGCGCCATTTTTTAACATTCTTTTTTAATGCTTACTCGAATTGTGAATTTTCCACCACAATTGGTGTTTTTTAATAAAGGTGTGCTTATAATATATATTATTATATTTTTTGAAGTCTGCAACACATTTTCCCAGGCTTTACTTGTTTCTTTTTATTGTAAAAAATGAGAGTAACTTTTTTTTGTTTTTTTTTCTAAAAAAAATCTTATCTTTAAGACCGCCTAGAACTCAAATTAGTATTTTATAAACAACTAAAAAAACATCTAAAGACTTCTCACTTTCCAAATAAAAGTTCCTTACCCGGGCGCCATTTTAAATTTTCACTCGAATTACTACTTTTTCATTCATACTTGACGCTATTTTAAAAAGTGCTCTTATATCCACACTTTTCCTTATTTTTCATAGCTTTTAATTTATTTCTTTTAATTGTTAGAAGTTTTGTACAATTTAGCTTGCTTTTCTAAAAGACCTTAAGTCTTCATAGAATTTAAATTCATATTTAATTTATTCTAAGTAAAAACAAGAAAAAAACCACATCTAAATAGATGTCAGCTTTCTGTTGAAACATAAAAATGAAAATGTTCATATTAAAAATCCTCACCCGGGCGCCATTTTTTACATTAAGTTTTAATTTTCACTCCAATTACGACTTTTTCAATCACAATTGACGTTGTTCAAATAGCCAATTTTATAACCATATTATTCTAAACTAGCGACAAATTTTTACTAGCCTTTAATCTCGTCCTTTTTGTTGATAGAAGTTGTTTGCAGTTTAGATTCCTTTTCAAAAAAACCTCAAGTCTTTACAGAAATATAAATTGATATTATACCATACACAATACACATATTATAAACAACAGAAAACACAACTTCCTCAGCTTTCTTTTAAAGCAAAAATAGTAAGTTTCATACTAAAATTCCTTACCTGGGCGCCATTTTTCATGTTAATTTTAAATAATCACTCGAAATACGACTTTTTCACTCACACTTGACGTTAAATAGTTCAACTTATAGCTAGTTTTTCAGAAAATTAACCCGATTTATTGTATTTTTTTAGGTTTTGTTTAAAGTTATAAAATTGAACTCTATATATTTAAAAGGTATGTTTGGTGACTTTAATAAAAATAAAAAAAAAGGTTATTTGAAATCAATTTTTTCTTCTGCTATAAAATCAAAGTGTTAAAATATTCAATTTTTACATTTTTTGCAAGGTTTTGTAAATGTAGGTATGTTTGTTTCACATTTCTTGGGAAAGATCTAATTACACAACCTTATAACAACTTTGGGTTCCTTTGATGCAAAACAAAAAAACAAAAAGGCAGTTCCTTTTGTTTGTTATTGGGGCTTCCTATTTAGAGAAATAAAGAGACATTTCCCGTGGAAATTTCCTATAGCCATCCTATATTTGTATCCTTCTTTTCTTACCCCTGTGGGTTCGATTGAGAATCTTTTCTTTTATTTCTGGTTCTCTACCCCCATTACCCTTCATAAAAATGGATATCGGATTTCTTTTTGCTGAATGCACATGGGAAATTATTTTTTATAACAAATACACCATTGGCACTACTGCCTGCCACCGCCGCCGCCGCCGGCCGTGCGTTGGTCGATCGGTCCTACTTCAATTTTGCTTGCGGAATTGATTCCTTGTGTACCATCATCATTTTCTCCCCCAGTCGCTCGGTGTTCCTTTCCCATAGAATAACACGAGTATAGAAATAAAGGTACCTATGTTATACTCTGTGTGTTCTTGCCTTGAAGGCAAGTTCCGGAATTGATATTACTTTTATTTTTTCTTAAAGAAATCAGCACAAATATATAGTAGCACTTACTACCGGATAAAGACATTAGCCTCTTTTTGCCTTCAAAGGCAAAGTTAAAGGCAAAGGCAGTCCCACAGTCAGCAAAGATGGTGATGTTGATGGGGATGCGGTGATTGTGGTGTGGGATGTTGGGTTGTGGGTTTCTGAGAACTGGGATTGGGATGTCGAGCTGTTGGGATGTGGGATATCCTCTCCAAATGTGAATGTGGCCAAATTGAAATTCTGTGTACCTATATAAATGTGGTTTCTTTCTTTTTTGTTTGTTTGTTGCTTTATCAATTCATCCTTGTCGTTTTCCAACATTCAATATGGATAGCTTTGCTACTTAGTTGACAAAAGCAAACAAACAATAATATCTATACAACAAAAATCCCTTCCTTTTTGTGTGAGTGTGTGATGCTTTTACAAATGCTTCCTGTCATTGTCGTTAAAACCACAATCACACTCGAAAAACAGATTTGTGTTCAGCTATTCAGCACAGCATCCCACACTCTGATCTGTAAGAGGAGCATACCCCAAGGTAAAGTACCTTAGACCTTCTCTCGGCGTATACATTTGGAAATTACATCTGCTGAAGCAACTACATGAATGTATATTGAGTAATTTATTTTGCAAATATTTATAATTTTTCCTTCTATATGCCGTTACGCAATTGACGGATCTTATGTCAATTGGCAAAATCTATCATTTGCCTCAATCCATTCCATGGGGTGTAATTATCTCGTCGTGATTGAGATGTATAGAGATTTGTATCTTATATTCGATCTCAAAAGTCAATTGTTATTTGGAAATGGAAATGTCCTTCTCCGCATCCATCGCTATTCAATAATATACTTCAATAATAACTTAAGCACCATTTCTATAACAGTAGCGTCTGAAGTACATTACACAGCGATGTACCTATAAGTCATTCAAATCGTCGCGTCGTTCGTCTGACGGCTGCTCAATTAGGCGCAAATTGATTGAGACTTTGATTGGATTACGATGTGTTTCTTCATGGCTATAAGTGCGGCAATGCGAAATAACTTTAATGTGGATTAAAGTGAAAGTAATGATTTTGGTAGTAGCAGTAGCAGTAGCGGCTTAGCGTTCCTAAATACATATATAATCCGATTAAAAAAAAGATAGCGATTTGGTTAAGGCGATTAGAATATTATAGGGCTTGCTTGTTGTTATTGTTGTTGCTGTTAGATGCGATGTCTTTAGCTTTTGGTGGAAATTTTATCGACAACGATGATGCCGCCAACGAAAAAAAGAGTAAAACAAAGTTCAAAAGTTAAATAAATGAGAAAACTTTCCCTATAAATGTTCAAAGCTGCATTATAAGCACTTTGAAAATATTCTTCTTCCGATGAAGAAATAATCCGAATTATATTTTTGGTTTATTTTTTGCAAACATAAGTTTTTGTCGTCTTATAAGAAAAAAAAGTCTAAGGGAAAAACTGTGTCGACATCATTACAGAAAATAATCCTAAGTCTTGAAATAAATAAATAAGCCTTAGAGTTGTGCCGACGATGAATTATCTAAGATCTCACTATTTTATTTATTTTCTTTTTTGTTGTTCCAAGAAAAATCATAGCATATTACTATTAACAAAGCGATCTAATTAAAAAAACTAAGCACATAATACGCAAATGTCAGATTGACAGGTGGAAAAAAAGCGGACACAATCAGAAAGCAATTAAATTAGTTTATCTGACTTGACAATCAAACCAATGGAATATTTTATGGAGGATTTTTTTTCGGAGAAAAGCCTACCAGGGAATATTCCTATTGTGTAAGGGTTTTCTTAAAAACTGCTGACTAAGACATATTATTTGACACTTGATGTCAATATGTCTACCTATACATGTTTATATATAGCAAAGGTTTGTTTGTAAATTTGAAACACTTTTGACAGTGACATCAAATTGCAGAAACTGACAGCTTATTTGTGTTTATTTATTCTGACACTAATCATTAGTAAACCATTAACAGAAATTCACAAAATCTTAACGATTTAGTTAAATGTTAAAGTCATTTGCATACATTTAGCATCTTTTTATCTCTTAAAATGTGTCTAAACTTAAAATAGCAAAATGGCTACTTTCAATTTGACTTTTTTATTTATGACAGTTCAATTTAAAAAGTCCATTCCCCAGATCTAGATTTGTTTGTTTTGTTTTTTTTCCACCAACTGCCAGTATTTAGGCGTGTTCAGATGCATCGTACTCTGTTCTAGTTTAAAAACGTCCTTCCTATGATGAAGCTGTTGTTTCACAAATTGATTTCGTCTACAAATTTCACAATATCTAATTCACATTAGTTCTACGAGTATATAAATGCATAATCGAATACCTACATATGTACAATTTATTTATTAATATTCTATTGAATTAAAAATGTACCGCAATCATTTTATAACCGTCTATTGTGAATAAAATCAATAGAACATAGTTGTAAGAGAGTTCATTTGTGTAAAGTTAGGATCGTTAGTCACGTACTGAAAAATGGAACAAAAAACTTTATAGATTTTTAACGTCCATTTGACGCCGCGACGTGTATATTCTGTTTATTATGTGTATTTAAATTGAACGAATGAATTAATATTGTTATTGCATGCAAGTTATGTAAATCGAGAAATACAAATAGAAATAAGTATCAGTTTGACACTTAAAGTAGAATTGATAAAGAACAAAAATAAAATGCCATGTATGTATATTTTGTATTTTTAAATCACCTTTTGTGAAAATTAATTTTGAAATTGTTGCCAAATTTCTTGCAAATCATTTTATAAAACAAACTCGAGTCAGCACCTCATTTACATACTAAATTTCATTTATTTGACAGTTTATAAATTATTGCTTCAAATATGGCGCTCAAGAAAATGTCACTTTTTGACATAACTAAAAATCCAGCAATGATGTCTCCACCATCAGAGAAGTAGGTACACATTTTATTAAGTGAAACATATGTTTGTAACGTAACGTAAGAATGGGATTGACATTCCAAAACCAAATGGGAGAATGCAAATGAAAGACTGTATTCAAAATATTATACGTCACTGGGGTGTTATTTCAAAAGTGGCACACACAAATGCAAAGTGATGAAGGAAAAGTGCAGAAGACTTCTCTCTGCCGGGTAATTACATATGTACAAAAGCACAAACAGATATAAGCTACGCAGTCAAAACGTCTGTCTGCTTGCACTCTAAAAATATCTACTTATAAAAAAAAAACTAAGCAGAAAAAAAGGATCTACTTCGACGATGACAGCTCGACGCGAAGGCTTTGCGTATAGTACAGAGTACAGTTACATGAACTCTGCCATGTCATTAACCGTACAAAAAGTCTTACTCTAGATATACACATATTTTTGTTTCTTTCTTTGCGTCATCCTCTCGCCTACAGAGATTCCCTACTTCATCTGTCAAAGGTAAACCCCACTTGTGCATCAGCAACACTGGTGCTGATGGTGTCTCGTTAGTTAGGTCAAAGAAGTCTGTTCATAGAAACATTGTTCTCATATTGTTAAAGTCTTTAAAGGTATGTTCACATCGTATATACCGCGCTATAAGTGCATGTTATTTTCGCCATTAGGTCATAAAGAATTATGAAGAGAAGGAAAAAGAAATAGTAGTTGATTGTAGATTGTGTGGCAGTGTCTAATTCTAGTTGTTTGCAATTTTTCTTAATTATAAACATAATAAATGTTGATGTGGAGGAGATTTTGCAACAACATAACAATATCAACATCATGAAAAGTAGTAGAAGAAAAAGCAGAAGAAGGTGGAAGAGGAGGAGGAGAAGGAGAGAAAAAAAGGTGCAAATTATAATTTAATGAGCGCACATTTTCCGAACAATTTACCATTCTATTCGTGCACCAGTGTTAAAAAAAAAGTATACACTATATTCTGTACAGAGTGCTATGGCAATGCAACACTTTTCAACACAATTCCACATGCAAAATGAAATTATCTATTTGTAGCTCAAGTACTCAAGAATTCTGTTGTGAATAATGTGCTATGTTGCTATATGAGATATTTATATATTTTATTTATTTTATAGGTAGTTGAAATAGAAATATGAAAGCAGGAAATGAAAATCTACTTTTTTTCTAAAAGTGTTCTACTTATTTGAGTTTAAAAAAGGACATAAAGAAGGCTCCTGAAAGGCTCTTGAGGGATGAATTGTTAAATTAGATTCTGCAGTAAATGTGCATCATTTATAATCATCATCAATTATACATTTTATTCGGGTTTATTGTTTGTTTCAAAGTTCTTTTTAAAAAAATACCCTTTTGGCGTAGTGATTAATTTTCTAAAATGTTTTACTTTTCTGAAGTGTCAACTGTCAAATACATATGTATGTCGTTTTGTTAAACTTTAATATTTAAAATTGTGTTTTTATCCAAATCAAAAGTGTTAGAAACAGTACGTATACAGTGCACCATTGTTTTGTAGTATCATTTACAGAGACATCAAAACAACGGAATATTTTTAACATTCATTATTTGCACAGTTTTTGACAGTTTGACTACCAAGTGGTTAGTACATAGATACAACTCTAAGACGTCAAAATCCTTTAATTATACATTTTGTAAGGGGTTATTAGGTACTTCTTTTCATAGCTATTTTTAATAATTCCCTTATCTGGGTGATAAATAATTTTCTAAATTGTTCTACTTTTTCGGAGTGTTAACTGTCAAATGCATTTTTTTTGAAAAAAGTACGTCTTTTGTTACGTATTATCATTTTTAAATAGGTATATCAAAATAACGATATACTATTTTCACAGTTTTTGTCAATTTCATTGTGACTTTGACACTTTTGAGGCGAATCATTTTGAAATTTCTTACATTAATCTCACTCATTTCTTAAAAAAATCTAAAAATTTCTGCCTCAATCTCCTATCACTTTTTAAGACAATAAAAACTCAAATTTGTCCATTGTGAATATGTCTTTTATTAATTTTGAC
This sequence comes from Eupeodes latifasciatus, assembly GCA_920104205.1. Lineage (NCBI taxonomy): Eukaryota > Metazoa > Arthropoda > Insecta > Diptera > Syrphidae > Eupeodes > Eupeodes latifasciatus. The sequence continues at coordinate 153,765,857 of OV049925.1, forward strand.
ATTTCACTGGGAATACGTCTTTTATTTATTTTGATATTTCATCATTTTTTCTCGCTCCCACTATTTTTTTTTTTCTGAGAAAATCTAGAAATTTCTGCCTCAACTAACAGTAACTACTATGAGACGTCAAAAATTCAAAAAATTGTCCATTGTGAACACTGTCTTTTACTTAACCATAACCTCGTGTGTGTGGGAGCATATTTTAGTTTGACACTAAGGTGCAAGTGTGAAAATTCAATAAAAATAACCATAACAAAAGAAATCTGTCAAAGAACTCAAAGAAATATATAATAATTAGATTATGAAACTTAAATCAATTAACCAGTGCTGAAAATGGATTAGCAAGCTAATTACAATTTAGGTTTACTCAGGAGGCTTTAAAAAAAGAAACAATCTAGATATCCCACAAAACTTTCAACACCTCCGGCTAATACCAAAAATCTTACAAAACCAAAGTTTTAGCAAACACCTGAGAAATTAAAACTTTGTTTTCAGATTCCTGGGAGTTTCGAGGTCTTTGACATTTTCAAGTGAGTTTCTTACCCCCCAGAAAAGCTACTATAAAATCATCTGTTACAAACAAAATTTTTCCATAATTTTGTTTTATATTTATTTGATAGCTTCATATCATACCTATAATTTTTTTTGACACTATATGTATACATATATATAAATATATATACAAAAAAAAATTAATAACAAAATTCCTATCTCAAAACTGGTTATATACATAAATGTACATACATATAAATAACTGTCAACGATAAATTGTATTTTGCTTAGACTTCACAAAATGCCTGCTGGACTTATGTCAACAAACTTTTCATATAAATAAGCTATGTATTTATACGAGAAGGCATTAGGAAGGCAGCCTTTATTATTATATTTGTACATAGGTATGACTGCCAGACGCGAGTTTTGATAAATATTATTTTTTGATTGTTTAGGTGCTAATCGAATGCAATGTCGATTTTCATTTTGCGGCCTCCACGTTTGAGTGGTGACAATTTTTTTTTTTTTTTTTGTTAACAATAGCAACGTTGATTACGAAGCATTAATCTATTTTTGCGACACACCAATCTAAATAAAAGATAAATTTGACTCAAAATAAGAACAGCAACAAAAAATAAAGGTTCTTTCATAAAAGTTAATGAAGGTTGACACATATACGTATAATTTACATTTATGAGCTGTGCATATCTCTATATCCACGTTGAGGGACCACATAACGAATGTAAATTATTAGCTTTTCCATGGGGCATTGTGCCCCTATCTCACTGAGATTTGAATACAAAAAAAAATAATCCTTTTTGTATCCTTCATTGAAAACGAAAATGTAAATGGCACGAATGCGTAGATAAGTTCATTGTTGAGGTAAATTGTGAATTGTCCCTTAACATAAAAGTTATTCACATTCTTTAAATTTAAAGAAGTTAAGAAGAGACTTAACGAGTCACGGATTACAGCCTGTAAACGTCATCAAAACTATTTAAATCTCACCCCACCCACGAGCTACAATAATTGTGATTTGCACTCATTTTGACAATATGAAATGTCATTCCATTGAGCCAATGACATTTTAAATGAAATTACTTCACAACTGCAGCAGCCATTTTTGTTTTTTCGTAATTCCGTTTCATGTATGTATGTATGTTTAATGGATGCATTCAGTACTTGTCATTTTCAATTGGGATGTTCAATAACCATTTTTTTTGATAATGTAATCTGGCTGTAATATGTCAGTTAACGTCATTTCTGTTTTGTATGAAAATTAAATGATTTGTTTTTTTCACAAACAGTACTAATGAAAGTGACAGGTCAACAAATTTGATCATTATACCCTAAACAAAAGGGGGAAAGTAAATCGAATGGAAAAAGTTCGATTTCAAGGTCTGACTATTTGAATTTGTCTTTTGTTAAAGTGACACTCCCATCCGTTATTTTGGTGTGCTTTTATTATGGCTTTTATTCAATTTTCTTACAAATTTTTTCCGATTACTTCTTTGTCTGTCTTTAGGTATACATATTCAATGATTATTATTGATTGCTACCTGGATTGCGTCATTGCATCGATGACGATACATGTAGAGATCACAATAATGAGAAAAATAACGTGTTTTTTTAATTCCCTCTTTTTATTTTATAATGATTTTTCGCCGCCCATTTCTTACAGTCACACTTTTTGCTATGTTATTATGTTGTTTAGTTTTTTTATTTTAATTAATTTTCTTTTTTTTTTTTGCAATTTGATAAATGCTGTCGTAAATTAAGTATGCATTGATTGTTATTTTTGTTTCTTTCTGCTGCCATAGAAGTTGCAAAATGTTTGTTTATTTTTCCAATTGTTATGGTTTCAAAATGAGGTCGCCTACTGAGAGTTGTATATCTTTGTGTAGAAAAACACGCACACTCAATGAAGTGTTTGTTTATATCGAACAAAAAGCCAATAAAATAATGTAATCAAAATTAGTTGTATTTTATTAATCCAAACAAACTTAAAAATGTTGACTTGAATGTTTATACAAAGAATGTTTTTCCTAAGATGTTTAGATATTCAAATCCCAAATGGCTTCAAAATTGACATAATTTGTAGCTAAGTGTAGAGTTTTTAATATTTGTATTTCATATACAAATTATTAAAGCTTTAATATCAGTTCAAAAGTGTAAACCCATTGGTTCTGTTGGTTTATCAACCGTTCAACCATGGTTCAACCATCTGATTTAACCCTGAACAATGGTTGATAATATATAGTCTTTAGTATTGTTATTTCATGTAAATTATTAGAGCTTTAAAAGCCGTATAGACAAACATTTTAACTCCACTAATTTTAGTGGTTTATCAATGCGTTCAACCAGGGTTCAACCATCTCAACTATGGTTGAATATTATAATTTATTCACCAAAATGTAGGTTAAAATTATGATCCGCAGATCAAATCATCTTTGAAAATTTTGCTAAATCTTTTTCCGGTGTTTGTATCAATATCATTAGATTCGGGTCATATAATAGAACACTGAATTGCCGCCTAAGAGCTAAGAAACAACAGTGATAAGCAAGATTAATTGCTATCGTGGAGGCTCACTTTTCAGTTCTTTGTAATTTTTTCCCACTCTTATTATAAGCTTAGATCAAATCTCTTATTCAATTTATCAATATACAAAATACAAGTCGTGAAAAAATAAACCTTCTCAAAACTAGCTTTGATTAGGTACTTATTCAAGTCACGAAATGGCCAAAAGGTAGGCAAAACAGATTCAATCAGTGCGCCTATACCAACCATCCACGGTGCGGTCCCATGTGCCAACCCAAATGATTTTCATTCTCTACAAACCCATTAATCTCGATTTCGATGTCCCAATCCCACTTTTATATAACATTAAGCACTATGATTCATATAAAAACTTTTAAATTAATAATAATATCAAATTGTTACGCCATTACATTTTTGTCTACAACTTACCCTACCCACGCATTGTTTGTACATCACATGATATATGTAAAGAGTACATATTCATTATTTCCTCTAATATTCTTAATAAATATTCCAGTTTAATTTTATTTAAAAAAAAACACAACAGAAGACAATTTTAATTAAATTCATATCTCGTTTCTTGTGTTTGTTGTACAAAAAGATTAACCCTTAAGGTCTATCCACAATAAAGTATGATGACAAAAACGCGGTACAGAAAATTCAAATTGTTCAAATATTTACTGTTTTACCAGATACAACAACTGTTTCTGTACCTATGTACTCGTACTTAATTTATATCCTATATGGACCATTAGCAAATATAAGTGTTGATAATACAAATAGATAAATTAGTTGTCTTCACTTCATTACGATAAAGTCTTAAAGTGTGAACATATTTTCAAAGTCGCGTGTAGACACATTCGATGCTGCTTTTTGTTGCCTCTTTGTAAGTAAATGATAAGCTGTGTGTTTTTCTTTAATTAAAAATGTAGTCATTTCACGATTAAATTAAACCGAACTATAAGTTTATAGATAGTTTAATTATAATTGCTTTTTAAAGTGTCATTATGACGTTTATAAAGTCTGTCGATTCATTTACAATATGGCTATAAAAAGCTTCTTTGGTATCCATCATTTTTATAATCGGTTTACGATTTGTTTGGTAAGTAATAAGGAGTCGATTAATTTAAAAATAACAGATAACAAAACAATTTTATACAAACACGTGATTATCTCGCTTCTACATCCAAATTGACGTTCATCTGTCAGTTTTTTTACAACTGTCTTATTGACGTTTGTCTGTCAGTGTATTGACAAATGTTATTGTTTTAACTTCAAACTTCATAAGAAATTGCAGTGGAGCTACATCTGTGACTATCAAAAATGTGACAAGCACTTATCAAACACACAAAGCTTATGTCAACATGACATTACATCAAATTGACAGAAACATTCAGTAAATAAAATGTATAAAATATCTATCACAATATGTACTGTACATATGTATGTATATGTATATTTCTTTTAACTTCTTCATTTCATCTGTGATATGAAGATGAATATGGAAAGTGAAAAAAAGAAAAAACATGAAAAGTAGCCGTGATATTCAATCTTGTTCAACGGACATTAAAGTATGTAGGTTTAGTGTATGATGGTCGCTGAAGCTCAACTTTCTTTTTCGAGCTCTTTCACACTTAAAAGAGATTTTCTTTCAACGAAGAAGAAAAGAAAAATATGGACGTTAGCATGTTGGCATCTGTTTGCAACAAATTTAATTGCAAACAACACAAATACTGGTATTGTTAGAGATACGTGTTTAAAAGGAAAGTACATCGTATCGGAGCTTGAGGTTTTCTACAAATAATAACTAACTTAATTCCGGTTCGTTTTATTTCTTTTTGCCGACATCACATCTAATCGATGAGTAATTGGCATTTTTTGTATATGGTGTTTAATTTCCTCTGCTAGCCCTGTTGGTATCTTGTTGTGTATATGGTGTTTTAAAAACCTTCATTTCTGAGTAAGCCAAGGTAATTTTCGAAGTGGCCACCAGCAGTCAGCGCCATCGCCATTATTTTGTATTAATGTCTGTCAGTGGGTCAGACTCAGAAATTAGCTTTTGTTTTCCATCATTGTTTACACCATTGATTTGTATGTGATTAATTTTCTTTTCAACCATCAAAGTTGGTATTTTTGTTTTACGTTCTTCGTAGCGTACCTGATGTTGAAGTTGAAGCGGGCCTTAATGCAAGAGAACACACAAAATATATAACCACAAGACAAATTGTTATTTCTCGAAACCAAAAAAATATAAAAATCAAATTAAGCTTTGAAATGCATGAAGTGATAAAGAAAAACACAAGCCCACGTTTCTTTAATTTCGTTTTTCTGTTGATTGCTACATGAAGATAAATATTTAATTTGAAGTGTGTAGCGGAGTGTTTCAAAGGTGGCAGCACTGTTGTTTGGGAGGAAAAACTGTATTATTATGATGGGAACTCCTTAGTTTTGTTTGTATTCAAATTACTTTCAATTATTATATTGAAAACAAATGCAAGGCGAGCTTTTGTTATTAAAAATGTCTATAAAAGTATAGCTTTGGATTTTTATTAAATGAATTTATGGGGTGCCAGAAGTTGAATTTTAATTTTATTTGTCTTCTATTGTTCCTTTGGTTTTCAAATCATGCACAAATGTAATTATCATATCTACCTACCTACCTATCTACCCACTTTAGAGTTCAACGAAATGATAGATATTATTTTGATCATTAAAGTGCGTAGTCATTTATTGCGTGTAGACCATTAAAGAAATAAGAAATATTTCTTTTAAATTGATATAACTGGCGACAAACTTGTAATTCTAACACGAATGTGACAAGGAATGAATAAAAACAAGAAACAATTATGTTGATTGTCCAGCATATAACCTAAGATTAAGTTTATTTAAAAAAAAAAAACAAGAACTTGCATCGTGTAAACACTGTGTGAACCATCAACAGTTAAAACGACATATGGCTTTATAGTTCTGTCATTCTTTCTTATTTTCAAAACATTTTATCACGTATTTTAGACATGTATTAATTCTGAACAGTTATTCAAAATTGTACAGAAGACGTAACTAATGAAACATGCACCATTTCCTAATTTTGAAGCTTTTTATTAGCAAGTGTTTCGTTAAGATTTTCCTTCAAAACAAAACGAAATAAACTAAACTGTATAAAAAACATTGATCAAAATGTCAAAAACTTAAAATTTACAGCTAAGTTAAGTTTAAATAATTTTTGCTTGACTAAACTTGCGATTAAAAGTAATTTTCAAAGCCTTACATGATTTATTTCTTTTTAATTTTGTTACTATCATTTCCTCAAAAACTTTGAAATGATTAACGAAATTAAGTGAAGCGTACACTGAACTGTCAAAAATCAAAAAGAATATAATAATTAATAAAATGGCCTATTGCAATATTTAAAATGAAATGAGCCGTCAAGAAAATGAATTTTGTAAACTATAGACGGTATTCACATTGGATTCTTTTAAAAGCAAATGATTTTGACGTTTCATAGTAATTTCTTCCATCTTTCCCAATTGATAGTTATAAAGAGACAGGAAATTGAGGCAGACATTTTTAATTAGTGGGAGTGAGATAAAGTTATAAAATGTCAAAATCTCCAATCAAAAGAATCCAGTGTGAACAAGGACCTAGAAGAAAAAACTATTGGTGTGTTTTTTTTTTACAATCAATCATTTTACTGTAATAAAAGAACTGTTTAATGAAATTATAAACTTCAAATTAAATAATTAAAATCTTAAATCATATTTTCAAATTTTTAGCAATTTTTCTAACAAATTTTCTTTTCTTTTTCTTACAGGTATGTATTTTCTGTATACACCTAACTTAATGACTGAAATCAAAATCTGTCATGTTTTTTTAAACATATGTCATTGTTTGTAAGTATAATTTGTACTTTTTATTTGTTGTTCATTTGGGCCTCAGCATAAGCACTTTATAGCTGAGTTAAAGTTCAAGGTTCGTTCATTCCCATGAGCTAAGCTATATTTTTTTTTTAAATTAAAGCTTTTTATACCCAAGAGGAAGGTCAACAAAGAAATAAATACATATTTACTACGTATACGCGCTGCCATTCATGAAATAATGTATAAAGTATACCATTAAATCACGATTTAATTGAAGTGATTTTTGTTGTTACTCGTATAAATGACAGAAGAAAAAAAAAGAAACTAGATACAAGAGTACATAGACTCACATCAAAAGTTGATTTTTATGTACTATTACAACATGAGTAATATGCACATAAAGCATTTAAAAAATTAAAAAAAAAGAGAAACAGAAAAACAGATTTACAACTGACATTTGCTTTATAGTCGGGATTTACAGAATAGGCCATTAAAACAGAAAAATCAGTTTCTTTTATGACCAATCGAACATATGACTCACAAACTGGAAATTTCTGTCAAAAAACAACGGAATTAATATACATATGTATATTCCCTGTTGTCTGCCATTATTTTTGAGCGAGATAAAATACGAAACGCCAAAATGAGTGGTGTGAACTAAGCCTAATGCAACAACTGTCATTAAATACTCATGGGTATAGATCATGTTTAAAATAATAATGCAAATTTTTAACATCCTTTGTCAACCTTCCCTTTTATTACAAACGTTACATCTGAACACGTCTAAACAGTGACAATTAGTAAAAGAAAAAACAAAACAAACAAACCTAAATTTGGTAATTTGAAATGTCAGAAATTTAAACACTACTTCACCGACTATAAGGTACGTTGCCATTTCATTTGTTTAAGCTACCTCTGACAACCCACCATGAGATTCAACGCCAAAATTGCTAAGATAGGTGTCTCCTCCCGCCTCAGTATTTATTTCCCATACTATACAAGTTCCATAAAGATTTAGCAACATTTAAAACTGAAAACTGGTTTCTTTTCGATCGTGGGGTGGAGTGGCGGTGGCAATAGCGATGAATGACGCCAGCAGCGGTGAGCTGTGACTACCAAATGTCGATAACGAAGTCGAGTGCTGCAAAAGAAACAACATTAGACACTTCTAAAGACAAAGATTTATAGAAGAATAAGCAGAACTAATAAACTCCAAAAAGCTACCATGATTTTTAAGACTGTTTAAAATGTTTATTAGCATCGTCGTTGTCGATGCCAATGATCGTAAGAAGAAAAAAAATTGCACGACTTCTTCATGAATTAAGTTGGTCACGAATTGGCTCAAATGTCACCATAGTATTTCGATATTAAATTTAAATTGATCGCAAAGACTTTGTTCTTTTAAACAATTTACATTCATTAAAGTACTCGTATCATGTTTTGATATTTAGAATGTTTTCTTGTTGCAAGGCTTTTATAAGAACAAATCTATAGGCAGATCGTTTACGGTCTAAATAACTTCTAACTTAGTCTTGTGTCATCATCATTAACCATACGAACATATGTATGTATTCAAGTAATATGGGCCAATGTCAATTGTATAGAATTACAAGTTACTGTTACTGTTTTGCAAACGTCATATTATGTAAAATGGTACTTAAACTAGTTGGTCTTGATTTGGAAGATTGATGAATAATAATAAAGTTATCGAGTAACCTACTTGAAAGTCTTGTTTCTCTATGTTTTTTCAGCGTAATTTACCAGCAACTATCCCCGTAATTATATTAAGAGCCCTTAAGGCTGCGTGGTAAAGTGTTCTAGATTACATACCCTCTCTATTTATTTCTCTCTCTCTCTGTCTACTTCCACTGATGAATGATGTCATTTTAATTTATATGGAACTTGACACGGTGGGCTGTGTTTATGTTGTGTTAATGTTTTGTGTTTGCATTTTGTGGTTGTTATGACTATGAGTGACGAACACACCACACACACACCCCACTCATTAGTCAAACAATTTTTGTTGATAATTTGATGGACTTGACGGACAGTCTCGTGGAGAAGACAAAGGCACATGTTAAAATGATATAAAAGGTGGATGTCAACATTAAAAATGTTCTTTTAGAGCTGTGAATTGTATTTTTTATTTGACATTTACTTTAAGTGACATATGATCCAATAAATGTATTATTGTTGCTGCGTGTAAATTCATGTGTCATACTAGATATTTCTTATGTTTGGCAGTTCTCTTATGTATGTGCTAAAAGTAAACAAACAGAACTAAACAATTAACTTCAAAATTTACAATTTCGTTCACATGTTGAGTTTTTTTTAGCAGATTTAAGACATTTTGAAAATACCAAATAACTCGAGTTATTGCTGCTGTCATTTATTTAGATCTACAAAGTCTGACAGTTCTTTAATTTAAGTGCGAAGTTTTGTTCACATGTTGAGATATCGCTAGAAGACTTTTTTCAGCATACGAAGAAACGATTCGCATCACTGAATAACGTCAATATTTTATTTGTGACAATGCTAAAAATTGTGTTTTTTCAACGTCATTCCAATTCTTATTTTGAAACATGTTTGTTAATATTAAAAACAAAAATATTATTTCTATAAATAGAACTTGGAATAGATTCAGAAACCAATAACAACACATTACCTAGTAACCTTTCACTATGTAAAACACATAAGGCATAACATAAAATTAGTAGCGTGTGTACGTCCATTGAACACCCAGAATTTTCCAATTAGCGTGTCAACATCTATAAAAGGTAGGGCAAGTGTATAGACCGTACATAAAAGTCACGCAAGTTCTTTGGTGGCATCAACTAACAAAAGCAACACAATTTCTATATGTACATCTATTGTAATAGATAAAATTCATGTCGGCACTGACCACAGTTTTCTGTTTTGGTTTAGGTATCCAAAAAACCCTATGTTTATAGGGCCAATCCCAAGGGTGCTTTAATAACTCTGGTGACACCTTAAAACTGAAACAAATTATAAACCAACTATCCATAAATTCATATAGTATCTCTATATTTTGATTAAATGGTCTTTCAAGGGCACACATTAAGTTATTAAAACGTATATCTTCAACATCTATTTGATTCAAGTAAACCTATACGAGTAGATACCAAAGGTAGGTTTTATAATGTTATTGAAAACCTGGCCGACCAACCCTCTTTATGAGAGTTATAAAAAATAATTCATTTGCATTATTTGTTAGCAAAGTAAAACGCCCCTATATCAAATCGACAATCGATTAAACAATAATGTATTGAAAACAAAAATAAAACTTTACGTACGGGCAATATATCAATTTTGTAACGTATCTAACCCACGAACAAGAGAAGTTATATACTATTTGCCTCTATTTCAAAACTTGCTATAATGGAATACATTAGCCTCCTTATTTGCTGAGTGTTTCCATTGTAATCGAAGGAAATCAGAATATTGGATTGACTCAAGTTATTCGATTGTTGTTAACATTTCTAATGACAGAAGGCCCCCATTTATACCCCATATATTCATTCTTTCTCTCCTCGTATCTTATGTCGTCGTCTCTCTCTCTCTCCCTCTCTATCTCTCTCTCTCTCCTACTCTAGTTTTCTAGCTTAAGTCCTTGAGGATTTTAGGGTAATTAACGAGGAATGCTAATGGTATTTTCATCTAACATTATGTCTATTATCTATACGTATACTCGTATTAACACTGTGTTTGACATAAACTAAACACCCTGTGTGCTATAGAGAGAAAATTTTCGAAATGGTTTTTCGGTGTTGAATCTATAAAATGTGGGACAGGAATGTAGTAAATTCATTTGAATTGACTCTCATTCAAAAGAGAAGTTCTAATTCAATTATTATGTCATCATGTGGAGTCTTAATCGAGGATTTGTTGCCGAAAGCACGTTTAAGAACAATTTCTTCTTATTAACTTTGGATTAGGTACATATATACTTTATTGAGATGCTTTAGGGCTGTTTGAGATATTTTTGTCTTAAAGGGGTTGATGACAAGGATCCTCCCTGAACAATAAAATACGATGATGAATTAAATTGCTGAAACTATTATTATTTCTTCTTATCTAAAATATCCATTAACGAATTAGTGATAAATTTGACGTACAGGTTCAATTGACGTTTAATAGTGACATTTAACATGTTCAGAAAGTTGACAGATCTTTCAAAAGTTTTTCCTTCAAAATTTCTGACAATGTTTGTATTCATTTTCGAAAGGAATCTGTTCTTACTCCGAAAACTCAATTTTCTCGTCTTCCTTTAAATCGCAACACGTAATGCCGCCATATATCTTTTTTAACTAAATTACTCAAGCATAAGTCGAAATCCATGGAAAATACAAAATGTGGAAAATAAAACCAAAATTAAGAACATAGTTATTGTCATAAAATAGAAACAATTATGGTTCTAGTAATTTTTGTGTTCATTCTTTTCCATTAAAGTTGTTGTTCTTAGTGACGGTGAATAGTTCATCAAATTGATCATGATGACAGATCTTAATCGTGATACATCAAAAACCATTTCGGTAGTAACAATAAAAGTTCCTCATTACAAACTTATAAAACCAATTAACATTTATATGTTCTCATATATAACTGACAATCTGTCACTGGCGCACCATAAATGTCTAAAGACTGTCATATTAAAGTGCTTTTGGCCAAATATAGATTTGAACATCGAAGCAATTTTAATTTTACACCACCTGCACACTTATATCTCCTCACAAATTAACTCCGTAATCAATATTTATTAATTTTATGTAATTTATACAAAACGAAAATGGTTAACACCTTTTTAAAAAAAGAAAAAAATTTAAACCAAAAAAACTAACCATACAAGTCTGTCAAAAAAAAAAAAGAAAAAGAAAAAAAGCCGTGATAGTCAAGGTTAATGTTTTATTTTTCTACTCAATTAAAGTGTATCGTTTCACATCTGTCTGTCATGTGTCATCTCTTAAAAGCAACAACAGCTGACATTTTGAGATATTCTTTTCCGTTGGTTAGTTAGTCATATCCTCTTTTTTTCAATATTATTTATTGGTTATATCTTTCACAATATCGTGTATCGATTCCAATTGAAGATACCGCTAAAAGGGAAGCCATCGAAATAATAAAAAAAAAACCTTAAAAGAATAATAATTATTACCCTCGTGCCAGTGTCAGTGTCAGTGGTGCCAGTCACTTAAAATTCATTCACCTGCGGGGTTGTATATATAGTTTCTTTTGGGCTTGGGTATATAAGAATCATGTTATTAGGTCTGGGATCACACCTGTATTTATTTATTTTTTGTTGGTATAACTTTTATGATGGACAGTTGTTGTGCTGGATGTTGAATAGATAAACCGTCAAAATACAGATGCCCCAACTTAATTAAAAAAGAAAGTCATATATAAAAATAAATAATTACCGGATACAATCACAAATTCTGAGAGAAATTTACAATCAAACAGTTCTCGGAGATTTTCACTTTTATTTATAATTTGAAAGGAAGACATTTGTATTTCCTATTTTTGAGGAATTTTGACATTTAATTTTTTTATCTCATTTCCACTCATTCAAAAAAAAAATTAAAAAGTGGAATTGAAATAAAATGATGAAGTGTCAAAAGAATCCAATGTGAACACCGCCAAAAAGTACACGAATAATATTGGTGACATAACTTATTTTACTGAATAGTTCTGTTTGTTTACTTTACATCTCAAAATTGTCTATTTCAACCATTCTAAATTCTGTCAACGATAATATAAGTAAACAAAGTACAACAGAACTGGATGATTTCCTCTCTCGGTTGCTTATAAATGTCAAATCTTTCATATCAGAGTTCATTATTTGTTGGCTAATTTAGTGTGACATTCTTCTTCTGATTTCCAAAGTGCTTAATCTGACAGATTTTGGAAATTCTCTTTCGGTAGAAATAAAATATGTTGAAAAATGGCGTAAGTCTATTTCATACTTATGTGTGGGAAAATAAATTAAGCAAAAACCTCCTGTCAGCTGTCAAAACTATTGTCATTTCCCATTTTAAACAGTGTTATCAATTCAAAAAGCAAAATCTCTGGGTTTGATGCAGTTTTATTTTAGTTTGCCTTTGAAATGTATACAAACTTTCATTAGTTCATATTTATTTGAGTCTTCAATGACACACAGAATAAAATTCTAGGCCTCCATCATCTTTACATTATAGTTTTAAAAAGTTCTCTCTATTATATTTCTTTCATCATGCAACGAATTAATGTTCTCAATTTATTAATAATTGCCACATCAACATAAATCATGATCATTTGACTCATAACTTTTCATCACCACCACCAACTTAACAACCTTGTAGAGCGAGTCTATTTTCGATTAAAAAATGCACTTACATAAATCCTAAGTAAATATGAGCTTTTTAATTATTTTTTTTTTTTGTGAAAATGGAAAATTTAAATTCTACCACAACAACTGAAACTATTATTCTAGAATTGTTCTTCCATTTCATTTTGTCTGAACAGGAGGGGTTGGGGAGAAAGACAATTATTTAGGTTGAATACGATTTAGGAGCGAATGAACGTTCAACATCTGCTCCTTTGTCAATATCTCCTTCTATGTTTTTTTTTTTGGAAATATGATTAATGAATCGAACGAACTTACAATTTTTGTTCTGTAAGCTTCTTCATAGCCAAGTGTCAATTTATTTCAGTTTCGTTCAGTTAAATTTAAATGACAGGAAAAAAGAACAACATTTTTAAAATTATGAGATTAGACTACATTGCAGTGTTTTTCCATTGACATTCCATTTAGGCAATAACTTCTCGCTCATGTGTAAACGTAGCAGCAATAGCTAACTAGTACACATTTACACAAGTCAACTCCAACTTGTGGTGCAATCAACTATGTACGACGTGGTATATACATATATAAAAAAGAAAGTCTTACAGCCGCATGCTGCGCTAAAATTAGCCAATTCCCGGTTTCTTCTTCTCAGACATCGCATCAGTAGTGCAGTGTGATTTTCCAAAGAATTTTCTTCGTTATTTTTAGAAAAAAAAAAGAGACATTACAACAAATAAAAAATCAGCCACAAACTAACGGCGGCGCGGCGACAATTTTTTAAATGCTGCCTCGCTCCCAGAAGCGCAGAAACGCACCAGCGCCACTATGCGCATTTCCATCAACAGCAGTGTAAACCTACAATCAGAATGTGGTATTTTGAGGTTTTATCGATGCCTGCCTGTGGCATCTGAACCGATGATGATTTTTTTCAATTAAACTCAAGGAGGAAGACATTTGAGAATTGCCGTCGTAATATTATATGTAGTATGAATATAGCCTTAGACTGCGTTAACTCTTTTAACTATTTTAATTGCTAAACGCGTGCTGCACTATTATGACATTTTATGCGCGCGTTGCTGAGACTGTCTCTGAAGCGTTGGAGTTAATTTGATTGTTTATCTGTGCGTCAGTTGTTGCTAGTTGTATATTTTTTCTTTTTCATTAAAATCAAAAGAATAAAATGATATTAATAACAGAAAAGTGTCAGAATCTTGTTAAGCTACTTAATGACCACTTAGATAAAATCTGGATTCTATGTAATGTAATGTATTATCTAACGTTACGTTTTGACGTCTTGCTCTTGAGTGGGAATGTTATTTTCTTTCTGTTTATAGAAGGTGGACACCTTTTATGACAGATTAATTGAACTGTTTGCTACCATTCACTTTGAACGTACAAATAATCTAAAATGAATCACGAAATCTTTTATGCATCATTCTAAATATGGAAACTGGTTGTATGGCTCAAAATGTGTGTTGGGTTAATAGATAGATAGAAGCAAGTTTCTAAAAATGGATTATTTTGAATTTTATTCATTTTTTTTTTAATTCAAGTTGTGGAATGTGTTAAAATATGCGTGTTCGAGCATCAGAATGTATCAGTAAAAGGGTATGACTTGAATCAATTAAAAAATACTAAACTTAAAGAAGAAATTCTACACGGGCTTAACCAAATTTTAATTGAAACATTTCTTAAGGTCTTACTTATTTTGGTTTTTGTTTTGCAGAAAATATTTACTTAAAACATTCCGTTTGTAGGTAGATTTTTATCGCAAAAATTATACAGATCTAGGGTAGAATGTCAAAACAAAGATTTTCAGACATAAGTAATGACTTAACGTAACGCCAAATCACAAATCTGGTAAAATATTGCGAAAATGTCAAAATTAAAAGTGACAGCTGAACAAAAAACGAGTATTGATATCTTTTTGTTTTTCTTAAGTTAAACACGTCAACTTTTATCCTTCTTTAAAAGTTAATTCTACTTAAGAAAGTTAAACAACACGTAAAAACCTTTGCTTAGAATAATTTGGGAAAAGGTTAAAATGATGTGGAAATAAAAAAAATACCATAATGTTTTCTTAACTATTTAACCTACTAACCCCAAAAACACACTTAGCTTAAGAAATAAAAAAGAAAAAACAACTCGAATAGTTTGTGTCTTCATAAAACTCAATGGCAAAACTTCACGAAATTACCATTACTCTTCGACTAAGCCTAAAGTATTGCAAACAAACCTGGAAAGAGGATTTTCTTGCCATTCCCATTGGATCGTATTACCTATACCATCTATGTACATATTTGGTGAATGATTAATGGTCCCCAAGCAAGCTTTTGCCAGAGACCGGAAGGTTAAACTACTTCAATTGGTTTATTCTTGCTTAGCTTGTTTTTAGTGCCATCTATAGTTATGTAGTGATATGTCTATGTGGTATGTGCAGTAGTCCGCAAAAATAAGACGTAGATATATTCTCACATTTTTAAAAGAATTAACATTACGTTCCCACCAAAGTTCCTGATGCATGCGCGGTGTAATTTTTTTTTTAAAAGAAGCACTTTGATAAGACTTCAAGATATATAAGAATGTTGTGTTCCCTATTTAAAATTGACTTAATGTTTCATGTGGTAAAAAATTCTTCTTTCTTTTATTTTTTTAAACCTTATTTACCTTTATTTCCTTTTATATTCCAGAGAACAGAATTAATTTTATTTTCTTCATCATTAAAGTTATGGTCTAGTGGACAATTCTCACCGAATACTCTTCTGTCAAATAAGAATTACAAGAAAGAAATAAACACTGTTACCTATTGTTTAATGAACCATCATCCTCAAATGCGTTGCCGGCTATTATTATCTTCCTTTGCCCTTCACAAACTTCTTCTTTGTCCTCATAATTTCTCAAAAAAAAAAAACTTAACTCAAAGTTGTAGCATGTAAACCTAACCAAGGTATAGATGTTCTCTGTCGTGAAAGACTGTCATGAATAATGTTTTCTGCATGAACTCTTCTTCCTCCCACAACTTAAATAGGTATCTTTTTTTGTATGTCTTTCACTATACTCGTACCTTACCTAGTCGTCTTGAACAGAGCGCTCATCATTCTTTATAATATTATACAAATATATTTGTGCCCGGATAGCACCTTGGATATATTAAGTCGAGCATAAACTAATCATATATGTATACACGGAACACTCAAGGCAAAAGGGCTCCATTCCATCATAATCTTGTGTGTTGCAATTCGAGACGAAGACAACACTATACATCATTTTATAGTTGGTGATGTGGTTTTCGAAACAACTTGCTCTGAACTGTCACATGCGGTGGCGCTGCTCTCGGTTTTATCAAACGGCAATCAACTGACATGTCAGTTAATTAGAATGTTTGTCTTCTTTTATACCGTCATATTATACACAAGTATGATGATGAAGATGATGGTACCTAGTACCTTTCAGAAACTTCCTGTTGAAGTTTTCAAATTCACTCAGATGTGACTCCCTCCTAGAATAAATGGCCGACAAACTATGTACAAATCTACGCCTCGTCGCCGTACCTAAGAACGCAACGCCAAGAAATTCGAGAAGACGCTAGCTGTTTCGTTTTCTTTTTCTTTATAGACATTTAACTTTATTTTTTTTTTGTTCCTTATGATGTTCCAGGGTTTTAGGTTTCATAATATTATTTTTTGACTCGTTGAACAATTTGTCTGCCGTCTTATTCATATTTTACTATATATTAAAATGCAATATGGCCAATGTAGGTATATAACAAAAGCTTTCATGCTGCTATCAACTTTGATTAATTGCTTATCGATAAATATTTAATATGTTTTACCGCAATGGGGTCGAAATTTCATGCATATATGTACATATACGCAGTATAAGGGAAAAACTTTGCAATATTTAAACTTAGGGGGAAATCAACCCCTCGTACAAAAAAGAAAAACTTTGAAACTCATAATAATCTATTCTTTGCCTTTAATAGCTGATGGTAGGAGAATAATAGCAGGGTTCTAGGAAAATTGAGGAGGGCTGCATGTACTGTTTACGGAAGTAAAGGTTCTTAAAACAACATCAAACTGACTGTATAAGCTGTCGATCAATATGGCCCTCGGATTACATTATAAGATTTAATTCTTGAGTGTAAGGTGGGCTTTAACTTATTCTTTTTCGTTGCATAAATCATAGATTCCTATCTTAGGGGCCGGTTATAGCTATCAGTAAAATTTGAAACAGGAGGAATCTGAAATGTTTTACTGATGAGCGTTTATAGCAGTCAGTAAATTTACGTCATTAAATTTAATGTCACTTTGAGCCTTCGCGCCTCAGACAATTTTTTTACTGTTGCTTTTATCAGTCAAATTTTTAATAATGTGATCGGAACAGTAAAAAATTGGAACACCAACACTAAAACGAAATGGAAGTTTTTTTGGCTTTTGGTAGTCAGCTGTTCAGTAAAATGAAATTTCATCATTAAAAAAATTAAAACGGATTTATAAATTAAATAAAACTTTAAATGCATTGTTTCTTTTTGAAAAAAATACTTGAATATAGGATTCATCTTATTGCATCAATCTTTTGCTAGAAATAAATCTGTAACATGTTCGAAAACTAAAAACAAAAATTTTACGGATGGATTTTACTGATAGCTATAACCGGCCCCTTAGCTATTTATTGTACTTAAAGTTACAGTAAAGGTATCCACGCAACATTGTTCTTTTGAATACATAATAATTTGACAGATAGATAAGTTTTGTGACAGTTTAGACGTGTTCAGATTTCGGAATTATTCTCTTTCAGAAGATTTTATATACACGACATATGTTGCGTTCTAAGAGTTTTTTTTAGATCTCTGAGATATCATATTTTTAAACATTATGACGTTTGAATAAATTCGATAATTTTGTGCAATTTGCATGAACTATTTCCAATTAAAAATTTGACAGTAGTTCATTTACCAAAAGATAAACATAATACTGAAAACTCAAATCAACCAAAACAAAAAGTCAACCGAAGCAAAAATAAACAAGGCGTTTATTTGAATTTACTCCAAAAGTATTGTTGCTGCACCAGACATTTTGTTGAACTGTTTCATTAAACTGTCATTTTTATGTCATATCCTGTCAAAACTTCTTAATTCATCTTAAACACATTATCAATACAATATGACATGTATTTCATATCGTTAATGACAAAAAGGGAGGAAGTAAAAACCACCCTCTTGGTATTCTCAACAAAACCTCTTGAAATGCAAATTTGTTCTCACAATTTCCTAAAGAACTTCCGAAGTAGGTGGGATTAATTGAGGCATCTCGTAAAGAGTAGCTTTATCTTTTATTAAATAAAAACGACCTTCAAGACTTTAAATGGTAATATTGTCGTGTTTGCTTATACCTGCTTTGGTTTCTTGTTATTTTTTTTTTCTTCAGAAAAATACCATTTCGAACTCTTCTTCAAGCAAAAATGAAAGTTTATCATTAAATAAACCCTCAGATGTGAGTTCATTTTATTAATATCCGACTTCGAGTATATTAGAATCCAACTCTGGACCGGAATTAATACCAAACTGAAGCTGATTTATATTCAAAGCCAAGGCATTCATTCAAAGTAATTCATTGATGGGCCAATGTCTAAAATCTTTGAAATATATCAAAAAGAATCGATGAAGTGAGAGGAAACTTTTACTTTATTTCGTAAAAAAAAAAGAAACACGAAACAAAATCTCGTAAGTAGACAGAAAAGAAAAATGGAACAAAATTTACATATGAATACAATTTTAGTCTCTCCATACTTGTCAAAAAGAACACACATTGTAAAGAAAGTGAAATTTTCACTTTTATAAAGTTTATTAAGTTAAAGTCAAGTTAAATTTCCAAGCTCATTTTTATTCAAGGGAATATTAAACAATGCATTTTCTTCTCAAAAATGAAATTGGGTTTTAATTATTGTAATTTTTGGAACAATTGTTTTCTTTTTATAGCAATTTTGGGAAATTTCTTATTCATTTCCTTCTTTTTCCCAACCATGTTTGATTTTCAGAAAAAATATAACAAACAATTGTATTTAAAACAAAAGACCATTATCAGTAATAAAATCTGTTAATTCATGTTTTAGTGTTGTTTTTAAAAAAGAAGTAGTCTAAATCCGCAAATTACTGCTTGATTTTAATAATAACCTATACGACCTGTTGCGTTATGAACCTTATGGCTGAATCACATACACACTTCAGCTTCGTCTGCGTTACGTTGGGCATGCTTCGAGGTTGCTTTGAATGACATTTCTATTATTTAATCCGTCCAAAGAGCAAATATTTTGTTTGTTGACATTTTTTTACAGATGTTGAGCTGTCAGACAAAGCAAATGTTCAGATAATTGAACTACAGCTTCCGTTTGGAGTCACATTACGTTACATTACGTTCTTTTCCTTACGATTGTCAAACCAAACTTGAGGTCGAAGCTCCATTGTGATAGCATGCATTGAATTCCTATGGCTGAACTCGTAAACGTAAGGCGAAGCCGAAGCTGAAGCGTGTATATGATTCAGCTTTAGTATGAGAAACGTCAAGGTATGCCAAGTATTTTAGGTTTCATGTACATGTAACTTGTTGTTTCTATTAAACATGGTGAAAAATGTATTTTTGACAAATCTTACATGACATCTGTCTTATCCGCCCTAATTGTGGGTTTAACTTTTCAACCATGAAGCTGAACTTACTCCACTTGTTTAAGCCTATTCTTTCGATTGTGAGGTAACTTAACTTAAAATTCACACTGAATAAATTGAACTAATTGTCATTTTGAAACTGATACCATTTTAAACTGTCTATTTCTACAAATTTTCGGAATAAATGATTACAAAAAAATGTAATTACAATTAATTGTAATTAAAATCTAGTTAAACTTTTTCAATTACTTTAAAATGTAATTGAAGAATTTATTCTAAAAATTACATGTAATTAAAAGCGTCAATAGCTTAATTCTATAATTTTTGTTAAATAATTATAAGCTTAGAATAAAACAAACTTTTAAAAATTCAATTTAATTACATAAATGTAATTGAAAACAAAATGAATGACTAAAAACATTATTCATTGCTATTTTTAATAATCATCACACTAAAGACAAAAATGTAATTAAATATTCTTTTTGTAAATTAAATTTTAAGCAATTACAATTTAAAAAAAAAATAATGAAATGCTTAGTTCTTTTATGAGTATTGCATTTTATTAACATAAACATTGTTTTTTAGTTGAAATATTAAATACAAATATTTAACTCCAACCGAGAACTTTAAAAATGCTTTCCCTCAAGAGTTTGAACAAGCCCATTACAATTTTTAATTACAGTTGTGTTTACTGAGGTTTTGTCTAGATCAGAACAGCACAGGACAGCACAGTTTCGTGAGAAACGTCAGATCAAGTTAGAACAGTCAGTTAAACGTCAGTTGTCAAAAAAAAAACAAAACAAATTGCAAATTGTGTGAATTTTTCGTTTCTCGCTTATTTTTTTGTTCATTTTTTGTGTTCTTACTGTGAAAAATATTATTAAAAATTGAATGTTTTTGAACAACAACTTAAAGGTGCTACCACTCATTGTTTTGGCTGGCCAGCCAAAAACAATGAGTGGTAGCACCTTTAAGTTGTTGTTGTTGTTCAAAAACATTCAATGAAATTAAAAGGAATGGTCAAGTCTAACAAGCTGACATTCTAGTACGAATAGTACAATACAAATAATAACAATATTATTAAAAATTATTGAAATGGAAAATCAATATAAAATATTGCTAAGATAATACTAAATGAAAATGTTAGTGGTTCAGACACCGATAGTGATTTTTCGTCGGATTCCTCTTCAGATGATTGGAATGAAAGTGTGACGAATGTTATTACCTTTTTTTTGATGAAATGTAATAGAAATTGCATTGAAAGTTATTATATTATATTTTATAATTATTTAATTAAACAAATTAAACAAATTGGCAAAATAACTTTATTTTAATTTTTTTTAAAACACGAGAAAAAAACAAAGCACAGCCAATTCAAAACGTAAACAAAAAAAATGACAACTTCGATTTTGACATTTCTCACGAGTCTGTTCTAACCTGATCTGACTCAAAAGCAAGAACAGAAAATCCTGTTCTAAACTGTTCTAGGTTTGTCAATGAACAGGAAAGTAGAACAGTTCAGCAAAGAAAAAAACCTCAACAGCAAAAAGCTGTACTTTTCTGTCTAGAACAGTCCAGCACAGCGTCACTGAACACAATTTACATTACATTACATTGCATTGTTTTAATTTCAATTACAAGTAATTGTATATTTTTCAATTACAATTAGAAGTAATCAATATGTAAATTTTTTCAATTGCAATTACAAGTAATTGAAATGTATATTTTTTCAATTACAATTACGACTATTTGCAATTTAAGAAATAGGTCAATTACAATTAGTTGTAACTGAAATTTACTATAACAAGTAAATCATTAGTTACGAACTCAAATAAGGTTAAGAAGGTTGGAATTTTCTGCAGTTGATCATGGCTACATTCCCAACTTCCATATTTGAATATATTATTGACAATTTGAAACAAATAAAATCTAACAAAATAAAAGAAAACTCAAGTTTCTGTAAATGTTAGCAATAAGCTTCATAATTTATTCTTAAAATAGTTTCTTTTCCTTTTATTTTTGTATATTTTTCAAGAATCGGTATAAAGTACCTTCTTATGCTAACCCTTATATCTCTTTAAACATCCACATAGAGAAAATGCAATCAAACTAGATGGCCTGTCTTTCTCTCCTATCTGAAGTTGTTAAATTTAGATTTTCAGACTTTTGGCAAGATTCCAACAAAATTTCTTGATTTCTTGGATTGTCAGGAATGCTCCTGGCTTTTCTATGAATTTATTTTGGAAACAAAATTAAAAACAAAAAAAAAGAAACAAAACCTTTAAGAAAAGATATTGTTTTTTAGTATTATGAGTTTTGCAGAGAGATGGGTTAAAAAAAGCAAAAGAACTAAAAATGTTGATGATGGTTCAAGTCATGTTTCATGTATCCAACTTTACTATAAAAGCGCATATAAGTATCTATGTACATATACATATATCAAGATTGTATTTGATACCATGCCTCAACATTATCATCATCATTAACACAAAAATCTTTTAGATCTTAATTGAGACCATTATATTTTCTCTATGCTAAATGTAGGTAGGTACCTATGAACGGATAAGCACAGCACGATAAAGCATAAGAAGAAGAACATAAACAAAGAATAGATAGGTAGAACAATGCCAGATAGTTTTGCAACTTTCGCAAGAACAATCTAACAAAAGGAGAAAGGATTTTGCTTTTTTCTTTGTATCTAAAAAAAAAGAATTATTTTTCTTTATAATAGATACGGTTGCATTTTGAGTGACAACAGTTTGCTTTTGGCAATGGATTCCTCAAGCCCCCATCCCAAACCTGAGTCCTTATTCCCATTTTTTCTATATCTAGGAGTATTTTGTATATGGGATGGTGAATGGTGCTCTGTGCACAACATGCGGGATTGACAAGTCGGAAAACATCCTTAAACAGCTGCTTTTTGGTATAGTTCTTCTGGAATTTAGATTACTTCATTTCGCTGTCATACTCGCTGTACTGGTACTCTGATTCCGTCTAAGCACATCTTTTTACCTTCATGTCCCGAGCTTGAGCATTTGTGTTGTTGTGTGCTTTATCATACCTAGATTGGTAACATTTCAATGGTTTCTTTGCGTCACGTTACTCATCATTGCCACCCTCATTGTGGTCTTTCTATACGAGGTTTATTTATTTATGTATGGCAATGTTCCATCTAAAACCACCCCATTAAAAATATAAGGGTTGGAATCAAAACAATTGCGTATATATACGGGGAGGCCGGTGGTGCTGCGGCCGGCGCTACGTACCAATAGATAGAAGGATGGTTGGATAGATATTCAAGAACATGCTCGAAACGTAGGTATATGAACATGGAATTCCGTCGTCGTGCGTCGTCGTCGATGAGTCATTCTTTTCCTCACTTGAACTCAACCCTTACCGCACCAACCCCTAACCCCAAATATATTCGATTTTCTGCTGCTGCTGCTGGTATAGAAATTGAAACTCTCCTAAACCTAAAACCACATAGAAAATAGCGGGTGAATGCGGCACGGATGATGATGATTTTGATCTCTAATGGAATTGCCGCATGGTGCCATTATAAGGTTGCCTTGATTAAACCGTCACTAGTGGGAGATTTGAGCAAGATAAATGGTACAAATTTTAAGCCACTCACTCTAACTCTTGTTCTCTTGTGTGTTCGAGGTGAATCACCCTTTTATTGGGCACTTTATATGCATTTAGAGTTTGTACAATATCATTTAAGGAGTGGATTAGCTAAATTCTATTATCGCATTATAGAAGTTGTATTGAGCTCTGTTTTGTCTGTTTCATTCATTAAAATTCAAACAGAGTCGTGGTTGTTTTGTATAATTATTATCGCAAGACAACAGCCCTTCTAATATTTAATTAATTAAAAAACAAACGAACACTTTTGTCAATTATTTTGAAAGTGGATGTCGAATTTTATTCAAATATTGTCAGCGAAAAACACCCTCACAAAAAACTATAGCATACCTAAGATAGGATGAAAAATATGTTTTTTTAATTCAATTCATATGTTATCTTGAAAGAAATATGTCATCTATGTTTTCAGATATGGTAAAGCGGTCACATTTTAACTTTTGACTTATAGGAACTTAATGGCAAGTATTGCATTAGTAAACAAATTCGAACTCGAGATTTTAAACAAACATGGCAAAACGCAAAAAGCTGATCCGGTGATTATGTCCATCTGTCTGTACACGCCCCTACAGCCTTACTGCTGAAACACAATGCAAAAATCGGAGCCGCAGCCGGAGTCGGAATAGCTGTCGTACGTTAACAGAAAGTACGCACATAATGCGTCTCGTACGGCTTTTTGATGTTATTTGGTATATTTGCAGTTTACAACCACATCAAATTTCTCAGAAAATATTTTTTGTTCACTTTTATTTCTTATTTAAATATTTTTCCACTTTTTTATTGAAAAACTATTTAAAAAAAATATAATCACCAAGTTATTCACTTCAAAAATGGAAACGTCACATGTGTCGTACGTCAAAGTTAAAAGTTAGTCAACTCTTCCGACTCCGGCTGCGGCTCCGATTCCAGTTGCGTCGCGTTGTGTTCGTACATTTGCATTTGCGTACATTGAATACTTTGACAGCTATTCCAGTTACGACTACGACTCCGGCTCCGACACCATTGTTTTCCAGCAGTAAAGCTAAACCATAGGGTCGATTAAGTTCAAACTTTATTTAAACAGACTCTTTGGATGTAGAAGCAAGTTCGTGCGACCAAGTCGTGAATTTTATTTTGTTAAAGATTTGGTATATGAATCCCAATAAATCAAACAACCCTCAAAGGTAATTTATCGTTAAAGTTCTTTTACAAGCCATTAATCGATTTAGTTTACATGCTCATATTTTTGTCTCCATTATTACAAACTTCTGTTATCGGAAGGCGCCATTTTTGTGCTGTCATCATTCACATTCACAAACTTTTTGGATTTCCGGCTTTTTCAAAAATACTCGTGAGGAAATAGTATACGAATTTACTTTTGAAAAGACAGACAGCACGGTTGGAAGGATATTCGTTAGAGGAATGAAAATGGGCAGGTTCAGACAACATAAGGGACTTCATTTGCAGTCAACTTTAGTGTTTGAACGTAAATTTTGACCAAGGCAACTAGTTAGTTTTTCAAGTGTCATGAATTCAGAACTTTACTTCACAAACGTCCATCACGATTTGTATTTTGTATTTTAAAGAAATATTACTTATTTCTTTTCCAAATAACAAGTAACCTTTTTACAGAAAGCATTAAATGAAGTTATGCAGAAAATAAGTAAATCATTGAATAATAAAGTTCAGCTTTTAGTTGAATGAAAAAACATAATCAATTGTCATTTTGACATAAGTTGACTTGACTTGATAGTAAGGGAGATTTTTCTTGACTAACTTTCCAGTCAACTTTCCAATTAAGTTGCCTTAGTTGGAAGACAATGGGCAGGTTCAGACAATATAAGGGACTTCATTTGCAGTCAATTTCATTCTTTGAACGTAAATTTTGACCAAGGGAGCTAGTTAGTTTTTCAAGTGTCATGAATTTCAAATTGAGAACTTTACTTCACAAACCTCTACTTTAAGTTCATAGTACAAAAACTACCAAAAACTTTATTGTCTACAAAACACTCCTCAGGCAAGTTGCAAGTCCATCAAGATTTGTATTTTGTATTGTAAAGAAATTAGTTATTTCTTTTCCAAATTTACAAGTAACCTTTTTACAGAAAGCATTAAATGAAGTTATGCAGAAAATAAGTAAATCATTGAATAATAAAGTTCAGCTTTTAGTTGAATGAAAAAACATAATCAATTGTCATTTTGACATAAGTTGACTTGACTTGATAGTAAGGGAGATTTTTCTTGACTAACTTTCCAGTCAACTTTCCAATTAAGTTGCCTTAGTTGGAAGACAATGGGCAGGTTCAGACAATATAAGGGACTTCATTTGCAGTCAATTTCATTCTTTGAACGTAAATTTTGACCAAGGGAGCTAGTTAGTTTTTCAAGTGTCATGAATTTCAAATTGAGAACTTTACTTCACAAACCTCTACTTTAAGTTCATAGTACAAAAACTACCAAAAACTTTATTGTCTACAAAACACTCCTCAGGCAAGTTGCAAGTCCATCAAGATTTGTATTTTGTATTGTAAAGAAATTAGTTATTTCTTTTCCAAATTTACAAGTAACCTTTTTACAGAAAGCATTAAATGAAGTTGTGCAGAAAATAAATAAATCATAGATTAATAAAGTTCAGCTTTCGGTTGAATGAAAAAACATGACCCACTGTCATTTTGATAGAAATAGACTTGACTTAATAGTAAGGGAGAATTTTCTTGACTAACTTTCCAGTCAACTTTCCATTAAAGTTGCCTTAATTGGAAGGTAATTTTTTGACAGCTGGCCAATCAGGTGCTAGAAACTTCCCTTACTTTCAAGTCCCTTATGTCGTCTGAAACTGCCCAATGGGCAGGTTCAGACAACATAAGGGACTTCATTTGCAGTCAACTTCATTCTTTGAACGTAAATTTTGACCAAGGCAACTAGTTAGTTTTTCAAGTGTCATGAATTTATAATTCAGAACTTTACTTCACAAACCTCTACTTCAAGTTCATAGTACAAAAATTACCAAAATCATTATTTTCTACAAAACACTCCTCAGGCAAGCTACAAGTCCATCATGATTTGTATTTTGTATTTTAAAGAAATATTACTTATTTCTTTTCCAAATTTACAAGGAACCTTTTTACAGAAAGCATAAAATGAAGTTGTGCATAAAATAAATAAATCATTGAGTAATAATAAAGTTTAGCTTTTAGTTGAATTAAAAAATATGATCAATTGTCATTTTGACATTAGTTGACTTGACTTGATAGTAAGGGAGATTTTTCTTGCCTAACTTTCCAGTCAACTTTCCAATAAAGTTGCCTTAATTGGAAGGCAATTTTTTGGGAGCTGGCCAATCAGATGCAAGAAACTTGCCTTACTTTCAAGTCCCTTATGTCGGCTGAACCTGCCCAATGAGTCTACTTATTCAGTCAGAAAAGATGACCTCAAGTCTAAAGAAAAAGCATCTGTTTATGTTTTGAATCTATAACAGTTCCTCACCAATTATTCTAATGCACCATCAAACATTTCAGAAACCTAATAATTTTGTTTAAATGTCTAATAAAAACTTAATGGTGATTTGAGTTAATAACCCAAGAAGTCTGACTAATTAATTAAAAACCCTTATATAACTTATATGCTTATATTCTTTGAAGTGAAAAGCGAAAAAGACAATCTACCGCTTTTCTTCTTTATTACTTAAATATAGCTTGGATAATCTTATCTTATTTTCTTTTCATTAACATACGTAAATATGTACATAACACACTGTAAACCGTTTATAATTATTATTATTTATTCGACCTTAATTCAATTCAAATGAGCAGCATTAAGATGTTCGGTCTTCGTTAATGAGATTGAGATGATGGCTTACGATGAACAAATATTTTAATCTATTAGAAGTTATTTAGAGGGTGATAAAATTTTATGCTGCAATTTTCAGGGTTCAAAATTCAAATTTTAAATATATATTTCTTTATTAATTTGCATTTTGTACATTTTTTGATAATTTAAAAAAAAAAAAATGTTCTCTTTTTCTTATGTAAAATTGATGGTATTTGAATTTTGTTTAAAGTGATATTGAGTGCAATTGACCAATTCAGTATGTAGCACGACACGTTTAGCTTTCTATTGGCATACTTTGTGGTACATAATAGTGTTTCCAAGAGGTAAAAGATTGGATGTCAATTGATGCTTGAAATTATAAACAATAGTACCTATCTCTATGAAGGGTTACTTATACTTATACTCCTTAACCTAACCTTTTTGAACTAAAAACACCTACTTCAAAATATGTTACGAAGTCGATAGTACAGTGTTGTTAAAATAAAATACAGCACTGCCTTCCTTCTACAAATATTATAGGTTATACATACTTTTCGATACATTTCGAGGTTCAAAACATTGTTTCAATAGGCGTGTACCATCAACTGAGCGCTCCAAGCGCTCAACTATTTTTTATGTGAGACAAAAAGTCTCAGCTGAGCACTGAGATTTTTTGCGGATATTTCTGAGACAAAAAATTCATGGATTCATTTCTCAATTTGCTTGCTTACCCAAAACAGCTGTTCAGTTGTCATTTTTCTGGTGTGGCGCGTAATTTAAATTATTCTTTTCATGCTCCTCATTCCTTTTTTTATTTCTTATTTTATCTGATGAACTACTTAAAATTTGACGCAAAACTTGTTCTTGTTTGTTATCCATTTTAATAGTTTTTTTCCAAAAGTAACAAAGAATTATCAATAGAAAAAAATAATAAATTCACATCAAAAACTACAATATTTTTATAGATAAAATAATTCTTGGCTCAACTTTCCTTTACGACAGCACGAATTTCGACTCCCGTTTTTTTTTATTTGATAGATATGTGCAAATAAATAATAACTACAGCAATTTTAGAGCGAGGAAACATTTATTTCTATTTTAAATTAATTTTTAAAGTTCACTTTTTTACATACAAAACACGCAAAAATGGTTGATTTTGACATTTCTTCCCTGTTTTTTGTTGAGTGTTGCCATACTTGCTTTTTTTTGTGGGAATTTCTTTGATTTTAGTGCTCAAATGCAAAAAGTACTTTGCATATACCCAAACTCGCACCTACCCCAAATCCTATAGTGATCCCAAGCAGGGGGGTTGCAGGGGGGCAGCATGCCCCCCTTACATACCTATCTTTTAGTACACCGTGCTATCAATTCAAAAAAACTTGTTTTAGGCTCAAAAAATGAAATATAAAAAAAAGTAGGGTTAAGTCCGAAAAAGAAAATATTTTTTTCTATGACTTAAAGGTGTTTCCTCGCCTTAATATTTAAAACATGTTCTATTGAGACCCCTACTTAACTGTAAAAAAAAAATCAGACCGAAATTCGTGCTGTCGTAATGGAAAGTCGCCCCTAATTCTTATATTTAATTCATTAAATAATGAAATATCTTGACAACATATGTTTTTGACAGCTTATGTTTGTACGGAGATTCTTGTCCCACAAAACGATTCTGCCTCCGTCAATCTTACATTGATGGTTGATGGTACACGCCTAATGGTCTTATACATTCTCGTGTCTTTTTCAAAAGTTATAAAGATTCAAAGGGATAATCTCTGTTTCAATAGCTGTAGTAATGTTAACGTCTATAATTTTCTAGCGTTCAATTTAAAACAATTTTTTTTCAAAACTCTTGTTTTCGTAACTTCAACTGTTTCAGAAATACACTGTGGAAAATGTGAGGCATTCAACAATTGTATTAGAATAAAATATGTAAGATTTCACTTACTTATCGAATCTTCCAACTCCAAGGTAGCAGGCTATCAGCGTGTTAACCCTAGGTCCATTATAATTTTATCAAACACAAAAATGTAATAAGCAAACACTCGAAAGGTTTTAAAACCTGTAATTTGTCAGATGCACAGTGTAAGCAAAGTAGGTGTCAGTGAATGTTGTTTTTTTTTTATTCTCTGAACATTGCAATAACAGGAAAGGGAAAGATAAAGCGTGGTAAGGGATTGCACATTCGTGAAGTACGGCTAAAGAACAAATATCTGTACTTCACAATACGGCTGAAAGGAAAACTGATTTGTATTAAACTGATTAAAGATCTCAAATTTATTTCTTTACATGTTTCATAACTTGAAAAATATCGAAAACCCGAAGATTTTGATTTAAAGAAATGTTTTTAAGCACCAATGTAAATATTGTTAACATGACATTTGTTGATTTGTTTTGTCTATTTTACTTGACTTACATTTGCCTTTTCTGTGGTGCTCGAAAATAAAAAGAGACATACTTGTACATTGTACAGTACATAAATACTCAATGTCCATTTATAAATAAAATATTTACCTACATTTGAATTATAATAAAATCGATATTCCATAAATGCATTTATAGCACTATATTCATAATTCACACTAGTAACCTCAAAAGAACCCCATTCACAAACATGATGTATGACTTGACTATGCCATGACATATGCCGTATACATAGTATCCAATAAATGGTATTTCTATTGTCCCTGCTTTGGTCTTATAAGCTTAACAACTCACCGTTGAAAATATACTTAAAGGCGAAACTTTGTAGTTACTTACATATATATTTTCGTTAAAAGTTCTTTTTCTTCATAAACAATTTATAGTTTATGATAGCTGATGGCTGGGGATAGTTGTAGTCGTGTACTCGTTGGTACCGCCTATACCAAATGGCTATTTGCATATCGGCGTCTCGGTATCATTTCATCATGGTGTAGAAAATCGAAAAGGATAGGAGCGGTAGTATAAAATTATGCTTTCAAATTTAAGTTCATTGATGGTTTCTCAAAAAAATAACATACCTACATATCTGTCCCACTTACAATGTGGGAAGTGGATTGATTTTAAAATATCTCTTTTGTTTTACTTTAAATTTTGTTTCAAATTTAACGAAGAATATTTTGTTTTTCTTCTTTTCAGAATCGTAACGATGAACGCATTCACAATCCACACTCATCCCATGAGCATCACATGAACGGTTTGCAACATTCCGGCTCACGATCCACCCTCCGCCACTCGATGAGCACGCAATCCACATCAACCCCAGCGTCGCCTCAGCTAAGTGGCATCCAACAAAACAATCTCGCAAATAATCAATTCTGTCAATCACGCTCATCGGTTTCATCACAATCGTCGATTGTATCGACGATACCAGCCTCACAGCGTCTGCTGGAAGATGCTTTAAGCAAGCCCAGTCCATACCCGATGATCATATTGCCTGCCAATGGTGGTTACTGGATGGATGGCACAGATCATGAGTGTGCTTTTGATTCACGTGGCAATCCGGTATTGCCACAGGCCACTTGGATGGCCAAATTCGAGACCGATGATACGGCCAAGTGTTATAGACGCTTCTACGTTGCTCGCGATCACTCGAACTTGGTGGCACACGACGAGCAAATGGGCCCAGTTCTGTTGTCGATCAAAAACGAGAATGTTGCTAACCAAGAACACGTTCGTATTCTTCTGCGACTTCAAACGGGAACCATGCATGAGATAATTCCACTCTCATGCCTCAGCCCAAATCCCAGCCCATTCAAAATGGCTCGACTACTTAATGCGCAAATCAATGTGGACAACTTTATGCCAGTTGTATGCTCGAAAGCCTCGCAGCTGATCTCCAACTATGACGAACACGTTCTAGTGTCGAGCTTTAAGTTCGGTGTACTCTACCAAAGATATGGTCAAACCACTGAGGAGGAGCTCTTCTGCAACACCAATTCCTCGCCTGCTTTCGAGGAATTTCTCGACATCCTTGGCCAGAGAATCAAATTGAAAGATCACAAGGGCTATCGCGGCGGATTGGATATACAAAATGGTCACACCGGAGAAATTGCCATCTTTGATAATTTCAAAGAGCGCGAAATTATGTTCCACGTCTCAACGCTACTGCCCTTCACCGAGGGTGATCCACAGCAGTTGCAGAGAAAACGACACATTGGAAACGATATTGTGGCTATAGTATTCCAAGAGTCCAATACACCCTTCTCCCCGGACATGATTGCAAGTCACTTCTTGCACGCCTTCATTGTGGTCCAACCACTCGAACCGAACTCCCCAAACACTCGATATAAGGTCAGTGTGACAGCCCGTGACGATGTTCCATTCTTCGGACCGACACTACCCAGCCCGGCGGTCTTCCGGAAGGGTCAAGAATTTAAAGAATTCATACTCACAAAACTCATAAACGCAGAAAATGCCTGTTATAAGGCTGAAAAATTCGCCCAACTCGAGTTGCGTACTAGAGCCTCGCTGCTGAAGAACTTAGTTGACGAGCTAAAAGAGAAGACTAGGGAGTTTCTAGGATCGGACATGTCAACGGGATGTGCTGCCAGTCCCACACCAGAAACAACCCCAAAACCAGATACTGCAAGTGCTGGCAGCAGATTCATGGATACCGTCAAAAAGGCGTTAATCATGAAAGTCCGCTCCCCAAGCATAGACACAAGCAACATCACGACGACGAACTCCGGTGAGAAATTCTGCGTCAATACAAAAACAAAAAAGGACAACACTCTGACGGAGACTCCTAATCTCAATGTAAGTTTTATAATTTTTATAAGATTTTCAATTCATTTTTACTAATTATGTTTTTTTTTCCAAATAGACATGCAGTCGAACAGGTTCGAAATCCTCTTCAAAGTCAAAATCATCGAATGATTCGACTTCATCCTCGCCGGATATAACATCACGTGGTCCGCTAAGCAGCGGTGGAATAACGACAGTTAGTAATAACAACAACAATAATTCTGGAAATGTCTCAAAAGACCTACAAAACGGAAACGCCAACGGATTGGCCACTATGTCCGAGACAAGTGATGATTCCAGTTTGAATAGTGTTGATCTTGATCCGATAATGGGTCATATGGATGGAGGGGCCGCTTATATTGACAGTGATACTGGACTTGAATCGATGTCATCAGCGGATGCAACGACTAAAGCTTGTTCCATCTGTTTGGATGGTTCACAAGGTGTGATGGGAAGTTCGCCAAGCAACGAATCCGTAGTGGTTATTGATAATCTAACGCAGGAAGTTACTCGATTGAAATGCGATAAGCTTGATTTGCTTCGACAGAATGTGGTAAGTTTTATTTTTTAAATCAATCTTTAAAAAGCATTTCTAAGAAGAAAATTCTCCTTTTTTCCAGACGTGTCAAAGGGACATTAAACGATTACGAGAACGGGAACTCTCGCTACAGGGTGATCTTGCTGCAGCTGGTAAGGAAATTCTCCGGTTGCGAGATCTTCTAAAAGAATACATGCCAGAAGCTGCCACAGCACCGCTTTCGATCTCACCAATGTAAGCTCAAGCTGCTCCAGCTCTCGCTGCTGCTGTTTGCGCCAATCAAACACAAGTCGAAGTCCAAAGTCTAGATGTTAGCGTTGTAAATAGACAAACATACATACATATATAAAAATTAACTTGCACTATTAGACAAGTATAAAATTCATTACCTTTTGCAAGAAATACACCAAATATATATTATAAGAGCAAAAATCATTAAAAAAGAACTCCCCAAAAAGGGATCCTTGTTCATCCCATCTCTCCACAAAAAGAAAAACAAAATAAAAAGCAACTCAATCATAAAATGAGCTTAAATCTCGAAATTTTGATAATTTTCAAAGCTGTCAATTATTCAAAAAAAAAAAAAAGAAAAACGCTTACAAACTTTTTTCGGTTATTTTTGTTTTAATTTCAAAATTTGCAACATCCTTTTTTTTGAATGTGTAATTTGTGACACATTAAAAATGTTTACGATAGAAAATTTTGTATTTGAACATTTCGATGTTAATCCTTATGTGTATATAGATAATATATAATATATATATAAATATTTATATTGGTTTTTACATACATAGATATTTTATGAATATGCAAAATTTCTAAAAACAAATTCAAATATTCAAAAAAAATGAATTTGAAAAAATCGTTGGTAGTGTAAAAAAATGAATTGAAATTAATGTTTTTATTTTGTTACTTTTTGGAAAATATTTATTGTGAAGAGAATTATTATTTTTTGTTTTAATTTTAAGTTGTGTACATTTTGAATTTAATTTTTCTAACTAATAAGTAAAAATATATTTAAAAAAAATCACACATTATTTTGTGCAATACGCCCAATTTTTACGTTTTTTACATTTTCTATTGTTTTTACAAGCAAATCGAAAATCTTATGGGCACATACCCACATATAAATAGAATTAAATAAAACGAATTAAAATAAAAATAATTCTTTTACAGTATAATAACATATATATGTAGGTATTTTTAAGCAGGAGTTGTTGGAACATTTGAACAACCTTCTGCTAAAACCAATGCAAACAAAAATATACATCACATTTTAACACCAAATTTTGTAATGGTGTTCTACTCTACATTTATGTATGGCATTCACATTATATACATATATTATTTTTATAAACAAACTTTAAGAAAAACAAAATTATAAACTAAAAAAAAATGCAAAATATGTGTTGACTCAGAAACGAATAAAATGAATTAATATAAAAATGATACCAAAGTTAACATTCCTTTCAGAGTATAAAAATAAATACCTAACAGAATAAAACATTTATTTTGAAAAATCTGATTAGAACTAATAATTTAACTCCCTCTCCTTTTTTTTATTATTAATTCTTTTTATTATTATGCATAAAAAATTAATAATAATAAAATAAAATGTAACCTGATGAGTAAAGAAAAACGAAGGACATTATTATTATTATTATTATTATATAAAAAGGATGCATTTTGTTTAAGTTATCTTTCTGTAGTTTCAACAATAAAATTAAAAAAAAAAAAAAGAAACAAAAACTTGTACATTATAAATATAAACAACAAATTAACTATACTATAAAATTATTATTATTATTATTATGATTATTAAAGCTATGTAAGAATTCAATGACATGGAGATATATATTAATAATAAGAGCATACGAGTATATGAAATATATGAAATAGTTCTATATTATGAAAAATTAATAAATTAAAAATTTGTTGATCAAAAAAAATAGTCTATGGTTTTTTATTTGAAATTGTTTTTTGTTTAAAATGAATAATATTTTAGCTGTTCTTAGACTGAGTTACAAATACCTTTATGAAATTAACATATGCCTTTTTTTCTAAATTGTATCATATTTGTTGTAATTTGTCAAATTGAAAATTTGTACATTTCTCAACGTTTTAAGTTAATAAGAAACTAAATCCTAATACTTTCGTACTTTTGAGATACCCGTTTCCTTCTTCCATATCTCAAGAACCAGCAAAGATAGAGATTTTAAATCAATTTTGTTTCACAGACAAATAATAATAAATAAAAAAAAAAACTGAACAAATGTCTTTGTCCATAGTAATTGTGTGCAAGGAAGACTAACGTTTTTGACATCTGGTATTATTTTTCAAATCGACAGTTTTTTTACAAACGATAAAAACCTACAAAAAATGCTGCTTCTGATAGATAGATAAATCTTTATTCATTAAAAACGATACCTACATAATAATTTACAATAGAAAAAAACTTACAAGCATGGCATTAGATCCGTCTGCCGAATATTATCAAGACATTTACATTGAGAAAAAAGAGTATACAATTATGGAATATAAAATAAAGAACATATGTATATAAATAATATTACAGAAATGTGATCAACTAGTTAAATGTTGTTTTGTTAAAGTGGCAAAATAATTTAAAGAAGAAAAAGAATAGTTAACAATAAATATGTGTTACAATGAAAAAAGAAAACAATTAACAATTAGGTACTTTAAATGATTGTTTAAAATATTTAAGTTTAATTTTTTTGTTTTTGAACTAAAAAACCGAAGATGGCGAAGAAGTGGAAAAGTTTCGGAGAATAAGGACTTTTAGTTTAGTTAAAACGGAAAAAGGCGAACTCTAAAAGGTTCAAGTTATGGAATATTGGGGCTTTTAGTTTAGCTAAAACAAAACTTTATTTTCTTTTTTTACTTAAGTAGATACCTACTTCAAAACAGACTCAAATAAGAATTTCTGTAATTATTTGCATGGGAGACATAGCGTACCAGCAATTTCCAACCATAATCCCCGTTCAAAACACGTAAACATTGGGCAGGTTCAGACAACATAAAGCTTAGTGTACACGATTGCCAGGTCTGACAATCATTGTCAGATCTGCAAACGTCTGACAATGTGTGAAAATGAGCTGACAATGAGCTGAAAATTTTAATTTGTGTGTACACGGTTTGCAGATATCTACAAACATCTGCAAATCTGTTGCCAAATATTTGTCTGACAATGTCGACAAACTAATTTGGCCAAATAGCTAGCAATAGATTTGCAAACATTTGTAGATTTTCTGCCAACCGTGTACACACCAAATCAAATTTTGGATCTGCAAATTTCCTCAAACGGCATCTGCAAATTTATTCATTGTCAGACGTTTGCAGAAACGTCAGAAAATGAAAAAAAATTTGGTGATCTCCCAATGAATTTTGTGTACACACAATTGCCACATCTGCAAGTAAGTAAGATAGTAAAATTACTTAAACTATAACTAGAAGGCAAAGATTTGTACTTTGCAAAATTATCATACAATTTATTGTTAAGGGATATGTTGTACTTAACCTTAGGTTGAAAAACGACATTTTTAGTTGTATTACCAGTTTTAAAGAGGCAAATTAAAAAAATTTATTTAAGGTGGCGCTACAGTCCTGTGTGAACTAGGGCCTCACACAACAAACTTCTCCATCTAGCTCGGTTCCTAGCTAGATGTCTCCAGTTTCGCGCTCCAAGTTGGGTGAGGTCACTTTCCACTTGTGCGCGCCACCTGATTCGCGGTCTTCCTCTACTGCGCTGTCCTGTAGGTGTCGATTCGACGACTTTCCGGGCCGTAGAATTGAATGAAACCCAGCCATCTTAGTCGTTGGATTTTTACCCTTCTGGCTAAGTCTACGTCGCTGTACAGCCCGTACAGCTTGTCGTTCCATCTTCTCCTCCACTCCCCTTCGATGTATACGGGACCGTAGATCACGCGAAGAACTTTTATTTTGAAACGACCCGCTTTCATCCGCTTTTGTCATAGTCCATGCTTCTGCACCGTATAGCAGGACGGGGATGATTGGGTTCTTATATAGCGACACTTTGGTCCCTCGAGAGAGGACTTTGCTACTCAATTGCTTTCTTAGCCCAAAGAAACAGCGGTTAGCAAGAGTTATTTTTCGTTTGATCTCAGCGCTGGTGTTGTTTTCTGCGTTAATAGCGGAGCCTAGGTAGACGAAGTCCTTGGCTACCTCATAGTTAAGTCTGTCGATGGTGACGTTTTGACCGAGACGTCGGTGTTGTAAGTTGAACTTCTTTAAATGAATATTTAACTTATTGCAAAATATTAAATATTTTAAGAAGCACCTATTGGACGTTATCAATGTGTGTCACAATATCCTAGCTTTTTTGTAATGTTTTAAAAACAAGAAAGCGTACAATTTTAGTTCATCATCATTCTTTTAAATGAGCTTAATTTTTGCTGAATTATCTGCTTCGTGGTGGAATACTTACAGTTCATGATTGTAGTGTCTCCGGAATTGCCCTTCCACGCATACGAGAGCAAAAATACTCCTCAAGGTGGGGTTTCTGAATATAAAAAGCTTTGACGGAGACGGAATATGTTAAGTATCGTAGATAATATCTAATTATTGCTCCAGTCGCCATGTCAGCAGACCTCTTAACATTCTGAAACCAAAGCAAACTTATAAAAGTTACGTTCGCAGTTTCTATCATGACTTTTATTAAACTTTTCCTCAATGCAGATAAAAAACTTATTTCATAGTATTTTCTACGTGTATTTTTCAACTCCACAGAAAGTTGGTGTTGTATTTCGGAAAATCTTTGGTTTGAAGGTATCTTCAGTTTCAGCAACAATGAAAAGCTATATTCACGTCGCATCTTGCCAATATTGAATGCAATCACGCTCCATATTCCTTCTTGAATAATTAAATCTGATGCTGATTTATAGCGAAATTGTTTAAAATTATTGCGCATTGATGTCATTAAAATTATGTTTTACACATGTTTTACTACACCATTACATTACATAATAATTTGGTATTAGAACGTAGAAATAATTCGCTAATATCGGGTCGTTTGGAACTTTTGGAATTAAAAACTGATTAAGCAAATATTAAACGAGTGAAATTAAATTTGAAAACGAGTAAACTTGTTTTTAGGTTTCCACATTTCAATTGATTTTATGAAACTTCTCCAAATCATTCAAAAATAACTTTTCATCAGTCTTAAAAGGCGATAATTCAATATCGTCGTGTTAAATTAATTTGTCCTATATTTTTTTGTATATTTCATTTTAAGAAGATCATATTCATTATTCTGTAATCCCTTTTCTAAAAAAAATCTATTTAAATTTGATGAGTTTTGTCCGGAAAATCTTTCATCTGAATACAACTCCAAACAATCGCGATCAATAACATTGCAGCTGATGCTATCCTAATAGGCATACCGTACACTCCGAATGAACAACTTAAAAACACTTTCAACTTAATTTGTCATTGCATTAATTACCAACCTCCGCATATTTCTGCAATATTCAGATCAAAAGTAAAAACCAACTCCGTCATAATAATTAAATTCCTTAGTGCAACCGACAAAATTAAAACCATAAAAGCACTTTCTGATTTTCGAAAATTGTCTTCCCGGAACTTAAGTCTTAATGATATCGACCCGAATCTAAACTCAGACACACCAATTTTCATACACGAAAGCTTAACGACTGAGAACCGAGAGATTCTACGCACCGCAATTGACATGAAAAGAAAACGTCTTATTTATGCTGCCTTCACGATGCGTGGACTAGTAAATATTTTGATTAGCAAAAACGAGGGAGCGATCTGCATCAGAAGTTTACGTGAACTAAATGAAATCGCCTCAGCACGACTAAGCAACAACATCTCTGACCCTGAATCATAGCGCAGCTAATATTATTATGAACAACGATCAAAACAAATAAAAACATGCACTTTATAAAGAGAGCCTACCAGTGCTCCCACTTGTTATTTATATTTACACTTGTATTTTTTTCTTTAATTGCATATTTACTACATATTTTCATTATTGTATTATATAATTACTTATTTTTTATCTATTGTGTAAACTTTTCTTCTTTTCTTCTTATTCAGTTTTCCATTTATTTATTGTTTATTTCCGGGAATTTCCCTACTTCGGTTGTTATTTGCTGCTACTGTTCTCTTGTTTGGTGCTTTCTGTTTACTCTAAATGTTATTTTAAAATTTAATGTCACAGTTTTATGATGCTGTATATGGCAATGCTGAGTTCAAATCCGCACAACTAGTGTTGAATTATTTATCTAAAGCGAGGTCTGGTTTTAAGGTATGCCACTTTAATGCTAGAAGTTTGAATGATCAAAAATTTGACTACATAAAAACTGTTTTCGATGGTACAAAAGTAGATGTTATTTGTGTGAGTGAGACCTGGTTTGATCCTGAAATTCCTGACCACATTCGTAATTTAAGTAACTACACCCTAATACGGAATGATAGGGTCACTTCTACAACGGGCGGTGGTGTTGCAATTTATTGTAGATCGAGTCTAAAATGTAAAATATTATCCAGGTCAGATAATAATGGCATAGAATTCATTATAGTAGAAATCTCTGATTCGAATACAAAATGTTTGCTAGCATGTGTCTACAACCCTAAAAGAACCTGTTCATTCACTCCTTTCTTCACAGCACTAGAATCTTTCATTATATCATATGAACACATAATTGTCTGTGGTGACTTCAATGTTGATCTACTTAAAAGGGACTCTACTTCATTTCAACTTCTTGACGCTATTGCTGGTTCAGGTCTTAATGTTATCAATAAATACCCAACTAGATACGCTCCAAATTGTTCCCCAAGCCTACTTGACCTCATTATTGTATCTGAACCAACAAACATTATTCTCAATGATCAATTATGTTTTGATGGAATATCAGACCACGACTTAGTTTTTTGTACTTATGGTATTGATTTCTCTCATTCCCAAGTTCCTTCCACATTTACTTTTAGAAATTTTAAAGCCCTCGATGTAGAAGCTTTTTATATTGATGCCAGCAGCGTGGCCTGGAGTGATTGTTACAATTTAGTGCATGTAGATAACAAACTAAACTTCATTTACAACCATGTGAAAAGATTGTTCGAAACGCATGTTCCTCTAAAAACGGTAAGAATTCAAAACGAGAAATGTCCATGGTACAACTTTGAAGTAAAGAATGCGATTAAAAGTCGCAGAAAATACTACCTCAAGTGGCGGCTTTCTCCAAATCCTACAACTTGGCGACAATACTGCTACTTTCGTAATCAAGCAACTCTCATTACCCGTTGCACCAAACGTAACTTTTTCGCCTCGAAACTCAATACAAATCTTTCTTCTAAACAGCTCTGGAAAAATCTTCGTGACATTGGTATTGGTAAAAAGCCAATTTCTAAGTGTGAACTTGATCCTAATGACCTCAACAATCAGTTTACTCAAACAAATCAATTAGCTACTAGCTTTGAGCCCAAGGCTGGCTTACCTTATGATGGAGTTAACGATTTTTGCTTTGAGACGGTAACTGAAGACGAAATTATACGCACTTTTAAATCCTTGAGGTCAGAAGCTATAGGCGAAGACGGTATTCCGCTAAGATTTTTGAAACTTGTCCTACCCTGCTTGATTAACGCTCTCACTCATGTTTTTAATCACTGTATTGTCACTTCTACGTTTCCTATTGCGTGGAAAGCAGCCAGGATAACTCCTGTTCCGAAAAAGCCCACACCTTCCGAACTCGCCGACTACCGGCCAGTAAGCATTTTACCTTGCATGTCCAAAGTTCTCGAAAAATCCTTACTAAACAAATTATTGACCATTTTACGTCCAAAAGATTGCTGTCTCCATACCAATCTGGATTTAGAGCTAACCATTCCTGCTCTACAGCAATGGTAAAGATCTTAGAGGATATAAGACTCGAATACGATAAAGACAATATCTCAATACTGTGCCTATTGGACTTCTCGAAGGCTTTTGACAAAGTTGACCATCGAGTTCTTTGTCAAAAACTTGAGCACTACTTTGGTTTTTCGAATTCAGCTGTTCGTCTCATTGGTAGTTATTTGTGTAACAGAACTCAGCGTGTATGTGTTGGAAACAATTGTTCAGCACATACGTACTTGAAGATGGGCGTGCCACAAGGCTCTATTCTGGGGCCAATTTTGTTTTGTGCATTTATCAATGATTTGCCTTCGGTTTGTGAGCACGTCTCTTTTCATCTATATGCAGATGATATACAAATTTATCTTTCACGTAGAATTGGTTTAATAGAGGATCTTGTCTTTCGCGTTAATGAAGATCTTGAGAGAATTTATAACTGGGCTAAGGAAAATGGTCTAGTGCTCAATCCCAATAAAAGTCAAGCCCTACTAATTTCTAAGAAGACATACAACCATAGAGATCTACCTTCGATTACTTTGAATAGTGCCCATGTTAGTTTTGTAGATTCTGTGACCAGTCTTGGATTCAAAATCTCTAGGGATCTCTCTTGCAGAGACCATATAAATTATGTCATTGCACGTATTTACGGAACTTTAAGAAAACTATGGGTATCTAATTCTTTTACTCCTCAAGAAACAAAACTTCGTCTTATGAGAACTCTACTCGTACCAATCATTTCCTTTTCTGAAGTCGTGTATCCGAAACTGGATTCTTTATCTGAATACAAACTACGTGTGGCGCTTAATGACATGACTCGCTACGTTTATGGTATTCGCCGATATGACCATATCTCTGCTTTCAGCAAAAAAATTCTTAAGTGCACTATGGTCGAATACGTAAATTTCCGTATTTGTATCTTTCTCCACAGAATTATTCGCACAAGAACACCTGAGTACCTTTATGAAAAAATTGAGTTCTGTACATCGTCAAGAACAAATAATTTAGTTATTCCAACTTTTAGATATCTAAATTCCTCACGGTTGTTCTTTGTTCACAGCATTCGCCTTTTTAACTCTTTGCCGGTTAGCATTAGGAGGATAACGGATGCAGTGAGTTTCAAGACCGAGGTTTTTAAACATTTTTCGAACAACTAGGATGTTAAGGGGGAAATAGGAAAGAAGAAGAGAGGAAAAGTCTTATATGTATTATTAAAAAAAAAAAAAAAAAAAAAAAAAAAAAAATATTTTTAGCAGCCTAAGTATTATCTTATTGTATATAGAATCAAACAGCACTTTAATTGTTCAACCAAAGTACAAATACTATAAAAGACATTGTCTTAGTGTATTGTTTACAATAAAGAAATTGAATTGAATTGAATTGAATATTTTTGTCCACCGGGAATTCTAAAAGCGATTATGAATTGCACCTGAATAAAATTATACATCGAATCAGAAATAACATTTTGAACAGCCTCGAGTCTTGAATAGACTCGGTCTTAAAGGGAAATTGTACAGTAGAAAAAAAGTAAAATGAAATATTCCCAGTTTGAATATATTTCGGGTACAAATCTCAATATGGCTGAAAAACTGTACTTTATTTGATATTTCACTTAAGTGCATTTTTTCTACGAAAAGATTAAAATCAAGAAATGTTGGAATCTATATCATCTGAGTTCAAAATTCGTTGCTAAAACAATAATGAGTGACTCAGTTTATATTAAAAAAAAGTCGTTTTTTTTTTAAATATTGTAGTGACTAATAAATTATTTATTTTAATAATTTGAATTTTATGCTTAATTACTAAATACGATAAATAATCATTTCCTACAGATTACATAAACATAAGCACCTACATACATACAAATATGTTTTAATTTTGTGCTGTAATAGCAGTAATTAATTTATACTGTTTTGGTTTTAATAGTTTCTTTTTTTGATTTTAATTGAATATTAAAATTAATTCAAATAATAAATTTAAAACAAAGATTTATTCTTAAACTTAGACCAGACTTAGTTTGAGTATCAAATACAAATTCAAATCCTCCAAACTTTATTAAAAAACCATTTAAAATATCAAAAGTCTTATTTCAATTCCTTTTTCTAGAAATCTTTCCAAACGAAATAAATAACATAAAACATTTCGTAAACAATCACATTTTCAAATTCTTTTAAATCTTAAATGCCAGAATGGTCTAAGTGAAGGAATAGGGTTTATTTTAAAGATACAAAGTGTCTGGTTCATTTTGTTGTTGTTTTTTTTTTCAGAAAAATTGTTTTGTGACTAAATTTAACAAGATTTAAATTGGAAGTGAAAATCGGTTGAAGGAAAAAGTTTTGTTTTTCTAGTATGTGCTGCCAGAGAGAAAGCACTTAAGATTATTCAAATATCCTCGTCTGTTTCCAGGTTGTCCGCGCCTCCATTCGGACAAGGTTAATCCTTTCGAGACCAAATACGTCTGCATAAGTAGAGCTATCAAGACAAAGAAGTTCATAATGAGGGCATAGATCGCCATTATGAAGGCTAAGCTTGTTCTGCAAAAAAGAACACAAGTTATTTAACAAATTTTAAGACACACTTATATGACTTAACGTACTCATAATCATCAAAAACATCGTTACAATCATCGGGAAGTAGCACTGGTACTCCCATTATCTTAAAAACCAGAATAGGATGGCAGACAGCTGTAGTCGCAAGGTTGGCTCCAAATGTGAGAGCACAACTGGCTGTCAATAGGCCAGCGAAGTAGTACCGATGATTCTTGTCCCCAATGCAACAATCCAGCCAGTAACTGTGATGGTCATGGCGTTCAACGCATGCTTGACAAGTTGTGCAATGGAAAGTTCGCGGTTGGACGTACTTGTGACAGATTTGGCAGACGTTAGGATGATGATGGTCACCCTCATCCGACTCGCTATGGTCAATCAGCAACGAAGT
Organism: Eupeodes latifasciatus; assembly: GCA_920104205.1. Classification (NCBI taxonomy): domain Eukaryota; kingdom Metazoa; phylum Arthropoda; class Insecta; order Diptera; family Syrphidae; genus Eupeodes; species Eupeodes latifasciatus. The sequence continues at coordinate 153,809,262 of OV049925.1, forward strand.
TTGTTCCTCGGTTATGTCTGGGAGTTCATCTTCCGAAACAATACCCACCGGAACATGGTTCAAACTTGCCCGGGACTTTGCCTTGTAGAAAGAGAACATCGAGACTGATGCCAGCAGCACCAGAATGAAGTTCTCTTCCGGCAGCAATTCCATCATTGGCACTGTGAACTCAAACAAAATGATCAAATAGAAAACCGACCAGAACGTCCACATGACGAAGAACCTAGTTCTCGGCACTGCACGTCGCAAATAGTAGTAGCAGTAGCCAAGGAGCAATGTTGTTGCGATGCACATTATGAGTGCGGTGTCTGAGTTTATTGCGGCAATTCCTATCACCAGTGGAATGACCAGCATTGGGATTATTGCATCCAACGATATTTGTTTGGCTCCTCCCTGCCATGGCACTCGCAGGCGGTCCTGAAATGTAAGCAACATTCCGACGCGGTGTTTGGGATCGACTTTTTTGCAGCAAATTAACCTTTGAAGAAAAGACAAAAACGCAAACTAGAGAATATCAATCAAGGTGTCGGTCGTCTTCGCTCACCTATCGAATACTTGATCAAAGTCAGTGCAATTGCAGCAACATTCTAGGATGTGATAGCGCTCGTCGTGTCTGTTGAAATATTCGCAGCAGCAAAGAGGATCGTTGTCGTCGCCAATGCTAATCGTGTCGGATTGATCAGCTGCAGCTTTGCTGATGTTGATTTCTACGTGCTGATTATCCATTTTGGGAGTAGCATGGAATATATAGAATAGGAAAGTTACTTTTCAACACTTCTACCAGAGGCCGAATTGAATTTTTTCTCATGCATTATTCAATAATTGGAGGAAAAAAAGTAAAAAAGAAAAAACAAAATATGCAATTCTTCGATTACCACTGCAGCAAAGAATAAAACATGACAGAAAAAATATTGCTGCAGACGAAAAAGCAACTGTCAGTTGGATGGAGTTTGACAGCGGATTTTTTGACAGATACGAACTAAAGGCTACTCTACACATGATTAATAGTTGCTGGTGACTACTGCAACTTTAGAATCAACATTTCATTGAAGGAACTGCTTAGGGGCCAGTTGTACCTCATATTTGCCATTTTCTACTGTTGGTTCTAAACCGATTATATTCTAAGCCCTCTAATATAATTATGAAACACACTTTTTAATATTCTGAAAAGCTTCTTAATTAATTTGTGGATCTTTTGAAATAAAAACACAAAACATCAATTGTTAAAGAGCCATTTATAACTATAGTTGAATTTTCATTATTGAAACTAATCGTTGGTATTTCTGTAATTTAGCCGGTTTTTCAGAGATGTCCGTATTCAAAGAAACATAAACAACATTTCTAAAACAATTTTTCCCACTTTTGCTGTCAGAAATCTGAGAACAGAATTTTTATGAAGAATTTTCTATCGCACAATTGAAGAGGATGAAAGGAAATTCAAAGCTTATTTGATGGTTATTTGAGAATAAATAGTGGATTGTGCTTATATTTCACTCTCCTGCTCTGTTGGTCCGTTTGAAAAAATTCTAAGAAATCTTAGAAATATAAACTGCCCAATTCGTTTCACTTTTTGGCATAAGAGAATCAGCTGTTCAGGAAAATGAGTTCATGTTCGAAAAATAGAAAAACGTATTCTTAGCTAAAAATAACTGTGCAATCAAACTATTTTTCGCAAACAATAAATTTGTGTACTATCCTGACGGAAATTATTTATAGTGAAAAGTGATTTACGTTTCAATATCATACAATCTTATTGACAGATTTCTGTCAGAAAAAATTATCGCTATAAAACGAACTGTCAAAAAACTTAAATGATTGATTATAACAAAAGACGCCTTTCTTTTTCTGCTCTTGATAAACTAATCGGAGAGTTCTGATCAAACTCTCCAATAGCGTACTCGACGTGATCAGGATCTGTTCTGAGCTGCTTAAAAAGAAAAACTCCTGTTAAAAACCAATGACAGCTAAAAATTGACTCATTAAGAGGCCAGTTATAGCTATCATTGAAATCGATCCGGAAAATTTTTTGAATCGATATTTGACGGTGTTTCCCTTTGATTAGAAATGAAAATTATATACCGATCGATCGGAAATCCCACAAAGAATTTTTTTTGAGAAAAAAAGTTTAGTTGCACATTTATTTTTCTCTAAAAATGTATTTTTCTATTTTCCGGACGGAAATTCATTTTCCTGAACAGCTGATACTTTTATGTACAAAAGTGAAACGAATCGTTCCACTGATTTGTGTTCCACACAATTCCAATGACATACATATTTCTGTCAGTAAAATTTTTTCGGTGGCTTTCAATCAGGAAACATTTTCCAATGACAGAAATTTTTAATGATAGCTATAAACCATGGTATAAAGAATACAAGGTATGCTTGACAGTTCTGGTCGACTGAATCGTGACGTCATTGCGAGTGAATTTTCTTATTTATGATGTTCTTTGATATTCTTTGGTTCTCAATCGGCAGATCGAAAAAAAACTAAACAATAATTTATTTGTTATTGAGAATTGAAACATTCATAATTTATTTCATTTATATTATTGTATGTTCTGCAAAGACCAGCATCACCTCAAATTGATAGTGTTAAAAAGGTCCTTAGTGATTCTTAAGTGCTTAGTTAATCCCTGGCCTATTGTATATATTTTGCTTGAAGAAGAGTTATTACGGTAGGTGGTTCATAATATGGTTAAACATATTGTTACAATTGATTAATGTTTAATTATCTATAGTTTTAGATGGCCAAACATTTCATGAAGAAAAAGTGCGAACGATTATTGAACAAAAATTCTCAGGATTCCAATTGCTTGAATTGAAATTATCTTGTGGTTTTTTGATAAATTTGATCTTCTCAAGGTATAATTAATAATTAAATTAAATAATGAAATTCTATTTAAACCAATTTTGTTTGTTTTGTAGAATTTACAACCAAGAATGCCCTTGAACAAGGTAACCAAGTCAACAGATATTGGAATTGTAGCCACACCGGAAACTTGTAGAATATGTGGATATAGGAAAGGAAAAGAGGAAATCGAAACTATAGAAATCCCATTTTCTTATAAATATTTAGTGGGTGAATTGAGTTTGGTTTTCAATTTCTATATATGTAAAACTTTGAAATAAGAAGATAAACTAGGTATTTCTCTTTTAAGTAATAGTTTTTATTTTTTTTTGTACCTACGTTTGTTTCTTTTTTTCGTTATTAGTATTATTTAAAGACTTTATTCTAAAATAAAGTCTACATCTAAAGAACAAAAGTTTAATTTTTTCAGGTAAATTTACGTCATCACAGTTTGTTAAGTGAAACTTTAAGTAATCACTTATCACATGTATCTTATATTGCTATTGATTTTAATAAATATGTTTTCAAGAGCAACAATTTTGCGGAGCTTGCAGTTATCTTCTTCCAATTGTTTTTTTTTTTCTTTTTGGCAAAGCTGCAACTGTTTCTCCAACTCGATTATTTGAAGCTCTCTGCTACACTCCATATCAACTCTGTATATAAAAAAATTTTGATTTAACACAATGCTTTTTAATATTTTAATATAAAAATGAACCTACTCTGTTTGAGTTGAAATTGAATTTTCCATCTCGACAACATGCTGCATTTGTTCTTGCATATTGGGTGAAACATTTTCTTTTTCTTCATAATGTTGGAGGCAACTTGCCACAGTTCTTCGGTTGTTCCTTTTGTCCGCCTTAAGAGTCCTTGATAAAGCAAGCGCATTGTCACCGCAACTTTCAGGTATGTTTCTGGTTGGTACGGCTTTCGGATCAAGTTTTGATTTAGGCAATGGCACATTCATAAGCTTATCTTTAAGACAATAATCGTCTTCTTTAAAATGCAACGAGCATATTCGTGCAAAGCTGGTATTAATATTTTTTTTCCACAAGCTTTAACCCAAGCCAAACTCAGATTTGGATCTTTTGGGAAGCAAATAAATCTCAGGTTTTCACATTTTTTGTTGTTTGAATAACTTTTGCAATTTTTCACACAACAGTAATTTGGCATATTTACATTTATGTAAATAGTTTGTTTATTTAAAAAGAAGTTACAATTATTTATATTTTTCAAGGGAACACTGTCTATTTACTTTTGCAAATGAAATCAACCAAAACATTAAGAAATAAAAACCGCACAAAACTGGTTGTCACTCGCAATGACGTCACACGAATACAAGATGGCGACCTATCATCTCATATACAGCATACCTTGTATTCTTTATACCATGGCTATAAACGACCTGTCAAAAAAGTTCCAATGATTGTTTTCAATGATGAAAACCAATGATAGCTATAACTGGCGCCTAAAGTTGAGCGGAACTTAGTGTGTTCGTGTGATAGGCGACGTCATAAAAATACAAAATGGAATAGGGTTTTGGAATTGAAACGTATGTGTAGGGTGACCCAAATAAGCTAAAATTGTTTTTTTAAATATTTTTTTTCTACTTATCCATTCCTATCAAAATACTTTTCTTCACACATTCTTACTAATTTTTAATTTTCCATTAAAAATTTTCCATTCTTTTCTGTTTCCAAAAAAACTATCGAGTATAAATTATAAGCCTTTTTTATATTTCTATTGGACCTTTCTCTTTATTTCCAAAATTTCTCTTGAAAGCCCATCGATGGAAGCCCATACAATTTTTGACTGAAATCGTTTATCAGTTTTTATTAATTCTTCAAATTGCCTTAAACCTCCTCCGACACCAAAGTAATAAATTTTTGCTGCTAGCAAAATTATTCCATCTTCACTTAATTTAGCATCTAAAGTGTCTAACAGCTTCTGTTGATTATCTGGATTATAAATTGTTTCAGAAGTTAAAATTATATCAAACTTTTCGTCATCTTTCGTCAATTCGGTATATTTCAACCAATCTCCTGAATAAAATTTGATTTTTTCTGAATCGATAGGTTCATCGTCAGGAAGATTTAAACATAAATTCGGAATAGTTATTTTCTCTAAGACATCTTCATTCTGAAAAGGACACAAAATAATTGAAGTTAATGAGAGTAAAACCTTTAAAATTCTAAAAATTCTTTTACATAATCTTGAAAGTGAACCAATGCTCCACAATTATGGGCATAGATTCCTAAAACTCCAGATCCACAGCCTAAGTCAAGAACTTTCTTACTTTGAAGTTTATCTTGAGGGAAATTTACTGACAGATATGCAATTAGATCTTCAGTACACTCCCAGATTTTAGCTCCACCTGTTGATTTAAATATGAGCATTCAAGTTGCAACCAATGCATTTTAATTCATAAAATCTACCTTCATATACTCCAGGTATGAGATCTGAATGACATTCTTCTGCTTTTGTAATATCTTTAGTTGTTTGGTTGTCGAAAAATTGCAAAATATCACCAGATTTAATGTAAGTCAAAGTTACGTCCCCGGCGACAACTTCCATTGAATTAGCTTTGTAAAGGTCTAAACTTTCCAAAATATTCGAAGATGGTTTTATTTCCTTGGATTCATAACACTCCACATCAGATTCCTTGCCATTTCTTTGTCTAACAAAATTGTTTAAACCAACAATTATTTAAAAAAATATAAAATATTATTTCCATTCTGTATTTTCACTCTTCTTTTTTGACAGCTCATTTTGATTTCATTTAAAAAATAAACTAATTAGTTACTTACGTATTTTTAGCTGCATCCTGTTTGTCGTCTTTAAAAATACTTTCCTCCTCCTCCGATACGTTATCAACTTTAAAATCAAATTTGAACATAATGAAATGTTTGCGTCACCCTGTGTCGGTATTTTAAACTAGAACCACATTGGCTAAACCAAAATTTGATTGACAGTTTTCCTAAGAAACTCGAAACTGTTTCCCTTTAAAATAAGCTTTTATACTTATTTTTATTAATCAGCCAATAATCCTATTTTATTAATAATGAATTCTTTTATTTTTAAAATAAATGCGGCAAAACCTTTTACAGAATATTTATCACCTCACGATTCTTTCCTTTTTTATCTGTCAACTGTCATCTGTCACAACATTGTTTCGTTACCAATTTAGTCCACTTCTTATGAATGGCATTGCCATAAAATACCAATAATCCATAAAAAGCCGATTTGTCAAATTGACAGCAGCAGCAGCAAACCATCTTTTTACCATTGAATTGAATAGAAAACGTTTCAACTCGATCTGGAACTATTCACGCTTTTAAAAAGGAAAAATAAGGATTGAAGTTATAAATAAGAAATAAAATGAGTGATCAATATCCAGAGGTAAGTAGATAAGAAGTTTTAAAACGCTTCTCTAGAAATATTTGTTTTTTGTAGCCTCCCAGGCCACCTATGATGGGTCCGCCGTCTATGATGATGCATCCACCAGGAATGGGGCCACCAGGAATGCCTCCATCAATTGGTCCTCCACCTGGTTTGAGACCTCCTCCTGGAATGGGCCCTCCACCCGGTATGGGTCCACCGCCCGGATTGGGACCACCTCCTGGAATGGGTCCTCCTCCCGGAATGGGACCACCTCCAGGAATGGGGCCACCACCCGGTATGGGTCCGCCACCTGGAATGGGTCCGCCACCTGGAATGGGACCGCCACCTGGAATGGGTCCGCCACCTGGAATGGGTCCGCCACCTGGAATGGGACCGCCACCTGGAATGGGTCCACCACCAGGAATGGTTGCACCACCTGCAAAGGGACCATCTTCAGGCAATTTTCAACCTCCTCCAAAAAACTGGACACCGCCAGCTCAGCAACCACCCCAGCAGCAGGCATCTCCATCTAATCCACCCCAACAGACGCAACCACAACAACAGCAACAACAACAACAGCAACAACAACAACAACAACAACAGCAACAACAACAACAACAACAGCAACAACAGCAACAACAACAACCAGCACAACAACAACCCCCTCCCCAACAAGAGCAATCTTCACAACAACGAGGAACTTCCCCAAATGACGAAGACAATGAAGCAAACGATTCACTTCCACCTTTGATGACAGTTCCTGTCGATAAGCCCGATGAAGACGAGGAAAAAAAGATTACCGAAGTCATCCTGCCCAAAGTTCTGGAAGATGTGCTCGCTCTGAAAGATCAGCGTGCCGCTCAGTTCGATGTGAACGTCGATGATCTTATGTCTCATGCTAGTGCCGAAGACGATAGGCCTACGATTCCAAGTGGGGTAATCAGTACAGATTATGCCGATGCCGATGGAGATTCCGATGACGAAGCTGAAACCCAGCTCAATGGGATTGGCGAAAAAGGAGGGAAGCAAAGCAAAGCCGAGAAGAACAAAAAGAAGAAGCGAAGAAAGAAGCAAAATCGTAAACTTCGGCAGCAAGTTATCGCACAGACCAAGGACGCTCCAGAAGAAAAAGAGGCAGAAAAAAAGGAACCAAAAAAGGAAAAAGAAGAATCCGAACGGAAAAAAAGCAGTCGTAAAGAAAAGGTCGTCGTTGATGAAGACGTTACAGTAGAGTATATTCCAGAAAAGATCACAATTGCTGATTTGGCTCCAATGTATCGCCAATTCTACAGAGTTTTTGAGATATTTAAGCTCGAGAACAAACCGAAACCTGTTGACAAAGACAAAGTCGCTGAGAATGAAGCAGCCGAAGCTAAAAAGAAAGCCGATAAGTTGGAATTGGATGACGATGATGATGACCTGGAAGAAGTAAGACACCAAAACGTATAAATATCTCAAAAACTAATAATTAAATTTCCCCCTCTTTCTCCTCACAGGATCTTAAGGACGACAAAGAGAGACTCTCGAAGAGGAAGCTTAAAAAACTTACTCGCTTAAGTGTCGCCGAACTGAAGCAATTGGTCAATCGTCCTGATGTCGTTGAAATGCATGACGTAACCGCTCGAGATCCCAAGCTTTTGGTTCAATTAAAAGCCCACAGAAACACGGTGCAAGTTCCACGCCACTGGTGTTTCAAGCGAAAGTATTTGCAAGGAAAGCGAGGTATTGAAAAGCCAGCTTTCGATTTGCCAGCATTTATCAAGAAAACCGGTATCATGGAAATGAGAGAATCTCTCCAAGAAAAGGACGACGCTAAGTCTCTGAAGTCCAAGATGCGTGAAAGAGTTCGTCCGAAAATGGGAAAAATCGATATCGATTACCAGAAACTACACGATGCCTTCTTCAAGTGGCAAACCAAACCACGTATGACTATTCACGGAGATCTCTACTACGAGGGCAAGGAGTTTGAGACTCGGTTGAAAGAAAAGAAGCCTGGTGATTTGTCCGAAGAGCTTCGCATTGCTTTGGGTATGCCTGTTGGTCCCAATTCCCATAAAATTCCTCCACCATGGCTGATTGCCCAGCAGCGTTATGGACCGCCACCAAGTTACCCTAATCTAAAAATTCCCGGTCTAAATGCTCCCATTCCTGAGGGGACATCTTTTGGTTATCATGCAGGAGGATGGGGTAAGCCTCCCGTCGATGAGAATGGTAAACCTCTATATGGTGATGTTTTCGGAACAAATATGATGGACATTGATGTAAGTTTCAATTTCTTAAAAAATATCTAGAAAATAAAAAAAAAACACTTATTTCAGAGTGGAATCGATGAAGGAGACATTGAACGCAATCAATGGGGAGAACTGGAATCTGAGTCTGAAGAATCTTCAGAAGAAGAAGAAGAGGAAGGCGAAGACATGGCTAACCAACCTGACGAAAGTGGACTTGTCACACCCGCAGAGGGCTTGGTTACTCCCTCGGGCTTGACTAGCGTGCCCGCCGGCATGGAAACCCCAGAGAACATCGAGCTGCGTAAAAAGAAGATTGAACAAGAAATGGAAGAGTAGGGTTTCTCCACTCACTTAATCAAAACAAAATTACTAATATCTATTTCTTTATAGCAATGAAACACCAGTCCTTTATCAAGTTTTGCCTGAGAAACGCAACGAACGTCTTGGTCAATCTATGATGGCTTCAACGCATGTGTACGACATAAGCGGTGTCAGCAAAGCAGCAACAACTCGAACCGCCCCAGAACGTGAGGGTACTGTCGAATTGGCATTGGATCCTTCGGAATTGGATTTGGATAATGATGCAATGGCTCAGCGCTATGAGCAACAAATGCGTGAACAACAAAGTCATTTGCAGAAAGAAGATTTGTCTGACATGTTGGCGGAACACGTTGCTAGGCAGAAATCGAAGCGCAAGCGTCAACAAGCCGACACAACCAAGACCACTAAGAAATATAAAGAATTTAAATTTTAAACTACTTTTTGCTTTTTATGAGAATAGTCACAAAATTTCAATAATAAATAATAACGAGGTATTTTAAAAACTCTGGGAATAATAAATAAAGTTGTTTTTATTTTTCTTGATGGTTTCTGACCTAAATAACGGTCAACATTTCAAAATACGTATGTTTATGCTTGTACCTAGAAACCAAACACTTGTTCCAGATTTTATAGTTGCCATAAGAACTCCCTCGATTAAAGTTTGTTTGTTTTTTTTTTTTTCTTTGTTGAGTTTTCATTTCTTTGAAAACATTTTTAAAATAAATACGAAAACAATTAAAGAATTCTTTTAAAATGGTTTGGACCATTTCAAGACCTGAGAGCAAAGGTTTAAACAAAGACACAAGATGGGATCGCATTCGAAAGAAACACACAAACAATTTGAATATGAAAAGTTCTTTGGTTAAGAAATTCGTTGAAATGGATTTTGTCGGTCGAAATAACACAAAACTTTTAAATGGAGAAATTGAGGTGAAGAATAATTTGAATCCACTTCTGGTCATGGATTTACGACATGAAATGGTAAGAGTTTAAATACTTTTCTTTTGAAATGCATCCTCTAAAATCCAAAAAAAAAAAAATAGTTCCAGAAGAAGCCGAACAAGTTGTCAATGAATGTGAAGAAATACAAAGCAAACACAGACAAGTGCATAATGCATAATTTAGAAATCGAGGAACATTACATCCTCAATGAACTCTCCAAATTTAGAGCTCAATTGGAGAAGAAGCGACAACAGTATAAAATAAAACCGGTAACTTTGGACAGCGATAGTGATCACTTTAGGCTAAGCAACGTTGGAATTCTTAAAAGTCTTGAAAACACAACTAGGCATATTGAGGATTTCTATCAGGCGCCCCAAGATGCAATAGAGCAATTCGAAAGTCTTGTAAGTCACGTAGAAATGGATAACCAAAAGTTACCAAGTGAAGAGGAGAGCTTGTTGGATTCCATAACTAAACAGCAAACGGAGAATGAAGACTTGCATTGTGTTCGATTTGAAGACAAGGTTGAAATAGTCAAATATAGTAGAGAAGCTTCAACTTGTTCGAATACCAGCAATGGCATCGATTCTGTGATTTCTGATTTGGCTGAAGAGGCTCTCAATGAAATCGAGATGGAAAATGCATTTGAAGACGACGATGGAAGAACATTTCAAATAGAAGGATCTGCGCTCAGAAATAATCTAATTGATCCTTTGATCGTGACTAAAATGCTTCCCAAAGAAGAGCTTCAAATAATTGAGAATGATGCTGCGACAAATTCCACCGCAGAAACCGTAGAAAGTGTTACAAATGAACAAAATGCTATTATTGAGAATTTGTTCCAGGCGAGGTCCCATTCAAATGGAGTTGTTTTAAGAAATTATTTCCTGAAATGGATCCATTATACCACCATTCAGAGGATTGAGCGGCAGAATATTTCAAGTCGAAATGATAGGATTCATAAGATAAATAATTTTCTGGATCACATTCGACGGGAGAAAAAGAACCAAGGGACGACATCGAATGTAACGAAGTCATCAAATCCAGAAACTAAAATACAATCGATAAACATCTCGAAAAAATATCAATCAAAGTAAGTTTTTATACCAAACTAACACTTTAAAAGATTTAAATTGCTTTTGTTATGTTTTAGGATAAAAATCCAACAGGACATTATAGACTTACAAAAGATGAAGCTAGAACGTCAGGAGCGACTTATAACCGAGCTCAAATTAAATAAACTATCCGATGAAGCCAAGGAAGCTCGTCAGGAGATAAAAGCAGAGCTGAAAAATGCACTTAGGACGGGTGATTCTAAGGCTCGAGCTAAAGCTAAATGTTTACAGATCATGGGTAATTTAAGAGATGAGGAGGACGATGAATTCACGAGGCTTCAGGGTAGAGCAATGTTACAGCCGAAGTTCTTGTCAAATATGCAGGAACGTGCACTTGTTAGGAGTGTGAAACATGAGCAAGCTCGACAGCGTCGCTTGCATCAAGAGGCTGAACGAGAAGCTGCAAAAATGGCACTTGAAGAAGCAAAGGTGAGTTCGAACAAAAACATATTATAAACTATCAGAAGTTCAATATGAAGGAATTTTTTGTTTGAATAAAAAAGCGGCAAGAAGATGAAGAAGCAAAACGGATGCGAATGGAGGTCCTGAAGGAAAAACGTAGAAGGGAGAAAATGGCCAAGGTTCTAAAAGAACGTGAACGCCAGCGAGCCATCGAGAACAACAAAAAAGCTCAACAGTTCTGCCGTCATTATCTTCTTCGTCGTATAGGAATGGAAGGTTTTAAAAGGCTTCTCCAGAGGAAAATACTCAACCAGAAAAAATCTGATACCTTCAGAAAACAGTTACTAAAGAAGAATACATTTAAAGCTTGGAAAAATCTTTATTTCACCATAGTCCAGCGGAAAAACTTTATGGCTAATGAATTGCATGACAAGATTATCACTCGGACAGTATTTCATGCTTGGGTGAGATATTTGAATGAGGAAAGGAGTAAATTCTTAGTGGCAGTTGATTGGTATGAATTGAAGTTAAATCAAACCATTATAACACAATGGTTGGGCTTTACAAAGCTACAGAAGATGGTGGAGGACGTGAAAATGAAGCAAGCTGAACTTCACTATGAATGGTGAGCCAAAGTTTTGTGGGTACATTTGACTTTTTAAAATTAAATTCTCATATTTTGAAAGGCACCTCAAATGGAAGGTGGTAGATCGTTGGCAGCAACTGCCACAAATTCTTAAACTGGAGAAAGAAACAAATGAACGTCGACAGAGGTGGAGAATGAAGATCTGGGAGTTACTTCCTGATTACACACCAAATAAGGATTTTTAAAGTTGATTCAATTGTTTTGTTCATTTACATTTTTGTACTTAATTGGAATAAAATAATGTAGGACACCTGTCCACACGGTTTGCATTGCCCATTTTTACTTTCCAATATACTCGTACTTACCGTTATTTAAAGTACAATTCACCTTTAACTCAATTTAAAATAAAATAAACATTTACGATTGATTTAATAATTTATTTGTTTCAGCGCTTTGCAGATAAATGCCATTAAAAATAAAAGAAAAATAAAAGCCAATAAAAAAAGAAAACGACGCTCAGTTGCTTCGCATATTCTTATATATTAAGTCGAACTATGGATGTGCAATAATCTCTCTAGGCAGCTGCTTCCTTAGATTTCTTGCCCTTCTTTCCGGTTGCAGCTGCGGCGGCCTCAACATCAATTGGAGCTGGTTTAACAAATGGAATCTCATCTTGGTACTTTTCGGGCATGAACTTTTTCAACACCTCAGGCACTTTTATGCCAGTTTCGGTTTGATGTGTCTCCAAAATAGCACAGATGACACGAGTAGCAGCGCACATGGTGGCGTTTAGCATGTGCACATAATCGACGGCAGCATTCATCTTCTTTGTCTGACCGTAACGCACGAGGAGTCGCCTTGCTTGGTAGTCCAGGCAGTTTGAGCAGGAGACCAGCTCACGGAATGCACCACTGCCGCCGAACCATGCTTCCAAGTCGAGCTTCTTTGAGGCGGCATGATTGAGGGCTCCGGAAACAATGTTAACTACCCGATATGGAATGCCTAGAGATTGACAGAACTGTTCCGCGTTGCCGATCATCTCGTCCATCATTTCCCAGGATTTGTTATCGTGCGGCGAGGTCAGCACGAACTGTTCTACCTTCTCGAACTGATGCACACGGAATATTCCACGAGTATCACGTCCGTGAGAGCCTACCTCTTGACGGAAGCAGGTTGATAGCCCGGCGTATTTGATCGGCAGTGAAGCCTCTGGTAGCCATTCATCACGGTGATATGCAGCGATAGGTTGTTCAGAGGTGGCAATCAAGTATTTTTCATCGACACCGGCTTCTTCGGCCTTCTCGCTGCCCTTTCCCACCACCTTGTACAATTCCTCGTCGAATTGCGAAAGTTGTGCAACTTCTTGCATCACTTCTTTGCGCATGAAGAATGGCGTATACAGAGGTGTGTAGTCTTTCTTATATAGACTGTGGAGTGCATGCTGGATGAGGGCTTGTTCCAGAAACACCGCAGGGCCAGTTAGGAAATAACCACGTCCACCGGAGACGACGGATCCCTTCTCAGCGTTCATACCATCAATCATGACAATGAGATCCACATGGGAGTATTTTCCCCGCACTGTGCAATCCCCGAATGTCCTCTCGACTTTGTTCTCCTCTTCGTCGTTGCTGACGGGAACACTCTCGTGCAAGTGATTGCCTACCTCACGCAGAGCCGAGTTCCGAGTTGCTTCGGCCTGTTGCAGGAGCTTCTCATTCTCAGCCATATCTTCGTCAATTAGAACACGAACTTTCTACAAATTCAAAAATTAAAATTCATGAATTAAAGCGAATGGAAAAAGATGAGGTCTAAAAAATGCTTACCTTAATTTGGTTGACGGTGAGACTCTTGAGAATGTCGGCAGTGAGTTCGGTAAGGTCTTTCTTCAAATTTTCAGGAACTGGCTCCTTATCATCGCCCACTGGTTCCTTCTTCTTCATTTTCTCGCCGATTTCTTTGCTGCAGACATTTTTAACTTTGTTTAAGTTGTCCGCACGATGTCTTCTCTGTCTCCACTCGGTGTCCTGAGCAATCACGGTCTCAACTAGAGCTACATCCTTGAATCGTTTCGTTTGATTCTCACGAATTTTATCGGGATTGCCTCCTTTGTCGCTGCGGAAGAGATCTAAATCCAAAACCATGTTTATTGATTCGTAGAAAATTCGGTTCCTTTAAAAGATTTTAGCCCAACAACGTGGCCGTGGAGCAGTTTTGTCTTGAAAAAGTGATGTGCTTTGCTTGTGCTATTGCTGACGCAAGGCTGACAAACGGTGATGAATGATGACAAAACAGAGAAAGAAAAAACAAAAAAATAAAAAAGAAGAGAACAAAATGTCAGTTTTTTGAGATAGTTATCGCATGATATTTGGGGTGTTCAATGAACTGACATCTCAGTTTCCGAAAGGTTGGTGAAAAAGTTTGTCTATATTTACTGCGTCCAACTTTTCAATAATTTTTTAAAATAAATCTGTTGCTGGAGTTGTTGGTTTTTCGGTTTAAGCCAACGCCACTTCCAAAAAAATAAGCTCCGATTATGGCACCAATTTCTAAGCCGCATGCAACAGTCAATTTTATGAAATGGATACGTCAATAGCTTGAGGTTTGTCTTCGCTCCATATAACGAAGTCATTCAAGCTTCATCATTGTAAAACAGACAAAATGGTCTATGAACTTCACGAACAGATATCTGGCGTTGCCCTGTCGTTAAACGATAAATGATGAATTGCTTAACCTTACTGAACAGAAATGCCAACACAATTTGAAACTTCTCATACAGCTTCACGGGCACCCTATTTAAGGTATCAGCGGTGGCGATACATAACTGATGCCCAATGGAAACGTTGTTTTTAAAATCGCGATAGCCTCCCCATATCATTTCAGTTTGCCCAAATTTCTACAAAAGTCACTCCAAATTCTAAATTGCCACTGACATGGTGCTTCAGTGAGAGAAATCCCAACTATTTAATTTGGACGAGGTATCAATGGACACCCCTATTTCTCAGCACGTTCTGAATATTTTATTTTACGTCATCTCTTTGTGCTTGTCATCTCTTCCTGTTTTCTTCTTTCTTCTGCAACTAAATTCCTTTTTCTATATATTCAATTTTTTGATTCGATTGATATTTCGTGGACGTACAAAATTTTCGGCGACAAAATCTCAACTTTAACCAGTCACAAGGGTTTTAAAAATTAATAAATAAAAACCCTTTCTATAGGATTATGAGCACAATTGATTTTGAGATTGAGGAAATAAAAAAACTGTGCGAAAATGTCGTCGAAAACTCAAAAATAATTACCTGCACAGCGGTACTTGTCCGAGTGGATATCATCCAAACCAATAGTCGCCAATTGAGTGCATGCCTGCGATTTCCTGAAAACTATCCGAACTCACCGATTCTTGTTGAGATCAAAAGTCGAACACTCTCTGGAAAATTTCTTGACGCCTTGGCAAATTTAGCTGAGAAGAAAGCAAAGGAGATTCTAGGCAAGACCCAAGTGATTCATGTGCTTAAGTTCATTGAACAGTATTTGAAGGAGAATCCGCTTTGTGTGGCCTATGATGAGATTTTAAATTTGAAAAAATCTCTGGGAAGTAATGCAAATGAGTTGTTGAAATTGAAACAGAAGACTTCGAGTGTACATTTGGTTGTGAAGGGTGGATATTACTTCTACAAAGTCAAGGCAGACGTTCCAATCGAATATCCGAAACAATGTGTGGTGCTACGAGATGCAGAGACAAATTTGCCACCGGTTCTCCTAAGGTATCTTAATGGACAGTCTAAGGAGATCGCTCGGCAATGTGTCGAGCCACCTCTTAGAGTTACGAAAGACAAAAGTGCGCAGCCCTTTCAGCCAGTGCCGAGTCTGTACAAAGCATTGCAGTTTTGTATCGATGCTACACGGGATTTCTACGAGGAACAATGTCCCATTTGCGACCAGGCTGTGCTTCCGAAGGATTCCACTGATGTGATTACAGATGACACCAATGACATGCACTGTGAGCGAGTCTATTGCGGGCACTTATTTCACCAGGGTTGTCTCAAAAAGTATCTACAAGAACCACCGTTTCCAAAGGGTGGGAAAAATTGTCCCGCCAAAAAAAGACACCCACGCTCCGATAACAGTTACTCTACTAACTTGAAGGCTACCCTGAACAATGAAGATCTGACTTGTGGCATTCGACTGGCTCATGACCGTTGGGTGCTCAATGTGAAAGTAGCCGAAACAAGATGGGCTCAGAAACAAGCCAGAGTAAGGGAGTTGGAGGAAGTTGCTGATTTTTTGCAATAGAAATTAATAATTGTCATGTGTAATAATCGATATTTGAAGTAAAAGAAAGTAAAATAATTTTTGAATAAATTTTCCATTCTTGCATTTTTAACAAATTGATTTAATTTTCTATAAAATGTCATGTCAGGAACATAATATAGGTATTGCTTATTGCTTATAATTGGCGTTGATATGATGACTAATGAATAGACAAAAACGGAAAACAATGCATTGTACAAGAAGAGCCGTTTAAAGGTGTAGTATTTCTAGCTACAATCAGACGCCAATAAATAATCAACAGTGAATCATACACTATAATTGGCCAGTTTATCATATTTATTAATTGATACATATTTATGTAGTAAGCTTTTACCCGCGACTTTGTCCGCATTAGATAGTTTTTTTGGATAGTAGTATGAAAAAACCTGAGCTGTACTTTTTTGTACGTATGTTTCAATTGTACCGAGATGGGATGAGACCATACTAAGTGTGATTGTTATAGGTTAGGTTAATACATTTTAAGAAGAAGATAAGTTACTGCAATACATTTTTACATACGCCTTTTTTGTTTTTCCTTCCTTGGCCAGAACGTAAAGATTTTGTGGGTTTGAGACTCGTGAGCACGCTACATATAATTGTCCATGGGAAAAACAGTTTTTTTTTTCCAAATTTACACCTGCGACTTTCAGCGACCTTCAATCTGAACTTATGAGAAGGGTTGGGAATGCGTTGTTTTCCCGTAATACCAATTTTATCCAAATATTTGGTAATTTAGGAGTGAAAGCGATCAGATTCCCGGAAAGTAATTTTTCCCATGAGAATGCGTTGTTTTCCGAGGTCAAAAGTAACTTATGTCCTTTCTTAAGTCTCAAACTATCTCCTTACCAAATTTCATTTAAATCTGTTTAGGTTTAAAAGCGTTTAGGCGTAAAAGCGATCGGCCAACCTGAATTTTCCCATTGGAATGCGTCATTTTCCCGAGGTAAAAAGTAGCCTATGTCCTTTCTCGGGTATCAAAATATCTCCATACCAAATTTCATGCAAATTGGTTCAGTAGTTTAGGCGTGATTGAGTAACAGACAGACAGACAGAGTTACTTTCGCATTTATAATATTAAGTAAGTATAGATTTAAAACTGGAAAAAAAATTATGGCAAATCAACACTGAAAAGTTGTCCTATAAAATTCCCACTGCTAACATCATCAATACATCTGTACATTGTTTTCTTCAGAAAATACAATCGCAATCGACTTTAAATTACTTACGTGGTTTATTTATCCACGTCTTCTCTTAACAAGATAATCAGCCACCAGATTTTTTAGATTGACCGGGAAAATATTTCTTTAAAAAGCTTTTATGAGGTGCACCTTAATGTAATTTTGCTTCGAATTGGATTTAACATTTCAAAAAGTCTCAAAAAAAAAAAAAAAAAAACAGTCTCGAAAAGAGTAGAGTTTTATATTAATAAAGGGGAATTTTTCGAAAATATTTTTCCAGGTTGAATATTTTTGGGTGAAATTCGAAATAGGGCTGAATACGAAATTCATGCGGACTTTTTTGAATTAATTCTTTACAGTTCAACTTAAAAGTACACAATTTTACTTTATAAATTAAGATTAATTTGAAAGGAAATAATTTCGAGTTGTGGATTTTGAGCTTTTAAATTTTTGTTCTAAAATAACGGTTTTTGTTATAATCATGTTTTGAAAAAACCTTATTTATTTCTTAGATACTGATAACTAGCTAGCGTTTAGTGTACAAGAGAGTTTAAATATTAGATCCGATCTTTCTTTCTCGAGCGATCTCGAAAGTTAATATTTTCTCGTCTCATTTTTGAATTAATACTCATTTTAACTGAATGAAAAAATATTACTCTTCTTAAAATAAAATCTTATTCACTTTCTTTTTCTTACGACATTTTATGAGGAATTGTTCATGAAATAAAGTTGACTGAGGTCGTATTTTTCTTAATTTTTTAGTTCAGATAAATATGCAAGAGATTATAATATCCGCAAACAAAAAGATTAACTAGGTACTTCGAAAATCCTACCGAAACTGGAATTATATATGTATGTATACGAACTATGGAATACTGTACTCCATAGTGCGAAACTATTCTGTTCAGGACTCCGCTGTATGGAGCCTCAAGGGATACGAGAAAGAACTGGAAAAATCTAGTGATCGTTGGACCAAATCGACAGCCACTGGCGAATAAGTGTAGTAAAGTACCTTGGCATCTGGTTGGATCAGTACTTGTATTTCGACAGACATATGAGTGCTGCTCTGGCCAGAGCTAGGGGAGCCTTTGCCCTGACAAAACGGTTGTTTTTTAGCAGCCGTCTTGACAGCAGGGTGAAGGTGATTTGCTACATGGCCCTTATCCGGCCGATGATTGCCTATGTGTACCCGGTATGGTTCAACGTTGCCCTATCTCAAATGGAAAAGATTCAAGTGTTTGAGAGACAATATCTTGGATTACACAGAACACCAGAGTCGGAGTACAAACATGTTAGAAATAACAACTTAATACAATTTATACTTTGAATATTTTCACTTTACTTAATTCTTACATATCTTCATTTCTTTCCTAATTACTCAATTTATTATTTTCTCAAACTAATTTATTTATTCTTATTCAAATTGTTCAACTGTTTAGTTCAAATAAACTATTTACATATATATAATTTAACAGAACTTGGTTTCAATTGAAAATTAACAGGTTATGGGCCCAGGACCCAAAATTTAAATAAGAAATTTTAGAGAACTACTCAGAGTATACGTATATACATTTCCAGCTCATGATGAATGACGACGGAGAAAAATTCAAAATTCCACTTTTCGATGGAACTGGTTTTAATAATTGGAAATTCCGTATAGAAACATTATTGGACGAATTAGAGCTACTTGAATATACCAGTGAACCTTATCAAGAAAAAGTTAAATTTCAAACCGAAGACACAGAAGCTATTCGCCTTCAAAAAGGGAAAGAATTAGCTGCTCATAAGAAGAAAGACCGAAAATGCAAATCTCAAATAGTTCAAAAATTGGCTGACAGTCACTTAGAGTACGCAAAAGATAAAGAATTGAGATCAACTGGAGCAAAGGTAGAAGAACTCGATATTGTATGCCACCTGCTACTTACTATGCCATCGGAATTCAACAATGTAGTTACAGCAATTGAAACTCTCTCAGGTGAGTCTCTTACTATATCTTTTGTAAAGAATAGATTGCAAGATGAAGAATCGAAACAGCTTGACTCGCAAAAATTAAAACGAGAAGAACCTGTGTCTTCAACAGCGTTTGTGTTCACTATAAAATACATCAATACAAAAAATCAAATAGCAGATATCCTTACAAAACCACTTCCAAAGCTCCAGTTCATCAAACTTCGTGACAAGCTTAATTGCGTTAGTAGAAGTATTTTCATCAAGAATTCACAAACTTAAAGGTTATTAAGTTGAAGAGGAGTGTTAGAAATAACAACTTAATACAATTTATACTTTGAATATTTTCACTTTACTTAATTCTTACATATCTTCATTTCTTTCCTAATTACTCAATTTATTATTTTCTCAAACTAATTTATTTATTCTTATTCAAATTGTTCAACTGTTTAGTTCAAATAAACTATTTACATATATATAATTTAACAGAACTTGGTTTCAATTGAAAATTAACAAAACATTACAAACAACAGAGCCAACATAAACAGAATAGATAATTTCTTGCTGAAGCTTGGTAGGGGTCACAAAGGGGTTACACAAAGACGTAGAATCCACCTTGGAGACTACTACATACCAGTGATCTAAAGAATTCAGACATTACTTGTCTCCTACGCTTCATTCGAAGCTCCAATTGGTTCAACGAGTTAAGCTGATTAACTGATCCATGTGGTATCACAACGGACCATACTTTGGTCTAAGTGTGTTGGACGTCCCAACCAACAGCCACTTTAACCTAACCTAACCTTGGTAGGGGTCACATTGTGAGAGCGATGTCGTCGACTAACAGCTAACAGGGACCGAAGAGATAGGGGGAGGCAGGAGAACCAGTTTTGGTGGCTTTAAATTGAGAATGTCATTAACAGTTGTCTAGGGCGTTTGGTCTTGGCCGGCTTACATAGGTTTAAGGATTAGGTTAGGGACAGTCAAGGTGGCACCAAAAAAAAAAAATACAAAACAAAACAAACGCTTGCTGTGTGTCTGTTCTAGTTTTTAAGTAGTTTTAAGTAATTTTAAGTAGTATTATTGGTTTTGGTTTGGTTTTTTTTATTTAGTTTTAAGTTTTATATAAAATAAAAAATAATGATAAAGATACCAAGTTTTTTTTTTAATTTTCTTGGTTTTAGATTAGATTAAGTTCTTGCTATTTAGTATTAAAATTGTTCTTAAGCCCAAAGGCAGTAGTTATAAGATAATGGATTAACTTAGAGCACCCGCATAGGGCCAGTAAGATATTTTTTTAAGTTTTTGAAATGTTTGCTAGTTTTTTAAGAATTATTGTCTAGCTTTAAGATGCTTTAAGATTTTGATAAAATAAAAAAAAAAAAAAAACTACTCCATAGATTTTTTTACTACTTTAAAAATTGTTCATCCATTGATATCGTTTAAAAGTTAGAGTATATTTTGGCTAAAAAGGGTTGTTTTCTGTACCCGTAGAGTGAGGATAGTGTGTAGGACTGTGATGCTATAGGTCTTGGGTTTGATCCCCGCCCGAGCCATCTAAAGTTTTTTTTTTCACGGGTACTGCCTCTTGCGACGAATTGAAAAATCTCTTGGAGGATTTGTCAATTCCTTGAAGAATTATTCTTGTCATGAAAAGTGCTTTCCCAAATTAGCCGTTCGGATTCGGCATAAAAACTGTAGGTCCCCTCCTTCCCCGAAATGACTCGCACATAGGAATGGTTGAAAGTTGTAAGTTACTATACTATACTATAATGTTGCGCCACCTAACTTATTTCATTTATTTTTACTTAATTTCTTTTCAAACAAATTCGAATAAAATGTTAAATTGTCAATTTTGTAATTTTGACTTTATAGTTTGTAAATAACGTTCCTAGCTTAACAGCGCCTTTAAATACAAAATAATCCAAATTGTTTATGCAAGCTTGGAAAACGGTCTATTTTGAATTCTCTGCTTTTTTTTTTCAAAAGTGAAATATTTTCGATTTCTAAGAAATACATCCTGGCCAATTGTATGAAGAACTTGTAAATGTATGATTTCAAAGGAAACCCTTCACCAGTAAAACAAAAAGAAAATCTCCTTTTTAAATTTTGTTTTTGTTTTTTAAATTAATATTTTTATGCGTTAAAATATAATAATAATAATTCTTACACATTCGTTGGTAGTTGTTTTGTTATTTGTTTTATTTTTTGTTTGCTGCTAACAGCAGAATGACATTTCACAATTATTATTAGTATTACAATTTATCTTTGCAGTGCTTTACCATAATTTATGTACTTAAAAATGTCAATATTTAATATTAATTTTACTTGAAATTGAAATTGAACATGCTTGTGTTTATCTATACTACTTTACAACAACTGACTGACAATTTTGTTCTTTTCCTAAAAGAAATTTCAATATTTTTGTTTCTATGCACCTCATTTTCTTTTACCAAATAAGATTTACATTATAATTAATTTTGTTTATCAAATACCTAAACTCTTTTTGAGATCTTAAATTAAAAAAGAAAAGAAAATTAAACAACAACAATATCATTCCACTATAAGCAGGTAAAAATAATAAATTTATAGAGATAATAAAAGTTAAATTAAAAGTTTTATAGAATCGTGCGTCTCTTTTTGTTATAATATAAATTATTTTAATTATTATTATGCAATAAGCATACACTGAACACGCTTAAAAAATAGTGTTTCTTTTAACAAAACATAATATGTATGTAATAATAAATATAAAGTAAAACTTTAAATAACTGTTTCATACTCGTATTTATAATAATTATTATTAGACTATCTAATAGAATGAAATTTTTTTATCTGTGAACAATATTGATACAATCTAGAGGACTTTCGTTGATGCAAACACACTCTTTCCTATCACTTTCATAAAATCTCTTATTTTGAAAAATATAAATATATATGTATATATATGTATGTTTATAATAATATGATAATTGAATATGAATGTTTCCAGTCGAACTGAGATTATTCGAAAAACCGATTTGGTTTAGGTAGTGTTGATTATTTTTTGGAAGGAAATAAAAAGTTCTGCTGGCCATGAGTTTCTTTTTCTTTCATTTCTATTTACATTTGGAATACTTATTTGCTATACATTTTGAAGAACGTACAATTTTCTGGCCATTTTTGTTCTTTCCTTATTGAAATTATTATTCGAAAAATAATAAAATAAATCTACAACGAATGAGAAATATTTGCGAATGGAATCAAAGTTCGACTGAGAACATTTTTTCCTCAATATACCTGATGGAATAATATCCAGCACTAGAAATATGTAATATTTTATTATGGTTATTTGGTGCTATGTATTTAAATTAAGTAAAACTATTTAATATTTATGTTTGTTTTGTTTTTAAGACTAAGGCATTCCTGGTAGGCCACTTAAGCTATGGTGCTGGTGTATGAGATTTACGCGACACATTTGTTGCTCCAAGCGCTGTATGGTAGCGGTAAGATGAGAATTTTCCACGTAAAGTTCTTTGACGAGAACATCAGCATTGGCTAAACGTTGTGTCTGCTCAGTCATTATCATACCCTGTGTTTCGATTCGATTTCGAAGGTCCGACAATTCAGCGTGTTGCTGTTGCCATGTTTCTAAATATCAACAAATTAAATACAAAAAAAGTCATGTCAATTTGATTTTAAGATATTGACCAAAATAATTGTCTTACGTTGCATCAAAGATTCCGTATACTGGTGTTGTTGTTTAATAACATTTTGTAAGTGTCTATTTTTAAGCTCAAGATGATTGACTCTTTGAATAAGAGATGGATGTGCCGCCGCCCGCTAAACAGAAAGATTTGCAAAATTAAATATTTGATATACATATCAAAGTTCGAGTGACAAACTTACAGCATATGCCTTCTCGAGTACAGGTTTTGCTTCATGTAGCTGTTGAAGTTCCATAACTAAACCATCACGTTTAAGCGACAAGTCTTTTATTTGATCTTTTAGTTGAATTTCAAAGTATTTCAAACGTTTTAGTTCTTCCTTCATTATATTCGGACTTGAACAGCTGCTCGAAGCATTGCCCGTTGATTTTTGAATACTATGTGTTGAGGCAACACTATGCGATTCAAAACTCTTGCCCGATGCTGTTGACGAAGAATCTTCACAATCTTTTGTAGTATCTTCTGTTACTACTTTTGGATTGTTTGGTTTTTGGATGGGCGATATGTTTTTATGTTCATCAGCAACAGCAGCATAAGATTGCACAATCGAGTTAGATTGAGTGGTACTGAAAACGGTTGTTTCAGATGTTGACAAATTATTTAATCTAAAAAAATACATTTAACATATATGACAAACAAAAAACAGGACAAACAAATAGTAAATCAATGTTATATTTTTATTTTTCAGATTAGTACGCGGGTTGTTCAATACAATAATGTGTTTTCTTCTTTTTCAAAATATTCTTTAAAACAATCAATAATTTTTTTTACGTATTTAGAAAAATGTTGGAAGCATTTTTATTCACTTTCCATGAGAGATCTCTAAAATATGAAATATGCTCACATTTAAGGGCTTTTAGTTGCCCTTATTATGCCGGAGACAGTTTCTTAGGAAAGAGAGAGATAGTTTGAAAGGAATTATCGGAACATATTGGATTTGAATTCCTAAATATTGTAAAGAATATGGTGAAATTTCCAATTTCGCGTAATACGGCTATGGCACGATTTTCTGTACTTAAAAGTGCCACCGAAGTTGAACTCGAGCAAATACTAATGATTATTCCTGGAGGCGCGTGTATTACAAATGAAGTGTTAAAGTGGATAAATACAACTGGCTATTACGCTAAAGCTTAATCCGTTGATAAAATATCGACAAGAGGATGAGACAACAGACACTACGATAGTCTTCAAGCGACGTAAATGAATCAACGATGTTATTATTACTAATCGATTTTATTGATCTTGGTTGAATACTGTCTAAGAGACCCAAGTAAGATACAGAAGAACCAATTGATAGATGAGAGTTATATTCAAGTTTTGGACGCATTTATGTTTTATATAAATAAGCCAGCTCAGAAGGAGAGACAAAGTTTTGAATCGCCTCAGTAAAACTTAAACAACTTGCCGTATTTGTGGCTACATCGCGTATCTGTACCGAGGTGTTTGGGGATACACATACCGAGAATTTAGAAAAGTTCAGTTTCAATTCTTTCCAAGTGAGACTCATGGAAAGTGGCTAAGGTTACCAAAATTGAATGACGCATTTAATTTCAAACGATTTTTAGGAATAGTAGATTAGAAGTTTCAAACAAGAAACGAGTGTCGGAGAAAGAACAAAGCCCTGAGGTACTAGCATATATTTTATGATTTTCAGTCTTAAACCCATTTAACACTTTGACTTTGAAATATCCAGCACAATAATCTTACTAAGTTGCTTAGGACAGTTGAAGGAGAAAAATTCCTCATGTTTTTTACTAACAATCGAACATTTGAACTTTTCACTTTGCCTGTATTTTATTTTGGGTTCAAGAAAAAAGTCGTTGGTTTCCAAATTAGGATTATAAAGGTAAATAACCTATCAAAACAATGTTCTAGTTTTTCAAAAATTGTGGGGTTTCAACTTCTCATTACGAATCGACCGTTTTATACTTTTTAAAGTAGGGCCATATGCCCCGTTTTCGTGTATACAAAATCGATTGATTTTTTGTTTCAGGCTCATTGGAATTGATTCCTGATTCAGCATCTGTGACAAATTTGTTCTTGCTTTTTGAACAAGTGCCAAATTATGTGGGATTCAACGGAACAATCCTTTTTCATATATTATAAGTTTTCATACAATGTTCAAGGCCCCTTCATCTTGGTATGTCACAACACCATTGTTTCTAAATTTGAATAGAAGACAAAAATTCCAAATTATTGTTTGCAAAATATATAAATATCGAATACCAGTTAAGTTGTAGAACGGCAATTCTAAAAAAGATTTAATATAAAGCCCAACCTCTGTAGTCTGTATCTATACTGGTTCATTGTTTTTCTTTTTTTGATCCCAAATCATGATTCGATAGAAAAACAGCTATTGTTTTGAGGTCAAAGAGCAATAGGGCTTCGTCTTCGTGACAAACCAGAAATACGATTTTAAGCGGTTGTATAATTGATATAATAAAAAGACGGGAAACATTTCTTCCCCTTTTCTTTGTTGGACTCAATTTTTATTATTTTCTTTTAAGTTGATATATTACATGTAAGCCATCATTCACATTATAATTAACATGAATACCGGTCTGTGTCGACTTTATTTTTAATTCTTGTATTAATATCAAGCAATTTTAAAGAAAAATGGTGGTTTTCGTTTTGAGAGTTGAGATTTTGATTCATGATCCTCTTGTGAATTTTTCAAGCAAAATTGAGTTTCAACCTAAGAAAAAACAATCGTTTTAAAATAGCAATAGGAAACAATGGAATACCTCGCTTCGAAATCATGAAAAGAGGAATTTATAGTGAATCGGGTTTAACCCAAATTTCAACATTCCTCCTCGACCAATGAAAGTAAAATAAAATAGACAACCAAATTTATATTATAGCTACATATGTACACAAGAAACATTTACAAATAATTTTTATTTTTCTCCGCATCGTAAGATATATGTTTCGCTTTTCGTTAAACATTTAAACCTAAAAAAATAAAATAAAACATTTGATTCACATAAATATACATTTCGGAACAAAACACATTTTAAAATAAATCTTACAATGATTTAAAAAATAATAAAAACAAGACACAAACAAATTCAAAAAAATGTAAACTCACCTAGATCTTTGTGTTGTGGGTGTCTTATTTAGATTATTCTTCTTATACTGTGTTATGGGAGACTGAATTGTACTTTGATGCCAGAGATAACTAATTGGCGAACTCGCTGGACTTTCCAAGTCTGACATTTCTCCTCCAGATTGCATTTCAGTTGCACCAGTTAGAATTTCCACACTCTCGCCCAGCTTCATTTTAAGATCCTCGATTTCACCATGCAGCGATGCAATTTCTTTCGCTTTCTCTTCAAATATTTGCCTTGTATTTTCGCGCAACTGTTCGGCTTCGGCTTCCAAGTCAGCATATTGCTGTTCGAGGGCATCTTTTTCTTCGATCGGTGACAAACGACCGTCTTTACTGAATTGCTCCTCATATTCGCGTACTTTTTCCACCAGCTCGGTAAATTTGACATCGCTTTCTTTTTGTTCGTCTTCATAGATTTTTCGTTCTTTTTCGAAGAGTTGACGTTCCTCGGAGAGTTTGTCCTGCCAATAGTCTTCACAGTCTTCGTAGGCTTTTTGCATTTGTTCAAGACTTGCTTCGAGCTCTTTGCAGCGCACTTCCAGTGCATCTTTTTCCTTTTTCAAGGTTGAAGCATCAAGTTCTGAATCTCCATTTGATCCAGTCGAGGCGATGGCTGCTAGATCACTTTCCAGCTGAGATATTTTAGCTTTCAGAATGGCAATTTCCTGATCAGCATCAAGAGTGGAATTTTTGCTATCCTGCGAGAAACCCGACGAAGTACTCGGCGTAGAGGTCACGTTCAATGGGCTATTCAGTTCGGAGTTAAGTGCTATCCAGTCTCCGCTCGTATCACTCTCACTGTTGGCCTCAGCATTACACCTACGGAATTTACCCAGACGCGGACTTTCCTCAGTTATTCTTGTCTTACTCGGAGAATCACCCCTCCTCTTTACAGCTGCCGAAGCATGTTCAGGATCATCTTCGGTACTCACTGGGACCGTCACTTTTTGAGATTTAGTCTTAGTCTTTACTCGTGATATTTCAAAGTTTAATCCTTCAACTTCGGCCACCAATTCGTCATTCTTATCTCGTAAATTAGCGTTTTCTATTTGTAAGCTGGTGATCTTCTCAATCAGTTCCAACATCTCCTCGGTGTCTTTTTCATTTTTAGATCCTTCGTCATTGCGACTTCGCTCCTCCGATTCGACTATTTCCTTATTTAGCTGGATGTTGGCCTCAAGCAGACTAGTTACCTGTTTTTGCAGAACTGTTTGCTCATTCTCTAAGGCGTTGTTTTCTTTTCGAAGCGAATCCGATTCCGCTTTAAGCTTTGCTTCTTCTTGTTCGAGCATCTTGATTCGGGCTTCCAAGCGAGCTGTCAAATTAGACCAATTCTCTCGGTCATTTGCCATGCGAGTTGTTAAGTCACGTACAACTTCTGCATGTCGTTGTTCTAATAGTCGTATCTAAAAAATAATAATAAAACAATTAGATTTTGCTTTTGTTTTGTTTTGTTTTTCTTTTTAAATGTACCTCTTTTTTAGTTGTGTCTTCTAGATTTGCGTGTCTTTCGTCTATTTCTTGAGCCAATAGAATAACTCTTCGATTTGCGTCTTTGTTGTCAGCATGCATTTTTTTGTTCTCTTCGGTCAGTTGAATGTATGATTGTTTTAATGTGGAAAGTTCTGCCGATTGCAAAGCTAGAGATGCTTTCAGTAGGGTAGTTTGTGCTT
The DNA here is from genome assembly GCA_920104205.1 of Eupeodes latifasciatus. Classification (NCBI taxonomy): domain Eukaryota; kingdom Metazoa; phylum Arthropoda; class Insecta; order Diptera; family Syrphidae; genus Eupeodes; species Eupeodes latifasciatus. Next base: position 153,837,007 of record OV049925.1, read on the forward strand.
CACCACACAAACCACGAAGTTCTTCTTCTAAGACTTTTGACAGTTGTACTATATTCACCTCATCTTCGTCGAAACCAAGACTCAATAGAAGTCCCTTGGGGCTGCTGATACTAGCTCGTTCCCACATTTCAATTATACTATGGGTAGGGACTGTGTCTAATTGTGCTGGAACATCTATATAATTTTTATTAAAAATTTGAAATACGAATTTTTTAAATATTTTTTAAGTACACAATAATACACACAGCTAAAAACAAAAAGAACACAATCTGCTTAAAGAGAATTAAGGAAAAAGACCAACGGATTATTATTGGATAGGACGGTCAGTGGTGGTGACATTTCATGGTAGAGATTTTTTAAAAATTATTTGGAGACAGTTATTTATGAATTAAAAAAAATGAAATAAAAGGACTTTAGCTAAAAGACTTACAGTAGCATTTAGGTGAAATCAAAAAAAGTTGGTTAAAATGGATTTGAAGCCAACTACAGTATACTTCTTTTGTTTTCAAAAAGGACTTCAATAGACAACAATAAAAAAAAATTATTATCCTTGATTCATAACTTCAATTTCAAATATGTCTCTTTATAAATGACCACCACTGTTGTTGATTTATAAACGAAACAAGCACGATCTAAAAAACTATACATATCAATATATTTGTGTATGATTTTGTGAATGATAGAGAGATTAAAAAAAAAATAACAGGATCTATGCGAAAAGCCATCACCAACGGGTGTTCCTCCTGAGGGACACCTACTCGTACATTTACACAGTGCAGTTGCGAGCTTAAAATATTTTTGTTTTTCCAAATATCATAATGGTGCTATAGATGAAACTAAATACAAAACAATTACAAAATTAAACAAAAATAAAAATACGAAGAAGAAAAATATACGCAATTATCTGCAAAAAGAAACAATAAAAGAACAAAACAAACCTTTCATATTAAATTGTTTATCATCGTTAAAGGCACGAGAAAATTTAATTGAATTACTGTCCACTGACGTGTTGACGTGGGGTGGATAATGCCCAATAAATTCAAATAAATTATTAATTTGCCATGTTGGTGGTGATGATGGTGAAATTTCGATATTAGGATAATTTGCTGGCGCAAATGTGTTATCGCCACAACTAATGAGACTTATGAATTCACTAAATGCAATCACCGGCACCGCCTCGGTTTTTTTATGTTTGTTATGTTTTTTAAATACTTCTTCGGCAACTTTTTTGGCCACAGTACTCACAAGTCCGACACGTTCGCATACAATTTGCAGTTGACCACAAGTAAAGTAATATGTGCCAATTTCACTTCCGTACTCTTTCCAAATGTCAAGGATTTTATTTGTGAGATTTTCGAAATCTAAATTTCCTATTAGTAGTATAGTAAATGTATATATCATGATGATGGATTTGTTTTAGTTTCTTAAATTTAAGAAAAAAAAACAAAAACAAAAAGAAGAATCGAAGGGAAATGTTTTTCTCTTTGTTATCCTATCATCTCAAAAGTGCAGCTTTAAATTTGAACTTTCGGTATTATTAGATACAAGCTCTTGTGTGTCGCAGAATGTATGTTAAAGTGCTCTCAAGTTTAAAAAAAATGCAATCAATTTTCAAATACTTACCTAAGGATTCAACGCTGCTGGTGTTTATTTTATTGGCTGTCTTTAAAGCTCTGGCGGCTTTTGTTTTCTCCAGAATCGCTTCTCTAACACGTTGATTTTTCTGGGCTGGAAGTGAAGCACATCGCTTAAGCTTAGCTCCTCCGCTTAATGGCCGTCTTCTGTGTGATGAGAGTATGTCACTTTGAGATGATGATCTTTGAACCTTAAAAGTAAATATAAATTTTTAAAAATTTGTATTATTTTGTTTTTATAGAAATATCTTACAATACTGTTGTTACAGTCGGCCGTTTCTCTGTCCTGATCATCGGATTCTGACGGCGAAGAATCTGATCCATTGAACTGGGGTCTGGAACGGCGACCGTACTTTTTCGCACCGACAACAAATTTTGGTGAGACTTCACGGTCCGAGGATTCGTTTGGACTGTCTGGTAGAAGCTTGTCTTCAGGCTCATTACTAAATACGAGCGTGTGCTCTGGAAAGATAAAATAAATATTTTTCAATTAATTATTTATCACCAACAATGTGCTTATTATATTTTATTTGAGAGCAGAATAAAATCTTACCGAATAACCATATTATTTCATCAATAGCTGATTGATGACAGTTTTTATAGAAAAACTGAGTACCCATTTTAATTTGGACTTTTTCGATCATTACGTGATCAATGATAATTTAAAACTGACTTAACACCGAACAAAATGTTCTATTTAAATAGTGAAAATATTGTTTTTCAAGATCATAAATTGAAAGGACAATTTTATTACCCTCTTTCCAGGAATTTATGAATACCTGCTTAAAAAAGGATAGGTACATATCTTTGTTAATGAAAATCAAAACATTGATCTAATCGGTATGCAAATTACCTGAATTTTGTAGGGATAAACATGTTGTTGTGCGCTTAATGTTGTGATATTATTATCAAGTAATTTAGTTATGACTCAGATTTTTATGATTTTGTTATTTCATATTTTTTGACGTAAGGATAATTAATAATTAATTATGAATAAAATTAAGAAGTGTGATATTTGAAAAACAAACCGAAGAGAGACTTAGTAACTCGAAAACAATTATAAGAAGAGGTTGTTATTTAAGATTCAAATTTTGTATTGTGTTATTAACATTTGTGTGTCTGAATAATTCATATTTGTGAAGATCAATTGGCAGGTACGTTGTTTTTTTGTAGTTTAAAAAAGCTTTAAATTATTATTAAGTGTTTTTGGAAAATATAATGATGAAATGAAGAACCACTAGCTGGTACCCGCAATTGCTTTTGCTTGAGATTATTAGCTTATTTTCTTGTCCAAAGTCCTTTCTTAGACTGATAAAATTACAAAAGTTATTTGCAAAACATTTAGGCAACCTTTATTCGTTTTAAGGACCTTTCACATGACTCAATGTAATAAGACAGAAGAATATTGTTGGACCAGCCCATGGACAGAGAACTTTAAAGTTTCGCTAGCATTACTCAAAATTGACTCAATAAATCAATTTTTTGATAAAAAATTAAATTAAAAGTATTTAGTTTAATAAAGTCTAAAAACGGCTAAAAATTAATCCCATTTTTTACTGTTTATTTAATTTTTTAATAACCAATTATGTTTAAATATTTTTTTTTAATGTTATTCAAAAACTTACAGTTTAACAGGTAATACTGCAAAATGATAAACCAAAATTATTTAACGTACACTCCAAGAGACGTATTTAAAATGTCGAAAACACGATTATTATTATGTTTCAGTCATACTTTGAATATTAATTAATTAATAATTCAAATACATATTCAGCAGGTTGTATTTGCTTAGGAATAAAAGCTCAAACCTACTAAACAAAACAAAAACATAGTAAAAATAGTGCTTCCGACATTACAAAAACTATTTCCAATATTAAATTATCATTATTAGGAAAATACCGCTCTTAGAGTTTGTTTTTTCTGTTTTTATAATTCTTTTTAAATTCTTTTTTTTTAATAACTTGTTATAATTTTTCGGGTTTGGTATTTCCACCTACAACCTCCAGAACTCTGGATGACTTCTTAAAAATTTGTCCACTGATTTCAAAGAGATATTGATGCTTTTCAACTTCTGCTTTTTTAAGTTTTCAACGGAATTACAGATGATTGATTCAAAGATCGTAAAGATTGTGAAATTCAGTCCCACGTTGACTTTAGGTATTCTTGATCTCATTTTTGAAAAATTCAATAAACTTACGGGGAGAATTATAAACATTTTCCGTATGAAAATGAAATGAAACTCAATTTAAAATATTTCCATTTTTCAATACCTTACGCATTTTTAAAACTCATCATTAAAGCAGTTATTACCACGGTTGCCAGATTGGTCATTTAAGACCAAATTTGGTCATTATTTTCTCACTTGGTCGCATGGTCATTTTTTATTACATTTGGTCCCTTTTTTAAGAAATTGAAAAAAATAACTCGACTCTATTCCTTTTATAATCTCAAAAATAAAATACATACCTAAAGAATTTTGGGAAAAGTTCAATTATCATAAAAACGCTTCAAATGAATATTGTTTTCAAAATTTAAGTCAATTCGTTTATAACTTGATGTTACTTCCTCACAGTTCAGCTGCTGCTGAGAGGAATTTTTTTAAATTAGCTTTGATAAAAAAGAAAGGCAGACTTAATTTGGGTACTATTAATAATGTAATGCTGGCCAAAGAGCGTCAAGATGACGAAAATAACCATAGCGTTTGGTCTGCAAAAACATTTTTTTGAATTAATTTTATATGAATTTTATTTAGCGATAGTATTCGATCTCCTGACTTATTCGATCTCCTGACATAATGTTAACATATTGTGATCTTAAAAAAAAGAGGCTTGGGTGCGTCCCACACTAAAAACTTCCATCCCGTCTGCCGATTTTTCTTGCTTAAAAGGTTTGTAGGCTTTCTTGATTTGCTACTTGTTGGTTGAATTATTCTAAAAAAAATTAAAAATTACCAACAATATTTTGAGTATGATGAAATAGTTTGATTTCAATATCTGTTCTTGTTACGAAATTTTTAGTCGAAAACCAATTTTTACCAAATTTTCGTAGCATTTGCGTACTATTTTTTGTAGATTTTAATTTTTATGAAAAAAACTGACTGTTGGATTTTTATGCACAATTTACGGAATGTCGGAAACAATAATTTGTGTTAGATAAAATTAGGTTAAAGCCAATGTTTTTTTAATTTTTGAAAAGATACTTGAGTCGAGAGTAAATTTTTACCAAGTTTTACTATTGTTTTTTTAAGGTTTTTTATTTTTTGTAAAAAAATGTCAATGCGATTTTCTCAAAATTTTACCAGATGTCAAAAACGTAATTCTTCCCGAACGTACGTACACACGCACGCACAGACATCTCTCTAAAAATCTTTTATTTAGACTCTAGGAACCTTGAAACGCCGAGAAATGTCAAAATTGTCAATTCAAGAAATCGGAACGATTACAATAACTTTCTATTGAAAGTTAAAAGCCATTGCGGACACAAATTATTTTGGTCCTTTTTTTCGTACGATTGGTCATTTTTATTTGCAGCTTTGGTCATGCAATTTTTTTTCAAGTGGCAACCGTGGTTATTACATTTTGAGATTCATTTTTGTAAATCCTCAAAAGAGAATTTTTCTAACTTCTTTACAAAATAGCGTTTGTTTCTTTCTTGAGCTCTTTATTAACGAAAAATAACTTCCTGCGAAACTTTCTTTTTCAAATCAGGTGCAAAGCTGAATAGGCAGATACCTATCTCCTAAAAAATTATGTGTAACATTTTTTAAAAAAATTTGATTATATCTCAGGGCCAATTATTAATTTTTTTGTTAATGATGAATGCCGGCACCTTTTTATTTATTGATTTAATGTAACAAATGGGTGAGAAGAAATACGGGGACGAATTCAAAAAGCATCGTTTCGGGGGAAGATACACAAAGTATTGGATAATTTGTAACCATCTCTAATTGTTTTAGACAAAGGCTGCATTTAATTTTGTTTTTACTATGCCGGCATTTTAGCACGGTCCATGAATGTATCATCTGTTCAACTTTTTGTATATGCTAAATTATAAAAAGTGTGACAATGTTCTTGCCTCTGCTCTATGTAGGTTAATATGGCACTGAAAAAGGAGCATATTATTTTATGTCTACTATTGAAAATTTAACAATTTTGTTGCTTAGGCTGCTTTGTTCTATTTTAAATTTGAATGCAATTGAAAGCCTTTATTTATTTTTTCTACCCAACATTTCGTAAGTATTTAGGGGCTTTTTGTCAAAAACATAGCCTGCATACGCATAGGTATGAGATTCTAGAACATGCTCTTCCTTTTGTTTTTTATTGAGACAGGTCAAACATAGAAAGCAAACAAAATAGCAAAACAAGGACATCCAAGAATTCACATTTAAATCCTATCGACTCAAAAAACAAATGTTGTCTAGATACATACATACATAGCTGTCATTTTTGATAGGTAGCGGTAGGTGTAAGTTTCATGCAAATAGAAAATATTTTGAGCTTTTAACTCCCACTTGCGTTCCTGTATTGTATAGGTTTTTTGAGAAAAGCGTGATAATTTGTAAATAAAGATTGCATAACGTCTCAAGTGAATTTTATAAACAATTTCACAATGACTTCCAAATTTTCTTGTTTTTATGTAAAACTTCTAAAATCAGATTTAATCTACCTCCAAATACCTACCTTCCCAAATTAGTTTCCATATAAGGGAGAATGAGTTTCATATTTACGCCTTAAAAACTAAAACGAAGTTTATGGTTTTTAGCTCATACCTATTCATAAATATAATTTAACTAAAAAAATTTGAATTAAAAAAAAAAGAAACATTATTTTTCGAGAATTGCATTCCTTTTTTATTATCACGTACTGTTATGCAAGCAAACAAAGTACCTACATACATATACATACATAACAACTCATTAACACCCAAGTCTACTAATCATCATACCCAATTAAAATCCTATTACTAAATATCAAGAGGCCGAGTTAAAGTAGGTATACCTTCAACACACTTAACTTACCCCCAGGTGGTGATGACAATGATCCATCGATTTCTGTGCCAAGAAAGTTCAACAGTGCTTCTTTAAAGTCGCCAAAAGAAATCCGTGACCTTTTGTTTTTGATGAGGTTCTTTATAATAACGGAACCACGATCCTGTAACTCGAGCATTTCGCACAACTTGCTCAAGGCGTTTTCGTCTAGTGTGCCACTGTGATTTGTGTCGCAGCTGGTGAACATTTGGAATAGCTTTTGCTCGTACGGATCCGACGATACTTCCATTTTATTCACTCTTTTTTATTTTGCAGACGCAATGATTTGATATTTCTATCCAACATACAGTCAGTCTTCAGTGTCTTTCATTCAGATTCAATCAGTTAGATTATTATATACTATATACTATATTCGATTTATTGAGTTTCAGTTTAAGGAAAGGGAGTTCCATGTGAGAAGTAGAAAGCAAAAAAAAATTAAAAGAAAGACAATGGCAGGCAAAAATCAAATCAAGAGCGAAATAAATACGAAATAAACGAAGAAAATAATCCAAAATCCAATGAAATGAGAAACGCAAACGACCAACGCAAATGAACTTTTAAAATTGACGACTTTTTTAATTCCTAGTTTTTGTTTTAGTATAAATTGAACTTGATACCTATTATCTTTATTATCAAATGAATTGAACAAATTAGTAAAGGGTGAAACAATAAGACTTTTTTTAACACAAATATTTATAATTTTTGGGGAATATAAAGTTTTCTCTTCTGTTTTTCTTTTTATATACACATTTCACGGAATTCCCGATTAGTGGACAGTGCAGTGCAGTGGAGTTAAATTTTCTTTTTTGTACGTCGTCGTGTAGTTGCCATTGACAGTTAACAGAAGGGAAACAGAATAAAACTGTTAGGTGGGAGTATGTTGGAACTATTCTAACTTGCAGTGGCGCATTAAAACAAAGCTGAAAAAGGATAGCTATTGATCTATTTTTGGGAAGATGTCAAAAACTATCGATATCGATAGTTTATTCGATAGAAAACAAAAAGTTACCAGCTTGAAGTAGAACACTTGTCGTACGAGGATATAAAAGCGTTTGAATTTTTAGGAAAAGTTTGTTGAGGTCGCTGTTAAAAAGTCGATATTAGGCTGTTGGCTTTTTTGTTACATAAAATCTATTATTTGTAAATTTACATTGCACTTAATACTTAATACTACAAATGTAGTTTGTGCTAACAAGGCGAGAGCTCTAGAGAAATATAAGTGAAGGAAAATTAATTTTCCAAAATATGGAAGTTCTGTCAAAACCTAATTTTTAGACAAAACTTCAACAAAATTCAAATTTTTGTTAAGTTTTGGCATGTGTTAAGTTAAATAAAATTAAAGTCAGTTAATACCAAGTATATAAGATCAGCGTCCTAAACGTAAACGAAATATTTCGATTTGTAGTATACTGTTTGATGAGCTTAGTTGTTAATTGTGTAGAATATTATTTGTACTTACATTTGGTATTCAAGCCTATTTGAGCCCAATTATAACCATTGATTTCCGTCATTGAAAACAATCACTGAATTATTTAAAAGGTTGGTTATATTATTCACTGAACATATAATATATAGTTGGAAATACATTTCTAGATCCAAACGAAAATTTTGTTTATGGATATCTATCATTGTAATTGCGTAAAATTAAAACCCAAACCATTGCAAATTTTGGTACATTTGCATAGGTGCTTGCTGGTGTCGCTGTTGAATAAGTTTTTTGATAGCTGTTGTCACTTTGATCGTTCCTCTTCATTAAATTACTCTAGATTTGATGGACCTTACCAATAATCAAAATTAAAGCTCACTGAAATATTTAAATAGGCTCTAAATTCTTCGCCATACCAATAAGAGCTTTTATTGTGGGAAAACTTTTTTGTCAGGTCAAAAGAATTAAGATTTGTTGTGATTGTTGGTGGCAATATATTTTATAAAAAAAAGTAAGCTTTTTTCAATATTTATTAGAGTTTTTGTTTTTACAAATGTTTAAATATTTAAAATTTGCTTTTTTGCTCTGCCCAAATTTTCTAAAATGTAATTGTAATTGTATCGTCCGAATCCATTCCAAAACATAATTTTGTTCAAATAAATATTTTTGTTTTGATTATTTTTACACATAATACTAATGTCAATTTAATGCTGTCTTTTTTTGACAGCAAATGCAGTAGATAATGTAATAGAATGCTAATTAATTAAAAAGGAGTGTATTTCGGTAGTTTTCTTAGCGATTTATTATTCGTTAAGGCCCCGAGGAAGAAGAAGCATTTTAAATTTTATATTGTCCTTGTGTATCTTCAGTGAACTCGTTTTTAGTTTTTTTTTAATTAAAGTGACTACAGAATACAACAAGTAGGTAGCAGAAAAAATCGATGTTCAATTTCGACATTTCTTAGATAGCAAACATTTCAGAAAATCATTTTGAATTCATCCACAAACCTATCATCGGATTCTGAATTAGACCATAGTGTATATATTGATTTAATTTATTTTTTATAATTTAAACATCATTTTAAAATAAGTGAGCAAAGCTAAAGTAATAAAATACCCCACCAAAACATCCGACTTCAAAAATTCAGATTTCGATCTAAATCAAAAAAGACTCGCTCCTTTCGATGCCAATGGAAAATGAATGTATTATCACTTCCAATCTAGTACAATTTCCGCACAAACAAACACCATCCCTGTTCGTTAGTAATCACCCACCATTTTCATTTTCACACACGTCAAGTCGAAGTGAGGACAAATTTTCCAAGAGTTTAACTTTTGGGTTTGCGGTTGTTTGTATATTTTTATTTTTGTTCCCAAACATCGAATTTTGTGCAAAAAGCTATACAAATAAATTCCATTCCAGACTTTCAAAGGTTAGTTTCCAATTTGACCCAAAGATCAATCCCTATCCCTGGATGCGCTACACAATCGCAATTCAGGGAATCGTGAACACTCATCTCATGGTCAGGCCTGGTGAATCCTTTAGACAAAAAATTTTCAAAAGTTCATCTGTCATTTTTGGCTGATGCATCCTCGCTATCGCCACTAGAAATAATAAAAAGAAAAACAAAAACATTTTGAATACAATTGAATTGAAAAAAAGGCTTGAATTTTTGTGTTTTTTTTTTGGTTTCAGTTCTTGGACAAGATGAACTCCTTCATGCGGCGGAACATTACTGCCGAACAAATGCACAGCTTCCTAAAGGACAAACACGCCTGGGAGAACGCCATTGCCATGTACAATGGACCCGATCCCCTCGAGCACTGGTACAATTACATTTGCTGGTACAACAGCAACATCCACGGCGATCCGGAGAACAAATTCCGGGAAACTCTGGAAAGATGCCTCACACAATACGAGCACAACGAGTACTACAAGCAAGACCCGCGAATGGTTAAGTTGTGGATCAAGTACATAGACTTGCAGCCGAATCCGTTGCACTTCTTTCAAATCCTCTATCAGCGGGGCATTGGGCGACAGTGTGCCTGTTTCTACACCAACTGGGCGCATTACTACGACTCGGCGAACGCATTCAAGGAGGCTGAATCCATCTACAATCTGGGGTTCCAGGCAAAGGCCGAACCTTACACGGAATTGGAGGGTGCTCATACAAAGTTCCTTTACTCACTATCACAGCGAATGGTTTACGAGGACAAGAAGCAACTGAATACCCACACCCAACAGCAGCAGCAGCACCAGGTCCAGCAACAACAACAACATCAACAGCATATACCTATTAGCCAGCCGTTAGAAAAGAGAACAGCGGAAGTAAGCCAGCTGCAACTGCAACAGCAACAACAACAACAGCACCATCAGGAGATGCCTGGACAAGTTCAACATTGCAATCAGCAGCAGATGCATCATCTTCCCCAACAAAGTGTGGGTGCTGCAATTCCACCACAAATGCAACCACAAACTCACACCCAACCGCAAACGCAGACGCCTGTAGCTAGCACAAATTGCCAATATACCGAATTGCAGAGTTCTACAGCAACTGCCATTTCTTCCTCACTGAACTACATATACAATGAGCCACAGGTTGCTGCAGCTGTCTATCCGCAAGAACCAGGTGCTGCCGCCGCTGCTTCCTTTAGTTCGCAAGCGCTTGATATTCCACTTGGAAACGTCAAGCTTCCCGCGCAGTTTGCTACGTATTGCCGCAACAACTACGAAGTCTGGAAACCAGCCCTCTTCCTGGAGGAACCAGAAGACCCCTACAAGCGCTGCCAGTACCAAAAAGCTCTTGTTTATCCAGGAGGCGACGTTGAATTCAGTCCGGAGGAAGTTCGTGCGAAAAAGTGGAAGAGTATGCAACAGAAATCCAGACAACCGCAACAGCAAGTTGAAATCCAGAAGCCTTCGACGACGATGACGACTCAAGTAACCACAGACGCCGATATTGAAGACCAAATCGAAGCTTCGACAATCCGTTTTAGCACCCACGAAGAACACGGCGTGACCAAGAGCAAAACAATTAAAATCAAATTCAAAAAGGAAAAACCCACAGCATTGGATTCCTCGTGCAGTTCCACCAATGGCCAACACAACTACAACTACACCATTGAGAACGCCTATGCAGTGGAGTCAGCCTCGCAGGACGACGGCAACAATCGTGGAAATGGCTTCCATCCCTATCAAATGCAAACATCCACTCCCAAAGTAAAGAAGCCCAAGAAGCTGAAGAGCGTCAACAAGCATCTAACTGGGAAGTACTTGGCTGCAGCTGCCCACGGGGATAGCAATTCGTCGGACTACCATCCACAGCAATCTCAATACCAGTACGAAGACGCAAATCTCCTGCTGACCTTTGCCAAAGAAAACACTTCTTCCTCCACCACCCCACAGCAGTTGCAAAATAGGACACCGATAAAAATTCGACAGAAAAACGGCGATTCCGTTCACTATGCGGCCAACGATAACGCCAGTTACTCGTTCAACGAGAGCGCTTACATGGACAACTCGAATTGCTCGGTGAGTTCTGCCGTGGGTCGTCTGAACTTCCGCGATTCGCAGCGCGATGATTTCTCCACATATGCCGAGAACAGTTTCTTCGCATCGGAAAACGACAAGGAGCTGCAGGAGCAGCGTCTCGAGAAAGCCCTCAGTGTGATCGAGACTCACATGGCCAAGCCGGTTATTGACCCGTTCAACAATGAGCTCTGCAAGGCATTCCTCACCAAACTCAATTTTCCGTCCTACGATGCGGCCGAAAACGTTTGCAAAGTGGTGAGCACGCCTCTGCCCAAATTCGCAAATACCAAGATGATAACGCTGGCCGATATTCGCTTCAGCATCGAGAAGGAAGTAGGACGTGGGTCGTATGGGTCTGTGTACAAGGCGACCGACTGCAAGACGGGAACTGTTGTGGCTCTAAAATACCAGAAGCCTCCCAACATCTGGGAGATCTACATCTGCCATCAGGTGCGAAAGAGAATCCGAACGGAGACCGTTCTGCCCGGAGTCATGAATATCTCCTCGGCTGTGATCGCACCAAACGCGAGCATAATCGCCACCGAATTCTCGCCCTACGGATCGCTACTGGACATAAACAACAAGATCCGCCAGGCCACCAAGAAGGTCATGCACGAGAGTCTGGTCATGCACTTCAGCAGTCAGATCCTGAACATCATCCACTGCTTGCACAAGAGCAAGATCATCCATGCAGACATAAAGCCAGACAACTTCTTGCTGATGCGTGTTCCTAACACAGATCTCCACTATCCTTCGCTGCGTCTGATTGACTTTGGTTGTGCGCTTGACATGACCCTTTTCCCAGAGGGCACCCAGTTCCGGAAGATAATCCAGACGGACGGATTCACCTGCATCGAGATGCAGGAGGGCCGGCCTTGGTCCTACGAGACCGACCTCTTCTGCGTGGCGGGCACCGTTCATGTGATGCTTTTTGGAGAGTATATGCAGATCGCAAAGAAATTCGAAACCTGGGACATCAAACAAAAACTGCCGCGGTATCTGAAAAAACACGTCTGGACGGATTTCTTCGGCAGTATGCTGAACATTAAAAGCCAAGACATTCTACCCAACTTGTTGGACATAAAGATGCGATTCGACGAAGAGGCCATGAAGATGGATTCCGAGCTTCAGTCGCAAATCAGGACGTTATCGAATTTGCTCCATCGCCGATAGTTACGTTACGTGCTTCTTTTTTTAGCATTCATCTCACAGAATAGAGGAGAAAGCAACAAAAGAAAAGCAGAAAAGCAAAGAGAGAAAAAAGTATACTTGTATTTTTCTTTTTTGTTTTGTTTTAATTTCGCAATTTAAATTTCTTTTTCTCTAGATTTATTATTGTTTAATCTACGCAAATATAATAACATTTTTTGAATTATTATTATTATTATATTGAAGAAAAGAAAAAAGAAAAGTAAAACACGAAACATAATCCAATTGTACGATATCTCTAGTTAAGAACTGATCACGGCTCCCAAGGAGGAGTAAAGTACACTCTTTAGGCGGTGTATATTCTATGTTGTAAGAATAAAAATTAAATGAATAATACTGAAATTTGAAAATACATATATTCATTTCAAAATTTAAATAAAAAGATAAACAAAAACAAAAATAATGTGCACACAAACTTCTAAAGTAAACAAAATTAATTAAAAAACAAAAATATTAAAATTTTAATTGTAAAGTGAGATGATTCTATATAATAAAAAATATATAAAGCCAAACAAAAGAATTTTTGTTTTAAAATCAAACAGAAAAGTAATTTAACAGCTAGGTTTTAGAAATCGAGTGAAATGCAATTTGAAAAATCGGTAAATTTGTTTTGTTCCATATTTGGATTGATTGGCACGAGTGCGATAACTTTGGCGCCAAGATATAATAACGGTTTTTGGTAGAGGGTCTTAATACAAGCATTTTTTACTACGGGAGGGGGGTCTATCTCCCCCCGTTTAGGCGGGAGGGGCAATTTAAAAAAGTTATTATTTAAAATGGAAAAAAATAATTAAAAAATAACGGTGATACTTACAATTAAGTTGTATACATTTTTTTAAAGCCAACATTCTATTATGTTCTATTAGCCAGTTTTTGAGTAAAAAAAGTTAAAAAAAGGTTTAAAGTGTAACTTTTTCAATAATAGTAGATAATCTGAAAGTTTTGAAAAATTACACTTTAAACCTTTTTTTTAACTTTTTTTATCACAAATTTTGACTTTAAAACAATTTTTTTCAAAAACTATGCATAGTTTTGACTTGATTTAAAAACAAGCTAATAGACAAAAGTGTTGGCTTTAAAAAAAGGTATAATAACTAATTATAAGTATTACCGTTATTTTTTAATTATTTTTTTTCCATTTAATGTACATATTTTTTTAAACTGCCCCTACCGCCTAAATGGGGGGAGATAGACCCCCCTCCCATAGTAAAAAATGCTTGTTTTTAACTGTTCTATACAAATCCGTCATTAAACTTTGTCGCCAAAGTTATCGTACTCTCCCCGATTGATTTTTAAAAACTTCTCGAAATGATTCGAGTCATTTCAATAAAAGCTTTAAAAAATGATACCGCGTTAAGTTCAATTTTGAAATTTTAATTTCAGGTTGGAAAGGCAATGCAAACAGTTCTAGGATAGAAATCTCTGAGAAAACCGAGTTTTTTGTAGTAAATTATTTTGAGACTTTTGAGATATAAAAAGGAAATAAGCCTTAAAAATGATGTAAAAGCAAAAGATTGACAGTAGATAAAATGTCCTTCAAATTGATTCCCATATTTGGGAATTAGTTATTTGAAAAATATCGGAAGAAGAAATTGGGCAGGTTCAGAAAACATAAATTACTTCATTTGCAGTCAACTGCATTCTTTGAAAGTACATTTTGACCAAGGCAACGAGTTACGTTTTTCAAGTGTCATACATTTCAAACTTGGAACTTTACTCATAAAGCTCTACATTAAGTTTATAGTACAAAAACTACCAAAAACATTATTGTCTACAAAACACTCCTCAGGCAAGCTACAAGTCCATCACGATTTGTATTGTAAGGAAATATTACTTATTTCTTTTCGAAATTGACAAGGAACCCTTTTACAGAAAACATTACATGAAGTTGTGCAGAAAATAAATAAATCATAGAGTAATAAAGTTCAGCTTTCAGTTGAATGGAAAAACATTATCAACTGTCATTTTGATAGAAGTAGACTTGACTTGATAGTTAGCGAGATTTTTCATGACTAACTTTCCAGTCAGCTTTCCATTTAAGTTGCCTTAATTAATTAATAAAGTAATTTATTGGCATTGGCACCTGGCCAATCAGACTTACTTACTTTCAAGTCCCTTATGTCGTCTGAACCTGCCAATTTTTTGGCAGCTGGCTAAATAGATGCTAGAAACTTGCCTTACTTTTAAGTCCCTTATGTCGCCTGAACCTGCCCATGAATGACACTTGAATAGGGCAAATTTAAATTTTCATATTTCGTCGACAAAACAAACTCTGAGGGATGGAAAAAATAGATTCTCGGGATTAGAACACCTTAAAACATTTGTACAAAGTTTGAGTCGGCATTTTGTCTGCTTTATGAGCTTCTCCTGCTAAGTTTATCAGCTTATGTATGCAGAAAAATCATGGTATAGTTTTCTTTTTTGAAACTTTTGAACCTTTTCAGAGTTTATTTAGTTTTCAGTATATCAACGCAATTTTTCAGGCTTCACTTTATCTCATATTTATGAAATACCTCTACGTTTTTGGACAGCTACATAAAATAAGTTTGAAGTGCTGAACAAGTAGGTATTTGAAATCCAAATGAAATCTCTTTACAATCGTTTTTATATTTAAAAAAAATATCAAAAATATAAGTCAGTAAAATTCCTTTAGGGAATTTTGTTTTTCTGAATTCAAATACCTCTTAAAAGTTTTTTAATAAGATTTTTTAAGTATATATATATATACTTATATTATATTTATAAAAAAAAATCTTTTTCAAAATAATAAAATGTATTAAAAATTTTCTTTCTTACATTAGCTTTTTTATCCCACAGATTCGTATTTTTGCAGAAGTATTTCCGGCCCACATTCCAGAACAGGGATTCATTTTTTGAACCCATCTTTCACAAAATTTACTAAATAACAGTAAGAAAAATATATACTGAATTCAATTTATTTAGTTACACTGCTAAAATGGATATTAAGACCCTTAAAAATTTTACCAGCTTAGATTCAAATAGTTAAAGGGAGTACATTTTTGAGCTCAAATGCGTACTTATGAATTTACCTAATTTGAGATGGTGATACATTTATGCTTGTACCGAAGCCGCACCTTACTTACTTAAGTCTTATAAAGTCCATGACCTGCATCGTCGTGTATGATGGAGTAACTGTTGAATGCCTATAACTTGGCGTAGGTCAGTAGCGCATCTTTCACCCCCGACGAAGTGTTTACTTTACCTCCACGCTTGTGGTCGCCGGTAATTATTTATGTATCCCTATATACATACATATTTATTTATTTTATTAAATAAGGAACTTAGTTTTAAGATTTACATCTTTTAGATAACTAAGCTTAGGGTAACATATGATATTAATATGGAGCAAATAACAACATGTATAATATTTTCTGGACTTACAAGTATGAAGAAAGGAATTTAACATTTATACATGAATATGAAAATAAAATTACAATAAAAATTACAATAGTAAAACAATATAGATTATAGATTAACAGATAACAATAAAATGAAATAAAAGAAAAGAAATGAAATGAAGTAAAAGAAAAGAAATGAAAGCGCACAGCAAGTTATGTAAGTATTAATTATTATTAAGTTGACGCAAAATGAGCATGAGAACTAAGCTAAAATTGTAAATGCGGAGTTCCTAGCTCTTTTTTGTGATAGGTTATGGAGTTTAGTATTCTTTGTAACTGAATTTTATTCGTTAACGAAATCGAAACCGTAGCCTTAGAGTTTGTTTTTAGTATTTAGCTTGATTTAGAGAAAAAAATATCGTTTTACGAAAATATTTGTACCTGTTAGACTAGGGAAGATAGGGTTTAATGTCCAAAAGTTAATTCATGAAATTTTATGATTGGAATCGACGCAACAGTTTATGTATCCTAAGAACAATGTCCAAAGTCCCTAAAATCCCGTATGTATCATAAGGGGCCGTTCATAAAATACGTCACGCTAAAATCAGCTTTTTTTGACCCCCTCCCCCCATTGTCACGCTGTGTCACGCTTTCTGTGACACCCCTAGAAATATTTCGTCACACAAACGAAGACCCCCCTCCTGAATATGATAAATTTCAGCAGCAGTAACAAAAACAATCAACATTTATGACTGGAAGTGGTGCGATATCGCAAAATATCATCCTGTGTGCTTTTCGTATTATTCAATATTCTGTATTATAAGTATGATTCTAATGTGAGAGCTTGAGCGGTGCAGACGTGCCTAAACAATAAACAACTACTAAATGAAGAATGAAAGAATAATATAATAATAAATACATGAGAAACAGTTTTTTCATTTGTTACTGAGTCGAGAGCGCAGGGTGCGAGGAAACGTTACTCTTTTTAGTATTGGAAAAACGAAGAAACCAATTGTGACGGATCGCAACGCCGCTAGAGCCAAGTCAAAAGACTAAACCCGCGCCATGTCGAAAAATAACCAAAAGTAAACATATCAAGTTACAATTTATTGTAATAAAACTATATACGTTTGAAATTCTATATCTAATAAATAGGAAATAAATGACTTTCTATCATGATGAAAATTTAAAAAGAAAAATAGTCAAGAGAAATACTAATTGCAAATGTTTTAATGAATGGCGAACGTCACGTGACCATAGACCCCCGTCCCCCCTTGTCACACCTTGTCACATTCAGCAAGAGCCCTCCCCCCGCCTTGTGTGCGAACATATTTTATGAACGGCCCCTAAGAAGAATGTCCAATGTCTCTTAAATCCCCGTATTGGTTAAATATTCAAACCAAGAGTAAAGGCAAATATGAGTTTATTTTTAGCATTGATCAAGTTAATCAATGTTCTTAAAATTCTATTGATATTTGTTGATTTTTGGTTCTCATGAATAATCGAAAATTATACTCAACTTTCATACCTCAATAATTTTAAAACACCCTTTCACATCACATATTAGCATAGATTCTTATTAAAAAGAGTCTTTCGGTGGTATTTCACGTACTTTACTCTAGAAATTATCATTACTCTATTAAAATTGGCTATATATAATTTTCCTAATGTTTTGACGATATATTGTACCAACAAAATATTCCAGTATGGCCATAATCGCACCTTCCTTTACTCTAATTAACCCTCTATAAATCCGAAAATTTCCCAGAAAATTTAACTTTAATTTTTTGACTTGTTGTTTATTATTTATTTTGTATTTTCTCCATTTTAAAAACTGCAAATTTTATATCTAGTATAACTGCCAGATTGTTGTTTTGTAAGCTATGTATTATGTTTTCGCTTTTTCAAGAATAATATACATAGTTTATTGATAAATGTTAAGATTTTGTTCCTCTAATTTTTGTTTTTCCACATTTTGCAACCTTTTTGAAAAACAATAAAACAAAATGTTGACACATTTCTTTACTGTTTTCCACTGTTTGGTTTTTAAGATTTAATAATTTAATAATAAGCCCATATTTCGATCAGAAAAATCATTTTTTACCAGTTAATCTTGTTGACTAGAAAAATAGTTGCACAAAACTCAGATTAAAATGGGCTGGGGACTTCATTTGCATTCGTTGAACGTAAATTTTGAGCAAGTCAACTAGTTAATTTTTCATGTTTCATACATTTCAAACTCAGAACTTTTCTTCACTAACTTCTACCTTCAGTTCATCGTACATAAACTATCAAAAACATTTTTGTCTAAGAAACAAACAAACTAAAAGTCCATCAAAATTTGCATTTCATATTTCCAATTTGACGAGGAACCCTTTTACCAAATATTAAATGGAATTGTGCGGAAAATAAATAGGTAAATCGTAGAGTAATAAAGTTCAGCTTTCAGTTAATTGAAAAAATATGATCAATTGTCATTCTGACATAAGTTGACTTGACTTAATAGTTCGGGAAATTATTCTTGACTAACTTTCAAATAAAGTTGCTTTAATTGGAATGCAGTTTTTTTGGCCGCTGACCAATCAGGTACTAGAAACTTGCATAACTTTCAAGTCCCTTATGTCGCCCGAACCTGCCCAATCAATGGCGGATCCAGGGGGGGGGGGGGGGGTCGTAGGGGTCATGACCCCCCCTGGGAGATAATTTGTTTGTTTTTTCGTAGGAATTGCCTTCAATTCAAAACTTATCGTATTGCGTTAATGGACATGACCCCCATTATATTTTGAATTATATATTTTGTGTATATGAAAACAAAATTTGTATTTTACTTCCTTAAGCTTTGTTGCTAAAAGTACTACTTTTAACTGATGACTGGACCACGAACATAATATGAATCGGATATTTATCCTTATTCCAAAAACACAGCACAAATTCATCAACTTTTGACCAATGGACGATCCAGGGGGGGGGGTCATATGAGCCTTAAAGCTTATACAGTTAAGCTGTATAAGTAAAGATTTCATCTCAAAATTTGTTAGTAATTTAACGACATTAACCAAAAAGTGGTTTGCTGTCAAAAACAACTAAAATTATTGTTTTCACTTAATTTAGAATTTGAAAAAAAGTCTAGAAAAAGAACAAATATTCAGGTTCTTAAGAAGAAACCTTGAATAAGAGATTGTCAGTTTGATATTAAGTTGCCTTTAAATTCCTAAAACTAGCCTTCAATTTTATTATTAAATTTTTTGACACACATAGTGATCATTGAAGTGATTTTTACTTGCGACATGTAGGAACTATGTAGCAAGTTTTGCATTAGTTAAAAAATTCGAACTAGACCTTTTAATCAAGCATGACATTACAATTTTAGAAGTCGAAAAAATTGGGTACACCGATTATGTTCTACTGTCTATCTGTGTTGATTGAAATTAAGGTTTTCAGCCGATTAGCGTAAGGCGTTTTTTTTTTCATTTTATTAATACGAAAAATAAATATGTTAAAATATGTGATGTTTTTAAAACTTTCTCTAAATTTTGTATTCTTAATTTGGCTTCTTTCTACAAAAGAAACATTTTTTGGTATTGCTCCAGAAGGGTAACCCTCATAACCTTTAAGTCTTTTTTTAAGTTTTCTCAAGAACTAATGGACCGATTTCAATTATCTTCTTTTTTTGTGCAAGTTCTTGTCGATGATCAAATGATCAAATAGATGATGATTTTTGATGATCAAAAATGTCATTTTTTTAAATTTTAAAAAATAATATTAATTTTGTTTACAAAACTCGATATCTCAGAAAGGGGTCAACATTTTTTAACGAAATTTAAATGTTTATTTATAAGCACTTTATTTAGTGCTTACCAAAAATATTTTTAAGACAAAATTTAAAATTTAAAATGATTTTCGAAAAAAAAACTAAGTTAATCTAGAGTGTTTTGAGAAATGAAATGGCAATTAAATTTTTGAGAAAAACTTATTTTGCAGGTACATTTTTAAATCTTAAAATATAGGATATATTTTTAAACCGAATTTTTGGAAGAAATTAGCAAGTTCTAAAGACCCAGTCGTGCATTTTATTTTGTTCAAAATTGATTTTCTGTTGAATACAAAAGATCTTAAAAAATTAAATAAATTAATCTACTTTTGAAGTGAATTTGCTTTGGATGCTCTAGAACTGAGATTTAAACACGAATTTCAATAATATAAATGTCCCAAAAACTGCAAAAGTGACAGTTTTGTTAAACTAATGGCTAAATTCAAGAACCAAACATTTTTCTCTCTACAATTTTTAAGTTCTGTTGACTAAAATCAAAATAAGAGTAAACAGACTGATAGGGATAGTAATAATAGAAAAAAGCCCGACAATTCTTCATGTCAGATCCTCTCTCATTATCTGGATTTTTCAAGTTTTGTAGCGTTCTTCGCATTAATAGAAATGGAAACACGAAAAGTATATTTTATTTTTGGAAAAAAGCTACTAAGGTACTGTGATTTAGCTTTTAAATATGGCATATTTAGAAAACTGTTGGAATCTTGGATTGCTTTCATATGTAGCGAGTCATCATAAATTGCTGTACATTGTACAACAGTGTTCTATAATAATTTGGTAATTAAAGTTGTCACTGTGGTACTCGTGGTCTTGGTTTCGATCCCTGCCTATTCCATCTAAAGTTTTTTCAAGCAGGTAGGGTAAAGGTGTCAACAGTGAATCAGGGTACACAGTGAATCATTTGGTCTCACGATGTATTTTTTTATTTTATAATAAATTTGAAAAAGAGAAAAGATCGTCTTTGTTCATTTCATCCCTTCAAACCATCAGTCTGCGTGATCCCTTGGATCGGAGTCGGTTGTTTTCGTGTGTTTGTGTTTTCTGCATTGGTAAGTAATTTTTTGTTTTCTATTTGTTTTTCTTCTCATTTAATAGCTGTGCATCGTAACTCCATTTGAGTCATATATTTGTATTTGTGGTTATATTGACTTAATAATTTGTATCAACTTGTTTACTTGTTCGAAATATTTAATATGATTTCAATGTGTTTTTGTTACAATAACAACATGGTACACAGTGAATCATTTGAAAAAGGTACACAGTGAATCACTGATTCACTAAGAAATTCAAATTTTTCATTCAATTTCAACTTTTCAAACATGGATGTTCGCTAGAAAGCTATACATTTTAATCAAATGGATTACTTTTCTTTCCTTATTTTTGTTTAAACCATTTTTCTTTATTTTCAGCTTTGTGATTTTTTTTATACATGAAGAGTTTTATTTTAATTATTTTTTTGTTATAAATGAAGAGTTTATATTTTTGTTTAGTTTTTTATCATTAAATAAAATATGACTGATAAATATAAAAATAATTATAAAACTAAAAAACATTGTTTTTTCTTAAAAGACGGTTCTAACATCCCTGATTCACTGTGTACCAGTCACTGATTCACTGTGTACACCCAAAGTACACAGTGAATCATGTGGTAGAGTAAGTTAAAAACATTTTTTTTTATTTTATCGAAAGCATAAAGTTTTGAAATTTTTTGCTTAAATTGAAGAAAATATATTGAAAATGCTGTGAAAAAAAAATGTCATGGCTACTATTATAAATGCGAGCTTAACAGCCCAAGATGTAAAAATTGATCCATTGTTGACACCTTTACCCTACTGCCTCTTGCGAGGAATTGACAAATTCTCCAAGAGTAATTCTTGTCATGAAAAGTGCTTTCTCAAATTCGGCTTAAAACTGTAGGTCCCCTCCATCCCTGGCAACAGTACTCGCACACAAGAATGGTTGAGAGTTGTAAGTTACTGGGCCCTAGTTCTCAACAGACTGTTGCGCCACCCAATTTATTTAAAGTTGTCACTTTAGCCCTTGAAATGTGTTAACGTAAGGTTATTTAAATATTGTTAGCTGTGAGTAAAAACTCATCTAAGTGTGTGACCCCCCCCCCCCCCCCCTGATTAAAAGTCTGGATCCGCCCTTGTGCCCAATGCTCCCACTTCTATTTATAGAACTTAATATCGCCATTCTAAATGGAATGTTTGTAATATTTATTTGAAACGTGATAAATTACACATTTTTAAAGGCAAATTCCATTGAATGTTTGGGACCTAAAAAGAAAAATGATTTCACACTTATTAATAGACCTCGGATTTTGCATATTTGCATATTTTTCATCTGATTGATACCAAACTTTATATTTAGACGTTTTATCGTTTAAATATAACAAATTGTAATGCATATCGAAAATATGCAAATTATATGCAAAAAATATGCAATAAAATATGCCAAAAATATGCAAAATATATGCAAACGAATTTCATGGAAAAATGTAATTCCACTCGTTAAATATTAAAGTTAGAGCAATACAGAAGATTATTTTCTTAGTTTAAAAGTAATCAACATATTATTGTATTGTTCAAGCAAATAAATAAAATAAAAAGAAATTAGGTGGCGCAACAGTCCATGAAGAACCAGGACCTAGTGACTTACAACTCTCAACCATTCCTGTGTGCGAGTAATTGCAGGGATGGAGGGGACCTACAGTTTATATGCCGATTTCGAACGGCTAATTCGAGAAAGCACTTTTCATGACAAGAATTACTCTTGGAGAATTTGTCAATTCCTCGCAAGAGGCAGTACCCGTGAAAAAAACTTTAGGTGGCACAGGCAGGGATCGAACCCAAGACCTCTCGCATGACAGTCCAACGCACTTTTTTTTTTTTTTTTAAATTCATTTTTATTAATTCAATCTTAAATCTATCTTAAAGCTAGACAAAAATTCATAAAACTAGCCTAATTAACCATACCTTACAACTAATTTACTGGTCCCATACGGACACTCTAAGTTAAACAATAACACTTAATGCTAATGCCTTTCGGCCCCAAGATCTATTTAACTTCAATTCATTTTATTTATTTTTGTATTCATTAGAAAATTTAGAAAAAACTAATGTCCATATCCTTTTTTATTTTTACTTAAAAAACTACTTAAAATAAGGTCCTTAATATAAAACTTAAAGCTAACTAAAACTACCTATTCTACCTATAAACTACTTAAAACTAGAACAACCACAGCAGCAAATCTAACTATCTAACGTTTTTTGTTTTTCATATTTTGTTGTCTTTTTTTTTTTATTTTTTATTTTTTCATTTTTTTGTATTTTTTTGTATTTTTTTTTGTATGTTTCTTTTTTTGTATTTTTGTATATTTTGTATTTTTTTTTGTGCCACCATGCCTATTCTACTTAAAATTAAACCCTAAAACTATAAAACAAGTATGTAAGCCGGCCAAGGCTTAAAACCCCATCCCGACTACTCACTATCAAGTGCAGATTGAAGCCACCAAAACTGGCTCTCCTGCTTCACCCTATCAGTTCGGTCCCTTTCGGACACAGCCCTACTGAACCGAAGGAGCTCTGCTCCGCCTTGTGCCGTGACGTCCCGATTGTACAGGAGTCGCCTATCCACGGTTCGTCGTCTGACGTGGTAGATTAACGGAACTGCCAATCTATCCTGTATCAGACCGCATCTATCTAAAAAGAGGAATGCCTCTGGTGGAATAAAGCCGCTCAAGCGTGCACTTTCAAAATACTCGTTGTTCGGATAGAACGCCCCGAAAATTAAATTGTTGGTCGAAGACATAGCTCTTGCAATGTGACCTCGAACGAGTTTTATCACGAAATTGTCAATTCTGTTGATTCGAGCCCCGTTGTATAGGACCTCGTTGGAATAGTAATGCACGTAAGAAGATTCGGCTGTTCGATATAAGCCGGTACAGCGTCGTAAACACTGCCGCTTGAACACCCGAAACTTCTCCATCTGGGAAGGGGCAACGTTGAACCACACAGGACAACCATAAACGATCATCGGTCGTATGAGGGCCATGTAGCAAATTACCTTCACTCTGGGGTCAAGCCGACTGCTAAAAAACAGCCGTTTCGTCAGAGCGAAGGCTCCTCGGGCCCTGGTCAGAGCAGCATTTATATGTCTGTCGAAATATAAATACTGATCTAACCAGATACCGAGGTACTTCACTACACTTTTGCTCGCTAATAGCTGCCCATGAAGATCAACGATGACCATCTTGCACCAATTCTTGCGAGTATCCCTCGTGGCCCTAGCCAACGGAGTCCGGAACAGAATTGTCTCCGACTTCTGGACATTTATTTTCAGTTTCCAGTCGTCGCAATATCGCTGAATCTTGTCGAAATCACGCTGCAAGAGAATTCTAATAACCTCAACCTTTCGGGCCGTTCTGTACGCAATTAGATCGTCGGCATACGCAGTTGCCTTTGTAAGACTACCTATCAGATCGCTGGTGTAAATGCTGAAGAGAATCGGCGAATTCACCGCTCCCTGTTGAAGACCATTTTTAATTAAGAATGTTGTGGTAGAAGTTACGTTGCCACTTTTGACAACAAACTTTCTACCGTTAAGCATATCATAAAGCATATACAACAATGGTTTGCTTATGCCAAGCCTGCTCAGTTTTAGGTAAAGACCCTCTAACCATACGGTGTCAAAGGCCTTTTCCAAATCAACCAGAACAGCACCTGTGCATTGTTGTTTTGTTTTATTCCATTGGATATCAGAAACGAGTTTAGACGCAGCATGATTTGTGTCATGACCCACAGTCCAACGCACTAACCGTCATGCCACGGGTACCACGTATTGTTCAAGCAAGCCCGACTTAAAACCATCAGGGCAAAGCTTTTGTTGTTGAAACGCAAAGCAAAGCGCACCCAAAAAAGTGGGTCATCGGACAATTTAAACATTTTCTATTCCATATAGTAAGAATCCCTTTTATGCCACAACTATTCCTCTGAAAAGTTTTTACTGGTGAATATATGTTAGAATAATTGAAATTAAAAAAAAAATCAATATGGTTTTTTTTCCCAAAAAAAATTCAAAATTTGTATAATGCTGTAGAATATCGGTATATTTATAGAGGGTTGTCTACCTTTGACTTAATCTTCCAAACCATACGTTCGAAAAGGCTTTTTCTGTCACATAATGTGGTATAGGACTCACTTTTGGCTCTCCTCTTATTAAGCATCCGATAACCCATTATTTTTGTACAACGACGATATGCATTTACTTAAGTTTAGTAAGGAACACAATTCTTAATTTGTATTTTAGGTTCTTGAAACACTGAATCCAGAAGATGCTGAATGAATAAGGCTGGCAAAAGAGCTGATAAAAAATCCCCAGCTATATCGGGATTTTATCTATATAAAATCGAATTTCGAGATCATAACTTCCTTGGAAACAAAGGGTCTACCATTAGCAAAGTCAATACATTTATTTAAAGAAGCTGAAAATATTATTCATAACATAACTGGTGATTTGAAGATTTAAAAGAGAAATTTGAAGCCATTTTGCAAAGAAATCCAGATTTTAATAACATTTCAAAAATAAATAATATTTTGAATCTCAATACTGAAGATTTGTCTGGAATTGAATCCGTCACAAATGAAAATATAATTAAATATAAATTTTCTCCAATTACTTCATGCGACGCGACGTTGAAAGAAGCTTTTCCGCTTACAAAATGGTTTTTGGAGAGAAACGTCAAAGCCTCTCAATTAATAATTTAGAGAAAATTGTGGTTATATATTGAAATACCAATTATCTTGAATAATGTTTAAACCGATAAAATATTGTATGTATTAAGTACCTATCAGTTGCTCTTTTTTAATATCTGACAATAATAAATAAAATTTCAATTTGTATGTATGTACATATATGTATATATAACCCTCTGAATCGCTTTTATATTGTTTTTTGATTTGTTTAACACAGGAAATGTTTGCATATTTAGCATATATTTTGCATGTTTTGCATATTTTTTGCATATGTTGCATATATTTTGCATATTTTTGGCATATGCATATGTAAATATGCAAACAAAATTAAAATATGCATTCCGTTTTCAACTCTATTTTCAACGAAACGAATTTTGGTGTCATCAGAATTTAGCTATCTTAATCCTTCAAAAATATGCAAATATGCTAAATCCGAGGTCTACTTATTAAACACTGAATTTATTTATTTATTTATTTATTTATTTATTTATTACATCAATTAGAGTTAACAGTATACTCAAATAGACTAATGAATAACACAAGTTTTATTTAAAATATTATATTATAAACTAAGAATGGAAAGTTAAAAAAAAGAGACTGAGCATATATTTGAATGTATTTCTATTAATATGAAAATTAAAGTCAATATAATTAGATAAGTTATTAACTTCTCTAACACTTCGAGTTAAAGGTTCGTTGAAGGCATAGTTCACTCTATGAGCGTTTTCGCGAAATAATAAACGATTTCTCAAATCACGTGAAGGAGCGTATAGATCTATGAGAGCTAATAAAAAAGGACAGTCTATGTGGTAAGATAAGATGTCATGAATAAAAGTTATCGCATACATCTTCCTTCGGTTCTCTAGTGACTGGATACCAATAAGTTGACACCTTACAATGTAAGAGGGCATTTCAATGTTCCATCTTAATTTATTAAACATATATCGTGTGAATCTTTTTTGAATTGCTTCTATTCTACGATTATGGATGTTATAAAAAGGATTCCAAATGATGCAGCAGTATTCTAGAATTGACCGTACATAACTTATAAAAAGACTCTTCAACGTATACGGATTATGTAAGTCAATAGAGTTTCGATAAATAAAACCAAGCATGGAATTCGCTTTGTTAACTAAAAATTCGATATTTTTGCGAAAGTTCAATTTATGGTCAAAAATAACACCAAGATCTTTTTTTGTAAAAACTTTTTCAAGTGTATGATTTCCAATATTATAATTGTAGTCAATCGAAAATTGGCGGCGAGTAAAAGAGAGTGATTGACATTTAGGAATGTTCAGATTTAATTTATTTATCTCACACCAGTCGGAAAGTCTTTTGATTTCATTTTGCAAAAGATCGCAATCGCTTGTACTTTGTATACGTCTAAAAAATTTCAGATCATCTGCAAATAGGAGACACATTGAGTTTTGAAGTACATTAGGTAAGTCATTAATGAAAACGAGGAATAAGATCGGACCTAAATGGCTTCCCTGGGGAACTCCTGATGAAACAATTATAGGATTTGATAGATTTGAATCAATATGTACATATTGACAACGATTAGTTAAGTATGTTTTTAACCAGTTAAGCATATTAGAATGAAACCCGATTTTTTTAAGTTTTTTCAATAGAATATTGTGATGC
Organism: Eupeodes latifasciatus; assembly: GCA_920104205.1. NCBI lineage: Eukaryota > Metazoa > Arthropoda > Insecta > Diptera > Syrphidae > Eupeodes > Eupeodes latifasciatus. The sequence continues at coordinate 153,864,421 of OV049925.1, forward strand.
ACCCTGTCGAATGCCTTAGCGAAATCTGTGTAAATAACATCCACTTGGTGACCCTTCTCCATTTCATTCACTACATAATTAGTAAAAATAGCTAAGTTCGTAGAAGTGGATCTACCAGAAACGAAACCGTGTTGAAAAGGAGATATTATTTCTTTGAGTAAAAATTTTAGTTTTCCGCAAATTATCTTTTCAAATAACTTCGGTATCACACATAGTTTACTAATAGGCCGATAGTTACAAACGTCTTGTTTAGAACCATTTTTATGGATTGGAATTATATAGGACGTTTTCCATTCAGGAAGAAACAACCCATGATGAAGTGAATTATTAAAAAAGGTGAATAATATTTTACAACAAGCAGAAGCACACTTTTTTAAAAGAATAGGGGGAATTCCATCAGGGCCAACATTCTTATCTTCGTTTAACTCATTTAATGCATTCTGTACTTCTGGTAAAGTTATACTTAAGTGTCCTATGTTTATATTGCTAAAGGACTGTTCATCAGAAAAAATTAAGTTATCATTTGAATTGATATAATTCGATTTAAAAAACTCAGAGAAAGCATTACAAATGTCAGTCAGATTATTTAAAGTCGATCCTGAATACTGCATACATTTTGGTATTCCATTAGATTTTCTTTTATTTTTTATAAAGGTCCAGAAATATTTGCTATTGGATTTAAGTTTAGATTCAATTTCATTGATATAATTCTTATATAGGAATTTATTAAGAACGTTAAAATTCTTCTCCAAATTTAAGTAGTTTGTACGCAGATTGGAATTACATGGAGATTTTCGTGAAAGTTTGTATGCTTTATGTTTTTTATTATTTAAATTAATAAGCTGTCTGTTATACCAAGGAGGTTTAGATGTGTTCAAACATTTAATTTTAGGCACGTATAGATCATTACCCTCCTTCAGGTAGTTTAAGAAATTGCTATAGTATTCTGATAAATTTTGACATTCGATCGTGTCTTGCGGCAACGAAAAATTTTTAATATAACTCGAAAAGTTATTGAAATCAGCTTTAGAAAAATTATATTTAATTCGATCTTGATTTGGTTTAAAAAAGTTAATAATATTGAATTCAAAAGTAAAAGCTACATGGTGAATTGAATTTGAAAAAATAGGAAAAAGGCTATTATTGATTGATACACAAAGTTCTTTATCTACAAATAACAAATCAAGTGTTCTTTCTAGACTGTTTTTATTCTTGTTAATTTGAACTAAATCAAAAGAGGTAAAAGAATCAACAACTAAACATTCATTTTCAAGGCTTATATTATATGGAATAAGATTAAGATCATCTGAATCATAAATCCAACAAAGATTAGGCAGATTAAAATCACCAAGAATTATAACATGCTGATCGTTTTTTAGTTTAGTAAGATAAAAAATACAATTATTTATGTGTGCCTCATATAATTCTAATGAGCTATTGGGTGGAATGTAGCTTAAAAATATGAAAATCTCCTTGCAACTATTTAATGATACCTTAATTATAATTTGGTCGACATCAAACGGATGTGATGAAGGCAATGAAAGTTAAGTTGACTGCAGGTATGTGAAGCTCGTACTGCTAGCAGCACCCCACCTCCTCTTGTTAGACCGGTAGTGAGAGAATATCTGTCCTTTCGAAATACTGAGTAATGGTGAGGAGTAAACATTTCTGAATTGTGGTGATTTTCATTAAGCCAAGTCTCAGTAAATGCTAAGAAATCGTACTGTTCAGAAGATGATGATAAAAGTATTTGACGCATTTTTGTTCTCATTCCTCCAACGTTCTGATAGTAACCTTGAAACCTCTTAGCATCATTTTGAGAATCTGATAACAGAAATTTTGAGGCTGGCGGTGTTGTTAAATGTTGACTATGCATAGTTTGTGAAGTACTCTGAGAGTGTGACAATGTTGAAAGTTGCGTAGGCATTCTGAGAAATGATGATGACGGTGCTGGTGATATCGACGGCGGCGGCGACGACGGCGGCGGCGATGGCGATGAAGACAGTGGCAATGATGGTGAGAGCAGAGAACAATAAAAAGACGGATGGGAGAGCGATTCACTACCATTGTGCGTTAGTGGTGGAATAGTTGATGATGAAAGTTGAGATGTTGAAGATGAGAGTACGCATAAGGGAACTGATTGCGATGTGGTTGACGTTGTAATATATGTTAATTTTGGCGATGAGCGAGGTGATGTTAGGATTGAACCATAGGGGTCGGAGGCAGAAGTAAAATGCTTTCTGTACTCTCTTTTTTGTCTAACGATAAAAAATATTTAATTTGAACATGGCGAGGCCAAATTGCAGGGTTCATAACAACTGGTAAATGGTCCAAAGAGACACTCAACTTGAAAGTTACAAACTTCAATTTGGATAGATCGGCATCTTTTTTTGTCAGCATGTAGCATTTAAATAAATCAGGAGAGATATTTGTTTTTTCCGATACAAATTTTATGATGTCCTCAGTCTTTGTTTCAATCGAAAAACGAGATTGATGAAGCCATTTAATCTTCGGTATTGCATTTAAGTTTGATGACTCATCAGTACCAATGATCTTTATTTCTCTTTTTGATTTTTGTTTTTTCTCTATATTTTCAGAGATTATTAAAGTTTTGTTTTTATTTGTTGCAAAATCACTAGGGACGTTATTAACATTTTCGAAGTTAGATATTTCGATAGATTCAGGTTGTATGTCAATATCATTATTTGAATTTAAATTTAAATCACTTTGGATATTTATTTTGCCAGAGTAACTTGGGAGAGATTCTGGATTTGTCTTTTTAGCTAACTTGCGAGGGGGAGAATTGTTAAGAAGAGATAATTTAAGTGAAGAAAACTCTTTGCGGAGATCATTTACACTCAAAACAAGATCATTAAAATTATTAAGAAATTGAGAAAGGTTTATATTAGAACATGAATTACACTTCCAAAATAATCTTTTACAAGAAATTGTCTCGAATTCGTTATCACTTAATTCAATACAATCTTTGTGGAAAAATCGACCGCAAACATATTCACATTTGATGAATTTAATATCTTTGGATCGTTTTATTGGTTGATCGCATTTGGCGCAAACTTTAGACATTTTAGCAAAACACTAGTGATCGGTAGAAAGATTAGTCGAAGACTGTTTTGTTTTAACAATCAAATTTATGTAAACAGTGTAGACATTTCTTTTGAACAGACTGTTTTTCTAAAATTAAAATATTGGATAATGTAGTTTTCTGTTGAAGAAATGTCATTTAACAGCTGATGGTCATACTTTGTTTTGCGGCGACTGAGGGTTTTCTACTTTTATTTTTCTAGTCTGCGTAAATATTTTTAAATAAGTTAAAAAAATGAGTGAAGAGGAGCCCCATAAGGTTAAATATTTTTCCTAAAATTCTATTCAGTGTCTCGTCATAGGAACATCGCTTTTCATCAATAAAATTGTTGATTTTAGGACTAATTTTATTGCATTGTATACCTACTTTCCGATATGAAAAACTATAAACTTCTATTTCATCACCGGCCAATTACAAACTACCTACTTTTTTATTCATAAAATTATTGTCCAAATAGCAACTAACACTTATTTAAAATAATTTATATTTATTATATAATCCTCATTTAATCTAATTTTGTTTACCAATTCAACTTTTAATTCTAACATTTCAGAGTTTAATGGTTTTTGGTCGAGATGTCGGCCAAATCCCATGCTTCCGAAGTTCTTTTCTATATGGAATTTGTGGTGGACTGACAGTAGGAGCTTTAACATTTTTAAAAACCTCAAGAGTTCAATACTCAACGCACATTGGGTTTGGATCGTTTGTAGTTGGAACATTTGGATACTGGTTTGTTTGCAGGTCTGTGGTACCTTTCAAATAAAGGTAATTTCCATAGAAACGTCTTAATTATACTGTAAATTTCAGATATCAATGGTCAAAGAAAAAGTTTGAATATCAACAACTTAAAGCAGCAATGAAACAACAAGCTCGCTACGAAGGAACCGATATTGAGAAGAGATTACAAGATGCGTAGCAAGTTAATCCTAGTTCCTATTGAGAATACCTAGGTACTTGATGTCGTTTTGTTATAATTAGTAAAAGTCGAAGTTCAAAAGATTTTATAATTAAATAAAATTAAAAAAAAAACTACTTGAACATTTGAATAGTTTTGAGGATATTAGGGCCTAGTTTCTCACAAGCTTGAGGTCTATCAAATTTGTTTATCACGAAAGTTTTCTTATACCAAATTAGAAGACGATAAATGTATTTTTCTTGTAGTTTATTTTATTGAAAATGAAGGCAAACAATCGAAAATCTATATAATAATACATTCATGTGGGTATAAATAAAAATACATTTAATTTAATAAGTTCTTCTTAAATTTAGCCCCAACAGCTGTGTTCCGCTTTGGGGGAATCCACCGCAAGTAGGCCGAGTCAATAGTCAGCTTCGGTTTCTTGAACTGTGGCAACTGCAGATGTTCAATAACTGTCCTCGGTGTGACGCAAATAACATGCTGACCCTTCCAGTACTTGACCATTTTCATTGACTGCAGGGTATAGATGATGTCGTCCTGGGTAATTCCACTCAACTCACTGAGCTCCTTTATACTCTGTGTGGTCGTCCGATTGTCTTTCATTAACTCCAAAAGGGTATATGCCCAGAAGCTCCTATAGCTCAGACGACCCAGATCACTCAAAGGTTTCTCGGGACTGCCGACAACTCCTTCGCGACGTGAGAGTTCATAGCTAAAAGCGATTAATAGTTTCCCGTAGCCTTTTCTTTGATACGGAGGCAGAATTAATATGCATGCAACATTGTTGCTCTCCGGAGATTCTTTTTCCTTCGAGAAATAACCCACGATGTGAGCTCCTTTCTTGTCGATCTCACACAACACATAAAAGTAAAATGGTTCGACGTCATAGTACAAGGTTTTGTGGTCTAAGAAAAGTTTTGCCATCAGGCACAGTGTTTGGCAATAGAGTTTATGGTCTTTTCCGTCGATTTCAAAAATCGATACTGTACCCTTGCGGTAGATTTCATTGCCAGGCGGTTGGCGTTGGCTGCACTCTGTGGTGTGGTAGCGATAGGTCCTCTCCAGCTTCATGTACTTCAGACAGTACTCGCAGACAAATAACGTCCCAACTTTTCCGTATTCATCTGGATACGGACTGAAATACCACGAATCGATTTCGAATTTCCCAATTCTTAGTTTGTCAATGTACTTTACTTTGGTAATTGCTTCGTGTTCCTTCTCCAGGGCAGCGGTTGTGGGATCCATTTCGGCGTAGGTCTTTTGCACATGATTGATTTCATCATGTCGTCTCTTCTGGTTCCTAGTCACCTTCCTGTCACTGTTCTCGGCCGATGTTGGATTCTCAAGTGACGCTATCTGTTCCTTGCTAAGCTGCTGTAGGGTTTTGGCACTGTTGTTTGTGTCCATGGGTGTTGATGCCGAGTTTTCTCTTTTGTCGGCTTCTGTGGCATCGGTTATGCGATCACGACGTACCCATTCGTCGAGGCGTCTGTTCAAACCGACATAGTGGACATAGAATTCACTATTTGCAAAATCATTCTCGTTGCACCTGGATTGGATTATTTGGGCAGGGTAGACGTCGCCATCGGAGCGACGGATCAGATACACGTCGCCTGTGCTTATCTCTTTGTTGGTGGAACTTCTGGTAATTCTTTCTGTTTGTTTTTCTTGGTTTTTATTTTCGTCGACTGATGTCATTTTTATATCCAACGAATTTTTGTTTATTTTCACAGAGAACACAATTTACAAATTCAACAATAAAAAATCATGCAATGGCGAAATTTGCGTTTTCAAGTTTCGGTTTGTCTTTTTTTGTTTTGACTTTTCCGTCTCTAAACCAACTTGAAGTTAGTTACATTTCGACATAGAAATGAACGTAGTCAGATAGAAAAACGATGATGAACGCATTCAACGGCTATAGGTGTGTTTTTGTAAATTTCATTTTAGGCAGTATGCCAATTGCGTTAATATGTTGATTATGTTTTATTGTTTGGTTAAATATGAAGATGAATATTGTTTTCAACGTTCGAGTTCAATAATTTATTTATTTTTTAAACCTATTTGAAAGAATTCAACCACAAAAAGTAATAAATTCTCAATAAATTGAGGAATTATTTGTATTGGAATTAAAGTAGAAAATTTGTCTGAAAATCGATTTTTTAAACAGAGTATTTCCTATGACTGATACAATGTCCGAAACTAAGTTTAAAAGTTACAACATTTAAAAGGAAGTAGATGGACAAATAAAAACGCGCTAGACGTATTTCCTTATTTGTTGGCATCTATTTACAGTAATGGGCTTGCTAATGGCTTAATTTGAATTTCTTGATTTTTTCTGTGAATTAATGATTGCTGGTCCTTTTTTCTCTTTTAGTAATGTTAAATTTCAACCGCTTCTTTTAAAAAATTGAACCAACATTTTGACGCAACTCACACACTGTTTTAAATGCATTGAGTTAAGGAAAAATAAAAAAAGAACAAAATGGAAAAATTATTTCGGAATCTTCTTTTTGACAGACAAATTTGCCACCAACAAGTTAATAAGTTTTACAACCGTTTTTCAATATGGCCAGTTTCAAGCTATTCATTTTGACATTTCATCATTAAAAGTTTAAATTTCTGTCAAACAAGTTTCAAGAAGGAAGAATATACAATTAAGAGATGTAAAATTGAATCACCTCAAAAAGCCTCTAATATCAAAACCACTATCCTTAACTTATAATTCAATAATTTTGTCTAAATACTTAAAGGTTCGTAGATTTAGTAGAATTTTTGAAGGTACGTTAAAATCTGTCATACATCAGTTCAGTTCTAACTTTAAAATTCCTCAATTTATGTAACCCATCCTTGAGTAATTGATTCAATAATTTTGACTAAGTGATTTAAGGTCCCTAAATGTGGTAGAATATATTTCTATACATAAATCTTTATCAAACCTCAGTTGATTCTCCAAGATTCGATTACCACCGAAATCAAACGAATCTCTTTGTATTTTTTGGAAATCAAATTTTTAATCTGGCAGTTCTTTGATGCATCTGGCCTAGCGTTCTGTTCTGTCAACATTTTTACGCATTTCATTGATTTGCAACCGCTTTTGATCAAATGTTTCTGTTTCTCAAGTTTTTATTTTTTCCAATTGAACTTCAAAACACGTAAAAACGGCTTCTTTATTTTTTACCATCAATTAACAATTCATATTGTTAATTGTTTGTAATTTGTTTGAATAAAAACAAACCTAACCAAACAATTCCTCGAAATGGAAAACACCGAAGAAATAACTCAACACATCGAATACACTCGTACTGTTGTCCCATCAACTATGCGGAGTCCCTATTGGAAGTTCTTTGGATTTCCCTCGGATAACTCCAATAATGTCCTAACAAAACAGAAAATAATATGCACACTTTGCAATGCAGTCATTGCGTACAATAAGAACACATCAAACCTAAGGACACACATAGTAGCGCGTCATCCTGAGCTCCTGATAGAATTGTACAATGAAAAGAACAAGAAGAATAGCGAAGCAGCAGCCACGAGTCTGCTTCAGGACAATAGAACGTCAAGTTCCGAACCGGCAAGCAAACGGCCAAAGATTCAGTACATACTCGGAGGGTCGGAGAGTGAAACCCACGAAGCGAGTACAAGTGAACTTAAGTCCTTCAACGAGGCTATAATTGAAGAGAACGAAGTCATCGAACACACTGACGACAAAACCACTGACAACAGTGACTTCGATGATTTCTCGGGGTCCATCACACACAACACTGATTATGAATTCGAGGAAATTGAATTGAATCCTCACAAAAGCGCTCTACCCATTGTCGACGAAGTTTGTTTGGAGGATAAGATTGTGGAGCTACTAATTACAGATCTGCATGCGCCATCGATTGTTCAAGAAATGGGATTTGAGAAGTTCATATCAAGTATTGATATGCGAGGGGCGGGTATTCCTTCCAGACAACAAGTAAGTGACAATATTTTTGTATTCATTTTCTTATGTTTATTTCCTTCCAAAAGATTGACCAAAAAATAAACAAAGCATACGACAAAAGCTTCGAAAGGATCCACCGACATCTAATAACTGTCACAAATACAAAACCTTACTCATTAAGTTTGGAGTTCTTTCGCAATATTGAAAATAAATCTCTGATGTGTATTTATTTCAATTACTTGGTTCCAATTGAAGCTCGCTTGCAATTAACCGCTTACACCACAATCGAGATTACGCCTAACATCGATCTGGGAAGTGTTTTAAGTGATTTCAACTTAAGCAATTGCTCAGCGGTTATAATCAGTGAGGAGAATGAATTGATTGAACAATTTTTCTTTTCCATTGGTAAGATCAAAAGATTCTCAATCGGAGGTTAGTAGGGAAGATTTTTAATTTGACTCATTAAAGGTGTTCCTATTGTGCCGTGCTTTGAGTCAGTGGTAAATAGTTGTATGATCTCAATATTCGCTCATAACGCAGTGAATAGTGCCTTCAAGAGAACTCTGGAACTGTTCGAGAAACATGATTGTGCATCAATGGTAAGAGATTTAAATTTGAAGAAGTTCATATTATATGGAAAGGGTCTCGTTTGAGAAAGCGAAAGTTCTTTTGGAAATTGCAATAATTTGTACTTTTTCAGTTGGATAGTATTCCTGAAATCTTCGAAGAGAATCCATGGTCAAAGTTTAATTTCCTGCAATTTGTCCAAGATCATTTGTCAATGGTGGACGAGGAAAACAGTGAAGCAATCGATATATCAAAACAGCTTGTTAGCTTTTTGAGCCCGCTTAAGGTAAGTTGAAGTTGTTTGGCTTTATCTCAAGTCCCGTGGAAGAAAATTTGTACTACGAGTCACAAAAGGCTATTATATATTTTGTCTATCATTCGTAATAGAAATCTTCTCCTAAAGGGTCTGTGATAGGGTCGATTTTTTAATTCAATGTTATTTTCAATTATTTTTCATATTCATCCTTCAGACAACTCTTGAAACAATAGCCGATGAACAGTTGCCTTTGTGTTCGATCATGAAGCCTTTAAGCAGAAAACTTATAGATGAATATTTGTCTACTTTCTTCTGTGAGACAGACGCCCTTACCGAAGTCAAAAACATTGTAATTGACGAATTGACTCAGAGGTTTCAAAACTTGCTTATGCATTTGAGCTTAAAATATATTAATTTTTTTTTTAATTATTTATAGAATTTTAAGCAACATGTTCTTATCAGAATCATCACTTTTCGATGCTCGTTTTCAAAGTGTCACAGTCGAGACTGAAAGCCTTCAAGATATCAAAGAATCGGTGGCACATCGTTTTGAGCATCTTTTAGCTAACAACGTTCCTGAACAGAAACCAATTAAAATGGAACTAAAAGCTCCACCGAGAAAGTCATGTGAGTATAATTTTTTTTTTTGAAGTTTCTACTTTCAATGAAAATGTATTTCCATTTATTTTAAAGCACTTAAAATGTTCTTCAATCGAGGGGCCAAACAAGAAACCAAACCTGCCCAAAATTGTATGAAACGTTCACTGGAATATGAAATCATGAAGTACACAACCGAGAGTGCAGCCGACTTGGAACAATGTCCAATGAAATGGTGGGAAGATAATGAATTTATGTTTCCAAAACTACGCAAAATATCAGATTATTATTTGTGTGTGCCATGTTGTGCAACAAATTCCTTTAAATCGCCTTTGGTCGATCGAATTGCCATCATAAATCGTAGATTTATGTTAAGAAAAAATATACTCAATCAGATTTTGTTCTTGCACTTAAACAAAGATATTTTGGAGAAATTAAAAATCGACGATGAGCCGAAGAAGTAAATTATAATAAATAAGTTGTCTATATAAATGGTGTATATGTTTTTCTTTTCTTATATTCTTCTAAAATCTCTGTAATTTTAATGTAAACTTTGAAATACATAATTACAATGGAAACAGTTCAAATTAAGGAAGTTTAAACGATAAGTTGCAGGAACTAAGAGTAAAGTTAAAAAAGACAATTGATGGTCAAGGGTCCTGTTGTAGAAAAAGTTGATATGGACAAAATAACAAATTACTATTGAAGAGTGCAATTCTCTTAGAAATAGGCAATCTAATGTTCTGCTTCATGTAACTCAAAAACGACAAAATCCCATCGTGATCGTGATTTCATATATCGTTATCGCACAATTTTTATCGTTTTTGAAAACCGATGATAGTTTTGGACTCGCTTCTAATAGCAAAGTTGAAGGAAATTCTTCATTTTGTTGTTTATTTGTTGTTAAAGTATAACTGAATTATTTTTTGGTTCATTGATTTTTATTCAAAAATATAATCTGATCGATTAGTTTTCCCGTCAGAGCAAACCTTGTCCTGTAGTTGTTTATTTGATCTCTTAAAACCTCCTTATAGCTTAGATTGATGAAACCCAAAACACAACAATAAGCTTCAGATAAATGCCGTAAACTTCCATAAGAATTACCCCACTGATTCCACCATTTTATTGGTGATTCTTCTAGACTAGCAAATGCTTCATCACGATATCGTCTCAAATCCATTTCAATGAAATTTTCATTTTGAAAACTTTTCGCAGTTGTATCTTCCAGACAATCAACGAAGAACATTTTCAAATCTATAAATTAAAAGAAAGTTAAAAATATCATATCCTCGCATTATCAAAATCATTTCTTACGTGACTTTCTTGAATTCTTTGGTGTTTCTTCTTTTGTGGGTTCACATTTTTGTAGACTACTTCGTTGTTTTCCCATTTGACGGTATTTTTTCTCCAATAAATTCAGACAACTGTTTGTATTTTTCAATGAGATGAACTTATGAAACCTTGGATCGAGCATGGCGGTTACTGTTAAGAGATTATTTGAACATACACTGGTTTTTTGGTTAGAACATTTTCAGTTGAAATGATATTTGTCTTATTTAAGCTTACCTTCTTTTAAACTCGTCAACAACCATTTCTTTCATTTTGCATACCAAAGGATCATCAAACTCGCTGTTTACGTAATGTTTTTCGATAATTTTTTGGGCAAATGGCAGGAACAAACTACTCAGTGGTATGTCTTCTTCTCGCAGGGTGTCCAGTGTTATCTAAAATCACAAAAACAAAATACAATCGTGTGAAAAATAAATAATCATATATAGCTTATATCAAACCTCAAGTGGGGAAAGTACATCTAGAATTTGCTTAGCTTTTGATAGGATATATTCCATATCGTCAGGCCAGGAAACACTTTCACAGAAAAACCTAAGAACATGCAGCTTTGATATGGGGAATTCTTCATAAGCTGATGGTATTTCAGTATCCTAAATATCGAAGAGTTTTTGCTTAGTTTGAATCCACAAATGTTAAAACGACTTACCTCGGAAGTTAGTTCAGAAGCATGACGAGTCAGAATATCTACTGCTTCATTATAAACCGTAACTATGTCTGGTATGTTGAAAACATTCAAAAGGCAATTATCAATGATATGTGAGAAACAATGCACGATGGGAATGTCTTAAAGAAAAAAACAAAGAAGAGGAACTTTAAGGACACACCAAAGGGTTTTTTACATTACAAAATATTTGTAGGTACCATTGTTCAATAAAAATGTGTTGATTATTTCCTGATTGCTATTAACTATCGCTGCTGAGCAGTTTTGCAAGTTAAATCCATTGAAAATCGTCTCGAACGATGTGTAACAATTAAGTTCAATTGTCATGTAGATATTATCACAGAATTGATCTTCGAATTCTTCAGATACATGATTGTAATATATCGAAACCAATTGTTTGCCTTCAATATTCATCCATACATCAAAACTTAGTGAATATGATTTGACTTGGGAATGAACTTTGATGCGGTCTTTCAGTTTTTCAAATTTGGTTTTGTGCAGGTCTTCAATTAAACTCTCCATCTGCAAGTATACAAATGTTCTTAAATTATTTCTACCTTATTTTTAAATGAAATTAATAGAATAAGAATGTTCAGGACTCAAACTAGAGGCAAATGCTTTTGGCCTTATTTTATTACAAAGAATTCTTATTCCAAACTTTAGTGACCTTGAACTGATTCTGTATTCTTAAACAGACAACGAACAAAAATAATGAAAGTATTGTAATAGGCAGAAATAAATGCCTTATCAGTGATAAGACCGTGTCCTTTTTAAATTTACTTTATACAAAAATTTGAAATCTCCCTAAAAATATAAGAATCGTTTAGGTACCTTGCTAAGAGTTGGCAATATCTGATTGCTCAGAAAGCTCGTAATGAATCCCCTCATTCCAGAGTTATAGATAGCCGAGACATTGAGAAGATCTGTAATAATCACTTTGGTCAGAGCTTCCTCAATGTTATAGTTGACTTGAATGGGATTTATATCGACAGTAATATTTAGGGGAGGAAGTACTTTTTGATTTTCACATGTACTTTTTGGAAAAATTGTTTGATCAACATCAATGGCTGTGGCGGGCAATGTCTGATCAAATATTACATTCGACAATTCTGTAGTTGTTATCGCTGTCGTCGTGGGTTCGTCTTCAGTGTCTTCATAAGTAAGAGGTATGTTGATTGAATCCTCATCAATGAAAGACGAATCACTATAGTCTAACTTCAACTGCTTCGTCGCCGGACGACGACTATCAATTGACTCCTCTATCAAATGTACCGCCTCTGATTTCGTGGGCTTTTTCTGGCTGGTATTGACTTTCCTTGGTGGTACACTTATCCCATGAGTGGTGACAAGTTGGGAAAATATTGTTTTGTGCGTCGACTGAATGTGAGCTCGGATATTTGTGGTGTTATAGTGATTGGTGAGAACGGCTTTGCATAGATTACATATGACTTTGTGTTTTGTTATTATCTCACCACGTTCATCGGCGGGATAACCAAAATACTTCCAAAAGACACTCTTCATTTTGGGCATGTGAATTTTGTAGTATGTCAATTCTTCTCCGTCTTGCTTGTTTTTTCTTTTACGGGAATACATTTCTGTTTGGGAATTGATATTGAGAATTTTTACACTTTGAAATTATCCAATATACAACGGTTTTATTTTATCAATTTAATCGATTAATAGTATTTATCAATAACTAAATTATCGGGTCTATCCATCGACTACTTGTCTTTTTTGGGTGCACACACTATCGCTTTTGTGATGGCATAAATCGAAAATCGTTTGGCATATGGACGAGTATCGATAGAATTAAGTGATGCCAATAAGTTAATAAGATTTTCGATAAAATATATGTATATTTTTACACACATTACATTGAAAAATAAAATTATTCAACTAAATGTTGATATTTGTTGGAAAATTTTTTAATAAATGTGTTTGTTTGCAACTTTTACGACATAAATAAAAATTACATGAGAACAAACTTGAAATATGCAGCAATAATTCATAGAACTGTCAAATCCGTTGACGTTTTGTAAATTATTTATAAATTCCCTTTATTTATAATGACCCTTTTAGGGGCCAGTTATAGCTATCATTAAAATCGATCCAGAAAAAGTTTTGAATCGATATTTGACGGTGTTTCCCTTTGATTAGAAATGAAAATTATATATTGATTGATCGGAAATCACACAAAGAATTTTTTTAAGAATAAAAAAAGTTGCGCATTGATTTTTCTCTAAAAATGTATTTTTCTATTTTCCGGACGGAAATTCATTTTCCTGAACAGCTGATACTTTTATGTCCAAAAGTGAAACGAACCGTTCCACTGATTTGTGTTCCAATTTCACACAATTCCAATGACAGATTTCTGCCAGTAAAAATTTTGTCGGTGGATTTCAATCAGGAAATTTTTTTCAATGACAGGAATTTTTAATGATAGCTATAAACGAGCTGTCAGAAAAATTCAATAATTTTTTTCAATAATGAAAACCGATTATAGCTTTAACTGGCCGTTTTACTGATGGCGTTCCAATTCAATAATGTTCCAATGACATCTTTAAAAAAATTACTGATGAAATCAAGAGTAAAACGAAAAAATTCGTTATTTTTTCGTGAACCTCGAAAAACCTCTATTGAAATGACTTAAATTTGTTGATTTCTGTCATCAGTAAATTATTTACGATTCCCCCTGTTTCAATTTTTACTGATAGGAATAACTGGCCCCTTAAAAAATCAATGATTATGCTACTTTTAACCCCCGTGTAACTATAGCTTTGTAAATATACAATTACTTGAAGTTTTTGGAATTAATATTTCCAACAAAAACGTACCCCATGATCCCATAATTTGGAACTTTCTTTAAGCATTCTGGCAGCACTGTTTGAAAAATCACGTATACGATTCTCGAACATCTGCTGCTATCGAAACAAAAACTTTTTGTTTTTGACATAACGTAGTAAACAGAGAAAAAGAAAAGAAAGTAGTTTATCTAATTTTTAGTTCACTAATTTTTTTGAGAATTCCCCAAAAAAGAAAAGAAAAAAAATATCAAGAATTCTACTTAATTTTTTTGTTTGTCCTAATTATTCATATCAGCGAAACGCCCTCACACACACAGTTTTTCTAAAGAGCTCTCGATTAACAAAGCATGAACATTCCCAAAGAAACATTAATTATTAAAAACACCAAATATGTGTAAACTAAACGTTCGTCATTTTTGCAAGGAATGGCGAATCTGGATTCGTCCACTGCTCATTGTAACATATGTGATATTTGCCATAATAGTTGTCCCCCTGCTGATAGTGAATTCATTGAAAGATGGATTCACACGCAAGGATCAGTTGATATTAATTGGGGGATTGTTTGTGCTGTCCGCAGTGCCAATCTCCATTTGGCACATAATTCAACATGTCATTCATTTTACGAAGCCGATTTTACAAAAACACATCATTCGGATTGTCTGGATGGTGCCAATATACGCTTTAAATGCTGTAAGCTTGATCCAAAAATGTCTTGCAATTCTTTTGCCTTTCATGATTCTGATTTTTCGTATTTTTCGTTTGTATAGTGGCTGGGTTTGCTATTCCCCGAACACTCGATCTATGTTGACTCATTACGTGAATGTTATGAAGCCTATGTTATATACAATTTCTTGGTTTACTTACTCAACTATTTGAATTTGGTAATGGACTTGGAGGCAACGATGGAAATTAAGCCTCAAGTTAGCCACATCTTTCCGTTGTGCTGTATGCGCCCGTGGGAAATGGGCAGGGAATTTATACACAACTGCAAACACGGCATATTGCAGTACACGGTGGTTAGACCAATAACAACATTTATTTCCGTGTGAGTATTTTATTTCTCTTCTGTTATATATTTCTTCATTTTTCCTATACAAAACTTAGGTAAGGTAATTCGATCATCATAACCAGTTTTGTTTTATTTTTTAAAAAATAATATTAAATTTCACTGTCATTTTCACGTTTTGTTGTTGAGATAAGAGTCTTAAATCAGTGTTTTTTTTTTTTTTATTGGGTGATAACGATTCGGATGAAGGGCCTCTCAACTGATACATAATCCAATTACGACATATGCTTGTTTGTTATCTTGTTTAAAGAACATCCTCTTTGACTCATTGGAAATCTAATGGGTTTAGGAAGCATACTTACATAGCTAGTAATAATAAATTTATTTTTGAATGTTGTTGTTAGAGACCATTTTTTGATAGTAGGTTGAAAACAAAAACAGAAATAGTCATTATCAATAGATTTGTTCATAAAAAGTTCAATGAGATCTCATAGCATACAAAAATCTTGAATGAATCATAGCTGCTGCTTGGGTAATAACTCTGAGCTCAAAAACCAAAAGCTCTTAAGTCTATTTTAATAGCTTTTTATAAAGTTCATTTTTAACTTCAACATTTTATGTAAAAATAAAACTCAACTTATTTCATAAAATAATTTAACTTAAAAGATAGAGAACATAAAAAAATCAAGTTGATCTATGAAACTTTGCATAGGACACCCGAATCCTTTCTCATTTGATTCGGTAAATAGTCTCCTTTTCTTCAAATTAGGGTGTCCTTGGTTTTTGCCTTCATAGTCTTAATGATAAAGCCGTGGTCAAACGTGTTTGATTATTGCAAAAGTACCACGTCATCAAATTGAATTTAACTTCTAACAACCCTAGAAGAGGGGATGAAGGTATTATTTTGTTAGAAAATTCAGGTCATAGGTCTGTTAATGTTTTTCAGTTTTGTAAATATAAAATATACATACATACAGTTGTGTTCATAAAAAATAGCAGTGCTGGTCACATTTTATTAGATTGTCAATTATTTAAATAACGGAAATTCTTACAAAAAAAAATTAACGTGTTACTTGCATCTAACGGTCTTTCGTTTTCATATTAGATACTTTTAGCTTGAAGTTATACTCTACTTTTCCCGGTGAACACACATTATTTCAAACTCTCTGGATATAGAGTGTTCATAAAAATAACAGTGCTTTTGATTTTTTAATTAAAAAGTGTTAAACATTCATTTTTTTTTTATTTTTAGGTAAGTAAGTATTTTACTATTTAAAGTTTTAAGTATTTGTAACATACTAGCATATACAAAATTAATAAATATTAGCTCAAAAATAAACAATGGGACGGTCAAGACACTGCACCGAAGATATTCGAAAACTGCGTTTGGAGGGAAAAACCTACCAAAATTTTCAAGACATCCTAGGCCGTTCAGCAAAAATTGTCATTAATGCCTTAAAATGGCAAAATAACCCGGAAACGCGAGGCCCAAAAAGGATGACTACTGAAAGAACTGACAGAAACATTTTTCAGTTGGCAAAACAGAACCCTTCCATAAGCTCTAGGGAAATAAGAAATGGACTTCAACTGTCTGTTAGCGCTGTCACAATACGAAGACGTCTTTTAGAAGCGAAGTTACCAGCCCGAAGTCCACGCAAGGTACCATTTTTGACGAAAAGGCATGTGGCGAAGAGAATGGAGTTTGTTAAAGCGCATAGAGATTGGGCAAAAGAGAAATGGAGGAATGTTCTGTGGAGCGATGAAAGCAAAGTCGTCCTTTTTGGGTCCAAGGGCCGTCGAGAATATGTGAGAAGACCCTAAAATGCAGCATACGATCCACGGTACACTATAAAAACAGTGAAGCATGGTGGAGGAAAAATTATGATTTAGGCTTGCATTTCATATTACGGGGTCGGGCCTATTTATCCCATCGGGGATATAAGGGATGCAACCGAGTATGTGAAAATTCTCGAGGAGGTTATGTTACCCTATGCTGAAGAGCAAAAGTCGTTGGTTTGGATATATTAACAAGACTATGACCCACTTATTTTCTGTTATTATGAATAAAATATTTTAGTTTGTTATTAGAAGTTTAATAAAATATATTATAACGTTGATATTGAAGGCCTATTTGTTTTATTTGGAGAGCACTGCTATTTTTATGAACACAACTGTAAATGAGCGTTCCAACAAAAATTCAGCTGTTTCCTCTGATTCTTGTTTACCAACACTCCAATTTGATTGTGTCATAGTAGTGGCTTTAAACACTATAACCCCTGAGTTGGGGTTTTGCCAAAATAAAAAAATTCTCAAGATATGAAAATTAATTATGTTACCATCGAAATCCGCCAAGGTTAAAAAATTTGTATCCAAAAGGCAACTTGTTTCCATTTATTCCTCTTTCTGTCTTACCTCAAAATGGGTTTGTTTTTCATTTGGAGTCTATCACTTTTTGATTTTATCCTTGTTTTAGTCGCTGGTATTTTTTCTGTTTTTTAATAGATCTGCAAGATACCTATACATAATTCCTATATCTCCGCTTTCGGGTCCTTAATTCTTAAAACAATCAATTATTCCTCTTTCCATCGCTTCCAACCTTTTTTCAGAACCGACTTGTTTTTTAAATTATTATTATTATTATTTATTAACATAAAATTAAAAGAGCTCTAGCTACAAAAGCTTTTCACTCTAATATAACTTATTAGTTAATTATATTATCAAATTATTCATACGAAGGTATTTGTCTATTTTTAATATATTTTCGACATTAATTGTATTAAGAAACGAATAAATATTTTGGTCGGTTTTTAAAACAGCACTAATTTTTTTTGTAAATTTCACATGATGTCAAGTATATGTGGCATGTTCAAGTTGTTGTTGCATGATGGGCAGAGAGGTGGACTTTCTTTCCTTAATAGGTGTTGGTGAGTTAAGATACTCTGTCCTAAGCGAAGGCGAATAAAGTTTGATATTTTTGTTCTGGAGAGTGATGATGGGTGGATTGGAGCGGATCGGTCAGTGTTTATCTTTGCATAATGATTTTCGTAGCTATTCCAGTTGAGAATTTTGTTTTTTTTAAGTAATTGATCGATATATCTTTGAATGTCGTTTTTTGAAAATGTATCGAAAGTAAAAATAGGTGCTTCGTTGCAGAGTTTTGCAGCTTTGTCGTACCCACATTAATTTTAATTTTGTCGGGTGTTTTATGAGCAAATCTCATGCATTGTTAATTATTTTGTTGTTGTTGTTCGGATTAAGTATTGATTTGAGCACCGATAGTCCGAGCAAATTACTGCTTTAGAAGTGGATTGCAGGACAGTTTTAGCAGCTTCAAAAATTGCTAGTGCTTTAAAAGTGAAGATTGATGAGAATTCCCATAAAGTTCCAGCTCTTAACAGAATTCCATCTTCTTGAGTTACTGCAAACGAAGTATTTAAAGTTGATTTAGACCCATCCGTGAAGACAGGAATCCAGCCTTCTTGATTTAGATTTTCCATGATTTCGGCGAAAGTGGAATGATAGATTCTGTTGTTTGTATTGTCTTTATTGTATACTGATAGAGTTAGTTCAAACGAGTTTGTATTAATGTTCCACGGTGGGAAGGTTGAAGTGGTGTTTCCTTTGACACGCTTAAATGGTAACCCCATTTGTTTTGCAGTTGACAAGGCTTTTGCAATTGTGGATGGAAGACGCATATTTTTTTTCAATTTGGAGGTTGAGTCGATATCTTTATCAATGACGGAGTCCTTGGAGAATAGAAGCTTTGGCAGTATTTTTAACAGGCTTTTTGATTGACGGTGTTCCAAAGTAGGAAGTCCAGCCTCTGCCATGATGTTGTCTATTCCTGTAGTCCGATAGGCGTTGATACTCCTTCTTGCGGATTGATGGTTGATTTGAGAACATTTAGAGTTGAGGTTAGACATTTGCCATAAATATAAAAACCATAATCGATTTTACTTAAAACTAAAGCTTTAGTTATTCTACATAGTGTGGATAAATAACTTATAATATTGCTTCTTGCAGCTAGGCTCTTTTTAAGATTCATACAGTGTGGTTTCCAATTATACTTATTATTAAATCTTAATCCTAAAATATCTAAGTTTTCTACGCTTTCAATATTTACATTATTTATTGCTAGGTCAAGTTTAATTTATAATATATATGTATATATAATTTGCGACATATATGTATGTAGAGTTTTACATTGGTTTAATGAGAGCTTTGCTCCTGAGTTATTACACCATTCTACAATATCGATTACATTTTTTGAAAATGTATTTTTTGCTTTCTCTAAATCGTTGAGTTTGTTTCCTCTTTCCATCGCTTTCAACCCTTTTTTCAGAACCGACTTGTTTTTTAAATTAAATTGTAAAAATTCTTTGGAAACCTTTTCTTTGCAAAAATATCACTCATATGAATTGCGAACTAATGCAACGAAGTATTTGCAATGACGTCATCCTAGTAATGCACTTTTTTATGCCTTTTGAAAGTACTTCATTTGGAAAATTCCAACGATCCTTTGAAAATATTGTTCTATTTTTATAGATTTCTTGCTTATTCCCTTGTAGTAAATTTGTGCGGGTGTAAAATGTTCACCAATTAAAGAAAAGGGGAAAATCTTTAATCATACTTTCCAATAAGACAAAATGTTCTTTCTAATAAGATTTTCGAGTCATCATCAATAAAAAAACACAATTTTCTTTTATATTGAAATTGACCCTTGAAATTTTGGAATTAATGAGTTTAATTTTTCTTAGCATATGTGAGCTATGCGGCGTTTATGGAGAAGGTACCTTTGCTGGTGACGTTGCATTTCCTTACATTGTCTTCATAAACAACATTTCACAATTCGTTGCTATGTACTGTTTGGTTCTCTTCTATAAAGCCAATAAGGTGGGTGCAAACATAATTGAAAACAATTTTATAATGAATACAAAACTCATGTTCTTTCTTTTTTTTTTTTGAATCATTTTTATAGGAGGACTTGAAGCCAATGAAACCTATCCCCAAATTCTTATGTATAAAAGCTGTTGTATTTTTTTCGTTCTTGTAAGTTTCATTTTGTTTGCATTTTGTCTCCTAAATTTAATCCAAAATTTCTGAATTTTAATACAGTCAAGGGGTTCTTCTTAATATCATGGTTTACTACGGATTATTTCAAAAGATTTTCGGAAACTCAAACGACCTGGGAGACACTAAAAATTTGGCGCTTATGCTGCAGGTAAAATGTGTCTTTTCCAATTTTTTGTTTGTAGTTAAACTATCCAAATTTGTTTCTTTTAGAATTTTCTTATTTGTATAGAAATGTTCATAGCAGCTGTGGCACATATTTACAGTTTCCCCCATCATCCGTTCCATTCAAATTCACCACAATATTGGAACAATCCGAGCAATAATTGGTTCACTGCATGTTTGTCGATGATCGATATCTCAGACATGCAAGAGGATGTTACCGAGCATATTGGCTATGTGACCGGCTCGATAAGCAGGACTTTCCATGGACGAACCACCTACCAACCGTTATCGCGAGGCCGACGATCTAGCAGCGAATCGGACTACTTAATGGCAGCGGGAGTTGCTAAGACAGACAGCGATACAGGTAATAGAAAGTCATTTAGTAATCCGATGGTAACCAAAAATCGCTATGGAGCTACAGATAATCTTCTTCAAGCGCCTTCGACATCAGCAGCTCCTCAAGACGCCGCCGCCTCTTCTTCGAAGCATTCATCGAATTTTGCCATTAATATCAATAAGCGAGACGAAATAAAAGAATACTCACCACACTACGGTGCTCCCACTTCCGGTAATTTCCTTCAAGCCCGCAAAAATAATGGCGGTGGTTCAAACACTGACTCGAACACAACCACCCGCAACGACAGCTCCTCAAAAAGCGACTCCTTTTCAATTGTAAACAGTGGCGGTGGCACTATTAAAAAATCCGACAGCAATAACTCTGACTGGCTGAGCACCCCTACCGACGAAATGCTCGGCATTGATGTGCGGGGTGTCGAAAAAGATCGAATCATGTATAATATGGGTAATCCAAAAGCTTGAACAATATACGTCGCGCTCGCTGCTGTTTTTTGAGGGTACGTGTGGCCATCATCGTGATCGTTTCGTCCCATCGTAGAACTACATCCTTAATTCTATAAATATACTCAGTATAATATTTTGTTTTGTACATTAACTGTGTGGGCTTTATAGTTTGCTGTTTAACAAACCTCTCTCTCTCTCATCTTCTTACTTTTTACTATAATATTGCCAAAGACTAACCGAAATATGTACATTGTCGTTGTCGTTATTTATCATTCCCCGATTTGGTCGAACTTGTCGTCATCTAGGTTGTAGAGTATTTGCATTCCTTTCATTTAAGTGCGTTGATTTAGTTGTTAATACATAACATACGAAATACGATGCCTTAACTTAACGTACTGATGTGTTTTTGTTATCTTCACTTCACTTCATCTCACTCTCGCTACTAATATATTATCGTCCATGTCGCACTAACTTAACTTTTGTTATATATATAGTTTCTCTAGGTTTGGAATTGACATGACTGTGCGCTGCTGGAGCGCTCTCTTTATATTATGTACCTATACCTTTTTGTCAAATTGTTTAGTTTTTTATCTCATGGTGGCTGTACTCGTAACATTACTGGTGTCTGTTTTAAAAACAAAATATTCGAAAAGAACGTACCCTCTCTTGTTTCTTCAGACAAAGCAAATAACAATTCTAACAACAATAAATTAAATTTTTCTTTCAGGACATACAAATAAAATATAACGAATTAAGTTTAAAACTAAAAACAAAAAAGAAATTAATAATAAATTATTTAAGACTTATGTGAATTTATTTTGAATCTAAGTTGAATTTTTTATACTTAGCTGAACAAATTATAATGAATGTATTTTATGTGTATCAAATGTATTAGCATTGTTTAATGATCTGAATATTTTTAGGAAAATAAAATGCTATTGTATATAAATTTAAAAATGTATCTAACAGGTTTATTCTTTTGGTTGAGAGGTTCTGGAAGGGGCGACCTAAATTGGTTTACGTCGAAGTGTTTTGAAATGTTCCGGTTTTGGTTGGAATTCCTGCCAGTGAAACATTAAAGTATTTTTCACGGGAACTCCTTTTTGCAAGGAATTGAAATGTTAGTAATTCTTGTCATCGAGAGCACCACACCATTCATGACAATGCTCGCACACAGAAATGTTTGAAAGTTGTTCAACTTTTTCCGATAAAAATTACCATTTACATAAGCGATCTTAGCTCTCTAAATTTCTAAAACAGAATAACTTAGGGAAGTAGTTGGTCATCCAGGGGCCTGATTATGGGATTGGCAGCGAATCGTTTTGCTAGCGAGTTTGCCATTTTTCAATTATTGCTTTCGCTTTGAATTCGACCAATTAACGAATTCGAAGGCGAATTTGAAATGTCATAATGGGCAGGTTCAGACAACATAAGGGACTTCATTTGCAGTCAACTTCATTCTTTGAACGTAAATTTTGACCAAGGCAACTAGTTAGTTTTTCAAGTGTCATGAATTTCAAATTCAGAACTTAACTTCACAAACCTCTACTTCAAGTTCATAGTACAAAAACTACCAAAATCATTATTGTCTACAAAACACTCCTCAGACAAACTACAAGTCCATCATGATTTGTATTTTAAAGAAATTTTACTTATTTCTTTTCCAAATTTACAAGGAACCTTTTTACAGAAAGCATTGAATGAAGTTGTGCAGAAAATAAATAAATCATTGAGTAATAAAGTTCAGCTTTTAGTTGAATTAAAAAATATGATCAATTGTCATTTTGACATAAGTTGACTTGACTTGATAGTAAGGGAGATTTTTCTTGCCTAATTTTCCAGTCAACTTTCCAATAAAGTTGCCTTAATTGGAAGGCAATTTTTTGGCAGCTGGCCAATCAGATGCAAGAAACTTGCCTTACTTTCAAGTCCCTTATGTCGGCTGAACCTGCCCAATGTTTGTTGGCGAGTTGAAATCCGACAGCTTCTTTTTGACGGATTCACAGGCGAAAGAGTGTATTATTATTCACTGTTCGATTTCGTGGATTCTTTCTTGATTGTAATTATATAAAAATGTGAGTTAGCTTTATTTTAATTTCCTTATAATTTATCCACAATCCACAATAAAATATAAAATTTTTTCAAATTTCACAAATTCTATCAAAACAAAACAAAATTTGTGGAAAGGAATAGTCGAAGTCGAACCAAAAGTGTCAAATCACTGGAATATAGGAAGAAAAAGTCAAACCAAAAGTGTCAAATCACTGGAATATAGGAAGAACTATTTTTGCTTCGCCGTGAATTCGTTAATAAGGAAATACGACGTGAGTAGAATTTGAAAGGTAGAATTGAAAACGATCCGCCGCGAACCTCATAATCAGGCCCCAGTCGTAGATGGAGACATAATAGATGTTTGCTTCACATTGCAGTCAAACCAAAGTGTGAAAATATATTATTTGAGCACCTGCTCAAAACTCAGTTCATTTGATTCATATGATAAAATAATATAACAACTGCTCAGGGGCCCTACTGCAGTATTCGATTTTATTCAAAGGTTATTTCCGATTCTACTTTGAAATGGAACTAGGTACTAATCTATAAAAATAAAATCGGGGCCAGTAATACAATTTTTCTAATTCAAAGAATTTTGGATTCTCTTTTTTTCAAGTCTCATTCTTAAAAACAATAGCCTTTCTAACCTTTCCAAAGAGGGTTTCATGATTTTACTTAATAATGTATCGTCATAGATCAATTTAATTGATTTGTCATATAATTAACCAGGCATTTCAAATTGTGATTGTTTGGTATTAATATTTTTGATGATTGATTATTCATAAAAAGTTAAGTTAAAAATCGATCCATTTTATTACCTTGACTGTAATTTAATGCGCTTTCCCTCAAGAACTTGAATAAACCCGTTTAAAAATTTGAATTACATGTACATATGTAATTAGTAAGTTCATTGTTTCAATTACAATTGATGTCTTTTAATTGTTACAGGTAACAATAATGAAAAAAGGTCAATTAGTAATTACGTGGCGAGCAAAATAATAGCAGTGTAATTATTTTTACAAACAATGTTCTGTTGAATTAGCCAGTTGCATTCCTCCCATTAAACGATTCAGCCGTAATACTCGCACTTCCAGGAATGCTCATCATCATCAGTTTACCCTTGAGCTCAATTTCGGGCGTACTGTCAAGTATAGAGATTCTTTCTTAAATCGCACATCGAGAATGTGGAATGCTTTGGCCAACTCTGTTTTTCCCTCCCATTTTGATGTTCAGAACTTTAAGACCAATGTGCATCGGTATCTCTTCTTAAATCCTTCCCTATTTTCCTAATGCTCGCAATGTGTTTAAATATAAACATATAAAGGGTACTAATAACCTCTTGAGTGCCTGTAAATTATAAAAAAAAAAAAAAAAAAAAAAATAGGCAACAAGCTATAATTTTTTATAAATTAATAACACAGCAACTTTTTCGCAACTCTACTGTATTTTGGTACTCAGAGTAATTATGTTTACAGGTGCAAGTAATAATTTAACGGTACATTCTCATTGCTTTGTTTAAATGGCGCTTTGTGTAGTGTGATTCATTATTTTAAAAATAATGAATCACACTCAGCAAAATAATAGCAGTGATTGACAAAATTAATTTAAATAATTTTTTTTTTTTTTTTTTTTTTTATAATAAGCGCACACTTAAGGGGATATTACTACCCTTATTATGTAAAGACACAGTGTGAGCACTAGGAAAAGGAGAGAGAGGTTGAAAGGAGGTGTCGGTGCACATTGGTTTTGAATTCCTGAATATTGCAATGGCTGGGAAAAACAGAGTGTGGTAAAGCATTCCACATTCGCGTAGTACGGCTAAAGAACGAATCTCTATACTTGACAGTACGACCGAAGTTGGGCTCGAGGGTATACTGATGAGCATTCCTAGAAGCGCGAGTATTACGGTTGAACTGTTTAAGGGGAGGAATGCAACTGGCTATTTCACTTGAGCATAAACCGTTAAAATAACGATAAAAAAGCGTGAGACAAGAAACTTTACGACGATGTTCAAGCGACGTAAATGATCCTATGATGGTATTATCACCGATTAATTTAAATGCTCTACGTTCAATGCTGTCCAAGAGGCTTAAGTAGGTTGCAGGTGCACCAGCCCAGATATGGGAGTTATACTCAAGCTTTGGACGTATATAAGTTTTGTAGATAATAGCCAGATCAGAGGGAGAGAAAAACTTCTTGCATCGCCTTAGAAAACCCAAACATCTTGCGGCATTTTTGGCGACATCGCGTATGTGATCATTCCACAAGAGGTGGTTGGTGATACACATACCGAGAATATCGAGATGTTCAGTCTCCTCGATGCAAGCGCCATCCATGGATAATGGCAATGGGGGTATATCTCGCTTTAACGATACAAGACAGCATTGCGTTTTCGAAGCATTAAATTCCACGCGGTTTTTTAATCCCCATTCAAGAATGCTGTTTAGGTCGGAATTTAATGAACTTATCATATTTTGTCGTTGCAGTTCCACATCCGAAGAGGAGGGATGTGATTCTGAAAACGAATATGAAAAGCTGAGAGTACTATCGTCAGCGAAACAATGTATTGGATTAGAAGTTGCAGACAGGAGATCATTAATAAAAATGAGAAAGAGTGTTGGAGATAGAACAGAGCCCTGGGGCACACCAGCATTTATTTTATGGTTTTCAGACTTGAACCCATCCAATACTACTTGTATTGAACGATCCGAAAGGTAATTACTAATCCAATGAAGCAGGGATTCGTGAAAACCGAAAGCACGCATTTTCGATAAGAGAGCCTGATGCCAAACCCTATCAAATGCTTTTGAAATATCAAGTGCAATAATCTTACTTTCACCAAAACGATGTAAAGATTTGCTCCACTGTTCGGTGAGATGAACCATGAGATCACCAGTGGACCTATTGCTGCGAAAGCCGTACTGCCGGTCATTAAGAAGCTTTCGGTCTTCGAGATATTTCTTAAGCTGATAATTTACCAGCGTTTCCATGACCTTGGAAAGAAGGGACGTAAGTGCAATCGGTCGATAATTAGAGGGTGAGGAAGATTCGCCTTTTTTGGGAATAGGCTGGACAAATGCAGTTTTCCATCCGCTCGGAACGAGACCAGAGGAGTAGGACAGATGAAAAAGCTTACGCAGTGGTTTTGCCAGCGTTGAAGAACACCTCTTCAGAACAATAGCGGGGATACCATCCGGACCAGCGGATTTATGTGTATTAAGATCTTTTAGGACTCTCGCCACAGTACGAGTGCGAAAAAAGATTTGCCCCATAGAATCACTAACGCGCTCGATAACAGGCGGAGTCATAACACTTACTGGCAGCGTTGAATTGGCGGCGAACTGCCTAACGAAAAGATTAGCTTTCTCTAAAGAGCTAACAAATAATTGTGTTTTAATTTAAATTTTGATTTCAAAAGTGTTAAGTCCTGTTATTCTATGTTATATTTCCATTAAAATTGTAATAAAATTTATTGAATTTATGAATTTAAAGTGGGTCGAGGCAAAGACTGCACACTGGAGAGGCGGGAAATTATAAAAAAGCTTGTTTTGGAAGGCAAATCGTATATAAAGATTCAAGAACTTCTTGGCTGTTCGGCGAAGATGATAAGGAACGCCATAACCTTTGAAGGGAAAAGCAGAAGCGAGGGGACGGAAACAAATTCTTACACCATCTTATATAAAACGTGTGGTTCGCTTTTCAAGGAATAATCCTACAGCAGCAGCTACAGAGATTGCAGACGAGCTTGAGGTTCCGTGCGGTATGCATACGGTGAGGAGAATACTAAAAGAGCATAACCTACTAAATGCTCGCAGTCCAAGAAAGGTTCCACTTTTAAAGAAGAACCATATAGTTAAAAGGATGAAGTTTGCGCGCGAGCATTTAGGATGGGCTCCTGAAAAGTGGCGAAACATTCTCTGAACCGATGAGAGCAAGGTGGTTCTCTATGGTGGTAAAGGATCTCGGCAGTTTAGGAGGAGACCCCCGAACATGGAATATAACCCCAGATACACCACAAAAACTATTAAGCATGGGGGATCCAGTATAATGGTTTGGGGATGCTTCTCCTATTATGGAGTTGGCCCAATATACTGGATGAAAAGCATTATGAACCAGCACTCTTACGTGGATATTCTGCAAAACATCATGCTGCCATATGCCGAATACGAAATGCCGCTCAAATGGGTATTCCAGCAGGATAACGACCCAAAGCATACCAGCAGAGAAGCCATGCAATGGTTCCAAGATAATAGGATTGAGGTCATGGAGTGGCCTGCACAGTCTCCTGACATCAATCCCATCGAGAATCTTTTGGGCAGATATTAAAAAAGAAGTATCCAAGGCAAAACCAAAAAATAACAGAGAGTTATGGAGCGTTGCTGAGCAGGCTTGGCAATCAATAACAACATCAAGATGTCAGGGACTTGTGAAGTCAATGAAACGGCGCTGTGAAGCCGTTATAAAAAATAATGGTCATGCTACCAAATACTAGCTTTAATTAAATAAAATACCATTGAAAAGAACTTTTTGTGCCCTTGTTTTATTTTAATTTAATAGAAAAAGAAAATCACTGCTATTATTTTGCTCGCTTTATTTTGTTTTTGGATTACTGCTTAGCTAATTAGCAATAAAATTTTAATGAATCTTAAGGAGTTTTACTTAAAAACATTTCCAACATCAAAGCTCTTTTTACGTTTTATGTTTTATTTAAAATAATTTTCCATGCACTGCTATTTTTTGCTCGCAGCTGGACATGTAATTGCAGGAAATTAAAATTAATTAAGAAAATTAATATTGCCACAACTCTGACAAATAGTTAATTGTTCTTACTTTTAGAAAAATTGTTCCCCACTGGAACTCTCAATTGTTGGTGTTACAAATTTTTCTCCAACATAAATAGAAACGTCTATTTCACATAAATCACTGACAGATAGAATACTTTATTAACTAATTCACCTATAATTTAACTACGTAGTTTTAAAAAATATCAATGTAGCTTCAGTTCCAACTCTTCCAATCTCCGCAACTTAATTTCCATTGAAGTTTTGCCCGATAAAATACCATTCTGTTCCATATAATTCCACAGCGAACCCATAAACAAAGCAAATAAGATTATTCCAAAAAGTATAAACTTCGACAACAGATACAAAGTTTTAAATCCAATTGGAACAGAATAATCAACCAGAGCCAAAAGTAAAAACGTTACGAAAATCGCTATGCTAAAGTATAAAATGCGATCTGTTTTGAGTTTATGCAAACTCGTCTCACAAAGATGCACACACTCTTGAAGCACTTCAATTGTCTTCAGTTCGGATTCCTCAAGTAAGCTTTGCTTTTCGCAGAATTCATTTTTATCATCTACTAATTTATTACTTGAGCATTGTTTGGAAGTGACTTTTAAATTAGTCATCACGGCCTCGTGATCAGAATAACTTATTTTCATGCCTGGAATACGCTCCGGCAACGGGAGGGAGTATTCGGCAATGTGGGCGTCATAGCTCTCAGCGCTTCGTATGAAAATATGATCAATACGAATTCCATTTGGATTTTTCTCACTTAGCTTCTTTGAGGTGTATGAATTGTGGTGGCATTCGTTTGTGCCAATATTCTCATCCGGACAGGAGTCGATCATTTTTGATGTGTATAGTAGAACTCTAAGATAGACATTGGAATGATTCGCAAGTTTAGATATTCGATAGTTTGCTTAACTTACTTGTAAGATATATCTTGAGGTTGTGTATTTAAGTCTCCAGCTAAAATTTGTAGAATAGAATTGCCTTGAGTTTCTTCAATGAATTGAGCTGTATCAAATGCCTGAATCACTCGATGAGTCTTGTATTCGTCATTTTCAACATCATATTCCGCATGCAACTATGGAACACAAAGAAATCACGTAACATTAATCGAAACAAATCAAGAACCAATCATCCATACGTGGGCATTATAAAAATGTATGAGATGTCCATTGACTAAAATTTTGCAAAGCCCAACTCCTTTCCCACCAAACCAATCAGCATGTTGTATACGGTGGAAGTACCCATTCACTGACCAAGCATGAAACAGAGCACCTATGATGGGATATTTTGAGAGGACACACAATCCAGCTCCCATAACCCCACTAGAAAATGTACATATTCAAGTCTTTATAAAATTGTCAACATTTCTAAATGAAACTATGCACAAACCTGTAAAAATAATGTGAGAACGGAAGAACATTCTCGAGATTCCGTTTGATTGAATTGTAATCATTTTGTGACCAGACTTCTTGCAAGCTCACGATGTCGTATTTTCCAGTAGCCAACTCCGAGCTGATGGAATTGATTCGTATCTCTCGATCATCTGAAACGAATGGTATACCCCTGGGATTCTGATGCTTTAGTAACTGATTAATTTATGAAGGTTATTGTGTTTTTCTCACCAAATGTTTAGTGTTAAAATATTTAGTTCCACGGACATCGTCTATTTGTTTGGCCATAAAATGTTATAACAAAAAACAATATAAATAATGAAATGTCAGGTGGTTGCTGGGTGAGTTGTCATTTGTTTCGATACTCGATGAGGTTTTGTTGAAATAGGGTATGATTACAAATTTGCCACTTGTAGAAGAATAAAATTAAGGACTCGATTACATATGGGACTTTTGCCAAATTCTTAACATAAATGCTTTTAAAAAGGGTGTTTTATGATATTGAAAATCGGTTTGCTTTAAAAATAAGTTTGTTAGAGGCACTAAGCTTCATGCTTATTTATGTGAACGTCCTTTTCATGAGGCAGCAAACACTTAACACAAAACAATGAATAAGATTCGAAGTGATTCTGACTATCGTATAAATTTACAGCTCACTTAATGGATTTTTTAATAGGCGTAGTTTTCTGATTACATCATAGAAACAGAACTTTGTGCGAATTGCGGTAAAATGTTGGTTAATAACAAATTTAAATTTTTCTATGAAATGATCACATGTACATGTACATATTCTTCTCCGAATAGTTGCAGTCCTAGTAATAAAGATATTTAAATTATTAATTAATACAAAATACTTCCCCAATTAGTTGTTCGCCTTGGAAAATAAATCAAGTTTCAGGTCATTTTTTCATCTTTAGGGAATTTGATTCAAATTATTTTTTTAAAAAGTAGCATTTAATGAAATTCTAAATTTGATCCCATTTCTAACTAGCCTTCAAAGTTTAAACGTGTAGAAAATGTCATTTTAACGCACTTGGCTTAAATGTTCCTTAATTACAAACAGTTACCGTATAAATGTATATTCTAAACTTTTTTCATTTTTAGATTTTTGCACAAAAGTAAGAATTAAAAAATTTACTTGAACGAAATCTCTAGTTGTGAAAATCGGAACTTTTCTTAAAGCTGCTGAGTTACTAGAAATTTACCGGGAAAATGTTTAAATTGACTGATTACTGTGTTTTTGTTCTGATTAGAAATACAAATTATGTATTGATCAATTGGAAATCACTCAAAGATTTAGTCCTTTTTTGCTAAAAATGTATTTTTTTAATGACGAAAATTCATTTTCCTAAACAGATGAAATCATTTTGCGAAAAATCGAATCACATTGTTCACTGATTTGTGTTTGATTTTATACATTTTCGATGACAGGCTTCTGTCAGAAAAATAAGTTTTTAGTTGATGTCAATTTTTTGAATGATAGAAATGTTAATGTTTGATTTCAATGATGAAAACACATGATGACAGCTTTAACTGCCACCGGATTGAATACTGAACCATGAAAAAATAAAACACACTTTAAGTGAAATAAGTTATATGATTTTGAATTTTATTTGAATCTTTTGAGGCGATTCATTTTGACGTTTATTTATTTTTTCTCTCTTCCCACTTATGGTTACCAAGAGATTTCCATAAAACAAACATCTTTAAGCTACCTTAATATTAATGGGTGCGAGACAAAAGCCATGAAACGTTTAATTGAATTACTTTAAAAGAATCGAATATAAACTTCGATAAAAGTACGCCTTGTGTCCGAGTTCTAGTGTGGATAGACCTTAACTGCTACGTTTGGAAATTCCTTACAACCATTGATCAAAAAAACCCTCGATTCTCGAAATCAGTTTAGCCAACACTTCGAACATGATTAATCGGCAAATTTATGTTAATTGACTTGACTGAAGTGTTCTGAATTCGTTTCGTCTTTCGTGTCGTCGTCTTCTGTTCTGTGCTTCTGTCGTGTGCCTCACAAATTAAATTAAAGAAATTCTCCAAAGTAAACTTTTGCATTTACATTATTTTTTCTCTATCACCTTAAGTAGTAAATTAAACATTTCAAAATAAACTAGAAATAAAACCACATTCGAGTACTTATACGAGTTTCCTTCTCATTATTTAACTTAACTTCTTCCAGGGAGTCTGACGGCGAGAAAAATTTTCAATTGGAAGAAACAGAGAAGCCGTCATCGTGTGATCGACCCTAATAAAAGTTAATCAACCAATCATCACGAAAACGCAGGGAGGGTACGTGTTTTTTCTTTTTCCTATGAATTATATTCTCTCGTAGAGATATTCACAAATTTATTGCTTTTTTGTTTTTCTCTGGAAATTTATTTCAATAATTTTGTTGTTTAAATTTTTGCAGACTGTTCACAGCAACAGCAAAACGATGAGGCGGAAATATTTGGGATTATTTTCGGTTCTTTTAGTATTGAACTTTGCTTATTGTCAACAAGAATTTGTCGATGGATATGAACCTGATTCGGAGGAAATTCTGGTAAGTTTCCAGTAGATAATTGTTTTTCTCTTCTGATTTTGTTTGTTTAAGGATCATTTTGTAGATTCTTCTTTTGCTAATCTTATCAGTGATAAAAGAGATTTCTGTACAAACTAGATATTTAGTGGCTTTCAGAGTAAAGTTACTCCACCTAATGTGTACCTACTTTAAGTAGCTTCGACAGAAAAACGTGGTGATTTTGTATGCATGTACCTAGAATGTGTGTGAGCAATAATAATAACCATCAGCTAGGTTTGGGAATACTCCTAATAAGTCTCTTGTAGATGAAGTCATTCATTTTTTTCATTTTTCTGATAAGCACACTAAAACTACCCGCATTTTTATGGTGGGAAGAAAATTTATTTTCGATAATTACATTAAAATTGCATCAGCAACGTTTCCTTCTCCATGAGGCGTGAAAAAATAAGGGTAGTTGGCCGTGGCGGCAGTTGTTGCGTATCTT
Organism: Eupeodes latifasciatus; assembly: GCA_920104205.1. Classification (NCBI taxonomy): domain Eukaryota; kingdom Metazoa; phylum Arthropoda; class Insecta; order Diptera; family Syrphidae; genus Eupeodes; species Eupeodes latifasciatus. Next base: position 153,896,907 of record OV049925.1, read on the forward strand.
TCTTCAGTTTTGCAAAGAAAATAGATGTTGAGAATTTGAACTAAACACATCGGCGGATATAGGAATCAACAATTTACTTTTTTTTAATTTTATTTAGTTAGGTCTGATTCACTAGTTCGACCTAATTTTAGTTGCTATTTTAATTAGTAACGGTTATTCTATTTCTTCTAACAATGATTTCATTTTGCTAATTACTGGCTTCGTTAAGTAATTTCTTTTTTAATTTCCTGGACTCAGGCACGTTTCTTAAATCGACAATAGTTGGTGTGTCAAACAAAAAATTGGAAATGGTGTTTTTGATGATATTATACTGTGTTCTGTTAAGTTTTGAAGCCATTGAGGTTAGGTTAGGTTAGTTTGAGGTAGTTGCTGACTTAAAAGTCAAGTTGTTATTTCACATGGATGTAAGGACCTTGCCTACTCACAGGGATCATTTTAAGAGACATCTTCCTGGTGGAGTCTTCGGGCAAAGCAGAAGTTGAGAAACTCACTTATTCGACTACAGTCGTATGTGGGAATTTCAAAATCCGACTTCGCTTGTACTAATACATATTTCGAAACGCCCAAACGCAAAACATTACATACGATGGTTCATATTTTGTATCTTTATTGCGAATGTAGTATTCAATTTAATTGGAATACGTATTTGATGTCCCTGTTTTGTTGGCAAAGCTATCCATAGTAAAGTAGGATTTTACACGAATAACAAAAACAAAATCCATAGTATGTATAACACCGATAAAAGTTAGAGTAGAATCTTGCTATGGATGGGTTTTTGACATTTATACGAGTCTCGAAAGGATCTTATTTGATTTCGTTCTCAAATGTTAGTACGATTGATATCGCATTTGTATCTCGATGGCTGTGTTCGTTGAGTAGTTGTCCATTTGGAATCATGTGTGTTTTCCATTGGGGAAAAAAATCAATCTGTTACTGTTGATATTATTTAGTTTTGTTAATGAAAATGGACTAGGTAACTGGGCTTATTTTGCAAGAGAAAACAATAGACAAGATAATTAAGTTTTGCTATGTTTCCACCAAAGGTTTATCTCAGTTAAGATTAAATAAATCTTTTTGGTGTTTCCACCGCACAAGAAGATTTAAAAATGATTAAGTTTGACAGCACTTTCTAAAATGCAAATGGTGTTTCGATGTTTCTTATGAAGTGCAAGTGAGATAGTTTGATTCGTGTTAAACAATGAAAAACTGAATAGTTCAGCACCATATAAGAATATGCTACCTACTCCATGTGCAATTTTTTTTTTAAATTTGATTAAAACAAAACTATATTTTTTGTACACAAACATGCAAATAAACAGACCATAACGCATTATTTGTAAAACCAACTCCTCCACACAGGTTTTTCTTCACAAATTTCCGATTCCCGACCGGAATAGAGCGAATCAAACTCATTTCAACTCGATTCAGGTATATAAAGAATTTAGGCGAGCTTCAAGCTCGCTTCAACACCACATGTTAATGTAGTAGTCTACGAACAATTCCCCTTATTGCAGTTTTTATTTTATTTCAAATTGTTTGGTTAAAACTTTGAAATCGATTTTCACATTACACAGACGTATTTTCTTGATTTTGATAGTCAACTATCAAAAATCTGCTTACACGTTTTCACCCCTTGTCTGAATTTCGCTATTATTTTGGAATTTTTTGATAAATTATTCTAGCAAATATTCAGTTGTATCAACTTTCAAATATAAAAACCGCGACTACTGCGGATCGTTTTGTTGGCAATTTCTCACTTTACTATATATGGAATACGAAAAAAACGCACTTAATAAAAGTACAATTTGGCATATCATTTGTTTCTTGTTGATAATTTTAAATATACTAAATTTCTGAAAATGTTAGCTGGGCGATAGCTAAATTAAAATTTCTCCCAACCCCTGTTTGTTAGTTTCCTTGCGACAGAAAGCGCGAAACGGCAGCCAGCTAAAGATGTGTGAAATTTATTTTGAATTCACACAATTCCTTAAGAATTTTCAAAAATTGCTTTATATGTAAATAAAAGAATATACGCTTCAACAATTTGAATATTCAGAAAAGAATAAGTAATTTATTTTTATAAGTAAAAATAAAACAAAGAAACAAAATGATAAGCTGATGAAAATCTAATTCTAAAGTAAAATAAACAACAGGTTTATTTTAACACCCTCACTGAATTAGATAACACCAAAGCTTAGTCCAAGAGCAGAAGAACAAGTATTATGCTTGGGGCCAGGAAGAGCCTTAGTCAACAAATCAGCTGTCATTTCTTCAGTGCTGACGTATTTCAGAATAATTTTTCCTTCGTCAATTTTTTCTCGTATAAAGTGATGCTTAACATCAATGTGTTTGGTTCTTCCATGATATGTGCTAGTTAGAGCCAAGCTTATAGCACTTTTGTTATCACAACGAATGATAGTTGAATCTGGTGAATTTGGAATTAGCTCTCTCTGTAAGCCTATCAACCAGGCTTTTTACTGCTGTCCAGTGAGCTTTTCCCGAGTTCTGGTTGTATCGACTGACTGTACTTACAGCAAAACTAATATCAGGACGTGAAACTTGAGCTGCAAACATAAGACTTCCCACAGCTTCTTGATAGGGTACGTCTTTCATTTCAGCACACTCCTTTTCGTTTTGTGGGCACATCTCCTTTGTCAACTTTTGGTTAGCATCTAAAGGTGTTTTCGCTAAGTTACAATCAAACATATGGAATCAATTAAGAATTTTATTGATGTATAACTCTTGATCCAAAAAAAAAAATAAACCTCTTTTTGGATCCCTGTTAATTTCAATGCCCAAGAAAAAACGGGCCTCTGCTATGTCTTTCATTTTGAAAGCGTTTTGCAAGTTCTTTTTCAATACCAACTTCTGGTATTTATCGTTAATAAATATGAGAAGATCATCTACATACATACATAAACCGCTACATACAACATTTTCCCCTTAGATAATCTGTAATAAATACAGGGATTGACTTAAGATCTTGTAAGGCCAATACTCTGTATAATGCCGCATCTAATTTTTGGTTCCAAACACGGCTAGCTTGCTTCAGACCATAAAGGGATTTTTTTTAATTTACATGCTCTTAGGCTTTTGTCATAGAAGCCTTCTGTCTGTACCATAAAAATCTCTTCGTTCAGATCGCCTTGTAAGAACGCGCTCACTGCGTTCATTTGATCGATATCGAGATTATACTTGGCGGTCGTTGCAAGTCAGAATTGAATAGAGGTATATCGTACTACCGGGGAGTAAGTTTCTTCGTAATCAATCCCCCTTTTTTTTCGCACACCCTTTAATAACTAAACGGGCTCTGTAGCGATATATTTTACCTTTTGCATCTTTCTTCGTTTTAAATATCCACTTACAATCAATTGGTCTCTTATTAGATGGAATATATGTAGGTCAACACCCAAGTTTCATTTTCAATTAAAACTTTATACGAAACGGTTTTTTGTTTTTAGGGTGACGACGATGTTGCTACCGTTGAGAACGTAGATGAAGAAATCGTTTACGAAAGTCCAAAATATGATGCGAGTAAATTCCATTTCGTTGATCATTTTGACGATATTGAAAAATCGGAAAAATCCTGGACTCGTTCTCAAGCTAAGAAAGATGACATCGCTGAAGAAATTGCCAAGTACGATGGTGTCTGGAAGTTCGAATCTCCACAAAGAATTGTTTGGAAGAACGACATTGGTCTCGTTTTAAAATCAAAAGCCAAACATGCTGCAATCTCATCACCTCTGAAAAAACCCTTCAAGTTTGAAGATAAACCACTTGTGGTTCAATATGAAGTCACAATGCAGGTATGATTTTTTTTTCTTTTGCATACCTTTGTCCAGATCTTACAATTTTGATTTTGACACATTAACAGGAAGGTCAAGAATGCGGAGGTTCATACATAAAGCTTTTATCTTCTGGAAAGAATACCGAAGATCTTAAAAAGGTAAAGAATTAAGGTCATATACACGATTATCATATAACTCCAAACATACCTGCTGCTTCCAAATTTAATTACCTAATTTTTATACAGTTCAATGACAAGACCCCATACACTATCATGTTCGGCCCAGATAAATGTGGAAATGACATCAAATTGCATTTCATTTTCCGTCATGTTAATCCCATTAATGGTTCAATAGAAGAGAAACACTGCCGCAAACCCAAGTAATACAAATTATATTGATTTTTCCTTTCCATGTCGCCATATAATTGTGGTGTTCGAAATGAATTTGTTTTTAATTTACACAAACTATTGTTATTTTTTTTTTCGCAGGGAACGTTTAGAAGAACCATTCAAAGATAAATTGCCTCATTTGTATCAACTAATCGTGAAGCCAGACAATACATTCCAAATAAGCGTTGACCATAAAGTTATTAATGAGGGTTCTTTGCTTAACGACTTCAATCCGGCTGTTAATCCACCAAGTGAAATCGATGACCCAACTGACCAAAAACCAGAAGGATGGGATGAACGTGAAAAGGTTTTTGTTTACAATCTTTTGACTTTCACTGAAACTTGGAACTAATATCCTATTTTTTCTTCTTCTAAGATTCCTGATCCAGATGCAGAAAAGCCTAGCGATTGGGATGAAGATGCACCACCACAAATTCCCGATCCATCAGCAGCTAAGCCCGAGGGTTGGTTGGACGATGAGCCTGAAATGATCCCCGACGCTAATGCACTCAAACCTGAAGACTGGGATACAGAAATTGATGGTGAATGGGAAGCTCCTCTGGTGGATAATCCTGTGTGTGAGAAGGCTGTCGGATGCGGACCATGGAAAGCACCTCTTGTTCAGAACAAGGAATTCAAGGGCAAATGGCGTGCACCTTTGATAGACAATCCAAACTACCTCGGCAAATGGAAGCCACGTCGCATTCCAAACCCTGATTTTTTCGAAGATCTCAATCCATTTGCAATGACTGCTATTGTAAGTTATTTTATTTTTAAGACTTTGAAGACATAATAATAATTCCTTAAAAACAGTCAGCTGTAGGTATTGAGTTGTGGTCAATGTCAAGCGATATTTTGTTTGACAACTTGATCATCACAGATGATATTGAAGTGGCAAAGGACTTCTCTTCTAAAACCTTCGACATCAAGAGAAAATATATTGACAAAGAATCGGTAAGTTAAATTCCAACAAAATACACATTTTCACATAAAAACACAGAGAAAAGAAATAAAACACATTTTTTGCAATAAGAAAACTTTATTCCATCGAATTCTGCGACGAATAAATTACAAACCCGGATGGTGGGCTTTGTATTTCTGTTATCTGGCTATACCATTTGTTTGTTATTTTTACTATCTTTCGAAGCGAGTAAAAGAGGTACAGAAATCAAGACACACACAAAAATATTCACGACCCCTATAGAAATTGAGCTTTTCACTTGCTTTTATGTTTTATTTTTTATTTATTTGTGTAGAAAACGCTAGTTTCTCTTTTGTATAATCTTGTATTTCCTTTATGCACACATTTTCTAGGAGACATTTTTGAACAAAATGATGCAGTATTTGTATGAAAATCCTTGGGTTTGGCAAATAAGTATTGTTCTGCTAGGAACACCGCTAGTATTTTCCTTGTATAGACTCATTAGTGGCTCGAAAAAGGTAAAACTAAAATGGCTTTTCTTGAGTGCTTTCAGTTTGTGTTTTTGGTTTTGTATTTAATTGATTTAATTATTTTTACGAAAAAAAAGGACTCTGCAGAAAAGAAAAAAACCGATGAAGTTACTCCAGATGACGACAATGAGGAAAACAAAGATAACCAAACTCATGCTGCTAAAGAAAGCAAGAAACCATCTAGTCCCAAAGCTAAGAAGGCTGATTTAGAAGTTAAGAGCACTCCAGACCAAACACCGCCCAACAGTGCGGCTAGTAGTGAAGAAGAAGAACAGGAGGAGCTAGTTGTGGAGAGAGAAGAGGAAGCTGGAAAGCAAAATTCCGAAGCTGCCCAAGAGACTGAAGTAAAGAATACAAAAATGTTTATAAATAAAGGGTGTATTAAAAAATTGTGTTTAATTTCATTACAGGAACGAACAACGCCCCCAGCCGCTGAAGGTACTCGAAAGCGTAGGCCACGCAAAGATTAGCAAACTTAATTTCCAGTTGTTTACTTTTTGTTTTCTTATTTTTAAAATAAGGCTCTATTTAAAAAATATGAATTTCAAAAGAGAAAACAAAACAAACAAACAAACAAAAACCTATTGATAGATATTTATATACATTTAAAATTGATACATTTTGTTTAAGTGGGTTAACGAGCATAAAATGAAAGGGCAAACTATGTTTTATACTATCTAAACGACAGGTCGTCGCTTTTTAGTACTATATAGACTACTTTATAAGAATGTATTGATTTCATAATTTAATTTCATTTAAATGCAGCAATTTAGTGTTAGTTTCAATTTTGAAGTGTTTTTTCATGGAACGCTACAAAACAAATAAAAACAAAATATTAAACAAATAAATAAAACCACCAAATTACAAAAACAAACAAAGAAATTTATTTAAAAATGTTTGAGCTATGATAAACTGGTGGGTGGGAAATTTACTAAAAGTTGTCTGGCAATTAGTTTTCTTTTAACTTAAATTTGTGATAAATACTTTGAAACACGAATAAAGCTTTCAAAAAGAACACTACTTATCAATGTGATATTTCATTGAAATTGTGGGGGTGTTGAGGAGGGGATTTTAAATGTTTTTTTTTTGACAACGTGAAATCGGTCCTATTCTGAGTTTCAAATGGATAGAAAATCATTCATTATTCTACTGAGATTTTCACCAGGAAGATGATACATTTTCAAAATTAAACAATATTCAAGACTTCGTTTTATTGGGGCGAGGAAAAATATTTTAGGTCGAACTCATAATATGACTGAATATCATAACTGGTTGATTTTGAAAATGTAGACACAAATTCGATGTAGTCCTGATATCTCATAAAGGCAAAAACTTAATAGAGACCTGTGCCTAATTGGAGATATCTTTTTTATGTTATGAATACTCATCCAAAATTTTGTTGTGTTAAAAGAAAAAAAATCTATATTTTATTTCTTAATTTTAAAAAATATCACAACAAGTTTATATAAGTTTTAAAGAATTGGCCTTTTAGAAACCGTCTGCTCATCGAATGTAGTTGCATGAAACTTGGGACGTAACAAATTTAAGTTGCTTATCAACTCTCACCTAGCAAATGCATCTGTCAAAAGAAACTGCTCAATGTGGACACCAACTGGAATTTCTGCCAATATTGGATCGTTTCGTTAAGTTTTAAAAACATTAGAGATTTTTGGGTACCGACGAAAAAAGTTTTATCTAATAAACCAGATAAATTTATCCCCACATGAACTGTAGAGTAGACACATTTATTTCAAAAATTGCATGCTTTAAGTGACATTTTAAACAAAGTAAATTTCACGAAGAAAAGAATTAGAATTAATTGTCATTGATTTTTGCAGTTTTATCTTAGGGGAGTTCATGCAAACGTCAGGCAGAAAATAGTACCTTTCTGCTATGTAGAAATTTAACTCTTCTTCTGATCTTTAAATTATAAAAGAAGATGGAATTCCATTTTCAAACATGATTTCCGGCACATTGGCCGCCGAGGTTATACGATACAAAGTGCATTCGATTAGTCCAATTTTTCACTACTTTTTCAAATAAATCTGGCCAAATCTTCCAATGCTACAAGAGTTGTTGGTTTTGTGGCATAAACCAATGACTTAACCAATCCCTTTACAAAATAATCACGAGGCGTTAAGTCTCGAGAACGATGGAGGTGGGACGCAGTTAACATGAACATTAAGGGAAATAAATTTGTCACCAAATCGGTTTCGCATTTATGAATTCTCGAAAGCAAAAATTAAGATAGCGTTGTCATCGATCGCGATTCACTATACCGGCAGTTCCTTTTCAATTCGAAAGAAAAAAAAAGAACTATGACGCCACTAAAGAGTTAACCTCAGCTTTTTGGGGATTGTATTCTCACCAAATACTAAACACAATTCTTTGCCAAAAAATAGAGCATATTTTTTTATTTTTACCAAAGTAAATTTCAACAATTTGGAAGCTTCATTGACTGGACTGCTAATCGATTCATATTCCCATAAAAATCCCCCTTAAACTTGACTTTATCTTTTAAGCTATGCTTCTCCTCCTGTAGGTTTAGTGGAAAAAAGAAAACGTCTAGGTCTTAAGGAAACTAAGGACATCTAATATTATAAAGTTTGAAAAACTACACAAATCAACCATATTTCCGATGAACCTACAGAAGGGCTGGTAGCCTTAAATAATAGATAACATCTTTGTAAATATACAGTCTTATTTAAAAACGCTGTATAGAGCCTACATAAAGTTATGTAATCTCTATAATGCCTCTAAACGCAAAAATGCTATTTATAAAACTTATACAAGATTGCATAGCCCCATAATAAGCTAAACGCGTTTTGAGGTTGAATAGATAGAGCCTACATAAGGAAAATATTGTTATTATTATTTCGTAAATGTCATTTTGATTTCTCTCCTCTCTTTATGAAATTAAAATAAAAACAATAATGCCTCTCCAGTTTAGCTCGTGAGCCGAAGAAACGAAGAATTAAAAAAAAATATAGATTTTCGAAAGAGAATATCATAAAAATAATTGGAATTATTTTGTTATATTTTAGTTGTTATGACAACAAGCTGATTTATATTGTGGATTTCTCACGAAGGTTTATTTTTGTCCCAGTTGAATCCACTTAAGTTGAATCAGAATACATTACCAATTCAAAATCACTTAGTCTCTCTCTCCAAGTCTTAGTTTATCAATGTCTTGAGTTAATTTTTATCACTTTAATTGTTTGTTTAGTTTTATTTCAAGTCAATTGGCTTTTATTTTAAGCAACAGAGTTTATTTTCTTACTTGGTTCAGCGGAATATGACAAAATATCAAGTTGACCAACAAATTGACACATCTCAACCCAGCATTATCTCGGGCGAATAACCTATCTGTCAAATTATGACAGCTGATAAGGTTTTGAGAGTTTTATATACAGCTGTCATCACAATACTTTGTGTTGTCAATTTGTTCGATTTGTTCATAAATTGTTTTTAATTTGTTTGCGTTTTGCATTATTTTTAAAATAAGACAAATTAATAAACACACAACATTTCAATTGAAATAAAAAATCAAAAAACACAAATTACCAAAACTATGCACATAATTATTGTCTGCAACATTTGCCTAACGTTTAATTGAAAAAAAAACCTTCAAAAATGGAGGAACACATCAATCCCACGATTCTTGATAATTTTGAAAACAATTGCGAAAGTGTATGAATTTTATTTTCTCTTTAACACTAGAGAGGAATTTATTTTAAACTATTTTTATAGATGGATATCAAAAGAACAAACCAACAAGGGGTTCTGAGGGGTGTTGTCGATAGTGGGAATCTACAATTCATGAACATCCATAGCAGAGATCAAGAATTCATTGACCATGTACAAAACATAGAATATTCGAGTTAGAATTTATGATAACTTCATAATTTACTTTCTCTTTTATCAATCAGACTCTCCTTGGACCGGAGTATATTGGCAATACCATATCAAATAGTTTCATGATTGACCTGATGGACGAGGAACAGCATGATCCATCTGTGCAGGCATCTGCTGACTGTCCAATAGCATCTTTGGGCTCGAATGAAGCGTTTCCCTCTGAAGCACAACTGCACACAATACTCCAATTTGTCAATAGACAGGGTCACGTTAGGAATCAACCAGGCATAAATATCGTGGTAGGTAGAAGTTCTGCTTCTGATTAGGTCAAAGAAATATTTTCATCTCGATTTTTCTCACTTCAAGGAGAGTTCAAATGATCATCTTATTCATCACAGCGACAAAGAAATTATTGAGTCTGAGTTCCTTGCAATGCATGGCAACTTGTTGAATGATCAGAATTTCAAATTATTTTGTAGCCAGCAAATCATCCCAATCCAAGAAGGTCTGAGTTCGGATTTAAATGTGCCCCCACTCCAAAGTCTGCCAGCAACATCATCACTTCCCACAACAACTACATGGCTTAAAAAAGAGGCCTACAAAGATCCCCCCGAAGAGACAACTGATTTGATGGGTGGACCGTTGGGGGCGACAGCCAAGAAAGTTCTTCCACACAAGAAACGAATTTCCAAGAAGTTAAAAAATCTTGATAAAGATGAGGTTGCCAACTTTGAGATGGCGATTAGCCCAGAAAGTCCTCCGCGGGTAAATCGATTTGTGGTGAGTGCAGGAATTTCTGTTGGTTAAAAATAAAATATTTTCGGAAAACTATGGTTTAGGTATCCAATGCGTCACATTTTGAATGCGAGTTATGCGGGGCTGTTTCCGAAACGCAAGTACAATTCTTCTCCCACCTAAAAGGTCACTACGAACCTAGCAGCATTGTAAAAGAGACTGAGTGCCCAATGCAGAGAATCCCAACCACTTCCATTATTAACGTTGTTGACGAACAAGTACTCAAAGAAACTGTGAGCGACCTTCCCAATTCTTCTCTTTGGATCCTGTTCATTACACTTGTTTGTATTTCCAGGAATCACCATCAACTGCTGTTGTCCAGGATCATCAGGTCTTCAATGAAGTTGAACTGAACTTTGATAATTTCAACGAAGTAGTCGAGCTAACTGCCCAAGAGCATCATCATCAGCAACACCACGAAAACGGTCCCAATGCAACTGATATGAAAATTCTAGACTCAAATTCCATCGAAGAGTGCATGGAGTATGTTGTGCAAGCACAGGAACCTACACAAGTTGTGTGTAATGTTCACGAAGAGGTTGAATTCAGCGATACTGAGGACATGTTGGAGGGCATCCGAGGTGTCGTGGATAAGGTTTCGATTGATGATACTTCCAACGATCTTGACATGCATCCAAGGGACATTTCCAAAGAATCTTGGTTCACAAATAATGCATTCAATGGCATTCCCTTCAAAGAAGAAATTATCACAAATGAAGACTTTGAAAGACGTACGGATCTCATGCAAATGGCAACAACCCACGAAACTGCAGACGATCATAAGACGCCTATAAACTCCCCTTCTGAATTTAAAGATGAAGATATCAATGATAATACTCATGAAGCTGGAAGCTCTGAGATAAATGATTCCATAAATGTTCAGGAAAATACAAATGTTAAGCGCAGAGGTCGCCCTCGAAGTACTGCTGTAAAGAAGCCTCCAAAAGTCCCACACACCGACGATGACGATGAAAGCTCACAAGAGTTCCCAGACAGCAATAAACGACGGTATATCTGCACAAAGTGCAATCGAGAATTCAATTCTTGCAATGCCCTGAAGTATCACAATCTATCACATACCGGGGAACGGCCTCACCAGTGTGAAGTCTGTGGGAAGTCATTCTACGCGCAAAGTGCTCTAAAATCACACATGCGATTGCACACTGGTGACAAGCCGTACGAATGCGAACAGTGCCATCGTAAATTTAGGCAGTGGAGCGATTTGAAATACCACATTGTCTCTATTCATTCAGATGTGAAGAATTACACCTGTGAGTTCTGCGGCAAGTCCTTCTCTCGGAAATATTCGCTGGTCATACACCGACGGATCCATACGAGTGAACGGAATTACAAGTGCGAGTTCTGTCCGAAGTCGTTCCGGGCAAGTTCATATTTACAGAATCATCGTAAAATTCACACCGGTAAATATTTTTTTTAAAAACTTTAAATATTGAAAAATATAATGTCTTTAATTTTTGTCAAAGGTGAAAAACCATACACATGCGAAGCGTGTGGCAAGAAGTTTCGAGTGGGTGGGGACTTACGAAGGCATTTCAAGACCCATGAGCGTAAAGCAAAAACTAATTCAAAAAACACAAACTCAAACCCTAACGTCGAAGTGCCTGTGACTGTGCAATCAAAAAATCCTAATGTAATTTTATTTGTTAAGCCAACACATTTCAAAATTGTTATATTTTGTATATTTGACAGGTAAACAAATTAAATGAAATGGTCGACGATATCAAAAATGATGTTCTCTTAAAAATAGAGTACCAAAAGGAGAGTAAAGATGACTTGTTATTTCTGGATAAGATGGCAAGCAAAATAAATCATCTATTTAAGACTGAAGAAGATTTTGTAAATGAAGATTTAGGGAACTCAGACCTCTCGTTTGTAACTTAGTTTTATTTTAAGTATGTATACTGTACATATTTTATTTTTATTTATATGTACGTATGTTCAAAAATTAAATAGTTAATTTCTGCAAATGAGAACCTTAATTAGCTTAATACATATGTATAAAACATGACTCTTTTTAAATTTATCATATACATATTTAAAATAGCTGCCTGGAAATAGTATATTGTTTTTGTTTTATTTTAAATTATCTATTATTCGGATCCTGTATCAAAAAACCAAAGAAAACAAAAATTTAATAATTGAATTCAGTTTTATATATTCAATATAGTCTCGTTGTTCTCGTGAGCTTAAATAAAACCGATCAACTGTGTATCTAAACCTTTTTATGAATTATTCTTTAATTATTCTGTTAATATTTTTTAATTATTTTCCATTAAGTTGCAATAAAGTTCAAACTAATTTTTTACAATTAAAATTATATTTTTTACTTTGAGTATACAGTGGGTGATCAGATCACATTATTACGGCTAGTATACAAAAAATCATATTTCCAGGACCAAATCTTTGGTATTAAATTGTTGGAACAAATTGTAAATTGGTTTTCAAATGGTGACTATGTACCTTGTCACAAGGCCAAAAGAGTGACTGCTTTTTTTGGAGAAGAATAGTTTGGACGTATTGAAATGGCAAGAAAATCTCTCCAGACTTGGGGGTACAATTAATACAATTTTTGGCGGAGAAAATTTGGAAACGATGGTATGTACTTTTACACTGTCACTTATAGCTCGAGTTTGCTCTATTAAATTGAGAGGCAAAGTGTCTTAGAATTCTTTAGTAAGTTGTTATTTGATGCTATGATCTGTTACCTCTTTAAATCGAGAATTCTAACCAAAAAGTTTCTTAGCAGCTTCTGTACAGGCACATAGTCCTGCCAGTGCCAATATGGACCAAAGACTTGTCTGTTTTTAGTAAAAAGTGCTCCCTACTCTTTGCCGTGTTAATGAGAACAGTCTGAATGGAATTGTTGGTCAAGTATGTGAGAAGGGACTATTCAAAGCAAATATTCAGCAAAATTCTAAATATTCCCCGGGAGAATATCTGTTATTCCAAATTCCCCAGGAGATTATTTTTAGAAAATGGAAATGAAAATTCTGAAATTTCGAAAAAGCTGTTTTTCTACTAATTTAGTAATCAGTAATATAAATAATGGAATTGAAATTTTAAATTATAGTATTCCCCGCTTAATTGCACTGACCATTTTGTCAGATTTTTCGGTCAATTATCCGGGTGGTTCAATTAGTGAAACCCCGTATAATTGCACAAGTAGGTCAACTAAAAAATAAAATATTCATCTCAGAAATGTACTCTATAAATATTTCAGTGTCAACTTAATTTCGGCGTCTGTTAGTTTGCCATAACATGATATGTTATGTCATCACATGCCAAAAAAGCATTGAAATCTGCATTGTCCTCAAGAACGTTATCTATGACCACGAGTGCACGACATCATTTACCGGCTGCTCTTCTTCTTGGATGAAGCCTGTTTTTAAAAAAAGAACTTAGTAGTAAAATATTTCTAATATTACCATTCTAAAACAATTTCTTATAGTACTCGTAGAAGGTGTTATAAGCCACAAACAATTTTCGCTTATGTGCATTGCTTGCAAAGATGTGATCGACTTCGAAAATACTTCAATAGTCTTGCCACGTTCGATGGATGTAATTTGTTTCCTTATTATATTTTGCTGATAGTAAGCTTTGAAACAATGAATAATGCCTTGGTCAAGGGGCTGAATGATGGACGTTGTATTTGTGGGTACAAACTGCACGTTTATATTTTTTAAATCGTCCCACTTCTTATGACAGGCAGCATTGTCGACAAAAATAATTATTTGTCTGTTCTGCTTTATCGTTTCTTCGTCAAATTTATATAAAATTTGGGCCCATAAATGTTGGGTCATCCATGCCTTTTTGTTGGAGAAATATTACAAAGATACAACCTTATTTTTAAAACACCTTGGCGTTTTGGTTTTTCAATTTTTTATCCCTCCAATTATCCGAAAAATGTCCACCTACATATTTAGTTTTTCTGCTGCATATTTTTAAGATCAATTAAGCGAGTAATTCAATTAAGCGGGGTTCAATTAACCGTCTAAAAAGCTTTGCTACTAATACGGGAAATTTTCGAAGACAATTTTTTCGATAAATTAAGCGGGATGTTCAATTAAGCGAGGTGCAATTAAGCGGGGATTACTGTATTTGAGTTGCAAAAAGAAAAAAAGTCTTATATTTTATTCGCCAGTATTTAATCTCATAATTGAACAGGAGAAAGGATGAAAAGGGAATTAAATTCCCGAGAATTTTTCGATCAAAAAATTTCCCAATTTTCCTTAGAAATTAATTGATTATGACAACAATTTAAATAGGTAGAATCCGGTGGACTTTCATGGACGAAGACTAATTGTCTTGGAAATTTTTTTGTAGCATGTTCCTTTTGTAGATTATACGTAAGCTGAAGAGTGCTCAGCTCAGACCAGGGGCCCTACTCTGTAATGCGTTTCGAAAGCCAATCCGATTCGAATCTGATATTCGATTCGTTTATGAATTCGTACTCTGTAAAATGTTCGAATCGAATAAAACAATCATCTAGTACTTTTTCTATTTATCCAATAGATTTACCGAGTCTCGAAGTATTTCTTATGAGATTTGTCAAAGCAAAAATACAAAAAAAAATCAAAACAAATCACAAAGACGAGGACAAAATTAAAATTCAGTCATTATTATCACTTGAAAATTATCGTAATGACTTTTTTTACACTTCACTGCTTTGCAATTGCTACATCTCTCTTTTTAATTCAAGCTTAGAAAGTTTAAGCTGATTTTTTTCATAGTCATTTCGTTTTTTGTGTTGAAATTTGTCTTTTGCTAAGGTATACTTTTTTTCCTTCAAGTCATACGAATTCCACCATAATTTCAAACTGCTTTTGTTTAGTATGCACATTTTTCGCTGATGATTCCCTGTAATGGGATTTATTTGCTTAAATTTTGAATAAAATTATTATTTCCTTACTTATATTTTATCTATTTCACACAACTCAACAAAATTTTCCTTTTGTGTCCTTTAAAAACGACTTTCGAATTGCAATTCGTTACCTCTCTTGGTGTAGAAAGAAAATTTCCTTTTTCGAACGCTAATGACATTCGGAAATGCATTGCCAGGTACGAAAAATCCGAATGCGGATTTGTCATTCCGTAAGTACTAGATTTCTTATCCGCATTAGAAATAGAGAGTACAAAATATTCGTTTTCGAAAATATTTGCTTTCGAAACGCATTACAGAGTAGGGCCCCAGGACGTCAAATGCTTTGGAGCGCAGAACTGAATGACATTGGCTCTCGATCGTTACTTTTTTACCGTATTATTTAATGAATTATGCACTAGTGAACTAGACAGTTGCATTCCTTCCCTTTAAAATTTTAAACGTAATACTCACGCTGATAGGAATACACATCAGTTTATCCTTAAGCCTTACTTCGGCCATGTTGTGAAGTTTAGATAATAGCCGTACAACGCGAATGTGTAATGCCTTACCACGTTGTCTTCCCCCGTAATTGCAATTTTCAAGAATTCAAGGTCTATGCACACCGACGATTCCTCTCAAACACCCCAAATTTTGTTTGCTAACTAAATAAAAAAAACAAGAAAACCGTCAAAAATTTGTTAAATTAGTATAGGACCGTATGATGATGACCATATTCGTTGCCATGATTTTGAAAAGATATAAACTTCCAAAAAAAGTTCTAAACATTTTAACAGCGACGACCTCCATTACATGCAAAAACAAAGTCTTTCGGAGTAAACCTATTTAAAAAGTCTTTAGAAACCTCACAGTGAATAAAATTTCCCTCGGAATTTTTCACATCTAAAAAAATGTGCTTTTATTTTTGCACTGCTTCTTAAAAGAATAAAATTTCCCTCGGAATTTTTCACCTCTAAAAAAATGTGCTTTTATTTTTGCACTGCTTCTTGAAAGCCTATTTAAAATTTTAAATTTGAAGTTTCCCGAAAAACTTGATGTCTAATAAAAAATTAATTCATTGGAGACTTATGACATTGGAGAGTATCGTGAATAAAATTTCCAAAAAATTTATCCCATCTTCATAAATAAAGTTGATAATCACCCCTATTACCGATGTCGTAAACGACAGCAAAATATACGACACGACACAATCTGCATTCCATAAGTCGTTTTCAACTTTTGTCACTCGTTTTGTTGTCGTGTGTAAACGTCAAGTGTGTTGAACGCTTTAATTCAGCATTCTGTAAGACGAAAGCAAACGACGACAATGACAAAAAACGACGGTATCTCTCGTTTGAAAATTTGCTCGCGACGAAGAAATGGAAGTTCGCAAAACTGTAAGTTTCCTTGTTAAATAATTTATTTTATGGAATTTATTAGTAGGTACTTTATTTGCGATAAATAAAAAATAAATATTTTTGCACATTTTCAGTTAAAATTAACAAACCAAAACCAATTCGAGGCGCTTGTCCAGCTGATGAAAAGCAACGAGCAGTTGGCTAGGGGATTTTTGAAATGTATGAACAAAGCCGATTTTAAAAAAGAATGGAATGTAATAGCTGATCAACTCAACAGCAAAGGTCCTGCAATAAGAGATGGTGAAGGTTGGCAAAAGGTTTGAATCAGTTTATTCTATTTACATTAACACATTTTTAATATTTGCTTTTTCAGGTTTGGGCTGACTTTGAATTCAAAGTAAAAAAAAATTGTTCAGAACAACAAAAAAGAAGTGAAAGGAAATGGAGGAGGGCCAAAACAATTGCACATTCTATCTGCGCTTTAGGATGCTGTTGCAAATCTACTTAAATATAAAACGATGGTGAGGCCCGAGTGGAAATGCAATTGGTGTATCGCAGCTCCCAACCACTTCAACCTCTCATCATCCGGACATACATATGTAAGTCAAAGCAAATTCAGGCTACAAATGCAGATGCCGACGCTTCACTGTCCTATTTGTACAATTAATTGTGCCTTTGCAATATTTCGCTCTCTACCTTCTTCATCATTGTCACTATCGCTGCTTTCGTTGTAACACATTTTAACACTTATCATTTTAATAATTTATTTATTTGGTAATAATTTAATAAAAACACATTTTGGTGAATATCGAGTAATGAAATGATTTAGAATTTGATTTCAGTTTGACAGATCTCGGATACATTTTCATCGTTTAAAAATCTGCTACAAAATAGTCGCGTCGAAAAAGTTATGGAATGCCACTTAAAAAACGACACGACAAAGAAAACGAGAGTCGTCGAAAAAACGAGACGACATCGGTAATAGGCATGAATGTCAAAATTATCCTTTAAAATTTTGGATATCAAGAATTTGGTGTTTGGGGGCCAATGTGTTTAAGCGTACAAAGACAAGCAGTAAATTATGGCCATTTCCAAATTTCGTAGATTAGAAAAATTCTCGGTAGCCAGCACTGATTCCCAGTTTGATTCGTTCCCGACATCCCCCTACTGGGTTTCTATTTTGTCCGCAGATTTCTTTGCACGGAAATCAAATTAGTTAGTTAGTTAGTTTTATTGACTTCAAAAGATACAAGAACAAAACATTATATTCTTAATTGTAAGATTACACAAGTCTTTAAATGGTTTGGCCGAAGGCCGTCTACCAGACTGACATTTTTTTTTTAAATTAAAAAACGAAATTTCATATGTTCAAATAGATTATATCAGAATCGAGCGGTCTGAGCACGTCATCTCAGACCACTGCCAGCTACAAAAGTCCTCAAATAAAAATTAATTAAAAAAACCAATTGTTCCATTAACAAATACATTTTTATTGATTTATTTTTTCTCAATTTTATTATTTGTTTTATTTCTTGTTTTTTTTTTGTTATCTTTTCAAAATAATCTTATTTTGTATAAAAATTTATAGAATGTAAAATAGAAAAATTATTGTAATGTAAATATATATATATTTATATGCATGTATAATTACTTGTTTATTTTTTGTTTGTTTCTTTTATTCATAATAATAATAATAATAATAATAATTACCTAATATGTACAAGAGAAAGAAATTATATATTGTTTGCTTTCTGCGTGCAGCTGAACACTTTTTATAGCCCTTCATAAAGAATGAAATTAAAGAGCACTTCCATTCCATCATTCTAAATGAATGAATAAATGAAATATGGAAGTTTTATTTGCATTTTTAACTTCTTTTTGTTTTGATTTTTAATATGCATTAATTTTATATAAATTAAATAATGAAAAAAAAAAAGAAATAGCAAACATAGCAAGTTATTCACCCAAAATGTTACACAAAAAATCATCTGGCCGACTTATACATAGTTAATTGATATTAATTGTTTTTCTTTTATTTATTTAAAGTTAACATAGTCTATGATATAATTTATATTTTTGTTTGTTTTTTTTTTTTCTTTTTTATTATAGTCATTTCTTTTTGTTTTTTTTTCTTAGATATTTAAATGATAAAATTATTGTACAAGCTAAAACTATTATCTAGTTAAACAAAAAAGAGTACTAATATGGAAGCCGATTTAATTTTAAACACTTTTTGTTGTTGTTTTTTTTTTCTTAAATATTTTTGTTGTGTTTGGAAGAAAATAAGAATTTTTATTTTTGTTCTTGTTTTTTAGATCCTAGTTTGCACTGAAACTTGATGGTTAAACTTGAAACTTCGTGCTTTGCACAAGGTCGTTATAATTTTTGTTTTCATATACTCGTACAGCTGTGTTAGCTGAAAGTGATTATACACATTTCGATTTGTTTTATTTTAATTAAATTGAAATATAAAAGAAAAAAATATTTAAACATAAAATTATAAAAATAAAAAAAAAAATATAAAATAAAACTGTTATCACATAAATCGTAAAACAAAAATCAACAATAAACAAAATTAATGAAACGATCTAATCGAAAATAAAAATCATTCTACAACTCTACTGACGACCGAATCACAAATTTCTAAATATTTTGTGGGGAGGGGGTTGTGTAAAATATATATACATATATATATATTTTATATGTATAAAATAAAAGGAAGCACAATAATTCCGTTTTGGAAATAGTAAGGGAAAGAAATAAGAAAGTATTTACATCTTTGACAAAAATTTATTAATTCGTTTTCATTTTCATTTTCATTTTCATTTTATTTTCATATTTATTTTATTCAAAAAAGCTTTTTTACCAATTCATGTGCTTCAAACTTAATCATTTCATTTCATTTCCTAAGTGTTATATATAAGAGTAAAGCTTGGAGAGGTTGTTTATTTTGTTTTGTTGTTGTTTTTCTTAGAAACTAACAAATAAAAAAAAACAGAAGCGCAATTGCTCTTCGTCTCGTTGACAATTATATAATAATAATAATATTTTAATATTTATAATAACGATATTGCCTATTTAATGAACTAATATCTCTTATTTAAAAAATTAAATAATTTTACAGAAATTTTATGAATTATCATTTAAATTGGCACATTTTACATTGTTTTTGATTTGAGAATCACCTTAAAATTATTTTTTCTTTCTTTCATTTATATAATTTACTTGCTAAGTTTAATAAAATTAAATATTTTTCGTTTTTTTTTTTATATATTTTTCCTTTCTTTCTAACATTCTTCTGTGTATTAATTACATATATTTTTTGTTTTGTTTTGTATAAAATATATTTATTTATTTGTATGTATGAATAATTTATACAGACGACTCCTCTTGCCCAGAAAACTGGATTGCAAATATTGATAATAAAAAAATATCATTTTATTTTTGTTTGATTTAACATCACGCACAATTCAACATTCTGTGATTGTCTATTTTCTGTTTGTAATTTTTGTTTTGTTTTCATTTTCATTTTAAAATTTTCAAATACTGTCCAGCAATTATTTATTTACGCAGATCTGTTGGCATATTACCGTCATAGTTGTTGGAATCGTTGACACTTTCGGTTTGCATTGATGATGTTTGCATGTCTTCGGAAGAATCGTGACATTGTTGCATATGACTTGGAGACTCTGGCGAACTGTTTTCGTTGTACCGGATGAGTTTTATTGTTGTCAGACCATCTGCATTACGAATTAATCTGTAAAATGAAAAAAAAAAAAAATATATATCATAAGTAAATTTAAAGTTTAGCGTTGGGCGCCATTTATGTTAAGCAAAATAAACATCAAACATTTATTCATTCAAGTTAAATCTCGTGTTTTTTTTTTAGTAAGAAATTTAAATGATTCAAAAAATTGAAAAAAAAAATAAAAGAAAAAGTTAACTTACGGATAACAATCGGAGCTGGATGACTGTGAATAGCTTCTCTTTTCTGAAGACGAATGACCCGATGACACACTTAGATCAGTTGGCTTCATTTCATCGCCATCTTGGCTATTTCCCTCCAATTTAATTGAGTTAAATTGAAGCTTTTCGCTAGGTGTTGTAGGCAGTGCAGGTGAATTGGGCGGCTGTTGGTGTTGTTGTTGTTGCTGTTGTTGTTGTTGGGTGTTTGAAGTGAGGTAATGAAAGGCACCATTGATGGCGTGCATAAATAATGGAGATGTGGGCGGTGGGCCATAAGCTGCTGCTGCAGCTGCAACAGCTGCCGCTGCTGATGATGAGATCGCTGAAGCAGAAGGCAGACTACCAGGTATACCTAGTTGATTGTTGTTGCTTCTTGATGACGGCCTCTGGGGTGATTGCGAGGGTTGTGAAACTGACTGCTGCTGTTGTTGTTGTTGTTGTTGCTGTTGGTGTTGTTGTACCTGTCCTGCCGATTGACCTTGCCCATTCTGGGAAGACATTGGCCAGTTATTTGAACTGCCAATGTTTGCGGGTGTTTGTTGTACATTGCCTGCTGTACTACTGTTTCCTGTTCCAGACGAATTCGCTACTGATTGCCGAAGAAGTGAAATATTTTTTATATTCTTTAGTTCAGTTGGATTTCGAAGAAATCTAAAAAAGGAAAACAAAAATAAATCATTAAATTGAAATCATCTAAAATGTAAAATTTGTTTAACTTACTGGTAGCAATGACGTTCTCCTTGAACTTTTCGCAGAATATTCACTCGATAATAGTATCGGAGTGCTCTGGACATTTTATCGTAGTTCATTGAAAGGTGGTTCTTTTGAATTCCCCACAACTTAGCTAGACCAGCTGGATCCACGATTTTGAATACTCCTGTGTCTCTGCATTTCCATGCGATCAAATCACTGTATTTTTGATTTCTATCGTTTAAAAGCTGTTGTAAGAAATCCCATAAAAGGCGTCCATCTAGATAAAGAGAAAATAAATACAAGTTTAGCGATGATTCTTTTTCTGATGGAATTTTTTTTTTCAAAAACTTACTTGTATTTGGTTCAGAATTTTCAGGGAAAAATTCTCTCTTCACTGGCATATAACTGGGAGTAGTTGGCGCCGATGATGAGCCACCACTACTGGTGCTGCCGGAGGCACTATGCATTTTCTGGTTGGCTTGGCTTTGGGACCAAGTATTCACAAAACTATTCGTAATCTGATGTGTAAGACTTGGCGACATATCCTTGAGGACGGGTGTTGGTGGTGGACTGTTGTTATTATATTGCGCAACGGCTGCAGCTGCAGCAACTGCTGCTGCTGCCCGGGATGCTGCTTTGGATTCTGAAAAAGTCTCATCATCTGAATCCGATTGATTGCTACTCGAACTGGTTGTATTATTTTGAATGAATACACTGCCGTTGTTCATATTGCTGGTACTGCTGGAGCTGCCATTACTGCTTCCATTTTGATCTTGACCTTGTGGCGGACTGCTAGCTTGCGAGTCAACAGATGGCGGTGGACTCAGGGTAACCGAGTTCGGAGGCATAAAGTGATGCATGTGTGCGTTGTGGAAGGGACTCTCTTGTGGTACAATGGGTGGCCATGTAGGCGTTGGCGGATGACTATGCGGTGACAATGGATAACGGCTGGTGGGTGTAACTGGACTATTGGGCAGGTGCCAGTGCATCATGTGTGATTCGATTATTAGCATTTGCAGAACATTATGCAGCACATCTCCAGCTCCAGGACAACGATGACCAAAATCGGCTCTTGTTAATAAACAAAGCGCTTTTCCATTCATTTTAAATACCTCATGATCGACCTTTGGCAGATCGAATTCACGCTCACAAAATCTCAAAAACACTGTAACATCCTCTCGACCCCAGAGTCGTGGATCTGAGGGCAGAGATGCCGGCAACTGGGTTTTCAATTCGGCTAACTGACTGGGAGGTGCTGGTGGACACCGCCACATTACATCACTCCAAAGTCCTAGCGGTGGATTCAACGATAGTTGCACTGGTAACATTTTCATTTTGGATTGACACTGAATTCACAGATGATTTCAATTTGGTTTTGAAACCAGTCTTTTATTTTCTTAGATTTGTATTAATATCAAAGAAAATATATCTGAAAGAAAAAAAAAAGAAATTATTAAATTGATTTGAAATTATGTTTTTTTGTTTTATTTTTTGAAGAATTAAAGAAAACACCGGAAAAAGCCTTTTGTTGGGCGCCATTTAACAGTTTAACCATACAAAACAATGGCAAACAAATGATAAGGTTTAACAATAATAAACCTTTTTTAACTCATCACATCCTGCCTTACTTTATTTCCACTAATTATGAGTTTCCAACTAAATTTCATAACTCGTTAGGTTCTATACATATGTACATACATATGTACGTTCACTATCAGCTTTATTTATTTCCACAAACTCGTTGAATGGTAGATTTATTACTGATCATTATTTCCATTTGTTTTATTTTCATGAAATCAATTTTGTTTGTAATATGAGGTATGTACATAAAGTAACAAAGGCTACAGAGATAAAACATATCTACCTTTTTTTTTACTTTTTTAAAAGTCTTATCTTTTAAAATAATTCATTTTTTTAAAATAATTCATTCTAGCTACGCTACTATCTTTCCAACTACTCATACAGTATGGATGCACGAATTCCATATTTTACATGCGTAGGTTTATAAACTTTCTATTTTCAAAAAAGAATATTTAATAAAATTTGCATTTATCTGTGATTTCATGAAAAAGAGTTACTCTTAACAGATTTGACAGTTCAAAAAAGGTAAATCTGAACACATCTTATACTACGTTTCCACCGGGCACTAAACCAAGATTTAGCTAGATTTGTCACAAATCTCCTTGAAATCTCGAAGATTTACCATACAAATTTTAATCTCCTCAAATGAAGATTTCAAATAAAACTCATTGAAATCTACTTGGAAACATTAGTTTGTCAAATCAAAGAAACTTTTTTTTCGGAGAATAATTGTTGAACCGACCCATTTAAACTCCAATTTCGTTTATTGACAGATGGAAATGTCAACAAAAACTATCTGTCTCACTTCCATATGACTCAAATTCAAAACAATAAACAACTTTCAAGAAGTCACAGACGAAATAAAATGTAAGTATACAAAAATAATAAATATGTACAAGAATATAATAAAACTAATTACTTACAGATGATGAGTGAACAAATACATATTTTTTTTCTTTTCGAAAGGAGAATAATTTGAAGTTTGGTTGTTATGACATTAACTAAACGTCAAATTAATCTCCTTTTCTTTGGTGGAAACACCTCATGATTTATTTTAAATCACTTGCCTTAAATCTCGGATTATTTGTTGGTGGAAACGTACTATTAATAATGACAGTTCGTGCAAAACTAAGGACAAAACAAACAAACCTAGATCACAAAGTATAGAAGCACTCACAGTGCAGCGGATGTCAAATGCGAACATTTAAAAACTTTCTATTTCCAAAAAAGAATAGGTACAGAATATTTACATAGTACACATAGTCTACACAGATGTAGAAAAGAGTTACTATTAAAAGATTTGACAGTTCAAAATAGATGGATCTGAACCCGTATTAACATTGACAGTTCGTGCAAAAACAAAACAAACAAACCTAGATCCGGACAACTGACTTATTAGTTTGAAATTTCAGAAATCGTTCAAATTGTTGCATATTTTTTTTGAATAAATAAATGGTTATACAAATTTGAACAAATCTAAATTTTATCATGTTCAAAAAAAACACCCTTTAAAACGATCTACACGGTTCCATATTTAATTATAATTGAATATTTCACAAAGAGCAAGAATGAAAAAAAAAACAAGTGTTTAGGTAGAATAGATACATATTCAAGTTGTATCGCACGACAACATTGGCAAGCTCAATTAGCCATAGAGCTAAGCTATAGTCATGACTTAAAGCTGGGCCTGCAGGAATAAAGCCAAGTCAAGCCAACTGTAAGCGACTGCAACACTACGTCTCAGTTCGTTGTTGTAACTAACTTGTAGGTAGGTTTTAACTAATAGTCAACTTCAGCACACATCAACTTCATCAAACTAAACTACCGCTCTGACTATGGCCTGGCATACTTGTCACGAAGCTTAGGAATGCCGGTCACCAGAGATAATAACATTTTTGTTGCTTTATTAAATGCAAAGAGTATCCGGCAAATCCAGTTTAAGCGGAAATTCAGATTCTTTTGCCGTCATCATCATCTTGTGAGTGTGTTTTTTCTGTTTTTCAGTTTCTTTTTCTTTGGTTTTTTTATTTTGTCAGTTTCTTCTTATATTTTATTTCGCTCTTTCCTTTTTTCCCTTCACCTGCCTATTCTTGTTTATTATAAAAGTTTATTTTGTATGTTTTTATTTTATTTTTTTGATTTATAAAAATTCTTTCCTTGCGTAGATACTCGTATTCACACACTTAGATACAAGATTTTTAAAATAATCAAAACTTTAAGAGCAAACATGACGAATTGGTTAAGTCTATAATTTGGTATATTTTTGGTTCTTTTTTCTGATGTTTAGTATAGTTTCAGACAAAAGAGATAAACGAAGCAAAAGAAGAATAAAAAAAAAAGAAAAAATATTTAGTAAATAGATAAATACGGAAATCGTAAAAAATTCTAGAGCTATATTTAGATAACAGCGAAGAAGAAAAACAACGCCTGACAGCGAACTGAGTACATATGTATATAAACCAATAGTATTCAACAGACGATGCGGAAGTCCAACGACTCCCGCTTCTGTGTTCATCTCCTGCCGCACGATCTCTCTTTGCTCTGCTCTGCTCTACTCGCACAGCTCTGGCTGGCTCTCTGATCCGACCGACTGACACTGCCAGTTAAAACTGTAGTGTTATTGTTTGGCTGAGAGTATCGCGTCGAGCCACGCCAAACCGCACGCCGCCGTTGCTGTTTCCTAGTCCTTCTATATACCCCCCACCATAGTATAAGACCATCAGCTAGTATAGTTCTGTTGTTGTAGAAGTTTGCGCGACTACGCCATGCCACTTCCCTATGTCAAGCCGAAATAATAACAAAAATATACAAACAAAAATACTAACCAACAGTTTTGTGTCTAAGAAAAGCGATGAACAACAGAAATCAGCAGCAGAGCAGAAGCAGAAGCATTTAGATTCAGATTCAGCTTGGCTAGCCTGTTGTAGGTAGGTATAGCCATATAGAAGCAGCAGCGTATAGGAAGCTATGATCTTCACATCACAAAAGCAAAACAATCACATCAGACGCTCCTATACTTAAAATTTTGGGTTGTTTTGTTGATTGTAAATCTACATATTTTTTGGTTTGGTTATTGGTGCGGTCGCAGCGGCACGGCGCAGCGGCGGCGGAATTGCTAGCGGCTATAGTCTTATTTCAGTATTGGCTATGGACCACCACCAAAACTTTTAGCTATTTGTTTGTTTTCCAAAAATTGTTTCACAGGTTATACCCGGTGTGGATTTTTTTGGAAGAAATTATGTAACAAAGATCATGAAATATTTGGTTTATTATTCAAATAAAATGAATCATTGAATATTTCAAATATTTTCAAGTTGATTTGGAACGAAAAAGAAGACAAAATAGTTCGTTAGAAAAAACATAGCTAAAGTACGATCAAAGCTTAACAAAGAAGAGACGATTGTCAGAACTGTCAAAGAAAAAAAAAACTGCCCCAAATGTCCCAATCCAGACTATTATATTTGTTTGACAAAATTTCCAGAAACGTCAAATGTCGTTTTGACAACTGCTTACAACTTCCTTATAATAAATCTTCTGCGCGTACACAAGATCAAAACCACTTACAATTTTGGGACAAAAACTGTTAAACATGTGATCAGATAATTTTTCATCGAAATGTGTTTAGCAATGAATTGGCAACTGTTGTCATCATAGGACTGACTGATCTGACAATGTTGTAAAATTTAACAACATCTGTACTTAGCTTTAGAGTCATAGGAAAATTTGACAGTTGGTACAGCTTTTTAAACACTTTCTTTATGACACAAATACATATTTCGTTTCTCGGAGTAAACAATGCTATTAGGTCTGTTCATGTACTCTAAAGTGCCTTGCACATGAGCAACGAACTGCGAACTGCGAATGGACGAACAAACGTGATTTTACACATTTCAAAAAGTCAATTCCACACAAAAACAAATTTAAATTATAAGAAACCAATTGACACTAATATTAGGATAATAAAATTTGCATTTTGTTCTCTAAAACAAGGGAATTTTGTAAAAACAATTTGGTAGTAACGAATTGCAGTGTGGTTGCTACGAACTGTCAAACTCTATTCGCGTTCCACATACCATCCACACTGCAACGAATAAATTGTTCGCGCTCATCTTAACCTCAAAATTATACCGCTCTTGTTTTGTTTTTGTGTGAAAGATCATAACTGAGGAAAATATGGAGAAAAGGGTTGACAATTCGTCGCTGTCTGCGAATAGAAATAAAGCTCATGTGAAAGAAAAGTCAAAATATGCGAACATCCACAGTTCGCCGTTCGTTGACCATGTGCAAGGCACTTAAGAAGCTGAACAATAGAATCTGTTCAAAGTGTTGATTTAAAGTGTCTACTTAACAGTTTATATAAACAGATTTGAGAAATGTTTACTTTACGAAATGAACAATAGATGAGTCGAACGCAACAGAAAATGAAACAGAACTTTTCTCCGACAAGTAACTTTCTTTGACACTTCTTCGCTGTGCAAGGCCTACACCGTGCGTCGTAGAGAAAGTCCTAAACATTTAGTTGATTTTCTTGTAATAAAATGTTAAGATAAAATAAATATTATTTAATTTATCATTTAAGTTCGACAAGTTGTTGGTTAAAAAAAAAAAAAAAAAAAAAACAAAAAAAAAACGAGCAGGCTCTCAGGCTATATGAATATAACAGTCAGTTCTCAATACTGTAATACATCTTTTTTGCAGCTAAAGGCTTCAGTCTATCGCTTAAGTCGTAAAAACTCGTTTCCGCATACCGTATAAGGCTTCTTTGGAAGCTGTGTCATTATCTATAACATGAGGAGGCAACAGAGCTAAGATGAGATGAAATGGTACTTTTCTCTAATTCACGATCTTGGCTTAACCGCATGCACAGCACAGCACAGCACACACCACTCTAGGTGATCGTCACTCCCCGGGCAACAGGTTGAGACTCTTTGATAGTATAGTCTTAAAGTTCCCCCGAAAATAATTACATAGCCAAAGCAGTTCCTGGATGCATCCTCTTGCTGTTCTTCCTTAACACCGACACAGCTATAGCTTAGCGCTGCGAAGGCCCAATCCCCGGTTCCCCGGTGTCCGTTAAGATGGTTATACTTGAAATTCACTTCCTGGATCCCAGACGACGAAAATCTCGTTTTCCAGCCACCACCATCCACCGTCACCTAAAAGCAACAACCATCAGCCAACGAGCTCGAGCAATCGATGGATGCGCAACTGGATTCTTTATGTGGTGCTCTTTTACGACTATAAGACGACGACGACGACGCGACGAAGACGACGACGACGACGATCGTCAGCATCATAATCATGATGTTGCCGATTCCGATCGCCTCCTTCTTTGATCATATTGCGGATGCTGCCCCTTTGGTGCTTGCAATGACCTCGTATTTGTTCCCGATCGAGCTCGAGTTCGAGCCCGAGCCCAGCAAGCATAAAAAGCTGGATATCAATGTGCTGTTCCCAATGTTATGTTATGTATAGGTATGTACCTTCAACGAATCAACGAAGGAAGAGTTCTTCTTCCTTCTTTGTGCAGCCCAGCATCATCACGCAGGAGTAGTATATAGGATGAAACCTTAATCTAGGAGGAAGCAATACACTTAAATTTCTGTACTTTACCACCCCTGCTGCGCATCTGTATTTCAAAACGTGTGAGTAAAGAAACCAGTTTAAGCGGAAACTACACAACATTTTAACTGCGGCAGTGCGGCTATAGCGTATAGCTGTGGCAGAAGCGCGCTAATGTAGCGCAGAGACAGAGACCAGGGAACAGCAGCAGCAGCAGCAGAAGAAGTACACAGGAACACAGGAGACGAGACGACAACGGAACGCCGAACGGGTACGACTACGGCTATGGCAACGAAGCGGTGGCGGCAAGGCGAGGATCGGAGGCGGTGGCCGCAACAGTGATGGCCAAATTCCATAGCAAAGTCGACTTTTTTTTCGAAGTTTTTGTTGTTGTTTTTCTTCTTCTTCTTGGTTTGTTTGTTTACCTTCTCCTCTTCAGCACTCTCCTGCTGGTGTTGCTTACTGTACTGTGTGCCTGCCTAGCAGCCAAGTGAATAATAGGTATCGCTATTTATGATGCAGACACAAAACGAAAAAAGATAAAATTTCGAAAACCATGCAGTGGGTATCTTTCAGAACAACATGTGTAAAAAGCGATTCTTTTTATGAGTTTTTTCCTTCAGTGTGGCTGCCGTTTAGGGAACATGGAAAGGAACCACTCAAATCTGAGCTGGCACAATGTATGTACATAGAAAAAATGAAAGATGATGCGATCGGGGATCGGGGTGGGTAGTGAAAGAAAATAAAAAGAAATAACAACAAAAAAATGCACATGTTGAAACAAGGACAGAGGGTGCGTAGCGGGAGAGTTAGGGAGCGTCTTAACTTGTCTCTTGATTAAACAAAAACTTCAATCTTTTGAATATGATGGGAATACGTTGATATGGTTAAATTGACCAAAATTCTGAAACAAACTTATGATCACCCATAACAAGAGGGTGACACAAAATTTAACATACTTAGGGGCCAGTTTATAGCTGTCATTGGTTTTCATCTTTGAAAATTTAGTTTCGGGATTTAAAAACGTGTATAAGAGAGTCAAATTTGTTAGGTTTGGTTTGAGTTTTTTAGCCAGAACTTTTCTTCAAGTTCATTCTTAATTTCTAATAATAAAATCGTTTTCAATGAACAGCTGATTGTTGATTTCAAATTTTAGAACATAATCGTTCCACTGAAAGCGTTTCATATTGTTTGTGTTCCCATCTGTCAGGTTTACTTTCAATGATCAACTCTATGCGGTTAATTATAGCTATCATTGGCTGCGTTCAATCTCAGACAGATAGGGTATCCGGATACCTTTTTGTTAGTGTTTTACGTGTAAAATATAACAGCTGATCAAAAACAGCTGAGATGTCAAAAAAGGAATCCAAAGGTATCCAAGAATTTCTGGGGTATGTATGTATATGACAGAACAGCTGATTCAACACATGGTTGAATTTCAAGAAACTTGAAAATTGATTTCAGCTTTTTGTATTTGTTGGTAAACAAAAAGATACAAAATGTTAGTTGAAGTTGTATTTGACTACCTATATACAAACTATATCTAGGTATTGTCACTTCATAATAGTCCTCGTTTCTGTTAGGATAGTTTTCTGGTAAACGTAAATCGTTCAAAACCGGAGATTTCGCAAGTAAATTATTAATCGTATAGAATTCCAATTGAGCTAAGAGGAAATTTAACATAGATTACACATTAAAGTAGCATTCACATGAGCGCGACCAACGAACGACGAATGAATTACAAAATGTGAGTTTATATACGTTTGAAGACATATTTCCACACAAATTCTTAACAAAACGATAGCAATATAGTTTCTATTTGATTTATGATGCATACTTTTACTTTTCATTATCATATATTAATAAATTTAAGAAAATAAATTTATTCGTCGCGAAAAAAATTGTAGTTGATACGAACTGTCAAACTTTATTCGCGTTCAACATTATCCACACTCGCAACGAATAAAATAATCGCGCGTACTTAACCTAAAAAAATCATTCTTGTTTTGGTTTCGGTGGTGAATGGTGTTCGGCTGTCAAACTTCATTCGCGACGAATTAAAAACTCTCATGTGAAAGAAATGTCAAAATCGACGAATATTCGTTTATTCGTTGGTCGTGCTCATGTGAATATTGCTTAAGGTTATCTTTTATTTATTAAATTGTTACGCACCTATCAATTCATCATCGTCCGACGAATCAGTGGAATTAGCCATTAAATGCTTTATCTTACAACAATTTTGACTTCGAAGCTTGAATGTTTCTCTGCTTTTTGTGAACAGCTGAAAGTTGTTTTTATTTTTTGACAGCTATCTCAATACAGCTATCCAACTCGTTCAACAAGGTATCTAAAAATCCAAGATACCCTATCAAACACGAGATTGAACGCAGCCATTGGTTTTCATAATTGAAACCAATCATTGGAATTTTGTTTCCAATTTCTGTCATTGAACAAAAATTCCTGATTGATATCTATCGAAAAATGTTTACTAACAGAAATCTGTCATTGGAATTGTGGGAAATTGGAACACAAATCAATGGAACGATTCGTTTCACTTTTGAACATAAAATTATCAGCTGTTCAGGAAAATGAATTTCTGTCTGGAAAATAGAAAAATACATTTTTATTAAAAATAAATACGCAATTAAACTTTTTTTTCTCAAAAAAAAATCTTTGAGTGATTTCCGATCGATCAGTATATTATAATTTTTATTTATAATCAAAGCGAAACATAGTCAAATATCAATTAAAAAAATTTCCCGGATTGATTTCAATGATAGCTTAACTTAAAATGCTTGATTCGAATCAGGAAATATTTATCCAATGACAGAAATTATTAATAAAAGCTATAACCAAGCTGTCCAAAAAATTCCAATGATTGGTTTCAGTTAAGCATCTTGCACATGAGCTACGAACTGCGAACTGTGGATGTTCGCATATTTTGACTTTACTTTCACATGAGCTTTATTTCTATTCGCAGACAGCGACGAATTGTCAACCCTTTTCTCCTTATTTTCCCCAGCCATGATCTTTCGCACAAAAACAAAACAAGAGCGGTATAATTTTGAGGTTAAGTTGAGCGCGAACAATTTATTCGTTGCAGTGTGGATGGTATGTGGAACGCGAATAGAGTTTGACAGTTCGTAGCAACCACACTGCAATTCGTTACTACCAAATTGTTTTTACAAAATTCTCTTGTTTTAGAGAACAAAATGCAAATTTTATTATCCTAATATTAGTGTCAATTGGTTTCTTATAATTTAAATGTGTTTTTGTGTGGAATTGACTTTTTTAAATGTGTAAAATCACGTTTGTTCGTCCATTCGCAGTTCGCAGTTCGTTGCTCATGTGCAAGGCACTTAATGAACACCAATGATGGCTATAACTGGCACCTTAGGAATGTTTAAAAAAAACTGGAATCAGCATTACAAAAACGTCAAATAGTTGTTTGGGCTTCGCATATGTCAGATATGTACATACATATGTTGATTGAAATGAGTTGAATTCAATCTCAAAACTGGAACGACTGAAAAGTCAAACAGTCCTTGAGCAAGTTTAGTTTAATTGTCAGAGTTCACACTAGATTGATGTCTCATAAGTATATCTCCTTCTCTTTTTTTCTCTTTCTGCCTAATGAATTGTCAAAAAGAGCTATATGTGTTCGTTGTCTTCGATTTGCATCGCATACAAATTGAAGGAGAAATTAAAGAACTTGTAAACATAAAAGTGACAGCCACGTTTTAGTGAAAACTAACATAACAGATGTAAACCAAAATAGAAAAGAAATAGGTAAAATTATGATGTTAATTTTAACTGTAATTTTTGTTTCTGAACAAGCCTAATTCCTCTTTAAATGACAAGATGTGTTCTTAAACGTCAGTTTGAGTTTTATGTACGCTGAACAGAATAGAATAATTGATTATTTTAGAAAATAAACACCCTGTCAAAAAAATAAGGCACTTAAGATCATCCCTCACACAGGCAACACTTGGATGATATTTGATATTGGAATTTCCAGCAAACTTTTTATATGACGTGAACATCATGAAATCCGATGATGACATCACACACATTTATTTTTTTTAGGCGGCTACGACGACGACGACGATGAGGAACGTGATGTTTGTTGCTAATTTGTGAATAAAGCCAACACACATCACATAAACAAAGGAATTTAAGAAAAAATCCAAAAAAAAAAAAAACGGACATAAGGGACGATTTTGTATAAAAAAATCAATGCAAAAATATCAAAAACTAATAATAATTTTTAGGACAGTTAACGGTGCGATTTTACCCTATGCTCTTTCTCTTTCTACTCTACGACTGTCATAATCTAAGATAAAGATAAGTCGTTGACCCGAAATATTTACATATAAGACAAAAATTGCCTATTGCAGAATCTTATTAAAATGATTAACAAAATAAAAAAAACGTTGCTATCATTTTGAGAAGAAATTAAATTAAAAAAAAACATAATACATATCAATCGATAAACAAAAAACCAGAAACTTAATTTATTCACTTTTGTCGAGTGGTTTTTTCCCTCGTTTGAATTTTCTGTCGAGATTTTGTTTTTTTTTTTATTTTTTCGTTCCAACTAATTTCTTCGTCGCAGATTTCGGTTTTGTTGTTGTTTCTGACTTAATTATGCTGGAAGTAGGTGGTGCCGTGTCCGAATACCTGTTTCTTGTTATTTTGTTCTTGTTTTATAAGTTTAATTCTCAATCGGACTTTCGTTATTCGGAAAAGAAACAGAACATTATGTAGATGTAGAGAGAAACACAAAAATAATAGGTAAAGTTAAGAGGTGTTATTAATCGTTCGATAACCTTTTGCGTTTACGCATTTATGTTGGTCGCTACTTGGCTATGATGTTGCTTTTTGGTTTACCATCCAGAGATCATCATCATCATCATCATCATTTGAAACATCAAAAGATCACCACCATTGGCAAGTAAAGACGAACAGCAGTCAAACAGATCTTTGGTAAAGTATAGTAGAATATTTATACAATGATCTTTTTGTAGGGCGAGGCGGACATTAGTTTTGGTTATTTTTTTCTTTCTTCATTTGTTCATTTAAGAAAAAGTCATTACCCGAACGATAGGACTCAAAATCAGCCGCAGGCAATCTGTGTTTCTATTTATTTGAGGCCCTGCCCTTAAGCTATTTTAGAATTTAATTTAACAAATACCTAGTTTGAAAAGAAAAAGGTTAACATCAGGTAACAGTAGGTACGAGTGTGTGTTTTTATGCGTCATTATGGGCACATCAAACTCTCCACTACTCGTTTATTTTCCGTTCGCTCAAGAATTTGGACTTTTAAGTTTTAAATCTCAGTCGAATTTTTGTATATGTTTTTATTTCCTCAAATAACAATGTTTTATTATAGCTATCAAAATGTTCACTCGAAGTTCACGCGATAATTCAGTTTGAGTTTTGACTATAAAATTCAGATATCACGTACATAGCAAATGATAAGATAATAATGCTGCTAATACAAGTATATGTAGGTACTATAAGTCTACAGCTCTCTATAGAGCTTTATACCTACCTACCTAAAATCTATCTATTATGTATATCTACGTTATGTACACATAAGTTTTTAGATATAATAAAAAAGGTATTTTAGATTATTTCCTGAAAAACAACAAAAATCGAGATTTTTGTTCGCGTATTGTTTTAAATGCTTTCAAATATAAAGATAAGTAGGTAGCGTATGAAGGTAGGTAGGTTTGTTCAATGTATAAATAAAAATGGACTCTTAGAACACAACTCACCTCACGTTGACAGCTTCCTTAGACCAGTCATGTGGGCTTATTATTTTGATATGACAAATAGTAATGTTAATCCTGAAAAGAAAAAAAAAGAAAAAGTTATATATAATATGCTTTTAATGATTTTTGTTTACGTTTTATAGGTATATTGAAGACCTTCAAGATAAAAATACAGTTAATAATTTGATAGCAAAATTAAAAAAATAACTCTATACACAAAACGGGAAGTGTATAAAAACAAAGATAAATGGATTTAACAACATGCAATCTTGAAATTTAAATCTTGCAAGAAACCGTAGTTTTATATATGATCCAGTCAATTAAACGTCAAAAGTAAAAACCCCTTTTGACAGTTCCATTGATAACTTATTTGAATCAAATAAAAGTATATGTATTTTTATAAATATATACAAATTATTTTTTTTTTTGAAGCATAGGTTTCTTTATACAGAATGGCGT
This sequence comes from Eupeodes latifasciatus, assembly GCA_920104205.1. Taxonomy (NCBI): domain Eukaryota; kingdom Metazoa; phylum Arthropoda; class Insecta; order Diptera; family Syrphidae; genus Eupeodes; species Eupeodes latifasciatus. The sequence goes on from OV049925.1 coordinate 153,931,461, forward strand.
AAAATTTAAAACGAATAAGTTAAAGCCATTTTATTGTCAGTAAACTTTAAAATCGTAAAAATCACAAAATAGCTATTTTAACCTTGAGTTAATTTGCTAAAATCATATGACTTTTGATTTCTGACATTTGGAATAAGTAGAATCCTTCCTGCAATTTAGGTTTGTTTGCTATGTTTTTTTTTTCACAAACTGTCACTGTTTGAACGTGTTCAGGCGAACCGTTTTTAATAGAAAGAAATTCGTGTTTGACTAGCTGAGTTACTGATTTAAAAAGATGATGTTTATAATAATAAAAACGTTTAAAATTAGTAAATCGCAATTTACTACAGTAAAAATCACTAAATGTCAAGCATATGACTTCTGATTTCTGACATTTAGGGTTTGTTCGTATTGTTTTTTTTTGTACAAACTGACATTTATTAGACGTGTTCCAGTTGCACCGTTTGTATTAGCTGACAAAACGAAAAAAAACTTAAATCTTGCAAGAAACCGCAGTTTTATATAATCCAGTCAATTAAACGTCAAAAGTACATACCCCTTTGACAGTTCCATTGATAACTTATTTGAATCAAATAAAAGTATAAGTATTTTTATGAATATATACAAATAATTTTTTTTTTGAAGCATAGGTTTTTTTATACAGAATGGCGCAAAATTTAAAACGAACAAGTTAAAGCCATTTTATTCTCAGTAAACTTTAAAATCGTAAAAATCACAAAATAGCTATTTTGACCTTGAGTAATTTGCTAAAATCATATGACTTTTGATTTCTGACATTTGGAATAAGTAGAATCCTTCCTGCAATTTAGGTTTGTTTGCTATGTTTTTTTTTCTTTCACAAACTGTCGCTGTTTGAACGTGATCAGGTGAACCGTTTTTAATAGAAAGAAATTCGTGTTTGACTAGCTGAGTTATTGAGTTAAAAAGATGATGTTTCTAATTTTAAAAACGTTTAAAATTTGTAAATCGCAATTTACTACAGTAAAAATCACTAAATGTCAATCATATGACTTCTGATTTCTAACATTTTGGGTTTGTTCGTATTGTTTTTTTTTTGTACAAACTGTCATTTATTAGACGTGTTCCAGTTGCACCGTTTGTATTAGCTGATTAAACGAAAAAGTGTGTAATTTTGAAATAGATAACTATGTAGAAAATTATTGTCTAGTATAATGCTATGTCCTTAAAAATATAGTTTTTTAAAAATGCATGCAGCATTGTAGTATGTTGTAGTATCATTAAAAAAATGATTCACTTCAGGAATTTCTCATGGGAAATAAAATTCATAACAATATTGGTACGTTCAAGGGTCGGCAAGTAGTTTTAAGTGGGGTCCAGATACGGTTGAAAATATTTTAATCGGGGTCCAGAAAAAAAACTAAAAAAGTTTTGTAGTTTTTATTTTGCTTCATTTAAGTAACTGTAAAATTAAATAAACTAATGAGAAAAATTACAACGATGGTCTTGAGCCAATTTTTTATAGTTTTGTTCACGCGGGGAGCAGCAAATGCGAAGTGTCATCAAGGTGGGCGTCTGATAATCTCAAACGATATTTGTTCTTCAAAAATTCGTTTTGAGAAAGACGATTTGCATATACATACATATATACATATGTCGAGCCAAACATAGTAGCCAAGTTGATAGCTAGTTTTTTGAAATTTTGATATTTTTCTGGAACATGCTTAGGCTTACCCCAAAATTCTTCAGTGGATGCAGTTTTAAACATTTGCAGAGAAATATCTTCTTAAAGGTCAAATAATTCCAATTGTAATGAAGCTTTTGAAAGATCGAATAACTTCGCAGCCACTTCAGTCCATTTTGCTACTGCAATGACTTCATAAGGCAATTTGAGGAATTGAGATAGCTTCCCAATTTCTGCAAAATCTTGGAATCTTACAGCAAATTCGCTTTTAAGATCGGATAGAAAGGTTGAAAACACTGCAATGTCTTCTTCTTCACAGTTCTTCTTTTAATCTTCAAGAATTGTTAAGAAATGAATAAATTCTTTTTTAGCAACTGGATGTTAAGCTCATTTAAATATTTCAGAACATCTTTTAGAAAAGCCAAAGCTAGTGCATTGCACTCTTTAGTTATGAACTCCAAGTGCTTCCTTGCTTCCGTTGTATCCAAGTTTTGCAAGGAGATAACTTGCTCTTTAATCATCCACAAAAGTTCAATAAAATGACCTTTACTTAGCCAACGAATATTGTTGTGTATGTGTTGCAGTAAGTCTAAATACGCCGTTTCACATTCAGAAAAAAACAGCGTAAAACAATATTGTTCAGTCCACTCGGTCAGAAACTTCTTATTTTCACTGTCTACTTTTCGGTTTTTTGGATTAATATTATTGGTACGAAACGTTTTAAAACAAGAAAAATTATAAAACAATCGATATCGAACGAAAGCTTCGGAATTAGATCTCACAATAAGATTGACAACCAATTCGACTGCGGAGAGAATTTTACTTACAAAAAACGATTGTTTACATTTTGTATGTCAATTTAATTTATTAGTCTGTGAATACGTGCTTAGCCGCCATATTCAAAATTGCGTAAAGGAGTTGCAAACGCACTTGCTTGTGTGTTAGTAAAGCATTTTTTAATTTTGTTAAAATTTACATATACATATATGTTATCAAATTGAATCGGTAGTATGGCTAAGTTTGACCTTTCGTGGTTCCGCGATCCGCAGTTTGACCTTTTGCGGTCCGGAAACGGACCGCGGTCCGCCTGTTGCTGACCGCTGGGTACGTTTTCATTTTTTTAAGTCACATACATATGTACATATATATTGTTTTTCAGGAGAAATACATTTTATAAATATTCTACGAAATTGTAACTAAAGAAAAAATTTGTAAAGTTTAATGTACCCAACTCACAAGTTTTTCTTCTTTCAACCCTGTGCTATCAATTGGAGTCATCGTAAGTTGCTAATTGAAAGATTTATCAATTTATGACTCATGTAATTCTTCATTTTCTAGTTACATATTCGCAAAACGATCTTTCTCTTCCTGACAATGACAGAGTTATTCAGTAATTTGTAAATTAATTTCCTATTCGATTAAAATTAAAAATGATTTGACATTATAGTTCTAGAAATTACAAACCTCATTGACGTACATACATATGTATGTATGTATCGTCAATATCTTTACAATTCGAAATGTCATCGTTCTTTTTTAGATTTTTTCCACTACTATCTATCTACTTTTCGTTCTTATTCTGATTTTATTTAATAGGCATAAAATATATGCATAAAACATATGGGTGATTTTACAAAAGTTGGGTAACTTTTGAGGATATTTTGTTTACGATAGTTTTTAAATCAAACTTCTATAAATTCGGGTGTATGTGATAGCTAATTTAATTAATATATTGTTCCCAATCGGGCCAGTCACTTTTTTGAGTACATTGTAAGATATTTAAAAATTTCAGAATTTGACTGCCAGAGGACTGACGAGTATACACGCAGTTTTGAAAGTATTATAATGAAATTTAATACAAATTAGTAAAAATCTCTTAGGATTTAATAATGATCACTTAAAATCACTTAGTAACAATTAAAAATAATTATTAATATGTAATACTAGGAGAAAATACTACATCAGTTTTCAAAACAGACTTTTGACATTTAACGTAACGTTATTCACTTATCTTTTACTACTTTCACATAGTTTTACTAAATATTTCAAAGTAATCAACAAACAAAATCTAACAATATTCATCTTAAAAGTACTAATGATCAAGAAATGAAGAACAATAACAATTTACCTGACACAGAACTGACGCCACACTACTGACGAAAAAGACGAAATTTGAGATTATAATCTGGACTAATGTTTTTTTTTTTTTGTAATTTCAAATATCAACAAACTACATTTTAACAAATCAAAGTCTAATACGAATAAATAAAAATAAACTTTAGATTAACAAAAAAATAACGACTCACCATAAAACTGACGTGTTGACTGGCTAAGCACGTGTATAGACAACAAACATAACCCAAACTCTGGTACAGTTATGGTGGCCGTCAAATTGTGCGACCCGCAGCCGCAACTAACTTTATTACCAACATTAAAATTCAAAGTGGGATTTGACGTTGAGTCGGCGATATTTCGCACGAATTTTAAATTTAAATAACACACAAGAAACTGACGAATAAAACTGAACACAAAATTTCTTATTTTTTTAAAATAAAGTGGAGAACACTGCATTATGAAAGTTGTAGTATATATTAAACTATATACATCGCAGATTGTATTAATTTAATAAGTTTTCTCAAATCAATGATAATGTTTAATAGACAGTCACTTAATGGCTGGTTTTCAGGGTTGTGACGTGCCAGAGGACTGACGTTTTAAGAACTAATTGTGTTTTTTTAATAACTTGTATTCAAAATGAAGAACTGAAATTGGGTGACTAAATAAAGGTCTTTCCATTGTTTTAAAATAAATTGCAATCTCAATAAAATATAATCAGACTTTGTATATATTGGTTGATGACATCGAGTTACCCAACTTTTGTATAATCACCCATATGTATATTTATTTGACAATCAGGAAATATTATAGCAAAGCAATTCATATCAAAAGTCATGCATGCAATGATGTGTCAAAAAAAAAAAAAAACTTTATCGGAAATACCTTTCTTAATAATTTCTTTCGCCCATTACCACCACAGCACTTCAGCAGTTATTTATATTATTTTTATTTTTTCTGTTATTTTGTATATTTTGCTTCAAACAACACTAACGATTAGATATTTTTAATCAGCAAAAACATGAGTATATTTTGTTTGTTTATCAGTTATATAGCATTCGATTTATTATTTACTGAACATCTGAAATTACTATAGGAAGTAAAACAAAATAAAAGCTGTTACTTTTCTTTTCCAATGAAATCAATTACGAATCAGGGTTTTTTATGTTTACGTAGCTTAACTTTAAATTTGTATACAATTTCTAAAATTAACTTACAGTTATAAAAATGTACATAGAGATACGAACAACTATCAAATCGAACAGTTTTTAGTGTGAAAATCATCAATCAAAAAACTGGGTGGTAAGTCAAGTACAAACAATATTTGTAATGTAAATAGTAAAAAAAAAATAGACATAGGTAAGTGTAAGCTGGATTACACACAAAATGTCAAATATTTTATTTGAAACATTCCAATACTTCAAAAACGTTTGTAAGGAAAACAAATAAAAAAATGATATTAAACAGCATGTGTCATATGTCAGATTATAATATAGTGAGAGAGAAAATAATGTACAAATAAAAAAAAAATTCAGATTGTTTTAAAAATATCTGTCTGCTCCATTTCCTCGGTTGTTAAATACGGAAGTATAAATATGTTTAAAAAATATAATCAGTTGTCGGCGGCGCAAGAAAACGTTTATTTATTTTTATTTCTTTTTTTCTTTAACGTTATTATTTTGTTGTTGTTGTTTAATTTTTTTTAATCACTCGGCACAAGCTAAATGTGTCACTTTGTTCTCCTATACACTTCACGGTTTACACGATGACTCAATACAATAACAAAAATATATAAAATTCTTATAATGACAACCTATTAATAAATAATAATGATTTATCAATCGTTTAGTTCTAAAAAAAATTAGCATACTTACACTACATCTATCTATCTATCTTTTCAATTTTTGTATGAATAAATTGCTATATCAATTTTCTAAGGAAACAAATAATCATTAAAAATTCTACGTTCTATTAGTTGTCAGAGGAGAGAAAATAAGCTTGTGCATATGTAGAATCAAACATACCCCGCAAAGCCGCATTGCTATTTTGCTACCATCTCAACTCAATCTTAACGACATGTCTACACTGGGATATTATAATCTTTAGAGCTTTACGAGTAGGAAGTAAACAGATAATCAAGGTAATCAACTTGTTGTATTGTGTCGTTCCTGTTTTCTTATTGTATTTTATTTATTTATTATTATTTGTCGCAGAATTCTGTGTCTGTTCTGTGTTCTGAGTTCGGAGTTTTTATAGGTTCAGAAAGTAATTTTAACCAACCCCCATCATTTCAGCGAACAGAATTATATTATACTTGATGAGTGTGTATGTGTGAGTGTGTATTTTTGTGGGCTTGAGTGTGTGTGTGTGAAATCGAAAATTTATCACCACAAATAAAATGTTGCCTATTTCCTCATGGCGCGCGGTTCGGATTGTCTTAATCGTTTAGGTGGTGTGTAGAACAATAAATTTCCTGCCTGTCAATTCAATTCATATCTAGCAGTCACGTTTGTTTTATTTTTCGTTCTATGACAACAACTGACACTAGCGTCAGCCCCCCATCGTCGCGTCACCGTCGTCATCCCCCTACAGGTTCGCCTATTTCAAGATATTATTTTCTTAGCCCACCACCACCGCCGCCCGCCGCGCCGCGATGCCGACATCACTATAGCACCTTTAGTTGGAAATTATTATAATAATTTCCACTTGATTGCGTGATTTCACATTTAAATGATATGGCAAATATACCTATACCGGGAAAGAATCGCAATGTTTCCGCATTTAATTCGAATTATTTCTAGTTCTACTATAAGTCGTCGATGTCGTTGTTGTTTTCCTAGATAGCTTGCTAGTAGTTATTACCCTAGAGCTACAGCCCAAAGTTCAGGTCGATTCGAGTCGAGTCGATCGTTGTCGTCGTCGCAGTTGTGTGTTTGGGTTTCTCCAACAGTCAGTGGCTGTGGCTATGACTATTGACTATGGCTGGCTAAGCGCCATCTTATGACAACTGGACAGACAGAGACTATCTGCTATCTTTGAGAAGCCAAGTCGATTTGTATAAATATAACTTGAACTGAGTGTTTAAGGAAGCGATAGCAAGTAGCAAGTGACGGCCGCACCAGTGGTGGTGGTGCTGGTAGCTGGTCTCTGTAAATTCTTGTACTTTTGTAAGACTGCTGATATTATTATATATTTAAATAGAGTGGGCTTAATATTTGTTGACATATTATTTACTGTAATTATTTACACTTTGATCGAAGTTCAATTATAAATCAGAACTTGTACTTGTACATAATATGTAACTATACATTATAAATTGAAAAACGAAAAAGAAATGTGTTATTGTTCTGATATTTTTACTTCCTCATTCTCAAAGTTGGCTTTTTCTTTGCTGATGTTGATTTAATGTTGTTTACATTATTGCCACTGCAGATCTAAGTATAAACTTGATAAGCTGTCTTTATCTTGAGTTAAGGCGTTGTCTAGTATAGCAGGTCGCTGCAGTGAAATGGTGTGTTCATTATTTTGGCGAAGGTTCGGAAATAAAATCAGGACACAAAAGAGTTGTTTTCACTGATACTACCTTTTTTCGGTAAAGTGACAATTTCAACAAAAGTCGTTTTTTTCTATGAAAATGGTATAAGTTAAGTCAACTTGTTTTGCTGTCAAATACCTACTTACGTCAATTCTGAAGAAGATTTAAGAATCTGTCAAAATCAAAAAAATTTACAAACAGATCTAATTTCTAGAAAAATGACAGCTGCAATATTGTCAAAACAAAATAAGTATGATTTTTTTTATCAAACATTTCTTAATTTAAATTTTGACATTTTCAACGCAATACCGCCATTTTCATATGACAGTTACTTAACTTCTCGTCTTTTAGTGAAAAAGGAAGCTATCAAAAATGTCAAATCGTCGGTGAAACCAGAAAAGTGTATAACTCCATATTAGCAAATTTTACAGGAGAGCATTAAAACGTCATAGTTTTGAAGTTATTGGCACGATGTCACTCACACTTTTACTACCGCATAATGGGGAGATACACGGTTTTCTCACAAAATTAAGTGAGCATGGAGTTACACCATTTTCAAATTTGCCAATAGAATAAAAAGTATGAACTTTAAGGGTATTCCCAGTTTAAGTAACGGTAGATATCAGGTTTGACTAACAGATGTCATTCAAATCTCATTTTCAGAAAATTGAAATGAAATGACTTTTCTTTCTCAGCTATGCGTCATATTCATTTTCAGCATCGTTGGCAACAATGCATTGGAGAACATTTGTAATTATATTTATTGTGATTTGGTTGAGGTTTAAAGACCACTGGAACACCAGGGGTGGTGGCTTTGAAGGGAAAATATCAAAGTTTTCTCTTCCTGAAGAAAACAGTGACTCGGCGAGCGACCGACGCGACGACGACGCGACGGCAGCAGAAGCGGGAGTAGAGACGACGACGACTATGAGCGACGGCAAAGGCAACGGCGACGACAGACGAAGATAATGTCGATATTCTTATCTTAGTAGGAAATAAACAATTCCATTCGACAATAAAGCAGAGCAAATAATATACTCTGTATATACTCGTACACTCAAGACTCAAGTCAGCTTTTGAGAGAGACGAGAAGTGTTCGTGTTCTGGAAATGTTTACCCTGCATGTAATAGCATAGCCTCTGTGATTTTGTTCCACTTAACTAGCTACTGCTGAAAACAACACGTACAGTGGTACGTCGTCGTCGTCGCTGTAGTCGTCTTAGTCTTAGTCGTCGTCGCTCGATGAACAACGACCAAACAGATATAAATTCTAGCTGAGGTAGAATCATCTTATTGAGAGGCTCTATACGCTTTGCTACACTCGCACATACTGTAGGAGAGTGTCGCGTAGCCATTTTCCGCATATTAACACACCAATGGCGGCGGCGGCGACGACCGAAGACTTCGAATACGACGACGACGACAACGACAGCAGCGCGGCGGCGCGGCGGTAGCAACGAGAAGCGGATAAGAACATGTCGATCCGAAGTGAATCTTTTCTCTGTAAGTCGTTGTTGCTTTTCATCGTCGTCGTCGTACAGTCTTATGGACGTCGTCGTCATTCAATTTCTAAACGCGGCATTTTTGTTGTATATTCCGTCGAGTCATACCCTCCAACTGATATAAAATGATATTAGAATAAAAATATCCATTTGTTATGTAATTATGCAAGATTCCGCTTAATTTCCGCGGTAGTTAGTAAAAATACACTCTGTGATTTATAGCATTTCATATACACATTGAGGCACACAGGCATAAACGAAAACGAAAAGAAGACAGTTGTGAGGCTCGCGCTTATAACGAAGATAAGATAATAGAGGCGTTAATAATACCACAATTCAAATTGACGCAAAACAACTTCAGTACTTTTTTTTTCATATCTTAAACTGGATGAATTTGAGCTAACGATGGGCTTCAAGGTATAATTTAAGATTATAAAAGGCACAATGTTATCGAATCGATATATAAAATAAGATAATCCATTTGATTACTTTTTTCAATTGTATGTAGAAAGTTCCCAAACGAACATACCTACCTGTTCTATAAAGAAACTGTCAAAAAAGGTATGTTCGATGGACCCTGTGGCAGCGAGTCAAATTTTTTTGGCAGCAAAAGTCACATTGTTAACATCAAAGGCCCAACTATAATAGACTTAACCGAGCTTAAGCCAGCTTAAGGAAACGAATCAATACGCAGCCTTATACGAGTATGTCACTAACCATAATAGACGTTCTGCTCAGTTTCGTTAAATTTCGGTAACTTTCGGGCAATTACGCAAGAGCCATTTAAATGGCTCGGCAAATGTCAAATTTGAAACGCATTTGCTTAAATTACTTGAATCCATTATGGTTAGGGCCCTTTCACACTAAACGAATCCGAATCAATCAGAATCATTTCGAATCAAGTTGAATCTGATTCGTCATCTCCACTCTTTCACACCAGCTGAATCAACCTGAATCTATAAAAATCATCATGCGTCATAAATCGCACTATTTTCTTTAACTTTTAAAATTAATAACTCCTAGTCCATCTCGTATGGTTGTTGATTCAAGACTGACCGGACGAGGAATCTGACAGGTTGAATCAAGTGCGACCTCGAATCAAACCTGATTGAACCAGATTTGTCCGGTCTGAAGGCGGGAAAAGAATCCCTTCACATTTAAACGGAGCGCTCGAAGCCGAATCTTGGTCAATCAGATTCAACTTGATTCGGAGTGATTCGGATTCGTTTGGTGTGAAAGGGCCCTTAGTCTGCTATTACACGATGCCTCACGACTCACATGAGTGCGAAAAAGAAAGCAGATGTGAGAAAATGAGATGCAACAAAAAAAAAATTTCCGGTGGTCTTCTCGGGCAAATTTTCAGTAGACTCACTTTGACGTTTCTTTTTTCTCATATTCGTTTTATGCTGTTCTTTTTCATTCGATTTTCTTGTTGCTAAGATAAACAACATCGAATTTGTTTAAAAACCAGAAAAGTGTGTAACTTCAACAGCTTTAATACATTTTCGGAATCCATTTGCAAAATCCTATTTATTTTGTTTTATAAATTTTACTCAAATTCAAAAATTATCGAAAAATTAAAGTCAACAAGAAGGAGCATTCAAAACAGAACAAACAATAATTGTCAATTTTGAGGCATGGGGCACGAGTCAGCGTGTAATAATAGCGCTTGCCTCACCGAATACAAATTTATAAGGAAAGTCAAAAGTGAGTCGTGAGTCGTGAGTCAACGTGTAATAGGGGACTTACTTTTTGTTTTGACGATAACTTTTGATAACTTTTCGTTCGGTTTTGACATTAGCTTACTTTCGGTTAAGTCTATTATAGTTGGGCCTCAACTCTTTCGATGTGAACTGTAAGTGTGTTCAGTGACGCTGTGCTGGACTGTTCTAGACAGAAAAGTACAGCTTTTTGCTGTTCATTGAGGTTTTTTCTGTGCTGAACTGTTCTACTTTCCTGTTCATTGACAAACCTAGAACAGTTTAGAACAGGATTTTCTGTTCTTGCTTTTGAGTCAGATCAGGTTAGAACAGACTCGTGAGAAATGTCAAAATCGAAGTTGTCATTTTTTTTTGTTTACGTTTTGATTTGGCTGTGCTTTGTGTTTTTTTTTTCTCGTGATCTAAAAAAATTAAAATAAAGTTATTTTGCCAATTTGTTTAATTAAATAATTGTAAAATATAATATAATAACTTTTAATGCAATATCTTTTACATTTCATCAAAGAAAAGGTAATAACATTCGTCACACTTTCATTCCAATCATCTGAAGAGGAATCCGACGAAAAATCACTATCGGTGTCTGAACCACTAACATTTTCATTTAGTATTATCTTAGCAATCACTTGATTTTCCATTTTAATAATTTTTAGTAATATTTTTCACAGTAAAAACACAAAAAATGAAAAAAAAAATAAGCGAGAAACGGAAAATTCACACAATTTGCAATTTGTTTTTTTTTTTTGACAACTGACGTTTAACTGACTGTTCTAACTTGATCTGACGTTTCTCACGAAACTGTGCTGTTCTGATCTAGACAAAACCTCAGTGAACACAACTTGTATATCATAATTTTTTCTCACTTTTCCGTAACTATAGATATCTATAAAACGAAAAGGAGATGACATTATGAAACGTCAAAATGATTCGCTTCAAAAGAGTGCGATGCGAACACCATCTTAGATTGCTGGAATTGTGGCATTTTGTTTTGTTTCGATACAAATTCGCCACCCACAAGCAACAAAGTTGGCCCACTTTTTCACTGATACGGTATATTATTTTATTTAAAATATGAGCAAATGCCTAAACAAAGAATATAAAATAATTAACTAATAAGAGCTGTTTGTATTGCTTATGTCATAAGGCGCAATTAGTACCATGGAGACTCTCCTCCAAATTTCTTTTCGCATATCGACATAAAATCACAAATCACTCACCGATCTTTTTTTTCCAAGAAGCTACCGTTTTGGGGTGCTTATCTTAGTAACCACATTATACCAGTTTAAAAAATGTAATCACATACATATTTAAGTATTTTAAGAATGTCAAACTTAACCGGAAAGTTTTAAAGCAATTAAAAATGTTATCTATCATTTTTTCCTACTATGATAACATAACAGAGATTTGATCCGAATTAGTTCTTAGTACTTATTTTTAAATGCAAAAAACAACACGCCTTCTGCTTTTTTTCTATATCTAGATTAATTTCTAGATGATCAAGTAATGTAAAGAAAAAAGACAACAGAAGCAAGAAAAACAAACAGACGAAAGGAAAAAAAGAGATAGGAATATTATTTAATGGGCCTCATGCACTGCTGTCACTTTAATCCTGTGTTCTTTGTTACTATGCTAGATTTGATCACGAGGATAAAAGAAAAAGATTGCTAATCCAAAGAAATAATTTCAGTCTTTATTAATTATTAGCTTAAAGCAATGTTTTGAGTAAAATTTACAAGAGTTTTCTGAACTACTACTTTTCTGTCAACCACATAGTTAAATCCTAATAGATTTTCACCGTCTATAGTGTTATAGGACCCTTATACAAAATAAAATGCGTCTTATGGAAACAATTAAACAATTTTCTTCATCTTTTCATAAGAGTTGTGAGTGTGCTGAAGCTGATAATATTAACAAGGAAAAGATGTTAAGAAAACGACTCAAACGACTTTTTGAGAGCTGTTCTGTTTTAGGACGCTGTTGTTGCTGCAAGTATTGTCACATCTAGCATTTTCAAACACGATCCCAACCGGTACTTGAAAGTAAAGTAGGAACATTATGAGAGATCATTTTCCTAGAATGTTGACGTGCGGGAAATTGACATAAGGATGCAGCAGACAACAACTGTCCACATACTCGAGGAGCTGACAAAAAAAACACCTTTTCACTATTGGTGTGGTTTGTTGTTTCCACTTTTGTTCGTTCTTTTAGTTCGGCGTTGTTTATGTTTTGTTGTTATGTTGGACTTAAAAGAACGATTTTTGACGTCAACGGTGCTGCATTATCACAATTATTATGAAGGATTGTTGCCATAACTAGGAGTGGAAGTGGCCACAGGCAATACAACTCCTTGTGTGTGCGTTTTTATTTTCCTTTTTCTTGTTTTTTTTTTTTGCTAATTTATATTACCTTTATGAATTCGTTTGGTTTCTTACTATTCAGCGAGAAGCTGAAATGAAAAACATAAAAAAAAACAAGATGGAGGAACATCCTTAGGTGTCATCTTCGTGCCAATTTTATAATTTTTCTTCATTATCTCATGGAATGAAACAATCCGCAAAGCAAGGATATGTTTGTTATTTTTTTTTTTTTTGATCCAACAAAAACTCTTCAATGTGCAATTGTAAGAAATCTCATTTTCTTGCAGGAAATCATATCATCACCATCATAATAATTATCATCATCGTCACATTGAAGGATTATGCAGTTATCTTTTGTTGTCGCTAATGAGATTTTTTGAGAGCGCTCGCGCCCTCTAGCTAATTTGTTTATAGCTCCTACATTATGTTGTTTCTTATTCTTTTTGTGTGTGACACGGTAGTAGTTGTCATTGTTGATGTCGGTGCACGTATTACCACTCTTTGGGTACAATTATTTATATGATGCTATAATTGGCCAACAATGTTTTTTGGCTTTTGTACAATATCAAGGAAGTACTAACAACATTTCCAACATAACTAAATAACCGACGGGCAATGCAGATATGTCACAGATTTTATATATACATAATTATGTACGAGTATGTGTATAAAAAGTACTTTTTTGTTTGTTTTTAATTTGTCTGGTTTCTGCCGATGTAAAATGTCAATGTTCGCAAACAAATTTGCTGTCTTAGATTTATGTGAAAGATGAAGATAATTCTAAAATATTACATTTTACGTAAACAGTTCGAATACTTTTATTACTTCCATTTTCTTTCTGACATTTCTCAAAAGTATTAGTTGTCATTTTTGACGTTTAAAGATTCATAAAGGAGATATTTCAATATCTTATAGATAAGTTCTGTTCCTTTACTTTTAAACCAAAATTGTGAGGATTTTAAAGATAGAAAAGGTGTATTCCATGGTCCATAAGACTTCAAGCAAATGCAAACAAATTTCAGTAAGTCAACATGTTTTGACAGCAAAACCCACATTTTTCGTATTTAACTTTTTGAGGGCTTACACATAGATTGTTTTCTTAAAGAGAAGTTCTATTTCCTTACTTTTAAACATAATAACACTGTTATGAATTTTAATTTTTGCATGTTTTCTACAAATAAATTAGTAATTAATTTTTAATTTTTGACATTTTCACCAAAATGAAATATTTTTGAAAACAAGTGGACTGTCAAAAATTCAGAAAAAAGGTTTGTTCCATGTTTATGACAGCAAGCAAATATCTACAAACAAATTTAAGTAATTCAAAACTTTTTGACAGCAAAAGACACATTTAAACGCTTATAAATAAGTTTTGTTCCCTTACTTTTCAACTAACATTGTAAGGAATTTTAAGTTTTAACAAGTTAGGACCTATTTTTTTAAATTAGCTACAGAATTCATTAATGTTTGAATTTTTATCCGAGATGAAGTGTTTTTGAAATCAAAAAAAAGGTGTGTTCCATAATCCATAGGACATCAACCAAATAAAAACAAATTTAAGTCAAATTTGTTTGACAGGAAAAGTCACATTGATTACATTTAGTACATTTTGACATAAAGGTGATATTACAAGTGCTTAAAGTTTTGGTTCTTTACGTTTAAACTAACGTTTTAAGTTTTGGCGCGTTAAAGAACAGACCTAAATTTTTTCTAAATTGAGCTACAAACTTTTAGTATTTGACGTTTTCTCCGATATGAATCTCGCTTTATTATGCCTGTTTTATAAAGATGATATTTCGAGTGCTGTTCCTTTTCTTTTAAACTTACATTGTGAGAAATTTTTAGGTTAAGAAATTGTTTTCGAGATGAAATGTTTTTTAAAATTAAATGAAGTGTCAAAAATGTTTAAAAAAGATGTGTTCCACGATTATTACAGCAGGCAAATGTAAACGTATTTATTTAAGACAATATGTTTTTACAGCAATTCATATTTTTATTTTCAGTGGGATACAAAGTTTTTTTTTACGTTTGACGTTTTCTGCGTCATTTAACCAAACGTCAGTTGTATACCATATTAGACCCACAGAGATAAAAAGAACTATAGTAGCCATCAAAAGTCAAATAAGCGTCAGTTAACGATGAATATTCACCAAAAATTACGCATCATTTACTATTGAGTTGTTGTGATTTCACAAAAATGTACTTATCCAAAGTCGATCCCCCATAATCAACAGTCTCGATAACTTGCAATAAAAACAAATATGCATTTATTTCGAATTTTGATAAGATTACCAAAATCAAATTAAAACCAAAAGATTTAAATTAAAATAAAAATCATTTAGCACGTTCGTGCAAAGTGTCAATTTGTTTTGCGGAACTTCCTAAAAACTTATAAAATTTATATACTCTTATATTTGTAATTGTTTATTTATTTATTGTTTTTTTTTTCTCTCAATGTTCAAGTACATAATAAAATGTGAAATAGCTGATAAAAAATAAAAATAGGAACGTCGTTGATTCAATCAATAAAAAAAAGTGTAGCTAGGTGGAAATTGAAATACCAATAACCACACATGTTTAACTTGAAGTTAATTTTATTATTATTATTTACAAATACATATTATATTAATAAAATAATAATAATCAGCTCTTGCGTCACTTCCGTAATTAAATACAATAATTGTACAAAATGGGTACTTACGAGTACATATAATTTTTATATTGTTATTCATATACCTAGGTATGAAAGACAGATACACTTTACAGAACATGGCTCTATTTATTGATGGGACCATAAATTGATCGAATTGATTTACGATATAGAATCGTTTTTATTTTGTTTATTATCATGTTTATTGTATTATTTGTCAAGTGTGCTATGCACGACTATCGTCTGTGTCTTTCTGTTTGAGTACTCGAGAGTCTCTCGAGCTCGAGCTCGGGGTTGTTCCTATACGGACAGGTATTTCAAGCTCCACTCGGGTAAACCCATTTTTTTCTAGATACATTAGGTATTTTCTTCATTAGAAAAAAGGCCGTTTGGAATTCTTCTGAAATACGAATAGCTTAGGTACTCGAAACACAATACTTACTTACACCTAAGTATACTTTTATTTATACTCGTTTTTTATAGAATTTAGGGTTTCTGTTTGGAGGTGCTGCTGGTGCTGGTGCTAGTGCTGCTGCATCATCATCAATTCCTGTTCAATATGCATTACAAAGATGCGATAAAGATCAATGAAAGGTAATATCACCTTTTCCGGTTAAGTCGGATAAATAGGTAACGCTCTCTCACACTTTTTTCAAATGTTGTTGTTGTTGTTGTTTGTATGACTATAAAGACCGAGCCCACAAAGATCTTTCTACCTGTCCCAAATGTTATTACAAACAAAAATGTCTATATAGACAGTGAGTGAGGGGTGCACATTTGCTTCTTTTAGGTGCATTCCCCTACGTGACTTGAATTTTCTTTTTCTGTTGTTGTTTAATCTCAAGAAACATTCTACTGTATATACCTACGCATAGCTAAAGACGGTGAATAAAAGCTGATGGATGAAGGAATTTTCTTGAGAAAACGATGATTATCCAATGATTATTATTATCGATAAAGGAACAACAAAAAAAAAAAAAAAAAAAAAATTATTTGAGATACGTTATGTGATTTTCGTTTTTTAAGACTTTAAATGCATATATGCACGTTTTATATATAAAATTTATTATTTTCTATCACACTTTAAATATATTACTCGCGTTCATATGGATTCGGGTAACAACAAGTGGTTCATTGAACTACTGTCATTGGTTGTTGGGATACGTCACTTTTGTTGAATGTCAAACGATTGCACTATTTTGTCGATTACACCACCATCTGATTTCGGACGTTGAAATTGTAATCGATTTTTGTTTTCTTTTGTTTTTCTTTTTTGTGAAGTTTATAGAAACATATAAAAATGTAAAAGGTATAAGCAAGTTTTGGCTACTGGCTTAGTAATTAATGTCATTGCACAGACGGGCGGTTTTATGCTGTGATTGACATTTGGAGCGGTAACATAAAACGAAACATGTCGGAATTCAATATCGACATGAGAACATGAGTCGTATTAGAATTGGACAAGAAGAAAAGTTCCGGGACAGTACAGAGTACATGTGCAATGCGGCGGGGTTATAAAATATGAGAGACTTTTTTTTTCTGCTAAACAGACAAAAAGGTTTGGATCTTGTTATTTGATTAGCTTAGTCGCGGAAAAAATGATATTTCAAATGAAATTTAATTTAAAAAGAGAAGCATACATAATAGAAGACGCCACGTACATAGGTGGAGGCGTTGAAGATATTGATCCTTCATTTTGGAAATATATGTAAACTAAGAATTAGTTCATTCACAGTGGTTTCAGTGGTTCGGGTTCATCGAAATCGAAATCTGCTGATGAGCTTAATGCATAACTAACGTTTCAAACTATCGATTCGTTCATTTATACTACTTTGCTTTGCAGTTTGCAAGCCTTTTTTAAGATATGACAGCTAGAATAATCATAGATTAAAGATGATCTGACTGAAGAAATGTGCAATAATTGTGAACGAGAAGATTTCTTTCGATCAGTCTTATCAACTGTAATTAATTTAAACAAAGTTCAATGTTTACACTGGAAACATTGTTCGAATGACAGTTGATTTTACATCATGATACATGAGTAAAATTGATCTCAATTTGCTATAAAAATAACTTAGATTTTTTTTATCAAAAATGAATATTACCTTTAAAAAATCGCGTGATTTTGTATAGCAATTTACTAGGTTTTCTAAAATTGTAGTATACTTCACTTAGAACCAATAAACTTTTTTGCTTTTCTTAAAAATGTTGCATCTGAACACGTCCAAACAGTGACAATTCGTGACAAGAAAACAAAGCAAACAAAGCAAACAAACCTATAATTCTGGTGAACGGAGCTATTAATTTGAATTGTCAGAAACTTAGAAGTTTTCTGGCTTCTAGCAAGTTATAGCAACCATTTTGTTATTTTGACTTAAGTGAAATGTCAAGAGAAACTTAGAGAACAAGAGAAAGAAATAGAATGCTTTTTTAAGAAATTTTATATTTTACTTTTCTTCTCTGTCATTTTGAGTGAAGAAATGACTATCAATGATCTTTCAGAAATATAATCCGACCTATTATTTATTTGCTGCAAGTGACTACATCTGTCAAATGAGAAAACTAGATTTTGCTCTAGTGATCACAACTTAATAATAAAAATTACTTTTAGAAAATCGTGTAAACATGTTATTTATCGTTGGCTTAAATAATTTTTAAAGCCAATTAATAAGCAATTTTCTTAATATGAAGTAATTTATTAGCTATAAGAATATCAAAATTTTGACCGTTTTTAAGAACTGCCGAACATTGACAGTTGGTGAAAGAATTTAATTTTCAATGTCAAAAACTCAGAAGTTATGTATATGGATTTAGCTAAGTAAATTAGTAACAGTTCAAGTAGCCATTTTGTAATTTTGACTTTAGTGAAATGTCAAGAGAAACTTAGAGAACACGAGAAAGAAATAGAATGTTTTTTTAAGAAATTCTATATTTTACTTTTCTTCTCTGTCATTTTGAGTCAACAATGATCCTTCAGAAATATAATCCGACCTATTATTTATTTGCTGCAAGTGACTACATCTGTCAAATGAGAAAACTAGATTTTGTTCTAGTGATCACAACTTAATAATGAACATTACTTTTAGAAAATCTTGTACGCATGTGATTTGTCGTTGACTTAAATAATTGTTAAGGCCATTTAGTGAGCAATTTTCTTAATATGAAGTAACAGTTGGTGAAAGAATTTAATTTTAAATGTCAAAAACTCAAAAGTTATATGGATTTAGCTAATGGCGTTTTTCTTTTTTAGTTCAGAGCTGAGCTCTGAGCAGACTCTGAGCGAACAGAGTAGAGTAGAGTGAGTTCTGAGCAGAGTATGTTCAGAGCTCTCTGATTTAATTATGAAACAACTTGAGCACTAAATTGTCATGATTTGAAATGTCTGTTTGAAGGCGTTCAAATATTTCTTTAATCAAATTAATTAAAAAAAACAGTCATAGCGTTGGTCCATTTGAGGCCTGAAATAAATTTGATTCATAAAAATGCTATATGCAATAAGATTTTTCTAAATTATCTTTCCTTCTGCACTAGAGCGACCAGCCTCTTCCGCCATTTTTATTGTTTTGACGATGATTTTTTTTAATTTCCCGGCTTTCAGATATCAAATTGTTTGTGCTCAGCATTTTACTCCGTTTACTCTGTTATTTTATTCTGAGCTCACAGAGCGCGCTCTGAACATGTTCAGAACTAAAAAAGAAACACGAATTTGAAGCTCTGAACGATCAGAGCTCAAAAAGAAACACAATTATTTTTTTGACAGTTCGAGCTCTGCTCTGAACTAAAAAAGAAAAACGCCCTAAGTAAATTAGTAACAGTTCAAGTAGCCATTTTGTAATTTTGACTTTAGTGAAATGTCAAGAGAAACTTAGAGAACACGAGAAAGAAATAGAATGTTTTTTTAAGAAATTCTATATTTTACTTTTCTTCTCTGTCATTTTGAGTGAAGAAATGACTATCAATGATCTTTCAGAAATATTATCCGACCTATTATTTATTTGCTGCAAGTGACTACATCTGTCAAATGAGAAAACTAGATTTTGTTCTAGTGATCACAATTTAATAATCAACATTACTTTTAGAAAATCTTGTACGCATGTGATTTGTCGTTGACTTAAATAATTGTTAAGGCCATTTAGTGAGCAATTTTCTTAATATGAAGTAATTTATTAGCCTGGAATATCAAAATTTTGATCGTTTTTAAGAACTGTCGAACAGTGACAGTTGATGAAAGAATTTAATTTTAAATGTCAACAACTCAAAAGTTATATGGATTTAGCTAAGTAAATTAGTAACAGTTCAAGTAGCCATTTTGTAATTTTGACTTTAGTGAAATGTCAAGAGAAACTTAGAGAAAACGAGAAAGAAATAGAATGCGTTGGCTTATGTAAATAATTTTTAAAGCCAATTAATAAGCAATTTTCTTAATATGAAATAATTTATTAGCTAAGAATAGTCGCGTTTTATTATCACCATGATCTGATCCGGATCTTGAATTTACATGCATTACAACAACAACACAAGATCCTGCTTTGTGTTTGGATCTCAATTTCAGATCCAAAATTTAATTCTTTTTTTCACAACAAGGAACGCTTTATATTGTTATTTTACATGTAAATGTTGGTACCATTGCAAACAAATTAAATAAAACCTGTTGCCATATACAAATTTCCATTTGACTGAAATAAAATATTTTTTAAATAGAAAGCGAGAAGCTTTATATTTATTTATTTGGTATATAATCCATGAAATAATTAGATATTTTAACAAAACCAGATATTAATTGGTGAAATTAAAATAATTAAGTCCAAAAAAAATGTATATTTGACATAATTTATGGGTATTATTTTCCCCCAAAAAAAGGAACACAAAAAAATCATTGAGCAAAATGTTTTTTGAGCAACCCTGCTTTAAATGTCAAAAAATATAAATAAAATCGGAAAAGCTGCAGCACAAATGGGAGAAAAGATGTTCAAATAAATTGTAAGTAATCTCTAAATTAAATTATTTAAGTGTCACATGTATTAAAAGGTCAAAAAGAATCTGGACTACATGTGAGACCACAGCGTTCCTGGATGCTTTGAGTTTGAGAGTGCAATGGTGATTTGCAAAAACATTTTCAAAAGTTGTGGAGCTTCCATTTTTGGTATGTGTTTGTTTTTTTTTTGCTTCGTAATGTCACTTTTGAAAGAACGAATTTGACACTGCTACCAAACTTTAAATAACAAAAAATATGATGATCCAATGCTGTTTTATTATCATGATCTGATCCGGATCAGATCATGGTGATAATAAAACGCGACTAATATCAAAATTTTGATCGTTTTTAAGAACCGTCGAACAGTGGCAGTCCGTTCTGAGGAAACGGATCTTTTTATTTAAGATGTCAAAAACTCAAAAGTTATATGGATTTATGTAGTTAGGACATTACTAAAAGTTCAAGTAGCCATTTTGTGATTTTGACTTTATTGAAATGTCAAAAGAAACGTAATGTGTACAAAAAGAGAAAGCTCTTTTATTAGAATTCTACAAAAGGTTAGAAATTCTATATTTTATTTTTTCTTCTCCGTCATTCTGAACTGACTGAAAAAAAAAACCATTATCAGTGATCTTACAGAAATATAATCTGACCCATTATTTATGCATGCAAGTGCCTGTATCTGTCAAATAAGAAAACCAAATTTTGTTATAGTGATGACAACTTAAACAGCAAAGATAAGTATGTGTAGGTACCTCTAAATTCTTGGAAACCTAATAAAATTCTCATCTAAGATTAAACCGCATTATAGAACTTTAAGAACTTGAGTGGTCGAACGAAGAAAAATTTTGTATCTGTTTGTATTGATTTCATTGATTGAAATAGGATATTTTTGTGTGATTTTGTGGTCAAGGGTCAGGGTTAAATTTAAGGATCAGCAATATACCAATAACTAGGTAGGTTAGGTACCTAAGGATTTTTTGAAAAACTAAGAATTGCAAATTATATTGAAGTTTGTTGCATTTTCATTGTGAAAGAAAACAAAAAGAAATCAACAAAATATATTATATACACCACTTGAAAAAGGTACTCAAAAAGGAAACAATAAAAAGACAAAAAAAAAAAAAAGAAATAGAGGATCTTGAGAAAGTACACATTTATATAATACATTTTATGGATGCATTGTTCACTGTATACGACTTGTGTACCTTGGGAGGTCCCAAAAACTAAAGATTTTGTTTCTTCTTCTTCTTCTTCTTTTATGTTCTATTTAGAAGATTTATCTTAGCGGAAGGTAGAAGAAATAGGTTATCTTCAGGATACTTAATTTTTTTTTTGTTTCAGGAACACACATTTTGATACTTAAGGAAATGAGTTTGGTTCCACTGCAAGGGGTCTAGAAGTATATAAGACCTACCTATCCTAATTGTTGAAAGGCAGGTATAGGGATTGTTTTTTGTTTTAGTCGTAAATCATTTATGAGTTTCAACAAGGCAACAATAAGTTACACTCAAAAATAACAATGACAACATTTTATTGCTTCAATAGTTAACAGTCTTCAGAATTCAAGTACGCACTCGAAAGAGTATCTTCGGATGCCTTATATCAGTATACCCAGATACCACACCTGCAGACTTAACACAGTTATAGACCATTATAGGTTGTAACACCTGTGGAATGAGGAATCTGCATATAATTCGATGACAATCGTTACCTTTGACACCTTCCTTCCTCCTATTCAATCACAGGTATGTGCGAAGCGAGTATATATGTATGTAGGTAAATGAAAGAACTCAACTGACGCGGCGGCGGCGCGGCGTGCCCCTATCGCATTTCTTTACCACTTCCTCGTTTTAACAACAATCTTAATCGCGGGAATGGGCTAAGAGCTCATAAGCTACACAAAATAAAGGAAACAAAATTTAAAAATAAAAACAGCAACAACAAAAAAAAAAAAACGCGGGAAGGCAAGATTACGACGACTACAACGACAACCAAGTCAGTTGTTAGGTAACAAACTAGCAACCGACTTTATGAGCTCAGTGTCTGGCAACTTCCTATTTCGAAACGTAACCAAATCCCTCCCAACAACAGGTTAGATGTGTGTTGCGGAGTGTAATGGTGCTTTTGGGTTCGGCGGCGGTGTGGTGTGATGTGATGTGGGGGGTAATGCTGCAGCAGCAGCAGCAGCAGCAGCGACGTGCACCACTAATTCACTTTTTTGATGCCCACGCTGCCGCGCCGCGCTGCCACTTTGGAGATACATGGAGAAGCAACAACGACGACGAAGGCAGTAGTATTATAGCTAAGGCTACGTAACTTGTTTATAGCAACAGCACCACTTACTACCTTACGCTGCTGATGCCTGAGCTGAGATTCGATGTGTCGGTTCAGTTTGGTCGGTCTTCGGTGTTCGGTCTGCCTTGCTGCCTCTGCAGCTATGTTATAGTTAGTTATTCGTAACGTATATGTAAGTGGGTACCAGTTATGTGAGTTACACAGTAAACCACAAAAGAAACGACGATTTGCTTGTCTTTTATTTTATTTGTTGCCTTATTCTTGGTTGGTCTCAATTTTCTTCCTCTTTGGCTTAACATTTTTACCCACATTTCCCCTTCCTTAATTTGCAATAATTATTATGGAAAGAGAGACGGTGGGTGGTGGTGGGATGTTGATTTTGGTGTGCAGTACTATACCACCAGTAAGTGTGCGATTGTACTTTATAAAAAAAAAAAAAACAAAACATGATTGCCAAGTTGACTTTTTCCAAAGAATTCGATCAAACCTGAAATACGGAAGTGACCTAAAAATACTTTCATGTCGAGGAATTATAGAATTCCAGAATCAAACAGTCCTAAACATTGTACAAAAAAGCTTTTGGCTCAACTTTCCTTTACGACAGCACGAATTTCGACTCGCGGTTTTTTTTATTTGATAGATATGTGCAAATAAATAATAACTACAGCAATTTTAGAGCGAGGAAACATTTATTTCTATTTTAAATTAATTTTTAAAGTTCACTTTTTTACATACAAAACACGCAAAAATGGTTGATTTTGACATTTCTTCCCTGTTTTTTGTTCAGTGTTGCCATACTTGCTTTTTTTTTGTTGGGAATTTCTTTGATTTTAGTGCTCAAATGCAAAAAGTACTTTGCATATACCCAAACTCGCACCTACCCCAAATCCTATAGTGATCCCAAGCAGGGGGGCAGCATGCCCCCCTTTACATACCTATCTGTTAGTACACCGTGCTATCAATTCAAAAAAACTTGTTTTAGGCTCAAAAAATGAAATATAAAAAAAGTAGGGTTAAGTCCGAAAAAGAAAATATTTTTTTCTATGACTTAAAGGTGTTTCCTCGCCTTAATATTTAAAACATGTTCTATTGAGACCCCTACTTAACTGTAAAAAAAAAATCAGACCGAAATTCGTGCTGTCGTAATGGAAAGTCGCCCCAAGCTTTTTTTTTAAAAAAGTGTCAGTGTCAAAAAAAAACTGACGTGTAAGTTTTTGATTGAATTTAGTGACAGTATGGCAACCATAGGTAGTAGGTATAACATCCTTTTGTTGATGATGAAATGAACACTTGAAAGGGTCGACACGACATAGACATACTCGAACTCCTTGGGGGATTTCTTGCAAATTTTCCTGGAAATCTCAAATCCAAGGGTGGATGTGGTGACGGAGGGTTAAATGCATGGAATGTGGAAGTGGAAGTATTTCTTGAATTCAAAGGACGTTCTGCCACAGATGTTAGTCAAAAGAAAAAATAAACAACACAAAACCATCATCATCGCACATGTGGTGTAGTACTGTAGTGTAGTTGAAGTTGAATGAGGCTTTTTCTCTTTAAATAAGGAAAACAAAAATGTTTGTGGGATGGGATGATACCAAGTATGTTGAGACTGAATTGTTAATCTCATCTCATCATCCAGCGTGGCCGTTACAGAACCATAAACACACCACCACCGCCGCCGCTCAAAACAGAGCTAACCATCATCACAGCCGTCTCCGCCTCCGTCGCCACCGCTACCGCAAAGTCACCGTCGCACGTCGTCATCGTCATCGTCGTTTCATCGACATTCGCCACGCGATGACAGAGTAATTGTGCTTTAAAATGTAGCCATTTCTGCTGGTTTGGTTTGGTGGAGTACTGAGAGCAGCACGACGACGACGACGACAACAGACAGACAACTTAGACAAGACAAGACTCTACGGTCTACGAAGAGTTAGAAAAATACGAAGACTTTTGTTTCTGACTCTTCTAGAGGCTCTGCTGACGCTGCTGGCTGGCTGAGGAGCCAAAAGCCATAGCCATAGCCAAAGCCAAAGCCAAGCAAAAGCGTGAAGCGTTTATTTTTGCTTGTTTTTCTTTTGATTTTCTTCGGTTTGCCATTTTTGCTTGCTCCGACTTCGACTCCAACTTCGAGACTTCGAATCCAATCGACTGCTGCTGCTGCTGCTGCTTGGTTTTTCGAAGTGAACTGCAAATGTGTTTGTGTGTTTGTGGAGCAATGCGGAAGTGAATTTAATTTATTTTGCGTTTTTTTCTTCTTCTTTTTTGTTGTTGTTGTTATTTTATATTTTAAATGGAAGACGAAACGAATCAGTGCTGCAACAAACGAACAAACAAACGGTTAAGCCCCTTCGCTAAATGCGGGGGAGCGAAACGATATACATAGAACATTGCGTGAAAGCACATCTTGAATTAGCTAGGTGTACCTATGTAGGTATATACATATCTACCTAGCTATTCTAAGAATCTATAGCAGCAGCAGGCGAACTTTTGTGCGCGCGATAAGAATAGAAATGCACGCGTTTGTTGTTAGCAATTTCCTTCCGCGAATTTTTGTTTGACCTTGTGTTGTGGAGACGTCAATGGTGAGCAAAAGCACATAGCAACTCTCGAGCAATTCAGCTTAAACGTCAGCTGTTTCTATATAAATATACATATACATATATAGTAGGTAATGCGTGAAAGTAGGTACAAAATTTTGCCATAACATACGAAAATACAGTAATGATTTGTCGTAGGTATGCGGAACTTGAGCTACTTTCCGCAAACAAAAAAAAACAACAGCAACGTCTATCTTAACCATCACAACCGCACTACCGCGCACTGCATGCCGCCTCGTGGGCTATTCTATGTTATGCTATGAATGAAGGCGGAATATGCAAACTCTGCTCTGCTCTGACGACGATTAGTGAAATGCTAATCTAATCGCCAAAAGCTGTTATACCTACATATAGGTATCTAAATGTATAAACGGAAACAGGTTTATGTGGCTGATCGATGCTAAATTATGCTCATCTTCATACAAGTTCTGAATTTGAGTTCGAAATTATAATGATGCTGATGATGAGACCATTTGTGGACACTGGTCTAAGCCAGACGCCAAACGTCAAGGAAGTCCGGGTAGGGCCGTTCAACCCGAGCACATCAGCCAAAAGCTAAGCAAACCAACTTAGAGCTATACCTACTACCTATTAACATTTATAAATATTTCATCTATTGTGTCATGCAAATGATTCACACCCAGACCCAGACCCAACAAGATGTGGAGATTTTAGATCTTACCTGTTATTTTATTTTATTTATTTATTATTTTTGTTTCTCCTCCAAGTTGATACTGATGCTCTAATGCTGAGATGCTGAAAGAGGCAGGTATTCTGCGTTCTGTTGTGTGATTCAAATTTAATACGCTTTCCGGTTGTACTCCATGGCTTGTATAAGATTCAACTCCAAAAAATTCAAATTCAACGTCAACGACAACAACTGGTAATCCAAGCAATTATTAGTTAGGTATGATTATATCACTAAAAATCCAACACGAAGCTCACAAGTTTCTATTTATTTTTGTAAAATGATTATTCACAGATTTTAGTCCTTTTTGATTTTTGTGTTGTTTCAAAACAGTCTATTATTTATATTTATATTTTTGATTGGTCTTATTTTATTGTGTGTAAACAATGTTGCCGAACTGTAAATCACTTCTAGGGCATAAAATATTCACCACAAATGTGTTTCTTTCGGAAGTTATATATTTTTCTGTCACATAACACAATTTATGTGATTTTATTTGAAATTATTATTATGTTTTAATCTATCTCACTTTTTGTATGTTAAAAAATAAAACACTGCTGTTTTTGTTATAATGAAGTTTTGTTTGTTATTGCTTTCGGATGCATTATTTAGTAGTATTTTAATTTTAGTCCACAAGATCCGCATTCAATTAACAAGAAAATATGTGTTTTTATTATTTAACTTATAAATAAATAAATATTTTATTATAATTCCAATAAGAAGAACTCGATATAGCCTTTCGAAAAACAAACCGACGTCATCGACGGCGAAGCATCGACTGGTAATAAAAGTTCGAAACACAACAAACGGAACCTGCCGCTACGTCCGCCACAACACAAGACAAGACAACACAAACACAACACCAAGCCGAAACTGAAACCGAACAACGAAAATCACTGTGATTGGGTTGGAGAGTGTGTGCAAGAAGAGGACAACGATATTCGTTTTGATTTTTTGAGTGCAAGAGGAAAAAGGAAATTCCGATTCCGTAAACACACAAACTCACCAATACAATAGCGGTAAACCATCTGTTTTCGTAAAATAGTGTGTGTGGTGAGAATTTAAAAGAGAGAAGGAGAACGAATGAAATGGTGAAATTAGGAAATAGAGAGAAAGAGAATTTATATTTTACAACTTTGTAAGGAGGTTGCCACTTTATTAGAATTTATAAAATAACATACTTTGTGTTTTACAGTTTCTGAAAAATGAAAACTTAAGTATTTTTTTTCTCAAGTTATACGAACTGAAGAAACTAAAGTTTCTGTAATTGCTTGACTTATTACCCCGGAGTGCACAAACTGAAACCTCAGCTTTATATAACGAAGAAAATCACAAATTGGTACAATGTATGAATATTTTAGTCCCTGCTCGGGCGCCATTTTTTAATATTCAATGGCTATCAGCATTTTCGTTGGTTTTCATTTAATTTAATAACAATATGGACAATTAAAGACTGATGTTTTAAGAGCTAACAGAAATACAGGGGTGGAATCGGCTAAGGTGATTGTTGATAAATGACAATCAAAATGATCGAATTTGATCTGTGTAAGGTGATTGTTAAGCGAACTTGGAACCACCTTTCATGGCAGTACTGTTTCTTGAATTCCAAGAAAAGGCGCAATATACTAAGTCAATATCTATCTCTTTCTTAAAGAATTAATTTTACTATTGAACACCGGAAATTTAGCCTTTTGGCATTAAATCAACCATTTTGAGAAGAAACAGAGTGAAGTGCATAAGCTTGATAGTTAAAACAAAAAAAAAAAAAATAAGAAAAAATAAGAAAATTGCTTAAGGAAAATTACTAAAATATAAAATATATTAAGATATAAACTGGAAAGGAAATATAATTATAAGGAAATATAATTGTACATGAATTATTGTTACTATGTAATTTAACTTTTTTTTAGCGAAATTAAAGTTGTTCTTCTTTCAAATTGGATTACTTTAATTTTGGAAAATTTTCCATAAAGTTGGCTGAACCAACAGTTATAGTCAAATTGATACCTAAAAAGCTGTCACAAAAAAATGTGATAGTCATTTTCAAATAAATATGTTTATTCCGAATAGAGCTATCAGACGCTTACACAAACGACTGGACAATTTTCTAATTTCACTTTGTTTCTTTAAAAAAACACATTCTTTTGACCGACAAAGCTTACGACATATGAAAAAAGCAATAAAAGTAAGAATTTTATTTAAAATCAGCTAATTTGATACTTTTATTTATATATTTTATAAGAATCAATTTAAAATTTCACCAAGGCAAAAACGAATTTCGACAATTTGAATCTGAAATTGTTCAATCGAATTGAATTGAGTTGAACCATCTTACACCAAAGGAATGAAAATGATAGTCAATTTGACTATCAAAAAAATGATAGTCAACTATCACCTTAGCCGATTCCACCCCAGAATTAAAAAACATATAGAATTAAAAAAAAATCATTCAATCTTTATTTGAATTGATAGTACAGTACGGTCATGTCATGCAAGTCAAACTCTTATCCACACCAAACAGTTACTTTTTCTGGATGCATTGGTAGCTCTTGCAATGCTAATTACTTCACTCCAAATATTGCAGTTAAGCTTGTTCACGTATCCAAATTCAATGATTTGCAAGCGTTGTTCGTTTATTAGACGATTCATGGTTAAATTATAGACCAAACTTCAGATGATTGACAGCGACAACAAATAATTAACGTTCTTGAGCTATCAAACCAGTGAAGCCAAAGATATAACAGAAACAACATCACACTATATATTCATATTTATTTAACAGAAACCCATTTTAAAGTATTTAACACTAGCGGTCCGTCCCGGCTTCGCACGGGTAGAAATAAATAGGTACAGATAATGTAGCTTTCTAATGAAAAAAGAATTATTAAAATCGGTCCAGTACTTTTTGAGTTTATTCGTTACATACAAAAATACAAATCTTTCCTCTTTATATTAATGTAGATGTAGATATTGTCGAACATTTTTTTGTCCTATCATTAATACTCTTCGCAGCGTATGCGATGAAAGACATTTTATGGCTAATTTTTGTACACCTTCGGTTGGTTTTAATAAATAATAAATATAACCTATGTTACTAAGTGATAATGTAGCTTTCAAATGAAAAAAGAATTATTAAAATCGGTCCAGTACTTTTTGAGTTTATTCGTTACATACAAATATACAAAAATACAAATCTCTTTATAATATTAGTCTAGATAATATTTCGAAAAATAAAATGTTGTTTATTCAGGTCCTGTGAAAACTACGACATGGAATATTCTGGTCTTAAGTTAAGACAATTCTTGCTGTTTCTTATAAGTTCGAAAAACTCCTTTGCTCCAAGACGGGTGCTGAAAGAACTACATTTTGTTAAGTAATACAGGGCTAGATTTTTATTATTGATAGTTCTTATTTTTTAATTCATTTGTTTTCATCACCTATTGTAAATGCCCAAATAGAACGCACCTTATTACAGTTATATATCTTGATCCGTTTGGTAACCCAAATAATATGAAATAAGACACAACGTTTTGATGTCAAATTTCCCTATGGAATCCGTTTTTAGTATTTACGTTGCTTGTAGTATGGTAACATTTTTCCAATTATTCTGTGAATTTCTCTCACAAATTGTTTATTTTTCTCTTACTACAATTGTTTGTGTGTTTGTTCATTTGATGTCTTTTAGACTTAGAGTTAACGTCTATATTCCAGTGTTGCTTCTTTGTGTAGCTAAAGTTGTAATGTTTGTAGATTGTAGTAGGTACATTATGTTTCATTGTAAAAGTAGGGTAGTTCTGCATGAACTATTATGGCTGATTAGTCTTAAGTTAATTAAAAAATATTCGTTAATTTACCTAAGAAGAAGTCAAATGTTACCTATGCATTAAAAAACAAAAATTTAGTTTTTAATTAGTTGACTGTGTGACAATCATAAATACTTGATTAGAATAAATATAATATTTGAATACAGAACTCAATTTAGTATTTATGATTACTCATTTTTGAAAATGCAGTAGTTCGATAGGACCTTTTAATTTTAAGGTTAAAGGTTGTAAAAAATGTCTTGGTCTAAGTAAAGGGCACTTTTTGACGTTTAAGCACAACTGTCAATTTCTTGCAAGCAAAAATGTCTCCCTGAATGTTTAAACTTTTGAGTTTTTTTCTTTTGTCAAAACATTTTTTACTTCAGACACTTAAGCTACATAGAAATGTTTTTGAGATCTAAAAACAAAGTATTTGACAAAAGTCAAATACCTTGAATGTAAAATTGTCTACTTTAATAGTTAGCAGATTTTGTCCCAAAGTATTTATTACACTTTAATTTTCACATGGGTAACTCATACAACTCTGTGTTCTCACAGAAGATTTACTATAAACGACCAGTAAAATAATCGGTAGCTAATGTCCGATGTTTTAAACAATGGTATTTCATGATTTCAAACGTCGGACGAAAATTACTTTTAATGACATTTTTGTCAATATTGTCAGGAACAATTGGAAGTTCACACGATTGCAAGACATTTGGGACAATTTATTTGCTGACAGATCTGTCAAAATTGTAAAATCTGACAATCATCTGTATTAAGCGATGTTTTTTTTTATGAAAGTCACAAAAACTATAAAACTGGATTTTAAATTTTAATTGTAATCGATATTGACGAAGAAATAAGAATTTTGTCATTCGTGTCAATATAACATTAACCGCCATAAAATCTTCTGCAAATTTTTTAATACAAGAATGGGTTTAAAATAAAAGTCAACCTGAAAGTTACATAATAGAATAATATTGAATCACATTTCTACATTCATATAAGACAACCGGAAAGAGCCCATCTTGTTTGCTCTTCCAAAAAAAAAAAAAAAATACCACCATACATTCTTATTGAAACCCAAGTCCAAGATGAATCAAAAAAAAGATGCCCTTTCATTCTTCTTTTCTTAAGATCTTTCAAGAGAGGTAATTCCTTGGAAGATTGTGAGGAATATAGCATAAGGTAAATTCAACATTCAAATTCAGCTGCCAATCCAATCCACAAGTCCAGCCAGAAAGGTATAGATGAGATGCGCGCCATTGTGACTGTGAGTCCACAAATGATATAACCTCTCACTATACGCGAGTACACACAATCTCCTCGTGTCGCGTCCTCGCGTTATTTTTATGAACAGCATACGGTGAACGGTGAGCCGGTGAGCCGAATATTTGACAGTGGATATAGGAAGAGTAAATTAACGACGGAATCTCGGGACTTAAAGTACGCCTGGAGTGCGCTTGCCAACCAGCCAGCATCATCGACAGCACGAAACAAATAATCAAACATACCTACAAAACAAAACGACAACAACAAAAAAATAGCAGAACAGAGCCAAATTTCAAATATTTCACTTTTCGCGGGTGCGTTCCCCAATCAATGCCTGTTTTTCATTATCCTCGAGGGCCAGCAGGGCAGCGCTTATGCTCAACACACATTCCCTACTCCACTCCACCTTAAAAAGATATCCGCGGATATGCAGATAGTCTCGGAGACGAGAGTCGGAGAGCTTACCCGCAGCGAGGTCTTATGTGACGATGACGACTGGCTTCGCGCTTTGGTTTTGGTTGCCTTCCTTCTTTTGCAATTTTGTGCGCCATGCACAGCACTGTTTTGTTTGTTACGACTTACGACTGGAAATTTCTGTTCGCTAAAAAATAAAAATTACAACAGGAGTTCACGTAAGCAGCGACGCCGCCGAGCCGTTGACGACGACGTCTACATTCGACGTCGAAGTCGAAGTCGACGGAGACGAAGACGACGAGGGACGAAGTAGTGTAGATATAGTCAGACACGGTGCATTTCCGCATTTGAGTTCAGTGAGGTAAGGTAAGTGCAGTGCAAGACTGAAAGAAAGATTGGTGACCGGGTATTTATTATGTTAAGAAGCCACAGTGCATTATACAGATGAACTGTATGCATTTTGATTTCGCTGCCCAGCAGAAGCAGTGTGTTTATGGCTGTTCCCGCAGTTCCCACACATAATCGCCTGAGAATTTGCGCAAGAAGCCGAAGCTGAAGCACAAAGTCATCATCATCATCACCAGCATCAGCCACAGCAGCAAAAGCAGCAACATCATCATTATCATCATCATCAAGGTGTATCATTTGGACTTTCGATTGGACCGTTCGTCAATTGATGGCGCTAAAAATAACCGACGAATTGAAAGATTTTGTTAAAAATAATCGACCATTTGATTAGCCGACTTTTGGGTGGATGCATAATGATGTAGTCTGCATTTTGTAAGTTGGGGCAATTGAATTGGCAAATATTTTATTGAAATGCAATCGAAGTGTTCAAAGAGGGTGGTTATTTATAGGAGGAAAATGGAAGATATAAATTTTACTGATGAGAGCAAAGAAAATGTAATAATCATTTGTATAGAAATATACTTTGGCTGTCAATTCGGTATGGGAAATAGAGTTGTTGCGACTTATTAACTCGTAAAAATGATTTATTTAAAAAATATTCTTTTTGAAAGTGTGTTCTTTTGAAATTTTAGTTGTAAGACATTCCAATACGTCAAAAAGGGCAACATCAATGACAAGTTATCATTTGCTCAAAAAACAGTAATTTTGACGTTTTTATTTTTAAATCCTATCAACGAGGATTTGACAAACATTTTGAAATGGTTTTTCTTAAGTAGAGTTTACACGATTGGAAGATGTTAACTAATATTCTATCAACCATGTCAGCCCTCAATTTTATTTGTCAAAAGTGACAGAAAAAAATTGACAGCCAATCGTGAGTCGGACAATTTTATGACTTCCTTCAATCGTTAGAACCCGTCTAACTGTCAAAAGTGACAAATTTATCGCTCAAAAGTGACAGGACAAATTTGACAGCCAATTGTGTATAAAAATTGTCCGTTTTCGTATTTTCAAATAATTAGTCGATTATCCGCTAATTGGATGATGTTCTTGCCAACAACATCATCCATTTTTTAATTATCAGAAAGTTTTTGAGATGGAAACAACAAAAAAAGCTTACAGGATTTTGAAAGACTTTAAAAACTATGAAAATGGAAAAAATAAGTAGTCACCAGAAGTCTGGCAAAGACACGACAAAGAAGTTGTATCAAAAAATATTAAAAAGGATTGGACGAATGAACAAACTTCACAATTTCTCTAGAAGATCAAGACCAGGCGACCAGGTGAGATATAGATTGTGTGGAGTAAAACTATCCAAGGACAACGAATATAACGTCAAATGGTCAAACTTCTGCACGAACTTCAAATTTGACTTTGACAAAATGGGAAACAATATCCGGCAGAGAGACGAACAACAATTCTCGAGCTTCTGGAAATTCTTTCAGTCGATGTCTTTTTGAGAAACAAACAAATTGTCTTCCAACCGTGTAAACAGACAATTTTGAATTGGAAGACAAAAAATTGTGGGGAAATGGCAGCCGACAATTGTCCAATATTTGGTTAAAATCGACCATCAACCATACAAACGGAACAATTTCACTTGATAGAAAATTAGCAATTTTTACCTAATTGGATGCTATGGAAGACTTAAGACAGTTCAACCAATATTGTAAAAACTTCCTACTTAGCTTAAGGCGTTTTATGTTTTTAAGCTTAGAGCAGAGCCTGAGCATGTCGAAAACGTTCTGAGCAGGATTTGATCATACAAATCGATTTTCGATTTGTTTATGTAATACACAGAAGACGTGAACTGTCAAAAATTTTAGAATTCGCCATCTGCCCCTTTTATACTACATGAACCCTTCCGTAAAGTCAGCTGCGCTCAGCTTTTTATTCTATTACCTCGATCATATTATTCAAAGGTCATAGAGCTGATTGACAAAATAAACACAACCCAAGCGCTCCGAGCTAAAAAAAGAAACAGATCTTTTTTTGACGGCACAGTTCTCTTCTCTGAATCTGAGTTTAAAAATGCTTTATATTTACGCAAAATTTGAAAAGTCTTATTGTTAAGAGTTTATACTACGTTTCCACCGGACACTAAACCAAGATTTAGCTAAATTTGTCACAAATCTCCTTGAAATCTCGAAGATTTACCATACAAATTTTAATCTCCTCAAATGAAGATTTCAAATAAAACTCATTGAAATCTACTTGGAAACATTAGTTTGTCAAATCAAACAAACTTTTTTTTCGGAGAATAATTGTTGAACCGACCCATTTAAACGCCAATTTCGTTTATTGACAGATGGAAATGTCAACAAAAACTATCTGTCTCACTTCCATATGACTCAAACTCAAAACAATAAACAACTTTCAAGAAATCACAGACGAAATAAAATGTAAGTATACAAAAATAATAAATATTCACATGAATATAATAAAACTAATTACTTACAGATGATGAGTGAACAAATACATTTTTTTTCTTTTTGAAAGGAGAATAATTTGAAGTTTGGTTGTTATGACATAAACCAAACGTCAAATTAATCTCCTTTTCTTTGGTGGAAACACCTCATGATTTATTTTAAATCACTTGCCTTAAATCTCGGATTATTTGTTGGTGGAAACGTACTATTAGTCTTTACTACTTAGAAGTTTTAAATTATGCATCTGAACACGTCTAAAAAACGATGACAGTTCGTTAAAAAAGTAAACAAACCTAATTCTGGGAAACAGACCCATAAATTTGAAATGTCAGAAATTTGGAAGTCATGTGGATTTAGCCAATAACCCAAAATGTAAGTAACCAGTTTGAATATGCAGAATAATAAAGGTGTCATTTACCTTAACTTCGTCCAAAAATTTGAATAGTGGTTTTTGACGATAACTGTCTGTTACCTATGGAAAATGACTTGTGGATGCTTACCAAACCTTTAGCAAACAAAGAATCATTGCAAAATCCTTCGCAGATTCCACAAAGAATCACAATCAGAATTATTATTATCAAATGTATAGATAGTTCGAATGCACCAAACCAAGAACAAGATGCACCGAATGCTACTTGCGCATTTTCTAATTAATTTTTTTAATTCAAATCAGTTGAACCTGGACCTTTGACAGTTTTGCATGGGAGTTCAGCATGCGAGAAGCTTCGATGATTGTTAGATTCGGATTCCTAGATATATCATTAACTAGCCTTCCATCATATACGATGATGTTACATTACTGCACATTTCACCCGACGACCCCAAATACATGGTATATTCCTACACCAGCGTCCACTTCATCGCGTCGTCGTCGTCGTTGCGTTGTCGCTCATCATCATCATCATAATCATCGTACAATCCCGTCTCAGAAAAACTCTTGCAAACGAACAATTTTTGAATCGTAATTTATAAGCATTCCCATTCGATGAATGCAGCAGTAGCAGCAGCATCAGAATCAGAAAAGAAAAACTACACAAAAAAGAAACAATTTAAGTTCCTTTATTTTTATTAGAAAGACACGAATCCATAAAGAACAAATGTTTAAAATAGTCTGCCATATGCTAAATAATATACCAAGCCCATATGGCGAAATATCTTGGGGTAGTTTTGCACTGATAAATCAGCTTCTCCGTAGTGGTTTGGTTTGGTTTGGTTAGGTTGATTTGATGTGTCCTATTTTAAATGGGGTTAAGAACTCTATCATAACACAGGAAAGGAAATTCGATTTATGTATTTAATTTTGTTTCTATTCCAATCAACAACTGATATTAGGGGATTTTACTTGGGAAAGGACATTAAAACACCCTCATTTTTGTAGGTGATGAATTGGTAAACGTAATTTGTCACACCATTAGAATTGACGAATTTCAATAGGAAAAAATGCCCACGAAGTTATGGTTCATGATATAAAAATAAAAATGAATTATTTATGAAGCTAAATTACTACAGAAGTTGAGTTCTGTTCTAATAGAAAAATATATGTACATAGTTTTATGACGTTCATGACAAAAAGGACATCAGAAATAATATTTGACATAAGTTGCTAATTTTGGCAAAAAATCTACATAAAAAGAACCCAACGGCCTTTAGGCAAACAAATTGATCCTTACTTTTATGTTTGAATGGGAATGAACCACTTCTTCAAATTAATTTCAACTCTTAATGTAAATGCTGTTCACGATTTATTAAAATGTAAAGGACGTTTAGTTACTCAATAATGGAGTTTTCCATTGGTAAAATCAGATTTCCGTCAAAAATTGATTTTATTTTCGTGGCGCATAGAACAAGATTGGAGTTGTTACGTATTAACGAGTTCGATGTATCTGTCAAATTTTCAGCCAAACATTTTAAAAATTCTAAACGAACTTGACAAGGAGAAATGAAACAGATTTGAAATTTCTCTGCATAAGTCCTTATTACAATTATTCTTATGTTTTGTTTATTTGTATTTTATAATATTTACCAAGGGAATTCTAAACACTGAATCTCGGCACTTATACGGTACTTCCACCACATCCAATTTTTTTCTTTAAAATGTCTTGAAGTTTTGTACAATGTCTATTAATTTGTTGACTGTTTCTCTAGCAAGTCTGCAATCTTCTTGAAATTGTACAAAATAATTTATTACAAAATTAGATTTATTGTTCATCACTTTAGCTCTTTCTCGGAGTATTTATTTTCAATAGTCTTTACTGAGTCTGGAAGCCGATTTTAGTTTTTCTTTTGGAATAGAATTCTCATCAAATCAAACAAATCTTAACCACTTGATTCGTTTTCAGAAGAATAAAATGAAATTGACGAATCTGACAATTCGTTTAAAATTGCTTGAATATTTTGTTCAAATTCGTTTGTTAAATATTTGTTTAATAGCAAACCCTTTCCGAAATAAATTATAAATAAAAAGAAAATCTTGTACCTATCTGTTAAGCTGACAACTACAAATTATATTGGAATTAGTGTAAAAAGGGGTTAATCTGCTGAAATATCCAGATCTGCAGTTTTGATTTTTGAATCAAAAATAAAGGAATTCATTTTTCCCCATGGAATGCAAAAACAGAGGAAATTTGTGATTTGACAGATCTAGATCAAAAATAAATTGATTTATTTTACCAATACAAAACCTGATATGAAGGATTTTAGCATCTTGTTATCTCTTTTTAATTTTACTTACATAAGTTAAACAAATACAAAATGGCTACTTTAACTTTCATTAATGTGGTGAATCCATATGTCTTCCGGTTTTTTGACATTTCAAATCAATGTGTCCGTTCCTCAGATTTAGGTTTGTTTGCTTAGTTTTTTTCCACGAACTTTAACTGTTTTAAATTGTTCTTTAAAGTTGTTTTAAATAATGATTTCAACAAATTTAATTCAACAATTTTAAAGTAAAATATTTCTTTTGACAGAGTCATCAGCTGTTTTGTTTACATTTAATTAAGCGTTGAATGTGTCGAAAGGTTTGTTTGTTTTATTTATCTTTGAATTGAAACTAGTTTTCGGTATAGGTTTTATATAAATCTTGTGGTTTACGAAAACTTGTCGCTTACGAATAATGTATGGAAAAACTTGAATTTTCGATGTAGGGTTTCGACCAAAAACGATATAGTTAAATGTTAAAGGCGTTTTAGTTAGTTACTAAGTTAAGTTTAAAGGATTTTATCATTTTGCTATCTCTTTACATCTAACTAAAGTCAAAATTAGAAAATGGCTACTTTAACTTTTTTTTAATTTAGTGAATTCATATGTCTTTCGGTTTCGGTTTTTTGACATTTCAAATCAAAACGCACCTAGCGTTCTTGAAATATAGGTTTGTTTGTTTTTTTTTTTTTTTTCACAAACTGTCACTGTTTGAATTTTTTCCTTTTTTAATAGAAGCGATTCAGTAAAAGATATAATGATTTATTATTTCAATATGATCGTAATCGTTAAATTATTTCCGAGAAAAATTACGCATATATTGATATTTTTCTTAAAATCATTTGAAGAAATTACTACAATCTCTTAATGCTATAACGCCTGAGGTATATCCTCATATACAGCATATAAAATCATAGCTGGAAGCTTAAATTTGAAAGCATTATATTTGAGGATCAATTTGTGGTTAGCTCTGAAAAGAAGACCGATCCACTATATGTACAATTAAAAGGGCTAACCTTTATACAAGTATTCTTCCACCTGAGCTCTAAATTATCGTCAGCAATTAAATTCGAGTGTGTCCATTTGCTCGCAGCTCGCTTATAGTAAAAGCATCAGAAGTCAATTGGGAACATGTAATACTCATTAGGTTATTTCTGCTAAAGTATATCGTTCCTCGCATGCTTCTTCGTCTGATCTGTTGGTGATGGGATCATGGGACTTAGGGTCTACCTTATAGCTTGGATTTAATGCATATGGAACAAGCACCGAAGAAGACGCAACGCAAGAGAGGAAAAAGTCTTAAGAAAACCGGTATCTATAACTTCTTTGACTTGATTTATTTTCATTTACTGGCTTTGATTTTTATTTCTCTTTCGGACTTCTTCAAAAAAGAAAAAGGGATGAACCTCGATCTTTCGATGATGACGATGGCGATAGAAGTAGAAGAATTCTCTATGCCGGAATGTCTGTTCTGTGGACTTCTTTTTGAAGTCTCACTGTTTGAAGAAGTGTACGAGTATTCTTATATATTGTATACGCATGTGCGGCGGCGGCGACCGAATGGACGGCTATCTTTTGTTCTGTTTGTCTATCGGTTGGTTCCTGGAAATAATGCCCAATGGATAGGTGGGTATGGGTATATTATTATTATTATTATTGAGTACACATAGAGCCACCATTAAAAACAAAATAAACTGGCATCTTCAGCGTGTCCGCTTAGAGAACTACTCGCACATGAAACAGGCCTAACGTCATCCGTCTTTGACACCTCGGAAGAGAAGTCGATTTTTTTTTTTCTGTTTTTGAAAATATTTGAAGCTCGTGCGCTTCTGGCATCTTAGCATCTTCATATTTTTTCTCTGAAGACGAAGATGAAACATACATACATAAAAATGAAAAAAGAAGTGAAGAATGATCATTTGAACGCGTCTAAAAACTGTCAACACGAACAATCATTGTCCGATATTGGTTTAAGCATCAATTAACATAACTTTGGTTTTAACAGCCCAAAAGGTTTGTTGTGTTCGTTACTCGTCATGATGGGCTGTGTTTTTTTGGACACATCTTCTGACACGCTAAATGTTTACCAATGGAGAGCTCTTCTATCTGATGTTCGCCTAAATGCGTGTCTTTTGTTTTGTAATTATACAACAAGCAAAGCGAGTTGTGGCGCGATGCAGCACTGTGGCTGTGGATGGCGGCACAATTCCAAGAATAGAGCCATATGAATATGAAAATCGTTTTACACGAGAGTGCGATGGCAATTATGCCATCCGAATCCGAATAGTTACCACATGGAAAGAATCACTCGATAGAAATAGAAAGAAAACATATCGCATATCCATGGTTTAGTCAGTCAGTCAGTCGTATTCGAATTCGAATTGCACTTGTTGCAACGACATACAATGATGTTGAAGATGATGAAGACCGACGACGAAGACGACGAAGACGACGCGACGTTGCTGATAGCAGTCTTTATTGCTTTGTGATGCCCAAAGGCAAAGAGTTATGTACCATCTTATATTGGGCTGTATGCGAGAATCCTACATGTGGCTAAAATTAGAGTTCAAGAAATATTGTGTACACAATATTGTTTTTGAACATTTGTTTCGTCAAAGATACAAGTAATTTGCCGTTTGTTTATAATTTAAGACAAAAAAAAATAATAATAAAAAGAAAACTAAATGATGAAAAAAAGAAGACATCTCGAAAACGGTTTTATTTTGTTTACTTAACTTAACCCGATACCGAGCTCAAGGAGCTGATTATGGATAAGATTCAATTATTTGGGGATTGAGAGTTTCCGGCTTTAGTGATGCCTTAAAGGAGATGGCACACATGCTTTGAGTTATCGGTTTCACCTTATTGCTGGTGGTGGTGAGAAACATATGCATCTTCTTGAAACCAATATTTTATTTTATTATAATGTTTTTGTTTGGTTTCAAATATTTGGACCCAAGATAAATAATGTTTGGATAGTAGACCCATACAATACCTAAACCTCCTATACAGATCAGTGGCATACTTGATATTTGTGGAACTTGAATATGTTGTTATGATGCTGTATATTGGCTATGTTGACTGACAGATTGAATTAGTTTAGTAGCACAAAGACAGAAAAAGGGAAAGGACATTCACAATCCTTTTTCAGTTGTTGTTTATATCATTTAAGGTTTCTGAGCATGAACATTTTACCAAAATAGAACGGAAAATATAATTTAACGAAATTTTATTTCTCTCTGAACTCAAATAAGGTTTCAGAATATCTGGAATTATTTGTAATATATCTCAAAGTATTTAAAGACTAACTATTTCCCCATACAAAAATCACTGCTCTCACGTCCCAATGCCTACTATTTGATTTAATAGTTAAAACAAACTTTAGACAGCTAGGAAACGAGCTTGATGGAGAAATTTGTTTGGTTAGGCCCTAGTTCACACAGGACTCTAGCGCCACCTTAAGTGTAAAGTAAGTAAATTAAAACAAAGTAAAAATGAAAATACAGGAAACAAAAATCCAGAAATTAAGAAATTTTGCCAGAAAAATGTAGGGTTATTTCCTAGGGAAAAAGTCAGAATTTCGTACAAAGAATTTTCTAGTCTTGCTTCCAAAAAATTCTGGTATAATTTTCGCGACACAGCGGTATGTGTAAAGATTCTTATTCTTATTGACTGTGCAGCTAGAACCTGAGCAATATGCACACATTCTTCATTTGTCTACACATTATCTTGCCATTGAATATCACGATTTTTTTTGACTAATTATTTCAAGACGTGTATGACAATTGCACACAAAATTGTATAAAAAAGTCAGCTTTTTCAATTTCCCGATTTTTCCGGAGGTTTTCCTTAAATGTTCTTACCCAGAACACTTCTCCTAGCAATTACGAACAATTGGAAAAAAAAGTTGGAACAATCAACTG
Source organism: Eupeodes latifasciatus (assembly GCA_920104205.1). Classification (NCBI taxonomy): domain Eukaryota; kingdom Metazoa; phylum Arthropoda; class Insecta; order Diptera; family Syrphidae; genus Eupeodes; species Eupeodes latifasciatus. Next base: position 153,972,490 of record OV049925.1, read on the forward strand.
TTATTTCTTCAATCTGGCAATTCTTTTTTCAAATCTGGTCTTTTTGACAGCTGTCACTTTATTATAACTCAGTTTGTTTGCAATTTCATAATAAATAAACTTATGGTTTTTTGTGGAGTTATTGTTATGTCAAGTCGCTTCTTAAAGCCGATGAATCTGAGATAATTGAAGCCTGTTATTATATTCTTGGTTTAATTGAAAATATATCAATAGAATGCTTAAGCTATTTCCGGTACGTTAAGTCAGCTTAATCCACAGTAGTTGAAGCAAATGAAATTATGAGACCTATATGTTGCTTCTTCCGGAGACCAACAGAATCCTGAAATTCAAAATCTAAAAAACCCAAAATCCCTAAGACCTATAATATTCCAGAAACGCATAATCTAGAAAGACCACAAATCCCGCAAATCCATACAATCTTTCTGGACACAGAATATCGCAACTTTTATACCAAGCTAAATCATAAACATGTTTGCAGTAAAATTGACAAATTCTGTGGTTAGGTTTTCTTGATTTTGGATTTTTATAATTTTGAGATTCCTGGATTTTGATTTTCAGAGTTTTCGACCCAGTTCGAATTCTTGAGGCATTTTTTGAGCGCATACAAAATGAGTTTATAACTTGTTCGTTCGTCCGTTCTTCTCAGCATATTTTAAACAATAAAAAATCTCTTTTGGGAAAAACTCTTTGATAGCTTAAGTTCAAATAATAGGCTTTTTGAGTATTTTTTTAAAGTAAATTTCGTGATGATTTTTCAAATCTACAATCCCTTAATTCCGCTTGAAATATTTCTCAGTATATAACTCATTTTTCAAAAAATCCTCATTAGTTCTAAGTCTTCACTTGCCATATATTGACCTTAAAATAACACTGAAGAAAGTTTGTAACAGAAAAACGCAAATTAGTATAAAAGCAATTTTTGATATTATTACTAATTTGTAGTCTTAATAACATCAAGTTTTTGAAATATATTGAAAAAATACAAAAATAATGTTTGAAACGATTATATATACATTTTTGTACAAATAGCTTAAACCGGAGTTTGAATTTGCAATCAGCACTAAAAATTGACTCTAAAACTTAACTATTCAAAAACATAATTCCCTTTTCATTCAAGATTTTTCAAAACTTCAGATAAACTCAAATTAAGATCCATAAGATCGAAACCATATTTAAATAAGTTACTAAATTAAAAAGCTGTTTTTTATAGTTTTTAAGGTCCGTTTGCTGATACTCTTCTTAGATCTGTGCCATAACTAAGTACATATTAAATTCTAAGTATAACATAATTAATTTTTGGTTGTCAGAAAATTTGTATGTTTCACTTTACTAATAGGGCCCATACACTACGCAAACACGTTTGTTCAAACGTGTGTTTGAGCAAACATAGTTTCGCCACACACTACACAAACATGTTTGAGAGATATTAGTTGCGTGACGTTTTTATCGAGTGATTTAGCATAAGCAGCTTTGATTATTGCCTTGGCAATTAAAAAAAAAAAAAAAAAAACAGAAAAAACAAAAAAAAAAAGAATTTGGTGTAAAGAGTGGTACAAAAAAAGATCTATTTCAGTCCAAAAAATTTGTTCCTCTTGTTTATTTAGGTTAACTCTATGAAAATTGGCATCGGTGTGAGCAAAATTCAATACACACCACACAAACATGTTTGTGCAGGCACGGAAAATTCAAATTTTTTTGATTTTGTTCAAACCGCTTGCGCAAACAGGCATCATCGCTACACACTACTCAAACAGTTTGCACAAACATTTTAACAACAACAAAATACATTCGTTTGCTCAAACAGTTTGTGTAGTGTATGGGCCCTTTAAGTTACACATAAAATGAAACGTAGCTAACTTCGTTTAGATATGAAATGTCAAAAAAATTCAAATTGTTTAAAAGTATGTATGTGTGATATTTCATAAACGGTAAATTTATGAAAAGATTGTGAAGAGTTTAGCGTTTATTCAAAATAAAATTATAATGGCTGACAAGAAAAGGACCAGAAATCCCAATTTTTCTCTAAAAGAAAAGCGAACACTTTTAGAATGTGCTTATCAAGAAAAAACAATAATTGAAAATAAAAAGAACAGATGGAGTTACGTAGAAGGAAAAAGAAACAGCTTGGGAGAGAATAACATCGAATTTTAATTCCAATTCGGATTCAGTATGCTACAGGACCATTGAAGCATTCAAAAAATTTTACCAAGGATATAAAAAAGAAATTAGGAAGGTGGCCGATGATGATGTAGATGGAATTTTAATATATTTCCTATACAGCTTTGCAATTCCTGTGGCAACTCTTGAAACTATTCTTGAAACAGTTGAAACATGCATCCCTCCAAAATCAGTAATACCAATAGCTGGTTTATGGGTGCAATTGAATTATTTCTAGAAGACGGAAAATTTTGTTCAACGATTTGTTATAAAAGTCATGTATCAAACCTGTTATAAGGCCATTCTAGATCCTTCTCGATTTGTTCTAATACATGGATAGTCATCTTTTTAGTCAAACGAAATCTTTTGTAGAAGGACAATTCATCAAAACTAAAAAAGTACTCATTCATATCGTAAACCTGACGGGGGACACCAACTTCAATCAATTCAAGAACCTCCACACCATCTTCCAACAAATCGGCCAATTCAAAATTCATTTTTATTATTTTATTTTAGTTTGAACAAAGAACTTAGTTTTTTTGGCACAACAATTTACTGAAATGTCATCACACAACATAATCTCCTAAGTGTTATGCCCTACTATTTCTTCCACATAAAATAAGTTTCACTTTATGTCAAACTTTGATTTCTGTGCAAACCATTAAGCAGAACTTAGTAATTTATGTGGAACTTAAATAGTTATTAGTCGTATCAGCAAACGGGCCTGAATATTTTAATATTTTACCACAAAGTGACTATTTTAGCTTTGAGTTTGTGACACTTTAAAATTAATAGGTCCTTTTTCAAGATTTAGGTTTGTTTGTTAATGTTGTTGTCACCATCTGTCACTGCTTATAGACGTGTTCAGATGCAGCCCTTTTAATAAAAGGGAGCGAGCTCTTTAGGAAAAAGTAAAACGAATAAAATTTTAAAATATCTAGTAAATTATTAAATATGTTTTGAAAATTGCTTACTACTAACAAAATGCTAAACTATTAATAATAGATTGATTAAAATGTTGTATTTATTTATTTTTGTTTTTAAAGATTCAATCAAACCCCAAAGATATTTTCCCTCAGTTATACAAAATTGCAATTATTATGTATGTACCACATCTATGCATATATGTATGTATGCAAGTATCTTTATTATGACTTCATTGATACTTTAGCATATCAATAACATTAATAGTTGATCCTACAACGAAAGCACGTAATCATACGCATCTCCGTTATAAGTTTCTACGTTTCTATATACATAAAACTAGGTACATATATATGCAAAAGAACTGCGAACACAATATTGAAGATTGAATATGAACTGAAATTATCTAACTGTACCTACCTACTGCCAATTGTTAAGAACAGATATTTTGATTCAATATGCAACTTTAGAGTCCAGAAAGTCATATCTACTCGTAAACATAACCACAACAAGTGATTATATCTCTCTATACGGGGACAGGGACGGAGGCTGGAGCTGAAGCTGGACCGTCGTCATGTGAATATGCAACTATAGCGCCAAGTCTCTTCTGTACGAGTAAGTACTTGGGATTTGCGCGCACAGCAGCTGTAAAAGATGCGAATCTCATTTACGCCACTGCTGCTACCAAAGATAGACCCCAGTTGCACTCCCAACTCCTTCAGTCAAAGTGTAATATGTGCCGTAAGTACTATAGTGACTTATGGAAAACTTGCGGAGAAACGGAAAATCGAAAAAATAGATAAAATAAAAATTGATCGATACCCATGGAGCATAGGTACGACGACGTATGTACGAGTATATAGGTGTCCCCTCGCTTGCAAAGAGGTGTACAAAGTTATAGGCATCCGATATAGAAAGACCTTTGGAAAGCAGCAACAGCAGCGCAGCGGCCTGCACCAGAAACCAGATGAAGCCGTAAATCCAATGAGGAAAAGCGGCATAAAACTTCCACTTGACGGCATTACTGACCCTCATTCCACAGTCCGTCTCCGTTGCTTCGCGTCGGGTGGTTGTGGTCAGCCCAGGCCGCGGTGCGATATAGTTATGTGGGAAAATTGGTTTACAGCCTGCAGAGTTGCTGTAATATAGAGATAGTAAAGTAATGATGGAAGCAAGGAAGGAAAGTACTCGGAAATTGATAGCGTGCTATAAGCTTTCAAAAACGCGTATATGTACATACATAATGCATATGTATGTATATTTCTTAATGCATGGACGCAATCAACAGGTTGTCATGCTATGTCCGAAGTTGATGTCGTTTGTGGGGGGGGGGGTGTTTCTTTTCTTTTGAATAGAAGACGCATTAGGTATTAAATCAACAACACGACACTAGAGGTCTGATTGCGGTAAATTCATTTCGAAAATCTCTTCCTTCCTCATAACAATAAGCGACTGTTCTGAATATATCAATCAAAATCACTTAAATTCATCGCACAATGGACGTAATTTTCTTGAAGACATTTCTCTTTGCTATTTCCGTTTTGTCAGCCCCAGCAGCCAACGCCGACCGTCGCCGTCGCGGTTGCTCGTTACTACTTGGTTGGTCGTCAACGTAGTCTACGACGACGTTGTCGTTTTCTTGTCGTCGCCATGTCAGTTCTAAGCAGATCACACATCTCAGATGTGGAACTTCTAAATGGCAGTAGAAGTCAGATCTAACTCAGCATAGTATTCGTACTCGTATTCTTGATGTTGGGGCTTGATGTTGTGTATCTAATATGATAATTTGGAATTCGAAGTAAAGCAGGCACTTGTGTCGTACCCTCCGCCGCCGCCGCGTCCATCGCCACCACCACCGCTTTGCCACACCACAATTGGAATCTTTAGGAGCAATTGCTTCTTGATCCAAAGTCATCACAATTCCAAACACTGGAACTCTCCATCATCATATTATATACCATTTGCCACCCTATCCACTGGGGCGGAGCAGCAACAGCAGCTTTGGGGCTTTGGGGGTACTCGCCAATTTAGATTCACTCGCACATCATCATGATGATGATGATGATGGTGTATCCAAGATGTTGCGTTGTGATAACTACTCTGTCGTGTGCGACGAGCCGGATCGACATGGATTCATGTCGCCCAGTGAGTGCATTTATGCGACGACAACTAAAGTCGGACGTGGAACGAACTAAAGTAGAATAAAGGGGAGCACACATCAAGAAAGAAACATTTCTGTTGATTCCATCTTGATTGGCTCAATTGACGGTATTTGAACTCTGACCACGTTTTTTTTTTTCTGGTTTTGCTTAATCGAGAGTAATCGTCACAGAAGTATTCGTCGATGACATATGATCGTATAATAATAAAGTTTATTCTTTATGGTATATTACTGAAGTTGGGGATAGACGGGGGAGTGCGCATATTAATGTATATTTTAAATTCAATCTTGTTTTGTAGGACATTCCGATAATTTTAAAGGAAATTTGATTTGTGATTCATTTTTAAGTTTCCATTAACATATCCGAATCAAAGTTGTTGTCAGTTTGTCATCAAAATAAGGCGTGTTCATAAAGCTGAGATATCAGAGAGTTCGTTTTATCAAAAAGAGACAAAGTTTGACAGCTAGACTGAAACATTTTATTAACTGTTGTCAAAATTTTATCTGGAAAGCGGAATTCGATGGTGTAAAAATGTTGATTTGTGATTCATTTTTAAGTTTCCATTAACTTAACATATCCGAACCGAAGTTACTGTCAGTTTGTCATCAAAATAAGGCGTGTTCATAAAACAGAGATTTCAGAGAGTGCGTTTCATCAAAAAAGTGATAAATTTTGACAGCTAGACTGAAACATTTTGTTTTAACTGTTGTCAAAATCTTATCTGGAAAACGGAATTCGATGGTGTAAGAATGCTGTTGCCTCTGACTTTGACACATTCGTTGAGTTTTTTAAGAACGAATAAAAAATATTCGTTTTTAAGAACGAGTTGCGACCACCGACCCCAAATTTCGGTAGAAAATGTTTGCAGGCGTTGTTCGTTCGTGAAATGATGCAAATTTTGAGTCTACTAAACAAATTCACAATGACAGTTCGATGATTTGTGAAAAGGTGCGCTTACAAATTAAATTTAAAGATGTAAAGTCCATATACAAAACCCGATATGTTAAAAAAGGTGAATTTAAACACGTCTAAAAACTGACAGTTTGTAGCAAGAAAACCCAAATCTGGAGAACGGATCTATTTATTTGAAATGTCAGAATCTCACAAGTCATATAAATATAGACAAATACTATGAGTTAAAGTAATAATTTTGAGACTTTAACTTAAGTTAAATGTTAAAGGGCAGAATATACTTAAAAATTAGCTAGGTGGTCAATAAAATGGCTACCATTTTTAACTTAATCGTTCAAAATCTTGCGCTATCATTTTCTATGCCATTTTGACATGTAGAATTGAGTTTCTTTTAGTCTATACAATCTATAAAAACATTAGAGCAACGCTTTAAAATTGATACACTGGTTGTTAGGTTTTTATGCTGATACACAGACAAAACAATAATTTTTTAAAGGATTCTGAAGTTCTTAATTCGAATCTCACCTTAAAATGTTTCATCGTATTAAAATGTTCAAAGCAAGAAAAGCTTTTAAGTTGCAATAATGTTTATGAAATCACTAATTTTGTACAAGTATTCAAAAAATAATTTTTTTTAAATGCGAAACTTATGTAGAATCGTGATGATATTTTAAAAGTATGTGTCCTGTCCTTTAAAGTCGACAGTAGTTGCTAACCATTTTTTCTGAATCAATTGAAAGACCTGAATGATTGACTTCTCGAAAAATTTTAATAATGGCTGAAACACAAACACGCTTCAGCTTTGGCTTCGCCTGACGTTTACGAGTTCAGCCATAGGAATTCAATGCATGCTATCACAATGAAGCTTTGACCTCACGTTTCGTTTGACAATCGTAATAAAAAGAACGTAATGTTACGTAATATGACTCTTAACGGAAGCTCTAGTTCAAATTTGCTGAACATTTGCTTTGTCTGACAGCTCCACAGCTGTAAAAAAAACAAAATACATTTGCTTTTGGAGGGATTTCCATTGGTTATAATAGAAATGTCATTCAAAGCAACCTCGAAGCAGGCTCATCGTAACGCAGACGAAGCCGAAGCTGAAGCGTGTTTGTGTTTCAGCCATAAGATTTGTCTTAAAAATTCACATTTCCAAATTTTTGAAATTCTGACTTGGACAATTTTTTCTATCAAATTATCTGTCAAATCAATTCAATTTCATGGTGAACAAAATAATCTTTCCGTCCAAAATAAAACATCCGTTAAAAAAAAATGTTGCACTTAAGAATTTAAAATTCCGTTTTGTTGTTAATTTTTATCAAACTAAATTAAAAAAATATCAACTCGTTTAAAGTAAATTCGTTGTGGATTTGTCACACATCCGGAACGTGACGACAACAAGCACATCATAACCATTTAAAATCTTTTTTTTTTTTACCACACTCACCTAGATTCGGTCGTCTGTTCCACGGGAAACAAACGTAACCAATCCAATATATAAAAATGTCCCACAAACCAAGGCTCATAACTGCAATTCTTCTCAAGCCATATTTACTACAAAGGCATGCGTATAACATCACAAAAAAAAAGTTGTTTCAACGGTTGTTCAACTGAAAATAAAACACAACGTTGGTTGTATAAAAGTCTGTGTGTCAGAGAGGCGGATATTAAAGTTGGACTTCGCGCACAATCATGACGATGGCTATCGCGTCCGTCCGCGTAGTCGTCGTCGCCATCAACACTTTACTTAGCCACTTTTGTACCACTGGGCATATCCTTATGGAAGCAAGTTAACCTGATGATGAGTGCTCTTGGATATAATTCTGCACTCGTCTGACCGTATTTGGTGAAAATGTACCATCATACGGTAGCGGTCTTCGTTGTGGGAATCTTCAGATCCGGTATCATACCATTTTTATCACTCCCAGATTATGCCAGCACATCTCAACGACGACGACCGACGCGACGACGACAACCGGCGACAACGACGCAGACGCGGACGGGTCAATAGCAGAGTAGTCATAGCCACAGCAAAAGCAAAGCGACCAACTTGTTTCCTCGATATAGCATCACCTACATACGGCGGGTTTTTTATTTTGTTATATTTTTGTTTGTCTTTATTTGATGATGGTATTTCAATGCTTGTTGTTTTTGTTGTTGATGAGCAATTCGTTGAATTGACTTAAGATATGATCAGACGAACGAAAGGTGAGCAAAATAAACACAAGTTGGACTTTGTTTCGGCTGGCTAACCAAAGCATACCTCTATAAGAAAAAGAAAAATGGAATGAAGTTCAACAAAGTAATGATTACGGACTTAAATTTTATGTAGATTCGTTGAAATAAGCTTGACTCTTGATCCTTACCGCAATGTTTAAAAAAAAAAAAAACAATTAAGTAAAGCTTACGTTGGGCGCCACTTTTGATTATACAAAATAAGACATTGTTGGTAGACAAATTCGCAAATCCCATTAGTTGCATTAAACATATGCGCGTGAGGATTGTTATTCTTAGTATTGGATGGTTCAGGTTAACGTTGGGCGCCACTTTGGTTGCTTTTGGCCTAAATACTATTCTTTGGAATAAAATCGAATCATTTTTATAAGACTATTAGTCACCTTCAGTGTTATCATAAGCCAATTTACATTTACCCAGAATAGAACCCCACAAAAAAATAAAACTAAGCGTTAAGTTCGACTTTGTTACGGCGAAACAGAGTATGGGCTTAACTTTTACAATGTTAAGAAAAAATATAAGCCAATCTCATGCTGGGCGCCACTTTTGATTTTACAAACATTAATATGGCAGGGAAAACTCGTATCCCTGTCGAGTTACATCAAATACATCTTAGTATTTAATAATTTAGACCCAAGTTGGGCGCTACTTTGGTTGCTTTTGGGCCAAAAAATCATTCTTTTTAATTCAAATGAAACATTTTGTAATGACGCATTACAAATCTACAACGAAAACACGAACAAATTACATGCGTTCTGTCACTACACCGAGCATTGAGTTCACACTCAGTTCAACTTGGCCAAAACTCGCTGACATTAATTTGCAAAGGTTATTTTGTCATTCGCAAGGATATAATTCAGACTAGGTTGTTACCAAAAGATTGCCTAGTAGAACCGAACGAGACCAACAAAAAGTAGAAGCCTTATAAATACGCCTGAACTCACGGAGCAGAAACCAGTTGGGCTTCGATCGCCGCTAAGCAAGGATCAGTGGTAAGTAAGTTGGATATTAGCAGAGGCTTCCCCCCACCAGAGGTAAGGGGCGTCTTGTGAAATATTCAAGTTTAATTGATTTACCAGTTTCGGCTGTGATTTACCAGTTTCGGCTGTGTTTTACCAGTTTCGGCTGTGTTTTACCAGTTTCGGCTGTGATTTACCAGTTACGGCCGTGATTTACACACGATAAGAGGCAATTCACCCGCGTAACGGCGATCGCCCCAGTCCTGACCGGATCGACGGAAGAGACGTGCCTCGCGCCGCCTGCTGACCGACACCTATCGCGTAGACTACATCGGACTCGTGGCGCAAGCCGAGATTGGGATGAGAAGAATTATTGCAAAGATCAGAATTAAACAAAAAAGAATGTTAACCGACTATATGAAATAAATTCAAAATAATATAAAGTTAATTACAAATAAAGACAAAGACCTATTGATGTTAAATTTCGGTGTTTTATTTAACTAACCCTATACACCGTGAGCATACCCCAGCTGAGAAAATTTAAAACACCCTCACAATTTTTTTAAGAATATTGTTCACGTTCAGTATTATCTATCATTACCAACCGTATGCCCTAAAATAAAGACGCAATGGAAACAAATAAACTGAGTTTAGGGCAGTTCTATTTCATGTTTTGTTAAAGCTCACGTTGGGCGCCACTTTTGCCTTTACAAACATAATTATGATAAGCATGAAAAACACGTTTACCAATCGAACTACATCAAACATATGCGTGAGGATTGTAATTTTTAATATTTAGGGTTTATACCCACGTTGGGCGCCACTTAGGTTACTTTGGCTTGCAAAACTTTTAAATGCAAAATAAACATGTTTATGGGAATATTGGTCGCTTTCAGTCTTATTATACTTTATATTAACCCCAAAATTAAAGTCCTTAAAATATAAGTTTTATTAAAATTTGAAAAATAAAACCACAAAGTATGTATTTTTATTTTGGTTCTTCTTCTCGGAACAAAATCTGTTCCTATACAAACAATTATTAAATTTTCCACAACTTGTTGTGTGAGATCAACAATCTGTCTATAGTTTTGTAGACATAAAATCTTTTTTGATAAATTATAACCTCTTCTATACGGAAGAGTTTCCAGAATAATAGTTGGTAGCTTGCCAATAACGACACATTACGCATCCATGGGCCGGCCGCACGCACCGCACAGCTCAGGTCTAATGCATGCATATTTGCTTTTGCATATTTTATATATGCATGCATATACTATTGCATTAATTGTAAAATCTATTTGCATGGCAATAGCTTTGTTTTGAAAGGGACTTTTTGCGAATCCCTTCCTTAGCGGAGACGGCGGCGGCGGCGGAGGCCTGCATTTTGACTGCTACTACATTACACGTAGACTATAGATTTTAAGATTTTACTCATCTCTAAAATGTAATATGAACAAATAGACACAAACCAAACGGCAGATGCATGCAAGCGGGAAACCATCTTTATGACGGAATTTGTAGTTTGCCATTTTTCTTTGGCGATGATTTTTCTAAAAATATCCTCTCGCAAAAAAATATTTCTTGTGCATTTGTTTCAATACTTTCTTTATGGTGAGGATTTGGTTAATTTTGTTTTGTTTTGTTTGTTTTAATAAAATTCTGGAGTGGTTGTTGAAAACAACGCATTCTTCATATAATGTTTTTCTTTCGTATATTTGTTTTTTTTTTTTTTTTTTTTTAATTTGATGTGTTGATCGTTGACGGAAGGGGAATAAGTGATATAATTCAGGTTGTAACATAAAGTTTGGGTGATTGTTAAGAGATTGTTTGAAATAAACACTTTGTTTCAGAAATTAAAACATCTATTGATATATTCCTGGATATGATTACATTTCTTGAAGATCAATTTTGTGTCAATGGCTTCGGAACTATTTTACTATTTTTTTTTTTTGAAAATGGCGCCCAACAAGCGAGAAACGATTATTTTGTACGGGTATATCAAAGAGGGAACTTTGAGATCTTGACGTCAAAAATGTTAATTGGAATCTTAAAATATTTTCAGATGTTTCCCAAAAATATGTTAACCAATTTTCTATCAACCAAGTTAAAACCCAATTTTATCTGTCAAAAGTGACAGAACAAAAATTGACAGCCAATCGTCGGCTTTTTTCTATCACAAAACTTGCTGACTTCTTGCAATTGTTTGAACTCGTCTAAACACCCAATTTTTTTTTATTTTCAAAAATTTGAACAATTGTCCATTAATTGGATATCGGATGATTTTCTTGTTAACAACATCATCCAATTTTTAATTGGCCGAAAGTTTTTGAGTAGGAAACAACAACAAAAGTTGAAAACGCATGAACAAGTTACAATTTATCCAGGAGATCAAGAACGCGTTTTTCTTTCACAGGCTTGAACAACCAATCAAATTGTAGTTTTCATTCCAAACTAAGACAAATATTTCACTTAAAGCTAGCAGTACCCGTGGCGTGATGGTTAGTGCGTTGGACCGTCATGCCAGAGTTCTCGGGTTCGATCCCTGCCTATGTCATCTAAAGTTTTTTTCACGGGTACTGCCTCTTGCTAGAAATTGACAAATCCTCCAAGAGTAATTCTTGTCATGAAAAGTGCTTTCTAAAAATCAGCCGTTCGGATTCGGCTCCAAAACTGTAGGTCCCCTCCATCCCTGACAACAGTACTCGCACACAGGAATGGTTGAGAGTTGTAAGTCACTGGGCCCTAGTTCTCAACGGACTGTTGCGCCACTCAAATTTCACTTAAGGCTAAGCTGAAACAAATAAATTGTTTCAATTGGCAGTAAGAAAATGGCGCCCAACGTGAAACTTATATTTAGTCTAAATTTAAGTTCTGGGAAATCAAGATATTGAATTGTTGCTAAAAATATCAAAAATCGATATCAGTATGGAAAAAAAATCAGATACAGAGAGAAAAGGCAGCCATATCTTTAGTATTTACGAGTACTTAACTTTAATGTTGTTGTTTAGTAAAAAAGTCATTAATAAATCACTACCTTTTCTCGGAAAAACATTATCTCCAACTTCTAGCCATATACTTATTTATTTAAGGTGGCGCTACAGTCCTGTGTGAATTAGGGCCTCCCGCAACAAACTTCTCCATCTAGCTCGGTTCCTAGCTAGATGTCTCCAGTTTCGCGCTCCAAGTTAGGTGAGGTCACTTTCCACTTGTGCGCGCCACCTGATCCGCGGTCTTCTTTTACTGCGCTGTCCTGTAGGTGTGGATTCGAAGACTTTCCGGGCCGGAGCATTGGTTTCCATGCGCTCTACGTGACCTAGCCATCTTAGTCGTTGGACTTTTACCCTTCTGGCTAAGTCTACGTCGCTGTACAGCCCGTACAGCTCGTCGTTCCATCTTCTCCTCCACTCCCCTTCGATGCATACGGGACCGTAGATCACACGAAGAACTTTTCTCTCGAAACGACCCAAGGTGCTTTCATCCGCTTCTATCATAGTCCATGCTTCTGTACCGTATAGCAGGACAGGGATGATAAGGGTCTTATATAGGACTTTACCACTCAATTGCTTTCTTAGCTTAAAGAAACAGTTAGCAAGAGTTATTCTTCGTTTGATCTCAGCGCTGGTGTTGTTTTCTGCGTTTACAGCGGAGCCTACATATAGACGCCTCAAAGTTACGTCTGTCGATGGTGACGTTTTGACCAAGACGTTGTAGGTCCTTTCTTGACGACAGCATGTACTTTGCTTTGCCCTCATTAACCGTTAAACCCATTTTTGCCGCCTCTGCCTCAATACTCACATAAGCCCCATTGACATCACACTGAGTTCTTCCGATTATGTCAATGTCATCAGCATATGCTAGTAATTGGACAGACTTTTGAAAGCTATAGTGCCTCTAGTGTTGACATGTGAGCTTTGTACTATTCTTTCAAGTACGATGTTAAAAAAATCACATGACAGCGCATCACCTTGTCTAAAACCTTTTTTGACATCGAAAGGGTATGTTAAGTTGTTTCCAACCTTTATGGAGCAGCGTGAATTCTCCATGGTCATCCTGCACAAACGGACGAGTTTGGCAGGGATGCCAAAACTAGACATGGCTCTATACAGCTCGTCCCTGTAGATGCTGTCATATGCGGCCTTGAAATCGATCAAAAGATGGTGGGTGTCGATTTGGTGTTCTTGAGTTTTTTCCAGGATCTGCCGTAATGTGAATATTTGATCGACTGTGGACTTTCCTGGTCTAAAACCACACTGATAAGGACCTAACAGGTTGTTGACGATGGGCTTTAGACGTTCACATATTACGGCAGAGAAGATTTTGTAGGCGATGTTAAGTAGACTGATTCCTCTATAGTTGGTGCAGTTTAGAGGGTCTCCTTTTTTCAGGATCTTCTTCTAGCCATATGTAACGATAAAATGTCTAATACAAATATCTTCCTTGTTTTAACAGTAAAAATGGCGCCCAACGTAAAACTAAAAAGACCATCTTTAGTGAAAAATTAAGTACTGATGAACAAAAATTTTAATTTTGAAGCTGAAAATATCAAGGATTACACAAACTTCTTTATAACGAACTTCCTTATAACGTAATTTTCTCTATAGCGAATTTCATTTCCCCTTAAGAAATATCCCATACGAATTAGGTTCTTTATAACGAAATTCTCTATAGCGAAATTCTCTTTATAAGGAACTAATTTTGTGGCCCGAAAGCAAAGTTTTTTTTTTATAACGAAATGTCAATTTTCAAATTTGAAAACAAAGTTGACTACGATTTGTATTCCTTATTTTAAAAGGGAACTCCCCGTTTTGGGAAGAATTTTCTTAAAGTGGATGTGTAGTAGAAATGTTACGCATATCAACAGGTCAATTGTTTGAGTTGGCATTTTAAGTTTGAGATTGTTGCCAAAATGTCGAAGCGCAAAGCTATTTCGCTATCAGAAAAGTTAAAAGTGGAGAAAAGAAAAAAGATGTTGCAGAAAAATTTGGTGTATCCATCGTTTAGTACATTGTCGACAATTTTAAAGAATGAATGCAAAATTTTAAAGTTTGCCGAAGAAAGTTCAAACAGAAGCCAAAAAAAAACTAAGAAAAACAAAATACGGTAATGTGGATAAAGCAATGTTAAAATGGGTGCAGATAAACAGGAAAAGTAATTTACCACTCTCGGGCTCTATTATCAAACAAAAAGCTAATTTTGTTTCTGAATCTTTGGGAGAGCATAATTTTAAAGGCAGTACTGGATGGCTGGATAAATTTAAAACACGGAAAGCTAGTAAATTACTACACAACGTTTTGTTTTTGATTTAAAACAAAAAAATCTGTATAGGTACGGCATCAAACAAAAAACTGTATGTGGGGAAGGGGCTCACGTAGATGTGTCAAAATTAGATTAAAAATACGCTTCCAAATTTACTGGACGGATACAGCCCTGAGAATGTTTTTATCGTGGACTAAACGGGTCTTTTCTTTAAATGTCTTCCTCAAAAAACACTGGCTTTTAAAAACGAAAAGTTTCACGAAGGAAAGAAAAGCAAGGAGAGAGTCACCTTAATGGTTGGATCAAATATGGCAGGTGATGAAAAATTGAAGCTTTTAGTGATTGGGAAAAGTACAAAGCCTCGTTGTTTTAAAGGAATCCAGTCCTTGCCAGTTGATTATTTTAATAATAAAAACTCTTGGATGCCCGGTGAACTTTTCCAAAAATGGATAATCAAAGAAGATCAAAAATGTTTGCGACAAGGACGGAAAGTTTTATTTTTTCTTGATAACTGTCAGGCGCACTCACCCATGGTTCAGATTTATTTAAAGGCAATACAGTTGAAATTTTTCCCACCGAATACAACATCAATACTCCAACCAAGGGATCAAGGCGTGATTCAAAATTTAAAAGTTTACTATCGTCACCGATTCTTACAGAAAGTTCTTGAAGATATGGATCAGGGACGAGAATACAAATCAAATCTTTTGGATGCCATTACAGATGTTTATAAGGCTTGGTGCGTCGATGTTAAAACAAGTACAATTCGTAATTGTTTTAACAAAGCTGGGTTTGGTACTTTTGATAATTGGTCCGATGAAGACTCAGTTCCATTGTCAATAATAAGATCATTTATAATCGAGAACAACAGAAACTTTAACAGAGTTTTACCAAGTGATGATTATCCTCTTACATTTGACGATTATGCTGCAGTGGATGCAAATGTTGCTACCATGGAGATTCCTTCAGACGAAACAATTTTGATTGTTATTACATCTGAGGATGAGGAATCGGACTCATCAGATGACAATATTGAAATCGAATTTATTCGAAAAAAAACCAACGATAATGATATGAGAGCTGCATTTGATAATATTCGAAGTTTTATTGAAACAAGAGATGAAACCTCCGATGATCTTGATCTTTTATCGGACTGGTGTTTAGCTAACTGTTTACATTTGAACATTCCCAAATGCCAAAGCCTAACGTTTTCTCGAAACCGTTGTCCAATTAATTTTATCTATAAAATCAATCATATGCCATTGTCCGTTATAACCTTTAAAAAAGATCTTGGTGTGATTTTTGACAAAAAACTTGACTTTGTAAAGCATATAGATTTTTAAGTTGCTAAAGGCAGTTCAATGTTAGGTTTCATATTGCGAAACTCAAACGAGTTTTCCGATCCACACACCTCAAAGTGTTTATATTTTGCGTTTGTAAGGTCTAATCTTGAATACTGCAGTGTAATCTGGAATCCTTCATATTTTCTTCATTCATTTAGAATCGAAAAGATCCAAAAACAATTTACGAGAGTTGTAGTGAAAAGACTTCAATTAGACATAGATCTTCCTATCTATGAAACGTGGTGTAAACTACTTGGTATTTTGCCTCTTAACATTCGTAGAAAGTTCACAGAGGTTATGTTCATTCGTGACATAGTAGCAGATCATATTGATTGTTCACAAATTTTAGCTCTAATTAGGATTAATGTTCCTGCGAGATTGCTTCGAAACCAACCGTTTTTTAATGTTCCATATCATAGAACTGTGTATGCTTAAAATGAACCAATATCCAGGTGTTTAAGAGAAACAAATACTGTTTGCGACAATGATTGATTTCAATGTTAGTAGATATTTATTTAAATCAAATTTATTGTTAATTCTAAATAACTTTGCTGGTGGTAATGTTTAAAATTTTATAATTGTATTATATTATCTAGTAATCACTAAAGTTTCTATTGTAACTTTGTTTGATGAATAAACTAAACTAAACTAAACTATGATGCATATTTTCACCTTACTAAATTGGAAGATTTGTATAATAAAACAAAAATCAAAACTTTTCATGTGCAATCGAAAATTGATATGTTTTTAATTAAAAAATAAAAAGACACATTTCCTTTAAAATGAGTTTTTTTGTATACTTTTTTTTTTTTGAAAATATAAAAGAACCCCTTACGTTCTTATTTAAACTTTCTCTAAAAACAGGCAAATTTCCCAATATATGGAAGGAGTCATTTCTAACACCAATTTTCAAGAAAGGTAACAAGGCGGATATAAGCAACTACAGGCCCATTGCAAAGCTTACTTGCATTCCTAAAGTGTTTGAACAAGTTGTATGTGAAAGTGTAGCATTTTTTAGTAAGAATCTCAATTGTGAACAGCAACATGGTTTTGTGAAACAAAGATCAACCGTTACTAATCTCCTCACATTCTCAAACATATGTTCAAACGCTTTAGAAGAAGTTGACTGTATATTACATACACTGACTTTTTTCAAAGCTTTTGACCAACTTAGCCACGGAATTATTTTATTTAAACTTAAAGCTCTTGATTTTCCACCATTTTTCTTAGCTTGGATCAAATCTTACCTTGAAAACAGATCCTATGAGGTAAAATTTAGAAATTGTCTTTCCGAACCTTTTGTTGCTCAATCTGGTGTTCCCCAGGGAAGCCATCTTGGCCCTTTTCTGTTTATCCTGTCTATTAACGATGTATCGTCATGTCTACGCTCAAGTGAAGTACTCATTTTTGCTGACGACATGAAGATTTTTATTTGAATTGAAGATTTAAATTTGAATAAGGTGGGATTAAAATCATTGTTTAGAACCAGTGCTCCACTATCGTAAACGTTCTCATTTTATTTTTTGTTCTGTAATAGTTAATTGTTAATTATGTTTTGTATTTTGTGCGTGTGTTAGGCTATAATTGTATTATTTTTTTACTAACAACTAACACATGCACTTATGATGAGCCTCTGATCGTAGTTTGACGCTTGCTATAAGCTTACTACTTTCCGAAATTCTGAAGTGTAAAAAAAACACTTGCAGTTTAAAAAAAAAAAAAATGTTATTATATAACGAATTTTTTATAAAACTTCTTTATAACAAAGCAATTTTTTGTTCCCTTGAAGGTTCGTTATAAAGAAGTTTGACGATATCAAGAAAACAAATCGCAGATAAAGAGTAAAAACACAGCTATATTTTAGTATTTACTAGTACTTAACTTTAATGTTGTTATTTAATAAAAAAAAAAGTCATTTATAAATCGTTTCCTTTTCTCAGAACAACATCATCGCCAACTGCTACCAATAAATTACATCAAAATCAAAACAAAAACCTAACAATATTTCAAAAATTCGTCTATATTCTTATTCGAAAAGATCTTATGTCATACGCGAATGCATAAAGCCTATAGGTACCTATTCATCAACATAAAAGAAAACAAGAAGAACAACATCAAAAATAACTCAATAGATGTTAATTAGTCACGATTTATATTGGATCAATTAAATATCGTGTAGCTAATCGAAAGTGCACACAATATATTATACATATTTGAACTCTGAAGAACACTTGCCTATATTGAGTTGAGCTCCTATCCTATCCTATGATATATTCTAAGAAGACAAACAGATAGAAAATAGAACCAAGAGGCAAGAGTGAGTTTTGCGATGCGATGATGCGACTTCCTTGTAGAATTTTGTCTCATATTGTTGTTGTAACATTAATTGAATCTGTCAGAAACGCACAACCAATTTAAACTCCATGAAGTCTATGCGAGCTTTTTATTTGTCACACACTCGAACTCAAAGTCGAAGTCGAACTCGGACTCGGAGTCGGCCAAATGGCGGAAGCCGAATGCTGCCATGTCTGTGTCGCCACATTTAATTCCTTACGTCCATTAGGACGCTTCCATATCTAAAGGAATGTTTCTCCGAAGACATAACATAGAGCATCTCTCATCTCTTTTCTTTTCGGGGCGTCTGTCGTTGTTGATAGGCGAAACGAAAATATTCCGGGTGTGCATAAGTTGCAAGGTGTGTGTGGAGGACTGATATGGCATCCTTTTACGAGTACATGCCAAGAGTTGCAACCAGCCGCCGCCGCCGCTTGCCGGCCGCCAAACTGGGCACGATTGCAGTCGACTGTCGAGCTATATAGCTGGTGGCTTTAGATGAGCTATTGCTATCTCTTGTTAGGTGCATCGACAGAATTTCAACCCAGCAGACACTTAGTCTGTAAAGATAGGCAGTGGAGAAGTAAGATTATGGGAGATTTGGCGATTATTAAGATGAATTTGCACTCCACGTCGCGTTGTGTCGTTTTGGTTTCGGCTCGGCTGCCGGCTGGCCGCGTCTTACTTCTCTTTTCCTGGGACAATCATCATCCGTCATACTATATTTAACGCGTCCAGACGACCGACACGCACGCAAGATGGTTTCGTTCCTTTTTGGTTGTTCTATTTATCCATCGGGGTGCATAGATGTACATCTAATAACATAATATGTATTAAGAATTTCGTGTATTTTCTGAAAATAAACCATGATTTCGTAACGCATCCGATTTGATTATGTCAAACGAAAGCAACTTCTGTGTTGGCAGTGAAAATGGCTAAAATCATGTTCTCTGTCGCATATATCGCAGACAGAATGTGCAGCATATGTATGTCCCCATAAATTGACGTTAAATTAAAATCAATTGCCAATACATATTCACTGGCGCGACGATCGGCGCGGCGCGGCGGTGTCATCAGTGGGAACTGACAATTCCTTTCGATAAAACAAACCCTCTCTTATGTCAAAAGACAAAAAATAATATATGAAGACAAGCGAATCGGAAGTCCTTCATTAGAGTAAAGGCAATAATATTTAATTGGAGAAACAATATTGATTTGTAATTTAGCTTGCCTCTGTCTCTGATGTGATGTATTTAATCAAATTACGATCGAGTTGAGATTTTGTCTCAGTGATTTCTCGATCCGATATCTCTGAATCAGAATCAAAATCGGAATATCAATTGCCCGACCAACATTTCGATCAATTGACAACAATCAAAAGTTAAATTTGTCTTAATTGCTGATGGTTTTTATTACTATACAAAATACATACACTCAGTTGTATACACTTTCAACATTTGATCCGGCAATTGATTTAAGCCTGGAGAGATGCGGAGAAGACGACAAATATTATATAGATACACCCCTTTGATTGGCGCGAAGACATTTTATGCATCGAATTGCTGACACACTGCGATCTGGTGCCGGCGGACGATGACAACGACAACAACAATGGCAACGGCTGCTGCGGCGCACGCTAATAACCCGCAGCTGAAGGCGTCCGTCGTCTCCGTCGCAATCGTCGTCGTCCGTCGCTTCGGTCTTTGGTAGTTGTTTTATTGAACGTCTACCGCCCAACTTTTCCCACCACACCATCACCACCCATCATTTTAGGTTTCACTCTGTTGCGCTTATACTGGTGGTGGCGAAGGCAAAGGCAAAGGCGATAGATGGCGGTGGGTCACCTAAACCGGGTGATTTCCTCATTGTTTGTCATAATGTCACTTCTCGAAAATTATTAAATAGAAGTGGAACGGAATTTTTCTTAGTTAATAATCTGTTTCTGTTTGTGTGGTATTTGGTATAATAATTTAACGACGATGTTTGTATTTCGGAAGGGTGATCTAGAATCTAGATCTGTTTCTGTAGATATTGAAATATTCGATACGCTACAGTTCAGAGCTGTCGAAATTAATACTATAATACTATCTACTGTGATTGTGATGCAATTGAGAGGATTGTATGGCCAAAAGCCTGTCAAAACAATTATCAAGTCTATCAAACTTTTAAAATTTGATACCTTAGATCTCAAAAACAGACATCAAAAATAAAGGATGATCACCATTGTTTCCTTGTTTGTTTTATTTGATTTTTAATACTTAACGCTCATATAATTGAAGTTCTTCAAAAATAGTTTGTTTTAAAATGCTTTCGTACAGTTAGGTAGAGGTCTCAATAGAACATGTTTTAGATATTAAGGTGAGGAAACACCTTTAAGTCATAAAAAAAAATATTTTCTTTTTCGGACTTAACCCTCGTTTTTTGTATTTCGTTTTTTGAGCCTTAAACAAGTTTTTTTTTTTTTGAATTGAAAGTACGGCGGCGTACTAACAGCTAGGTATGTAAGGGGAGGCATGCTGCCCCCCTGCAACCCTCCTGTTTGGATCACTATAGGATTTGGGGTGGGTGCGAGTTTGGGTATATGCAAAGTACTTTTTGCATTTGAGCACTTAAATCAAAGAAATCCCCAACAAAAAAATCACGTATGGCAACACTGAACAAAAAACAGGGAAGAAATGTCAAAATCAACCATTTTTGCGTGTTTTGTATGTGAAAAAGTGAACTTTGAAAATTAATTTAAATGAGAAATAAATGTTTCCTCGCTCTAAAATTGCTATAATTATTTTTTATTTGCACATATCTATCAAATTAAAAAAAGACGCATGTCGAAATTCGTGCTGCGGTAATGGAAAGTTGAGCCAAACTATCAATTCATATTTCGACAAATAACAGTTTGACTTTTATTCGATATAGGTTTGGTAGCATTGTTCTTATTTAAGAATTCTTTAATACTAATACATTAAAGGTATTATGGTTCGTAAAATACTTACAAATTAATAATTTGGATTTTTTTTTCAAACAAACTGACAAAATTTGTATTGGAAATGAAACGGTTTGTTTAATTTATTTGTATAATCTTCCTTAAACGTCATTGTGACTCTTTTTTAAATAAGGCGTGTTCAGAAATATGATATCTCAGAGAGCTAAAAACAAATCCTGACCTTGTTCTGTAACTGTTGGAAATATTAGTTTAAAAACAGATAAAAAGAATTAAAACATGAGCTAACTTCTATTTTAAAGGGTGTTTTTCAGATGTGTGGTTTTCAAAAACAAAAAATAAATTAGGTTTATTAACGATAGGGGTTTGCTATTATGCGTTGAAAAGAGATTTCGTGCAAGTACCCGCCGCTGCTGGCTCGAACAAAATTCTAGCCGAGAGGCCCAATTTTCTACCTCTTCTTGCAGAATTTGGGCCCGTATGTCAGCAAACAACTCGTCGAATATTGACTTTCAAGTTGTCAATGTTCTTGTTCCTATATATGAATGTACGAAAGTTCCCTTCAATAAATTGACTGTTTTGTTGGCTAAACCGAACCGAATTATTATTTTGGGAATAAATTTGGACGATTTGAATGCGTTGTTCGGGAGTAACTCAATTTATTATAAAACTGTAAACCAAATTGAGCCTGATTGTCATTTGACCAACTGTCAACAGACCAACTACAAAAAAGTATTGCCACATTTTTAACCACAAATCTAAAAAACTCCTGTCAGTAAAACCTTAAAGCAATATTCACATGAGCACGACCAACGACCAACGAATGAACGAATATTCGTCGATTTTGACATTTCTTTCACATGAGAGTTTTTAATTCGTCGCGTATGAAGTTTGACATTCACCACCGAAACCAAAACAAGAACGATTTTTTAGGTTAAGTACGCGCGATTTTTTTATTCGTTGCGAGTGTGGATAATGTGGAACGCGAATAAAGTTTGACAGTTCGTATCAACTATAATTTTTTTCGCGACGAATAAATTTGTTTTCTTAAATTTATTAATATATGATATTGAAAAGTAAAAGTATACATCATAAATCAAATAGAAACTATATTGCTATCGTTTTGTTAAGAATTTGTGTGGAAATATGCCTTCAAACGTATATAAACTCACATTTTGTAATTCATTCGTCGTTCGTTGGTCGCGCTCATGTTAGGTTCTAAGGTTCTAGTGTCGGGTCTGATTTCGATTTGGTTGGGGTTAAAAATATCTCCAAAATCTATAAACACTTCTAATCTGTCACACATAATCCGTCAAATACTTTTTTTTATATAGAAAAGGAACGTCAAATACGATATGACGTTTAACATCTGACAACTGATTAAATTAAACAGCATTTACAAAAAAAACAGTAAACTTTTAACGTTGCATAAATTTCGTGGAAGTGCGACAACACTGGACTTGATAGATATCTACTGTTTCATTTTTGATGAAATGCCCGCGCTTCTTGGCAATTGTTGTCGCCTCGTAAAAGATTCGAAATAGAAATTAAAAGTAATCATATAAAATGTTGGTGGCGTCGGAAGCAGTACAATTAATTAATTCAAACAATGTACGTTTTTTCTTAATTGATGGTTGTTTCGTTTCGTGTATATTTATAAGACCATGAAAGGGGTTTGGTTGTGTGATGCGAGTACGAGAGCTTTTCAAAAGGTCAAAGTGCAAAATGATGAAAAAAGTATGCATAAAGAGTCTATTATTTGCTTTCTGCTTTGAAAAATATTTTATTTTTTTCTTTCTCTAATTGAAAAATACAGTGTTGATAATATTTTTGTACGTTATATACTTATGGTCGTATGTCTTATAGGACAAAGGATGACACCTTATATTGTGCTCGATGAGGTGTGTGCATTAGGAAAATTAAAAATACTTTCTCTTTTTTCGAAAACAACAGACTGTTTCCTAATATTAAGTCCGAGATGTTCACAAGAGCTGAATAAGAAAATTGGAAAGATACATTTCCGTGGTATGACTTTTTGTGTCGTTTTTACATGCGTCATATTCAAAGTTTCCGTTTTTATGTTTTGTTCTGACAATAGACAATATCAGTGCAAGGGTTTCTTTCTAGATTTCTGTAAAATGTTTTGAGCTTCAAGGAAGGATTCCATGATATTGTGTGGATCTCATTGCAATATCCTAAGTGATTTCAGTGAGAACATTCAGAACAGAAGTCTTTCAGCAAAAAGGGTTATTACTCCTAAAATTATAATAGGAATCATTTCGCTCCAGGGACATTTCTAGGTTTTCTCACACTTAGTTGCCCAAAAGAGAAGGTATGTAGCTACTTTATATCCGAATAACAATGGCAAATCCTCAACTTTTTTTGATTAGGGTGAGATTTCCAATAAATTAGTAAACACACACCCTTTAGAAAACAAATGAACTAAATCCAATCTTTCACAAAAAAAAAATCAAGTGCAACAATGAAAACAGGAAAATGACGCAAAAGTTATTACATTTTTTTGTTGTATTCCAGGTCTTTCTAGCTAGGTACGACGTATGACCTCTCTCGCACTCCGTCAGCATCCTTCAAACAAATAGAAAAACTATATGCATCGAAGGAGGATGTAGACATTTTTTTGAAAACTGATCCTCATATCCTAGTCACCTGCGTATTGTTATAGAAAATCGAGATCCTTTTTGTTGTTGTTGCTGTAAATTTTTGATGCACATTGTGGAAGAAGACTTTTAAATATCCCGAATGTAGGTTATCCTCTTTTTGGTGAGTTCTGGCTGAGATCAGACCGTGGGAAACATCTCATGAGCGCGATGTTCGCATAGGAATGCAGCATTGAATTTATATAGATATATGTATTTCCATTTTGGATTTTCCTCTCCTTGTGTGTTGATTAGGGATAATGGTTTTTACCATCCTAGGGGCCTTTCCAACTGTCATTTCCCTTTGTTTTGGTAAAGGTACACACAAAAAAAGGAACAAATAATCTATAAACTCCAACACCACGCACTTGCATCGTAGTCTGAGGCATCTCCGTCGTCGTCTCCTTCCTCGTCTTCATCGTATAGCTGACTCTTTAAGGAAGGTTTCAAATTTCAAAAATATAAGTTGTGCACCGTTAGTAGTCTAAATAAATCTTTTAATGGATTTTCCTGTATATAAAGGAAAATGTCGTTTATGTTTTCATTTTTTTGAGAGTTTATACTTTTGTCGTCATCCTGGGCACTCATAATCTTGTTAATGGCGCGTTATGTAGATTTGGTTTTAATATACAGTTAAAAAAAAAAACAGGTCTTGAAATTAACATTTAGTGCTTAGGAAAATAGGTACATGCTAAGATATTTTGAGCTACATCATCTGGTGCAATTGAATTGATAAGGTCGATAAATTATGAGATACAAATTTTAAGATAACACCCATTTTCAAAAAGGGGAAACGTTGATTTCTAATGTAGGTTAGGTATATTTTTGTTCACTCTACTAGATTAAGAACTAAAAATTTCATCACTTTCAAAATTTCGAATTTCACGGACCAAATGTTTACTTTCAAGTGCAGATCACCAGATTACCAGTGGAGTCAAATCAACATCACACTGCGCTAGATTGTCAAAACATGGACTTGCATAATGTTGCATAATTTTCAATCTCTCACTTTCAACCTTACAGCATTGCTATCAAAAATCAAATTATATTTAATTCCATTCAATATCTTGTAACAAAAGACATTTATCAATATTATAGTTATCAATATTTTTGACGAATTGTGAATATTTTAAAGGTTTTAAATCTATTGTGAATATTTCTGTTGACAGTTTTGGTATTTAATTTTTCAAAAATGACATTTATCAAATTGTCTCTCAATTTAAAAATGATATTTGAATATAAATGTTATGAAACACATTTATGTATAATATAAATATGATTCATATTTTTTAATCAATTTTATTAAATGGAATTCTGACTGTGAATTGCCAATATTGTTAATCCATTGTGAATACAAAAAATCAGATCTATATTCTTGTTAACTGTCAATTTATCTGTCAATCCGAAATTTGAGTTGTTAGTTGTGTTCACTGAGGTTTTGTCTAGATCAGAACAGCACAGGACATCACAGTTTCATGAGAAACGTCAGATCAAGTTAGAACAGTCAGTTAAACGTCAGTTGTCAAAAAAAAAAAACAAAACAAATTGCAAATTGTGTGAATTTTTCGTTTCTCGCTTATTTTTTTTTTTTTTTTCATTTTTTGTGTTTTTAAGCCTAGTACGCTGCTGATGCGAAACGAAATTTTTCGGCGGTCTCCAAGTGCAGAGCGAAATTAAAACGAAAACCACAGCGGAAAAATATTTGTGGAGAGTTCTGTCTGGAAGTTGAATTTCAATGCTTGTCTTCATCACTTCTTGCACATCACCAATAACATCTTGAGTTTCCGATTCAGAAATGCAATGTTGGAACACATTAGACAAATCCATTTTATTTTAAATTTTAATAATCAAAGTCAAAACACCGAAAGTCACGAGTAAACAATTTTTTTCAATTTTAATTTGTAAACAATTTTTCTCAATAAATAAATTAAACGTCAAAATTTCGCAAGCAAATAATATACCGGGCAATTAAATTGAGAACGAAAAGAGTGAAGAATTGTACTAAGAAATCTAGTACAGCTATCCACTAAAATGACACATTTCGTCGTTCAGCAGCGTACTGAAAAACGAAAAGCACAGCGAAATTTTTCGTTTATGATTTCGTCATGTCATTTTTGTATGGGAAATTTCGTTTCGCATCAGCAGCGTACTAGGCTTTACTGTGAAAAATATTATTAAAAATTATTGAAATGGAAAATCAAGTGATTGCTAAGATAATACTAAATGAAAATGTTAGTGGTTCAGACACCGATAGTGATTTTTCGTCGGATTCCTCTTCAGCTGATTGGAATGAAAGTGTGACGAATGTTATTACCTTTTCTTTGATGAAATGTAAAAGAAATTGCATTGAAAGTTATTATATTATATTTTATAATTATTTAATTAAACAAATTGGCAAAATAACTTTATTTTAATTTTTTTAAATCACGAGAAAAAAAACACAAAGCACAGCCAAATCAAAACGTAAACAAAAAAAATGACAACTTCGATTTTGACATTTTTTACGAGTCTATTCTAACCTGATCTGACTCAAAAGCAAGAACAGAAAATCCTGTTCTAAACTGTTCTAGGTTTGTCAATGAACAGGAAAGTAGAACAGTTCAGCACAGGAAAAACCTCAATGAACAGCAAAAAGCTGTACTTTTCTGTCTAGAACAATCCAGCACAGCGTCACCGAACACACTTGTTAATAGCTAAGAAATTATTTAAAAATGTGAGTTTTGAATTTTTTAAACTCGCTAAAGGATTTTGTTTAAAACTTTTACTTGTACAAAGTGATAAAACATTGCTGTAGAGCTTAATAGAGCTTAAGTCCTCCAGAGCGAACTTCAGAAAAATTACATAAGGTGGATCTATCTAAAAACAAAGGAAATAGAAAACAATAGAGCAATATAGTCATTTTCACAAAAACAGGATTATTTATTTTCACAAAAACAGGATTATTAAAATTGGAATTATTCACAATAACATACATACTAATTTACCAATTCACTTTTACAATGATTTTTATTTCAATTTATAAGTTTTATCAACCGTCAATCGCTTGATAATTGATCTTCAATATGAGTGATTAACGCGTTGAGGAAGCCTCCAACTCTTTTACAATTTATTGCTACATTTGTGCCCGATTTGACTTTGCAAACATTCTTCTGTCAGTTTCTCTTGTTTTCATAAGAATCGTTTCTGGAAATATAGCCAATTTGCTTCAGTGAAAATGACATTTTTCCGACAACAATTTGTATCCGTGCAGAAAAGAAAGAAAAGTCCAAATGAAAATGGGCAGGTTCAGCCGAGACGTATGGGACTTAAAAGTTAGGGAAGTTTCTATTATCTGATTGGCCAGCTGCCAAGAAATGACCTTCCAATTAATGCAACTTTAATGGAAAGTTGACTGGAAAGTTAGTCAAGAAAAATCTCACTAACTATCAAGTCAAGTCTACTTCTGTCAAAATGACAATTGATAATGTGTTTTCCATTCAACTGAAAGCTGAACTTTATTTATTTATTTATTTTCTGCACAACTTCATTTAAAGCTTTCTGTAAAAGGGTTCTTGTCAAGTTGGAAAAGAAATAAGTAATTTTTCTTAACAATACAAAATACAAATAGTGATGGACTTGTAGCTTGCCTGAGGAGTGTTTTGTAGACAATAATGTTTTTGGTAGATTTTTTACTATGAACTTAAAGTAAAGGTTTGTGAAGTAAAGTTCTGAATTTGAAATTTTTGACACTTGAAAAACTAACTAGTTGCCTTGGTCAAAATGTATGTTCAAAAAATGCAATTGACTGTAAATGAAGTCCCTTA
The DNA here is from genome assembly GCA_920104205.1 of Eupeodes latifasciatus. Taxonomy (NCBI): domain Eukaryota; kingdom Metazoa; phylum Arthropoda; class Insecta; order Diptera; family Syrphidae; genus Eupeodes; species Eupeodes latifasciatus. The sequence continues at coordinate 154,000,170 of OV049925.1, forward strand.
TGTTGTCTGAACCCGACCAATATAAAAATTGAAATGTCAAACGTCAAAGAAAACTCATTCACAGTGACTTTTTTAACAGAATTTACAATATGGAAAATTACCAACTGACAGCCATTGTACTAAATAAATAAATAATAAATAATGGATATTTGATGCAAGGCAAAATTTTAGCTAATGTTTATTTTGTAAAATGAGATTTCTAAGCTATCAGCCATCTTTTACCCTTAGTTGCATCCTCTAATGATGATTGTCTATATAAATTCTTGATATGATGACCTTAATTAATTTATAACCATTCTTGGATATGACAAGAAAATTTAATTTTCCTTAACACAATTATACACATCGAATGTAACTAAACGTCAAAAAATGAAAATTCCAAGGAAATTGATCATGCATCCAGAGGCAAGTCATCATGCATGAAACAATGCTAGATTCCACTCCCATATAGAAGTAAAAAAAAGGAGGATATCACATCACATTTTGGTTCCTCTTTTCCAAGAAACTATATATGTGTGTCCAATCGAAATAATATCACGAAACATATAATTTTCTATTTTCCAGATCTATCTCACCCACCTTCTTCTTTCTTATTCTATTTTTATCTACATATATCTATACACCTCAATGTCTGTATAGACATCACCATCACTTTGAATCAGTGGTCATTTTTGAAAAGGAATTTAAACTGGACAAGGGTCCCTATAGTCAGGTTGAGGGAATCAATCAGTTTGCCCGTAAATTACATGTTGAATATTCCAGAAACTCACACTCTATCCAGCACACGACTTGAATACACAAATATATAGTGTATGCAGTATCAGTGAAGCACTCACTTAATTATCTAGAAGCTATAGAAAGAAAGTACTGATAAATCTACAGAAATGGCTTAGAATTTCAACACACAAAGTTCCTATATATACTTCTAAATCGACGCGACTATATCAAACCCCTTGAGACATTTGTGTCTTTGCCTTAGCTGATCTTTAGGTGCTGCTTACACTTTGATGATGCTCGAATGTGATTTATATATTTGTTGGACAGCGACAGCAACGCAATCACATGCCCCGTTGGCACCAAATCAACGGAAAACTAATTTATTACCAGTGAAAATCCGATCGGAAAATAACACTATGCCCACAATCTCCAAGACTAAATTCACTGCACCATATAAATTTCCTCATCTCGACATCGGCAATATCGGAAGAATATTTTACGGGTGCCAGGTGTCAGGAGGTATGGGTGCAGAATTTTGAGTTGAACACGACACGCCACTTTATCACATCATGTCTATATGGGCTATGGCTAATTTATGTGTTTTTAATTGGAGATATTAATTTGCATGGAGGTTGTTCCAACTCATCAAAAAATAGGCATGAAATTTGTTGAAGATCCTCACTCATCATAACAAATTTTCTTTTCTTTCTTAACATCACAAATCTTCTAAAAATCGATTTAAAATACAAAAGATTTTTAAATAGCTCCACAAAGTATATAGATACGAACGGATCTCGTTGAGCTAGAAGATTGTTTCCAATAAAAATAATCTCCCGCTAAGCGTAAGTGCCTTCTAAGAAAATAAATAAATAAATAACATTTATCTTTAATTTTTTTTTTTTCAAAAACACACAGTTTTCGACCATCAGGTTTCCTGTTTACCAATCCCCATCCACAGTAGCAGATCTCACAGTATTTCGAAATAATCGAAATCGCAATCCAATGGCAAAAAAACAATTATTATAGATAAAGTATCTATCTATTTAGGAATTTGCGTGCCTCCTACAGCTGCAGCGGGTGGCAATTATAATTGAAATTAATTTTCGAATTTTCTAAAGCACATAATAGGAGCGCGAAAGGTTGAGTTCAAGCGTTTAAACATTCTCCTGCCATTAGCAAGTTGCTTTAAAAATAGAAAAACTCGTCACCGGCGGCGGCGGCTGGGATCCATATTCCGATTCCAGCATCGAAAGCTAGACAAGCCCCAACTTCCACCAGAAGTAGTAAGAGTTTCCTTCTTCGTCTATATTTAGACTCCATAAGATAACATTGATCGCGCAGAGCGCAGGGTGGAAACGGGTATTAGCGGTGGCGAGCCGGGTTGGGACAGGCGTTTGCATGGCAGTGGCAACAAGCGATGTCGACTACAGACGACGACGACGACGCGGTAAAGCTGTGAGCGATTAATGAAACAAACGCGTGTAAACACTAAGTAGGTATAAATTATTTTATTTTCCCCGCGTGGTCTATGGTCTTTGGGTTTGGAATAAGTTTCCAGCTCTCTGTCTCACCGATATGATGCGAGGGATGGCCCATTGCACCTGTAGAACTTAATAATAGTCCAATCCCCATGTTGAGATTTTTGTTATATAGCTATGCGTCTCGAAAGAATATTGTTTTTCTAATATGTGTTGGATGTTAGAAATGGATTCGAAAATATGTGGAAAATGTTATTTTAGTTCGAGTCTATGTCTGTCTACATATATTGAAAACAGATTTTCCATCTCGTTTACGATGTTTTAAATTATTGAATAAGGAAATGAACACCTTTGGTGGATGACTGAGGAGGAGGAAAAAAGAGAAGAGAAAGAAATGTATGCATTTCAAAAATAGGTTACGAGCTATTCGATTGTGAATATTTGAGTATTTGAAATTTGTTTTAGGAACCAATAATAATTTGAACTTTTAATAATTTGTATGGAATTATTGTTTTTTTGGAGTTCATTTTCGATTTTGAATGTGGGAAAGTTATTTTGTTCCTAACATCAGTCAATATACAAATCGGAAAGTATGTTGTTTCAAGAAGTTTTTGGAATGTAGACTTTTTTGTATACCAAAACAGAAGTATCGCCTCCTTTCTAGCCCTTCAAAGAATATACAAAGTCCTTAGCTGGCGTTATTGTTTTTAAGCTCAGAATAAAGTTGTGAACAGAACACGAGTATATCGAGCGTGATCTAAAAATCCTCTGAATAGAAGGTATTCTGAGCTCTCAGAATTATCTGAACACTTATGCAGCTTCTTTTTCCATTTAACCTGTCAAATGCTTGTGTTAAAAATTCTCTACTTTGTTATTTTATTCTAAGCTCATAAAGTACCTTCTAAACAAGCCAAGAACACGTTCAGAACGAAAAAAGAAACACAAGTCTTGATCTTGAACACTGATTGTTCATAGGTAAAAACGAAACAACATTTTTTTTTGACAGTTCAGAATTTGCTTTGAGCTAAAAAAGAAAAAAGCCTAATGGGTTGCTGAGTCTCAGACTTGAGGAGCTATAAAATATTTGGGGGCTATCATAGATACAATTTTCAACGGGATTCTTCCCATCATCGAAGATTTTAAGTGTCGATAATATCTCTTCAACGAACGCAAACAGTTAAGGGCTCGAATAACTGCTGCACAAGAGGAAGAAAGAAACGAGCTGGAGTCCTCGTATCGCATGAAAAAGAGTGAGGTTCACCGCAGTGTGCCCCTCGACAAGCGTAACTACATCAACGCATTGGCGCAAGAAGCAGAAGATGCTGCGAACAGGTGCGGCGACAGCAGGACCGTTTACAGAATAACCAAAGAGCTGACCGGTACACACAGCTCAAAGCAACACCTGGTGAAAGAAGTAGACGGTACTGTGATAAGTTCGGTGGATGAGCAAGTCAGAAGGTGGAGAGAACACTTTTCCTCCTTTTGCAAACAACGTTCAGCCGATACCTTCTGAAGTGCCTGAAGAAACTAATCCCCGAATCCGCACCGCACCTCCCAGTAAAGATGAGATCGTTGCCGCAATTAAAGCACTTAAGAACAACAAAGCGGTAGGACTTGATGGAATTCCCGTAGAGCTTTTACAAGCAGCGCCAACGTCATCAAGCGAACTGCTTCATTCACTCATAAAAGAACCCTGGACCACCGAAAGCTTCCCCCATGAGTGGAAGAAGGCAATTATCGTCAAGCTCCCAAAAAAAGGAGATCTTACAAAGTGCGAAAACTGGAGAGGAATTTGCGTTCTACCAGCCGTTGCCAAAATAGTAGCAAAAGTTATACTAGAACGCATCAGAGAACACCTTGAGGCCACACTCGATGCCGAACAAGCAGAATTCCGCGCTGGATCCTCCTGTATTGAATATATTAACACCCTGCGGATCATTATTAAACAGTGCGTTGAATATCGATCACTACTACACCTGCTGTTCATCGACTTCGAGAAGGCCTTTGATAGCGTTAACAGGGAGTATATCTGGTTAGCTTTGCGGAGGAGAGGCATCCCAAAAAAATTAATTGCTATTATTAAAGCAGCATATGATGGATCCAAGTGTCACGTTCTGCACAATGGTAGGTTGTCGGATGACTTTGAAATCCGAAGCGGAGTCAGACTGGGCTGTATTTTGTCGGTCGCCAATACTGTTTATGTTGGTGATAAGCGATGTACTGCGCTCAGCCCTGTCAGGTAGCGGAGGGGTCCAATGGACTTTGACATCCTATTTAAAGAACTTGGATTACGGGGACGATGTTTGCTTACTCTCTCATAGGATCATGGATCTCCATCAAATGACAACAAGTGTGGAGAGAGAAGCAGAAGTTGTGGGGCTGAACATTAATTCCAGCAAAACAAAAATGATCAGCCTCGGGGAGCCCGACCATCCTCTCAAATAAATATTTTCTCGCAACCGGTGGAAAAAGTGGACAGCTTTCAATACCTTGGAAGTATCGTTTCCATCGAAGGCGGAACCGAACAAGACGTCATCTGCCGCATCGGCAAAGCAAAAGCGGCGTTCGGTATGCTGTCAAAAATTTTGAGGAATAACGCTATCAGCTTAAGAACAAAGCTACTTCTGTTTCACACAAATGTCGAATCTGTGCTTCTTTATGGGTGCAGCATTTGAAAGGTTACTTCATCCATAACAAGAAAGCTGCAAACCTTCGTAAATAGATGTCTTCTTAACATCCTTAGAATTTTCTGGCCAAACCGTTTTTCAAATGAGGTCGTTCATAGAAGGACAGGTCAGGAACCAATGGATGGACATACGCTTCGAAAAGGTAACGACTGCAATGCAGTCAAGCAATGCAGTTGAATCCGCTCACACAAGAAGGAAGAAGAGGTGGACGACCGAGAAGCACATGGCGCAGGACAGTCGAGGCAGAACCAACGTCACTAGGCAAGAGTTGGAGGGAGCTGAAACACATCTCCGGAAACCGTACACGATGGCGCGTAGGCGTAGTAGAGGCCCTATGCCCCTTAAGGGGTTCCCAACGGACTTAACATGTCTGAAAACCTAAGTAGTAACTATTCTAACATCTTGATGTTATTAACTTGGAAAGTATTAATTTGATTTTATTAAAAACGGTGTATCTGAACACGCCTATTAAATGACAGTTAAAAAAAGCAAAACAAAGCAAACAAACCTAAATCTGAACACCGTAATTGTAAACTTCAGAAACTCAGAAGCCATATTGATTTAGGAAGTTATTAAATGTCAAAGTATTCATTTTTTAATTTTGACTTAAGTAAAGTATTAAGAAATAGTAAAATGCTAAAAGTAAGTAAGTAAGTAAGTAAGTAATTCATTTTATTAGAACAATTATTTGGTTAGAAAGTTTAAGTATTATGGTTGTGAATTTTAGATAGCTTTGGCTTAGCCGTCAGCTTGAATGGCAATATATTATAATGGTAATGAAAAGTTATATAAACATAATAAAAAGGAAAATTTTGCTTCAAATATACTCAGTTATTAACAAATTTCTGTATTTAATAATAGATTTAAGAAAATTACACAATTCTTTCCAGTTTCTTCCGTTTAAAATTTCTAATGTTTCCATCATTGTAAAACGTTCCTTTCCTTGATATGCAAGTCTTAGGTGTTTGAAGATTAGGCAAATGCTTATAAAATGAAAGTTGTCTTCTTTGGCCTTCATGTTGCACAGCGTGCAAAATTGGTCGGATGCACCATTGTATGGACTGCCGTTAAGGTAGATGAGCTCACATCTCGATTTAAACAGTAGCGATATTTCTTCGTAGCTAAGGTTATCCTGAAAGTAGTTGTTACTGGCGAGGTGATAATTTAATTGTGAATATATAATTCTGCTTTCAGATTGTCGTGCTTCTTCAATCAATGCGTTACGAGTGTAGTCTTCATTTATTTGCATTAAGGAGTAAAGTTGTTCTTTTAAGGAGTCTAGGTTACTGAAGTTCCAGTCTAAATTAATGTTGTAATAAGAGGCAATATTTTGCCATTTCATCATCCACCAGTCGATGTTTCTTTGTCCGTAGAGCAGAAATTTTTTCGTAAGACGAGTATCAGAATGTGAAGCAATTTTTAAAGTGTAGTCTGCTTGAAACTTAAGGGTATTAGAAAAAAATCTTAGGCAACCCTGTTTCAAGATATAATGCATAATTTGGGGTGTTTCTTGGTGAAACATTTTTTTCAGAAAATTTCGATGAAATTTGTCAACCACTTCAAATTCATCTATTCCCCAAATTTGAGCAGCATAACAGAGTGTTGATTTTACTACGGTTTCAAAGACTTTATATTTAGATGAAAGAGTGATGTTTTGGTTGTAAAATATTTTTCGCCACGTCATGTTGACCAAACTCTGGGAAGCAGCAGCTTTTCCTTGAAGGTGGTTTTTAAAGTCTAGAACCGTATTCATTTTTACTCCCAGGTATTTATATTCTTTAGTAACTTCAATCTCGTTGCCTTTGTAGTACCATTTATTTCTATTTAAACTTCGGGAGCTATATGTGAAGACCATAATTTTCGATTTTTCAGTGTTTATAGAGAGACCCTAGTCCAGTCAATGAATGACTTAAAATGAGGTGTAGAGTGCGTGAGCAGGTAACTAAGCGATTCCTTCAGAAACTTGTTCAGGGGGCTTAGGTTGTTAACATACCAAAAGTCCTGACTCCTAGGTGATGAGCGGGGGGCAGGAGGGGGGGTTAAATGTACGAATTTTGGGGTTTTCGCTTATATCTCGAAAACGGTGCATCGGAGAGAAATATTTTTAGAGAATAAAATGGAGTTCTTAAAATTATCTAAAACTTTTATATCATATGTTTTTTTCTAATTCCTAACCGTTTTCGAGATATACCCTCGGAAAAAGTTGAAATTTACAAAAAAAATCAATTTACGTCAAAATATTCATAAACATTGCATCATATTGTCGAAACCTATTCATAAACGAAAAGTATGAATAAGAAAGAAGTTGTAGATTTTTAAATTTCCTTTTAGAATATATATACATATGCTGATTAATGTCCAACGCGCCTTAAGTTACAGCTATTTTAAAACTTGTATAGCATTTTGCAATTTTCAGAAAATTAACCCACAACCTTTGTTCGTGAATTTTGTTTAAATTACAGATAACAATATCAGGAATTTGTTAGTCAATTAAATTAAATACTTGAAAACAACATTAAGAGAGCCGTATGCAATAGAACGCCGATTAACCGAATCGCCAATTATCCGTATCGGTCCTAAGCGTTATATAAAAAATTAAAACTAAGTATTTTTTCAATAAACACAAGTTCAATAATAATTCTTTTTTTTACTGGCCCAAAATATTCTTTGTCTTATACTGATTTAAAAAAAATATACTTTTATAATATTATGTCACTTTATTGCGTGGTAATAAATCAAATGAAAATTAGTTTCATCCTCTTTGAACTTGAGGGCCCAGGCAATAATTGTTCTTCTTCTATGGCATCTTCTTCTTCTTGATTGCTTTCACTCCTGCGACCCGAGATATCTTTATGCTGAAACCCGGACGAGGGAAAACCAAAACAATAGTACTGTCCACCCAAGAGATGCAGCACCGTAGATTTGAACATATCCTGTTCCTTCATTCATTTACCGGATGCGACACAACTTCTGCTACTTTCAGGAGAAGCAAAGTGGGCTTCTTTAAATTGTACTTGGAGTCAGAAATGATCCAGCAAGCAGCAATGACATTTTCTAACCCCTCCTCTACTTACGACCAGGTTGAAAAGGCTGGGAAGATGTGCTTTCTGAAATGGTATAAGGCGCCAAAAAAACAAACCTCCCTTAACCAGTACCGCTTCCAATCGTTTACGAGGTCAGTTGCAAATATGAAGCCTGAAATCAGCTCCCTACCTCCAACAGAGAATGCTGCTAAACAGCACTCTCGGCGAACCTACCACCAAGTGCAGCAGTGGCTCGGTAATGAGCTGCCCCCTCAAGATTGGGGGTGGAAACGTGTAGGAGACACCCTGGTGGCAATTACAATGGAAAATTTACCAGCACCAGAGGTTCTTCTAAAAACTATATTTTGCCGCTGCACCAAGGATTGTGTAGTTGGAAAATGTGGCTGCCGAAAAGCGATGCTCACCTGTTCTGCAGCGTGCCTCCACTGTCAAGGAAAGTGCCTGAACAGTGTGCCTGTTGACGATGAGGACGATGAAGACGATGTAGAGCCCATTCAGCAAGAGCCACCCGCTACTGAGGAAGAAGATGCCATAGAAGAAGAACAATTATTGCCTGGGCCCTCAAGTTCAAAGAGGATGAAACTAATTTTCATTTGATTTATTACCACGCAATAAAGTGACATAATATTATAAAAGTATATTTTTTTTAAATCAGTATAAGACAAAGAATATTTTGGGCCAGTAAAAAAAAGAATTATTATTGAACTTGTGTTTATTGAAAAAATACTTAGTTTTAATTTTTTATATAACGCTTAGGACCGATACGGATAATTGGCGATTCGGTTAATCGGCGTTCTATTGCATACGGCTCTCTTAATGTTGTTTTCAAGTATTTAATTTAATTGACTAACAAATTCCTGATATTGTTATCTGTAATTTAAACAAAATTCACGAACAAAGGTTGTGGGTTAATTTTCTGAAAATTGCAAAATGCTATACAAGTTTTAAAATAGCTGTAACTTAAGGCGCGTTGGACATTAATCAGCATATGTATATATATTCTAAAAGGAAATTTAAAAATCTACAACTTCTTTCTTATTCATACTTTTCGTTTATGAATAGGTTTCGACAATATGATGCAATGTTTATGAATATTTTGACGTAAATTGATTTTTTTTGTAAATTTCAACTTTTTCCGAGGGTATATCTCGAAAACGGTTAGGAATTAGAAAAAAACATATGATATAAAAGTTTTAGATAATTTTAAGAACTCCATTTTATTCTCTAAAAATATTTCTCTCCGATGCACCGTTTTCGAGATATAAGCGAAAACCCCAAAATTCGTACATTTAACCCCCCCTCCTGCCCCCCGCTCATCACCTAGGAGTCAGGACTTTTGGTATGTTAACAACCTAAGCCCCCTGAACAAGTTTCTGAAGGAATCGCTTAGTTACCTGCTCACGCACTCTACACCTCATTCCTTGACTGGACTACCCCAGGTTTCACAATAATTTGAAAGACGGTTAATCATCAATTGCAGGTTTTCAGGTGATTCCCATAGTAAAACTAGGTCATCCGCATACAACAGCACATTAACATTAGTGTCAGCAATATGAATTCCACCGGAGACTATGTCATCCCATCCATCCCATACTGCTGCTTACGTCCCCGTATACATTTCTTTCAGGACTTTGATACATTTTGTCGAAAGACCTACTTGTGACAGCTTATATAAGAGTGCATTTCGGTTAACAAGGTCAAACGCTGCTTTTAAATCGACGAAAAATGAGTAAACTTTCTTTTTCCTAGCTTGAAATGCTTTTATTATTGAAGTGAGACAAAATATTTGGTCAACAGTTGAGTAATTTTTTCTGAAACCGGCTTGAAGCTCCGTAAGAATTTCATGATTGTCAACCCAATTTTCAAGCCTGCTCACAAGTATACTGCAAAAGATTTTAGCCATCGTGTTCATGAATGAAATTCCTCGGTAGTTTTCAGGGTTATTAGAATCACCCTTTTTATGTACTGTTAATATCATATTAAAAAGGTGCTTTAAATTGTTGTTCAAGGTTGGGCAGGCGTTTTTGAAAAATTCATTCATAAAATGCTAAAATCAGCAAGGTTATCATTTTTTTTTTAGTAATTTACTTAAATGGCTGATATTTTTCGAAATCGTAAGTATCACCTTTTTCGCCTTTATTTGTATCTATTCCTTAAACGTCAACTTTTGCGAGTTAATGGTATCCGCTTCCGCTTATACGTATTGAAAATAACACCAAGATATCATATCTCAGATAACTCCAAGTCTGTATGACATAAAATGGGTCTTTAAATATACAAAAAAAAAAACTCGATCTTCTCAATAAAATCTTTTATGAATGAACTTAAAAGATTTCTTCAAAACACCTTTTATCGCATAGACAAATCTACATATTTGATTGAAAAAGCATTTTAATTTAAGCTTCATCTAAAAAAAATGTTAAGGGCTTGGCTGGCTTCCAGGTTAAGCAATAATTTTACCATTTGTATACTAATTTACAAAAACAAAAAAGTCACCTGTTGCAGCACCTAATTGCCATTTCCTGTGAATAAATAAATATATTTCTCTTTCTTTCTTGAGATCTATTAACACCTGAACGCCTACGCCTCTCCATTCATCACATCACCCGTCCAGACCAGACACCATACCAATTTCCAGCAAAACATCACCTATAACAGATTAGATTATAAAATGTCAATATACCTTCTAAATGCAAATGTCCATGAAACATGTAACCGCTTAATTTTGTTGGAAGCAGCCAAAGCCAGCAAGTTTTGTATTTTGACATGATTCCACGCTAGACCGCTAGACTTTATACGCTATGATATTAACGACAGATAATTTAGTTAAAAGATACGACAAACTCTTCGTCAGAAATCGCTGAGCTGCATGCCGTCGCTCGTCGTCGTCTTTATGCCTCTTTCATCTTGTGTATAGTAGGCTCTTTTTGATGGCGCGGCGAAGCGGGTAAAGCTGGATGGGAATGGGGTATTAGCTAAGCTGCTGCTACACTACACTAAACTACACGATGCAACAGTCATCAACGAACCGAATGCAATTGCAACGCAAAGCGATTGCTGCAATACACGGAACGATTACGTGAAAGGTGAAAGTTTTGTTTGAATCGAACCGGTAGAAGCACCGAATACCGAAACCCACCATTCATTACACATTATTGCGAGTAGCTCCACTTTTGTGGGGCATATGGTCCAGGTCTATGCTCCACCATCACTCCGCCGCGCCGCGCCGCCCCGCCCCGCGTTGCCGCCTCCTCCGCCACCGCCATCGACTGGAATATACCTTACCTGCCTACCTCTTTACCTATACTTGTGAATATTTCAGTTTCAGTGGATCTGAGACTGAGACTGCATCGTCGCGTCGCGTCGCAGACCTGTTTGTTTACTCTTCGGCGTTGAAGTTGAAGTCGGATTGGATCGGAGTCGACGTTGTCGTTTTTGTGGTATGTAGTTGCTTTGTTGACATGCTAGCCTAGTGCTCTACCTAGCTGTCGTTTGATGCCCTGCACCAGCACTAACACCACCAACACTGTAGATGGCTCCTCTGTCGTCTGGCTTTGGCTATGGCTATGGCTCTGAATTTTGCCGTTGGCCACAATGCGATTGAACCAATTTCGTTCCATATTTGTTGCGTTTCTTTGCTATTTGCAGATGACATAACGTTCGCGGTGTTTCCAGTTTCTCGCATGCGGTCGTTTTTTGACGTAATAAAATAAATCACGATGCACCTATCAGTGCTGCCGTGGCTGCTAGCTGCTAGTTGCTGGCTGATTGGGCTTGCTGCTTTACTGTTTTACTGCTGTTGCTGCTGCGGTGGTGCGGCTCGGCTGCCAATTATTGGAAATGCTTTCCGAATCGGAATCAGTTAAATGCATTCAAGGCGCACCGCTCAACCTGCTTTGGTATTTTTTTTTTGTAGCTTTTAATGAGGAAGAGGGAAACGGCCAGCGAGATGGCGATGAATATGCCACTTTAATTATGTATGTAGTCTTGTTATTGTTAAAACCAACTTTTATTTTTGTTGTTGTTGCTGTTTTGAAAAATTGAATTTTAATTTTATGACCGAAGACAGTTCATGCGATGGAGGTGTTTGGTAATTAATTGAAGTCTTGATCGGTAAATTATTATTATATTTATCGACTTTGGCTATAACTAACCAAACTTGTTTTGACTCTTGTCATGTAACCGATATGTTGATGATGAGAAAATAAGTGTTTATTAGTACATTATATACAAATATTGTTTCAACTACATTTTTATACAGAATCGCCCGAATCTATATGAATCGTTATCTATTTGAAGAAAAACTACTTGTTCCTGTAATAGTCTAAGCAATTTTTCTATATTCAAATAAATATATATTTTCCGGTGGATTTTAAGTAGTGACAGAATTTTTCAATGATCCCTATGAACGATCTGTCAAAAAAATTCCAATAATTGGTTTCAATGATGAAAACCAAACAAAAGCTTACAGCCCTATTATGGTTATCAAATATCAACACGATATTTGATAATAGTTGATAATTATCAACAAAATTAACGAATCGGTATAATGGTGATCAATTATCAATATTTTTGATAAATAGTGAATTAAAAGATCTATTGTGAATAGCTTTATTGATAAACTCGGTATTATACGGCTATCAAACATATTGATACCCATCAAATATTCTATCAGCTACAAAATCTTCGTTGACAAATGTATCAAATATTCGTAAATGGTAAAGAATTGTAATTTAAATACGATTTATAAAAGTTTTTTTTTCTAGTTTTTATTGAATATACAAATTGAAGAACGAAATGCCTTTACTAGAATTGTTTGAAGGCAATTGTACTGAGGAACGAAGGTTTATCATGCAAGCTAAAATAAACAGTATTACAAGATGCTTCAAACCCACTGGACAAATTATAAATTCATGAATTAAAATAAGAAATTTATTTAATGAAAACAACTTACATTATTCTGCCGAAATTATTTATAGACCAAAACACAAGAACTCAACACAAATGACAAACGTCAAACACCAAACAAAACCTATTCACAATCGTATATTGATTAGTATTCACAATGGGTGAAAAATTATCATTTGATACTCATAATACCAAATTATCAATAAATTGATAGAAGTTATCAGTTATCAAATAATTGATAGCTGATAGCCATAATAGAGCTGTTAAACTGGCCCGTACAATTTACAAACAAGTCTATCTCTTTTTGAATTCCCATCAATAGACGAATGGAATGGAATGAAACGATTTGGTGAAATGTTTAAGTTATTTTAGTAAGTTACTCAGTGAAAAAGATGATTTAGCCTATTTTAAACTTACTATTCCTTAAAGTGTTACTAAATTTAAAATCTCAAATGACTACCTTAACTTTTAGTAGTTTTTTTTTTTTTTTCTAAATTCACATTACTTCCGAGTTTCTTACACTTCAAACTAAAAGGTCGGTTCTCAGATATAGGCTAGTTTGCTTTGTTTGTTTTTCATGAACTGTCACTGCTAAAATGATTATAAAAGTTATAATCTTTTTATATACATATTTTAAAAATTTAAGAATACAATTGTTTAAAGATTGTCAATCGGGCAGACGGAAATGCCATGCTTATTAATTATGAAATAAAAATCAATTAAATTTGAACACTGTTAAGACGCGTTCAGTTGCACTTTTATAACAGAATTTGGAATAGAAAGATTTTGTAAGATTTGTAATCCATTTTAGTAAGTTTCTCAGTTGAAAAGAATATTCTATCAATTTAAACATATTTGAGAATTGAGACTCCTTTAAATTTTTACCAAATTTAAAATCACGATATGAGTGACTGCACTTTTAGTAATTTTCTAAATCCACATTATCCACACCAAACTTAAAACTCCGCTCCCCAGATTTTGGTTTGTTTTTTTTTTTTTTATCACGAACTGTCTCTATTAAGATGTTTTCAAATGCATCAAAGGATTTGACAAACATTGCTCCTGAGTTTCTGACACATCAAACTTAAAACTCAGCTCCCCAGATTTTGATTTGTTTGTTTTTTATCACGAACTGTCTCTGTTAAGATGTGTTCAAATGCATCAAAGGATTTGACAAAAATTACTTCTGAGTTTCTGACACATCAAACTTAAGAGTCCTATCCCCAGATTTTGGTTTGTTTGTTTTTGTCACGAATTCTCACTGTTAAGATGTTTTCAGATGCACCTAAGGATTTGACAAACATTATACTTCTGTGTTTCTGAGACATCAAACTTAAATTTCCGTTCCCCATTTTTGGGTGTGTTTGTTTTTATACACGAACTATTACTGTTAAGATGTGTTCAAATGCACCAAACTATCCAACAAAAGGTCTACAAATTTAATTAATTACTAACTAGAAAAAGGAAAATGTATTATAAAAGTTAATTTACAGTTATGACAGAATAGTGAGACATAAAATTTTCTTTGCTTCAGCAAAAATTGATAATTTTGTTTTAGTGATGATACCTAGGTATGTTCCCGTTCACATTTCAAAAGAGTTCTAATGAAAAAATTGACAATCGAAGCTGATCAATTTATAACAGTTTTTTGGGAACCCTTAAAAACCCACACATTTCACTTTCTATCATTAACTATTGTTTATTTCAAGGTTCAAATTTCTTTCATAACTACATTTTAATTGAATTTATTAAAAATAAGTCGAAAGGTAAAAAAGAGCAATTGCATTAATACACAATTTTTTATCAAAAAATAGAAAAAAAAGAACAAAACATTTGCTGACCTTATTTAACAGTTCTAGGAAAAGGATTTCATATCATTATACGGATGTCTAGGGATCACGATGATGGTTCCTCAAAAAAGTAAAAAAAAAATAAACTATTCTCAAATTACACATCTACAAAGTACCTGCCCGCCCTTTTGCCTCCATCAGAATAATCATCAAGACCAAGACAAAAATCTCTAACAATGATCATTTTTCTTTTCCGTTCCATTTGAAAACAAAAACTAAGAAAAAAAAAACATTCATATAAATAAACCCAGATATGAACTGAACGGCCATCCTTAAAGGGTCCATTAAGGACCCTATTGGAATCTACATTTTATCTCTTCTTAAAACGAACTAACCCGATGCCCATAACAATCCCTGCATATAGCATGTACCCTACCCTAAGTATAGCCTTGTTCAAGAAAAAAGGTTCGTTTCATTTCTTGTTTTATTCTTCTTGTGGTCTTTATCAATTTTTGAGTCAGTTATGCGGGCTCTGGAATTCGGATTATGTAGATTTTTGTTGATCATCGAACGAAGAATAAGTACTTTTAGTTCACTCCTTACGGTTGGTGGTGTGGTTTATATATTTTATTTTTGTTTTTGTTCTTTTTTAAGGACAAAGTGATGATCCACTTGCGTAATTTGTTTGATATTTAAAACCATCCATCGGGAACACCTGCGATTATCTGATCTCTTGCGGATATATTTTTTTATACGCGCTGATTTTTTGGAACATGTATTGAATGAGTGAAAGGAATGTCATTTTTAAAAAAATTTCAAATATTTTTTTATTTTTTACTTTAGACTTGCATCTGCTTTAAAAAAAAAATCTATCATGAAGGTCTCGTAAGCTGAGATTTGCTTTGTTGTCTGTATTTTCAGCTTTAATGACAATTATTGTAAAATTATTCCTTAAACGGTATTAAAAACGGACTCAAATTGATTTTTGATTGGCTGGTTTAGGAAATTCAACACAATTGTGTCTAAGTATAGACAACTGTCATATCGTACGGTTTTGTTTATTAATAAATCTGCTCTGACAATAAATGTCAATGAACTGACGAGATTAAATTGACAGTTCATACCAACTTCGGACTTTGTCTCACAACTTTAATTTCTAGTCAGTTTTGTCTGTATGTTATAGGTATGTAAGTATAAGACAATAAAGAAAATATCAACAAATGTCAGATTTGTAAGCAACAATTTCTGACAGTTTCAAATGTCATCTGAAAATGGTTGACAATTACGTTTCTGGCAATGTTGTGAGACAAAATTGTAGGTTTACACGATGCTAAGAAATTTGGGACAGATTTGACCAATTCTTTTCAAAGTTCAGCACAAAATTATCAAGGACTATTACGCTCTGTAAACTTATGTACATGCATATGTATAGATATTAGGTTTGTTTCCAAGATTTTTGGGCAGCAGCAAATGTCAAATTTCGAAGAGTGGGAACTGCCATAAAATTATGGAACGGTTTCTTGGCACAAATTGTCTGCCACGTACGTACGTAACGCAATATGATATTTGACAGACCAACAATTTCTGCCCAAAGAAATTTCTTGGAGAAAATTTGTCAGGAGGAGAAATTATTTTACTCTCTAATGAGCGCATTCTTCTGCCCAAAAATATTAAATTTGTGAAGTTTGGAAGGTTGCATTTGTGCAACAATTGCTCAAAAATGGCAATTTTGGTAAAGGTTGGGAACAGACCTATTTTCTTTTCACATTTCCACTCAGAGTTTTATGGTGTAGTCGTGGATAAATATGTGACTTAAATATCAAATTTACTTTATTTTGTGATGCAGAATATTGTTAGATCCTACAAGATTGTGAGATAAGTGGAAAAATGCCTTTCGTTAAATAATTGCCTGTGACATACCTAGTTGACAGATTCGAAGTCTTATAATTTGATTGTCAGATTGTTAAAGCTGATTTAATTTTGCTTCCGTGTAGAAGACTTATTATAAATATGACATAAACAGAACTGTCACCAATTTCCCTCTATCTTTAACAATGACATCTTACAACTTAAAATACTGTCTAAAATGTTTGACAATGACGTTTCTGGCAATATTGTTACATATTATTGTAAGTTCACACGATTGTTAGACATTTTCGTCAATTTACAGGACAATATTTAGAGATGTGACTTATCTTAACACTTTTCTCTTAAAAATGTTGGAAAACTTTATTTTTGAAAATTAAAATATGGCATATGATGAATTTAATCAGGACTTTTCCAAAAGAAAAGGGAAATTCAATTTCTTTTTTTTTTAGAAAATTCCACCTGTGTGTCAGACATAAAAATTGTCGACGTAATTTTTCTTGTTTTATAAACTCATCATAAGTACAATGCCCCTTGATGTATACGTATGGACATGAATGCACGTAGGGTTTAGGTATGATGTATATTGTACAACAACAAAAACATACCAAAAACTTAGCTCTTCTATACCGATGGAAAAACAACCCTGTATAGTAAAGTGTACACATATATTCCCTTGAGTGTTGAACTTTTCTTTGTTAGATCCGTGAAGGAAGACACCCTGCGGACGCATCACGTTTGCATCAACCACCTTCTTTATTTTATATGCCATTCACTTCCGAGTTCCGTATTTACACAGATGCTACAATCAGAATTCTATAATCGGGTGACATATGCAGAAAATGGGATGCAAGAGTTATTCCATATCAACCCCCGCTGCCACACCGCCTTAAAAACCCTTAGACACATATGTATAACGTTCTGGTTCTGATTCGTTTTTATTTTTATTTTTCTGTTCGTTTTATTTGTTTATTGCTGTTCGACGATGACGATGACTAGGATTAAGACTAGGACTAGGGAATCCTCTGCCTCTCATTAATGAAACAAACGAGAAACGACTCAAGGCCACAAGGGTGCACTTTTTCTTTATCCAATTCGGAAACACACGGTAGCATTTTGCGAGTGTATTTGGGGTTGTCTGATGTGTTTTTCGATCTTCTACATCAACATCATACAATAGACAGTCTTGCTCTTCAGTCTATCCCCTAATGGCATTAAAACCGCTTCCGTGATGGGTGTCATGTGGTATGAAAAGGCGAAAGTGGTGTAGCAAGTGCATATAATTCTAAGAAAGTTGTGATTTTTTGTTCTATAGTAGGAAAGTGAAGTTTTAAAAATGATTTTTAAAAGGGGATTTTATTCTTATTGCGTACACTAAGATTGAAATGATTTTATCAGTTGAAAAATGTGAAAAAAAAAGAATGCAAAACATCTAATCTCATCGTCACACCCATTTAATCTCTATAAATGATTCAAAAGTAAAGGCTTCAGCTTTATAAAACACAGACAATCTTTTCTACCATTACATAAAATTTGTTATTTGAATATATGACAGCTGTCATGCCTAGCTGACATATTTTATACGGAAACCAAAATTGGTGTAACTCTATATGGGATTTATTAAGGACTTAAAACAGTTTTGCATTTCGCTGACCGACGCGACGGTATAAGCATTTTACAAGTTGGCAATTTCTTAACAGATTTATTTTATATATTGTAATACTGAAAAAATACATGATCCGAACACGTCAAAGCAGTGACAGTTCGTGAAAAAAAAAAAAAACAAAACAAAGCAAACAAACCTACATTTGGGGAATGGGCTAATTAATTTTAAATGTCAGAAACTCAGAATACATTTTGTGATTTAAACTTTAATAAAATGTTATAAGATATAGTAGATTTTAAAATCGATTAAAACTAGCAACATCATCTTTTTTAAGTCGTTTACAATTTTGTGGCTTCTATAATGACATCTGGCTTTTTGACATTTTAAATTAATATGTTCGTACTGTCATTGTTTGGACGCGTTCATTTCTAAACGCTAACTATAGTAAAATGTTAAGACCTTAACAGTACGATGGTGGTGACAAAATGTTCACAAAGTGATGATAATGAACGATTATGAATAAACGAGATAAATAAATAAATGGTAAAGAAGATGCAAGATAAAATTATAAACAAACTAAAATTCTCGAAAAGCATTTTGACTGCAAAAACAAAAATGTAATATGTTAGATTGAAGCAACGAATTGATGTCATATCTTTTTTAACTGTCAAATTAAATTCAATGTGTCAAAAATGTTTGCACTGCTTGACTTGTGTCTAATTTTCACTTGTCGTCTTAATGAAATTATAAAATCATTCTCATTTCTACGAATATCTATTAATAAATTCGGAAGCAGAAAATAATTTTGTTCCCATGCATAAGGTTTGTTTGTCTTCTACTTGTTAGTTACTTCAAGAATAACGTAAACATGTTTGTACGATATGGTTACGGTTGAGAATAGTATTTAATATCTTTGGTTGTTCACGCTTTAAGATTTTTGAAAATAATCACTAAACTTTAGATTTGATGACCGAACGGGGGAATTTTTAAAGTGGCGTACCTATATAGTTTTTTAAATAAGGGGTCACATTGAATGGACTAAATTAAAATAGTTTACGTGAGAAAAAGGAAGACATCTGAAAAATTGACACATAGTTTTATCATAAGCAATAAATTGTGAAATAAGTTAAAATATTGCACTCAAGGACGGTGTTCACATTGAATTCATTCAAGACAACTCATTTTTATGTCACATCTCGCTCCCGCTTCTTTTTTACAATGAAATCAACATTGACAGATGTTCATAGAAAATTGATGGTAATGCTCTGTTAAAAGTTTGTTCATGTTACCTTTGTAAGGTTTGTTCGATTTCACGTTGCTGTACTTTTTTCCAAAGTAGAATGTAAACGGATCCATTTTTTAAAATCTATCTTGTTTGGATAGTACGTTTCCACCAACAAATAATCCGAGATTTAAGGCAAGTGATTTAAAATAAATCATGAGGTGTTTCCACCAAAGAAAAGGAGATTAATTTGACGTTTAGTTAATGTCATAACAACCAAACTTCAAATTATTCTCCTTTCGAAAAGAAAAAAAATACATATGTATTTGTTCACTCATCATCTGTAAGTAATTAGTTTTATTATATTCTTGTACATATTTATTATTTTTGTATACTTACATTTTATTTCGTCTGTGATTTCTTGAAAGTTGTTTATTGTTTTGAATTTAAGTCATATGGAAGTGAGACAGATAGTTTTTGTTGACATTTCCATCTGTCAATAAACGAAATTGGCGTTTAAATGGGTCGGTTCAACAATTATTCTCCGAAAAAAAGTTTGTTTGATTTGACAAACTAATGTTTCCAAGTAGATTTCAATGAGTTTTATTTGAAATCTTCATTTGAGGAGATTAAAATTTGTATGGTAAATCTTCGAGATTTCAAGGAGATTTGTGACAAATCTAGCTAAATCTCGGTTTAGTGCCCGGTGGAAACGTAGTATTAGAGGAGATTAAAATTTGTATGGTAAATCTTCGAGATTTCAAGGAGATTTGTGACAAATCTAGCTAAATCTCGGTTTAGTGCCCGGTGGAAACGTAGTCTAAAAGGTTAAAAATTAAAATCTTGCAATTGAACTAGCTAGTGAAGCTGTTAAACATCAAGATTTTAATCTAATTTTCCAAGGAATGGGAATATTCATGTTATGTATTTCTTTGTCTTAATATTTCTGTTTATGAGAAAATATTGTTGGTTACTTTATAAAACTTTTCATCGGCCTATGCTTGAAAAGATCTTGTGTTATTCCTCTCCTCCACCAGAGTGATAGAACAACTGTTTTATTGGTTTTCAAAATTTGAAATCATCTTTAATTGATGTTCTATGTAAATATGATATGAATTGTATATGTAGTACAAGACAGCCAATATACTCGTACACTAGGTGGATAAAAGCCTTTTTGGAGGGAAATTGATTGATACGCAACCAATTATTTTGGTTCATTTTGAAAGGACCTTTCCTATTCCTAAAACACTCGTCGTGTATGTATTCTCGAAAATCATATTACAATTTACAATGCTGAATCACAGTTCTCTCATTTCCCGTCCGTCGACCCTAAATACATTCGTATATGATCCTGATGTTCTTACTCGTCTCGAATCCAGATTCAGAGTCTATTAACAAAAGGAAGCAACATTTCATTACCAAGTCGTATCCGGGCGGAAGCTGGGTAGTTTCTAGCTTAGGATATTAAACTCATCTCCCCCGGTTTCAGATATACATATGTATGGATATCTAGTATTGTGGACTGCGGAGTTGTGGTTACAACGGAGAACCGAGTTTCACTGATGTCTTCAACTTTTGCCCACATTTCGCTTTTGTGTTACAACACAAGGGACCAACATACACACATCCACACAAAAGCATCACACTCCGACACACAAAAATTTTCTAAATGCAGAATCATCATCATCCTTGTGACTTCCTCATTATTCCACAGTTGGTCCATCTACTATATCGTCGTCGTCGTTGTCCTCATCGTCATCGTCGTCGTCGTCGTAGTTTTCATCCTCATGGAATATATAAAACCAACAACAACAACAAAGTTCAGAATGAAAATGTCTACAAATCATCTTCTGAAGGCTTTTGAAATTTCTCTTCCTTGAAAATGTTCATCTTCCTGCTTCCGGGATAAAATGTTCATATTTCGAGGACATTTTCAGGAAATAAAATACGATGCCATCCCCAACTTCCTGTATGTGATATCCCGGCGTATCACCACCGCCACCACCACCGACCGCTTGCCACCCACTGCCAATAGGACATCCCACAATACAACCGAACCGGGGATTTTGCACTGCCGTGCCCATGCCAAGCCCACCCTTACTCCCATTTCCCATTTTCCCGTTTCCCTTTTGTAGGTAGTTAGGTACGAGTACGAGTCGGTACACAGACAACGACAACGAGGACGACGACGAACGGAGCGAAGTATCTCGTTATGGGTTTTGCATAGGGAAATGTACTGCAACCCTCCGCCTCCAGCAGTCTTACCGGCTTTTGAATCTAAATCGGAGACGAAGCAAGGGGTGTTTTGTGTCGGTTTGGGTTTGGGTTATTACGGAAGGACATTTTGTGCATAGAATCAGAATCTGATTCAGAAGCAAAAGCAAAAGCAGAACGAAACGAGAGAGTAATGTGCTGATGTGGGTTCCTTGGCAAAGAAGTGATGCCATCGCACGCTTTAGCTATAATCGCACTCTTGGATGCTCATCCAAGGACGACTCGCACTCTTTTTTATATCGAAAAAACATAGCTCGAGTATTATATAGTTTAACCCCACTGAGTGGTCCTTGATTGCAAAAGCACGAGTTTGCAACACATTTTAAAATGTTCAACTTTCTTGCCACTTGCTCCGTCTTGAGTCTCGACTGTGAGATTAAAATATAAAAAAGATGACAAAATATAAAACGCCCAACGGATAAAGGAGGAATCCTGATTATCAGACGTTATATTGTGGGTTGGGTGATGGCTCAGTTTGGTTTGGTTCGGTTTGGTTCTGCTGATGGTTCTGGCTTGGCTGGTGGCATGGCGTAGTTTTTCCGGAGCGAATGATTGTTTGTCCTTGTGCAGTGCATACATTTATGTGCGCCGGGATATGTGCTGGCTTTGCGGAAGCGTATGAGCGGATGAACGGAAACTAGTGTGGTAGGTAGGCTATGAGGTCGCAGTGCTTCCTTTTCCTTGTAGAAGCACACAAAATAAAAAAAAAAAAAAAAACAATATTGCAAAGTGCAGTGGATGGGCATGATGGAGGAAGAAAGTTTCCATAGAAGTGCCCTGGATGCATTCACTGGCATGATTGAAAGGAAAATTTCGTCTTCAATGCTTGTAGCTTGTGTCTTGTGCGTTGTGTAGGAAGCTTAACAAAGCCTTTATTATCAATTTAAGGGTCTAACATGTAATATCTAAATATTAAAAGTATACTAGGTAAACATTTCTCGAAGTTCCATGTCGCACATAAATCTTTTCGGTTCGGAGAGGTTCATATATTGTAAAAGGACATTTTAAAAGAAAATGTTTGCAATAACACCAATTAACTTTTTGAATATTAGGGATAGTGCCTGCCTTTGGTGTTATTTTTTAAACTTTGAGAATTTTTTGTTTAGACGTTTATGACGTTTCAGCAACTGATATGAATTTAGCATTCGACAGAAATATGCCAGTTCTGTCAGTCATACACGTTGTGAGGCAAAAGTTTGCATATCTGTCAAAATGACAACTTTGACTTCATATGATTAAATTTGTCAAATCCCTATGACTTCTTAATTTCTGACATTTCTAATTGGCTGCGTTCAATATCCTGTTGGATAGGCTGTCCGGGATAGGTGAATATTTAAATACATTATTAAACGAGTTGAATAATTTTTAAATTGAGATAAATTCTAAAATTCGGCAGAAAACAACTTCTTCATCTTCTTTTCTATAGGGTATTTAGTTTAAAGGTATCGAACTCCTAAATAAAATAGGAAAAAGTTATTTTTTTAAATATTTTGTTTTGTTTATTGACGCTTCGTCCGACAAATGGACTTAGTACGCGATAAACGTATTTTGAACAGAACAGTGGTTTTCAAAATAAATTTGGACAATTTTGTAAGCTTTGTGCAGGCGTCAGTGTATTTATGTTGAAATGCCAAAGAAAACTTTCAATAAACCACTCGACAGTCGACAAAATGGCTCTCAGTCAAAATGGAGTTGCCAACTTAAAGCTCTATACATCTTAAAATACGACCTTTGTTTGAAACTCCTTTGAATTTAATAATTTTTTTATCAAAAATATAAAAATGAGAAATCAATTTTTGAATCAGCTCTTCTGTCAAATAGCCTTATATACCATAAACATTTTTGGATACCTTTGAATTTCTTTTCTGACAGTTTATGCTGTTTTGGATCAGCTGTTTTTGTCACATATAACACTTACAAGATTAAACACAATCATTAATAGGTTCGTTCTCTAGATTTGGGTTTGTTCGTTTTGTTGTTTTTCACGAGCTGTCACTTTTTAGACGTGTTCAGATGCACTGGTTTCAATAATAGGGAATCAGTATTTTAAGTGGATTTTCATATTAATTTATGTTTGTTTAATTTAATGAAAATATTCTCAGGCCGGTACTTACCAATCTATAAAAATAAAAATAAATTCACTGACCCTATTGCCATGAAGAAGAATTCCTGTGACAGTGGCTCATCAATTCCTCGGTTGAAAAACGAAAGAAAAGAAAGAAAAACCTTACCTGTGAATGTCCAAATACCTTAACGTGATGTTACTTATATATAATATAACATTAGACTATGAGGATGAGGAGTGACTGTCTCCAAATCGAGTGTTAGGGAGCGGCAACATAGAGTCTCGTATATTCGTATACTTCTCGTTTCACCTGAACTGACGCAGAGTGACTTAAACGCAGTAATTTTCCCTGCTAGACATCGTCGTCATCGTCATCGTCATCTTCTCCACGCAGCAATGATCAGGAAAAGGAAGTATGTTAAGCGAAGCATGATGCGTTTCCTCTGCGATGCGATGAGAGTATATGGAGCTCATCATAATATAGGGTCTGTTTTCGTTTCTCCTATAAAGTTTTGAATTTGGTCTTCTTCTTGGTCTTGGTCTTGGTTTTGGTCGGCAAAAGAAGTGATTTTGTTCCACTACGAGTTACCTACATGCAATCATTCTTAAAAGACGGCCAGAACTAACAACCTGAACGACATAAGTCCCCAACATTAGAGAGCAACTTGGTCGACGAGCAAAGCAATTAGGTGGGACAACTGTATCGTGTGACTTCCGAAGAATCAGGGCAACTCAAGAATGGTTACATCCTAAACGTCGCTCATCGTTGTCGTTGTTGTCGTCGTCTTCTTCTTCTTCGTGGTCGTCAGTTTGATCTCTTCGGGTTTGTGCTATAAGAGTACAGCACATATTGATGGTGATAGCGAAATCTTGTCACGTCTCTCAGCTTACTAGCGTTTATATAATCAACAAAGCGGAGTCACACACATGCGCCGGTAAAATCCTGGATGCATTTCTTGTTGCCACTGCCATCAGTTCTCTTTTGGTCATTGTCTTCTGGACTGGGACTGTGATGGAGTCACAGCACAGCTAACAAGTTGCAACCAGAGTCAGAGTTAGAGTCACAGAGTTGTAGAGAGTTGGTGGTGTTGTGTTCTTTAAGCCAGTCTTGGCCATATCTCTGTATGCAGTTCACGGGTGCAAGACAGTTCTGTGGCACGTGAAGGAACGTTAATTCAGTCATTCGTAATGCGTGTGTACGGACTACGGACTTCGGAGCTATACAAGCTATACACTGGTAGTCGTCCGCATTCGAGCTACCAATAATGATGATGATGATCAGCGCTGCGGTGATCAGTGTCATTGCACTCCTTTGTGGGTCTCCTCGGTTGTTGTTGGTCTTGATGTTGATGGGCAAAGAAGTTCAAAAAGGAGTTTAGGTGAAGGTGAAGGAGGAGGAGAAGAAGAGTGGCAATGGTGATGGCGATGGCTATGGCGATGGTGGTACGTAAAGAGGCTTCAATTCTGGAAATAATTTGATGTTTTGCTTGGGATGCCCCTTGCGTCTAATGGTCGTACGTGTTAGGCTAAAGCGAAGGCAATAGATCGGTGGCGGTGCTGGTGTAATCACGTGGAGTGAGTTCTTCATGTTTGTTCGACCAACCGACCAATGCGGAATGCGGATGAGTCCATCGAAATTACCATTTTGTATGCAAGTGCAACTGTTCGAGGGGCTGCTGGTTTTATGGGTGGAGTATTTAAGTTTGTATACGCGAGTATATAGGTACTGTTCGTTCATGTAATGATCCCGGATCTCCGGCGGACCTCAACCAGAATTCACTAGGGACACACATAGGGACATAAAGTAATAGAGTAACGAGGTTGAGTCATATTTGCGTTCATGTTCCGTGAACCACCTATAATACTGTTCGGTGTTCAGTCATATGAACTTGTTGCAGATACACATAAAAATAAATACTTTTCCCACGAAAAAAAGTTTTCGAATAAAATGTAAAAAGTAAACAAGGTGTGCGGAATCTTTTCAGGTGGAAATTTTGATTAAGTAATAGGGATAGTTTTTATAAGAAGAGAATTGTATCATGATATATGATGAATAATGAAAATGTCTTAGTTGCATTGATGTTGGAAGGTTTCTGAAAACCTGGAAAGTATTTTAACTTCAAAACTTAGAAAATGTTAAAAATATATTATATTATAGTAAGCCCTTTAGTGGTTCAAAGCATACATTCTTGTGTAAAAATGACTTACATATATTTCATTCAAAAAGACTTAAAAGGTGCTTTCTCTAACTTAGAAAACTTGAAATATAGTATTTTGAACTGTAAGCTATTGAAATAGCTTCAAAATAAAGTACACGGATTTTAAAATTCCCTTAAAAATTTTATTTATACTCGGGTTTAAAATTCTACGTTCATCCAACAATTGGTCTAACCGTTTTATAAGTTCACGGATCTTATGTTGTTTTTTGACATAATACTTTAAAATTTGACAATATTTCAGTGGCTGTCTAATTATTAGAAAACGAGTACTGGAAGAAAAAAAAAAACAAAAAAACAACTTGCCTCATTTGTTTTGACACATGACGTAACCTATTTTTATTTGACTTATGTCATTTTTATTTGGCAATCCAAGTATTTTTGGCGCTTTTCAAAATGTTTTCTTGGGGAAAAAGAAAAGATTTGATTTTGAAAAGAGAGAAATTCGGTTCTAGATTTACAGAAATCAGAAGTACTCTTATTTTTAAACTCCAAAGTTGACAGTTTGGTTCACATTAGATGGTTAAAAACAAGTAGGAAATAGGCCAGTTTAAATTTCTAAGATCTCAGAGATTTCTGTATTCTCAGAAATATAAACAAAACTTCTCAATCAATTTTTTGACTTTTGCTGTCAGAAATCTGAGAATAGAATTTGTATGATTCGAATTCTAAGGAATTCTCTATCGCACAATTTAAAAGACGAAGAAAAGAAATGGAAAACTAATTTGACTGCTCTGTCAATCTGTCAAAAAATTCAGAGATATCTTAGAAATTTAAACTGGCCAAATTTATGCAGAAATTTTTGAACGTCAAACTTTAAAAAAACGTCAACTGTAAAATGTTATTTTCAAACAAACAATTTAAACAAACTCGTTATTTCATACACCAAACTTCAGAATCGTCATCACAATCAAAAAAAGGTTTAAGATGGAAAATGACATTAAATTAGCTTAGTTGTGTTTGTCATGAAAATATCAAGGCCAAACAATTGTATTACTTTTTCTTAGCTTTTATCTACTAGACTAGTTCTTGGTGGCTTCCTGAGTTCAAGAGTTATAATATAGGGTTTAAAGGGTTGCCATGTCTTGAACTAGTTCAATAGCCTAATCTTAAATCATGTGTAGCCCAAAATCTGAGATGGTAAAGTAACCCAAATAGTAGCTAATTTTTCTGAGGGGTTTTGTATGAAATTTTTATACTTGCAGTTTAAGGCAGCTGCTTGCCGGATTTACAATTGAAAATTTAGAATGAAACAACTAATTTTATTCTTATAAAATGAAAATTCGGTTGATTTGAAGTTTCAAAATCAAGTGGTGTCTAATTTTCAACTGCATTAAGGGTATGTTTAAGGGGAGAAAAATGATTTGTTTTATAATTTATTTGTAAACAATTATCCTCTGACTGGAAGTGAGCTATTTACATGATACATAACCTAATCTGGCTCCTCTTATGTCATTTTACATTATAGAATTGGACAGGTAAAGTTTTTCCAACATTAATTGTTGGATAATACCCGTTATGAAAAATTCGCTCCAGAATTTTGAAATAACGATACAAATTTCTCTCGAATCCCATGTCCTCCAGCAGCTCTTCTGTTAAGGTATAAAAAGTTAACAATTTCATTTCAAAATTTGCATACATTCTGTCGCAAAAGTTCAATTAAAGTATTTTGTTTTCTGACGGCTAGAAATATTTCCAATGATGACCAAAACTTAAACTATCGCCAAATACCTAAAGAGTGAATTTAATAAAAATAACAGAATTCATTTTCATAATTTGAAAATAAAGTTGGGAGTTAAAAAATTTAGCACATCTGTCAATCTCTTATAAGAGTATTCTGACACATGCCTCCAAAAAATCAAATTAACCAAAAGAACATTCCAATTATAAAGAATCGGATATTTCATCGAACAAAAATTCTACAATCCCTCGTCAAACAAAACTTAATTTCTGCAAAAGCCAAACAAATACATAAAAACTTATTACTTCCAAAAACGTGATGGGAATTTCCAAAACAATTCAAATTTTCTGCTGGGAACGTCAAATTTTGTTTGGTCAATAAAATAATTTTAATACACCACTTAACGAGAATGACATAAACTGCTTTCTTGCATTAAATTTACTAACAAGCTGTGATGGATCAGAATACAATACCTTTAAAAAAAAAACATCACAACAATAGCGTCTTGAGTATATTTTATGTAGTATACTCTACAGCTAAGCTTTTTCAAGTCACAAGTGATGGGCTCTCTTCTGGGCACACCA
The DNA here is from genome assembly GCA_920104205.1 of Eupeodes latifasciatus. Taxonomy (NCBI): domain Eukaryota; kingdom Metazoa; phylum Arthropoda; class Insecta; order Diptera; family Syrphidae; genus Eupeodes; species Eupeodes latifasciatus. The sequence goes on from OV049925.1 coordinate 154,028,308, forward strand.
ACCAAGTGATCTGATGATGACGATCTCGAATAGCTTTTTATCGATTATTACCATGTTTGGTATTCAGAAGGCGTTATTTCCTGTTTAGAATTGTTATCACAAATTCATTCTACATTACGTCGTCGTTGATGAGAAAATAAATTATTATTTTATTTGTTTGTTTTTGTTGTTTTGTTTTGTTTTTTTTTCGGATACCTACCTACCTTTAGCGACTTAAATATACATACATAGGAGGGCTGATGAAGCGCAGGCTCACGCAGCTTAAAATGATGCCTTTGGGCCAATCATTGTCAACACAAATTGATAATTCAATTTAGCGAACATTCCTCCCGATAAACGAACAGAGTCCTATACTGTTCGTGGAATTGATGGAACTTAATTTATGACCATCACACCCACACGTTCCTCCAGAACCGTGTCGTTAGGAAACACAAAAAAAGGCCAACAATTGAATAACAATCAACCGACCAAGTGGTAGTAGAATGTTTCTTAAATTACCAGGTCCGGGCGTTGCGTTGGAGATATGGCGATAGCGATGGTTTTAACTAATTACCATAAAATGCTGTGTGCTTAAGGCGAATTGGTATTCTGCTCCAAAAACTTTTTCGGAGCATTGTTCGGGAACCGAAACCGATCTGAACCGAATTATGATAAGCGGATATGTCATACATAAATTCAAGTGAAGCCATTATGGCACAAGAATGTCAATTTGGCTGTCAAACCCATAACGATCTTCTTACACAAACTTCAAACTTTCCTGTCCCACCGCGCCGGTCACCACCAGACTCCCAATGCCTCGATCAATGCCTGAGAAATTTTTCGCGCAGCTAATAAATCTCTGCAGGCTAAATCAAAATTTGTCGCCAAAAAAATAGTTAACCGTTGCAGGGGTTAAGTTCAAAAACTTTCACATGGTGTAAGGTTATCAAATGTCAGCTAACCCTCCACCGCGCTCCATCGCAGTCGGTATTCCAGGAGAGGCAGTTGCTTTGTTGTCGATCGAGTCAAAGACCTGTCCTGCCAAAAGGACAGCGATGGAATCAATCTCTTGCGAACCCCCTTGTCCCCGATCGATTGAGTCTTCAATCGAAAGCTAGGGGTTGAATGCGACTATGCGATGGCGATGGAGAAAGAAAAAAGAAACAAAACAGGGAAGCCTGTTGGAAAGTGTAGACACCCCAAAAGTGTAATTGATCTCGTTTGGAATGATCATTGAAGCGTTATAACAATCGCTGCATCTTTGTACAAGAACCGAGAAGTATCCCAGCCGTCATCGTCCGTCTTCATCGTCGTAGTCGTTAAAGCCGTTTTTGGATTACTTGCCGTTGTTGGTTGTCGTGAAATAATCAAGTTGCAAAATTTTTAACCTTCGCTCTGATGCCGATGTCGAAGTCGATGCGGAGCAGTGCAGGTTGTTGGTCAAACCGCAAAGTAAAACCTGGGGAACAGGACTTGTCTGCAATCATGTCGTGTCGTAAGGAAATCCGAAAGCGAATGTGCAAACGTATGTACATCCTAATGCGTTGTTCCCCTAAAGCTACATATACATATGTATTACTTTCATACCTGGGCTTGTAGGACCCGATTTTTATGATGTTTAAAAGTAGAAGTAGGTACCTTAAGGAATATACAAATATTTGGGTGGCTTCCAAAAGGTATCGTGGTTTCAGGTGACACATTTGATCTGCTTGATTGTGTTATGAAAGTCTTATATGTAAATATAAAGCAATCGTTTTCGTTATCGTTTGCTCTGTGTTGCGGAATCAAGCAGCGGAAGAATTATTGTGCTTTATAGCAATTCTTTTATACCTACCTGACAATATTAAGGCGGATACCTACCGCTCTTCATATTGTTGCACTATAAAAGTTATCGATATGTCAAGTCGTTGAGTTTTGGTTGCATCAGACGAGTATATGTAGGTATAGTCAAGCTGTTGCGTTATCCATGTATTTTTGTGGTCTCCATAATTCACATCATAATAAGGTTTCAAATATGGAAGGTCCTGATTTTAATAGAAATTTTGTAAGAATTTACGGTTTAGTTATTATAAAGTCCGTTTGTTTGCTTTTTTAAATTTAGTTTGATTTAAGAATGTAACCAACCCTTAAATTTTTAATAAAGTTAACACTGGCTATTTTAACATTTTAGTAATATGCTAAATCCATATGAATTCTGAGATTCTGACATTTAAAATAAATAGGTCCGTTCCATGATACAACTAAAACAGATAGCGCATTTGCGTTTCTATTTTTGTTTCGTTCTGCGCATCTACATACGGAACGAACACTCAACGAGTTTGACGTTTATTATTCAGTATATGAAATCAAAACAAAACAATTGGCACTAATTTGTTAAGATATTTTGTTATTATAATAAAATGTTAATATTTCTAATATTTTTCATTTAGGTAAATGGTTTTAAATAGTTAATATTTGTGTTTTTTCGTAAGTTAAAGAAAATTTGTGTGTTTGAGTGAAAGAAATTAATAAAAAATCGAAGTGAATGAAGAATTTGGTATATTTTTTTTTCTTTTTCATTCGGATGCATTTTTCTTCATAGAATTACCTGGAAGATTGTTAAATTAGTAATAAATGGTTAAATGAAAGATTTGATGGTCTCTTTGAATCGGTGGTTTTTGAACTTTTTATTTAATTAATAATTTTTTTTGTATTTTCTTTTTCTGGACAGTTTGTTTTCAGTGATTTGTCTATTCAGTTTTCGCATTCGGAAGTGCATACGACAACGAAAGAAAAGCTTCATAATCTTCTCATCGCATTTGATCTTTGCTTTCTCGGCAACTTCAATTAAATGCTGGATGTAGTTTGGACAGATGTAAATGCCTTCACCTTCTCCATTTACTGCATTAAAAATTCTAATGCAGCGAAATGAGCCATCATTGTGGGATTTGCTTTAGACAAGCCTCCTTCGTCCAAATGATTGACCGAAGAGCTTTCGTCTGGTTCAATTTGTTCCAAGTTTGGTATGGTGTTTTTGAAAACGATGGCAAATGTAGCCAGCCAAGTTTTTCAAACCATCATCGTAAGAAAATGGGAGATTTTCTTCTGGCTCAGAAGCAATAGGCATGCTATTGTCGACTTTGACAACGACAAAAATCCTTCCTGAAAAAGCGAATATTGTTAAGATGAATCGATTATAAAATTGTGAGATAAAACCTGTCAAAGAAATTTTTTCCAAACATAAGTCTGGTGTATTATCCACACCAACATTTCCGTTGTCAGAAAGTGCACCTTCATTGTGCTCAAGGATGTATGACCTCATCCTGTACTTAAACTCTTGGCCATCTGGTTGATCACGAAGACCACCTTTAGCTCTTATGACACCGAAGAAGTTTTCAGTGACGTCTTGGTTCAATCGGTATGTCATTATGAACTTAACGCCAAAACGTTCCAATACATCCTTGTGCAATAATTGCAGGGCGTTATTGTTAGTATTATATAATGAACTATTTGTATATATATACTTTACTATAAAAACACTTGTGATATTAATATTTATAGGTTTAAGCCTAGTACGCTGCTGATGCGAAACGAAATTTTTCGGCGGTCTCCAAGTGCAGAGCGAAATTAAAACGAAAACCACAGCGGAAAAATATTTGTGGAGAGTTCTGTCTGGAAGTTGAATTTCACTGCTTGTCTTCATCACTTCTTGCACATCACCAATAACATCCTGAGTTTCCGATTCAGAAATGCAATGTTGGAACACATTAGACAAATCCATTTTATTTTAAATTTTAAATCAAATATAAATCAAAGTCAAAACACCCAGTAAAGCCTAGTACGCTGCTGATGCGAAACGAAATTTCCCATACAAAAATGACATGACGAAATCATAAACGAAAAATTTCGCTGTGCTTTTCGTTTTTCAGTACGCTGCTGAACGACGAAATGTGTCATTTTAGTGGATAGCTGTACTATATTTCGTAGTACAATTCTCCACTCTTTTCGTTTTCAATTTAATTGCCCGGTATATTAATTGCTTGCGAAATTTTGACGTTTTATTTATTTATTGAAAAATTTTTCGAATATTTTCGTTTATGATTTCGTCATGTCATTTTTGTATGGGAATTTTCGTTTCGCATCAGCAGCGTACTAGGCTTAAAATTGAACTTCAACTTCCAGACAGAACTCTACACAAATATTTTTCCGCTGTGGTTTTCGTTTTAATTTCGCTCTGCACTTGGAGACTGCCGAAAAATTTCGTTTCGCATCAGCAGAGTACTAGGCTTAAACAATTTTTTTTTTTCAATAAAAAAATTAAACGTCAAAATTTCGCAAGCAATTAATGTGCTGGGCAATTAAATTGAGAACGAAAAGAGTGGAGAATTGTACTAAGAAATCTAGTACAGTTATCCACTAAAATGTCACATTTCGTCGTTCAGCAGCGTACTGAAAAACGAAAAGCACATCGAAATTTTTCGTTTAAGATTTCGTCATGTCATTTTTGTATGGGAATTTTCGTTTCGCATCAGCAGCGTACTAGGCTTTAATATCGAACAATATTGAAGTTCGATATTTTTCAGTTTATTTTTTTTGATCATATTTTCTTGTACATAGGTACAATAAACATCTTATTTAATTTTTGTCGAATTGAATTTTCTTCTTATTTTTAAATTGGACTTCCTGGAATAGCCGTTCTAATAGTTATTAGATTGGACGATACCTTCAATATAATATATTCAATAATGTTTATTTGAAATAGTTTTGTAGTTTACCTTTTTGAAATGGTAGCAAACATTTTTTGCCAACTACCCGCATATTTAAAATCATATCATATTGGGTTTCCAAATGTAGTCCGTATGCGTGGACCCTTTCACGTGAATCACTGTAGGGAGACCTGACATTCATGACGTCGAACCAATCATTTGTCTGCAAAAAAATTTAAACTGAAATACTGTGCGATACATTACTGTTTAGAGACTTACATATTTGAACAGTTGATAGCATTCTTCCCAACTTTCGTCTTCGAGGTATCCAAGAACAAGACCCACTGCTTCCAGAGATTTAAATTTCCTTATGGAAATTTATGAAAGCTGGAATCTTTCGTTATCTTATTTCTTTCGTTGTTGTTGCAGTCAAAAACAGAACAAACACCCATGTTTATTAATAAATGTTTTTTTTTTTGTATAAATTATGAACAATACCATTTTAAATAACTTTATAGATTTAAAAATTTTTAAAATTCATTTCCGTTAACATTCACAACAAAAAATACATTGAAATTGCGCCAAATATACTAAATAAATAAATAAATTAGGTGGCGCAACAGTCCGTAGAGAACCAGGGCCTAGTGACTTACAACTCTCAACCATTCCTGTGTGCGAGTAATGTTGTCAGGGATGGAGGGGACCTACAATTTATATGCCGAATCCGAACGGCTAATTTGAGAATGCACTTTTTCATGACAAGAATTACTCTTGGAGAATTTGTCAATTCCTCGCAAGAGGCAGTACCCGTGAAAACTCTTCTTTTTTTTAATTAAGTTGGCACAGGCAGGGATTGAACCCAAGACCTCTCGCATGACAGTCCAACGCACTAACCATCACGCCAAATATACTAGCTCTCTTTATTTGATTGAGTGTTCGTGACGTCACAATAGTTTGACAACCAAAATCTTACATGCGCAATGCGCTATCTTTATTAGTTGTATCATGGGTCCGTTCCCAATATTTAGGTTTGTTTGATTTGTTCTTCTTTTCTTCTAAGTGTCACTGGCGTAGGCATCACTGTTCTTAAGAAAACTGCTAACAGTTAATAATTTACTAAATTTGTTAAAAATTACTAATATTTTGCGCCATAGAACAAATTGTAATTGGTTTTACTATATTTAGCCTTAAATAACAATAATTTTTGACAAAAGCTTAGTAATTGTGGACATTTGTCAGTAGTTTGAATGTGTTCACATTAGATTCTTTTAAGGTGGCTCATTTTTTTGTCTATTTATTATTTAAAAAAAAAATTAAGAAATGAAACGGGTGGGAGCGAGGTAAAATAAATAAACCTTAAAACAAATCTGACGTTTCTAAAAGCAATTAATGTACATATTCACAAGAATTCAATAAGGAAATATGTGAACAATCGAGGTTTGTTCGTTTAATAGATAAAAAAACTAGAAATCAAATAGGAAAACGAATGTCAGCAAAAGACTAATTCTACTTTGAGTTTCTTTCATATAATGTAGGTTGAAAGACAGTTCTTATGCATCGAAGAGTTAAAAATTTCTCGAATTTGTTTTATACGCTAAAAATAAACTTTCATATTCATTTATTTATTTATTAATTATTATTAAATTATAGACGAAAATGTAAATGTTTGACATTGATATAAATCACTAAAGTGCTTAAGCTGTCATAACCAGTGTTGACAAAAAGAAAACAGCAAAAAAATCACCCTGTACAAGCTGCAATTTGAAGTTTACTTTAGAAGGGTATCAGAAATTTTGTGAGTTTACTAAACAACTCTTGGCAGAAAAGTGTAGTGATAAAATATCTGCACTGACTTACATTGATTACTATTAATTTAATCCTATCTAGTGTTCTCTTGTTCTGAATATTCTGCACTACTTTTTCCGATAGTGCAGGATGGTGAAAACTGTCAAAGTCAGCTAATGTCATTATGCGATTATATTTTGTACCAATAAAGTTGAATTTGTTCCGCGCATTGTGTTTGAAAATTGAAACAGGAGGAATCTGAAATGTTTTACTGATGTCTGTTTATAGTATGCATTGTATATATATTTATTTTATATTTAAGAAATACATATATGTATGTATATACATACAATGTAGTATGTAATCAATAAATTAAATAACCAGGAGCTTCGGAACAGTTAATAATTGGAACGCCATTAGTAAAACAAAATGGAACAAAATGGAATTTTGTTTGGATTTCACAGTCAGCTATTCAGTAAAATTTTATTTTCGTCATTGGAATGTAAAAAATGTACTTACGAAATAAATTTAACTTCAAATGCCTTGTTTCTTTTAAAGAAAATACTTGACACTAAAATGTATATGTTATTGCATTTATCTTTTTCTGAAAATACAGCTTTAACAACAATTAAATAAGAAATATTAATGCAGTAATTGAATTAATATTTTCTTCTTTTTAGCATCTGACGTATGACGGTTTTGCTTGGATTTGCTCTGACAGTTTTCATAAACATGTACTGCCTTACATTATTCTACATTGTCATTTTTCTGGTTGAAAATAATAATCACGTTGTTCTATTTCACCATTTTGTGGTGTTACACGGGGTATAAGAAGCAGACTTCCTTTTTGGCAAGAAATGTGTAATTTTCGGCCAACAGAATAATTCTTTGATGAACAAAGCTAAGAACATTGGATTGTTGATAGTGTCAATCCACACCAAGTCTACTAAGGGTATGGACCTGTCACATCATCATTGATCAGTGATGTTATAATTACCAAAGTCATTGACCAATGGTGGTAACATTTCTTTTAGATGTAAATGTCAGATTCAATTTAATTGAAAAACTATTTTAGGCAAAAACGCCTTAACTAAGTTTGAAATGTTCAATCAGTCTGTACTACAGAAGTAACTATATCCTCTTTGAAATAATTAATAACATTTGTTACTATTTTCCGCTAAGTCGAATTTCAAATTTCATCACAATTTATTGCAACTCAACTTCAACTCATCTTAGCTCTGTTCCTTTTTATTTCTTAGATCTTTTTAGGTCGGTGTGTAACGAAATGAAATCAAGAATCAAAATGACTTTTCTATTCAAAACGAACAAACAAAAAAATTGAACCCTTAAAAAACAGATATCCTTTTGTTCAATATTCCTGAGAAAAAGGGAAGCATCTTCCACATATACTCCTACATTATTTACATCCATCAATAAATTAAGGATACATATTGAACGAAATTATCCAATTTCTACCTGAAACTCCTACCGAATGTCCTAAAGTCTTCTTCTGAAAAGTGAAGAAAATATTATATTGACAAGAAAAGAAGAACATAAAAAGAAAAATAAAACATCTAAACAAAAAATAAGATAAAAACCATCAAAGCAAAATGAAGAGAGAGGATGCAAGATCGCAGGTACAATTCTATTGATTCACAAGTGATACGCACTTACATCCTGATTGTGTGTATATTCCATTTTTGAATGGGTTTCCAAGGAATTTCCACTCTTTCTTCAGATACATACATAAATATATAGAAAACCATCATCATCATCCAGAGAGTGACCACTTGAACAAAACCTCAGGGATCCTTCTTTAAACTAAAAAAAAACAACAACAACGAAATAAAATATGAATACCGGATCGCTTCATGTCCTTTTATGTACTTTAGAGCAGTTAAAAGGACAACGACTATGCTATCGTAGAGTGGAACACTTGCATCAACAATTGAAGAAACAGAAAAGAGGCGGGAAATACAAGGCAAATGAAAAAAAAATCCAGGATATCTTCCTTCGTATGTATTTAATAATCTCTTAGGTATATGGTCAAATATCCTTTTTTCGTTTTGGCAAACAAATACGTTAGAAAAATGTATGACACCTTTATCAATGACATATTTTAAGAGAATGTACAAGGGTTTATTTGATTGCCATCATAAACCAAGGATTGTTAATAATAATTGTGTCTAATAATCTCTTCACAATACTTATTCAGAGTAAAATTGGATATGTACTGTACATTGTCATTATTATAACTACATACATTTTTGACAGTTGAGGTAGAAGAATTCATTGATAGAGGATCTATAACTAATCATTCACTTTGAGTTTGCGATTGGTTTTTGCACTTCATAAGCCTGGATTTGGACAAAATGTGAGCTATTCTCATTTGTAGATGCTCAAACAAAGACTTGTCAAAGAATCAAAAAAACATCGAAGGCCAAAAATTGGTTTTGCCACAACTAATTAACTTTTATTTAAAAACTAATTAATAAGAAATAAACTGTACAACATAAATTGATTTTCCTGACATTGATGGTTTGTTTTGAAAGCCTTATGTGAATGCAATTTAATGAATGAGAAAAATAATAGAAAACATAGAAAACACAGAAACATAGAAACGTATGTAGAAACGTATTGTTTTATTACTTCATCAATTAAACCAAGCTCATTACTTATTTTCTAATGGGCACATCATTGTAGCAAATACTTTTAAAAAAACATGGCCAACATTTCACAACTTATTGACTTAAGGCAAAAAGGACTTAAGTCAGAAACTGGTCATACAGACTCAATTAACTTAAGAAGTTAATATCGACACAAATATGATTTTTACTGTCTTATTGTCTAAAGACTAAATGACAGTGCAGTTGTTCTAGATTCAAGTTGTTAGTATTAAACGAAAGAGACAAAAAAAGGACGTTACACCAGATCCAAAACCTAAAATGCTTAACTTAAGACCTTTTTAATTAACGCCAAAGAACAAAATAATAACAAATTTTAAAATCAGTGAAGCATTTAAGATATTTAAACCCTCTTATGCGGGAGTTTTGCTAAGTTAACATCAATACAAGAAAAAATAAAAAAAACATAGAAAACATTGCATGTCAAATGTCAAACTGTCACAACTAATTTAGAAAAAATTAACGCAAAGTTATTGCCAGTAAAGTATACACGAAGACAATCTATCTGCTTAAACGCATGTGAGTGCTTTGCTAAGTTGACATCAATGTAGCAAATAGCATACAAAACATAGAAAAAATCGCATACAAAATGTGAAGCTGTCACTATTAATTCACGACTAATTAATGCCAAGTTATTGCTATTAAAATATTCACACAGACATTTTGTTCTGTTTAAATGACTGTGGGTGCTTTTCTAAGTTGACATAAATGTAGTCAAAAGCTTACAAAAAACATAGAAAACATTGTATGAAAAATGTGAAGCTGTCAAAATTAATTCACGTCTAGATAAGTTCAAGTTTTTGGTTAAGTTATAAGTATACACGAAGTCATTTAAACACTTTTTCTGGATTTTGCTTTGCTATGTTGATACTAAGTTAACAAAAGAAAATAAAACATAGAAAACATAGACGAACATACAAACTGTCAAAACTAATTAACTCACAATTATCTGACTACCCCATTTTTCGATCGGTAAATGTTGTATAGCTAGGTCTATAATTCGTAAATTTCTACAAGGCGGTGGTGGAAAGAGAAAGATTAGTTTAAAAATTTTAAGGGCATGACTACACTTCAAAGATTAAAAAAAAAGTATAAGAAAAAAGTCGTATTTTTGGGTAAAGCCAAACGTTGTTTGAAAAAATAAACAAAACTTGTAGTCTAGATCAAGGGAGGAGCAAGTGCCATTTTTACCCTTTTTTCCTCTCAGGTACCTTAGCTGACATTATATTTAAGGCTTTGTAAGCATTCACCTTAAACAAAATTGACAGGTGCATAGCAATTAACACATTACATTGTAAATAATGAACTAATATGTATGTTCAATCTAACAATTTAATTTGTAAGAAAAATGCAAGTCATTTTGTAAATCACCAAAAAAAAATGTGATTAAATAAGTCATTAAAATTCGAGAACGCGATTCACAGTTATTCCAATTAAATACCAACTTTAAAAGCTTATTATAGTGAACAAGATATATGCATAAATGTGCATGTACTGTATTTTCTCGAGTTAATTTATGACTAATCATTAAAATTAAAATGCCAAACTCAACGTTTGTTTTTCGTTTTTTTTTTATTATTATTATTTACAAAAAAAAAAAACTTTTGTTTCCCCATATTGTTATTATTTTAGAACCGGACTTCTTTGTGACAACATTCCAAATACCAGCTATACAAAATTTATAAAGCTTGATTATGGGCTTACCTATTTAGTATGTATAATCGTACAAACTCTAAACACGTACATTGCTCCTTAGAACGATCATAAGACAAATCGTTAGAATATGTTTCTAAGTCGTTGCGTTGGTTTTGTATGGCCCTTTGTTGTGCTTGTGGCCAGAGCAGAGGCAGGCCATCATCAGCATATAAGATCCGAGGCGTCTCATATCGGTTAAGAACCCATCATATAGAAGTTCGTACCTACAAAAACCTGATAAAGTTAGTAGAAGTGTAGTGTCAATTTAATATGCAAGGCCGTGCTCTTCTTCAAGGAAGAAATATTTTCCGTATTACGTGATAGAAGTACATGTGTTTGCTTTTGTAGATGTTTTATTTTTCTGTGTGATTGAATGGTTTCAGTTTATCGTTAAGGTACACCTACCTTTTATTCTAAATAAATGTTGGTTTTCCATTTTTTATTTTCGTACAATACGCATGAACACAACACTTATATTTAGAATCATATTGCATAACATTATTTTTATGAACATACCCTTCCTTCAAACGTCCTTGTGACCAATTTTTGTTTACTTAGTTGGAAACAATGCTACTTCCAAGGACCCTTAGAAATTTGGAAAAAGACATTTTCAAATTATTCTAAAACGAATAGTTGTATTTCAATATCCTTATTAAGAGAAGGAATGGATCATAGTAGAATTCCCCAAACTCAGAATTCATGATCCCGAATATCAAAGATTTTGAGCTAGTTTGTTTATAATTGTGGGTTATATAGGGTCCACCAAATAACTTCTTTTTTTTTTTTTGAAAATGCTATAAAAACATCGTGTGTAGCTTCGGCTGTGTGGCACGTAGCGCCGTCCTCTTGAAACCAAATGTTGCCAATATCCTCCTCCTCCTTTTCGAAGAAAAATTGCCCAACTATGCCTCTGGACCAAAATCCGCATCAAACAGTGACTCGCCCGAAACACGGCTTTTCAATGTATGCGTGCGGTTTTTCTGTGCCCCAAATGCGACAATTTTGCTTGTTTACATACCCGCCAAGATCAAAATCAGCTTCATCTGAGAAGATGATCTTTTTTGGCAAAATCGGCATCTTCTCTAAGCGTTGTTCAAGCGTATACACAACCACATTCGTTCAGCGGAAGGATAAAACTAATTATCTGTCAAATCAGACATGAGCTAAGTGTTACCATTCACGAAATAAGCACTAGTTGGAAAAAAAGTTAGATGGCGGACCCTATATTATCAAATTTGATAGAAAGTCGAAACACAAAAGCTTCAACACTGAATTTTAATTACAAAAGCCATAAGTTGAATTATGTCATGTATGAAGCTTATATTACCCAATTCAGTTTTTAAAGGTCTATTTAATTGGAGCTCAATGGAAATTATGCTACAAATTTGACGCACTGTGAAGACTAAAGTCCTAACTTAAGTGAAATCCGAAATACCAAATTTAAATTTTATATTTCTTAACGTTTTTATAAGTAAACAGTTTTCTAGTAGAAACTGCAACAAAAATATAATTTCCTTTTTTCCATGTTTATGGTTTGTGTATAAACTACAGTAATAAAACAAAATCCATTTAGCAAGTACATCAACCAGATGTCATATTTGAAAGAAAATCTATTACATTCTTCGATAGCACATCACAACAAGAGTTGCCATTCTATAGGATTACATTCCAATTTTTCTTCTAATGCGATGTTAAAATGTTTACTCTTTTGTAATATGACTTTTTTCATTGCTGTTAATATAATGTCACTTTGACAATCGAATGTCAAATCATAAAATCAATTGGTTCTTTTAGGCGTGTTAGTAATTTTATCATATTCGTGTGGATTTATTTGAAGCAAATTTTTCTTTCATTACATTGTCAAACATTTTAAACAACCTGTTTTAGGTGCAATTTTCTAACAACACATATTTCAAAATTTTCACAGTTTGCTAACTAGTAAAAGTGCATCTGAACACGTTTACACAGTGACACTTCGTGATAAAAACAATCAAACAAACCTTAATTCCAGTGAAATACTTATTAAGTTGAAATGTCAAACATTCAGCAGTTACATGAATCTTGTAAATGTTAAAGTAAAGCCATTTGGTGTTTCTTAACTTAACTTTACTTAAGCGTCACATAGCTATTATCATTGAAATCGATCAGGAAACGTTTTTGAGTCGATATTTGACGGTGTTTCCCTTTGATTAGAAATACAAATTATATACTGATCGATCGGAAATCACACAAAGAATTTTTTTGAAAAAAAAGTGTAATTACGCATTTATTTTTCTCTAAAAATGTATTTCTCTATTTTCCGGACGGAAATTAATTTTCCTGAACAGCTGATACTTTTATGTTCAAAAGTGAAACGAATGTCGTCGGATTTCAATCAGGAAATTATTTTCAATGACAGAAATTTTTAATGATAGCTATAAACGACCTGTCAAAAAAGTTCCAATGTTTGTTTTCAATGATGAAAACCAATGATAGCTATAACTGGAAAGTGGTTTCATATTTCGAAGTCCTGACGGTAATACTGATATTAATAATTGCTCAAATGATGACCAGATAAGTTCATAATAAATAAATCAGTAGTAAGAGTACAAGAATTGATTTTTATTGACGCACTTTCAATGAATCATTATGCAAAATACCAATATTTGAAATTATGACTCAAAATTATTCTTTTTCAAAGAGAACCGACCTTCTGTTGACACATAATTTGCTTGGGGTTCTTTCTTTATAAGGAAAGAAATATAATATTTTTGTTTGATTTAGATAAGTCTCCCGCGTAAGGTATCTTCCATAAATACATAAATGTTTGTTAAGTATAAAAGGGACAGTATTAAGTTATTCTCTAACAAAATTCATTTCAAAAGTCCATCATGAAGTTTCTTAGTCAGAAAATATTCTTGCTTTACATTTTTGTGGTGTTTCAATTTCTAATTGGAATATCAACAGGATTTCATCTATCAGACTTGATGTGGTGGTCAAAACATGACAAAGACAAAAGCAATGATTTGAAGGTATTTTTATAATTTAATTTTATAAAATAACAAGTTAAAATAATATTTTCTTGAATAGGTTATTTCTTTGAAAACCATTAAGGAGAAATTTGCAACTCAAGATGCAGACGAAGAACTTGATAACATATTTTTCAAAGATATTGTGAAACAAAATCCGGTCTTGGAAGATCCAAACTGTCAACCGGGATTTGTTCGAGATCGAAGAGGAATTTGTAGAGAAGTTTGGTAGTGAATTTTTTAAAAGTATGTTTTGAATAACATCCGAACTATTCTATTCATTTTCCTGCATACATTTTTAACTAAAATACAAGATAATTTTCTGAATTGTTTGTTAATAAAGTTTAAATGACAAAATGCATGCTAAATCCATATGACTTCTGAGATTCAAATTATTTGATTCATTCCCCGATTTAGGTTTGTTTGATTTGTTCACGAACTGCCACTGTTTAGGCGTGTTCAGATGCACCGTATTTTTATAAATGGGAATTATTATTTTACTAAATCACAAAACGAAAAAAGAATAACATTTTTAGAATTTGTGGAATATGTACATATTTAGAAAATTAAAATAGAAAAGGGAAGGGCTAGATTTTCAACAATAAGTCTCCATTTTTCTTATATACATAACTGACTTATGGTCAATCATTGGAAAATAAAAGGTGACACACTTTCATTTAATTTTTTTTTATTTTCATCCCAAACTTATTTATAAAACATTTTTCACATAAATAACAATAATTCTCATAAGATTAACTTAATCTATGTAGTATAACAATTTCTTTTTTATATAAAATAAAATATAAATGAAAAATCAAAAAACAAAAAATATTTACGGAGATTGTATCAAGTGCAAGAAAATTTCAAAATGTATTATACACTCCTAGACAGCCTTTAAAAGTATACATATTTTACTGTATGTACAGATTTTTTAATTTTTTGGAAGACTGCATACAAAAATTCTTTTTATTTTCTCAACATTTTTAAGGGATGTCAGACTCTACTTATAGTATCACAAAAAAAAGAGAGAGAATACTAATATTAGGAGGTGTCGCGGCAAGAACTTGACGCGTTTTTAAGTTTTTTCTTTTTTTTTTTTATCCCGGAGTTAAGTTTTATTTCTTCATCTTGTATCCGTCAGTAAATCCGAAAGCATTTGCCACTAAAAAAAGGACAGAATTTAAAATGTCGAAAAATGTTGGTATAATTTAAAACGCTTACTTTCGAAATCCTTTTTGTAGCATTCGAAGAAATCAGCTAACAAATTACCAGGTGGAATTTCCCAAGTTGTGTTACCTCCATATTTCGCTGGCAAAAATTCCCTATCAATGTGACCAGCTAATGACTTCCAATCTTTTCCATGGAAGAAGATCTAAAAAAAGTAGGTGTCGTGTTATTTTAAGATTTTATCAAACATTTGTAAAAGATAAATCACGACTTACCCTCTTACGAAGTTTCTCCCTGATAAAAGGCTTAAATATGGCAAAGAGCATATTGAAAATATATGAGTTGTTTACAATGTGCACAGCCTTAAGTCTCATACAAATGCAGTCTTGAACATAATCGAGTAGCATGATAGCAAATGAGGGAGTAAATTGCATAACATGACTAACTGGAAGACCTTCCATATCAATGATGACAACAGCTCCACAAATTTGTGACTTTGGCTCAGCCATAGAACCAACAACTGCTAATTGAATACCCTTGAACATATCACCGAGTGCCACTTTGGAAGGCTTCCATTTTTCTTTAACGAAAAAGAATCAAATTTAAATATAAAATTTATCAATTAATAGTTGACATTTGCAAAAGTCTTAATACTGAAAAACTTACTTCCAGCTTCAATGACAAGAATTCTTCTACCATGTTGATCCCTGTTTGGTAAAAGTGAAAGGATGCCTTCTTCGAAAACGTTCCTTATTGTAGATGGTAAGATATTGTCACAGACTTCTCCATATTTCAGTTTCATGTGATAGAAGTTGATAAGTCTTTTCAAGGCACTCTCTGGATAGTATTTGCTGGGCCTCAAGAACATTTTCATGTATTCATCATCCAGGGGTAAGTGTAAAAATTCGGTTTCTATAAAAATAGAAATAATTTATATGAGTTAAAATATTTAATGAAATCAATTGAACTTAGATTTTTACTAGTTTATAATATTTTTAATATTTAGCAGTTGACTTAATGTTCTTACATTCGAATTCTTATCAAAAACAGCGAATTTGAACACGTCCAAACAGTGACAGTTTGTTAAAAAATCAAACATAGGAAACTAACCTAAATCTAGGGAACGGATCTATGGATTTGGAATGTCAGAAACTCAGAAGTCATATAAAATCTACAAATATTACACATACACCTGATTTACTCCTATTTTTATTTTGTAGTTGATATTTTAACATACTTTTCTATGTGATTAGTAGCTATTCTTAGGATATTTTTAGCTTAGTCATTATTAAATTCATATCTCCATTGAAAAGTTCGACTTCATTTCATGTGATCATTATATATTGAGTCATCGGCTTTAAAAAAATGTAATCTATATTATGCTTATGCATTTAAGTCATTGTGGAAATGAAACGTGATTAAACTTTAATTTTCAAATAGATTACAAAGTGTAAGCGTAGTGTTAATCTCAAGGCATTATACGTAGCGTAAGCAGTATTTTTATGAGTATTCTGAATTATTTTCTTATGGCTGAATCACAAACACGCTTCAGCTTCGGGTTCGTCTGCGTTACGGTGGGCCTGCTTCGAGGTTGCTTTGAATGGCATTTCTATTATTTCATCCCTCCAAAGAGCAAATATTTTTTTTGTTGAAATTTTTTTCCAGCTGTTGAGCTGTCAGACAAAACAAATGTTCAGATAATTGAACTAGAGCTTCCGTTTGGAGTCACATTACGTTCTTTTCCTTACGATTGTCAAACGAAACGTGAGGTCGAAGCTTCATTGTGATAGCATGCATTGAATTCCTATGGCTGAACTCGTAAACGTCAGGCGAAGCCGAAGCTGAAGCGTGTTTGTGATTCAGCCATAATAGTGATGAGATTAATTATAACTGTCACTTAACTGTCAAATATGTTGATGATTGAAATATTGACAGATGAATGGAAAATACAAATGCACTGATGCTGTCATAAATAATTGTTTGAATCACACTATGTTCTATGCATAACAGCTCAAAAAGTAAACAAATATTTGACAAAAACACACAAAAAGTCTTGTTTCACTTTGACAGAGTTATTATTAAGAAGTAGAGTCACGGTCATGGCTGTCATGGGGCAAAAGTCGTCGTACATACATATATGTATTTTAGGACAGTTCTGTTTACTGATTCCATTATTGTTCAAATAATGTCATTCTGTGTGTTTTCTACTTAAAACAGCTGTTTTTCTTTAATGTTCGGCGGAATGCTTTTTTCAGTTTGAAATTTAACCGAAATTTTGTTTGTTTTGTTTAAGGAGACAAAACAAACAAAATAACTGCTTCAAATAGCATTTAAGTATTTTTGAAACTTCTGTGTATTATGTACATATGTCATACATATTTTATTCTTGTTTTCGATCAAAAGTGTCACTTTTATCTATTGCTGTACTTTGCATGTACGTACATACTTGGGTAATTGGCTCAATATTATATGAATACAAAAATATTAAACCTGACGCTCTGTGAAAATTTAAATACGCTTAGCTTATACACTTTTTTAAGATTTATATCTCATATTAATGTGGTTGCATAATATGCAACGCTGTTGCTGTATACATTTTATGTTAACATTCGATGCAGAAAATATCTATAAGTATTTGCAAATACTCGATTGGTAGTAAGATATTTAATATACTATAAGTTAGAATGTGTGATTGAAACGTGCTTAGAAATTTTAAAGCTATGCTAATTTATTAAATACATAGATATGCACTTGGTAATTTCTGTTAAAAATATTTTATATTATTTATAAATTGTTTCTTTTTGTAATTTTTTTTTTTATTGAGACTTACGTTGAATCATTTGACGTAATTCTACGATTGCTTTCTCTACAATTTCTGGAGTCTCACGAAGTTCGTTGCGTGCCTTTTCCAATGCCCATTCTGGTGGATCTTCTTTTTCCAGACGAATGACTGCATTACCCAAATCGATGTAGGGTAATTGATTGTCATCAAACTTCAAACTCGTTGCTTCCGGAGGGCTCATATTTAATTATTCTTTGTTTATTCACCTATGGTAAAGAAAAAGAAAAGTAAAGATTGTATTTTTTCACGAAAATAAAGACATTCGTTTGTAAAAGGTAATTAATTTGTAAACATATTCTGAATTATGTATTTCAAGGTTGTTTTCTAATTACGATGTAACATTTCTATATGATTTTAAAATTAAACTTTTATTTGAAACAATTCGTAATCAGTAGAATTTGATTCTTCTTAAATGTTTTTTTATTAGTCATATGATGCAAAATTTGTCTTTTAAAACACATAAAGTGCATTTTTATCATAATTTTTTTTCACTTAAGAGAATTTAAAACATGACAACGTAGGTATTAATCGATCAATTAAAAGACTTTTTATTAACAACACAAGAAACAAAGAAAGAAAGAAACAAGTTTACTGAATTGATTTTTGCTTTAATTTTAAACTTATTCAAGATCAAGGTTAATAAAAGCTTGACAGTTAATTTGTGTAGCAAGTGGATAGTTAAAAATTTAAATTATTTAAAAAGTTATGGTTTCGAGGGTTTATGTATCAAATATGTCCGTTTCCGAAAATAAAATTAAAATTGCTGTCTGAATTTATAAATAAAATTAAATCATAAATTCAAATGACTTTGTGGTTCGAATTTGCATGCAAAATTGTTTATGTTTTTCATTAAAGATTTGAATGTTTTGGATTAAATCAATACAAACAAAATTGAATATTATGAAGGATTCGGATTTTAATAATTGTGTATTAAAATATTTTCAAAAAATACTGTTTTTTATTTGCAAAATATGCAAGAAGTATTTTTAAGAACGAAAGTTCAAGGATAAATCAAATATTTTAGCCTTCATAGTTTTTGAGTGTAGAGAAAAAATCTTCTCTTCCAAAGCTTTGAAATTATCTAGAACATGAAATATCTCTTAGCTTGAAATAAAATCATTACAAATAGCTTAATATTTAAGAAAGAAATTTTTCATTTTTCCAACATTTTCTACTCTCTAAATTCTATTTCTCCATCTTTAATTTTTAGTCTTGACGCAAAGAATATTTTTTTTCATTCGAAAATTAGTAAAATTAGCCTAAAATAATAAAAAGAATTAACTTCTTTTTTGTCTGATTTGAAATCAAACAAAGTTTAATTGGATATGAAATTTTTGTTTGGAGACTGTTTCACACATCTTATGGATTACGAAAAATGTAAGTGCAAATAATAACTCCCTTAATTTGTTGAGTAATTTAGACAAAATTATTCACACACCTAGGAATGCGTCAGAGGAAATATTTTTAATAGACGTAGACAATGTCTTTTATTTTATTTTTTTTTTTCAAACCTGTTCTTCTTTAACCTTTTTGACTCAAATAAAATTTTATTGATTATTTGATAAACAAATACAATTAACTATTTCATGTGATCTGTGATCATATAATTTTACCGGGTAGTCACTTTGGTTGAAATTATTTTTAATTAGAGTAATTTTATTTATTTAGTTATTTGTTTATTATTTTTTAATGTTAACGTTTCACAATTTTCATGCTGATAAAAAAAAGCGAAAACAACACTTGGGAATTGTACAAAATTTATTTTATTAACCTTTTTTAAGTTCTTACTAACTGTGTTCTGCATTTACTTTAGTCTTACAATTGTAATATTTCTGTCTCACTATTTAAATTTCTGTTTTTTAAGAAGCCGATAAACCTGGCTTATAACGTCTACGGTTTTTAGGGCCCCAACTACCAGTAAGTTGGTTACTAGATTTAAAAAGAGGCTGATAACTTCCCATCCCGTCTATCGTTTTGTCTTGCTTAAAAGTTTGTCTATATGTAGCAATTTTTACCAAATTTGCTTACTATTTTTTGTAGATTTTATTTTTTTTATGAAAAAACGGACTATTGGATTTTTATATCGAATGATATATGAATATCGAAAACAATATTTTCTGTGAAATAAAATAAGTTTAAAGCCAATATTTGTAATTTTTGAAAAGCTATTTGAGTCGAAAGTAAATTTTTACCAAGTTTAAGTATTGTTTTTTTTAAGGTTTTTATTTTTTGTAAAAAAACTGTCAATTCGATTTTTTCAAAATTTTATCGAATGTTGAAAACAATATTTCTTATAAGATAAAAAAAATTTGAAGCCAAAATCTCAAGTTTTTGAAAAGATATTTGAGTCGAAATTTAATTTTTACCAACTTTGAGTAGGTAATGTTTTTTTTAGGTTTTTATTTTTATAAAAAAAACTGTCAATTAGATTTTTCTCAAAATTTTATCAGATGTCAGAAACATTATTTTTCGTTGCACAAAATTGTTTTGGAGATGAAATCATATTTTAGTCGTAACAAAGTCGTGACAAATTTTTGTTTTCATTTTTTTGATTTATAAAAAAAACCGTTAATTGGATTTTTTTCCAAAAATATACTTGTTTTGTATCACGTTACAATATATAATATAAAATTTAATTCAAGTCTCTAGCGGCATTGGTTCATGAGATATTTAGTTTTAACCAAAGTTTTCACTTTTTTTTTAAACTGCTATGGTAAAAAAAACACCCACGCAATTTTCTTGAGAGTCCTTTCTGCATCTTTCTGTCTTATTATCTGTATAACAAAATTTATTTGAAGTCGATATCTCTTCTGGTTCTTGAGTTATGGACGACGAAAAAAACGTCGCGAACGTATAGACGTTAGGGACGTACGAACGTACATACGTACACACGCACGCACAGACATCTTTCTAAAAAAAAATTATTTCGACTCTAGGGACCTTGAAACGTCGATAAATGCAAATATTGCCAGATCTGTCACTGAAAAATTTGTCTCGAATGGCTGACAATCGTGTACACACCAAATTAATTTGCAGACAAATGGTTTGGCTCCTAATTTGCAGACAAATATCTGTCAATTAATTTGTAGATATCTGGCAATCGTGTACACGCAAGCTGACAACCGTCTACCACCAAATTGATTTGCAGAAAAATTTGTTCATCAATCATTTTGAAGACAAATTAATTTGCAGATGTGGCAATCGTGTGTACACAAAATTCATAGAGAGATCACCAAATTTTTTTCATTTTCTGACGTTTCTGCAAACGTCTGACAATGAATAAATTTGCAGATGCCGTTTGAGGAACATTTGCAAATTTATTCATTGGCAGACAAATTTTGTGACCGATGTGATGTGTGACAATGAGCTGAAAATAAATTTGCAGATCCAAAATTTGATTTGATGTGTACACGGTTGGCAGAAAATCTACAAATGTTTGCAAATCTATTGCTAGCTATTTGGCCAAATTAGTTTGTCGACATTGTCAGACAAATATTTGGCAACAGATTTGCAGATGTTTGTAGATATCTGCAAACCGTGTACACACAAATTAAAATTTTCAGCTCATTGTCAGCTCATTTTCACACATTGTCAGACGTTTGCAGATCTGACAATGATTGTCAGACCTGGCAATCGTGTACACTAAGCTTTAGTCATTTTGAAAAATATTTAGCAATTTACTAGCTAATCCCAAATTAAATCTTTAGCTGACTTCTACAATTGAGCCGTTTATTTTGAAAGTGGCATAAGTCACTTTTTTTTTAAGTCGAGATATTTAAGATATTTGTTATACCGTTAATTACCAATACTTCTCTCGAAAAAATCTCAATAGTTCTCAACTTATTGAGTGTAAATTTTTTAAAAATGAAAAGATACCGTTCAATTGTATTTAGTGTTGCCATTAACTCGTTTTTTTGAAAAAGTGACTTATGCCACTTTCAAAATAAAAGGCTCAATTATACATCTTAAAAGTGACAGCTTATGAAGACAAAAAAAAACAAACAAACCTAAATCTGGTGAACAGATCTATTATTTTGAAATGTCAAAAACCCAGAAGTTACTCGTATGAGAATTAAGCAATTTACTAAATGTCAAAGAAGTCATTTTGGGATTTTAACTTTTAAGCAAAACGTTAAGAAATAGTAAGAAATTAAAATCGTTTAAGATTTTACTCCAATGTCAGTGGGGCCAATTGTCAGGAAAGAACTTTTGATTTGTAGGCGAACTCGTATTTTCAAATCTGGGTGATACTATTTACCTTCTTATATTTTGAAATAAGTAGTTAAAAGCAGTTAAATTGAATAAATAATAATACAAGAAATATAATTAATCGAATGTAATAATTTATTTTGAATGAAGATATAAATTATAAACAAAAACTTTTAATAAACAAAACCGAACAAAAAAACAAAGAGAAAAGTTCAAACAAAACAAAAACAAACAATATAATAATTAAAACAAACATCAACTGGTTATTGTAGGGTAGGTATTTATTATTTATATTATTTTGTAATTATATATTAAAAAAGTTACGCTTGATAAAATATTTATAATCATACTTTCAATAGAAGGTAGTGATAATAAAGATGAGTCAAACTAAATAAAACCTGATTCATTTAATTGCGACCGCAACTCAAGTGAGTGTTATTAAATTCAACAAAAAAAATCAAAAGCAAGGTTAAGGCAAACAAGGTATAGAAGCTTTTTTTAAGATAAACCTTAAGGGGTCTTCATTAGCATTAAATTTAAATAATATTAATAAAAATATAAGTACGAATGAAGAGATTAACCAAAGAAGAAAAGATACAACAAAAACTAAGCTATAAAACTTACATTTAAAATACAAACATTTTATATATTATATACATATTATATGCGATGTGACAAACTAGATACGATTATATTTATTTTGTCTTGAAGATATCAACTTAAAATAAGAATTAAAAAAAAGAGAACGCATAAATATAAGCAAAGCACTTTTATCTGCAAAACATGCTTTATTATTATTGTTGTTAAAATGTGCTGGTGGACTTGAATTTATATGAACCATTTCCGGTGAAAAAGCCCTATTAATCGAGCTTCATAAAAAAATATTTAAATTACTATTCACAGGTCAAAAACTTCCACTAAACTGTTTCCATTTACCTTGAGTCAGCATCGATATCTTTTTTCATTTGTTTTGTATCGGACCCTATACACCTCGAAAAAATAAACCAACAAAATAAATGAAAGAAACGATACATTAAAAAAACAAGCTTCAATTCAAAACCAAGCAAAGTCATGGCCGATCGAATCGTGTTCTCAAGACTCAACAGGAAAAAAAAAACAACAACAAAAAGCTAAAATTAAAAAAAAGATGATTTTGCAGAAAATATACTTCAAGTTATTTTGTGACATTGTTTAATTGGAAGAAAAATAACTGTTCATAATAATGCAGTTTCAATTTAATTCTGCAACTGTTTGCTAGTCAGGCGCAACCAGGTGTTAACTAACAAATATGAACACATCATTTATTATAAGGCCAGGGTTGCCGGTTGCTTTTATTTCCCACAGTTCGCATTATTTCCCATTTTTACTTTATTTTGACATTCCACCAGGCTTCTTTATTTTCCAGTTCTCAATGTGACATTTGTGTCTCTCGCATAAGCCTTGGAATATAATTCTTTCATATTTTGCGATTTCATAAGTGAATTCTGGAAATTGCTATAAAAAGCAACGAAAAGTGAACGAACAGAACTTAAAATAAAGTAAATATCAGCTTTTTTCACTTTAACATATCTAACGATTTGGTGACATGGCTGTCAAATGACGTTTCATTATGTTACTATATCCATTTTAATTTCATGAATTTATAAACACATAACATCAATAGTTTGAATATCTATGGTGGCTCTGTTTATGTAATTGTTAAAAATTTCAATAAACCATTGAAAATAATTGCTGCATAATGCCAGTCATTTTAAACCCTAATAAATTTATATTTCATGATTCTACAAGTGATACTTGAAACTGCTAGAAAAAACATCGAAAAGTAAACGAACAGAACTAAAATACGAAAAATAAATGTCACTTCTGTCACTTTGACAAAATTCTACTGTTTTGTGACATGACTGTCAAAGTGTTTACGTAGCAATTATAACATTTCAAGATATTGTTGTAACTTTATCCATTTCAATTTCAGAAGGAATAAAAACATAACATATGGCACAACATATGTACAACAACATTGCAAAATAATACCAGTAATTTTAAATGCAATAAAATTTCATATTTCACGATTTAAGTAGTGTAAACTTCAAACTGCTCGGAAAAACGAAAACGAACAGAACTAAAAGTACGAACATTAAAGATCATTCTTGTCACTTAAACATATCTAACGATTTTGTGACATGGCTGCCAAATTGTTTACGTGGTCATTATGACGTTTCATCATGTTACTATATATATCCATTTAAATTCCATGAATTTACAAAAGCATAAAATGAAAAGTTTGAATATCTATATGGTGGCTCTGTTTATATAATTGTTAAAAAATTTCAATAAACCATTGAAAATAATTGCTGCATAATGCCGGTCATTTTAAACCTTAACAAATTTTATATTTCACGATTCTAGAAGTGATACTTGAAACTGCTAGAAAAAACATCGAAAAGCAAACGAACCGAACTAAAAATACGAAAAATAAATGTCACTTTGACAAAATCCTATGTTTTGTGACATGACTGTCTAAGTGCTTAAGTGGCAATTATAACATTTCAAGATATTGTTTTAATTTTATCCATTCCAATTGCAGAAGGAATAAAAACTAAACATGTGGCACAACATACAACAACATTGCAAAATAATAAATAAAATTTCATATATATATACGATTTAAGTAGTGTAAACTTCAAGCTGCTAGAAAAAACGAAATCGAACAGAACTAAAAGTACGAACATTGAAGATCATTCTTGTCACTTAAACATATCTTACGATTTCGTGACATGGCTGTCAAATTGTTTACGTGACAATTATGACATTCAAGATATTGACGTTTCTTTATACATTCTAAAATGAAAAAAAAATAAAATATCAAATAATTTGGATACCTCTGGCAGCTCTGTTTGTATACTTATTAAAAATTTCAATAAATCATTGCAAAATAATTGCTGCATAATGCCGGTCATGCAAATGCAACTCGTACGCAATTGTTTTTTTTTTTATTTCTTTGTTACTGTGTTGAAAACTTGATACCTATTTATTTGTACATGATTCTTGTATAGAAGATCTCTTTTAAGCCCAGCATCAGGGAAGGTACTTAAAAAAAGCTGATGCGAGTCAAGGTACATTTAGGTAACATCATAATGTCTTTTATAGGAAATTAAGAAGCGTGCTTTTCTTTATTGTTAGTTTTATTGCTTGTAGTTCGTTCGCATAGGTTCATAAAATACGCAATTAACATGCGCGCAACACTTTGGCACTTATGCTTACGTAAGAGAATGATCTTTCACTGAAATTAGATATAAATATAATTGCTCTTCTGTATGAATGAAGTGTATTTATTGTACATACATAGTTATGATGACTGACGTTTTTATTGCTTATATTTTTTATTATAATTATTATTATTATTATTAAATTTTGAACATTTTTCATGCGACCTTTACTATAATAGTGTGATGGATAGGTACGCGAGTAGTGACGACCATTTAAGTTTTCACATAAAATATTTACAAAATAATTATGGGCTAATTATTTTAAAATTACCTATGACCTACAGGGAATTCTTGAAAATAAATATAATAACATCATAATTTCTTGTTTCTTATATAAACATAGTTTTTGTGGCTAATCTAATATCAGGCCATTACATTACACACCGGGGGCAAGTTTTGAACTAGAGAATATTTTCGGTTGAAAGGAAGATTTTCCTATGCCCACGTAAACAGAATTAATTTTAGTTGGATTTGTTACATGTCAAGTGTCAACGTTTATAATTGAACTTTACATATTTATTATTGAGGGCTTATCACTTTACTAGCTATTTTAAAATTTTGATTCTTTGCTAACTAGTAAAATACTTATTGTCTTTTGTTAAAATGGTGCACATTGACGTCTACAGATTGACAGTTCATAAAAACGAAAGGAAATCAAACAAACCTAAATATGGAGAACAAATCTTTTAATTTTAGATGTCAAAAACTTAGAAGTCTAAAATTGATCTAACGTTTTAATGGATAGTTTAAAATCTTGCGTCATAATCAAAAATACTCCATTACCAAGATCGGAATCTCAGACTGACATTTCGGTTTGCCTACAAGCTAACTACAAACTAAATGTAAGAAAGTGTGCGTGAAATGATGCAAAAACCAAACACATTCTCACATTTAGTGTTTCGGCCCATCAAAATGCTTCATTACATTCCTCAGACCCATCTAAATGCTTCATTTTGAATGTTTCATGGCCTCGTTCAAAAACTAAACAATCCTAACCAACAGAATTTGAAGTCCTGACATGGTCTTAAATTGGAAGATTTCTATAGCTTTTTAATTTCAATCCAAATAAATGTTGTAAATGTATATTTAATAAAATAAAATTGGCCAAATCCATATTTAATGATTTATTAGTGCTGTTTTTTCTTTACTTAAATTATTTGCGAACGCAACATGCGCTGCAACTGGTTAAGTATAATTGAAAAAATGAAAATGGACTAAAGTGTAACTCAATACTTTGTAAAACAACAAAACAGACAATTTTTTCACCTGTAGTTAGCATTTCGGAGTATTTTTGGTCATAATCATCCGTTTCATTATTTACATTTCGATTCATTCTCGAACTAACTTTGGGGGCGACTTTCGATTACCGCAGCACGAATTTCGTTCTGATTTTTTTTGTACAGTTAGGTAGGGGTCTCAATAGAACATGTTTTAAATTTTAAGGCGAGGAAACACCGTTAAGTCATAAAAAAAAATATTTTCTTTTTCGGACTTAACCCTACTTTTTTTGTATTGCGTTTTTTGAGCCTAAAACAAGTTGTTTTTAATTGATACTACGGTATACTAAGAGCTTGGTATGTAAGGGGGGGCATGCTGCGCCCCTGCAACCCCCCTGCTTGGAATCACTATAGGATTTGGGGTGGGTGCGAGTTTGGGTATTGCAAAGTACTTTTCGCATTTAAGCACTAAAAACAAAGAAATCCCCAACGAAAAAAAAAAACAAGTATGGCAACACTGAACAAAAAACAGGGAAGAAATGTCAAAATCAACCATTTTTGCGTGTTTTGTATGTAAAAAAGTGAACTTTGAAAATTAATTTAAAATAGAAATAAATGTTTCCTCGCTCTAAAATTGCTATAATTATTATTTATTTGTGCATATCTATCAAATAAAAAAAACCGGGTGTCGAAATTCGTGCTGCGGTAATGGAAAGTTGAGCCTAACTTTGTTTTCCCCCTGTTGAATTGCTCCATTTCGGGGCAGCGCAATTTATAGTTGCAGAATGCGTTTTTTAAAGATTAAGATTAAGTTATAATAAATAAATGAAAAATATAAGACTTGTATGAATTCATACAAAGCATGCAAATTAGTTTGAAATACAGAAACAGAAAGTGTTATCACTTATTCCGAGGCAGAGATTAATTATTCTAGTTGAATACTGTTTAATTCTTTTTTCTATAACTTATAAATAAAAATATAAATGTATTTAATAGAGCTGCAACTGCAATAAGCTTGTATTTTCAACAGTCTTATCAATAATGGAAGTTGGACATTCATGATAAAATAAATGAAACAAATAAACTCAAAAATATGTCTAACTCATAAGGGATGCATAAAATTAGGTCAACATCTAGTTTTGTTATTTTATAGTTGTTTATTTGTAACGCCAACAAAGTTCTTTGAAATCTAAGTCCATTTGGTTTCTGGAAAACTTGGCATATTAATCAAAATAAATGTTACCCTATCCCCGTTACTGTGTCCCTGAATTTGACTGTTCCTATTCCAAATAATAAGAACACTCCTCAAAAACAAAAAATCAATGAAAAAAGCAAATGTCAAAAATAAAGAACAAAATAACGAAAATGGCCAACAAATAAATTTGTATTTAATTAAAACAAGATTATATTTTGTCGAATATTAACTTCTAATAAAATCTAATGCGATTTTAATATACAATTCACACACGGCCTTATAGAGTTTCCATTGAAAACGAAAAAGTATATACCTACCTGCATAACGGCCTCTGTCAAATTGACAACCAGTAGTAACTGTGATTTTCATTTATGTATGTACTATATTCACTCTTTTATCATAAGAGATATGTATATAATATAATTAAAAACGAATAACGCCTCTAGCGAGTATTTATGGCACAAGTGTGGATGGTTGAAGAGAGTGTGCAAAAGCCAAATAATGTGCTAATGTTTTTAATGAACCAAACTAATTTGGAATTCACTGAATCTTAACTATTCGCTATTTTTACTATTTTTCTCTGTCAAAATTATGGTGCGGCAGCAGAGGCGGTAATACGCCGGCGTTGCCCAGCAACCCAATATCCAAAGATGAATTTTATCATATACAGTAATCCCCGCTTAGTTGCACCTCGCTTAATTAAACATCCCGCTTAATTGATCGAACAAATTGGCTTCGAAAATTTCCCGTATTAGTAGCAAAGCTTTTTAGACGGTTAATTGAACCCCGCTTAGTTGAATTACTGACCCAAAATTTATGGGCCCAAATTTTATATAAATTTGACGAAGAAATGATAAAGCAGAACAGACAAATAAATCTTTTTGTCGACAATGTTGCCTGTCATAAGAAGTTGGACGATTTAAAAAATATAAACGTGCAGTTTGTACCCACAAATACAACGTCCAGCATTCAGCCCTTGACTAAGGCATTAAGTGCGTTTTTTTGGTATTCCATATATAGTATAGTGAGAAATTGCCAACAAAACGATCCGCAGTAGCCAGATTTTTGTATTTAAAAATTGGTACAACTGAAAGAAGATCTGTCAGAATAATAATTTAAAAAAACACACACACACAAATAGAAGAAAGTTTTGTGAAAATCAAATGTTGAAATTAACTTAGCAAAAAAAACTTACTAAAACTAATAAAATGGACAATTTTCAAGAAGAAATGGTAAGAATATATCTGGAAATTGGGATTCTATAAAAAAAAGTTCATTTAACAATTGCTTCAAGGAGGGGGTTTGTTCGTAGACTACTACA
This sequence comes from Eupeodes latifasciatus, assembly GCA_920104205.1. Classification (NCBI taxonomy): domain Eukaryota; kingdom Metazoa; phylum Arthropoda; class Insecta; order Diptera; family Syrphidae; genus Eupeodes; species Eupeodes latifasciatus. The sequence goes on from OV049925.1 coordinate 154,057,361, forward strand.
TTAACATGTGGTGTTGAAGCGAGCTTGAAGATCGCCTCAATTTTTATATACCTGAATCGAGTTGAAATGAGCTTGATTTGACTCGATTCCCATCGGAGACCGGAGTCGAGTCAAAATTTGAGAAGAATAACCTGTGTGGAGGAGTTGGTTATACAGATAAGGCGTTATGGTCTATTTATTTGCATGTTTGTGTACAAAAAATATAGTTTTGTTTTAATGAAATTACAAAAAAAAAATGGACATGGAGTAGGTAGTATATTCTTATATGGTGCTGAACTAATCAGTTCATTGTTTAACACGAATCAAACTATCTCACTTGCACTTCACACATCGAAAATATCGAAACACCATTTGTATTTTAGAAAGTGGTGCCATACTTAATCATTTTTAAATCTTCTTGTGCGGTGGAAACACCAAAAAGATTTATTTAATCTAAACTGAGATAAACCTTTGGTGGAAACATAGCAAAACATAAATATCTGTTCTATTGTTTTCTCTTACAAAATAAGCCCAGTTAGTCCATTTTCACTAACAAAACTGAATAATATCAACAGTAATAGATTTATTATTTTCCCAAATGCATAACTACTCAACGAACACAGCCATTGAGATACAAATGCAATATAAATCGTACCAACATTTGAGAACGAAATCACATAAGATCCACTCGAGACTCGTATAAATGTCAAAAACCCATCCATAGTAAGATTCTACTCTAACTTTTATCGGTGTTATTCATACTATGGATATTGTTTTTGTTATTCGTGTAAAATCCTACTATACTATGAATAGATTTTCCAACAAAATACGGGTATTTTTCATTGTTTCAAAGCTTACTATCAGCAAAATATAAGAAGGAAACAAATTACAGCCATCGAACGTGGCAAGACTATCGAAGAATTTTCGAATTCGATCACATCTTTGCAAGCAATGCACATAAGCAAATATTGTTTGTGGCTTCTAACACCTTCTACTATAAGAAATTGTTTTAGAAAGGTAATATTGGAAAAATTTTACTACTAAACCTACATTTGCAAATTCTATTTTTAAAGGCAGGCTTCATCCAAGAAGAAGAGCAGCCCGAAAATGATCTCGTGGTCATAGATAACGTTCTTGAGGACAATGCCGATTTCAGTGCTTATTTGGCATGTGATGACATAACATATCATGTTATGGCGAACTAACACACGCCGAAATTAAGTTGACACTGAAATGTTTATAGAGTAAATTTCTGGGATGAATATTTCATTTTTTATTTGACCTACTCGTGCAATTATACGGGTTTCGCTTAAGGCCCAACTATAATAGACTTAACCGAGCTTAAGCCAGCTTAAGGGAACGAACAATACGCAGCCTTATATGTCACTAACCATAATAGACGTTCTGCTCAGTTTCGTTAAATTTCGGTAACTTTCACGCAATTATACGCAAGAGCCATTTAAATGGCTCGAGCTTAAGCAAATGTCAAATTTGAAACGCATTTGCTTAAGTTACTTAAATCCATTATGGTTACTTTTTGTTTTGACGATAACTTCTGATAACTTTTCGTTCGGTTTTGACATTAGCTTACTTTCGGTTAAGTCTATTATAGTTGGGCCTTTAATTGAACAGATATGTCAATTAAGCGGGGTTTTGCTAATTGAACCACCCGGATAATTGACCGAAAAATCTGACAAAATGGTCAGTGCAATTAAGCGGGGAATACTGTATATCAATATTTTATACATGACGCTGACGCCCTTGACCTTTGGAATTGGTATAAACGAAAAAGAAAAAAAAGAAAAGTCAAACTCAAAACACTGACTAAATTGTTTGGATCGATTTTAAATTATGCTAATAAGATTGAAAGAGAGAATTTGATGATATACCTAGAGACCTAACCTAGTATACTGGTATAAGAGAGGGAGGGCCTTGAAGGAATATAATTTTGTTGTCAATGACCTGCATTACATTTTGAGTCTATATTGATTTTGATTCAAACCTAGGTATGCCACGTTTGTTTATATATCGGAGAGAGGGGTTTTCGTTTTCGTCTTGCTTTAAAATTTTAAATGCTTTTCGAATGGTCAATGAATTCAATTGAATTCTTTGTTTGAAGAAACTTCAGCTCAGCAAAGCACCACCATACCATATTATAGGTATATAGTCTTGTAGTCTTAAAGCAACTTTTAAGAATTTTTAATTAAGCTGTTAATATCGCATGGAATATTTAATGATATATCGATATCCACTTGTGGTCGGTTGGAGACTTCTTTCTCGAACGTCTTTTGTGATGAATTAACCTTGAATTTATTAAAAAAGACAAGTTTTTTCCTTATACATGGGTAAGGGCAAGTTTTTATAGCTTTCTTAAAAGTTGTTCCTCGTTCTTTTTTTTTTGTTTTTCCACTTAAAGCGTGACTTGTACAACATCAGAAGTTAAGTTACCACAAGAATTAAAAATATATGTAGACAAAAATTAACCCCAACTTAAGTTGTGTCCATCAGTTCAGTCCATCGTCTATTGCTTTAATTACAGCATGGAGCGTATGTGTAAATAGAAATAAAATGCAATTGACTCCGTTCACTCACGCATAACTGCTGATGCAGATGCCTCAAGCCGTAAGCCTCATCATAATATACCGACCGCACTCTTGCAACACTATCCTCTACTCTTCTATAGCTAAGCTATATCATCATTGTGCAACATTTTTCTTTACTACTTACTCTCTGTAGCACTCCTCGCGTTTCAGTGTTGCAAAACAAATTGTAAAAAGTCACAAAACAAAATATTACAACAAAAATATAAAAACAATGCTTGATTGTAATTTCAGAATTATATCCACAAAATGTTGGTAAAGACAGATTCACACTCACTGTTAGCTTCGAGACTTCGATGTAGTTATAATACGAGTTCTGTATATACACAAGACCGACTGAACTAACTGAGACTGACTGTTTGCTTGAAGAGCTATCTAGAGACTGAGCCTTCGTTTTGGCGAGAGGCTTGATTTCTACAATTCTGCAGTTGGAACTTGGAATATATGGAAATAAGTCGGAAATTCGCAAACTTCGGCATAAAGCTTGACTCTACGTCTACAGACAGAATAGTCAATAGGTAAATGTTTTGGAGTTCGAGCGAGTGCATATTGTGTTTTGGTGATGAAGCTTTTCTTTCCATCAAATTCTGTTAAAGACGCGGCTTATAGCAGGTAAGCAAAAGCAAGTTCAATAGGCAAGCGACGTCGACGACGACGTTAACGACGACGACGACGTCGATGGATTTTTATTACCAAGTTCACCACTATTCGTTTCGTATACTTGAAGTTGGCAGAATTTGAAAAAAAAAAAAAATATGTTAACTCAGCTGAAAATTGTTTAAAAATTGTACAAATTAAGCTAAAGTTTAAAATCAAGTTTTCGGTAATCGTTGATCGTTGGTTGTTGGTTGTTGGTCGTTGTATGGTGTTTTAGGAGGTTACTGGCGTATTTGGGTTCCAGTTGTTCTGGTTTTGGTATACTTTAGCTATTCGTAAATGTTTTAGTAATAAAGACCATGTGTTGACTTGGCATAATAAGGTTAAATAATGAAAATTCTTAGTTTAAGTGAAGGTATTTTGTTTTTTTAATTACGATTGAATAAAAGTAAGCTTCTGGTAATGGTGTGGTAAATGATGTATGAAAAATCATAGGGAAAAGATGGTTGTCAAGGGTGCGATTAGAGTATTATATCATTGACACTCATGGCATCCGACTTGTTCGATAGTTTGAACTTAATGTCAGATGGAACTTGGAAATGCAGAATATGTATTTTGTTAACACATATTAAAAATGAATAAAGATCTTATTTTATGATTATTGCAACACAGATTTATTTATTTATCTACACTAATATTATAAAGAGGAAAGATTTGTATTTTTATATGTAACGAATAAACTCAAAAAGTACTGGACCGATTTTAATAATTCTTTTTTCATTTGAAAGCTACATTATCTGTATTTATGTCTACCCGTTCGAAGCCGGGACGGGCCGCTAGTATTCAATAAAGAGATGTATAAATATTTCAAAAATCACCAGATATCTGAAACTACATATATGAATAATATTGGATTTCAATCATTTTATATTCATACATTTCCAGATAACCTTGATATCGGGATAGTTAGGGATTTGGATACTGTTTGAAGTTCTAGTTTATTAAGGTGTTTTTTAAGAGCTTTGAGAACTTTAAGTGATAATAATACTACAAGACAGAAATATTGTTAGAATTAATTTTGTATTTTTATAAACTGGTAGATAATTTAATAGTTAGTGGTACTAGTTTCATAGCCTTTTCTATAAGCCAAACTTTCAACTGTTTTTTCCAATAAATCTGCACAAGCCTAAGACTTAACATACCCTTAAAAAAAATGGTTGCCTGTAAAGTCGGGTTTACGGGCGAAGATTTTACGTGACAACGTTAAAATTCTTGCTCAACACAGTTTAAATCAAGTTTTCTTATATCTGCCACTTTTTCTTAATATTTGTAATTTTAAAGAATCAATTCGAAAATCAAAACATTTATTCAGATCGAAGGTTCAAATTTTTGCTAAATAAATTTGAAATTAATGAAAATTTGTAAAATAATAATTAATTAATTAATTAATTTTAAACTAATAATTTACTTAACACTGTCAACATTTATCAATAGTATGACATAACCTATAAACTCAGTTTCTCAACTTTTGTGTCAATCTAACAATTAATCAATCAATCATAGTTTACGATAATGAAATATCAGTGTACAATTATTTACCTTTATTGTTGTAGTTGTTGTAAATGACGAATCTAAGCACTCCACATTTTCACTACAGACACAGCTGACGATACTTTAACCACACGTGTGAACTTGTATTATGACGCTTTCTTGTTTTTCCAACGCCAAGAACGTTCGAGAAACACAAAGACAGAGACACAAGCATGCGCCGATTCAATGCGCCTAATTCTCTAGTGCTGCGCGCGCGGCAGACCGATCATAGTTGAGTGGGAGAGAGACGCAAGGCATTCGGCGGGCCTCTCTCTCGTTCGGTGACTCATCGTTACGTTACCTGGCGTTACACTTTTTCATAAGTGACTCCCTAACAACCTAATTTAAGACGTTGTCACGTCAAAAAAGAATCAAGAGACTATAATGGCTGAAACACAAACACGCTTCAGCTTCGGCTTCTTCGTCTGACGTTTACGAGTTCAGCCATAGGAATTCAATGCATGCTATCACAATGGAGCTTCGACCTCACGTTTCGTTTGACAATCGTAAGGAAAAGAACGTAATGTTACGTAATGTGACTCCAAACGGAAGCTCTAGTTCAATTTTCTGAACATTTGCTTTGTCTGACGGCTCAAGAGCTGTAAAAAAATGTCAACAAACAAAATATTTGCTCTTTGGAGGGATGAAATAATAGAAATTTCATTCAAAGTAACCTCGAAGCAGGCCCACCGTAACGCAGACAAAGCCGAAGCTGAAGCGTGTTTGTTTCAGCCATAGGAATTCAATGCATGCTATCACAATGGAGCTTCGCCCTCACGTTTCATTTGACAATCATAAGGAAAAGAACGTAATGTGACTAAAAACGGAAGCTCTAGTTCAATTATCAGAACATTTGCTTTGTCTGACAGCTCAACAGCTGTAAAAAAATGTCAACAAACAAAATATTTGCTCTTTAGAGTGATGAAATAATAGAAATGTCATTCAAAGCAACCTCGAAGCAGGCCCACCGTAACGCAGACAAAGCCGAAGCTGAAGCGTGTTTGTGATTCAGCCATAATGGCTGAAACACAAACACGCTTCAGCTGACATTTACGAGTTCAGCCATATGAATTTAATGCATGCTATCACAATGAAGATTTGACCTCACGTTTCGTTTGACAATCGTAAGGAAAAGAACGTAATGTTACGTAATGTGACTCCAAACCATAATGGCTGAAACACAAACACGCTTCAGCTTCGGCTTCGTCTGACGTTTACGAGTTCAGCCATAGGAATTTAATTCATGCTATCACAATGAAGATTTGACCTCAGTTTCGTTTGACAATCGTAAGGAAAAGAACGTAATGTTACGTAATGTGACTCCAAACGCAAGCTCTAGTTAAAATTTGCTGAAATATTTGCTTTGTCAACAAACAAAATACATTTGCTTTTGGAGGGATAACTATTGTTTATTAGAAAATGTTAAAAGGTAAGTTATTGAAATATGCATACATAGAATAACTATACAATTATTTTTTCTTGAAAACGTTTTATTTTTGTAAAACAGAAAATTAGTTTCGAAGAACTCCTCATAGATTGAAGAACTCCGTAGATTGAGCTCCCAGACCCACAAACGTCTCTCAGTCTGCGCTTCTTCTTTCTCCATGAGCTGAACGATAGGCTGTGTAAGCTAATTCCGCGATAAATTCAATTTTTTCGATTTCAAAATTCGTATCTTTTACTGCACGAAAAATCAAAACAAACTTTTGAGAAAAAATAACAGCTGCTAATGACGTAAGTGTCATTTTAAAAATGTCATATTAGAAATGTCATTCAAAGCAACCTCGAAGCAGGCCAATCGTAACGCAGACGAAGCCGAAGCTAGAGCGTGTTTGTGTTTCAGCCATAAGCCTCATAAACTAGGGGGTCAGTTGATAGGAACACTTCCTGGAACCAAATTGATTTTGCAATAAATTGATTGTTGTTGCACCAAATGTCGTATGTTTAGCTGTGGAAACAAAAAATGAGTCGAAATTCCTAATTTCAAAAGAAATAAGGATTGATGATGCCGAACTAAACAGTATATTTCAATAGATTTAATAATGAATCATTAATGGCTTTAGATTTGTCTTCTCTCCATGTTCGGAAATATTGCTTTTTAACGAATAAATTTAACTAAAACTGATCCTACTAATATCACTTCGGACGAAGTGCTCTTTAAACTTCGCGAATAGATTTATTGTTTTTAAAGTAAATTTTCACAATATAGAAGCGTTGTTTTGTTACTAAACCATTCATGATGAATCTAAGTGAACAGAAATGTCAACACAGTTTGACATTGACAAAAATGTCAAAACATAGACAACTATTAAAATTCTCTTAAAAAAGACCCTACAGCTATGGAGCATATGTATAACAAACATAATAAATCTTTATAAATAAATTTGTCAACTACATATGTAGAACTTAGAAATAAGGTTGGTAATGTAGTTTGTTTCATATTTAAACTTAGCAGTATTTCAATTTTAATCAGCATTTTAATTGTATCCTATAACAATAGAGCAGAAACGTCCATCATATGTTTTATTGGATTAGACTTCAATGCTGTCGAGCCTTTGGTTATTTATGCTTGAACATATTGCAAAAAACAAAACCAAACTATTTCTTTCGATAAATTAATTTTCAACTTTAATTTGACGAAAAAAAACAACAAACAATCATTTTGATTGGTAAACGTGGCGATGAAACGTCTGCAATTACATTATTAATAAATTGCTTATAATAATAGAGAACAAAAAAAAAACAAACACAATGAATACGCACCTTTTATATATTCTACAAGAGTCTCTTATCATTTTTTGTAAAAACCGATTTTACAAAATTCCACAAAACCATTAGTTAAACAAAATTAAATGTGTTTATTCATACTTAAAACAAATGAAACTGATTGCTTTTTTTCCAAATTAAGACAAATAAAAACCACAATTAACCACTTATTTAACTAAACCGTTCCAACTATGCATGAAAAAAATTCTTTGCTCCTATAATTTCCATGTGTAATATTCTTTTTTTTTTGTAGAATAATTAATTTGATTGAAAACTTATTGCATATGCAACTACTGTCAAATTAGATTTAAAATATGACGTGCAATCAATCGTTAGTTGTTTGAATGCGTTCAGTCAATACAGCTTTAATAAATATTTTATGCAGTTTTAGAAAACTTACGTCGTTTTCAATTGGCAATCTGGAAGTGAAAAAAAGCATTCTGAATGCGTTCAATTGGGCAAAAGTGACAGTTCTGATTCTGAAAAGAAGAGAATTTCCCTTCTGGTTTTAAAAACAGAATCAGAAGCAGAATCACTCACACATTTATAAATTTTAAATGTCAGATGTCACACTCGACAAATGACATTTTTTTTTGTGACACATTTGTTTGCATAAATTATACCAGCAGTGAAGTGATTTCTTGAAATTGATATAAAAATTATAAAAAAATATAATCAAAATGGAAAACAATATTGAAAATATTGTAACAAGTGTTCCTAGTTTATTAGAAACATTTTTGGAGTCATCTTTCTCATCTTCTTCATCAAGTGATGAAGATATTATTGCAGTTGATTTTCTCCTGCAGGAGTTTGCCAAAAAACCAAAAGTGCAAAACTTTGTGGAGGGTGTAGTGCACAAGTATTCGGAGGAACAGATAAAATAATATCGCAGCAATCCAAATTCACTTCCTCCATGTTTGCGGCACAAAAACAAAATGAAATTTAGCGCGAATACACATATATGTGACACCATGCCATACTCAACCAATACATTCTCACCAAACTTCAGATTTTTCGGAATAAAAAAAAATTGTTCAATTGGGATTCCGAATCGAAGAACAATTCCAGATTGCCAATTGAAAACGACGTTAATTTCTAATATTTTAAAGGTGGAAACAATTTTAACGTTCATTTGATTCCAATCTTGTTTTTGTCATATATGTCATTGTGTAAGACATCTGACAGTTGCTGGCTTTCATTTGATTTTATATTAAATATTTTGGGCAAAAGCATAACAGAATCAGCTAACCAACTCACAATGAAATTGTAAGACTTGGGAATAAATCTTTTAACCACGTGAAGAGATAACTTTTCACTTAACATGTTTGGCAATTGTCAGCATACTGACAGCTATTGTCAGAGTACTGACTTATCTGACAGTATTGTAAAAACTAATCAATCGTCTGTACTTAGTTTATGTTTTCTTTGCAAAAATAAAGTCCAATGGTACTGTTCCATCAATTGTACATCAAAATTGAATTTAATGCCTTAAGAACTTCCATTCCTCACGATTTATTAGGCAGAACAGGTATTAAGTATCTACATATTACGAGGGCGGGCCAATAAGTCCGTGACTTTTTGAATTTCTGACCTCTTTACTGAAACAGCAACACTGCTCCTGTCAACAGGCATCTGTCAGTTGACTCCTGTCAAAATTTAAACTTGCTGCGTCAGTTAGTTTGTGTTTGACAGCTATTTTTATCAGACTACTCACGAATTTGAGGAAAAAATGGAAAGAAGTGAATTTCGTGTGCTTATTAAGCATTATTTCTTGCGAAAAAAAAAACATTACCGAGACCAAGGCTAAGCTTGATAAATGCTATGGGGACTCTGCACCATCGATTTCAATGGTAAAAAAGTGGTTTACTGAATTTCGTCGTGGCCGTACAAGCAGTTCAGCCATAGGAATTCAATGCATGCTATCACAATGGAGCTTCGACCTCACGTTTCGTTTGACAATCGTAAGGAAAAGAACGTAATGTTACGTAATGTGACTCCAAACGGAAGCTCTAGTTCAATTTTCTGAACATTTGCTTTGTCTGACGGCTCAAGAGCTGTAAAAAAATGTCAACAAACAAAATATTTGCTCTTTGGAGGGATGAAATAATAGAAATTTCATTCAAAGTAACCTCGAAGCAGGCCCACCGTAACGCAGACAAAGCCGAAGCTGAAGCGTGTTTGTTTCAGCCATAGGAATTCAATGCATGCTATCACAATGGAGCTTCGCCCTCACGTTTCATTTGACAATCATAAGGAAAAGAACGTAATGTGACTAAAAACGGAAGCTCTAGTTCAATTATCAGAACATTTGCTTTGTCTGACAGCTCAACAGCTGTAAAAAAATGTCAACAAACAAAATATTTGCTCTTTAGAGTGATGAAATAATAGAAATGTCATTCAAAGCAACCTCGAAGCAGGCCCACCGTAACGCAGACAAAGCCGAAGCTGAAGCGTGTTTGTGATTCAGCCATAATGGCTGAAACACAAACACGCTTCAGCTGACATTTACGAGTTCAGCCATATGAATTTAATGCATGCTATCACAATGAAGATTTGACCTCACGTTTCGTTTGACAATCGTAAGGAAAAGAACGTAATGTTACGTAATGTGACTCCAAACCATAATGGCTGAAACACAAACACGCTTCAGCTTCGGCTTCGTCTGACGTTTACGAGTTCAGCCATAGGAATTTAATTCATGCTATCACAATGAAGATTTGACCTCAGTTTCGTTTGACAATCGTAAGGAAAAGAACGTAATGTTACGTAATGTGACTCCAAACGCAAGCTCTAGTTAAAATTTGCTGAAATATTTGCTTTGTCAACAAACAAAATACATTTGCTTTTGGAGGGATAACTATTGTTTATTAGAAAATGTTAAAAGGTAAGTTATTGAAATATGCATACATAGAATAACTATACAATTATTTTTTCTTGAAAACGTTTTATTTTTGTAAAACAGAAAATTAGTTTCGAAGAACTCCTCATAGATTGAAGAACTCCGTAGATTGAGCTCCCAGACCCACAAACGTCTCTCAGTCTGCGCTTCTTCTTTCTCCATGAGCTGAACGATAGGCTGTGTAAGCTAATTCCGCGATAAATTCAATTTTTTCGATTTCAAAATTCGTATCTTTTACTGCACGAAAAATCAAAACAAACTTTTGAGAAAAAATAACAGCTGCTAATGACGTAAGTGTCATTTTAAAAATGTCATATTAGAAATGTCATTCAAAGCAACCTCGAAGCAGGCCAATCGTAACGCAGACGAAGCCGAAGCTAGAGCGTGTTTGTGTTTCAGCCATAAGCCTCATAAACTAGGGGGTCAGTTGATAGGAACACTTCCTGGAACCAAATTGATTTTGCAATAAATTGATTGTTGTTGCACCAAATGTCGTATGTTTAGCTGTGGAAACAAAAAATGAGTCGAAATTCCTAATTTCAAAAGAAATAAGGATTGATGATGCCGAACTAAACAGTATATTTCAATAGATTTAATAATGAATCATTAATGGCTTTAGATTTGTCTTCTCTCCATGTTCGGAAATATTGCTTTTTAACGAATAAATTTAACTAAAACTGATCCTACTAATATCACTTCGGACGAAGTGCTCTTTAAACTTCGCGAATAGATTTATTGTTTTTAAAGTAAATTTTCACAATATAGAAGCGTTGTTTTGTTACTAAACCATTCATGATGAATCTAAGTGAACAGAAATGTCAACACAGTTTGACATTGACAAAAATGTCAAAACATAGACAACTATTAAAATTCTCTTAAAAAAGACCCTACAGCTATGGAGCATATGTATAACAAACATAATAAATCTTTATAAATAAATTTGTCAACTACATATGTAGAACTTAGAAATAAGGTTGGTAATGTAGTTTGTTTCATATTTAAACTTAGCAGTATTTCAATTTTAATCAGCATTTTAATTGTATCCTATAACAATAGAGCAGAAACGTCCATCATATGTTTTATTGGATTAGACTTCAATGCTGTCGAGCCTTTGGTTATTTATGCTTGAACATATTGCAAAAAACAAAACCAAACTATTTCTTTCGATAAATTAATTTTCAACTTTAATTTGACGAAAAAAAACAACAAACAATCATTTTGATTGGTAAACGTGGCGATGAAACGTCTGCAATTACATTATTAATAAATTGCTTATAATAATAGAGAACAAAAAAAAAACAAACACAATGAATACGCACCTTTTATATATTCTACAAGAGTCTCTTATCATTTTTTGTAAAAACCGATTTTACAAAATTCCACAAAACCATTAGTTAAACAAAATTAAATGTGTTTATTCATACTTAAAACAAATGAAACTGATTGCTTTTTTTCCAAATTAAGACAAATAAAAACCACAATTAACCACTTATTTAACTAAACCGTTCCAACTATGCATGAAAAAAATTCTTTGCTCCTATAATTTCCATGTGTAATATTCTTTTTTTTTTGTAGAATAATTAATTTGATTGAAAACTTATTGCATATGCAACTACTGTCAAATTAGATTTAAAATATGACGTGCAATCAATCGTTAGTTGTTTGAATGCGTTCAGTCAATACAGCTTTAATAAATATTTTATGCAGTTTTAGAAAACTTACGTCGTTTTCAATTGGCAATCTGGAAGTGAAAAAAAGCATTCTGAATGCGTTCAATTGGGCAAAAGTGACAGTTCTGATTCTGAAAAGAAGAGAATTTCCCTTCTGGTTTTAAAAACAGAATCAGAAGCAGAATCACTCACACATTTATAAATTTTAAATGTCAGATGTCACACTCGACAAATGACATTTTTTTTTGTGACACATTTGTTTGCATAAATTATACCAGCAGTGAAGTGATTTCTTGAAATTGATATAAAAATTATAAAAAAATATAATCAAAATGGAAAACAATATTGAAAATATTGTAACAAGTGTTCCTAGTTTATTAGAAACATTTTTGGAGTCATCTTTCTCATCTTCTTCATCAAGTGATGAAGATATTATTGCAGTTGATTTTCTCCTGCAGGAGTTTGCCAAAAAACCAAAAGTGCAAAACTTTGTGGAGGGTGTAGTGCACAAGTATTCGGAGGAACAGATAAAATAATATCGCAGCAATCCAAATTCACTTCCTCCATGTTTGCGGCACAAAAACAAAATGAAATTTAGCGCGAATACACATATATGTGACACCATGCCATACTCAACCAATACATTCTCACCAAACTTCAGATTTTTCGGAATAAAAAAAAATTGTTCAATTGGGATTCCGAATCGAAGAACAATTCCAGATTGCCAATTGAAAACGACGTTAATTTCTAATATTTTAAAGGTGGAAACAATTTTAACGTTCATTTGATTCCAATCTTGTTTTTGTCATATATGTCATTGTGTAAGACATCTGACAGTTGCTGGCTTTCATTTGATTTTATATTAAATATTTTGGGCAAAAGCATAACAGAATCAGCTAACCAACTCACAATGAAATTGTAAGACTTGGGAATAAATCTTTTAACCACGTGAAGAGATAACTTTTCACTTAACATGTTTGGCAATTGTCAGCATACTGACAGCTATTGTCAGAGTACTGACTTATCTGACAGTATTGTAAAAACTAATCAATCGTCTGTACTTAGTTTATGTTTTCTTTGCAAAAATAAAGTCCAATGGTACTGTTCCATCAATTGTACATCAAAATTGAATTTAATGCCTTAAGAACTTCCATTCCTCACGATTTATTAGGCAGAACAGGTATTAAGTATCTACATATTACGAGGGCGGGCCAATAAGTCCGTGACTTTTTGAATTTCTGACCTCTTTACTGAAACAGCAACACTGCTCCTGTCAACAGGCATCTGTCAGTTGACTCCTGTCAAAATTTAAACTTGCTGCGTCAGTTAGTTTGTGTTTGACAGCTATTTTTATCAGACTACTCACGAATTTGAGGAAAAAATGGAAAGAAGTGAATTTCGTGTGCTTATTAAGCATTATTTCTTGCGAAAAAAAAAAACATTACCGAGACCAAGGCTAAGCTTGATAAATGCTATGGGGACTCTGCACCATCGATTTCAATGGTAAAAAAGTGGTTTACTGAATTTCGTCGTGGCCGTACAAGCAGTGAAGATGCCGAACGTCCTGGACGCCCAGTTGAGGTCTCTACACCGTTTAAACGCAAAATTTAATTGAATAAAATATTGTTCAGTTATTAACAAGAAAAGGTTAATAAGAACAATTAAAACATTTATTTTTTGCACAAAAATATAATGCGTCTTTGCTTACGTTTTCTTTTTTTTGTTACACTTTGCTTTATTTATCTTTGTAATATATTTAGTTATAGAAATGTTATCTTTTAAACGACTTGATGTAAATTATCTTTGAATAAACAAATTTGTCATATTTTGTGACGTTTTTATTTTGAAAGAAGTTACATAGTCTTAACCCATAGAGGGCTTTGGGTCAAACCATTAAAAACAGCAACTATGTTTTATAAATAAATCTACAAAATAATAGGTTTCTTATTACAGGTAACTATATTTAGTCACCCGAAGAAAATTGGAGTTAAGAAGTGACGAAGATTGTATAATACCAATAGACTTGTAATATACTTTAGTAGTTAACAATTAAATACATATAACACGTTTAATTAAATATGAGGATTAAGTTATAATTGATATTTATTACCTTTATATATTTATTACCTATAATTACAAACATTTGCATGGGTCTAATTATTATTATTACGTTTTATGTATTATTAACAAATAAAGTTATTAAAAATAACATGTTAACAACATATCCGTCATTTCCAGATGATTCAGCTCAATAATGAGCTCACCACAGCAGGTCAATATACTATTACTTAATAACTTATTAAATTTATAAGTATCAGCAAAACTAAGTACTAAGATTTAAAATATAGTCCAATCTGTCAGTGTTCTGACAATAGCTGACAATACACAAATACCTTTCAATGAAATATTGTCTGTTCACACGGTTATTTGATTTAGATCAGCTGATTCGATTTTGCGTCCGTTCATAAGATTTGTTTTATATATCAGAATAAAGAAAATGTCAGCAAATGTCAGATATCCTAAACAACGGCATCTGACAGTTTTGACGTAGTCTGTAAAAAATGGCTGACAATGAATTTTCTGCGTTATTCTTAACTTTATTGTCACACAACAAGTAAGTTTACACTGTTGTGAGACATCATGGAAGTTTTTGGAATGACAGATCTGCCAATCTGTGTAATAAGGTTCAGTAACACACGTTATTTTCGAAAATAGAAACCGTTTTGGAAAACATTGTATTCGCTTTGAAATGTATCTATGATTTCATACCTAAGCTTTACCAGTTCAAGCTACCATTGGATAGATATTTCACTGTTCCTGAAATGAAAAAGACAAACAAATGTACTGATCGCTTCATTTTTCTGAACAGCTGAATTTATTTTATATGTCAAAAAATAAAACGGATCGTTCAGCCATTTCTGTTTCAATTTAACACAATTTCAATGACAGATTCTGTTAGAAAAAATTTGTTAGCTGGATTTGTTTCTGGATTTATGTAACCGACTATTTAAGAAAAAAATGAAATTGGGCTAGGATTGAATTTATATCAACCCACCGTTTTAAGATTAGATCTGTCTTATACAGTCATGGACATTAAGATAGAAACACTACTCAAGGTTTTAAGAATTCAAGTACTTTATTCAATAAAAACTTAAAATAAATTTTAATTTGGACTTCAATTTGTTTTTTTTTTTCTGTTTTTAAAACTAGTTTTTATAAAAAAAAATTAAATTATTAACAAAAAAATATTCATATATTTAAACAAAAAATTAACATATTTCCTGGCCATTAAAATAGATACAAAAATTAAACATTAAAACAACTACAACATTTAATAGTTCATAATATTTTTTTTTAGTATTTTGTTGCCCCACCCTTACTCTTAATTACAGCTTGACACCTATTGGGCATGGAGTCAACTAAGTGACGGCATCTCTCAACGGTAATTTTTGCCCATTCTTGTTTTATAACCCGCCACAATTCCGTTTTATTTTTAGTGGAGTGCCTCCTAACCGCCTTTTTTTAATCCCCCACAAGTGTTCTATGGGATTTAAATCAGGTGCTTGGGATGGCCAATTCATAACTTTAATTTTTTCGTCATTAAAATATTTTTTTCGAGTTTTGACGAGTGCTTCGGATCATTATCCTGCTGTAGGATCCATTTTAAAGGCATATCCTCTTCCGCATATGACAGCATCGTGTTCTTCATAATATTAACATACGCTACTTGATCCATTTTGCCTTCAATAAGATGAATAGGTCCAACGCCATACCAGGAGAAACATCCCCGAAGTAGAATAGTTCCACCTCCATGCTTTACAGTCTTGATGGTATATTTAGAATTAAGTTCACAACTTTTTGGCCTTCGAACAACTTGCCTGCTATCACTTCCGAACAATTTGATCTTCGTTTCGTCAGTCCACAAAACATTTCTCCATTTTTTAACTCCTTCCGGTCCGATCCAACTAAGATGTTCTTTTGCAAATTTTAATCGAGATTCTATATTTTTTTTTTCTTAAAAGGTGCACTCTCCTTGCGATTCGCCCGTGCAAATTATTTTCGGAAAGTCTCCTGCGAACTGTTCTGGAAGAAACTCCAAGCTGTAACTCGGCTCTAATGTCTTTTGAAGACTTAAAAGGATTTTTTTTTGATACACGAATGATGTCTCTATCTTCTCTAATGGTCGTTTTTCTTGGCTGGCCCAATTGTTTTTTTTTTCCCTCGTTAGCTTAATTGCGTTTACAACTAGTTTGAGTGATCTACCAACTTTCTCAGCTATTTTTCTTAACGAAAACCCTTCTTTACGTAAAATTAAAATTGCACTTTTCTCTTCTTTGTTGCAGTGCCTTCCACGCCCCATAATCTCTAAACTTTAAAACTTTATATAAATTTATATGTATATAAAAAAGAAATCCAGATGGTACATACCGCTTGGCTAATTTAAGATTTTTAAAATATTATTGAATTTTTTTGAGCTTAAAGATACATAAATACGTCTTGATTATTGCACTGTTTCTATTTTAATGACCAGGCAAAATATTTGTTTTCTCAATAAACTTGTCATTTACAATAACAAAGAAAGAGAGAAAAAACTAAGGATCCTATAATTTAACATAAAGTAGTGTTACTGAGTTTATAATAACAGTTAGAATAATTATGAAAATTGCTTGTTTTTGTTTCTATTTTAATAACCATAACTGTATATAACAATACTACCAATAGACAAATTTTACATCCTGAGCAGATCATTTATCCATCTTACCAATCCATCTTCTATAAAAATTATCAATATTTATAGAATTTGTTTCACTAAAAGAATCACTTCAGTCTTCTTTCTACCAAACAAAATAGCAAAACGTCAAACCGTTTGTACATACATATGTACGATCGATGAAGTGTCAGACTCGCCTAAAAATTTGCTTAGAAATCAATTTTTAATGTCATATCATAACCATAGTAATGGTACTGCATACATTTAGGCTCAAATGAATTACTCTTCAGCTATAATTTGAATAAATTAAATTTCATTATAAACAAAACCACACACATGTATTCATATACATATGTATTTACACACAAAAGTAAACAAACAGTGATTAAATTAATAATAATAAAAACAAAAACAATTTAAATTATTTAAAACGTTAACAACTATAAACAAACAACAGCTGATAGCCCAGAAATTCTCGTTCAAAATAAAAACGTCAACAACTGTTCAAGCCTTTTGTCTTGGACACGTTTAAAGAGTTTACTCATTTTTCATGCACAAAACAATAAAGTCAAGTGTATCTTGATACTACTAAACTTATTAATTTATATCATTTTTCTGACTCATTTCTGGTTAAAATAATGTCTTGAACTTTGATCGGATTTTCATTCGTATAGACAGCGCTGCTGTTGTGTATAACCTTTGTTCCATACAACTAGCGACATTGTGTAAAACTACACGGATTACGTACTTTTACTTTTTATTTAAATAATAAATTGTTTAAGTTCTGTTAATTAAATTATTAGTACATGTTTGTTTTTTTGTTCGATGAACCCAGTAGTTTTTTAATTTATTGTAGTGCTTTATTTTTCTTTAATAACAAAATATTGCATTAAAAAGTTGCAAGTGCAAAGAACATTTTTTATTTCTAATTTGTTTTATTTTTATACATATGAATGACCATTTCTATTTTGTAAGACCTTGGATTAGCTAAGGGTTTTTTTTTTGTGTTGCTTTTGAAATTCAATACAATTTCAAAAAAAAAAACAATCGTAAGATCAATCGATTTTATCTGAATTTTTTCGTGTCAAAGATATGATAAGCTTACTGGACGGACTTTGATCGAATAGGCACGTCGTTATCGGTTAGAAAATAAAATTAAAAAAATACTCATAAAAGCTGACTTATAATCGGCATGTATGACTGTTGTAAATATATGGGTATGCAATATTCAAACAAAAACAAAATATGAACAATAAAATAATGTTTAATCAATTTCAAAATTTGATCAACAAACAAACGCACTTGGAGATTCGGTTTTCTTTTTTCAAATATGATTACATAGTTCATAAAGAGATCGTTGCGTTGCGGTGCCGTTATTCGTTTAGTGCATATAAATAACATTACTAATCGATGTATGAGTTCGAGATAAGGATACACCCATACAATTATGATCAACGCGATCAGTACGTGCACTTAATCAAAGATTCCTTAATAATATTCGTGGAGAAAGAACTTTACTTGTCAATTATTGAAACTAGAAGTTGTCACCCCAATCGAGGGAAACGATCAGAGAAGTTTCCGCTTGGAAATTATTTATATGCGTTATCGCCCGTTATGCGGCATGCATGCCGCACGAGTTTGACATTTGCGACGTAACATACATACAAAATAAAATAGTTTTTGACGTTTATCTGAATTGTGTATCGATAATACAAAATTCGTACATTTCGTAATAATCTCCGATCGGTTACCTCGATAGAGGGTAAGTATTTCCAATGAAACAAAAATTTAATTGTGCTATCGATAAACATAATTGGAAACACTTTAGATTTGTTAATTGGCCAATCAATTAATCGAAATTTAAATTATGATAGTGTATAAACTTAAACTATTTTAAATACAAATAAATCCATTTGTTGTATTTATAAGGTAGACAACTTAATAAATATTTAGTTTGTTGGAACTTTAACTTGATTTACATACATATGTGCGTAATTAATGTTTGTGTGAATTTTTACATATGTATATTTAAATTTCTACCATATTTAGAGCCTTTAAATTTTCAAATGTTCCTCAAACGGCATCTGCAAATTTATTCATTGTCAGACGTTTGCAGAAACGTCAGAAAATGAAAAAAATTTGGTGATCTCCCAATGAATTTGGTGTACACACGATTGCCACATCTGCAAATTAATTTGTCTTCAAAATGATTGATGAACAAATTTTTCTGCAAATCAATTTGGTGTGTAGACGGTTGTCAGCTTGCGTGTACACGATTGCCAGATATCTACAAATTAATTGGCAGATATTTGTCTGCAAATTAGGAGCCAAACCATTTGTCTGCAAATTAATTTGGTGTGTATACACGATTGTCAGCCATTCGAGACAAATTTCAGTGACAGATCTGGCAATATTTGCAGATCTGGCAATCGTGTACACTTAGCTTTAGAATAATTTTAGCACATTTAATTAAGTTTTAATTAAGTTGATTTTACGTTATGTAGTTTCGTTAAAAATTAAGTATTTTTGAGATATTAATACCAAAAAAAGGTTTTTCAGCCTTTCCTCCAGAAACATTTTATATCATGAAATTGTTTTCCAAACAAAAATTTGCAAGTTTCAATTAAATTCTTATTTTTTTAATCAATAGTCAAAGAAGTTTTTTAGGCCCTTAAATTTAGAAATTACCTCAAAAAGAATAAGAAATTTAAAACGATGGTAATTGTTGTAAATGTTGGTTTCGAAGCTTTAGTTTTTTTTTAAACATGACATTAATAAAATTGCTGTGATGCATATACACACATATAAATTCCAAAAGCTGATGATCCCAAATTTTTAGCAATAATCTAAATTTCATTCATACTTCTAAAAGTATAAAACCAATATTTATTTTTATTTATTATTTATTAATATCATATTCTCCTAACAATTTTTAGATATCTTATTTCTAATTTAATAATATATGTATTTTGTACAATTAATTAGAGAGAATAGGTTTTAGCATTTGAATTTTAAGTTAAAATTGAATTAATGCCACATTTACAAATTTTTATATTGTGGGGTGGACATATTATAAATAACGTAATATAAAGAGAAAAAAGTTTCTTATGAATTGTATCAACTATGATTGATTTGAACTGCATAAACAATATTTTAACTATTATATACGCAAATAAATAAAGAGAACAAATATTATCAAATGACGTAGTTTAACAAAGATTCAATGTTATAAGTATCGAAATTAAGAAGCCAAAATTTAACGGATTTTAAGAACTGTGGACGGTTTCTAATGCTACGTAATTCAGCTGGAAGACTGTTGTATAATTTGCGAGAGACGATAGTGTAAGAATTCCTAAAAAGTGTAGGCCGAAAAGTGTATAATCGTACCGAGTTAGAATTTCTCATGTTATATGTATTACTTATAGGGCTTTCCAAATAACCACTCCTCATAAAAAATATCTTCAAAACCTTAAAATAAAACAAGTGTCTTACTGGTAGAATACCTGTTTGTCTAAATAAATCTGCAGAGTGAGCGAGGCGGGCAGCGTTGCATATTTTTCTTAGGACACATTTTTGAAGGACTGTTAATTGTTGGATTTTGTTTAAGTATGCACCTCCCCAACAACTGATACCATATTGTAACTTCGAATGGAAAATACCATAGTAAACCTTTTTTAACGTGGAGAATGAACAATATTTTTTTAACCGATAAAAGCATCTTACGGTTGAAAGAAGATATTGCTTTAAATCCGTAATGTGCTCAGACCATTTTAAATGTTGGTCAATTTTGACACCTAAATACTTAAAATCTTTCACTATTTCTATATTGAAGCATGTACTGCAGCAGTTTACTTCAGAATTGAGGCTATTTATTAAATGAGATACTAGACATTTGCTTTTGAAGAGTTTAAAACTAGAACAAGACGGTGCATGGAACAGGAATTTAATGTCATTTAGTCCATGAAGTTCATTGCTGAACATCATAAGTTTGGTTTTGTTACTGACTAAAAGTTTATGGTCCGCAAACCATAGCCTTAATAAGTGTACATCATGGTTTATATCCGAAACCAAATTTAATGAACTAAGTGAATTGTATCCAATTGCTATATCATCAGCAAATGCGTTAACTTTCCCTAAGAATGGTAGATTGAAGATGGAATTTATACAAACCAAAAAAAGAATGGGCCCAAGAACTGACCCTTGTGGGACACCCAAGTCAATATCCATGGAATCACTTAGAACATTACTTACTTTGACTATCTGAGACCTTTTACTCAGGTAGGATTCAAACCAATTGTAGATAAATCCTCGGAAACCAATATCATGCAATTTTTTCAAGAGAATAGAGTGACTGACCATATCAAAGGCTTTTGTAATGTCAACAAAAAGCGCAGCACATTTCATTTTTTTGCCCACTCCTTGTTGTATTGAACAGCAGAAATTTAATAAAGCATCTTCTGTTGACATTCCCGATCTAAATCCAAACTGTGAGGAGCTAAAGTAATTCTTGCTTGTAAGATAACGTAAAATTCTACTTTTTATAATTTTTTCAAAAATTTTTGAAATTGATGGTAATAATGAAATAGGTCTCTAGTTCTTTACATCCTTTTTGCTCCCTTTTTTGAAAATGGGTATAACAAAAGTAGATTTTAGGTCATTTGGGAAGACACCTGAAAAAACACTTTTATTAAAAATATGCGTCAAAACATCCACTAAATATAAAGCAGTTTTTTTTAACATTGTATTAGAAACGCCATCAACGCCAACTGAGGTTGATTTTTTCAGTACTTCAAGGCCATTTATTGTTTCGAAGAAGAAACTATTTCCACTATGCACCACATTTGAAGAGCTGAAGCTATTACAACATTCACAAGAGTTTGTGATATCACGAGGAAAAAAAGTTTTACCAACATTAGTAAAATAATTGTTGAATAGATTTGCGATTTCTTTTGGATTTGAGATACATGTATCTCCATATTCAACTCTCATAGAATTTGATTGACTATTTTGTTTTCTGTTTATAATTTCGTTTACGACTTTCCATTCTTCTCTTGGATTATTCTTTGCATTTATTATTTTGTTGTTATAATAACTATCGCGACTCTGATGAATTTTATTATTAACTTCCTTGCTAATTTTTTTAAAGCGTAATTTTAAATTTGTATTAAGCGGATGTTTTCGACATTTTGTATATAATTTATTTTTAAAATGTATAGATTTTAAGAGCAAATTATTTATCCATGGCTTTAATTTTATATTTGTTCTTTTTTTGATGACATAGTACGAATTGTTGATTAGCTGTTTAAAACGATTCAAAAATAAACTAATAAATAAATTGAAGTTTAAGTTATGTTTGAGACGTTATTCCGCTTTTTGTAGTATTTTTTTTGTAATGTTAGCAAAAAAACTGTCACTTAAGTTTTGACAGTAATATTGTGAATATGAGTAATTTTAAAGTCGATGTCTTTTTAGTTGATCTCAAAATTTGTAAGTCCATTGTATTGTGTTTTTTTTTATTAATTCCAAAAGCTTACAAAACATAAATTTTATTTTTACAACTTATTTTGAAAATATTTATCTACTTTATATTTCTAAAGGCCCGTAAAGCTGGAAACACCACAATCGAATTTCGGAATTGTAATGATGCAGAAATTTAGGGCTCTTTTTGTGCTAGTTTAGTGCTCTAATCCCGACTTGGTTCAAAAATCCCTTTCCCCTCAAACTTATGGTGTTCCCAGCTTGACGTCAAGTTGAAAACACCACACCTTTACGTTCATAATTTCAAAAAACTGATGATGAGGGAATTTAGGGCTCTTTTTGGACTCCTAAGTTATCGAAACTCCAAATTAGTATCTCCACTCCCCCTAAATTGAGTCGCAAAGTTGAAATTTTTGGAGACTTTCTAAACCAAACAAAATTTTAAAAATCTAATGATGGTAATTTAGGGCTCATTTCAGCTAGTTAAGTGCTTCTATCCCGGTTTGGTTCAAAAATCCCTTCCCCCTAAAAATTAATTTCAAAAGTTCAAACATTTTTTTATTGCATTACTCTGACGAAATTTGACCTATTTTTAAATTTGAAACTCAAAAATTTCTGTGGAGAAATTCTGTACGTTTTGAAAAAAAAAAAAATAAAAAATACCATTCTTGAATTCTCGAGAAATCGAATTACATATACAAATTCTGTTCTCAGATTTCTGACAGCAAAAGTGATAAATTTGTAAGAGAAATTTTGTTTATATTTCTGCGAATACGTAAATCTCTGAGATCTTAGAAAAATAAATTGGCCAAAAATTACTATAATTTTGTCAGTTTTCAGTTGAATAAAATTTATTTAAAGCCGATAGAACACAATTTTTCCTTGAGATATTTCAGAGCAACACAATTTTATTTAAAAATTGCTGCTATAAAAAACCTAGAATTTTTCTCAAAGTCCCTTCGTGCTATAACGATATTATTATCTGTTAAATAAAATTTATTTGAAGTCGTTATCTCGACTTTTCTTGAGATATTATCGAAGATAGAAGGTTTCCCGAATGCAAGCTCAGTCATCCCTCTAAAAACAGTAAATTTAGAGAGAGAGAAAGAGACATTTGAAACGTCAAAAAAGGTCAAATGTCAGTACGACAATCAATTTTTGAACTACATCAATCAATATTATAAAACGTTCTGATCGCTAAATCTGAAACATAACAAATACTGTCCACAAATAATAATTTTGTTAAATTTCAAAATTGTTAATTCTGTAAAAAATATATTCAAAATAAAAAAATGTTATGTTTTTTATATTTAAAGTCGTAGTGATTGAGGTTAACGTGAAAAAAGTAAACAAATTAAACGTTATCAAATTAAAATAATGTGGTTTCATGTTGAATCACTGCATGTTGAAAATATATTTAAATTAATGACCATTCCCAAGAGAACGCTTATTTAATTTTTATTCACATGTATTTACTTAAAACAAAACAGTCTCTTTAAAACCTTTGTTCTTAAAGCTGGAAAACAATCTTAAGGTACGTAGAGACGATTGTCAGTTTTAACAATATATTGTCAAACCTTACCAATGAACTGACAAAGCCCAAATACATTTCAATGAAGATTTTGATCTAAAGTCTTACAACTTCATTGTCGAGTGGTTAGCTTCTTCGATTTTGCTTTAGTTCAGAATTATAAAGAAATTTATAGAAAATGTCAGATGTTTTAAATAACAACATCTCACAATTTAAACGTTATCTATAAATGGCTGACAATGACGTTTCTGGTAAAATTGTATCACATAATTGTATTTTTCTACTGACAGATCTGTCAAAATTGATGTTAGCTTTAAAAACAAAAATAATCATCTAACTTTTTCTGCAACATATTTATTTTTATTTTGGCAACATTGTCACCTAATTATTCAAAATTCAAATAAATTAAATTAAATATTGTAGATCGGACAAGAACATTGTTGTAACCTTGCATAAACTAAAACTGGAACTTAAGATTCATGTTCTTTCATGTTCTTTCAATATATGGTTAATCTTGACATTAACGTTTAGCTCCAACATGCATTGTCAAGGCACTGGTCATTCTAAAAATTTCTTAAAGATAACACAGTTTTCCTAAGAGTGTGTGCAATGTCCAAAGAGATATAAGAACAAAAAAAAACTCCACTCTATTTCAAAGCCTATATCAATAAACAATTTCGACAAAGTTCAAAACCTAAAAATATAGTTGTTATTGTTTTTCCGTATATTCTATAGGTATTTTATAGACTTCAGTCGTCTTTGATTGTGTATAGAGTATTTTATTTAAGTTACAATAATAATATAATGTTTTTATTGTGATAGCTGAAAAGCTGATAGCTATAATTCTCGTCATCGCTAAAGCTTAATAAAATCACTACAATTAAAAACCACGTTGAATCGGCAGTCGTTAAGAGAGCTCCTCTGTGACAAGTCGTGTTTTATTTTTAATTTAAAGGAAATTATTGTAACGTCTTCGACAATATTTAAACATACATAATTTAAATTTAATTTGAATTATTATTATTTTTAAAACGTAAGTTTTTCTAAAGAAACTTAATAATAAGTTGCACGCAACTCGAATTATTTTAAAGAAAATGGCTTTAAAAACCCTCGGTTCGTGTTTAAAGAATCAGTTTGCCTTCAAAACACACAGAAAGTTCGAAATGCTCTGAGAAGTCATTAGTTAATTTTTGTAATATTTTTCAACAGAATGGAAAACGGTGATGCAGCATTTAATATCCGAATTGGATACGCGACTCCTGAAACTTGGGAAATTGCAAAGAATGAACTCCGTGAAACACCCGAAGTTAGAGAGGCAGCCATTAAGGAATTGAGGGATTTGTTGAATTCCTGCGATGACCTTAAATACAGAGACGATGATGAATTCCTCTTGATATTCCTGAGAGCCTGTCACTTTTACCCTGAAAGTGCCTTTGAAAAGGTGAGAATGATAATAGGTATAAGTAAAAATTGTGTTTTTTTGCGATAAGATGGAGGAGAATTGTTGCCAGGGTTTCTTATCTCCAGAGTTGGAGAACCAAGAGACCTAAGTGGGCCAAATTATTGGCAATCTTTTTTCATTTGATCTGCCTTAGAAATGGTCAGAAAGTTCAAACAATCTGCAATCGTCGTCGTTGCGTCAAATGAGATTGTGTATATCTGTGGGCACTTGATCTTTGGCCATTGCTGGCGTAGATCAAGTGAAATGTTTTGATAAAGCCGAAGTGGTTGCTCATAGATACTAAATAACTTTCAAATTCGATATAAATAAATTTACAGCTCTATCGACTTTTAAAAGATTAGAAGCTTTGTAAAACAAAACAATTTCTTTCTATCCTTTTAGTTGAAAACAGTTGCAAGTTTCCGTAAGGAAAATGCTGCCCTCGTCCATGGACTTCTCATTGAACAATTGAAGGAGAAATTCATCAAGGGAAATATCGTGAATGTGCTTAAGAATTGCGATCAATTGGGACGTCGTGTTATGATCGTAAATTGCGGTGCTGTATGGGATCCCAGCTATGTTTCATCCGAAGAGATGTTCCAAATGCTCTATGTCGTCCATTTTGCCGCCCAACTTGAACTCGAATCACAAATTCGAGGTGTTGTCGTTATGATGGATTTCGATGGCCTGTCAATGAAACAAATCAAATCCCTGACTCCAAGCTTCTCCAAGCGTTTATTGATGTTCATCCAAGATGCCATGCCACTTCGCATGAGGGAGGTTCATATGGTTAAACAGCCATTTATCTTTAAGATGGTTTGGTCTCTCTTTAAGCCTTTCGTTCGTGAGAAGCTTAACAAAAGGGTAAGTTAAAGGACTTTTTTTAAAAATGAAAACTGGTATAATATAAAGTTTTTTTTTGTTTTCAGATGCACTTCCATGGCAGTGACATGAAATCTCTTCAAAAGTTTTTGGCTCCTGAAATTCTACCAGAAAACTATGGTGGAAAATTGCCAAAGATCGACTACGGTGGCAAGGAATGGTATCCAGCTGTTGACAAACATCAAGACTTTATTCGTGAGTGGTCCGAGATGGGACCAGCAAAATGGTGAAATCTTTATTGATCGATCACTTTATTTGTTCTCTCGAAAAAATAATTCAATTTTCTAAAATTATTTTTTAATATAATAGTAGTATAACTAAATAACTAAATTAAGTCATTAATTAAAACTAAAGTTAAACATTTGAGATGTTTAAATTTTATATATTCCTTTTTTTATATACAAAAGTTAAAAAAAAATACGTACATAATGTACTCTAATAGCTAGAAAAACAAAGAAATGTTTAAAGATGGTTGTTCTCTTTTTTTTTAATGTATATTTTAAACATGACTGCCCAACAAGATCAATAATTAAATGTATCATTTTAAGTATTGAATTTGTTATTATCGTTTTTAATATTTACAAAATGACTTAATTTAAAATACAATTTTGTTTTTAAGATTAAATTTTGTTCGTTTTTTTCTAAAATTTACCGGCTTTTTCTTTAAGGTGTTTCCTTATTTTCTGTTGGTTAAGGGTGTTTAGTTTTTTTTTAAATGTTCTTAAAGTAAGTTCCCTCCTAAAAAACTATTGAATAATTACGTTGGTCAACAAAATTAAGTTCTATTTGCTTATTTAGGTTAGGTTTGTTTTCGAATTTCAAATAATATCTCAAACACCTGACGTGAATAAGTGATTTGAAATCAGATTTTATCTAAGACCATTGAAAACCTTCGAATAGGTTTAATTTTATTTCAGCTACATAATCTTGTTGACGAACTTTCCTATTGGAAGTTGCTTTAATCGGTTTGAATTGAAAATTTTGATATTTTTTGACGTTTCAAGGCCTTTAGAATCAAAATTAATTGGGAGTGTTCGTAGGTCCGTACATTCGGAATACCGCATTTCGTCATCCATACCCTAAGAACTAGCAAACGATATCTACTTTAATTACATTGGCGCAAAATTTTAGACGATTTAGTACGATGTTAAATCATTTTTAGTATGATACTAGGTTAAAAAAAGGATTTTGATAATTTTAAACGAGTTTAGTATCGTACTATCTTCTTAATATTTTACTAAAGTTAAAATCACCAAATGGCTTCTTTATCTTTTTAGTATGTACTAAATCTGTATGAAATATGTCATTTTTCTCAAATGTGACAAAAGGCGCAAAACATTTTGTTTTGCTGATAATAAAAAAAAGTAACGTTGAAAGGTATTTTAAGTAAATCTGGGAAATCTGTTAAGTGAAACTGTACAAAAATATTCGTCACTTCTAATATATAATAATTCTATGCAACGAAGAATAACGTTTTTAAAATCTAGTACATTTTTTTTAAATATCGAATTGCAAAAATTTTAAATCCAAAAAATTCCTGCTTAAAATTGGTAAAAATTGATTTTGAATCGAATATCTTTGCAACAATTACAAATATTTGTTTCAAACTAATTTTATCTTATAAAAACCATTGGCGCAAAATTTTGGCCTTAGCGCAATACTAGTTAACAATTTACTATATACATAGTAATCTACTAACTTTTCACTAATTTTAAACACTTTTTATTGTTTTGCTAACTAGTATCATGCTAAAACCATTTTATTAAAAAAAAAACATGAACACATCTAAATAATGACAGATTGTGGAGCAAACAAAACAAACATACCTTACTATCATGATTTAACATCGTACTAAATCGTCTAAAATTTTGCGCCTTTTGTCACATTTGAGAAAAATGGCATATGTCATACAGATTTAGTACGATACTAAAAAGATAAAGTAGCCATTTGGTGATTTTAAATTTAGTAAAATGTTAAGAAGATAGTACGATACTAAACTCGTTTAAAATTATCAAAATCCTTTTTTTAACCTAGTATCATACTAAAAATGATTTAACATCGTACTAAATCGTCTAAAATATTGCGCCATTGTTTTTAAGATTTGATAAAATTTTTGGAGAATTAATATTTAAAAAAAATACTCCTGAAAACTGGCAAAAGTTGTTTTTTGACCCAAACATCTTGAACATAAGTACATTTTTTGACTTAAATATTTTTCATCTAATAAAAATGTATTCTAAGACTTTAAGAAATATATCCTGCAGACATTAAAATTAAAACCTAAAAAATACTTAAAATGTTATTTTAACTTGAATATATTGGGAACAAAGAAACATATTGGAATTAAAGAAAAATACATTTTACAAAAACCAGAGTTCTATACCAAAAATACTGGGTTGACTACGAAATCCCGCATCACGAAATCCCGCGTAACGAAATCCCGTGTAACGAAATCCCGCAAAACTAAAAGCACCTGCGGGTGGACCGCTTCGCGGGATCTCAGGATTGTAACTCCCCTTTTCACGCAACTCCGTTGCTCCGCTTAGGGTATGTATAGTCGCCAGGCAGGCGCCTATATCAACAACTTTTTTCAATAAAAGCACCTGTGGGTGGCCCGCTTTGCGGGATCTCAGGATTTTAACTCCCTTTTTCGGGGTCACACCGATCACGTGACTCCGTTGCTCCGCTTAGAGTATGTAAAGTCGCCAGGCAGGCGCCTATAGCAACAACTTCTTTCAATAAAAGCACTTGTGGGTGGGCCGCTTCGCGGGTTCTCAGGATTTAAACTCCACTTTTCGGGGTTCACACCCGCTCACGCAACTCCGTTGCTCCGCTTAGGGAATGTAAAGTCGCCAGGCAGGCGCCTATGTCAACAACTTTCTTAAACAAAAGTAATTGACTGTAATCCTATATGATTGCTATCGCAAAATTTCCTACCTCACTCTCAATCATGAGAATCAACACGTACGAAGGAGGCGTCAGGCGTATCCAAAGCCAATTGAAAAAACAGCCATGCATCCTTTGAAAAGAGTATAAAAGTAGTGCTCATTTCGCATTACTTTCAGTTCTTCTTAAAACTCCGTGAGGTAAACACCTCACTCAGAGATATGGACTTGATGCTCAACCAGCGCTCTATTTAGAGTGGCGACAGCGCTCGAAGTGCTTTTTGGCGTTTTGGTTGATTCGATATGCGAAAAACATTTTAAGCGTGTTAAATTCGCTGCCCATTAATAGGCGTTTTTATTTTTTAAGCGTTTTAGAACGTTCATTATGGGAATGTTCTGTTTAAGCGTTTTAAAAGTTCTTTTTAGAGCTACAAAAAATGTTGGAGTGTTTTTCCAAACAAATCGGTTTTAGCTTATATATGACTCTAAGCGTGCTAAAAATCAATTTTTTCCATACAAATACCCTGAAGAATGCTAACTTAGCCGGAATAAGTTTTAAAATCAAATTTGCCATACGAATAGCCTAACAAAAAAAAGACTACTCCATCGAACTAAATTTTCAATGAAAATAATAAGCGAGAGGAAGGAAAATATATTTTTTCAGACAAAATATTTTTCACTACTTTTCCACAAAATATTTTTTCCAAAGTACTTTTTTATGCCGTACTAGAAATCCTGCCAAAAAGGAGTAGAAAAATCCCGCACTGATCGGCGGGATTTCGTTACTCCGACCATTTTCTGTGCGTGTGTCACACAAAAAATATCAAATTTAGTCGGCGGGATTTCTTTACGCGGGATTTTGTTTTGCGGGATTTCGTTACGATCCCAAAAATACTATGTACGAGTACTTCTTAAATATAACTCGACAGAAAACAGATAAGACTTAAATTTTTTTGTACAATCTTTCCAATTCTTTAAAACACAAAAATAAAATGTGTTACGAAAAATACAATTTGAACATTTTTAACACCCAGCAATGTAAAGTTTTTAGCGTGTGTCTTAAAGGAGTATTCATTTTGGGATTAAAGTAACTCTTAATACAGTACCATTTCAAATCAGTAAATATTCTTACCTCGCTAAAACAAGCTAAAACACGTTTTCTATAAAATTCTTAGAAATTAAATTGTATGGTCTATTCTCAAAAGCTTGTGTAGACACGTTTTCTAAACTAAGGAAGCTTAAGATTTATTTCTTATTTGAACAAATTTAGAATCGTTTTACATGTCCAACGTAAGAATTAAATTTTGTATACTTCATCCGCACAGGTTTCGGACTTTCCAAACTCTCAATAAACTTTTTTGCGGTTCAGTAATTTTTAAGAAATGAGCGATATTTGTACCTGATTTTAATAATAGAGGGCTCCTTTTAAAAAGGTTATGACCATTACATTAAAAAAAAGTGTTAAAGATCCCACAGAAAAAGTCCAAGTCCTTCCATTCTCATTTTCATTCCAGAATTTAACATAAAATATATCTTAAAAATGAATTGACTCACAGAACGTTGTTAAAATGTATCCTTTTGTAGATATTTGCACAATCTATAAATTGTTTGGAATGTATTTTGTAATAAAATTAACTTTTGTAGAGTCATAAAACAAAATTTAAGCACAAATATCAGGAAAGAGTAATGGCCGCATTTTCTTTCCGGTACCACTGTAAATCTAATTTATTTTTTAAAATGACTTTAATTTTTTTAGCTTTATCTCTATTGTAAATCTATCTTTTTTGTAGGTAACTAAAATGTTGTATAATCTTCTACTAAAATACCCGCCATTGTTTTTTAAAATGTATAGTTTTGATGTAAATTGGTTGAGGAGGTCTCAACTCCCCAACTCTTAATACAGTATGAACAAAAACTTGCGAATCATTTGCTTCATGTGACTCAAAAAACGTTTTTGAAAATCAAACGATCGTTTTCGTTAAGCTTTTTATAGAAACTGGTCCCTAGGGTACCTTTAAGGAAGTGTTACGGACATATAATTTAACGGGATACCGATATAATGCCCAAGTGCAAAATCTCCAAAAACAAAATCCCCACACTTTTAAAAATCCACAAAATTATTATCCCCAAGTACAAAATCCCAAAAATAAAATCCCCAGGGGCCTGATTATGAGGTTCGCGGCGAATCGTTTTGCGAGCGAGTTTGCCATTTTTCAATTATTGCTTTCGCTTTCGCCTTCTTCATTTTTAATTCGACCAATTAACGAATCCGATAGCTTTTTTTGGCGGATTCACAGGCGAAAGAGTGTTCATTATTATTCACTGTTCGATTTCGTGGATTTTTTCTTGATTGTAATTTTATAAAAATGTGAGTTAGCTTTATTTTCATTTTCTTATAATTTATCCACAAACCACAATAAAATATAAAATTTCGAATAAATCGCCGCAAATTTCACAAATTCAATCAAAACAAAACAAATTTTGTTTGGAAAGCTGTCAAATCACTGGAATATAGGAAGAAAAAGCCAAACCAAAAGTGTCAAATCACTGGAATATAGGAAGAACTATTTTCGCTTCGCCGCGAATTCGTTAATAAGGAAATACGACGCGAGTCGAATTTAAAAGGTCGAATTGAAAATGATCCGCCGCGAACCTCATAATCAAGCCCCAGGATCTAAATCCCCATGCCGATAATCCACAAACGAAATCCCCAAATCTAATTTTTTCAAACTCCGTCAATGCATGTTTGTTTACATCATTTGAGTGTACTATTCGGAGCTAAGCAAAAATTCAGAAGATTACGACTTTTCAAAACTTTACTTCTGGTTCAAAACCAATTTTCTGGATGTGTCAAAAAGAAAACATGAACCCGAGTGAAAGTCAGTTGCCGATTGTTTTAAAAACTAATTTTCCTCGCACACTAAATGTAGTAAAAGCTTGGCATCGCCGCCTCAAGTGCATTGTAGGGATAAAAAACT
This sequence comes from Eupeodes latifasciatus, assembly GCA_920104205.1. Taxonomy (NCBI): domain Eukaryota; kingdom Metazoa; phylum Arthropoda; class Insecta; order Diptera; family Syrphidae; genus Eupeodes; species Eupeodes latifasciatus. The sequence goes on from OV049925.1 coordinate 154,089,368, forward strand.
CAGGGTTATATGCACTAATAAGAGATTTATTAAAGGAAATGATCCTAGTGGTCAAGTTTTCCCAAAAAATTGGTGTCCCAATACAATTTTTGGATCAACTTTCCATTAGCGCAGCACGAATTTCGACACGCGGTTTTTTTTATTTGATAGATATGTGCAAATAAATAATAATTATAGCAATTTTAGAGCGAGGAAATATTTATTTCTATTTTAAATTAATTTTCAAAGCTCACTTTTTCACATACAACGCACGCAAAAATGGTTGATTTTGACATTTCTTCCCGTTTTTTTGTTGAGTGTTGCCATACTTAAATTTTTTTGTTGGGGATTTCTTTGATTTTAGTGCTCAAATGTAAAAAGTACTTTGCATATAACCAAACTCGCACTCACCCCAAATCCTATAGTGATTCCAAGCAGGGAGGTTGCAGGGGGGCAGCATGCCCCCTTACATACCTAGCTGTTAGTCCGACGTACTATCAATTCAAAACATTATTATATATTATTGGAAAAACTTGGCATTGGAATACATAATGATTGGAATACATTGCCTTGGGAATGACAAAAATTGGGACATTACATTTTTGGAGAAATGGACATTGGGACACACGGATTGGGAATTTTGTCCTACAATCGGATATGATAGTTGTTGTTACCACAATTGAGAAAATAAGCAGCGGTGAAAAACGTCAATTGAAAAAAATCGAGCGTGAAAACATACAAGAAGTTAAAAATACGAGTAAAAAACAAGGCGGTCAAAAGTTGAAAAATTTGAATTTTTAAAATTTATATCATATTATGTACTATGATAGATTATTTGTTTCATTTGTTTATTTAATACCATGAATTCAAAATGTATTTCTTATTTTTGAAAAACATAGATAATATTATTTTCTTATGATTTTGTTGAATAAAAAGATAAGCACAACTTAACTTTGTTCTGAAGTATTCCCAAAATCAAAATCCTTAAGCACAGATTCACCATATTTCGATATACTCAAAACATGGTGAACCTGGGCTTAAGGATGTTGATTTGGGGAATTCTGGATTTGGGGATTTTGTTTTGGGGATTTTTGCTTTGGGGCTAGGGTGCTTAACCCTAATTTAACTCTCCACCAAAGTTCAGCTTTGTTAGAATTTTTTCTAGGTGAATATGTAATTTTCCTAGACTCCTAAAGTTGATAAGTTTTTTTGTGAATGTCTTAAGTACTGTGAAGAACGAAATACAAGTAACCATAAAATCCTTAATAAAACTCTTTCAAATTTTTGATACAAAACTTTACTTATATAACTACATAGATTAGATTCTTTACAAGAATCACCACTTTGCAGGACCAAATTCTGACCATTCTCGGACATAGTCTTGATGAATCTCAACAGCTGAATACCATTCTAAGCCTCCATAATCAATGGTTGGAAGATAACCTCCATAGTCCCTCGGTAAATAATCAGGTTCTATATATTTTTGCAAGGATTTCATATCGTTTCCATGAAAGATAATCTGTTTAAAAGTAAAAATTATAATAAATTACCGGGTGAAAAATAAGTAAACAAAATTAAGACTTACCCTGTTCCGAAGTTTTTCCTGAATCAGTGGTTTAGCGAGTGACCAAACAACATTGAATATAAAAGGTTGCTTAACAATATGGACTTCCTTCAAACGAATCGGAAATGCATCCTGAATAAACGTCAGCACACGTATCAAACAAGGTGGAGTCAATGATTTGACTTGTTTAAATGAAAGTCCTTCGAAATCCAAAATGCACACAACACCTCGAATTTGTGTTTCTGGTTCCAGTAAAGCCATAAGATGAGTTGCATAAAGTAATTGAAAAGATTCTTCTGCCGAGATAAATGATGGATCCCAAACAGCTCCACTATGTAAAATTATTACACGTCGTCCATGTTGATCTAGATTCTTGAGTACGTTTATAACATTGCCTTGGATGAATTTTTCTTTGAGATTTTCAATAAGAATCCCCCGAACTTGGTTGGCGTAATTCTTTCGGAAAGCGGCAACTGATTTCATCTGAAAAATTAATTATAATCATTTGAATAAAAAACAATAATTAAGATATCCGAAAAAAATGTGGTTTGAATTTATAAGTGCTGCAAAAAAGGCTACAAATTATAATGTTTAAGGAGCCAGTTTATAGCTATCATTGGTTGTCATCATTGAAACCAATCATTGAATTTTTGTTTGACAGGTTGTTTATAGGGATTATCGAAATTTTTCATTTTCTTACAAAACAGAACCAGCTATTCAGGAAAATAACGTTAGAAGTTCATGTTACTGTTCTATCTGTTCTATTTCCATTTAATTTCCGGAAAAATAATGTTGAAGGCAATGTGACGGATCACACAATAAACACAATCAGAATAATTAAAAACCTAATTTATTTTCAAATTTTTGAAATTTTTATAAAGATTTAAATTCTATAGAGATAAAATTTTATTTTTATCTGCGTGTCAAGCTTTGGTGACGTACATATATAACTTCAATTGAATTAGAGAAGATTATCTCAAGTGAAGTAAAGTCGCGTGACTATTTTTATCAATGAGCAATTTTAGGCGGCTGACACAATTGACTCTAATATAAAACAAATTTTTGGCCACTTGTCAGAAAATTGCACTTCAATTAAGGCAATTTTTTTGGAACGTGTTTGAAAAATTATATAAGAAAAATGGACAGGCTCAGACTACTTAAAGGTTAGGTTACTTAAAGATTAAGTAAGTGTTTTGGGGGCAGTTATCTATTAGTTAGCTATCATTGAAATCAATCTGGAAAATTGTTCGAATAGATATTTAACTGTGTTTCTTTTTGACTATAAATCCAAATTATGTACTGATAGATCGAAAATCAGTAAAAGAAATTTGTTTAAGATATAAAAGTTTAATTACATAATTTAATTTTCGATAAAAATATATTTTTCTATTTTCCACATCTGATTTTTGTAGGTCTTTAAGCGAAACGAATCGTTCCACTGATTTGTGTTTTAATTTTACACAATTCCAATAACAGATTTCTTTCAGAAAAGATTTTACGGTGGATTTCAATTAGCTATCAAGGAGCTTTAAAATAATTCCAATAATTGGTTTCAATGATGAAAACCAATAATAGCTATAACTGGACGCTTAGTATCTAATTGATCAGTTGTCAAAAAACGTATTTCCAAATAAAGCATCTTGCACATGAGGTACGAACTACGAACTGCGAACTGTGGATGTTCGCATATTTTGACTTTTCTTTCACATCATCTTTATTTCTATTCGCAGACAGCGGCGAATTGTCAATTTATAATTACCCTTTTCTCCATATTTTCCTCAGACATGATCTTTCACATAAAAACAAAACAAGAGTGGTATAATTTTGAGGTTAAGTTGAGCGCGAACAATTTATTCATTGCAGTGTGGATGGTACGTGGAACGCGAATAGAGTTTGACAGTTCGTAGCAACCACACTGCAATTCGTTAAGCAACATTCACATGAGCACGACCAACGACCAACGAATGAACGAATATTCGTCGATTTTGACATTCCTTTCACATGAGAGTTTTTAATTCGTCGCGAATGAAGTTTGACATTCACCACCGAAACCAAAACAAGAACGATTTTTTTAAGGTTAAGTACGCGCGATTTTTTTATTCGTTGCGAGTGTGGATAATGTGGAACGCGAATAAAGTTTGACAGTTCGTATCAACTAAAATTTTTTTCGCGACGAATAAATTTGTTTTCTTAAATTTATTATTATATGATATTGAAAAGTAAAAGTATGCATCATAAATCAAATAGAAACTAAATTGCTATCGTTTTGTTAAAAATTTGTGTGGAAATATGTCTTCAAACGTATATAAACTCACATTTTGTAATTTATTCGTCGTTCGTTGGTCGCGCTCATGTGAATGATGCTTTACTACCAAATTGTTTTTACAAAATTTTCTTGTTTTAGAGAACAAAATGCAAATTTTATTATCCTGTAATAATGTGTAAAATCACGTTTGTTCTTCCATTCGTTCATTAGTTGTTCGCTCTCATGTGTAAGGCCCTTAAGACAACTTTTTTTAAGAGTTCGTCAAGTCGAGTTTACTCCTGTCACAATATCAGCTAATCATGTTTTTTTTTTTAAATCAGCGGAAAGCTGAATTTCATTACTCTGTGATTTAATCGAGGTTATCTATAAAAGAGTTCTTTGTCAAATTCGAAAATTAAAAATAAGATCTATTCTTTTACAACACAAAATTCAACTTTTCATGGTTTTGCAGATTGTTTGTTATTTTTATACTTTCTGTACAATCAACTCCTAATAAAGAAAAGTGAAGAAAAGTTGCAAGTTTGAAATTAATGACATCTATACAAATCTAAATAAGGGGCAAATTATAGTTATCATTGATTTTCATAATTAAATATTTTGTTTGGAGATCTAAAAGCGATTAAAAGGTTCAAATTTGTAATGTTTGGTGTCAAAATGAAGCCGATCAGTTGTAGACTGTTTCTCCTTAAAAAAAAATACATTATTTAACCAAGAACTTTCCCTTTAGTTGATTTTAAATTGTAAAATGATGAAATGGCTCAACTTTCCATTACCGCAGCACGAATTCCGAGACGCGTTTTTTTTTATTTGATAGATATGTACATATGTGCAAATAAATAATAACTATAGAAATTTTAGAGCGAGGAAACATTTATTTCTATTTTAAATTAATTTTCAAAGTTCAATTTTTCACATACAAAACACGCAAAAATGGTTGATTTTGACATTAATTCCCTGTTTTTTGTTCAGTGTTGCCATACTTGATTTTTGTTTGTTGGGGGATTTCTTTGATTTTAGTGCTCAAATGCAAAAAGTACTTTGCATATACCCAAACTCGCACCCACCCCAAATCCTATAGTGATCCCAAGCAGGGGGGTTGCAGCTGTTAGTACGCTGTGCTATCAATTCAAAAAAAAACTTGTTTTAGGCTCAAAAAATGAAATACAAAAAAAGTAGGGTTAAGTCCGAAAAAGAAAATATTTTTTTTTTATGACTTAAAGGTGTTTCCTCGCCTTAATATTTAAAACATGTTCTATTGAGACCTCTACCTAACTGTACAAAAAAAAAATCAGAAGGAAATTCGTGCTGCGGTAATCGAAAGTCGCCCCTCATTTCATTTTATTTATAATCCAACCTGAAAGTTTTACTTTTAATGATCAACTCTAACCTCAATTTTTTGATTCCAATCTGAAAATGTTTGATCCCAATCAGAAATTTTTGATTCAATGACAGACATTTTCAATGATAGCTATAACTGACCTGTTAAACAAATTCTAATGATTGGTTTCAATGTTGAAAACCAATGATAGCTATAAACTGGCCTCTAAGGGTCCAGTTTGGCTATCATTAAAATCAGCAAAATGTTTGTTTCTTATTTTAAGTTAAGTTTATTTCGTAAATACGTTTTAATAATTTTAATGATGAAATTTTATTTGTACAGAACAGCTGTTTGCTAAATATCAAAAATAATGGCACCATTTAAAAAATGTACTGATCAAAGTAAGTAAAGTAGGAAGCACCAAGTTACCTATAATTTATTGACGTCTATGTATACATTTACTGATGCCAATGTCCGGGCTTAAGTAAAACATTTCAAAATCCTCCTGTTTCAACTTTTACTGATGGGTTTCACTTAAAGCTATGTACGTATGTATTTGGTCCCTAACTCAAACTGTGTTTGTGTTGTTTCGTGTTAAACAAATAAATTGTTTTATTTGCAATTTCGCTTACAAAATTTTATTAGTGATTGGCAACCGAGGTTATTACTTTGTCTTAAACAAAATAATCGTTTATTATGTAACTTATATAAAAATAGCAATTTTTTTTTAAATTTGCACAATCTCAGAATAAAATATCAAGATAATTATAAATTATACATAAATACGTACTTTGGAATACGCTTAATAACAAATCAAGGTGTTTGTATTGAGGGAAACAAAAACAAAATAAGTTAATATTTTTTAGCAACATTTCATTGCAATCAATTCGCCCTTCAGTCTACACATGTTTCGAGTCTCAGAAGATAGATTTACAAAATTAATCAACGTTTGTACATTTTAATAATGATGACTTCTATCGCACTTTTGTGGGAAGGCATATGTACATACATATATCGCAAAAGGCAGCAAATAGGCCCAGATTTCATTCCCAGACTTTCAGTGTTGAAATCAAATTGCTTTTTTTTATAATCTGCACACATCAAAGGAATTAGGATATAAGAGGAGATATAACGGTGCATATTGGTCTAAAAGTTTTGAATACAAAAATGGAAAAGAAAAACAGAGTTTTGGTAAAGCATTCCACATTCTTGGTGTGCGGCTAAAAAACTTATTTCCAGCTTGACAATAAACACATAATTTATCTCAAGAACTTGATGTTTGCAGTTCATGAGAAACATAACATCAACTAAGAATTTAAGCATTAAATGTGGTCCAAGTGATTCTAGGCTATTAAAATTGAAATCTTAAAAATTAACTTTTAAAAACGTTAAAATGTTTGCTTTATTTATAAAACTCTACAAGTTGTATTATAAAGGAGTACAAATTTTAATAGCGTACACTTTTTATGAAAATTGAACTTTTTTCTTTCTTTATTTTTTGGGTTCATTGGAACCATTTAGATATTTACTATTCGACCTTATCACAGAGGCTACTTCGGTGTTCGGTCGGAGAAAATTTACACTAGAAATGACAACAAAATACTGTCATAATTTTCATCCAACAAAAATATTTGCCCAACAAATTTTAGTTCGTAAAAATTATCATCTTGTGTTTTTCGAATTCAGTGTCAATATTTTAACTATGACAGTAGCAATGATATGAATGATATTGTGATAAGTCCGAATATTTTTAAATAATTTCACTTAACATAACAGTTTTGTTTTCAAATCATATATATGTATACATATACCTTTTTTAAAGCACTCTGTGGGTAAAAGTGACATGCTCTCAGAAACACCAACAGAAAATCATCGTCATCTTTGAATTTAATGTCGTGGCTGGCGTGCAGTAGCGCTCGAAGTTCTTTTATAGCTGCTTCTTTAATTTCAGGCGTTTCACGCAACTCAGTCTCGGCTAATCTTTTAGCATCTTCACTTGTATATCCTACTCGAATATTGAATTCCACAGTGCTATTTTCCATGTCAAGACTCTATTAGACACACACAGGCAACGTTTAAAAGTAAACCCAATCAGGCACTGATTTTTGTTTGTAAAATAATAATTTTTATAATTTATCTAATCGCAAAACTTAAACGAAAGTTAAAACAACAACAACAAAAACAACAAAAACAACAACAACAAAAGTTATCACAATTCGATTAAAATATGTAAGTTTGCGTGCATAATGGATTTTGCTGAATTGGCTTATAAACAATTTCTATTGTTTTCTTAGTCTTGGTTAAAATCAACTCAAATCAAAATCACCCGTCTTATCATTCAAAAAATACGAGTAAATAAACGACTTTCCAGAATGAAAATCTCCTATCGACTGTTACTATAAGACAGAAAAACAAAAAACAAATAATCCGATCATTATGGAAAATAAACTAGAACTAGAAATAAAATTTGTTAATTGTAATAAATTAGTTAATATTGTATTCAACATTTCAACATATGAAATGAGATTAAACGAAAAATACACCTAGACGTAGTAAAATAATAAATATTACACACAAAATAATAAATATTACACACAATATTACACACAATGATTTATCAATTAGTTGCAATTTAACAATATAATTATTGTAAAAAAAAAAATAAGCGTGTTAATTAAATAAAAACAGTTATTGATAGAATAAAGATTATCGAAATAAAGTTTGCACTTTATTTTGTGTGTTTATTTTTATTTTATTGAGGTGGCTTGTGTTTTTAATTGCGCAACTCGCATGAGCTTATGGAATCAAAATCAAGAAAACAAAACTCAAGACTGGTTCGCATGAAGAACTTGTTCTTGAGGTTTAAATTTTTAACAGAAAGCTCAACGTTTAAAAAGACATCATGCATGCAGACTGCACATACGGTAATGAAAAAACAAAAACAAAATACAGAACAAAAGAATAAAATATAAAATACTCATAATGACCAAATATATTAAAATGGAATTTTTCGGGAAACGATCAAAAAGCAAATTTTACTCAAGTCTTTTCACCTTTAATCGCAGTCGAAACGATTTTACTACAGTAACTGTTAATTTCATTATCATTTGTAAGCTTTTTTAAAAAGTCTGTTTCATGGCTAACCACCACCGTTTGCAGATGACTAGAGTAATTAGGAGCATGAATCATTTGTTGGGTATTGTGGCGTATACTTAACAATTTTCTGACATTTAAGTTAAAATGTTGATGAAACTTTTGGCTTGTTCTTGGCAGCATTCACTTCAATGTACAACCAGTCTTAATAAGTGATGAGATATTTAAAAGAATCAAGCGTTTTCTTAAACTTCATTGGAACAGAAATGTAATATTTGTGTTTTTCTATGTCTTCCAATTATATTATGATTTGAAACAACAGTTAAAGGGATCGAATACATATCTTGGACCAGAAATCTATACGGGTATATACATAGATACAAAATTAAATGTATTGCTATGTGTGATGTAAGTCCTTGATAAGTTTAAAATTTAAGAAATTTACATTAACACGACTTTTCAGAAGTGTTTACTTTTTTCTTCAGATTCTAAGAGAGAAATGCCCAAATGTTTATAATATTAACTTGTTAACTTCCCATAGGAAGTTATTGTAATCGGTCCGATTTGTCAAATTGAAAATTTTGACATTTTTCGACGTTTCAAGGCCCATAGAGTCGAAATAAAAGATTTTTGGAGAGATGTCTGTGCGTGCGTGTGTACGTACGTCAATGGCGGATCCAGGGGGGGGGGGGGGGTCGTAGGGGTCATGACCCCCCCCCCTGGGAGATAATTTGTTTGCTTTTTCGTAGGAATTCCCTTCAATTCGAAACTAATCGTATTGCGTTAATGGATATGACCCCCATTATATATTGAATTATTTATTTTTTGTATATGAAAACAACATTTGTATTTTACTTCCTTAAACTTTGTTGCTAAAAGTACTAATATGAATCGGATATTCAGCCCTATTCCAAAAACACAGCACAAATTCATCAACTTTTGACCAATGGACGATCCAGGGGGGGGTCATATGAGCCATAAAGCTTATACAGTTAAGTTGTATAAGTAAAGATTTCATCTAAAGATTTATTAGTAATTTAACGACATTCACCAAAAAGTGGTTTGCTGTCAAAAACAACTAAAATGTTTGTTTTCACTCAATTTAGAATTTGAAAAAAACTTTAGTAATGCTTTTAATTATTTTCATAAAATTTGTTTCTAAGAAAAAGAGCAAATATTCAGGTTCTTAAGAAGAACCTTGCATAAGAGATCATCAATTTTATATTAAGTTGCCTTTAAATTCCTTACTAGCATTCAATTTTATTATTACATTTTTTTGACACACATATGTACTAAATAGTGATTATTGAAGTGATTTTTACTTGCGACATATAGGAACTATATAGCAAGTTTTGCATTAGTAAACAATTTCAAACTAGAGGTTTTAATAAAATATGACATTACGACGGTAGAGATCTCTAAAAAAAAATGGGTACCCCGTCTGTCTTTTCTGGCCCCTACAGACCAAACAATTGTGTTGATTGAAATTAAGATTTTCAGCCGATTAGTGTAAGGCGTTTTTTTCATTTTATTAATACGAAAAATAACAGCAGTCCCCATACAAATTTGTTGGTTCAAACATGTGATTTTTCTAAAACTTTCTCTAAATTTTGTGTTCTTAATTTGGCTTCTTTCTACAAGAAAAACATATTTTTGTATTGCTCCAGAAGGGTACCCCTCAAACCACCTTTATATTGTTTTTAAGTTTTCTCAAGAACTAATGGACCGATTTCAAAATTCTTCTATTTTCTATGCAAGATCTTGTCAATGATCAAATTGATGATGATTTTTTATGATCAAAATGATGATTTTTTATGATTTAAAATTTAAAATGATTTTCGAAAAAAAATAAGTTAATCTAGATTTTTTGGCAAATAAAATGGCATTTAAATTTTTGAGAAAAACTTATTTTGCAGGTACATTTTTAAGTCTTAAAATATGGGAAATATTTTTAAACAGACTTTTTGGAAGAAATTAGTAAGTTCTAGCGACCCAGTCGTGCATTTTATTTCTTTCAAAATTGGTTGTCTGTTGAATAGAAAAGATCTTAAAAGATCTTGAAAAATTAAATAAATCTACTTTTGAAGTATATTTGCTTTGGATGCTCTAGAACTGAGATTTAAACACGAATTTCAATAATACAAATGTCCCAAAAAAATCAAGTGACACTTTTGTTAAACTAATGGCTAAGTGAAAAACATAATAAACGTTTCATATCTATTGATATTGAAGCTTTGAAACGTGTAATTTGTGAGTGCTACAAAAACTTTTCTTCCCAACTTATTTGTTCACCTACCTTACTTTGTTTTAATTTAATTTAATTTAATTTTTTAGAGAAATTATGTACTTAAATGCAACTATTTCCTTAAATTCAAGAACCAAACCTTTTTATCTCTACAATTTTTAGGTTTTTTTGACGCCTTTAAGATCAAAATACGAGTAAGCAGATTGATAACGATGGTAATAAGAGACCCCCGAAAATTGAGTTCAAAAAAACTACGTCAAAAACAGCCCGATATTTCTACATATCAGATCCTCTCTCATTTTCTGGATTTTTGAATTTTTGCAGCGTTCTTCGCATTAATAGAAATAGAAACTAGAAACAATTTCCTACATTTCTGCGCTCCTCTAAACTATTGTGTTTTAGCTCTTAAATATGGCATATTTAGAAAACTGTTGGAATCTTGGAATGCTTTCATATGTAGGGAGTCATCCAAATTAAATAGTTAGACCATACCTTGCTGGACAACAGTGTTCTAAAATAATTTGATAACTAAAGTTGTCATTTTAGCAATTATTAAAACTCATCTAAGTGTGTGACCCCCCCCCCCCCCCTGATGAAAAGTCTGGATCCGCCCTTGACGTACGTTCGTACGTCCGTACGTTCGCGACGTTTTTTTCGTCGTCTATAACCAGTGGAGATATCGACTTCAAATAAATTCTGTTATACAGATAATAATGCAGAAAGATGCAGAAAGATGCAGAAAGGACTTTAAAAAAAATTGCGTTAGTTTTTTTTACCATAGCAATTTAAAAAGAAGGTGAAAATTTTGGTTTACCCAAAATATCTCACGAACCAATAACGCTAGCGAGTTGAATTAAATTTAAAATTATTTTTAATATGACGTGATACCAAACTAGTATATTTTTTTTTTTGGGAAAAATTCCAACTAACGGTTTTTTTATAAATCAAACAAACTAAAAAAAAATATTTTTCATCTCGAATATTTTACGAGCAAAAAATGATTTTATCTCCAAAATAATTTTGTGCAATAAAGACTAACGTTTTTGACATCTCGTAAAATGTTGAGAAAAAGAGAATGGACAGTTTTTTTTTACAAAAAAATAAAAACTTAAAAATCAATACTAATACTTAGTACAAATTTACTTTCGAATCAAATATTTTTTCAAAAATTAAAAATAATTTTTATCTCACAGAAAGTATTTTTTTCGACGTTCAGTAAATTTTGTATTATTCAACAGTCAGTTTTTTCATAGAAAAATTAAAATCTACAAAAAATAGTACGCAAAATTGGTAAAAATTGATGTTCGGTTCTCAATATCTCGTAAACAATAGAAGATATTGACTTTAAATTAATTTTATTCATCCAATTTGTATTTGTTTATATAAGAAATAAAAACTTTTAAAAAATGCTACTAAAATTGGAAAAAATTGTTTTTCGACTAAAAATCTCGTTTACAAAAATAGATTTTGAAATCAAACTATTTTATCAAATGCAAAATATTGTTGGTAATTTTTAAATCTTCTAGAATAATTCAAGTGACAACTTTTTTAACAAAACACGAAAACCTAAAATTTTTAAAGCAAGACAAATCGACAGACGGGGTGGGAAGTTATCAGTGTGGGTCGCATCCCAGCCTTTTTTTTAAAACTATTGAATCAAAATGAAAAAAAAATATCTCAAAGGTTTTATCACAGAGTCTAGAAAACCATAGTCTAGAAAGCAATAAATCTAAAATACTCTAATGGCCGAAATGGAGTAAGCTAACAAATTTCGTAAATATTTTAATTCACTAAGCTATCAATTTGTCGTAAGTAGTCAAAAATAGAAAAATTGTTCCACAAAATGGCTAGGCTCATCGTTTTCCAAGTGTTTGTTGTTGATTCGTGATATAGAAGACGTTTAAGTAGGAAGTTAAGCAGAATTGAAGAAACCACGATTAGGCGGCAGTACATAAAAATACATAAATTAGGTTTTTAAATTCTTTTACATGAAACTTAACATTTTTTATATGTGTTTAATTATTGGAAATGTATTCTTGTTCAGATAAGAAGATAAGTTGTTTGACTACGTACATGCTTTACTGTGTTTTGCTTAAGGTTAACTCTTAAGAAAGATAAAAACAAAATCTCGAATTAACAATTTTTTCAAGAGTTTTGTCATAATCCCATCTCAACCATTTGCATTACCTATGAATATTTCTGTAAAAGACTTTTCAAATCATTAATATTTTAAATACTTATAAAATATTACTTTACATGAAATGTCCATGTTTCAAAAAATATATTGAAAGTTGAATTGTCTTTCTATAAGTTGACCACAAACACAACTAAGACCATCACAATCTGTTCGTCTATTTATTATATTTTAGACTTTAAAAATATAAACCATTTCTATTTACATTATAACTACAATAATGAAATCAGATACATATTTGCCCTCCATTTATATATCGTTAATCTAAAAGAAGAATCCGCTGTTCATATCGCATTTCAAAATATTAGATTTATCTCCCTTTAATAACGTTTAGAAAAAAATGAGGTTCTTTACGTATTAGCTGACTTTAAAGCTATACGAACATTGTCTTATGGGTACAATAATTGAAATATATAAAATACTTTTATATTAAACCTGATGATTTTATGGGTCATTTTGTATTAAATTAGTTCTTATTAAGGTGTTAAAGTAAAATTATTTATTAATATTTGTATACCTAATATTTAAAGATAAAGAATTTGGTATATTTATTTTAATGTTTTTTTTTTCTAAAATTAATACACTGTAGTCCAAATATCCAATGCTCTGTTAAAAATGTGTTTGCTCTATTAATAATAACGAGTTTTGGGTGCTAAGAGTTGAAATTCATAATAAAGTCTTCACCTATCAAAAATGGAAGTGGTCTATTATTCTCGCAACCTTGTCTGTGAATTGTATATTTTAATGGAAAAATTATGAGAGCAATCCAAGTTTAATTACCTAACTTGAAAAGATTTGGGAATAATAAATATAGAAGAAAGTTTTTTTTTCAAAAACGTTATGTAAAAATTCTTTTATAACTATATCTGCTGAAATGGGAGAAACTTCTTTTGTCTGTTTTTGAAATCACTTCATAAAAAACTGGAAAAGAATTTTGGTATTCTTTTATAATATCCCAGTTCTTATCATCCAAATACAAGGCTAATGAAATAGGAACATTAATAAATATTAAAACAACATTAAGAAGCAACTAAAATATCATCTTCCTGCTAAATTAATAGTGAAGCGTTTGAAATAATTATTTATGTGTTTTTAACGTTCGGTTGTTTGGTTTAAAATTCAAACAATATATTCAAAAAGTTCTTAACATGGTACTTTTAAAGAAGAACAAATTGTTCCTCAATGGAAAATTATACTTATGAATTCTAAGATCCATTAATATTTCGACTACTAGCAGGGTGTGTTGTCATACATTTCTTTGCATTAGCCTGGGGCCTGATTATGAGGTTCGCGGCGGATCGTTTTCAATTCGACCTTTCAAATTCGACTCGCTTCGTATTTCCTTATTAACGAACTCGCGGGGAAGCGAAAGTAGTTCTTCCTATATTCCAGTGATTTGACACTTTTAGTTTGACAGCTTTCCACAAATTTTGTTTTGTTTTGATTGAATTTGTGAAATTCGCGGTGATTTATTTAATAAACAATATTAAAATTAAAAAATGGAATCAATTATGGTGTGTATTTATTCTGAAAGGGAGGAATTTGAGGAATCCCAGGAATCCTCAAGATTACGGGTGTCCAGGAGACTACTAGAAGCAAATCTTCTCTGGATCTCCCTTCAACTGAGTAAGTATTGTTTCCTTTTAGTTTAAATAAAATTAATCAATTAATCTACACACTTTGTCTTAATAGATTTATCAAACTATTTCGACTTTCGAAAGAAGCTTTTGTCTTCATTTTGCAAGAGATCAGTGAGGAACTCAAGGATCAGAACAGCAACGGCATTCCTTCAATTTTAAAGCTTGCCGCTACAATGAGATTTCTTGCTGAGGGATCGTACCAAAAAGGAGTTGGACAAGATGTACTCCTTGGAATGGCACAACCAACAGTCTCAAACGTTGTCTGAAACTCTTAAAATTCTTGAGAGAAAGTTGTGCCCAAAAATGATAAATTTTAAAATGAATGAACAGGAACATCGTTCCTTGAATGAATTTTAAAATTTTATATTTTATTGTGGATAAATTATAAGAAAATTAAAATAAAGCTAACTCACATTTTTAAATTAAAATAAACAAATAATCCACGAAATCGAACACTGAATAATAATAAACACTCTTTCGCCTGTGAATCCGCCAAAAAAAAAGCTATCGGATTCAACTCGCCAACAAACATTATGACATTTCAAACTCGCCTTCGAATTCGTTAATTGGTCGAATTCAAAACGAAGAAGGCGAAAGCGAAAGCAATAATTGAAAAATGGCAAACTCGCTAGCAAAACGATTCGCCGCGAACCTCATAATCAGGCCCCTGCTTATAATAAAATAAATCTCTTACACTATTACTATTTTGTGGTTTGTTTATTATTCAAAATACGTTGAACCTAACATCCTTTCATTAATTTTAGTGATACCCGTATAATCAATTTTAAACAGTGTGACTGTTTCCCTTATCAGCAGGTACAATATTCATATATTTAAAAATGACGTTTTAAAAATTTACTGGCCCAACTTAATACTTTATTCAAATATTTGTCAAACTGGTTAATGGAAGAAGACCTAAAATAATTTTTTAACAACTGTAAAAACAAGATCATGCAGTATATTTTTAACTATGTTCTTTTGTTTTTATAAGTTCTTCACTATTTGAAATCATTTCTGGGAAATTACTTTTATTAACTGGTAATGCATATAAAAGCCAGCTAATATTAGCTGGAATCATGGCTGTGGTTGTTTTTAATTCTCACATGAAATTATAAGTTTTAAAATAGTGTTTATTTAATTTTCTTTATATGCTCGTTGTTGCTAATTTCGAACTTAACTATCTTTACTAAATTCATTCTTAAAGTGCAACTACCCTGTCTTCATTCACTTTTATTTTAGAAAATGTATTAAGAAACTCTTGGCTTGAAAAGGACATATTTTTTAGATACGAAAACAAATATTTTCATATGACAAAATTGCATATCAGAAAATTGTCGAGTGTACGCCACACCAAGAAAATTATTTATGGTTATTTTCTGTAATGCATCCTATCACGCCTACTCATCCACCGCACTAAAATGTCCTTGGCCTGTGCCAGTTATAGGTGTCGTACAACTTATTAACATTATGTCAAGTACTCATGCACCAAAGGATAAAACACTTGGGACATTACGAGTACCAAGTGAAAGAAAACAATCGCATTGATAATTTGAGGTTCAAATTACTTAAGTTTTTCAAAGGGATAGACTCAGAGGAAGAATTGTAAAATGAGAAATTCATTCAGTTCTAGGAGGTGCTACAATAGACCTTAAGGTCACTGTTGATCCCACACATAATTTATTCATAACAGTTTTGTGTACAAAAAATAGTAACTACATTTAGCTTAGTGTATACCTAGCAAATGTTTAGATAAATTACTGTTAATTTTCTTGACAATACATTTTGTTTAGTATATAACTTACTTAATAATTTCTTTTGTTTCTAGTTATGATTGAGCAAAATATTGCAACGCCGTTAAATTAGCACTACTTTTTGAAGAAATTTTACGTTATGATTTTTGGCACAAATCAGCTAGTTCCCCTCTTGCACTTCACTAATTTGTATGTTTTATTATTTCAAATGTTAGTGCTCAGAACTACTCTGACGTAAATTATATCTTTTTTTGGTTAATCTCAAAAAATTCGGACTCTTGTTAAATGCAAAAACAAACACTATTTATGTAAATGTTATGCGAGTAAAAAACCAAAACAATTTGTATTCTTGTTTTTTTTGTAATAAATATGAATTTATTTACTTCTTTATAATTTCCTGTTTGTGGGACGTTTTTTCTTTTTTCTCTACTTGTAAATTACTCTAAGGAAAGTATTTAAATTATTTATTTCTGATTTGTTTGGTTTTTCTTTTTTTTTTTTGTTTGTTTGTGATATAAATCCCCTTTAGCGATTCATTTAAAAATGCAACTTATTGAAACTGAGTAAACAGTTTTAAATGAAACAAAATAATTACAATTAAACAAAATAAAATATATAATCAATAATCGAAAATTCGCCAGTGTTTTCCTAATAACAGGAGATTTATAGACTATTCAACAGAATAACTTAACAACTTGTTGTTTTGTTTTTTGTATCTATTCCTTAGGGGAAATTTAGCATGGTAGTTTAATTTACAATATCATTGATGCTGGATCTTCCATGAACTCGCGGAAGTGCTGTAGCCATTTGGCACCAACAGCTCCGTCAACGGTCCTGTGGTCAGCACTTAATGTTACGGTGAGAACATTAATTTCCTTGAATCTTAAAAAAACAAAAAGTTAACATTAATTGTCATTCTAGAAAAATATTGAAGAGATTTTTTAGGTTTACCCTTTAAGCTCATTAGGGTCTACAACGAGCTTCTTCGTTGTTGTTCCTACGGCAAGGATACATGATTGTGGTGGATTGATAACGGCACAGAAGTTGTTGACACCTTAAATAAAATTTATATGTAAGTAATTGAATCACTTGAAAAAGATTCGAGTTCATACCAAACATTCCCAAGTTAGAAACGCTGACAGTGCCTCCTTGGAATTCATGGGGTTGTAATTTGTTATCGCGAGCCTTGGCAGCTAGGGCTTTGATGTCTCTGGAAATATCAACTACACCCTTCCTATCAGCACCGAAGACAATTGGAGTAATAAGGCCACGTTCTGTTGAAACAGCTACAGAAACGTCAACATTGTCAAACCTATAAAAATCGTGTTATTCTCTGTTTTAAAATAAGTGTAGTTTTTTTTTCTAACGCACTGTCTAATAACGGTGTCCATCCAATAAGAGTTAGTTTCTGGAACTTTGCGACATGCAATGGCAGTGGCCTTGATAATGAAATCATTCACAGAAACCTTCATTTTCTCCTTTTCTAGCTTCTTATTGACTTTCTCACGCAATTTCAGGAGCTTTTTGGAAGTTAAAAATGTTCTTTTTTTAGTTTTCCTCTTTCAAATTTTAAATGCGTGAGCTGAACTTACCTTATCCACATTGCATTCGGCGGTAAGATAGTAATGGGGAATCTGTTGCTTGGACTCCTTCAATCGCTTGGCAATAACTCCTCGAATGTTCGATACTGGGATATCAATGTATGCACCAGGTCCGCTAGGAGCTGCAGCTCCCACTGCTGCTGGAGCACCTGCAGCGCTCATGCCTGCAAGATCGGCGGAGGTTATTGAACCAAATATGCCACTACCCTTTCCTACACGCAAGTATTAAAGCAAACACACAGGGGTCATTCACATTGTTAGATAGACTCAAAACATTAATCACACCATACCTTCCAATCTTAGCCTTTGTTTCTCAGCTAAGTTCTTGGCCATCGGACTAGCATAAACTCGCTTACCACTTTGTTCAGCAGCTGTCATTGGTGCTGCTGCAGCTGGGGCGGGTGCTGCTACTGGTACAGCAACAGGAGTTGGTGCTGCTGCTGGAGCTGGAGCTTCGGCAGCTTTTTTAGGTGCTGGAGCAGCACCTCCATCGTCTTTGAAGTCCTTGAATGCAGCAACATCGGCTTCGTTTTCGACAATGATGCACACAAGTTTACCAATAGTGACATCCTTTTCACCAGCTTGCACCAAAATCTTAGCCAAATAACCTTCTTCTGGTGTTTCGAAACCCATTGTAGCCTTGTCTGTTTCAATTTCAGCCAACAGGTCACCTATTTTTTTTTTTGTTTTTGTTTTGTTTTAAAGAAGTCAAATAAGGTTTCAATATCACATCTTTTTTCTGTTTTTGGAAATAATTTACCTTCGTTTAACTTGTCACCTTCCTTCTTTTCCCAGCTCACGATGGTACCTTGTTCCATGGTTGGTGAAAGTGCCGGCAAGGTTACCTTAATGTGATCGGGCAGGTCGCTGTAGGCGCGAATAAAATTCGTACTCCATACTGAAGTTTGTTGTGGCTTCTTCAGTTGGTAATCTGATAGTCTGATAAAGTTTTTAAAAAATAACAGAGAATTTTATAATTGAAATAATCATTTAAAAATGATTTACTTTTGAAAGTTAGAAGAGAATAAGTTGGTTTATGTTGGTATTATTTTTTCTTCACTTTGAGAGATTTTTATCAGTGTAAACATAACTAATGGGTGATTTTTTTGAGGTTAGGATTTTCATGCATTAATATTTGACAAATCACGCGGGATTTCAGACATGGTGTCAAAGAGAAAGATGCTCAGTATGCTTTGACATTTCATCATGAATAGACTTACTAACGAGCAACGCTTGCAAATCATTGAATTTTATTACCAAAATCAGTGTTCGGAAAATCCGCTTTTTTATCGACAAATTTTGTTCAGCGATGAGGCTCATTTCTGGTTGAATGGCTACGTAAATAGCAAAATTGCCGCATTTGGAGTGAAGAGCAACCAGAAGCCGTTCAAGAACTGCCCATGCATCCCGAAAAATGCACTGTTTGGTGTGGTTTGTACGCTGGTGGAATCATTGGACCGTATTTTTTCAAAGATGCTGTTGGACGCAACGTTACGGTGAATGGCGATCGCTATCGTTCAATGCTAACAAACTTTTTGTTGCCAAAAATGGAAGAACTGAACTTGGTTGACATGTGGTTTCAACAAGATGGCGCTACATGCCACACAGCTCGCGATTCTATGGCCATTTTGAGGGAAAACTTCGGAGAACAATTCATCTCAAGGAATGGACCGGTAAGTTGGCCACTAAGATCATGCGATTTGACGTCTTTAGACTATTTTTTGTGGGGCTACGTCAAGTCTAAAGTCTACACAAATAAGCCAGCAACTATTCCAGCTTTGGAAGACAACATTTCCGAAGAAATTCGGGCTATTCCGGCCGAAATGCTCGAAAAAGTTACCCAAAATTGGACTTTCCGAATGGACCACCTAAGACGCAGCCGCGGTCAACATTTAAATGAAATTATCTTGAAAAAGTAAATGTCATGGACCAATCTAACGTTTCAAATAAAGAATCGATGAGATTTTGCAAATTTTATGCGTTTTTTTTTTTTTAAAGTTCTCAAGCTCTTAAAAAATCACCCGATATATCATGTAGCATACGAATTTAACCTTTTAAGGCCTTCTTTCATTTACAGCGTAAAATAATATTGCAGAACTTGCAGGGCTTCAGGAAACAATAATAACTAGAGAGAAAATGATGCGCAAAAACTCTCATTAATATTGAGATCCTGGGCATCTTAAATGGACTTCAAATGACAACATTAAAGGGCCATCAAATAATCATCGTGCTCTCATGAATTTCCTAGCCATATGGAAACATCTGAAAATTAAGCAGCAGATTTGGAGCAAAAGACACTCAAATAGGACCATTGCTGATAGGGCTTATTTTCAACAATGGGTATGAAGTCCTAGTGCGTCAGCGTTCCTTGGAAAGCATAACCTACAAAGAATCCATATTCAATGCCATCAAAAACTCTCAAGCCATCACATTGTTTCAATTAAGAGTGTTTGTTGAATCCATATGTAAACATTTTTATGTTTAAAATAATTAATAAATCAATTTTATTTAAGATTTGCTGACGGCATAAATTCAAGAGATATTTACAAAAAAACAAAGTGGAGCTTAGCCTTAGTTTTTGTCAAAGTAAAATATGTTTCTTAAGCTTTAGAAGATGGAAGTTACTTTCAAAATGTACCACAAAACTGGTACTTTCACAGTAGTCCAATAAAATAAGTCACCCCTATCTGAAATGGTTGAGCATATGAAAAAAATGTTTGAGACGAAAATGTCTGCAAATTGTATGTTTACGATGCAGACATAAAATTAGTTTAGTATAGTTTGATTTTATTTTTGTAAAGCTTACACATAAAGATATAAATCTTATAAATTTGTGAAGTTTTATAAATTACATCCAAGAATTATTAAAATTTAAAAATTATATATAGGGTGTCCCAAAATTAACGCAAGATTTGAATTTGCCGCCATTTGTGCAGTGAAGTGTTGGCAACCCTGAAAAAAAAGCAATTTAACAGCTACATATAATACATACATACATATCTATACTATTATATAAAAGCGAAACCATTTTAAAGTTTGTAACGCATGATCTCAGAAAGTAGTCAACCGATTTATTTGAAATATATTTTATTATTTTCTATATTGTTATGAGAGTGTTTATGGCTTTAATTTTTTTTCATTAATTATTTGTCAAACTTAAATATTATTAATTTTACATTTTTTGTCAATTTTTTTTCATTAGTTGACTTATACAACCACTCATATCTTAAAACCTATACAATAATGGACAAAGATTAGCATTGCTTCATAAAGTCAATATTGTTGCGCAAATTTTAAGCCTAAAATCACTTCTAAGTTAAACATACAACCTGAGAAATAAATAAAAACAAATTATAAAATTATAAACTTTTTGAATTTATTTTATCCAGGAAATTAGATTCCATCACAATCGCGAGGTCGCTGCTTTGTTTCATTTCATTATCATTCCAACATTTTTAATTTTCTTTTCTTCCCATGCTCTTTTTCTCTTAATATATGTTCCATTTAATAGTTACGTTTTTTCTCTTACCTACCTACCTACATATTCAATTTTTCATTGTATAGTTCATCAACTAACCTACACACACCAATTATTTTTTTGTTTCTCTAATTCTATCGTCACATCGCTGAGCAGTGTGGGCTCTTTTTTTTAAGTTACTATGGACATTTAATAAAAATAAATAAACAGTGCCGTGCATATGAAATGCCGATTTATCTAAAGAACAATTAGATCTTTTTTATTTTTCGGGTTCGAGGAAGTGAATAGATTATAATTCTTCCAATTTAAAAATAAAAAAGTTCTATTATAAAAGCTTGAATTACCAATTTTGTATCACTTCCTCGAACAATAAACTGAAATTAAGTTAAAATTTTCTTTAAAAATAACTCAAAGAAGGTACTTACAATGACGTCGATAAAAAGAGCACACAAATGTAGGTAGGTTTAGTCAGTTGCACTGCACTGAACATGAGCAGATGAATAAAAAAATGTGTCTATGGATATTTACACACGCATACCTATAGATGTATGAGAACATTAAAAACACAAATTTGTTTTTTTTTTACCGCAAACTATATTTTTCGGTTGCAAAAAAAACGTTTCTAGGTATGAATAAAAGAAAGAAAAGAAGAAAATAGACAAAAATTTCGTTCTGTTTTCAACTAAAAAATTGAAATGGTTGTTTGTTTTCACGTGCGGCTTGGCCTTTACTACGTAATATTTTACTTAAGTTTTTTTCTAAAGTGTTAATTTCGGTAAGGAAACGTTTTTTGATTATAAACTAAAATTAATATTATTGTAGAAAATATGCTCAGTCCCATTGAGAAATTTTTTCATATGCTAATACTAATATTCAAAAAATGTTCGTGGTTACAATTTGCGAAGCAACGCGAACACGGGTCGGCTAGTAATACATACATACATAACCCTATCCTATGTACTTTACGAGTCAATAAAAATATAACTATCAAAAGACTAAAAACGGCGTTTTCTATTTAATTCAAATCTTGCGTTAATTTTGGGACACCCTTTATAACATATAAAATATTTAATTAAAATAAAATTTATAACAAAAATAATGAAAAAAATGTTTAAAAATGTTGAAGACGAGAAATCAATTTAGAGTGAAAAATACATAAATTATTAATAAATTGAAAGTACAGTTTTGGATTAATGCAAATAACAAATGTATAAAGAAAAGGAGAGAAGGTAAAAATAAGAACAATAATTCATAAAACAGTTGCTCTAATCGGACAAAATGTTATATAAACTTTTTTGATATCGGTGCAAGTTGTTAATCGCTCGCGTTTAAGAAGGAAGCGAAGTCCAAAGGCGTAGATATAGCAGATGTAAAAATTGTATTTCAGAAGAAAAACTGGTAAAGCGAGGTAGTATGATACAATCAGACCTACTTCTTGTCGCAAATCGAAGTTTTACATAGAGAAAGGTTTGTTGTGAAGTTTTTTCAATTTTAAACAATAGTAGTAGTGTACGAAATTTAATGAGACACAATCATATTTTCTTAAATAAAAAAGAGAGATATTACGAGACTTTTGGCACAATGTTTAGAATACCAAAGAAGATATAATAAAATTTCCAGCTTGCTATTTCTCATTTCCAATTCAAACTCTTATTTTACTGGGCTACGAAACTAATGATTTTTTTTTCAGAAACTTTTGTAATTTCGAAGAATAAATAACCGATCTTAAACAATTTTGTTTGAATGTTGCTATCTGTAAAAGATTTTTTTTCTGGAACGCAGAAACGAGAAGACATGCAGATGATGTTTTACCAATATCCTCAAGTAACTTTCACTGCCTTGGAACTGACAAGTAATTCTCACTGCCAAGGAACTGACAATGGAAGAATCAATATTTCTGAAGCAAATAAGTAATTAAAGTCAGAAATTTAACTAATAAATCAAAACTTCTTTAAAATAAGATAATGTCTCCAGATAAATAGTTTTATAGTTGGACTAAATTAAATACAATAACTGTATCAATAAGTAAAATTATGATTGATATGAAAACAAATCAAATTCTCATTCATGATACACATTTTTTATTTTGAAGATAAAACAGTATGTACATATGTAGGTGGGTACATTATATTGTTTTAAAACTCAAGCACTCGATTTAAATTAATAATTAAGACGATAAGATTTTCTATTATTTAGTGAAATGCAGATATTTATTTGTGATAACAAATTTCTATCTATTTAATCAGGTTTGAGTTTCAAATTTTTGGTTTTACTTTATTAGTTTGAATAGCGTTCAATTCAAACCAGCATTGAATTTGATCGATTTATAGATTCGAGGGAGTCATATTAAAACTTAGGTTCATTGAGTTTTATAAGTTGTTTACAATTAATCAGCAAATATTGCCGCTTAACTTATACGAGCTTCGTTCTTACATCACAGTCACAATCGCATTCAAAAGCAGAAAAAAAAAAATATTATCAGAATAATTGTCATGTAGGTACATTTAAATGTGTCATCATTCCATCTCCCCATGAGGAGAGCTCATGGACGATATATAAATAGTATTCCCACAAAATGTCAGACTCAAAATTAGCGTAAATACAATTTATCTAAAACCAAAGTGGACAACACTAGAAGGTCAACTCTCGCTCTAACTAATTGTTTATAAAATGATAAGAAAGCGTCAACACGCTCAAAAATCTTGTTGATTAAAATGATAATGAAGTATCACACGATTTGAGGAGAAAAGCGCCTGTCATTAAACAGCGATTCGATGACATGGACGTACTTAGAATTAGAAGTCGCTTAAACTTGTGCTAGTGCCAATGCCAACATGGAAAATGGAAATGGCAATCAGACTTGGCATTTGATTCATTTATGCATTTGACGTTTGTAGAGCAACCAGCAGCAGTAGCAGCAAGCAGCTTTGGCAAAAATCATTTTCTCCCTCTCGAATCGAAAGATTACACAACATTTCTAACCTTACCTTACATCAATGGCAAGGCAGGCAGTAAAAAAAAAGGAATTTCTTGAAAACTAAATTCCCAAATAATTTCACCGAGATTTAATTTGAAAATTCAAATAATATTTACCTGAAGATTTGTTGTTTGCGTGTGGCCTGAGTACTGAGGAGACGAAGGGCCACTCTGGTTCTGCTTCGGACAGCATTGGACAGAGTTCCCCGTAGAATCGATTCGTTGCGAATGGCAATGGTTCGTAGCATTTTCGTCGATTAACTATTTCGTGAAGTCTGTGAATTGGGATTTAATTAAACTATTTGTTTATTTTTTGTTTTGATAAAAAAACAAAAAACCAAGGCGATTATTTGGGTCTTTACTTTTAACGCCGATTAATTTATTGGAAACCCGCGATCAAAATTTTCGCAACGCAACCGACCTTAGAAATACTTTGATAGGTCATACGGACTGATGACAGTTAACATTCGGAAGCTTTTTTAATGTTTTTTTTTTTATTAATTTGCTACAGTGCTGTAGAAGCTTGAGAAAGAGCTTTTACCAAATGTCAAATTGTTGAAAATTAAAATTGAGTTCTGTTTGATTAGGTAAGGGCAGAGTGACACTTGGCTAAAATAGCAAGTGGCTTTACACACGGGAACACAATAGAAGTAAATTTTTATAATAATATTCTTTAAAATCTCTTATATCATTGACAAGGGGAGACTGAATTAACATATAATAACACAGGGATTGACCATGGCACATGAATCTGTTTTTTTTTGTTTTAATTTTTGTTTTTGTCAGATAGATTATCTGGCAACAAAAGAGTTCCGAAGCTACACGAGTTAAAAAACCTAACAGATTGAATAGGGTTGCTTTCACCTCCAAACTATGGAATAAAATAAAAATATTAACTAAAAGGTGCAATTAAACACATCATAATAAATTTTTGACAAATCAGCTCTTCAGTATATTTTTTTAACAAGTTTTGATTTTGCTATAAACTCAAATTTGTGGAGGTACATGGTAGTATGGCAAAGAAATAAGTCGGCTTGTTAAACTTTACTAAAAAAAAGTATGAGTTTTCACAAAAAACGACCTGCTTTGCATCTAACGTGCTACTCACGTCAGAGACATAGTGACTTAATAAATTGAAGTGCAGTGAGTTAATTCGTATTTTATTTTGAGCTCAGAACAAATAAGTGAGCTGTCAAATAGAATATGTGTTTCTTTTTAAGATCAGTCATAGCAGAGCGCATTATTTTTCGTATAAAACAAACGAATACAAATAGATGGCTGTAACTTTGTTTAATTTTTAATTTAGTAAGGCATTATATTTTTTCTATTTTAATTTGAAGAGCTTTTAAGTTTTGTTTCATAAATAAATCGGAATGCTCTGATCAAACTCTGTTGAAAGCATACTCGACATGCACAAGGCAGAATCACTTAAAAAATGTTTAAGAAAGGAAAAATTTACATTGCATAGTTAATTTTTGCTAAAAAATCAGCTCATGAAACGAATCGTTCCACTGTCATATTAATAAAGGACTTGTCAGACAAATTCTAATGACTAGTTTCAAATATTGCTAGAACTGTTTCCTAAATCAAGTATTTTAATATCTCCGACAACTTGTCTGAAGGGTCGTAAGTTCCAAGACTTAATCTCTTGAAAAACAAACAGAACTTTATTTGAAATTTTACTACCGTGCAAATGAACATGTCTACTTTATTAACGGGAAAATTCAAAAGAAATTAAATCGTTTGCATTTTTTGAGTTTTTAAAACGTAGATTTGATACTTCTCGATTTTATTTATTTATTGTAAACAAATTTGTGTAAAATTTTATTTCATTAACTTTCCAATTCCAAGCTATTAGTTCTTCTTTCAATGCTCTAAACGAAGTTAAAGGCACTAGAAGACGTTATTTATGAACATGTACCGTTTGATACAATGTGATCCGTATTTACAAAATTTGTTGTTTATAAACAATTTAAACGGACAGCATAACGATAATTCTATTTGAAACTTAGGAACAAGGATATAAGCAAGGTATGTACATAGCATTAATATTAATTTAAGGAGTATTCTAGCGTGATGGTTATTGCGTAGTCATTCCAGAAGTGTTAGGTTCAATCCCTGTCTGTGCAACCTAAAGTTTGTTGACATACTGCATTTGGCGAGGGATTGGAAAATCCTCGAAGCGTAGGTCCGTCTTGGTCCCATCCATCACTGACAATTCTCTCACACGCGAATGGTTTTGAGGAGCTGTTGCGACGCTTAATTTATTTGTTTTTATTTATTAAAATTAACTAAGTGCATCCTATCACCTCCTCCACTCTTTCTCGGTGGGTCACAGTATTCCTAACAAATAACAAGGAATATTCTAATCAAAATAGTTTATGCTTCTGTAACACAGAAAACCTGCAATCGTAATTAATTGTTTAGAAAATTAAATGATATTAAAACAATATCTTTGTTCTGAAAAACAAGACCTCCGATTTTGCTTTTCGCCAGAAATTACCTAAGCGAAAAAATAAATATGTAAATTAAAATTATATTTTATTATGTACAATTTTTAAATATAACTTTACCTTCATTTTTTTATTTATTTGAATTTTTAAGAATCCAATTGGTTATTTTTTCAAAACCAATATTTTCAGAATAAAAAAACTCAGAAATGTATGTACATACAAAGGTTACATCATCATACGTACATATGTACATAAACACTAACAATTAATATCATCAAGATGTTTATTTGTACGAATAAGAAAGAAACTAATGTTTAATTTAAGCTTTGAAAAGTTATTTTTCATTCATATTTTTCTTTGCACAGTCGCACAGTAAATTTTATTTTCAATGGTATGAATATAACTATGCCTTTATATCTATATTCGATTCGGTGAGGAAAGAATATTGTTGGAGTTTGAAAATTACGGTTTTTAGGATTCCTAATATGAATATGGTTTTTGAAAACTGTTAAGACATTTTTGAGTCATGAAAAATTACATTAGTTGGAAAGTTATCAGTGTTAGAGAAATCCTTATCTCAGGACATTCTCTAATATAAAATTTAGAAACTTAAAACTTATAGACACGCTTACGCTTATACCTTTATACCTACCATTAAATTTTCTTTCAGGAAATGAACTTGAACGGTTTGTTCCCAACTTGCGGGTCAACAACAACAGCAAAAGTTAAAACCTTCAATATACAATTATAACCTCTATAATCATACTTGGTAGTTTCCTGGTTACCACACTCAATACAATTTGAAGCGAAACGTTTGGGGTGAGTACAAATTTGATATGATTTTATAAAGTTAAGGGGAGAGTC
Organism: Eupeodes latifasciatus; assembly: GCA_920104205.1. NCBI lineage: Eukaryota > Metazoa > Arthropoda > Insecta > Diptera > Syrphidae > Eupeodes > Eupeodes latifasciatus. The sequence continues at coordinate 154,116,790 of OV049925.1, forward strand.
AATAATTTTAAATTTGTATGTAATATAAATTTTATGAGAGTTAAACAAATGGACATCGAAACTTTCGAGTGAATTTTGGCATAGAATATAGTCGACTGAATGTAAGGAGGAATTTAAAATTAATTAAGTCTGGTTTAGGTTTTGAAAAGGTTCCTTTTTTTGTAATTGAAAAAAAGTTACATTACAGTCTTCACTTTTAAAAGTTATAATTATAAAGGTAAATGGCCATAAATATTATAAACTTGAATATCAATAATACCTTCATTTATTCAATGAAAGTCAGAAAATTTGAAAAATAGGAAGCCTTCAAAAACGGATTTTTATAAAACAATCAGAGAAAAATTGACCCTCAATCATACAAAACACCATAAATTAGAATAAAAGATGTCGTAGAATAGTTAAATTTTGACATTGATACAAGTTACTGTTCGGAGACTGACTATTGAAAATGATCAATAATTTAACAAACTATCTAAGAAAAGGTTGCTTCCGAAAAGACATATACATAGGTACCTACTAGAAAAAATCTTGTTTCGCCACCTATTGATATTAATTCAAATTAACTTTAATATAAAAATAATAACATAATTAAGGGGGTATTCTAGTGTAGAGACATGAATTTCGCCCGGTTTTTGAAGCGTTGTATAAAGGAAACAAAAAATATTTTTAGTATCAATTTTTTTATCATTTGTTTATTGATTTGTTGTTCATACATACAAAAATTAATAAAAAATAAAAAAATTAAAATTAACAAAGTTACAAGCAGTCAAAGTGGGAGGTCTAAATAAAAGAGGGTGTCCTGGCGTGCATCCTACCAACCCTCCTGGTGATCTGAAAAACAAAAACCAGACGGATTCTTAATTATTATAGATGTCGCTATTGTTTCACCCTTGGATAAGTTAAAAAAAAATTTTTAACAAAATGGCAGCAGTTTGAAAAAAAAATGTTCTTGTTGCATATTTTTCAACAATTCCGAATTTTTTAAAAATACTAAATGAGAAGTTATATTTTTGGGCAAGGACCACACGATAAAGAGATGTATGTATAGAGAACATCCTCTCCAAATTTGAAGTAAATCGGTCTATTAGAACTCGATATATCCTTACCGCCAGCTCGAAAAAAGTAGTTTCGAGAAAAACGCGTTCAATGTTTTGAGACAAGTTTTCGACAATTTTACTTATAGAATGATACAGAAAACGTACATATTTTTAATCAGCGATTCCTGCTCCATATAAAAATCCTTCCTCTACTCAGTATAAAGGTTGCCACAAAAGTAACTTAAAATGAAACTAAAAGGACAAAACAGTTTCTATGACCTTCAAAACCAGTTTCTATGACCTTCAATTAAATTGTGAAATAATAGGAATATTAAAAATCCTTTTAAAAAAATTTAGATTTTTTCAAAATTCTACACTAGAATTACCCCCTTAAGAACAAATTGAGAAAATTAAACCAAAGTTCAATCAAAATAATTTAAAAAAGAGGCTGGGATGCGACCCACACTGATAACTTCCCATCCCGTCTATCGATTTGTCTTGCTTAAAAGTTTGTCTAAATGTATCAATTCTTGCCAAATTTGCGTACTATTTTTTGTAGATTTTATTTTTTTTATGAAAAAACGCACTGTTGGATCTTTATAAAAAAATTACTGAATATAAAAAACAATATTTTCTGTGAAATAAAATAAGTTTGAAGCCAATATTTTTAATTATTTTTGAAAAGCTATTTGAGCCGAAAATCAATTTTTACCAACTTTTATTAATTTTTTTGTTTAGGTTTTTATTTTTTGTAAAAAAACTGTCAGTTTGATTTTTCTCAAAATTTTTCCTAATGTTGAAAACAATATTTCTTATAAGTTAAAATTAGTTAGAAGCCATAATCTCAAATTTTTGAAAAGATATTTAAGTCGAAAATCAATTTTTACCAACTTTTGTTAAATTTTTTTTTCGGTTTTTAATTTTTTGCAAAAAAACTGTCAATTCTATTTTTTTTTAAATTTTACTGAATGTTGAAAACAACATTTTTTGAAAGATAAAAGTAGTTTAAAGCCAGCCAATATCTCAAAGTCTTGAAAAGATATTTGAGTCAAAACTCAATTTTTACCAACTTTTTTTTTTATTTTTTTAGGTTATTATTTTTTGTAAAAAAAACTGTCAATTCGATTTTTCTCAAAATTTTATCAGATGTCAAAAACATTATTCTTCATTGCACAAAATTGTTTTGGAAATGAAATCATATTTTAGTCGTAAAATTTTCGAAGTGACAAATTTTTTTTTCAGTTTTTTTGATTTATAAAAAAACCGTTAATTGAATTTTTTTCCAAAAATATAATTGTTTTGTATCACGTTACAATATATAATATAAAATTTAATTCAAGTCTCTAGCGTCATTGGTTCATGAGATATTTAGGGTTAACCAAAATTTTCACCTTTTTTTTAAACTGCTATGGTAAAAAAAACCACCCACGCAATTTTCTTGAGAGCCCTTTCTGCATCTTTCTGCCTTATTATCTGTATAACAAAATTTATTTGAAGTCGATATCTCTTCTGGTTCTTGAGCTATGGAGGACGAAAAAAACGTCGCGAACGTACGGACGTACGGACGTACAGACGTACGGACGTACGTACACACGCACGCACAGACATCTTTCTAAAAATCTTTTATTTCGACTCTAGGGACCTTGAAACGTCGAGAAATGTCAAAATTTTCAATTTGTCAAATCGGACCCATTACAATAACTTCCTATGGGAAGTTAATAAAATAAGCAGTGCAATATCATATAAACAAAAAAAGGAAAGATAGATAGATAGATTTTTATTTTCGTATTTGAATTATACACTGGCTAAGCTATCGCACAGTTTACATATACAGAGATTTGATATAAGATAGATAGAATATATTTTTCTACTGAATTAGTATATATGTATATTATTAAAATTAAGAATTGTATGTTGATATAAATATTTGAAGGAAAGTACAAAAAAAAACCTTCAATAGCTATATAAAAAAAAATAATAATATTCAGGTACCTACATTGTGTCTTAACATAGTTTTTCAAATTATACATATTTGTTTGAAATAAATGGGTTAGTATTTTGGGTTAGTAACAAAATTATGTTTATATTTTAGTATGAGTTAGTGACTTTATAATTGAATGTATAAATAAATAATTTAATTATTAAGTAATAAAGTAAAAAAATAAATAAATACATTTAATAAATACATTAATTGATTGCAACACATAAAAAATAATATAAAAATAAATATTTGTTTAACTCACATAGAAATAAATAAACATTAAATCAAATAAGCAAATTATAAAGAATAAGTTAATATCACAGAGAATTTAAGTAAATAACATAATTTAACAATTTAGAAAAACAAAAGGAAAACGAAATATAACAATAAATCAATAATTAATATCAAAAATAAATAGTACAAAAAAGACAAGTAAAATTACAAAACAAAAAAGAGGCTGGGATGCGACCCACACTGATAACTTCCCATCCCGTCTATCGATTTGTCTTGCTTAAAAGTTTGTCTAAATGTATCAATTCTTACCAAATTTGCGTTCTATTTTTTTTGGATTTTATTTTTTTTTTGAAAAAACGGACTGTTGGATTTTTATAAAAAAATTACTGAATATAAAGAACAATATTTTCTGTGAAATAAAGTAAGTTTGAAGCCAATATTTTTAATTTTTGAAAAGCTATTTGAGCCGAAAATCAATTTTTACCAACTTTTATTAATTTTTTTGTTTAGGTTTTTATTTTTTGTAAAAAAACTGTCAATTCGATTTTTCTCAAAATTTTTCCTAATGTTGAAAACAATATTTCTTATAAGTTAAAATTAGTTAGAAGCCATAATCTCAAATTTTTGAAAAGATATTTAAGTCGAAAATCAATTTTTACCAACTTTTGTTAAATTTTTTTTTTCGGTTTTTAATTTTTTGTAAAAAAAACTGTCAATTCTATTTTTTTTCAAAATTTGACTGAATGTTGAAAACAATATTTTTTGAAAGATAAAAGTAGTTTAAAGCCAATATCTCAAAGTCTTGAAAAGATATTTGAGTCAAAACTCAATTTTTACCAACTTTTTTTAAATTTTTTTTAGGTTTTTATTTTTTGTAAAAAAACTGTCAATTCGATTTTTCTCAAAATTTTATCAGATGTCAAAAACATTATTCTTTGTTGCACAAAATTGTTTTGGAGATGAAATCATATTTTAGTCGTAAAATTTTCGAAGTGACAAATTTTTTTTTCAGTTTTTTTGATTTATAAAAAAAACCGTTAATTGATTTTTTTTCCAAAAATATAATTGTTTTGTATCACGTTACAATATATAACATAAAATTTAATTCAAGTCTCTAGCGTCATTGGTTCATGAGATATTTAGGGTTAACCAAAATTTTCACCTTTTTTTTAAACTGCTATGGTAAAAAAACCACCCACGCAATTTTCTTGAGAGCCCTTTCTGCATCTTTCTGCCTTATTATCTGTATAACATAATTTATTTGAAGTCGATATCCCTTCTGGTTCTTGAGCTATGGACGACGAAAAAAACGTCGCGAACGTACGGACGTACGTACACACGCACCCACAGACATCTTTCTAAAAATCTTTTATTTCGACTCTAGGGACCTTGAAACGTCGAGAAATGTCAAAATTTTCAATTTGACAAATCGGACCCATTACAATAACTTCCTATGGGAAGTTAAAAAGGGATTTTAATTTTATGAGTGTAAAGATGTTTAAAGATTCCTTGTTTGTAATTGGCTCTTTATTCTTAAGAATTATGAACATATCACTAAGTGACAGTGTTCTTCCGCAATCCAGGAAATAATCCCTTCTAATACCGACAAAATAGATAGTTTATTCTAAAATGATCAGAAGAAGACCTTTTACCTATAAACATGATTCTTCTGTATGATAAAATATCGAAAAATGTGTAGTAATTCAACTCCAGTAATACTTAAAAGGGCAAAACCTTCTAAATACGTATCAATAAAGATATATGTAGAATTGTAGATACATTTGTTTGAAACCTGTTTACATTTTTTTGTTACACGAGTGAAGAAATAGACCATATAGATTTAAACAACATTTATGTTGTTTGCCTTGATTTACAACGAGCTATTGAAACAGTCAATCATACCATTTTACTAAAAAAAAATGAAACATTTTGGAATAAAAGCTAAGGAACTACAATGGTTTAAATCCTTTATGCAAGTAAGAACTCGGCGAACTACAGTAGATGGAGAGTTATCGCCACAAACTGAAGTTAACATAGATATACCGCAAGGTACAATATTAAGAGTGTGGTTATTACTTATGTTCGAGCAAAATTATTGAAACTTCAAAGCTATTGCAGATGATGATTAACACAATGCTTAGAATTTATAAATCAAGATCATGGATGAAAATGAACAGACTCGTTCTTAATGTAATGAAAACTAAATTTATGGTGTTTAGATGTATTCCGAAAGTTTGTCTACCAATAATAATGTTTTCATAAATGATGTGCAAATTGAAAAAAAAATAAAGACATAAAATATCTTTGCATAATTCTTGACGAACGACTTAACTTCAATGAACACATAAATTATATTCATATGTACAAAAATATCTTTGAAAAATAGGTGTGCTAAGACAAATTAGAAAATAATATCTATGAAAAATGGATGTTAAATTATGTAATGTTTTAATTAAATACCATTGTGATTATTGTGCTAGTTTATTATATACAGATATGGACATTAAAATAGACACAGAGACAGTTACTAAGAGTAAAACCAAATTAAAACAACAACATGCGTTAGAAGTAGTTTTAACCTTTATCAAAAAAAGTTACGCTCTCTTATGCAAAATAACATGGGTTTAATTTTTTTAGCTTATTTATTGTTTGGAGATGAACCGTTCTTTAGGTAAGACTGTGTTTTTGGTGGACATTAAAATAGAAACACTGGAACACAGATCTTAATATTTAACTAGTATCAAAAATATTAGTTTTTAATCCTTTTTTTTTACTTTTATAAAACATTTAGGAAGTAAATTTAAATTATTTTAATAATATTACAATTAATTCTAAGGAAAACATGGGTCGCGGTAAGCATTGTTCCCTAGAAGGTAAAGCTGTAATTTTAGTCCTAGAATGTGAGGGAAATTCACAGAATAATAAGCAGATCTCTCAAGTTGATTGCAAAGGTAATTTGACCACTGAGAGCCAAAAAACAGTTGATAAAACCAAGCAAAACAACAACCCCAAGAGAAGACTGAAAATCATTTGCGCCTCAAAAAAAAGATCCTTACAAGTCTTTAGGGGAAATAAAAAACAAACTACAGCTTCCAATAACTTCCAGAACTGTTCGTAGAAGACTTGTTTAAGCTAACTTACTTAGAAGGATCGCAAGAATAGTGCCCTTTCTAAGGAAAACAAAATATAATAACACGGTTTAAATTCACCCACGATCATTTTGATTGGAGTGGGCCAGAAGGAGGCAAAAAGTTGAGGAATGTTTTGTGGATGGACGAAACAAAGATAAATTTGTTCGGAAGTGATGGCAGACAAACCGTTAGAAGGCTTCCTTTGAAAGAACTAAATCCGAAATACATCCAGAAAACGGTCAAGAATTGTGGCGGCAGTACCATACTTTGGGGTTAATTTTCTTGGTATGGCGTTGGACCAATACATTTGATTGAGGTTAAAATGGATCAAAATATGAAGGTGAATATCATAAAGGATACGATGCTGCCTTATGCGGATGAAAACATGCCTCTCAAATGTGTTCAACAGCAGGAAAACGAACGGAGGTGATTTAAAATACGCGGTTGGGAAACATTTAACAAAAAATAAAGCCGAACTGTGGAGGATGGTTCAACAGGAGTGGTACAATATTTCAATTGACAGATGCCGCCGATTAATAAACTAAATGTCCAACAGATGTCACACTGTAATTAAAGCTAAGGGCCAGGCTAACAGATATTAAAATAATTTTTAAATCCAGAATAGCTTTGCATTTAATTTAATTTTTTTTATTTTGTGTATCTATTTTAATGTCCACGAAATTTGTTCCTTTTTTACATTTATGAATTTAAAATATTTTAAATTATAATTTTACTATAAATAATGGGTAATTTTAGTTTGAAAGAAATGAAAATGAAGACCAAACTTAAAAAAAAAAACATTTTTTAGTCAATTAAACAAATTAATTTTTAAAATTCTGTTTGACGTTTCTATTTTAATGTCCATATCTGTATGTGTCCCCAATGTGATAAAAATAGACTTCAAATAGATCAAAATAAAACAATGAGAGTGATTTTGAAATGCATTAATTACACATCAATACAATATGTACAATGTGTTCAACACCTTTAAAATGGATAAATATAAGCCGGAAACTTTTTAGGTTATACCTGATATTTGTATTTAATCCTTTCGGGACGCGAGTGGTACGTTTACATATAAATATTCTTTGTTCGGTACCACTCGCGTACCGAAAGGGTTAAAATAAAAAAAATATGTTACCTAGATAGAAAGATATGTGAAAATGTTATAATTGTAAATAAAGTAGTTGAGAATAACTTAAGAAACAGTAATGACCTGAGAACAGTTAGATCAAAAATTGTAAGAGGAGAACAAACTACACTTAATATAGGCTTTAAATGTAGTGACCTACGACGTGAACTTAAAAACAAGTAATTTTATTCTTTTGAAACGTAAATTAAAGAAACTCTAAACGTTAACAATATGTGTTAAATTTAACTTAAATGAACTAGTAATTTATTTGTTAATAAATAGGTTAACTTTTTTAACTAAAATAAAAATAAAGTCATAAATTAAATGAAATTGAAATCTTAGAAAAACTATCAAAAAAGTGAAACGTAAAAAAAAACTAAATAGAAGTACAAACTTTTCGGCAAAATATTAATTTTGTTTGCATAATAGTAAAGTATACACGAATAATATGAAGTAAAATTACTTACAAATATTTCTCGAACAAATGGCTTTTTAGTTAGTTATTTGGACATTTATTTCAAAAAACAGAAAAACTTTAAACAAGTATAATAAAATAACAGATGTTTCGTCCATTTCTTTCTATGTGGTTCTTATATCTTATTAATTTGCATCCATTCAAAGTTTGAATTGCTCACTATGGGAAATGATTTTGCGTAATATCAAAGGTCAAATATTATAATCTGAATTATTGATAATCTCAAATCTATTGTCAAGTTTGTTTATTTATTCATCAAATAATTTCAAGATACAACACCAACATTTTTCACATGAAATTTTAGAAGTTCTTATTAAATTAGCTAAAAGGTAAAGAAATAAATACTTTCAAAAATGTCTACTTAAACTTAAATTTTATTCGTTAAATTATTAAAATACTTACTTGTATTTTGTAACGGCAAAATGTAATTAGTTTTTTAACAACTTAGACACAAGTCTGTAGTAGTAATACGTTTAAAAAAAAAACAAATAGGTAATACAAAAATTAAATAAATAAATAATAAGATAGGTATATTTTATTATTCTTACATAAAAGTTTACATAGTTAACAACTTTAAGTACAAATTTCAACAGCTCTATTCTCTGGTCCGAAATTCTTTAGCTTGAGCTTCATGCTGAAAATCCACCTATTTCACATAAGAAAAGTTAGTTTATATTTTTTTAAATCTAATTTAAATTGAAATTAAATTAAATTAACTTAAAAACTGTGGAAACTAATCCGCATATTGAATGTACTTCAACATGTGCCGGGTTTCATATTCACCAGAGCACCTGATGAAGTACAATAGACATGGGATAGTATTTTTTTTTTGTGTCATAGATTAGGATGTATGTATGTATATATAGGAACGTCTGTGGGGGGAAAAGGAAGCATTATATTTGTATTTATTATAAATTATAATTTATTCATGAAATTTAATTGATGATGATTTAAACTAGCACTCCGCGCGCTACTTCAGGTACCTGACTGCTTTTAAATATTAAATGCTATCTCAGCCCCGGTCTCTGATTAGCGCGCAAAGTATTAGGATTTTTATTAATTTTAAATGCAAATATTTTACCACATCCTGAAAATATATAAAAAGGAAATTTATTTATAACCTACAAAAATGGTAACAATTCTGGAATGAAGGATTATCTCACACAAAAAGAAGAAAAAAAAAACGAAATAAAAACGAGATTATCAAAGGAGAAAGGAAAAGACATCACACTCGTTTTTCTTCTTTGTCGTCTGTTCTTGTTCGTGAAAAAGGAAACGACCTTCAGGTAGTTCTACATGAATATTTAAGGTGAACGATCTCACCGATCACGACAACTTCAAACAACTACAACTAAAACTCAACGCACACTTACTCATGTCATGGTTACTGCCTTTTAAAGAGCTTTTTATATTCAATGCCCATGGAACAAAACCAAAAACCTCTCATTACATGCGCCAAAAATAACGACAAAAAAAAAAGAATCCTAAGTAAAACCAAATCATATTCATCGTTGTCGTTTTCGTTGTCTGCGTTGGAATAAAATAAATGAAAAAATTAACAAAAAAAAATGCAAAACGGATTAAAAAAAAAACATCGACGTCGTTCTTTGTACCCACACGTATACCGATTTCGCAGCAATACTTGTCGTCGCATGACCGTATATGTGCATATGGTGCCACTCCAAGAGTGCGTTGAATTTGGCAAAAATAAAAACCATCGAATGTTAATAATGCGAAATGGCAAAGCGGGTGATGGAGGACAGCCAAGTTCTCTCATTCCACAATACAAGCGCAAAACAACCGCCACAAGATAACACAAACGCTCACTCCACTCCATTCCATCATTCATCCATCAAGAGGGCCAGAGCATTCAATCTTTTTCTTTTATTACAATTCTACAGAATCAATGGATTACTGTAGCATTTGTCATAAATTATCGAGTTCGACGATGATGTCATTTCAAAAAAGAAAAGAAAAGAACTTTTCATCCAATTTCTTTCTTTCCCAATCCATCCATCCATCCATCCAATCATCATCTATACCCGATGTATTAAAAAATGCAAAAATAAAACCTGTTGCAGATGAAATAAAAATGTACAGGATTCAAAACGAAAACGACCTGGGAACTCGTATTTGCAGCACATCACGTATAGGTATAATGTAGGTATAGAATCTATAGAAATAAAAGAACTTCTTTAAAAATAGATCTTCTCTTGATCAACCAGAGACGGAGGATGAGGAGGCCAGCAGAAGCTAGCTAGCTAGCAAGAAAAACCGCACTGTTTACTTTATGTTTATCCTATCATGTACCCAAATACTCTAGAATTCTAGATTATACCTAGCTTCTAACATTATGTCAGCTGATGATGATGATGACGATGACAAAAAATAAATCTAAAAAATTATCGCCGAAGGAATTTATATTATGTACAAACCTATGTACCTACCTACAATAAAAATTCATAAGTAGAACTTTTCAGGTCCACACATGTCTAATTTTGCTACCCTGCTAAAATATTTAAGAATTGGATGAGCAAACGTTGAGATTTTTTTTTTTTCTTTAATTTTTCTTTTTATTTTATGTTCTTTTGAATAAGAAAAAAATAGAAGGTATATGTACGGAGAGGATAGAGGATGGAAAAGAGAATTCCAAAACCAAAACCGAAAACCATAGTTGTGTCGTCGTCGGTTGGTCGATCGTTCGTTCGTGAACAGCACCACGTTGTTGCCAAGTGGGGCTCTGGCAGCAATGAACAGTAAAAGATATAAAATGATCGCTGCTGCACACATAAACCAGATCGGTATGAAATACATTCATAAAACACGTGCCCAACTACATTGACACACCGCACACAACTTGCCAGCTATTGCTAATTACTCATGCAAAAAAGCTTCAATGATAAGCTTTTTAGCCATTCCGACAGCCGAGCCGCCAGCAACCAGAAGTCGCCATAACCATAGACATAGTCGTCGGGTCGTCGTCTCCAGATTTTTTTTTTAAAATGGTGTTCAACAGCGGCAGCAGCAGCAAATGAACAATGACAAATGAATAATTTTCGCGAAAATACCTTTGGGTGGGGCAGATCCACACCATAAACTACAAAACTCACACACACACACACTCTCAAACAAACCACACTCACACACGCAAGCAAATTTGAGTGTGAATGCTATAAGAAAGAAAATAAGAAAAAAAAATAACAATTTTTGCCTTTAAAGAAGCCACTCTAAAAGCCTGAATAAAAATATTCGTGAGGAAAAAGAATTTAATACGATATGGTCTGGTAATTAAAAAATATATTAGCCACCCGACTAAACTAGAGGGCAATTAAATTGCAATGAGCCATGAGCAGAGCAGAGCACCGCTAAACACTGAGACCACCCGACTAACGAATAACCTCCTAATCAAACTTACCGGTTACCGGCTTTCTTCGACGTTTTTAAGAGCCAAGGTAGTATAGAGACAAGCAGAGCAGACAGACAGACAGACAGAAGAGAGCCAAATTTGCGGCTACGAAAAAAAACCAAACGAACTTGTAATATTTTGCATTGTAGTATTTGCTTTTATATGAGGAAAGCTCTAAAAATAAAAGCTGCAAATAACCGTATGCCTATGCCGTATGACTCCGTTAATATGTATTACCAGTACCACCAACAACACTTAACTTTCTTGTAGTGCGAATTTTTGTGGCTTATTCCATGTGACCGGGGTCGTCTACTTCTAACCTCTGCCTCTGCCTCTTCCTCTGTCTCTACCTTTACTTTACTCATATTTTTTTTAAATGACCTTAAGAAAATCATCTGGAAAACGTTTTAACAGCACACCACAGCTGCTAATCTCGAATGTTCGAATTAAATCGAATCGAATTGAATTTTCGAATGAAAAATTATATCCCAACAATAATAATTTGTGCTGCGAAGAAGAAGCTATAGTATATCTCTGTACCGGAAATAACTTTCACATACCTCAACATTTACGTCATATATACCACGAAGAATGAAAAAATAAAAAAATATTTTAAATAGTAGATAATATGTATAAAATAAAAAAAGGCTAAAAATAAATAATAGTATAATCAACGAGTTGATATTTTTAAGTCTATCTCGTTATTTTTTGCAAAATTCACACAAAAATTAGTTTTCACATGTTACACATACGCACGAGTGTCTTTCATCACTTTTTTTTTTTTTTAAGTTTTTTGAATTTTTCTATTGTTAAATTAATTTAAATTTAATTCAAGTCATTGTATTATTTTTTTGTTGTTTAATTTTTAAGAGAATATTTATTTTAAGTAAATATAAATGAATTATTAATTACACACAAGTCAACAGAACTGAAGAATAAAAAAAAAAACACTAGGGAGTATATCAGTTAAAGTTTAGGCTAGGCACAGCACAGCACAGAACTCCTATCCAAACCAATTCGACCGGCTGTCGCCGTTCAAATGAGTATGCACACCGTCAAGGAGTTCAATTCGAGTGTCTTTCTTTTGTGTGTGCATAAAAAAAAGCTTTCCTCCGTCCGTTCGCCGGCAATATGATATATGTACTACACTGTCGCCTATACACTATACATACATGCACAAGGGCGGCTGTGGCTGTGGCAGCTCTGGCTATGTCTATGACTATGGTTATGGTTATGTCTCTGGCGCTGCTGGTTAGAGGATTTGGAATGGGTGAGAGTTGGAAGCGACGACGACGACGACGACGACAACGCAAAGACGAAACGATGGAACGTACACGTCTACCAAGATGACGACAATTGTGAGAATGTTGAGAATTGAAAAGCGGCGACCGGCGACGTTAAACGTGAACGTGAACATGAACAACGACAATGATTTCTCGACTTGGATTTTGACGGCGACAATAGCGGCGACGAGTATTGACTAAAAAAACTAAAACCACGGACACAATGCAAATACAAAAAAATGTTTATTTTTAAAAGAAGACTCGTAAGAAATTATAATTTTCTTCTATAATGTGTAACCACCCTAGTTGCTGTTTCGCTGATCTGATCACTACTATGTCCCTAGCCAACACGATAGATGATAGAAAAACTTTCCCAAAATGAACATCGGTTCGGTCCTAGCTATTCAGCGATGATAGCAGTTCTATCTTCGATGCAGAGCAGACACCAGACGAAAAGCAACGAACGGCAGTGTTTGCTTTGCGTTTGCCTTTCCTTGCCTTTGCATGCCTCTGCCTGCCTTGAGCTGAGTTTGAGAGTATATATTATGTTATATGGTTTTCGCAGAACAGTAAAACTTTGGGAAAACACATTCAGAAAAATTGCGTTCCCCGCATGAGTTTAGGTATTGTCGTATTTTGTAGTATATAAGCTTTATATGTGTGTAGATAAAAATACAAACAAAATATAATAATGAGCCGGCAATCAGCAGTGACAGGGTTCACCCATGTCGAAAGCTTTTTTTACACTAAAAAATCAAAATCAGTGAGATACCGAACCGTTGGTTACACTATTCGAGACCGAGTAGTAGCAGTAGCAGTAGGAATAAGGAATAATTTGAATTCCAAAAATATTTTTGTAAATTGTAAGTAACCGTAATCGTAACCGTACCGTGTCCCGATCCCGAATTGAATGATGATTTGAAATTTTTATTCACTTTTCTTATTTCAAAAAATAAGACGAACCCAACAACGAAGGGGCGCTGTATGATAATGATAAAGTGGTGACTTATCTTGGTGGTATTTGGATGCCATATTATGGCAATGGCAAATAGCACTAGAGAACACACGCTTCCAAAATCCGATTGCGAATGGAGTTAAGAATCGGCAGAGCGCTACTTGAAGACCTCGACTGGCTAACGATATCCGAACCGAATAAAAACCTCTTAGTCATTTTTCTGTCTTCTGTCTTTCTTCTGTGTGTTTCTCTGTTTAATATACCAATGGCAATATGGGGGGATGTATGTTTTGTCTGTTTCTGTTTCTGTTTCCCAAAAAACATTTTACACATTGGAATTGGAAGTTGGAAGGGAGAGCAGAAGATTGTGTTGGTTTTTTTAAGGTTTTGGTACGAGTCAAGTCAAGTCGAGTCGAGTATATGAATCCAACACACCACATCACACCCATCGATTTTCATCATCATCATCATAATGGTAAACATCATCAGTCTAGAACTCTAGAGATGCTTTATGTGTTCATTCTCCTGCCGAAATTTGTGCGAGTGCTGCGATGCGATGTGGGCTTTATGTATCTTTTACATGACTGTTTTGTTTTTATATTTTTTTTTTGTCATTTCGTTTTAAGGCAGCCAGACAACCTTCACCAGAGAAGAGACGCAAATTGCATACAACCCAAACCAGGATCAGGAGCTTTTTTGTATGGTATGGTCGTAGTCGGATTCTTCTTTTACAATATTCCCAATGCCTGCCTGCTTGCCTTGCCTGTTTCATTTTTAACCATCCATCGTATTCATATCGTCCTCATATAATCTTCTGTAGGTAGGTATATGAATGATGCACACATAGATGCTGCATGAAAATGCGTTTGTATCGGTGAACGGGGATAGGAATAGGGATCGGAATCTGGATCAGGATAGGAACAGGGACAGGGACACGTGTGTATTACGATTGTTCTTTGACTGCGGCAGTCATCCTCATCGTTGTCGTCTAATTTTTGCCGAGGAGCGAGGATAAACGGATGGCTATGGTGATGGCGATGGCGGTAAGATGGATAGATAGATGGATGTGAATATGGCTGGAGCAGGAGCTGGTTGTGTGCAAAAAGCAACAAAACTAAAGCCGCCACCATGATCCATGAGACATGAGACCGAGACCATACACCATAGTGTATCGTATGTTTGAATGGAGCTGATGGATGATGAGACAACAGAGAGCGAGAAAGAAAGAGAACGATACCGAGAGAAATCTTTCCTTACAATGGAGCGTGGACGTGGAGCATGGAGCATGGAGGACTGAGCTTTTTAGGCAGACGTTTTCACTTGACAGAAGTTGTTGGATGATGGCAACTACTAGATAGATACCTACTACCCGTACCCATACGAATGCATGAACTTCGTCGTCGGTCGTTCCCACACCCTTTCCAAAGTTGTGGTAGATTCGATAGACCATTGTTGGAGAAGATGGACCCGAGCCAAGTGCTGCAATATTGGAGTAAAGCTGCTGTAATATCAACTAGGTGGGGCAGTGGCATTCACCTTTCAAAAGATCAAATAATAATTATAGACATCTTGTAATCCAAACATATTAGGGATTTTAGACTACGAGTAGGTACGTATCTATCTATAATGTACCTAGTATGTAACTTACTGGGTATAGGTACTTACACTAAATAGAATCAAGTCACAGAATTGGTATGTTGAAGCTCATAAAACTGATTGGTTGGTGAACAATGCAGCGAATATTAAAAAATAAAACGGGTCAATACCACACGTTCTTTCAAGTTTCTTGAAGTAACAAAGAAGACATTACACCATATTTATACCCGTACTCGTGCATTTTTATGAATCATACCCACTTCCTTTGTATTTGGGTTCATTAGTTTTTGAGAAGGACGTGTTTTCTGCAAAACCACAAAATGATTCACACAGAGATTCATATTTTGTTTTTTTTTTTAAAACAATACTATACTCGTATAACATCAGCGCTCTATGTCTTTCTTATACCTAAGTTTTTGTATAGATATGTCTTTATTTAGGTACCCTACCCATCGTGCTTACGTAAGCGTTAAGATATTGAAGAAGCATGAGTAAAATATTCAATCTAAATCCAACTTATTAGGTATCTTTGATTACTTTTGCATGTTTTTGTATTTTTTTTTTTTGCAGATTCAGTTTGATAGCATTCAAAGAAGGGATTATACCCCCAGTTGATTGTGTACCAAGTCACTCATTCATTTTAGGAAGCGCTATCTTCCCTGTGCTCTAATTTATACCGATTACTCATTTATTTATAATCTCCTGGTTATATAAAAATTCAAAAACTAAGCATAAGCAATACCACGCCGGGTATTGCCGGTAACGATACTTGTTCTTTATTATAAGAAGACGATAAAGACAAAAATGTATTATATTGTTTTAATTGTAAATGATTAATACTGCTTTTAAAGATGCATCTTCTTTTCTTTCTTTTTGTAGTGCCTATAATATTTGTTGTTGTTTTTGGTTCCACGTCGTCGTTGTCCGAAACAATTTGTGGTGAATTTTCATTTATCACGCGATTTTCACAGTCTGATGCGGTAAAATGATTTCAGACAGACATATAGAAAGATTTCGTCTTCTTCTTTGGAAAGGTTTATCACAAATTATAATTTCTGTAAAGTTCATTTTATCGAATGCAACTTAAATAAATAGATACATTAAACATTAGCTTTGAAGTCCGTTATGATTTCTTGATGGATATTGTCTGATCTCTTAATACATATATTGGAAGTTAATGCTTTTTTAAGTACCTAATCTGTTAACTTTTGCTGAAGTTTCCGGTGTAATAATATTAATGCTGGACAGAAACATTTCTTTTAGAAGAAGAAACGTTAAATGTATTCTGAGTTTGCCACCCAGATTGTGGGCGATGTACCTGGAAATTAAAGTGGAATCGTATTTTCTTTCTATTTTGATATTTCATCCATTTTATTATTATTATTTGCCTATCATATTTTCATATTTTATTGCTGATAATCTTAATAACTCGAATTTCCTGTTTTACGCTAAATTTACGTTGCACCACATTCTTTTAACTATCCTATATCTAATAACTCTAAAACGTCCTCTAATAAGCACACACTCAAGGGGAATGCACCTGGCTATTTCACTAGAGCATAAGCCGTTAAAATAACGGTAAAAAAGGGTCAGACAAGAGACCTTACGACGATGTTCAAGCGAATTAAATGAACTTATGATGATAATATGATCTATCAATTTAAATGCTCTACGTTCAATACTATCCAAGAGGCTTAAGTAAGTTGCAGGGGCACCAGCCCAGAGATGGAAGTTATACTCAAGCTTTGGACGTATATATGTAAGTCTTGTAGATAACAGCCAGATCAGAAGGGGTGAAATATTTCTTGCATCGCCTAAGGAAACCCAAACACCTTGCGGCATTTTTGGCGACATCGCGTATGTGATCGTTCCACAAGAGGTGGTTGGTGACACGGATAACGAGAATATCGAGGTGTTCAGTTTTTTAATTCCCATTGTACAATGCTGTTTAGGTCGGAATTTAATGAGCTTATCATATTTTGTCGTTGCAGTTCCACATCCGAAGAAGAGGGATGTGAGTCTAAAAACAAATATGAAAAGCTGAGAGTACTATCGTCAGCGAAACAATGTATTGGATTAGAAGTTGCAAACAGGAGATCATTAATAAAAATGAGAAAGAGTGTTGGAGATAGAACAGAACCCTGAGGCACACCAGTATTTATTTTGTGGTTTTCAGACTTGAACCCATCCAATACTACTTGTATTGAACCATCCGAAAGGTAATTACTAATCCAATGAATCAGGGATTCGTGAAAACTGAAAGCACGCATTTTCGATAAGAGGGCCTGATGCCAAACCCTATCAAATGCTTTTGAAATATCAAGTGCAATAATCTTACTTTCTCTAAAGCGATGTAAAGATTTGTTCTACTGTTCGGTGAGAAGAACCATGAGATCAGCAGTGGACCGACCTATTGCTGCGAAAGCCGTACTGCCGGTCATTAAGAAGCTTTTGATCATCGAGATATTTCTTAAGCTGATAATTTATCAGCGTTTCCATGACCTTCGAAAGAAGGGACGTAAGTGCAATCGGTCGATAATTAGAGGGTGAAGAAGATTCGCCTTTTTTGGGAATAGGCTGGACAAATGCAGTTCCCATCCGCTCGGAACGAGACCTGAGGAGTAGGACAGATGAAAAAGCTTACGCAGTGGTTTTTTCAGCGTTGAAGAACACCTCTTCAGAACAATAGCGGGGATACCATCCGGACCAGCGGATTTATGTGTGTTTAGATCTCTAAGGACTCTTGCCACAGTACGAGTGCGAAAAAAGATTTGTCCCATAAAATCACTAACTCGCTCAAGTACAGGCGGAGTCATAACACTCACTGGCAGCGTAATATTGTAAATTTACGTTGCACTACATTCTTTTAACTATCGTATTTCTAATAACTCTAAAACGTCCTCTTAAAAAAGATACATAAATCTGAAACCTCTGATGCCTGTTTTTAAATCTTCCTGTCTGAATCTAGGGGTGAAATCGGCTTAATTCATAACTTATTGTCACATTTTAATGGTTTCCATTTGAATTTTTCAAGATTTTGAATCAAATTGAATTCTGACTTATAATATTGCTACCTTTTCGAAAACCTCCAACAAAAAAATATTTAGTTTAATGAAGAAAACAAATAAACCTAGAAAAGGGTTTGGAGCATTTTTGTAAGCGTCTGGTAACTCTATTCGTATTGGTGCAAATACATCGACTTTGTTGAAAAGAGAGTACATGATTTGTATTGCGATATCTAATATCACAAGTAACTGTCACCGTACACAGATCGATTTGGTCGCATATCACATTTGCCGATTCCACCCCTTTATTTAATAATAGATTTATTTATCTTAAAAGCCATGCCCAGATCAATAAAAATAAAGGTTGTTCACCATATTTTTATGTTGACGTTGTAACACTAAGTTTTTCGCATAAATTAGTTCTGAGGCACATGATTGTTTTTTTCACATTCGAACAATGGATTGTGTGGCACGAACCATATGTTGTAATACACATAATAATATAAATAATAGGTTGTAGGAGTCTTAAGACTTTTTTAAAATTCTAAAGCCTTAAGTCGTGAAATATTACTCATACTGTTTTAGCGAAAAAATAATAAGTGTTGATTAGAATAGCCTCATTTGTTTCTTGGAAAACTGTATACCAAGTAACCATCGGTACAAAACAAACTAAATGTATGTACATTTATATTAATTATTTCTTCCCTAAGTAATTCATTTGTTAGTTTAAAATATCAACTACGAGGAAAATATAATTAGTCATGTACTTAGTATGTATGCGTTGCTAATATATATTCTTAGAAATTATCAAATTTTCTTTTGTAATGAGTCATGAATTTGCAATTTAAGTTCCTACAAATTTTTGCAACCTTAGAAAAAAAATTAATTTTGAAGAGGTTCGCAATTAAGAACCTTCCTCAGATTACTACCTGCGATAAATTCATATACTTGCATGCAAATGTACTGGAGACGGATCTTAATTTGCAATCACAACTGCATTCTTAAGACGTAAATTTAGACCAAAGCATCTAGTAAGTTTTTTAGATGTCAGTTGTATTGTAGTGAAGTAGTACTCATTTCTTTTCCAAAGTGACAAGGAATCTTTCTTTACAAACATTTAATCAAAATTTTTCTAAATTAATGAATCCCAGAATGAAGAAGTTCAGTTTTTTTAGTTCAATGAAAAATAATGATCAGCTGATATTTTGACAGAAGTACGCTTGACTTAAAAGTAAAGGAGATTTGTATGGACTAATTTTCCAATTAACTTTTTAAGTTAAGTGCTTTGATTGGAAGGAAGGCAAGTTATCATGGCTGGCTAATCAGGTTCTATAAACTTGGCTTACCTTCTTTACCCTAATGTTGTCATGACCTGGTCACTATGTTTGAGTCATAAAACTGTTTTTGTTTCCCAAAATATTGTATTATTCTGCAAACAATCAAGGAAAAGGTTCAAGAAAATTTGTGCGTACTTGTTATGAAAAATGTTAAAAACAGTAACTTTCTGGGAAAATTTAAAGCTGTACTTTTTATGACTCCTTTAAGTGCAAAAATTTCTGACACATTTTAGACATTTAGTCTCGTAATTTACACAGAATAAATAATATATATTTTTTTTAAATTCAGGGTCATAAACGTGTATTAAATTCTGTAATAAACAGACTTAACCACAACCTTTTGTAATTAAAGTCGACAGCAGCAATAAAAGAATATACATATAATAATTGTCCCTTGTTTTACAAGTACATATTTAACGGTAACTGCTATAAAAGTTTGTTAAGTTGAGTCATCTTAGCCATACATACATACATACATACATATATATATATCATTAAGTACGTGCTTTTCACTTTTAAGTTTAATATGCTGTCAAGTTTTATCAATAAGAAACCTTCCACAATTTTAATTTATGAAGCTATAAAACATAATTGTATTATAATCACAAAATTTGTCTAAACATTTATTGGCTTTGCTAAAAATAGAGCATTTTAACCTTGAAACATTATTTTTCAAGAACGATCGTTAACGAATTTTACGATTTTACTTGTTGAAATGACTTTTTGTACATAATCATTTCGCATGATCCTTGAGCAATGAGCATATGTACATGTTTTCAGCCAAATACCTTTCAGACTATAGTTCAAAACAACATAAGCTCTTATTTTAGCATAAGTACGATTTTTTTTCTTTCTATAATTCCAAATACCAAATAAATACACATTTACACCCAATTTTTAAATAAACAAAATAAAAAATAAAAATACAATAAATTACGGTGAATTATTTGACTGTGGCGGGACAAATGGACTCCATCTTAAACAATTATCATCAATTTTTGGAAAGTTTCCTCTGCGTCTTAGTCTCTCCTCGAACTCATCCAATACATCCTTTGAGAAATAAGAGAAAGATTAACGTTTTACTTTCGAGTTTTTCTCAATAAAGACATTTATTGAAATTACCTGTTTTTTCAATACTATGTGTTTTCCTTTCCAATATTTCATCATTCCAAGAGCTTGCAACGTGCTTACAATATCATAAGAATAAATTGCCATTTCCTATAAAAATAAAAACACAATATTTGTTAAATTTATTTAACAGTTTTTGGATAGGATAAGTGAGTCATATTGGAATCGTTTTTCTTTGACTTGCATATTCCTTGTTAAAACATTTGGGTCTTAGTTAATTTTATATAAGTCTGAAAAAAGGACACGGAAGCACTAGTAAAGGGTGATTTTTTTAGCTATTATCTTTTTGGCAACACTGGTTTAAACAGCTGACGCACGTTTCGTGTTTTGTTTCACTGTCAAACATCTTCAGTTTGGTCTATAATTTAAACATGAATCGTTTTATAAACGAACAACGCTTGCAAATTATTGAATTTTATTATCAAAATGCGTGCTCTGTTAAGAAAGTTCATCGCGCGCTTCTTCCATTTTATGGTCAGTTTAATCGACCCACTGAAGCGGATATTTCGAACTAAATTTACATTGTTGGACATTAGACCACTAACACGTGTACGTAGAGTGCGAACTGAAGAAAATATCGCAGCTGTATCGGCCAGTGTTAATGATGACTATCAATTGTCGATTCATCGCCGTTCGCAGAAATTGGGCCTCTGTTACTTAACAACGTGGAAAATTTAGCGGAATGATTTAGGTGCGATTCTGGTGCAAGAATTGAAGCCGAACGACCTACTACAACGTACAATTTTGGAAAGTTGGCCGAAGATCCATTTTTTTACCGAAAAATTATGTTCAGTGACGAAGCTCATTTTTGTCCGACAGAATTGTCGATTTTTGCCAGAAGCATTGAAAGAGCTACCAATGCATCCAGAAAAAGTCACAGTTTGTAGCGGTTTATGGGCTGGTGGCATCATTGGACCGTACTTCTTCAAAGATGATGTGAATCGTAACGTAACTGTGAACGGTGAGTGCTACCGTGAGATGATATCCAACTTTTTTTTTTGCCCAAAATGCAAGAGCTTGACTTGCATGACATGTGGTTTCAACAAGATGGTCCACATGCCACACAGCACTCGCAACATTGGACTTATTGAGAGGCGATTTCGGTGAATATTTTATTTCACGTTCGGGACCGGTTAATTGGCCGCCTAGATCGTGCGATTTAACGCCTTTAGACTATTTTTTGTGGGGCTATATTAAAGCTCATGTCTATTCAGACAAACCAGCTTCAATTGACGCATTGGAAGACAACATTGAAGCATTTATTCGTGGGATACCAGCCGAAATGTTGGAAAGAGTATGCCAAAATTGGACTAAGCGGATGGACCATTTGAGGCGCAGTCAAGGTTACCATTTGCATGAAATAATCTTCACACATTAACACAGACAACGACACCAGCGCTGAAATCAAACGAAGAATAACTCTTGCAAATCGCTGCTTCTTTGGACTTAGAAGGCAATTGAGTAGTAAAGTCCTCTCTCGAGGATCTAAAATCACCATCTATAAGACACTCCCGGTTCTCATTTATGGCGCTGCGCTGAGGCTTGGACCCTGTCAAAGAAAGATGAGAGCGTCGAGAGAAAAATTCTTCGGGTGATTTTTGGTCCCGTACGCATAGATGGAGAATGGAGGAGAGGATATAACGACGAACTGTACGGGCTGTACAGCGACACTGACCTAGTTAACAGAATTAAAGTCCAAGGGCTTAGATGGCTAGGTCATGTAGAGCGAATGGACATCAACGCTCCAGCCCGGAAGGTCTTCATATCCAATCTCGAGGGACGGCGCAGTAGAGGAAGACCGCGACTCAGGTGGCGCACGCAGGTGGGTGAAGACCTCAACTAACTTGGCGTGTGAAACTGGAGAGAGCTAGCTAGGGACCGAGCTGGCTGGAGACGCATGTTGGTTGAGGCACAGGTCCTGGAGACAGCTAGCTAGGGACCGAGCTGGCTGGAGACGCATGTTGGTTGAGGCCCAGGTCCGCCCCGGACTGTAGTAAAGGGATTTTTCAAAATTCGAAGTCGTTTTAAAGATACAGCAGGTCCATGGAAAAATATGGGGTAAAGTATCTTACATACATCGGCGATGGTGACAGTAAAACTTACAAAGGGATCCTAGTTATCATCTTTTGAAGGTAATTTGAAAGTAATGTCGGTTATGGGATGCCCTATATAGGCCGCGAAGCCCATACTTATGTTGAGAAACGTGATGCGAAGCGAATCTCACGTTCAGTGCGGCGCGTAAGTGATGCCGTTAAACAAGCCAGAATTGATTCAAGAGCTGAACAATCTGCTTTGAAAGAATTTCAAGAAGAAGAGGAAGGAATAATCTATGGACCAGGCATCGCTGATTGAAAGGTAAGTTGATATTTTCATAGTTAAAAGGACTTGAAATTTTAAACGAGTTTTTCTCAAAACTGTGTTTTTCAAACTTTCCTCCATCGTATCTCAAAAACGGCTTGACCGAATGACTTGAAATTTGATGGGTTGGATTCAGCACATGTAAACGCATGGAATGAACTATCGACAAGCAAAAATTCAAAAAATTTCAATTTGTTGTAGCAAAAAACAAAAAAAAAACGCAAAATTCGCGACTTTTTTTTCAAGTGTCTTCCAAAAGTCCAATTTTTGGTATATTCATTTGATGATAGTTCATTCCATGCATTTAGGCTCACAGATTAAAACGCCGTTTACTTTTTTTGTTTTAGATAAGCCAATCAGCCGGAATCGTGGAGGAAGTGCGAGCCCATTTTTTCGAGGTGGTGTTGTTCACACCGGTGTAACTCGTGTTCTTTACAATATTTTTAATTCAAATTTTATATTTATACTGTCGAACTATGTTAATAAATGATAATAAACTTAATAAAGTTGTATCTATTTACTGGTCGTAAAAAAAAATCCTAAAAATTCCTTAAAATACAGGCCGTCACATGGGATGACCCTCTTAAGTAAGTAAGTAAGTACATTAAATTATATGGACCGTACTATCGATTTAAATACAAATTTCATGCATTTTTCTGAATTGTATGTGTGTGTGTTTTTTTTTTTTTGAAAACTTTCCAATGGCTTTTAAAAAATCACCCTTTATTCTCCTGGATCTGAACAATTTTTCTTCATCCTTTTCAATTTTTGGTCACTACGCAGGCCATCCCAATGCAAAAATTGTTAAACATTATTAGATGGGTCCCTTTAATTGGTCTAGACGAAATTTCCACTAAAATGTGCAGTTAACTTTTGTGTGCCTCTTTAGTTACAACTGCCCTAAGGCAGAAGAGGTATGCAAGTCTTAACTGCACTATAATAAGTTGTAATCAACTTTAATACCAGTTACTATTATTACCTGTGAAACTTCTTTAATACTCAGAGTAGTTCCTGTACGATTACATAGATAATCCAAAAGGACATCTTTCCAATACGATCTATAGGATATCAATCCCAAGTCCGATAGCGGCTTCTCTGGGGAACCGATTTTGCCTTCCACCCTCGTCAAAAGGTAACCTGTAAATTGAATAGAGAGACCAATCATTATTATTGTTACTTTAAAAAAAAATACTTCAAAACATCTTATCATTGGCTAATTGAGTTATAAAAATAAATATAAATATAAATGAAATAAAAAGAAACAACCAAAGGACAATACTCCAAATTGAACTTTCCAGACAACTTTTTTTTGTTTTCAACATCAAGCTTTGTGTATTGTATTTGCTTTGTTTATTTGTTGTATAATGATGGCATGTCTATGTGTATGTGTGTAATTGTGGTTGTGTTTGTGTTTGTGTGTCTGTGTTGCGCATAATACCGTTAGAATGAAGTTGCGCATTATTGGCATAGGTTAGGGTGTTGCACTCAGGCAAACATTAATTTTCGGGGGTTTCCCAACCCAATCATTTTACATCATGAAAGAGGATAAATTTCAGACGGCAGCCAGACTCGTTATCGATTAATTTTAATTTTTTTTTTTTTTTGAAATGCCAGTCAACACATTGAATAGAAAGAAGGGAAGCACAAGGACATTCCAGGAGTTAACCGTAAACCTATCTAAGCAAGGTTTGGGAATGATACAAACAACAAAATGAAAAAAAAGAAAAATCATTTATGAGGGCTTGGAATATAAAACCACAAAAAGTATTCGTTCTCTTGAGTCCCCAAACTTATTTGTATTTACTTTCAAAAAACAAAAATCAAATTGTGAATTCGACTGATACACATTCGTGGCATGGTGTGAAGAGACACCTTCTTATACGAGTACCGTATCTATCTATACCTAAGCTACCTACCTTACCTATCTTAGGTTAGTATATATTGAAGTCAGCCCTTTTGCAATAATAATAATAATAATATGTACTTGTAGGTATAGAGAAAAACGTAAATCTTTCGTTCGTTGGCGTCTGGAGTTTAAAAACCCCTACATAATGTGAAAAAAGCTGTGGCAGGTTTGGAGTTTGGAGTTTTGCTGTGTTTGCCACTCTCCGACTCCAATTTCGACTATAACTCTGCTGACTCTGACTCTGACTCCGGGTTTTGCATTTTCCTATCACTCTCTTTCTCCCATATATAATCACTTCCTCTCCCCGGTTAGGTAGGTATAGGATAGGTATATCTTTTGTGTGTATCCTTTTTTGCGTTTTGAGAAACGTCGAGACGATTTTATCGATCCATCTACTATAGTCTGTTATAGCTACCTTGTTCATGGTCCTGGGGACGACGCCCTGTACGTTTGACCTGCCCTGACCTTTTCCGACTTTGCGCGTATTGCATCGAAGCGACGACGACGACGTCGTCGGTCGCCTTGCTTATGTCTTTGATTGAATATGCTAACAACAACAAAAATAACAATCACATTTTATTCTTGTATATTATTTTTTTAAGGGCGGTAATATGTGCCATTGAAGTAAGGTGCAGCTATATATTAGAGGATATTGTTTTATTGTTGTTTTACATTTTGTTAATAATTAATTGATCATCAGTGCACTGCACTAGAGGGAAGAGGGGAGGGGTTGTTTTAAACATTTTAAAAATAAATTTAATACTTAGGTATAGTTTTTTGTTGAGAGCTTTCACGAAATGGTAATCAAATCAAGGATAAGGGAGTGGAGTGGAGTGGATTGAAAGAAGAAAGGAGTAACATTCACCACCGACCCGAGAGCCAAGTCGAGACCCGACCATATTGCATGCATGTATATTTTTCACTTCTTGTCGGTGTATTTATTTTGTGTCTGGTTATAATTTAAAGCGTTTGCATGTCCAAAGCATAAGGTCAATGTCGCAATGATTTGATGAGGAGAACTCATTTTCTCTATATTAAGCATGAGTAAGTAGAGTGAGAGACGTCATCGGTATAGGTATTGGGGTGGGTGGTCCCCAGCTCCTAGGTACCTACTACCTATACAGACTGCAGACTCCCAGCAGCGGGTTGTGGTGGTGGATAGCGTAGGTGTAGGCTCAGCTGTTTACCTTAATGATTTTTAATTACCCGATAAGTTTTCATTCATAAAAATTATAAACACACGAAAGAAAAAAAAAACGAAGAGATTTTTCTTCCGAGAGCTGAGTGGTGATTTCTATTAATAAGAATTTAAATTAAGGCTATAAGAGATTACATCAGGAACAAGTTCCAATAGCACCACGAATGATGGAAATTTTCTACAAAAAGATTGAGGGCATCCGTTAATAGCAGATAAAGTTATAATAATAAAATTAAGAAAAATGCTGCTTGAAGGTAGAGAGATATGCCAAGAATATTGATTTCAATAAACTACTCATGTTATTGAGTTTTCTAGAAAATCTAGAACTTCTGATTGATATTCATCCACGCATAAACATTGATAGGTACATATGAGACTTGTTCTTGATTTGCGGCTCAAGATCAAAGAATATAAATAAAGTGGAAAACCTTTCATCGTTCCGCTTATCTCTTCGGAACTTATTTCATTGATCATTTTTATTAATTTCACTTGATATCCGTGCGAATAGATATAACAAGCGACAGAAATATCACTTGAAGGCTTTACAAAAGCTTTGTTACCTAATCTTAATTCATTGCATATACTCTTTGTAATCTAATCGGAAATATGCGACAGTAAAGCTTGTATTGGTATGTGGTATGTACATATGTAGCAAAAAGTGATAACAATTTTTATCTGTCCATTTTTGTTCACCATAAATACTTTGCTTAAATTATGCAATTTCTTTGACATTGAAGGCGGTAATTTTTCCCCATTGACATGAAACCATATGTACTGACTGCATTGCTTGCTGGAAGCCTGGTATTGTGATCGATCTATCAATCAAGATTATTTTTATATTGTAAATACACTAAAATGGTTATGGGATCCCTTATAAAATAAATTAGGTGGCGCAACAGCCCGTTGAGAACTAGGGCCTAGTGATTTACAACTCAACCATTCCTGTGTGCGAGTAATGTTGTCAGGAATGGAGGGGACTTAGGGCCCCCGCAGACTGCAGACTTTTTATCGGCCGATAGTTTGGTCGGCTTCTTAATCAGTATGGAGAGGAATGCATATGCGCACACTACAGCGATTCAGTATCGGCCGATAAAAAAGTTTGATGGGCTACCCGATTACATTCAAACTAATCTGTCGGCCAACTATCGGCCGACTGTTTAATCAGTATTGGCGCATACACGCTTGCGCATACATGACGATTGTTTAGTCGGCCGATAGTTCAGTTCGCTCTGTGATTTGGCGTCGTGTGCGTGTATTTTAATTTTCATTGTGCGACCGTTTCAACAGTCAGTTACACACTAGTTCGAGAATAGTCGGCCGGCTGTTGGATAGTATGCGCCCTGTTCACCAACCAAACTGTTTAGTTGGCTCGGTGTGCGCACTTTCAGCCCAACCCGACTAAACTATCGGCCGATAAAAAGTAGCAGTCTGCGGGGGCCCTTACAGTTTTAAGCCGAATCCGAACATGAATTACTCTTGGAGAATTTGTCAGTTCCTCGCAAGAGGCAGTACTCGTGAAAAAACTTTAGATGGCACAGGCATGGATCGAACCCAAGATCTCTGGCATGACAGTCCAACGCACTAACCATCACTCCACGGGTACTTATAGTGATGAAATATTGTGAGAGTTACTTGGAAAGGGGAATTAGTTTTAAATGTCTGCATATAACAATGGGTGGGACATTTTTATCCGGCTAAAACATTCCACATTCGTGTAGTTCGGCTAGGAAAAAATATCTTTACTTATCAGTATGACTTAAATTCGGCCAAATGATAAACTGATAAGTATTCCTAGAATTACGTGTAGTACCGTTGAATTGGAGGGAAGGGAGGAATGAAACTTTCTATTTCTCGAAAGCATTGTTTATGAAACAACTATAAAATAGATGCTATGTTTGAGAGTTAGAGTGAGTGCGGCAAATATGGCCCACCCTTAACATTTTTGTAAATAAAACCATAAATTTAAGTCTAATTCATTTATTTTTTTTTTAAACAGTCTAACAAAACATTTTTAATTCAGCTTTTAAAAACTTTAACTAAAAAAAGAAACATAACAAAAAGTTAAAAACAGAAACTTAAAGGAACTTCATAAATCATATTAAAAAAAATTGCGGCAAATATGGCCTACCTGGTGTTAAATATGGCTCAGTGTGGGCCATATATATAAACTTTATATTTTTTTTTTTAAAATCATGATACCACATATGTTAAGAAAATATTAAACATAATTTAATTTAAAAAAGAAGTTACCAATTTAACTCAAAATTGAATGTTAAAACACTTAAGAAAACTTACCAAAAAATTACAACCAAAAGTAAAAAAAACAAAGTGCCCGTATATCTGTCACAACCGTAGCCCCACATTAAGCACGAAAGACTGAGGCTAAACCGGTTTGAACGTGTTCGTAATGCAACAATTTTTTTTTCGCTTCGGCTTGCGGTTTGGGAAATACCGCTATAGGCCATATTAACCACGTAGGCCACATTTGCCGCACTTACTCTATAAATGTTTCAGATTAAAGACAAAGATAGCCTTTTTTTATTGTTATTAAGTTGTGGACTAATAAAAATGTCAAATATACATATAAAATTACTTTACAAAAGATAGCCTGTGATGGACATATTTAAAACTTAAAGCTTTGTACAATTGCATTGGGAGAGAGTTACGCTTTAACAACCGCAGATATCAGACTGTCCAGATCAGAATTCAATGAGATTATTATACAATGATGTTCAAAGTCTACATGCGAATCTAAAAAAGTAAATGAAAAGCTAAGGGGACTAAGGATCGTCAGCGAAACAATTTAGTGGATTTGAAGTTTTAAACAAGAAATAGTTTCGGAGACAAAACGGAACCGTGAGGCACACGTATATTTTGTTAATTTCTAACCCAACGAAGAAGTGATTTTTTTTTTTTTTTAATTTATTATTTATCTGTATATTTTTACAATAGTATCTGAGAAGCCGAAGCTTGTCTGCAGAAGAATATTTATCAATTATATTATAATAAAAGTAAGCAAAGTTTACGGTTTTATATAAAATGCAATTTCAAAGTTCAAAATTAAAAAAATAAGTATTGATTATAATAAAATATATATAAAATTTTAATTTGTACAATTAATAAAATATTTTTTTCGTTTTTTAAAGTTTTGAATCATGACAATTTTTCTTGGTAGTCCGTTGATTATACTTGGTATGGTGTGTTGAAATTTACGTCTTCCGTAGTTGTTGTAGTTTCTTGGTATCTGTAACATTCCTTGTGCACGTCTTCTGGTGTTGAGTTGGTGTTGAACTGGTTGTTTGAATCGGTTGTCATCAAAGTATTCTATTATGGTTGTCATCTTAAAAATATCTTCAACTGGTAGTGGCTTAAAAAGTGTGTCATACGTTTGTCGATAGTTGTTGTTAATATGTTTTATAGCTGCATTTTGGAGTTTTTGAATTTTGATAATGTGGGTTTTAGCTGCATTACCCCACGCAAGTGTACCATATCGTATCCTAGATTCCATCAATGAGTAATACACTTGTTTTAAAACATCGTGGTTAGTGTGGTATTTTAGATGAGATAGTGCAAACATCGCTTTCATTAGGTCCATCCTCAATTTGTCTATGTGTTTACCCGATAAAAAGTGACTGTCTGTTAGTCTATTACTACTCCCAAATACTTGTAGTTGCTTACTAATTCGATGCATTCTTTTTGCTGTGGACTTCTGATATGCATCATTTTTGTTTTTGATGCATTTATTACCAAGCCGTTGTCGTGAAACCATCTAACTGCCATGTTGAATTCTTCTTGAATTATCTTTGTCGCCGTATCAAGAGAACTATGGCGAACGACAATAGCCGTATCATCAGCCAAAGCGAAGGGAAAACTCTGTTTGAAGAGTCGTAGCAATTCGTTAGTGTATAAGACAAACAAAATTGGACCCAGTTTAGATCCCTGCGGAACTCCATATCTCATCACTTTTTTCTCACTCACAGCATCTTTGATTTTAACACAAAATGTTCTATTTTGCAGATATTCTGTCAGCCAATCAGCCATAGAGCCAAGAATTCCAATTCTTCTTAGAGATTCAATAAGATTTGAGTGATTTAATGTGTCAAATGCCTTACTGAAGTCAATGAAGATTGCTAATACGTGATGTCTCTTATCTTAACTTTCCTTGACACAATTCGCAAACTCACCAAGTAACTTTCCTGTATTTTTACCCTTCTGAAAACCGTACTGGCTTCTATGAATCAATGCATGTTTGTCAACAAAACCTTGCAACCTGTTGGCAATCACACCTTCCAAACATTTTTTAATAACTGGAAGTTTAGTTGGTCCTTTGCTCCTCCTTTGTAAATCGGCCTTACAACTGCTGTTTTTAAAGTAGATGGAATTTTTGATTGAGTTATGCTCAAATTAATTAATTTGCATAGAATAGGAGCAAAGACATTCTTATATCAATTGCTCTGATATCATCAAATCCTGGAGCCTTATTTTCTCCCAGTGTATTGAGAATGTTTTCAATCTCAGTGACATTAGTTGCATATGAAAATATTGAACTTTGTCATTGATGTTGTACGTCTTCTGGTGTTGAGTTGGTGTTGAATTGGTTGTTTGAATCGGTTGTCATCAAAGTATTCTATTATGGTTGTCATCTTAAAAATATCTTCAACTGGTAGTGGCTTAAAAAGTGTGTCATACGTTTGTCGATAGTTGTTGTTAATATGTTTTATAGCTGCATTTTGGAGTTTTTGAATTTTGATAACGTGGGTTTTAGCTGCATTACCCCACGCAAGTATACCATATCGTATCCTAGATTCCATCAATGAGTAATACACTTGTTTTAAAACATCGTGGTTAGTGTGGTATTTTAGATGAGATAGTGCAAACATCGCTTTCTTTAGGTCCATCCTCAATTTGTCTATGTGTTTATCCGATAAAAAGTGACTGTCTATTACTACTCCCAAATACTTGTAGTTGCTTACTAATTCGATGCATTCTTTTTGCTGTGGACTTCTGATATGCATCATTTTTGTTTTTGATGCATTTATTACCAAGCCGTTGTCGTGAAACCATCTAACTGCCATGTTGAATTCTTCTTGAATTATCTTTGTCGCCGTATCAAGAGAACTATGGCGAACGACAATAGCCGTATCATCAGCCAAAGCGAAGGGAAAACTCTGTTTGAAGAGTCGTAGCAATTCGTTAGTGTATAAGACAAACAAAATTGGACCCAGTTTAGATCCCTGCGGAACTCCATATCTCATCACTTTTTTCTCACTCACAGCATCTTTGATTTTAACACAAAATGTTCTATTTTGCAGATATTCTGTCAGCCAATCAGCCATAGAGCCAAGAATTCCAATTCTTCTTAGAGATTCAATAAGATTTGAGTGATTTAATGTGTCAAATGCCTTACTGAAGTCAATGAAGATTGCTAATACGTGATGTCTCTTATCTTAACTTTCCTTGACACAATTCGCAAACTCACCAAGTAACTTTCCTGTATTTTTACCCTTCTGAAAACCGTACTGGCTTCTATGAATCAATGCATGTTTGTCAACAAAACCTTGCAACCTGTTGGCAATCACACCTTCCAAACATTTTTTAATAACTGGAAGTTTAGTTGGTCCTTTGCTCCTCCTTTGTAAATCGGCCTTACAACTGCTGTTTTTAAAGTAGATGGAATTTTTGATTGAGTTATGCTCAAATTAATTAATTTGCATAGAATAGGAGCAAAGACATTCTTATATCAATTGCTCTGATATCATCAAATCCTGGAGCCTTATTTTCTCCCAGTGTATTGAGAATGTTTTCAATCTCAGTGACATTAGTTGCATATGAAAATATTGAACTTTGTCATTGATGTTGTTTGAGGTTTTTATATTGCATTTATGGATTATTTTTTCTGTCTGAGAAGAGAAAAACTCCGCCAGTTCCATTGATAGTGTTGTCATCTCTGTTTTAAATTTTTTTCCCGTCGATATTCGTTTTCTTTCGTCCTAGCATTTCGTTAATAAGACCCTATGTTTTCCTCGAATCAGTCTTAAATTGTATAAACTTGTTTTTGTAATAGTTTGATACTCTTTTTCATACGCTAAATTTCTCCGATTATTTTTCCATCTTCTGTATTGAATATCCCTTTTTTTTACATTCATCTATCGATACCGAATGCAAGCATTTTCATATTTTGAAATGTCAAGGGGAATCTTACAAAACGATGTAAAGATTGTATACAATGTTCGGTGAGTTAAAGCATGGTCATGGTCTTTCAAGGAATGAAGGGACATAAGTTCAATTTAACGATAATTAGAGTTTAAAAGAGAGAGAAATATGACGAATGATATCGAATAGATGTAAATTTGCTTATATTTTGTTTTGAAATTGTTCAATCAAATTGAATTGACTTGAATCCGGCAATCCGGCTTACACAGACGGACAACTTGATGACAATCACATTTGGCTATTCAAAATTTTATAATCACTTATCTCGATAAGTGGTAACACTGAAGCTTACTTATGTCATTGCTTGTACAGAAATACAAATAAGCTTGGTAACCTTCCCTAAACAAAACTTAAGAACATGTTCCAATTCTTGCTTTCTGAAGCTCTTCATTGTCTATCAAAAATAATAATAATATATATAATAAATTATTATATAATAAATAATAATAATAATAATAAATTGTATATTAATAAACATTGACAGGGCAGCGCACAGAATTCTATACTTTTTGGTAATATTGTTTAGTACTAAATATCATGCAGAAAACCATCAATTCGGGAACGTTTTTCTAAGTTTGATAAAATCAACAAAAACAAAACAAAGTACAAAATTTAAGCTTTATTTAATAACTTGGGTATTTTATGTACAGTTGTGTTCATAAAAATAGCAGTGCTAGTCACACTTTATTAGATTGTCAATTATTTAAATAACGGAAATTCTTAAAAAAAAAAATTACCATGTTACTTGCATCTAACGGTCTTTCATTTTCATATTAGAGACTTTTAGCTTGAAATTATACTCTACTTTTCCCGGTGAACACACATTATTTCAAACTCTCTGAATATAGAGTGTTCATAAAAATAGCAGTGCCTTTGATTTTATAATTAAATAGTGTTAAAATTCAATTTTTTTTTATTTTTCGGTAAGTAAACATTTTACTATTTAAAGTTTTAAGTATTTGTAACATACTAGGATAGAAAAAAATTAATAAATATTAGCTCAAAAATAAACAATGAGATGGTCAAAACACTGCATTGAAAAAATTCGAAAACTTATTAGAAAACTGCGTTTGGAGGGAAAAACCTACCAAAATATTCAAGACATCCTAGGCTGTTCAGCAAAAATAGTCAGTAACGCCATAAAATGACAAATAAACCGGAAACGCGAGGCCCAAAAAGGATAACTTCTGAAAGAACTGACAGAAAAATTGTGCAGTTAGCAAAACAGAACCCTTCCATAAGCTCTAGGCAAATAAGAAATTGTCTTCAACTGTCTGTTAGCACTGTCACAATACGAAGACGTCTTTTAGAAGCGAGGTACCATTCTTGAAGAAAATAAAAATAATATGTTCTTGCTTTTCATATTACAGGTTCAGGCTTATTTATACCATCGGGGGTATAATGGATGCAACCGAGTATGTGAAAATTCTTGAGGAGGTTATGTTACCCTATGCTGAACAGGAATTACCGTTGGTTTAGTATACCAACAAGACAATGACCCAAAGCATACGTCAAAAAAAGGCAAAATCATGGTTTGCGCAGAAGAAGCTATCCGTTATGGAGGCCCGCTCAATCCCCCGACCTTAACCCCATCGAAAATTTGTGGGGGGATGTTAAGAACGCAGTTCATAAAGCAAAACCCAAGAATTCGAAAGAATTGTGGGAAGCAGTGCGTGGTTCGTGGAACGCAATACCAGTCGAGAGGTGTCAGGTTTTAGTGGACTCGATGCCGCGTAAATGCGAATCAGTCATAAAAAAAATGGTTATGTAATAAAGAACTATTTGCAAGCTAACATTATTTATAAACTTTCATATAACTTATTACATTTTTTCTTACTTCTTACGCTATAGATCCAGTACTTTGCCATGCACTGCTATTTTTTTATAAACAGCCATATATTTAAAAAACTGTTTTTACTGTGACAAAGATAACGGTAAAAAATCGATAATACTTATTTTCTGTTATTATGAATAAAAAATTTTAGTTTGTTATTAGAAGTTTAATGAAATATATTATTACGTTGATATTGAAAGCCTTTTTGTTTTATTTGGAGAGCACTGCTATTTTTATGAACACAACTGTATCTATATTAAAAAAGCAATAATGAAAACAATACACAAAATCTTCTACAAGCAAAATACGTCCTCGACTTGACGTTTGACACTGAATGGCTGCGTTCGCTTAAAATTATTTATTTATTTATTTGTTTATTGAAATAATTTACAAACTTAATTTATAAATTATTTTTAGAAAGGCATCAGGGTAGCCAAGACCATATGATGCCGTCTCTTAACTATTTACATATTTACATTTAATTATCAAATTCTATATTTCAGGTTACTTTAAGTTAAGTAAAACAAAATTGTAAAAAAAAAAAAATAATTTAATTATGTTTAATTGAGAAGTGAAAAACAAGAAAAAAACAAAATTTTATATTTCATTAAATTTTTGGTGAGCGGATGTGGCATCTTTTATGTACTGAATGGATCGTTCATCTGATGGATTCAAGATTTCGGCAAGTTTTTCGGTTATGTTGTCTGATGATACTTCAATTTGGCGAGATATAGGACATTCGACAAGGATATGCCAAACAGAGAGTATCGTTCCACAATTCGAACATTGCTCAGGATCTCCAGCATTATAGTAATGTTGAGTGTTAAAAATAGCTTTTCCAACTCTTATTCGGAAGAGTTTTATGCTATCTTCTCTGTTTAGAGACCGATTGTATGGTATACGCGAGTAAGTAGGTTGATGTTTTTTTAGAAAAGCTTCAGAGTTTTGCCAGCTTTCGATGAGCTCTTTCTTATGATCCTGAATCAAAGATCTGCGTAGGAGCTTATACAATTTGGGATACTCTACAATGAGTGGATAGTTTGTAGCAGTTCTTGCTGCAAGGTCTGCTGCCTCATTTCCTTTGATTCCGGAATGTCCAGGTATCCATGTAAGAATAATATTTTTATTGGCGAATAAACATCTTCTTATAAGCTCCATAGAAGGGCATTTATCTGTCGCATTTTTAAGACCCATGAGGATACCAAGATTATCGGTTACAATGAGGGATCGGTTAGAGTATTGTTGGGCAATAGATATGCCTTTATAAATTGCTATTAACTCTGCAATGTAGCTGTTCGCAGATTCTGCTAAAAGAGCTTGGTGAATTATAGATGTTTCAGAATTTGGTTGTAACTGAATGACTGCGTATGAACACCAATTGTCTTCTTTGTACGAACCGTCTGTGTAGAAGATTCTATCAGCGTTATAGGCAGAGATCATTTCTTGGTGAAGCATTCTAAATATGTCGTCAGTAGTATTTTCCTTTTTG
This sequence comes from Eupeodes latifasciatus, assembly GCA_920104205.1. Lineage (NCBI taxonomy): Eukaryota > Metazoa > Arthropoda > Insecta > Diptera > Syrphidae > Eupeodes > Eupeodes latifasciatus. The sequence continues at coordinate 154,152,488 of OV049925.1, forward strand.
TACTTAGCAAGATTAGTGTTAATGGGAAGTATATGTCTTTTCCAAGGTGGTAGATTACCTCCTAATGTCTGCGTATTATTGAATGAGAAAGAGCTAAGATTGGGAACTATAGATGCCATTTTTATAAGGGCAGATTTGGAATATTTCTTGATCGGTTTTGTAGCGTTAATCACATCTTCAGCAGCCTTGAAGAGGGGATGGACTGGATCTGTAAGTATTTTGCTGATTAGGTTAATTGCCCTTTTTTTTCCAAAGTGTTCAAAAGATTCATAGCCTGCTTCTAATCTTAGGGCTTCTATTTTAGTGGCTCTTAAAGCTCCAGAGGCTGTTCGAAAACAATCGTTGATGGCTGAGTCAATATTGCTAATATTTCTTGACGTGGTCCACATAAAAATAGTTACACCGTGTTGGAGGGTACCAGAGACAAGAGTTTTCGCAATTTGCAGTGCAGTTCTAGATGTGGACCTTTTCGCTTTGAACAGATCATTTTTAAAGCATTGTTCCGTCGCTTAAGCTGGTTAATTAGATTCTTTGCATGTGTGTCCCATTTTAGATTTCCAGAAAAAGTTACTCCTAGTATCTTTATTTCTCTCTTAAGAGGAATGGTTGTTTCCCGTAAAACAAATGGGGTGGGGTGCATTTTCTTAAAAAATTATTTTTAATCGATTATCGATATGTTCACTGAAATGACTTGTGCGGTATTGGACAAACTATTTTTGCATTTTTATAGTTAAAAATAAATAATCTTTTAGTATCCTTTCTGAAACTAGATTTTGTATAAAAAATACGGTGTATTAAGTAATGACCGGGGTTAAATATCTTAAATTTTTCAATTATATTTTGGACTTGTTAAAGTTGTACATTAGGGTGCGTTCCCGAAATGATTTTCTATGCGTGTATATTGATTTCATTTAAAATTTACTTTATTAATAAATCATATTGTTTGATGGACACACAAAACAGGTTAGTTTTAGTATTTTATTAATTTTTTTTCTCAATTAAGTCAAGATTTAAGACATTAAATTGCTAGCAAAGCCAATTCTGCACCTTGATGTTTTTTGGCCAAATAGTTTTGATCATTTGATAGACGTTAATTTTTTCAAAAATTATTTCAAATAATTGAGGAATTGACAAATCCTCTAAGAGTAAGTCTTGTCATGAAAAGTGTTATCTCAAAAACTGTAGGTCCCTTCCATCCCTGACAAAAGTACTCGCACACAGGAATGGTTAAGAGTTGTAAGTCTATAGGCCCTAGTTCTCAACGGATTGTTGCGTCACCGAATTTGTTTTTTTAATTATCACTAAAATTGTTATCTTGAAAATTTACATCTTTGTTATTGTGAAAATATTGTATTTTAATATACAGACACAAGTCTGACAACAATAAGCTGGCACTAAAAATTGAATGCAATGTCTTAAATACACGAGCTTTGTTTTATTCTTTTTGTCTGTAATATTAATAATAATAATTATATCAACTTTGTTTTCCAAAATGAAGTTTAATTTAAATAGCTTTTGCTTTTTTCTTATTTAATCAAATTAGTTAACGCTTAAAAATATTTATCTATATTTGATTGCTGTTTGTTTGAACTACAAAATCCAAAACAATTGAAAAAAATCGAAAAACCTTGATTTTGCTTTATTTAATTAAGTAGGACCTGAAAATACTGTCGTAGTCTTGTTTCCAGTTGTCAACTTGGGCGTATACGCACTTTTTTTAGTTTGTGATACAGAATATATAAACAAAATTATGCTTTATTAAGAATTAAGAATGAACCTGCATACGCAAGTTCTTAGTTTAAATATGAAAAACTATTGCACTCCCCCTAGGAAGTCACACCAATTTGTTGTACAGTATTCCTCGCTTAATTGCACTGACCATTTTGTCAGATTTTTCGGTCAATTATTCGGGTGGTTCAATTAGCGAAAAAAAAAAATAAAATATTCACCCCAGAAATTTACTCTATAAACATTTCAGTGTCAACTTAATTTCGGCGTGTGTTAGTTCGCAATAACATGATATGTTATGTCATCACATGCCAAATAAGCATTGAAATCTGCATTGTCCTCAAGAACTTTATCTATGACCACGAGATCATTTTCCGGCTGCTCTTCTTCTTGGATGAAGCCTGCCTTTAAAAAAAGAATTTGCAAATGTAGGTTTAGTAGTAAAATATTTCCAATATAACCTTTATAAAACAATTTCTTATAGTAGAAGGTGTTAGAAGCCACAAACAATATTTGCTTATGTGCATTGCTTGCAAAGATGTGATCGACTTCGAAAATTCTTCGATAGTCTTGCCACGTTCGATGGCTGTAATTTGTTTCCTTATTATATTTTGTTGATAGTAAGCTTTGAAACAATGAATAATGCCTTGGTCAAGGGGCTGAATGATGGACGTTGTATTTGTGGGTACAAACTGCACGTTTATATTTTTTAAATCTTCCAACTTCTTATGAAAGGCAGCATTGTCGACAAAAAAGAGTTTATTTGTCTGTTCTGCTTTATCATTTCTTCGTCAAATTTATATAAAATTTGGGCCCATAAATGTTGGGTCATCCATGCCTTTTTGTTGGAGAAATGTTGCAAAGGTACAACCTTATTTTTAAAACACCTTGGCGTTTTGGTTTTTCCAATCACAATCATTTTTTTTGTCCGTCCAATTATCCGAAAAATTTCCATATATTTAGTTTTTCTGCTGCATATTTTTAAGATCAATTAAGCGAGTAATTCAACTAAGCGGGGTTCAATTAACCGTCTAAAAAGCTCTGCTACTAATACTGGAAATTTTCGAAGCCAATTTTTTCGATCAATTAAGCGGGATGTTCAATTAAGCGAGGTGCAACTAAGCGGGGATTACTGTATATGTATCATTTAAATGTGATTTAATATTCATTTTTTAACGAGTATCGTTTCAAAAAACTTCAAATTATAATAAAAAAAATATTACTTGCAAACTATAGAGGAATATCCTTGCTGAACACTTCAATGAAAATTCTGACAAGGCTTCTATACAAAAGACTCTACGGTTGGGTTCAAGCAAATCATCTCCTTGGTGAGTCTCAAGCCGGGTTCCGCAAGAACTACTCAACGATAGACCAAATCTACTCACTCACATCCATTGCGAACATCTTCATTAAAGATAAAAAGAAGCTGTATGCCTTCTTTATAGATTTTAAAGCTGCCTTCGACACCATCGACAGAAAAGCTATAATGCTTAAACTTTACAACAAAGGTGTTTCAACAAAATTTGGACGCATTTTGGAAAAATTTTATGAATCTACAACATCTGCAATCTCTTTCAACAACGATGTAGCGGAATCATACGAAGTGGAAGTAGGAGTAAGACAAGGTTGCAACTTAAGCCCTCTTTTGTTTGCACTCTTCATAGACGACATGGAGGACGATCTACAGGGTGGAGCAAAAGGTACAGCAAATCTTCTTGTGAAATCCTTAAAATTCGCCGATGATATTGTTATATTTGCTGAAACGCCTGAAAGTCTCCAGTTGATGATAAACAGAATAGCTGCATACTGCTACAAATGGAGGCTTCAGGTAAACCTTAGCAAATCCAAGGTTATGATCTTTCGTAACGGTGGAGGCCCAAACTGTCGCAACGAAAAGTGGAGATTTGATAGCAAGGAAATCGAAGTAGTAAGTGACTATAACTACCTAGGAGTAAAGATATCAAGAAATCTGAATCTGAGAAACCACATTGTAGAGAAACTAGCCAAATCAAAAAATGCACTAAATGCAACGTGGAAGTCCATTATGCACAACAAAGACGTTCATTTCAATTCAAAGTTCCGAATTTTTGAAGCAACGGCGAAGGCAGTTATGTGCTACGCCGCACAAGTATGGGGTCACAAAGAATTCAGTGAGGTGGAACATCTTTTGAGATATTTTCTAAAGAGAACTTTGAGGCTTCCAAACAGTACTCCAAATCACATTCTCATGCTCGAGACGGGTCTTCCTCCTCTATTCATTTCGACACTTAAAATGCAAGTAGACTACATAATAAAGACGTTAACCATGAACGAGAACAGGCTGCCCAAAAAAATAACTATGGTCATTTTAAGAAGGAAGTCATCTTGGTTCGAGAGCTGGAGTAGCTTAGCTACTCTTTGTGACCGTCAGCTAACTCTAAACGAAAATAGGCCAGATCAATGGAAAGCTGAACTTTATGATCTCATAAGTGCAGTTGATGTGAAGAAAAGAGAGGAATTCATTACAAAAGCTAGAGAGTCGACAAGCAGACGTATTTACAGAATGCTCGAGTACAATCTTGCAACCAGAAGTTATTTCAAGGAAGAGTACTCATCCGACCTCATGTCACTGGTTTTAAAAACAAGAGGAGAGTTGCTGCCACTCAACTTTATGCCGCATAGAGAAGAACGCTCGGAAATCTGCAATCTGTGCAACCAAGGAGAAAGGGAAAACATCTACCACTTCCTTTGCAAATGCCCGATCTTAATGGAATCTCGGAGGAGTTATTTTGGGAAGAGTTTACTGAGTGAAGATAAAATGATAACCATTCTCAATGGAGCTGATTGGAAAGTCCTGTTTCAATTTGTCAAGCTTGCTCTTTCATACAGAAAAAAAATTACAGATGAACTTTTTTAAATACAAAAAAAATTATTTAAAATCTACTTTAAAGTTTATATTGTCAACTGGCAGACGGCTTAGGCCATGCCCTAAAAATGTTAGTTTATTATTATATATATATATAATCTGTATTAGACTTAAAGGAAAATAAAACATTTGTTAATCTAATCTATTACTAAAAAGTCGACAATCACCTCCAACGCCTTGTCTTTTTTCAGTCGTAATAAGTTTTAGAATTCAGAAATACGGAATATTTATTTTAGTTGACGTTTCTAAACTAATTAACAGCTTGCATAGTATCAGGGCTTAGGTAAAGTTTATTTTAACAATTATTCTTATTTTTGAACCTATCTTGAATTAACATTCTTTAAGTGATTAAACAAGCCCTAAGAAAGCAACAAAAAAAACAGGTTTTTATACCCAGCTACTCAAATAATTTTATATTTGTTTAACATCGTGTAATATTTTTTGACTAAATATACTTTTCATTTGAATAAAATTTTAATCATTTGTTTTAGCAAACAAGTTTGAATTTTACACAAACAAATGTTTTTATACTGAGTGAACTATATTTTTTTTGTAAACAAAACTTCTTAAACATATACATACATATAACTTAAAATTTTCAAAATAATTTTGTCATTTTTTTATTAAATTAATTCAAATTTCAGATAATGCCTAATAATTTCTTCAAATTTTCACTCGATTACTTTTCTTACTATTTTTCTTAAAAAAACTCATCCTTAAATTAAAATAAAGCATTAATAATTTAGTAAAAATATGTTAAATTTACTTACTGAAGTCAATTAACAGTCTTCCATATCCCTTCCTCTGATAAGGAGGCAGCGTCAAGATGCAAGAAACGTTGTAAAATGAGTTTTTTTCCTGAAAATATGAAAAGGAAAAAAATGTTCTTAACAAAATATTCAATTAGATTAAAACATTAAAATAAAAGAAAAATTGTCCTTTTTTTTTATTTATTAGATATTTTTCTTGTGTGGAGATGGTAGTACCTATACGACACTCTGATAAAATAAAATATTGAATTTTGAGGTAGGGGTCACAGGTTCAACAACCTTGGTTCTTCGGTCGGCTGCGATATGTACAACTGGAGACGACAGAAGCTATTTACTTTTTTGGATATTTATAAGCATTCCCCAAATTGTATTATACGACGACGACATAGCTTTGTCGGCGTGCACCCATACCAAATTACAAAAACCATAGACACATATCTACTATGCCATTGTTAGGTAGGTAACTAACATCACCACCATCGATATCATCGCCAGGATTCAGCTCTCAGCTCCTGCTCCTGCTCCTACCCCGACTCTGACTCTGGAGCGGTCGCATAGGTCCTCCGTCTCTTCTCAAAATTTTGCCAAACTTCAAAGCCCCCACGCAAAAGGAACAACACATAAAAATGCCCAAACTATGGAGCCACACCACAGGCATCATCGTGTGTACAAATTAAGCTCTTCTGAAGTTGGGGAATACGAGTACAAGGATGCAGACAACTACTAGTTTTTCTTCTTTCATTCCTTTTCTTTACTGTTTTTGTTTGTTCGTTATAGGGAAACACCCCAAAACAATACCAAACGCTTCTGACATCTCTAAACTTTGTCAAATGTGAAAATTTGCTCTAACATTTCCTTTAAAAAATCAAGATAGGTACTCGTAGTACATACCCAGGAAGGTGGGTACCTATAAAAATATTTCTCAAAATACTCGATACTATACCTACACCTACTATTTTCAAAAACCACAAATTCTGTTCTCTTCATTTAAACTACATGCACCTGATGTGCGAGGATAGTAGGTACCTTGTGAAAAAAGTTCGGGGGAGTTATAGAAAAACTAGCAAACGAAAATAAAAATAAAATCAGATTCGATATACCTACCTACTCGGGGATTACAAGAAGTTCAATGACCATAGATTAAATTTGTATAAACATTTCTCTATATTGTACATGTTAACTGTCGTCTGGCTCAAGAATTGTCTGCCGAAGTGGGGGTGAATTCAGTTTCAGTCAGAACAGAACACAAGCAGCTAACAGCAGCATCCCCTATCACCCCCAAACCAACCAAATGCATTGACTATATAAATACACATCTAGGCAAAAGGCGCGGCGACTTCAAAATGTCTATTCCACACGCAAAAACCATTCTCTACGCGAGAAGCTTTCGTCAGGCAGGCTAGACAGTGGAGAGTACATATCACCATCATCCTCATCTTAGACACCATACCATACCGTACTACACCACACCACCAACAATATACTATCACTCTTCCTCGCTCTCCTCATTTGGCATGGCGTAGTAGCATTGGCCGCTGTCACCTCTTCATATCAGTGTGACCAGCAGTATGATTTTCCTACAAATAAAAGTCCACTGTGACCAAAGGACCGAAAAGAAAGTGATTGAAAGTTTTTATGAAGAAATGGACATATGTAATTATCGACAAACCGATGACGTGACCTAGCCTAGATATCCCTTACTTAATTTTCGAAATAACTCTTCAGAACTTTTCATTTGCTTAAGTTTTTAAAAACTACCAGATGGCATGTAGTAAATATTGCAGGTATTTTCGTGCTGCACATTTAAACGGTAGGGGGTTATAAGTCACAAAAAACTGGTTCTGGTTCTGTACGAGCTATCACTATAGGGTTGGGGTCGAAATACTGTATGGGTCATAATACTGTATTTAAAATACTGTATCTCTAAATAATGTATTTCAAAATACTGTATGTACAAAATATTGTATGATCAAAATACTGCACACAGTATTTGACAATACAACATTTTGCGACCCAATATTTTAAATTTACAGTATTTTGAAATACAGAATATTACCCATACAGTATTATGACCATACAGTATCGTACAGTATCATACAGAATTTTGACCATACAGTATTTTAATATACAGCATTTCCACCCGCGCTCCCATCACTATATTTTGTTATTTAAGCTTAAAATTGAATCATTTGTAACAATACGTATAAAGGAGCGATTGCTTTGTGGATTTTTAAATACTGTTAAACCACACTTCAAGCTCAAGAATAATAAAAAAGGGTTAGTAGAACATGCTGAGGCAAATTGGTTCTTTACATTTACATATGCAAGACGGGGGCCTTTTGAATTAAAAAAAAGCTTAAGCTAGCAAGTAGATTTAAGTATTTTAACATAATCGTGGTACCCGTGGTATGATGGTTAGTGCATTCGACTGTCATGCCAGAGGTCTTGGGTTCGATCCCTGCCTATGCCATCTAAAGTTTTTTTCACGGGTACTGCCTCTTGCGAGGAATTGACAAATTCTCCAAGAGTAATTATTGTCATGAAAAGTGCTTTCTCAAATTTGCCGTTCGGATTCGGCTTAAAACTGTAGGTTCCCTCCATCCCTGTCAACAGTACTCGCACACAGAAATGGTTGAGAGTTGTAAGTCACTAGGCCCTAGGACTCAATGGACTGTTGCGCCACCCAATTTATTTATTTATTTAAACATAATGAAAGCTAGTTTTATATAACTTTATCTTATTTTTCCTTCATTACCGTAAGATATTTCAAGAACACCCATTCAAAAAGGTATGCTTCATTAATAGGTTATCCCTGTTGTTATTTTCCAGGTGCTGCACTGTATAAATAAAATAATTCGTCGTTTGAGCGGAACAGTCGTAGCTTTGGGTTCAAGCTGAGAAAGTTTTTTCTCCAAACATTGGACAACATTCCGAACGCAGCCTTAAATTTTCCGATACGGCTAGCGATATATTGTTCGGCTTCGCTTTCAGTGGACAATACTTCCAAGATATTTAAAACTTTCACAACTACCGGTTGCTGAGCAATTTTTATCAGAGAGGATGAATGGGAGGTTCCGAGGCTGAACATCTTAGTTCTTCGAATGTTGATTTTCAGCAACAAAATTTCTGCTTTTCTTTCCACACTTGTTGCCATTTGATGGAGATCCATTATCCTATGAGATAGCAAGAATACGAGGTGTGTTCAAAAAGTACCCGGAATTTTCGTTTTTTCAAAAAAATATTTCTTTATTCGTTTACATCAATATGGTCCCCTTCAAAGTAGAACCAAGATATAATACAATTATGCCAGCGTTTTTTCTAATCTTCAAAGCACTCTTGAAATTCACTTTTTGATATGTCCTTGAGCATTCTCAGCGATTAGGCCTTTATTTATTCAATCGAGGAAAAACTTTGGAAACAGGAAAAAGTCACACGGAGCCATATCTGGTGAATATGGAGGTTGGGGCATGACTACGGTATTGTTTTTGGCCAAAAAATTACGAACAAGCAACGACGGGTGAGCAGAGCAGGTGCGTTATTGTGGTACAAAAGCCATGAATTGTTTTTCCATAAATATGAGAGTTTTTTCGGATTGCTTCACGCAAACGTCGCTTAACTTTAAGGTAATACTCCTTATTAAGCGTACGACCTTGTGGTAAGAACTCTTGATGCACTATGCCATTATAATCAAAGAAAACAGTAAGCAAAACCTTCACATTTGATCGAACTTGACTTGCTTTTTTTTGCTCTTGACGTTGGATGCTTCCAGGTGGACGATTCTGCTTTGGTTTCGTCATCATAACCGTACACCCATGTTTCATCAACATTTATGGCCCTTTCAAGCAAACTTGGATCGTTGTTGACGTCATTTAACAGCTCCTGAGCGATGTTCATGCGATTGTTTTTTGGTCAAAATTCAGCAGTTTCAGCAAAAATCGTCGAGCTCATAAAAATACGTCGAACCTTAGCAACTACCACAGACAAAGTAAACAGTGAATATAGCTGAAAAATGTATCATACTGTAGGGGCATGTATACCAACACAATAAACAAAATTTTTTGACCTTCGGACTCTTCAGACCCGCGAAATTTAAAAATTCCGGATACAAACCTCGTACATCGTCTGCATAGTCTAGAAATTTCAGGGAAGTTGTCAGAATCCATCTTATTCGCAGTAAATCACTGATCAACAATATGAAAAGAATAAGTGACAGTATGCACCTCTGTCTGACTCCACTTTGACGCCTTTATAATAGAATTGAGTTCACCCGGTATTATCTCTCCTCTGGAAAGCAAGCCTCCCTGTTGACGTTGTTCTAGTGCGAAGTCCCGTCAAGTATTGCTTCTAGGTCGTTCTTAGACAATCATCGCTAGTATTTTGGCGAATGCAGGTAAAACGCAAATGCCTCTCCAGTTTTCGCACTTCATCAGGTCTCCTTTCATGAGCTTGATAATTATTTTCTTTGTCCACTCTTCGGGGAAGCATTTAGAGATCCATGCTGCTTCTTTAAGCGGTTGCAGCGGTTTGAGAACAAAAACACGATGCTAAAGCACATAAGTTTGATCTGTCTAGCTTTACCTTCTTCTAAAGAAATCTTAAGGTTTAGTTTTTTTTTTTAAATAGGTACAAACGCCCAGGATATGATTTTGAAGGCAAGGCTGCGGACATTAAAATTTAGTTTAAGCTTTTTCTCCATTGAAATATTTTGAGCAAAATGCAATGAGCAAAATTTTTGGTGTAAGAACTAAATCAAATCAAACACAAAATATTCACTTGTAGTTGAAGTTTTTGAAATATAGAAGCACATTTTAAGGTTTTATGATACCTTGATAAATCGTACCTTACCTTGGCAATGAATATTGATATTGAAGCAATTTCAAAACTTAACCTATCCCAAACTTTTTTCCAAAGGTAACACTGATGAAGATATCGTGTATGAATGAAAGACTGAAAAAGCTCAACACTCATTCTCTGCACAGTACACAAGAACACAGATGCAACATAGTCAAGCTGCCAAGCTAAATCCAAAGCAAAAGCAGAGGCTACACAAACGACGGCTCGTTGTCGTAGAGCAGCACCACTGCCACTGCCACTCTGCCACTCATCAATTTAAGTCTCACTATTATTATTTTTGTGTTATTTTTCTTCTCCCTATGGTGGCGTCAAAGAATTTATTTCATTTTACTGAAGTAATAAAATCGAAGAGGCAGATTGCTGTTTGCTGCTTGGTTCGTTCGTTCTCCCTTTGTCGTCGTCGTCGTCGTCGCTCGCGTCGACATGCTCGCTCGTTGTCGGTTGTTGGTTGTCGGCACGGCAGTCAGCAGTCGGCAGAGGTCCACGACCTTATTATATGCTTATGTACATCCATCCTATATAGAAGGCGTTGAGCAAGCACAGGCACAGGCACAGAACAACCAGCAGCTCCCTTCATTCTGTTCTGAGTTCTGAACTGAACATGATAACTTAGAGAACAGAGCAGGGAACAGGGAGTCAAGGCGGTAACAAATAAAGAGCGAGATAGCAAGTATTTAAAAAGCTTTGTATCCTTTTTTGAACTTGTTGTATGAACGAACGTATTACCTATAGACATGATGTCACGTCATTATACTCACTAACTTGGTGTGGCTGGCTGGCTGGGCTGCTTCTGTTGCATATATATATTATTCTCGGTACATACATTCTTTTGGCACATGGTAATGGAATTGTATATGCAAAAATTTTGTATATATTAAAGCTGGGGAAAAACGTCTGGCATTAATACATAAGTAGGAAGCCAGGCCGTGTGCTTGCTGTTCATGTTGTGTGGTGTGCTTCAGTTCAGATCAGAATAACGAGCGAGTGTACCCTTGTCCTCGACACTAGAGTTCGTCGCGTTTGTTGTTGGGCTTGTAAGCACTTTGAGGCTCAAGCCAAAGCAAAGCTATAGTCTCTCTATAGACTCGATGCTACTCGCCTTATATAATACCTACCTACATAATATGTATATATACATACAACACAGAACACACGATGGATGGAAATGGAAACAATAGGCGTCTGCCTGTGTGAGCATTCAAAAAATTAATTTTTGAAATGTACCCACGACATGCGCAATTTGTAACACAAACCCAGTCTTCATGTCGCACCAAGCTCTCTGCAGTAGGTACTCGTACTACACTTCATTGCTGGTGTAACGAAGGGATAATGAACCCGTCGTTGTCGACGTCGTCGACGTTCGTCGTTGTCGTTGCCATTGAAGACATATAGGGGTGAGAAGTGTCTGCGTTTGGGTATGGTCAAGATTTGTTGTTTCTTTGACTGGAAGCTTTTTTCCTTTCTTACTTTTTTCCTGCATACCCTTTTTTGTGTATGAAATGAATTCGAACGATTATAGACGATTGTCATTTTTTACATACATACCTACCTAACTACTTTAGCTGCTTTGCTTATTGAATTTTTTCCTTCATAAAACAATAACAACAACAACATAATATAAAGAGGTAAGGAGTAGGTTCGTCATTCAATGTCACTCTCATTTCATGACCACCACATTATATTTCATCTATAAGTAATTATGAACATTTCAAAAGTGTTAATTCTTGAGAAACAACAACATTTTATCTTATTTAGTAGGTACCTTCCTTATGTAATACCTAGCCTTTTGAATAAGCATCTATTGAGTAGATGCTTTAGGTAAGAATTTGTTTTAAAATAAGTTATTGTCATATGTACCTATTTGTGGAGTTAGGCTTCGAAAAGTTTAAAATCTCATCAGAATCGATAAGATTTTTTGCATATTTTTAATTTTCTTGGTCTTGCAGAAGTGTCTGCCCATTGCCTTATGTATTCCTTCCATTAAACTTGTTATATAAAAGAGGAAAGGTCTTAAAGTAATTAATTTAAAAGTTGTTATTAGCTTAGTACTTATGACAGGCTTATAAATGTACATATGTAGGTGCAACCCTTTTCAACATTAATGAAATTGGAAATAACCTATCTTATGGTTAATTTTTTATTTCTATTTTCTCTTTCCACTTAATTTAAGTTTTCGAATTTCAATTTATTTGAAAGGCATTCGTTTTCCGAAATCTTCTTGAATTCTCAAGACATAAACACTTTTTTGCAGACTCCAGAAACAACTTCTAATTTAAATTCAAATTTTTCTAAGTGAAATTGCTCCTCTTGTTTTCAAATGAATGTATTTGACTGCATAGCTTATTTTGGTTATAAATGAAGCCTTACCTCAAAATGCTTATTCTGGGTAAGTGACATTTCTTTATGATGGTGATGATAAGAACAAGAACGCCAACAACAACAGTTTAATATTCACCTTTGCTGGGTGCCGGGCCATAAAGACATTCCAGGTAACTGTAAGGCAGATGAACTCGCCAGGAACGGTACAGTACAGCCCATCCTACCACGTTTGGCACATACTGGCATACCAATCGCTACTTGTAAACTGTTGCTAATGCAAGACGCTGTCAGGAGGGCAGGCACCAGGTGGAACAACATCACCACGTGTCAAGTCACAAAAAACATCTGGCCAACACTGGATTTAAAACGTTCAAGGTGCTTGCTCTCTCTAAGCAGATCGCATATAAGCTCGATAATAGGTGTCATAACCGGACACTGTCTTAATAGGAAAGCACGCCACGTGATTAGGCGTATTCTCAAATGACTTTTGCAGAACCTGTATGGACGAGGAAGAGGAAGAAACAGTTCTTCATCTTCTCTGCACATGCCCTGCTCTGGCTCGAAAAGGTAAGAATTACCTAGGAGAATTCTTCTTTAACGATCTAAATCATATCAGCATAATCAGCCTCTCACGTTTCGTAAGGGACTCAAACTGGTTCCATTGAGCTTTAGGAGGAAGCCTCAAAATTCATGTGGTATCACAATGGGCCTATAAATTGGCCTAAGTGTCCGTTTCCATCTTGGACAGCCACTATAACCTAACCTAACCATAGGGTCCGCCAAATAACTTTTTTTTTTTTGAAAATGCTATAAAAACATCGAGTGTAGCTTCAGCTGTATGGCACGTAGCGCCGTCCTGTGGAAACTAAATGTTACCAATATCCTCAACATGGCCCGATAACGATCGTTATGACTGATCCTTGCTCATTTTCGAAGAAAAATGGCCCAATTATGCCTCTGGATCAAAATCTCCACCAAACAGTGACTCGTTTTGGGTGTATCGGCTTTTCAATGTATGCGTGCGGGTTTTCTGTGCCCCAAATGCTTGTTTACATACCCGCCAAGATCAAAATGAGCTTCATCTGAAAAGATGATTTTTTTGGCAAAATCGGCATCTTCTCTAAGCGTTGTTCCCAGCGTTGTTCAAGCGTATACACAACCATATTCGTTCAGTAGAAGGATAAAACTAATTATCTGTCAAATCAGACATGATCTAAGTGTTACCATTCACGAAATAAGCACTAGTTAAAAACAAAAAACGTTAGATGGCGGATCCTATATCTTTTAACATTTCTTCATAAATAGCGATATTAAAACACTCTTTTTTTAATATCAAAGAATTGATTTAGTTTGCCTCTAACGAAACTTTCACATGCTCAAGAATAAAATAAACCTTTCCACCGCATCAGGGTTTTCCACCGCATCAGGGTTTTCCACTTTAGGATGGTTATGAACATTTCCCCAAAACCAGACACAATTTTAAAGCGCCAAATTATTGAATTTTCACAAACATTTCATTGCAAAAATATGTTTTGATTGCAGCTCTATATGTACACTACCGGTCAAAAGTTTGAGACCACCTTCAAAGAGTTGCTTTATTTGTACCTGGCGCTTGGGTTTATGAATGAATATAGGATTTTTTTACCTGCATTGTTAACTTAGACCATTCATAAAAGGTGCAAGTGAAAAAACCCCAGATATTAATCCTTTTCTACAAATTATGAGGAATTTTGTGAAAAAAGGTAAAAAAACCCAGTATTGGGTTTTTGGCTTCTATTTGGATTTCCCATACTTTTTATTTTTTAAGACTTTTTACATTCAATTTGGTAATATTAAAGGGTAAAAAAATGTAAAATTTGAATACCTGCGTATTCAGGATTTTGTATATAATGCTCGGTTTGATCCAATTTAAATTTATTTGAGTCTGTGATCTTCTCCAGTAAACAAAGTGCGCATCATGGGAAAAGTTAAGGAATTAACTATTGAAACTCGATCTGCAATTATGACCCTTATTGAAGAAGGCTATTCGCAAAGAGAAATCGCCACAAAACTGAAGATATCCAAAGGAGCAGTTCACAGGACCATACAGCGTTACTCTAGTACCGGCGGAGTTACGACGAAAACCGAAGATCTGCATATCATCACCATAACCAAGCGTTCTAGGAAGAAAACAGCACCAGAAATACGCGCCGAGTTCAATGAAATCCGGGAAGAACCATTATCTGCATCAACGATACAACGAAGGCTAAGGCATGCTGGACTTTTTGGGCGCGTTGAAGTGCGGAAACCACTTCTACGACCCCAAAACAAGATCAAATGGTTGGAATAGGCCAAAACCCATAAGGATTTGACAGATAAAGACTTCAACAGTCTTATGGAGCGATGAGTCCAAGTTTGAGATATTTGGCTCAAATCGCAGAGTGTACGTCAGGCGCAGTGCTGAACAGAAGATGCTACCAGACTGTTTGGTCCCAACTGTAAAGCATGGAGGCGGTTCAGTAATGGAGTGGGGATGTTTTTCCTTCGATGGAGTAGGAGATCTAACACGAGTGATCGGAAGAATGGATAAAGAAGTCTATAAAACGGTATTGGAAGACCACGTTTTGGTATCTGGACTCCGATTAATCGGTGAAGGTTTTGTATTCCAGCAAGACAATGACCCGAAACACACTTCAAAACTTTGCCGGGGATACCTGAAACAAAAAGAAGATGAGGAAATTCTAAAAGTAATGGTATGGCCACCGCAGTCTCCAGATATTAACCCCATTGAGCTCTTATGGGAAGAGCTTGACAGAAATGTCCGGAATCACCACATAACATCGGAATCTGCTCTTTGGGAAACTTTACAAAATTGCTGGAATAATATTCCACAAGAAAAAATACAAAACCTTGTAAGAAGATTGCCCAGAAAAAAAATTATTGAATTTAAAGGAGGGTTTTTTGATGAAAACTCAATTTAGAGCTTTTATTGGCTTTTTAAATAAATAATTTATGTTTAGTACAAAACTAGTTTATATTTTTCTATCATTTACAACTAGACATGCTCTTCACTTTTTTCACGTATTAACTTTTTTCCTAAAACTTCAGTTTAGGGGTTAAAACTCGATATTTCTCAAATTTCAGAGGTGGTCTCAAACTTTTGACCGGTAGTGTACATATGGATCCGAGACCTTAATGCTTAATAAAAGAAACTCAAATCTCTCTTAGCCCCGTTCGAGAGAAGAGTCTCACATAGAATTTTTGATTCAGTATAGAAGAAAGGACTATTCTGGAAATACAAAAATCATGAAGTAACTGTAAGCAATCTTCAACTTCATTGTGATCAAAATTAAGTACGGTGGGCAGGCTTTGAAAGTCCTTTTTAGTGCATTCAGTCATACGCAACTAGGTGGTAGAGTATTATAATGCCGAAGATATAGACTAGGACGCCAAACGCATTGGATTGCCCAACTGGAACAACATCACCACGTTCCAGGTCACAAAAAACATCTGGCCAACACTAGATTTAAAGCGATCAAGGTGCTTGTTATCTCTAAGCAGATCGCATATAAGCTCGATAATAAGTGTCATAACCGGACACTGTCACGCCACGCGGCTAGGCGTATTCTCAAATGACTTGCAGAAGCTGTATGGACGAGGAAGAGGAGGAAACAGTTCTTCACCTTCTCTGTACATGCCCTGCTCTAGCTCAAAAACGCAAGAATTACCTAGGAGAATTCTTCTTTAACGATCTAAATCATATCAGCATAATCAGCCTCTCACGTTTCGTAAGGGACTCAAACTGGTTCCATTGAGCTTAGGAGGAAGCCTTAAGATTCATGTGGTATCACAAAGGGCCATTAAACTGGCCTAAGTGTGTCCGATTCCATCATGGACAGCCACTTTAACCTAACCTAATTTAACATGTTAAGAGAGGTCTGAACCTGACTCCGGTTGTCGAGTCAATAAGAATAATGACGATGGCTGGATTAAAAGTATGCGCATTCGATATAACTTTATAACCAAACAGTGTAATAAATTCACGTGCTTATATCTTATTGAAAACTAGTGATTTTTTGGTAACAAGACAAAACAATTATATAATTCAATTAAGGAAAATTCTACTGGATTCAGTAAATACGGTTAACGTGAACGCCTTGCGTACAGGTTGTACCTACTCAAAATTTCACAGGACCAGAGAAAAGAGCTAGTCAACACCCAAGGCAGTTCAATTTTACAGTCTTTTGTAAGACATGAACTGCATTCCTTGTTGGGGAGAGAGACCTATATTTCACCAATTTTATTCTAAGGGCCATCTATAGTTGCAACACAGAATTGGCAATTGTCAACCACTTCCTCCACGAGTTCCTACTAGGGAGTTCCAATAAATTATGATGGAAATCATATCGTTGACAAATTGCAAACAAATTATTTTTATTTATTCTGAATCGAAGGTTTGTGATTCTACCCGATGACGATGATTACAAAAATCAGAGAAAGTTGACATTCGATACAATGTATGCATATTTTGTTAATTCAGCAAAATACTCCAGATAAATAATTTTGTGTTTGTTTTGCATTGATTTTGAAATATACCTTCCTTTTATTTAATTTGGAATAGAAGAAAAACGAATTAGTGCAATTTGCATATATGCTTTTATTTATGACAGATTAACTCAAATATTTTCAAGGTACATGACAACCATGAACTTAATGGTGGAGGGCTTGATTAGAAAAAAAAAATACATAAGTTGACGTGTTTTCAGGAAGTCAGACATTTACTCTTTTTATATTAATCATGCGTTATATTTTAGCTTTAATAATCAGCCGTTAAGAGGCAAGCAACGAAGAATTGAAAAAAGTTTTTGCAAAATTCGAAAATCAGAAGTTCAAAATTGAGACTCCATACTTTCAGCTGAATATAAAGTCCACACAGCTAAACTAAACTAACTTACTTCAACTAACGTACGTAGTACGAATATTTTAATGTTTGTGTTTGTTATGAATAAATTTGTAAGAAATTAGTATAACAATTTATAAAAACTAAATTTGTTCTTGATTTTTGTTCAGGAAGGAAGGTTAAATCATATTTTTATTTTTAAATAAGCAGAAAGTGAAATCCGGCTTCTATGAAGATTTCTTGTCTATTTTTATCTTAATTGAATCGGTGATTGTTAAAACAACATAAGTATGTAACAGAATTTTTGAAATCACTTTTATTATGGTTTTGCACTGCTTAGGGGTAGAGCTTTAGGTTGAGAACATAAAAAACATAAATTGATACCTGAAACACACAAAAATTCGATCGCGAAGTCCTCATTTAGTGTTAAAACAACATATCTGTTCTGCCATTTTGACAAATGAGTGGTAAAACACATTTAGTGCATGCATTTAATTTCTTTTTACACCCAACGCTGGAAAAACGTAGTAGGCTAACGGTTGTTTTTTGGAGTTTCTTTCATAATAATATTATTGTCAGTCAACAAAATAATGTACTGCAATTCAAGAATTGGTGGCATGAATTCTATAAAAGAACCTGCTTATCAACTTGCTCATATGGAAGGTATGTCCCTAAAGACAAAAAGGCATCTTTCCAGGTTTCAAAGTATACCCATTTCATACATAAAAGTGATAATGCTGGAAACGTGACATGCAAGGAATTAGTTGATGGATTGTCAACGTTCTGTTTTTAAGGCTACCCAAAAAAAAAAACTGTGACCAAGAACTCCTACAATTTCCAACAGAAAAGGCTTACACGAGCAAGAGACCGATAAACGAAAAAAAGATAGCTGATATCTTAAGACTTTAACCTTATGTGCCTGAAGAGAACCAAACGTTTTATGAGGATATTAAAAACTGGCCCACATGTACTGGAATGGAAAGTGATGATGAAACTATTACTTTTGACAGATATAGTTTGATTTGTTATAGTAAGAATAGACTTTATATTTATTGTTATTTTGTATTTTAATGAATTTCTGGCTTTAAGCTTTGTTTTGTTTATTTTTTGTACTTGTTTTTTTTTTAATAAAATGCTGAACTCTTAATAATGTGTTATTTTATTAATTTTCAGTTGATTTTTCTATGACTTACGTGGCAAATTGAGTGTTAAAACAACATAACTCAAAGTATTTGAGTTGGTTTGGCTCTCAACAAAACGTTTGGTGTTAAGACAACATAAAAAAAAGTTATTTTTTTTAAAATCTTCTTTGCTAAAAAGATTTTTTTAAAACTTTTAACTGTTTACAACTCGCAGAACTGTCCCTAATCAGATTTTGAAGTTAACATTGTCAATGCGGCCGCGTTGTCAAAAATATAATATTTTTTGTCTCTCCTGTAAAAACAAAAAAATGTCACTAATGTATGTTGTTTTAACAATCACCGATTCAATTGTACTTACAACTTTAATTGTAATGGGTGATTTTTTTGAGGTTAGGATTTTCATGCATTAGTATTTGACAGATCACGCGGGATTTCAGACATGGTGTCAAAGAGAAAGATGCTCAGTATGCTTTGACATTTCATCATGAATAGACTTACTAACGAGCAACGCTTGCAAATCATTGAATTTTATTACCAAAATCATCATCAATCAAATCATCATTTTATCGACAAATTTTGTTCAGCGATGAGGCTCATTTCTGGTTGAATGGCTACGTAAATAAGCAAAATTGACGCATTTGGAGTGAAGAGCAACCAGAAGCCGTTCAAGAACTGCCCATGCATCCCGAAAAATGCACTGTTTGGTGTGGTTTGTACGCTGGTGGAATCATTGGACCGTATTTTTTCAAAGATGCTGTTGGACGCAACGTTACGGTGAATGGCGATCGCTATCGTTCAATGCTAACAAACTTTTTGTTGCCAAAAATGGAAGAACTGAACTTGGTTGACATGTGGTTTCAACAAGATGGCGCTACATGCCACACAGCTCGCGATTCTATGGCCATTTTGAGGGAAAACTTCGGAGAACAATTCATCTCAAGGAATGGACCGGTAAGTTGGCCACCAAGATCATGCGATTTGACGCCTTTAGACTATTTTTTGTGGGGCTACGTCAAGTCTAAAGTCTACACAAATAAGCCAGCAACTATTCCAGCTTTGGAAGACAACATTTCCGAAGAAATTCGGGCTATTCCGGCCGAAATGCTCGAAAAAGTTACCCAAAATTGGACTTTCCGAATGGACCACCTAAGACGCAGCCGCGGTCAACATTTAAATGAAATTATCTTCAAAAAGTAAATGTCATGGACCAATCTAACGTTTCAAGTAAAGAATCGATGAGATTTTGCAAATTTTATGCGTTTTTTTTTTTAAAAAAAGTTCTCAAGCTCTTAAAAAATCACCCGATAGTTGTATCTAGGGGAAAGTTGGTTTTTCGTAATATTGACCAAAAAAGTAGTAACTTAAACATTAATTTTATACATTATTTTTGGAAAAAGCTAAATTTTAAATAAGCACCAAAGATTTTTCATAATTGCTTTCGTCAATTTAAGTATTTAACGTCCTTTCAATAAAAGTCCTAAGACACGTTAGTTTCTTGGGAAATTTGTGATTTTTGTTTGGGCACATTTATCAACGATTTTTGCATTTGGACAGTTTATATTTCTAAGATCTCACAAGTTTCTATATTCTCAAAAATAAAGACGGAATTTCTCATACAAATTTCTCGTTTTCCTTTCAAAACTGAGATTAAATTCCTATGTAGGTAAGAATGTAGTAAAAGTGTTTACATTTCATTTTCCTGCTGTCAATCGGACATAATAAATTTTCAGAAATCTTTGAAATATAAACCGATCAATTATTTTAGATTTTTTTTTAATACATAAAGTCTAAAGAAAGATTGTTTGTAATATAACAAAAATATTCCCAAGTGAGTTAAAAAATTAATTATAACTTACCTTGCTGAAGTACCCTACAGTATGGCATCCATCGATGTCGGCCAATGTCATTACATAAAACAAAAACGGTTCCACATCACAGTACAATGTTTTGTGATCCAAAAAGAACTTGGCCAATAAACACAAATGTTGGCAATATTGTTTGTGTCGTTTGCCATCCACCTGCCACACTTGTAATTTTCCCTTTCTATAAATTTCATCACCTGGAGGATGTCGCCACATGCACTTCTGTGCGTGTCTCTTGATACCTGTCTCGGATTTTTGATATCTCAGACAAAATTCACAGATGTACATTTTGGGTAGGCGTGCAACATCCTCTGGATACGGCGATTGATACCACACCTTCATTTGGTATTTACCCATTGTGATGTACCTGAGAGTGAAAATTCAAATTTTAAAAACATTCAATAGAAAATAAAAGTGTGTACTTACTTAATACCCTTGCCAACTTGAAGACCCTTGAGTTCGTTTTCGATTTTTTCGCTTGCTATTGCTTGAGCCTCCCTAAAGAGCTGCAGATCATATTCTGGAACCAGTCCGATCAGATTTGGCTCTCGATCATGATCGGTGCAATCTTTCTCACTTTTTATTTTATCTGCCATCGATGAGTGCGCCTGCTGAGGCTTAAATCTCGCCCGAGCTTCTCGAATTTTTTGTAAATATTCCTTCTGTTCGGGGGTGGGCACCTTTTTCTGTGGATCAAACTGACTCACTACTCTGTCATACTCGTCGTCTTTCAGTTTCCTTTCGTTTGCCCGCTCCTTGCACTCAGAGGCAGACATATTATGGAATATTGGACATGCTTCTGGCAGGAAATGTTTCTCCAAGTTGCCACTAAGATGACCAGACGAATCGCATCCCTCAATCGGGCACTTTTGCTCTTGAAGCTGCGGTGAGATGGCACGTTCCGTACATGCTTTTTCCGATTTCATATCGCGCTTTGTTTTTGCCTTGGCCTTGCTCTTAGTCACCACTGAGGCTTTCTTCGCAGGACTTTTGGAAAGCGATCGCTTATCCAGCTCACCTTCAGATTCGGTGTCGGAAACTCTTCCAAGGATATGCTTTGATCTTCGCGTGCTTAGTGATCGAGTAAGCTTTCGAGGGGTGGTTTGTTTGTTTGCCGCAGCTGCTGCATCGGAGTCGGACAGAACTACGGCCTTATCTGCTTTTGCCGATGGGGTCTTTGTTGAAAGGGCCTTCTTCTGAACCGCACGTTTTGAAGGTGGCGAGGATGAGGTGTCGCTGGATTCCGATGCATCCGAGTCGGTCGATGAGGACGACCCTTCAGCAGATGAAGAAGCACTCTCAGAATCAAACTCATCTGAACTTCTTCGATTCGCCGTTGCTTTCCCAGTCGGCGGGGCACGCGCTTTTTGGGCAGATTTCAATTTCGAAATGGGGGTTTTTGATTTTGCGCCTGCTGCATTTGCCTTGCCCTTTTGTTGTGCAGCATTTGTACTTCCTTTCTGCGGGTTCTTCTTGGGTTTTTTGACCTCCTCTTGACACGAGTCAGTCGAGTTCTCTGGGGAAAAAATACTTTTGTTTTTGGAATTACTATTCGAGAGTGCTTGAGATTTGGCAGCAGTGTGAAAAGCCTTCGTTTTACTACTAACTACTTTCGAGGCAAAGTTTTGTTGCTGATGTTGCTTGACGATTGCTGGAGGAGCCTTACCGCCCCCATTCGCCGGCGGATGACTTGGCACTAGGGTAGGGGGAATTACTTTCTTCTCAACCCCTGGTCTTTTGCGAGTGTTAGGAGGCTGTGTGCTGGAATTCGACCGGTTGATTCGCTTGCTGGGAGGCACGTCATCATCGCTGGAGTACACACTGCTTCTTGAGAGTCTTGGGTTTGGCCCGCCAGTGGATAAACGGGCTTTTGTCCCAACCGCAGAGGACGTTGGCTTTTCATCAGTCTTCACCTGACCCTTTACTTCCGTGGAACTCTTTCTACGCACATTCTGTGACTTTGCTGACTCTGGAGCTTTTGGATTAGCCGACGCATTAGTTGGCTTGCCCTCTGTTGAACTCGACGAATCTGTTTCGGAGGAAGAGCTGCCACTCTCCGACCCGCTGCTGCTCCCACTGGAACTCGAAGAACCTGATGACGAACTCGAACTAGATTCCTCTGTAGAAGTTGTACTCTGTAAATAACCGAAAATAGTTTTTCTTTAATTGTCTGTAAGCTGCAAAGCGCTACTCTGCACAAATTGTGCTTGCGTAATTATTATTTGGAATAAACGCGCCTGTCTAGTTTGAGCATAATTTATGTATGTGAACAATCAAACAACTTCTGTATTCAAATTAGTTTATTTTTGTGTTACATTGTAACTCGTTGTCTGAAACGACGACGAAACAGAAGCGATGTTAAAATTTTCCACATTCGGGTTATCGCTCTTGAGAGATGCCAAAAAGTATTTGCAATTATTTAAAACAAATTCTCAACCACAGGGTTTCCCAGTTTATCCAGAAATAGTACGCAATCACAAATTGGCCAAAGCTGTAAGTTAATTATTTTCATCTTCTTTTCTTTTTCTTCTCTGAACATAAATCTTTGGTATTTATACGAAAATTGTCTCACCTTTTTTCTAAAGGACATTTTTGTTTGAAGATAGTTTTGTGTTGTTTTTGTAGTTTAGTTTTAATAAATTAGGAATAAATTATAAAAAGTCTTGTGTTGTTTTTGTAGTTTAGTGTTAATAAATTAGGAATAAATTATAAAACTAGTTTCTAGTCTTTTGTGTGATAAAAACAAATACTTTTTCTGTCCTAAAAAAAATACTTTTGTTTATTTCACAATCAAAACGCCATGTTTTCTTTTTTCCTTTCTCTGTGATTTTTTTTTGTTTCTTAACTTGACATTTGGGGGATGTGTTCGTGTGAAGTTATATATTTATTAAGGTTCGTTCGTTTACTGCTCAAAGTCTTGATTTTAATATATTTTTTGGTATACATTTGAAGCGAAAGATTCCCCGATTTTATACGATTCTGATTTAATCGCAATCGAAAAAACAAGCAAGACTGGTGAGCTTAATAGGACACCAGAAGTCGATATTTCGCTTGGGGAGTTTTTGTTTTGATAGTTTTCAGAATGAAGACACTACTGCAGGCGTGTCATTTTAACGTCTTAACTTTTTATATCTCGATCTCAGTCATTGTAAAAATTTAAAAAGTTCTAAGCAGAACCTTAAAAATCATATAATATGTCAAAATTATTCGGGTAAAATGAAACGGCAAAGCAACTTTTTAGTCTTTGGTTAGACAGCTTAGAAAAAGTTCCATCCAATTAAGAAGTCAGTTTTAGGTGTCATTGGTTTCCATCATTAATAATTTTGTTTTGAGATTAAGTGTGTCAAATTTTCTGTTTGGTGTCAAAATAAAGTTGATGAGTTGTAATTTTTTTTTTTTTCAAACAAAATAATTTATTTAATCTAGAACTTTTCTTTTTGTTTATTTTTAATTTCTTAATAACACTATTTACTAAATACCAAAATAAACACGTCTTTTATTAATCAGCCCTTTTATAAGACTATCTACTACATAAGCTGTCATAAAAAAAACATTCACTTGTCATTAGTAATATGTGTTAAAACAAACAAAACAAAAATATTTATTTGGACAACATTAAGTTTTGAAATGGATTTGGACAATTCAATTATTGAAAACATAAATATCTTGGAAGATGCGGCTGAAGCAATGAGCTGACGGCTAAGCCAATGCTTAAAAAAAATTCATAAAAGCTTTTATAAAATTTGTAATGATTACTTACAATAAATGAATATTTTGAATTTTGAATTGAATTGAATTGAATCTTGGAAGATGCGGCTGAAGCAATGAGGTAAAACATTTAACCATCCACAAAATTGTATTCCAGGCACTTCTTAAATGATGGACATTTATAAAAACAGTTAATTATTAGGTTAAGTATTTTTCACTTGCTTTCTTACAAAATATTGCCATCAACAATCACAACGAATTTTAACTTTATATTTGACGACAAATATAATGTTTGTTTGTGTGCAGTCTAAATGGGCGCATTCATAAAGCTAGTGACTACGTAGTCAAAATTCAACTAGCTTTGTGAATGTAAAATTGCACTACAAAGCTAGTCAATCCCGAACTGTCATATTAATGACAAATACAAATATATAAAATAAGAAACATTTGAGTTTTCAGAACTTAAAATAGTTTTTTTTTTCTTTTTAAATTCAATAAAACCCGATAGAAGATATAATATGATTGATTTATATTTGAATTTAAATACCGAAAGATTCATTTCATTTTGAATTCTTGTGTCCTTACCGAGCAGCTGATTGTGAAACGTCAAAACCAGTGCGCACTAACTTTATAGCCGAAATTTGTACACTACGTCGGAGGGGAAATTTCAACTACTTTTGTAGTTAGATTTAGCCAATCAGAATCCCTTGACTACGTAGCCACTAGCTTTGTGTATCCGACCAATGACAGTACAAACAGTACAGTTATATTTAACCGAGCGTTTATAGTTGAGTAAATTCAACCGACTGTTAGCCCTTAACCTAACTGACTATTAAAGTAATAATTTGTATGGCGAAATATTTAGGGCCCAGTTAATATTTAAGTGAACTTAAACTTTGATTATTGGTGAGACCCTTTGTATTCCCACCTATCAACTCCAACCTTAAATGCTTGATTTCAATTAGAAAATGCTTCATTCCAATCAAACTGTCAAAAAATTCAAATGAATGCTTTCAGTGATGAAAACCAATGACAGAAACCTGTCCTTGGGCATGTATAAAATTTGGCCAGTTTGTATTTCTAAACAAATTTCTGTCAGCAAAAGAGAAATTTACCTTTTTATCAAACAAATATTTATGTAGTTAATCTTTGTTTTCTCAAACAAAATTCTGTGAGTGATTTACTAATAGAAAACCCTTTTAAATTGAAAGAAAAGTTTTGGTTGTATAATAAACCCCTTGAACACAATGGTGTAGCTGTAGCTGTTGCCTGTAGCACTGTCAAAGTTAAAAGATACGAAAATACTATACTTATACATCGACACAATGAGAAGCTGTAGCTGTAGCTGCAGCGCAAGTTGACTCAACTTTAACTTTTGGCGGCGCTACAATCTGCATTTGAGATGACAGATGGGGGAAACCCATTTCATTCTTTGACTTTTCACTTTTATTTTGGGAACGTTCAATGCATTTGAGAATTTTTTCTGGTTTTGTAACTTTTTTATAGTATGCTATCATACAAATTCAGTTCAAATATAAATTTCATATGCGTTGAACATGCCCGATGCGCTGCACCATTGTGGGCGACCTTGGCTACATTAGTGAGCGTTTTTATTGACAGCTTATACTACAGCGATTTTTTTAGCTACAGCTGCATCTCATTCTGTTCAAGGGGAAAGTTCCAACTCATAAGCTGAAATTTTGTAACAAATGTAACTTGCTTATGTCGATTTCCATTGAACCACATGAAATAGACGGCCCGTCGCTACTAAAAATCAACATTTTTTGGTTCCAATAGAAAGAAAAAACGTAGCAATATCTTTTTGTAAGTGTATTAGTGTAGCAGCTGTCAGAAACATAATAAAATATTTAAATTTTAAATATTAAAATTTTTAATGGAATTTCTTTCATTCCTGGATAAAAATACATTAGCTTGAACAATCGTCGAAGTCGTCCAATTGAAAATTGTCAGGATATCTTCGTCCTCGTCCTAGGAGCAAATCCAGCATTCTGTAGTCCATGCCCTGAAAATGAAATAATTATGCTTCAACCATCTCAAGTATTCAATATACATTTATAATTACCTGATCCTGAAAGCACAACAATAATATTGCCAAGAAATTAATCAAATTTTGTATTGTTTTCACAGAAAATTAATTATTTATAATTACAACAGAACGAAGCCGAATTCTCTTCAATTATTTTTTCCACAAACAATAATTTCATTTGACGTTTGCAAAACTGTCAAGTTTTTAGTATGTGTTAAAATGAGTGTGAAAATCTGTGTAGATTCGTCTCAAAAGACGAATTCAAAACGAATCAATTCGTCGGGAAAAAACATCAATACTTTTCCCATTGGAAAACGTTTAAGAAAAAAATATTGCCGGCCCGTCGACGGCACATCAATGTTTTGGTTCAATGGAAAACCACATTAATCAATTGTTTGCAATTTTCAATGATAAAAATCGACCCTAACTGTAAACAAACGAACCTAAATTTCAAATTCAAAGAAATAAACTTCTTCACCGAACAGATCTATGCTTTCACCAAAAAGAACTCCAACTGTCAAAATGAAAAGAAAAGTAAACAAAAAAGGAAACAACCTACACGAACCTTTGTTATTTTTTTTGTTTTGTTATAGGAGGACCCTGACATCCGGCGAGTTAAGTCGAACAAACTTAAAGAACAGAAAATTTTAACTAACCAAAAATTTAATCCAGCTTTTTAAAAGTCATCACACATCAAAAAATAGTGTAAATCCACCATTTCAAACGTGGAATCCAGCTATAATCAATTTTAATCAGTCTTTTTGAAGATTTGAAAAAAACAAACAAAAAATAAATCATCGCCACACTAGAAGCCACGAGGCTAGTGGTTTTCTCATACAAATACCAAATTGGTCATCGAAAACCAGTCTTTCTGAAGACTTGATGAAACGAAATGGGCAGCACGCCTAAAATAAGGCGCCTGGACGAAGCCGAAATGGAGGATGGGAGCCTACACGGGGACGCAAACCCCGACAGCCCCCAATGCGCACACGCGGCGAGGATCTTAATGGACTTGAAAACCCAAAACAAGAAACGCCAAGCAAGTTCCAGCAAACGAATTGAATCGGAAGAGGACATTGAACAAAACCACCAAAACTGGATTCAGGTCGGAGGACGCCAAGCAGCTCCCTCAAAACACCAAGAAACAAACACAAATTCAGAAGTCACATTTGACAACAGCAACATGTTTTCTATATTCAACAATGTCAAGCTAATCAAAAGTACAAGGCGTAGCCAAGGAAACGTTCCTGACCAACCAACAGATGCAGAAATATCCGAAGAGCAAGCAGCCGCCTCGACAAACCAAGAAACCGAAGTACCACCACCGGGACTCGATGATCCCCATCAAAAAAAAAATTCTGGTAAGTTTTGTCCAGCCATTTTTCTTTTCGACACAAATATCAGAGAACTAGTTGACGGCCTAAGGGCGTCTGCAGGAAACTTCAGATTCTATGTAAGGAATATTAGGGACGGAGTCTCCAAACTCTATGTTGACAGGGAGGACGTCCATCAGGCGTTGATGGAGAAAATTAAAAGCAGCAAAGATATCCAAGGCTACAGCTTCACACTTAAAATAAACAAAACGCAAAATCTAATCCTTCGGGGATTAACACTCGACTTCTCCCCAGAGGAGATAAAAACGGAGCTGGATCTGTTAGTCCCAGACCTCGTGGATAACGTAACAATATTTTCGACCGAGAGGTCCAGAAGCAAGGGTTTCAACACCAACCTCTTTTTAGTCAGGCTTAAACCGGGCCTTATGCCAACCGAAATTTCTAAGATTAACTTTTTGTTTAATACCAAAATCTTCTGGGAAAAGCCCAGAGGAAACACAAAGGCGCTCCAATGTAGACGATGCCAAAGCTTCGGTCACCTGGCCAAAAACTGTGGGAAGACCTACAGGTGCGTGAAATGCAAAGACTCGCACGAACCTGGCCAATGTCAAGTGGTAAAAGCCCCAGACACAAAAGCCTTCTGCGTAAACTGTGAAGGCCCTCACCCCGCCAACTTCAGGGGATGCAAAAAGTACAAATCTTACGTCCAGGCCCGCAAAAACGCAGTTCTAGAGGCAAACATTAAAAAAAACAACGGTGCAGTCTTGTCAAAAGCCATCTCTAATGTAGTGTCTCCACAGATTCCTTACGCAAGTTTCTTTCAGCCAAAAGCGTCCATAGCCCCGAACTTACCAACCGGAGGCAAACAAAATTTCCTTGGTCAATTCTTGGACATGTCGAAGGAACTCTTCGGAGTGGAGGTCGCTGAGCTGTTGCTCAAAGTGGAGAATTTTGTTAAGAATATTCACAATTCTGGCTCAACGCAAGAAAAAAGACTAGGTTATTTAAATCTTCTTAATGAAGTACTTATAAATACACCATAATGGCAATGCAAATTCTAACCTACAACATTCAGTCCTTAATTGAGCATAGCAGGAGAATAGAACTTACCAAGATTCTCCATGCAAACAACATCACGGTGGCCTTCATTCAGGAGACTCACCTGTCACCAAGACACAAGGTCTACATAGAAAAATATAAATTTGTCCATAACCCTTTTAATCAGGGCGTCGCAATTTTACTAAAAAATAATATCAGTTACCGTTTAGTACAACTCCCGAATCCAAAATTCCCCAGCATTTTCTTATCCATTCAATTAATCTTAAATAACGTTCAAAAAAATATTTTACTGGGGTCGTTGTATTTTCCAACCAACTGCCCAACAGAACTGTTTGTAGATGAGCTTATTAAAATAAACACCCTATCAGAGTCCTTCGATGGAGCAATCCTCGGAGGAGATCTGAACGCGCGACACACCTCTTGGAGGGATAACACCATAAACCAAAACGGTCGCTCATTGGCAAATTGGCTAAACGTTCATATCCCACTTCTTACCAGAATCACTCCCCCGGACCCAACCTTTCCGAGAAGTTCAGCATACTTAGACCACTTTCTCATCTCTCCAAACCTATTGAATTGCTTCAACCCAAACTTTACCATTAATACTCTACCCTCATTCAGTGATCACTTTCCAGCAAAAATCAATATTTTATTATCAGATGCGGTTATCCCTCTGACTCAACAATTCACATCCAAATCATTCAAAAATATAAACTGGAATAACTTCAGACGAGATCTAGACCTGGCGCTGGGCCCATGTCAACCTCCCCACACAATCTCGCTATCCAACTCTCAAATAGATCAAAAAATTCTTTCCTTTAACAATGTGCTAATCAATACAATAGATCAACATTCTAAAGAGAATGAAATCGATTTTAAAAAATACAAAAATCTACCTGAGGACATACACAAATTGTTTAAAATAAAACATCAGTGGCAAAAGGAACTTAAAAGAGTTTTTCATAGATCACTAAATAGAGTCAATGTTGAGTACAAATCCCTAGCGAGCAGATTGGTACTACTTAAAAACATTATAAAAGAGAGGGTTGGCATGTGGCTGAACGACCAGGTCAGTCGCAAACTCTCAAAAATTAAACCGGGCCCGAGTGCTTTCAAAGAAATAGCCAAACTGACCAATAAAAATAAAAAATTCATCTGCGAACAAGTTCAGGTAGACGGAGTTACAATCTCCGACGAGCTGGGTAAGGCCGAAGCCTTCAAAAACTTCTTCATGAACATCTATGCAGGAAATACATCCTCTATCGACCCAAGCCTCAGCTCAGAGGTTCATCTGGAAATTCAAAATTTACTACAATCGAAACCTGACGAAATTTATAGATTCTCTCAAGGCATTTCAAGTTTAAATCCTGACCCTTACCTCTTTAGCTCAATTCACGAGATTTCAGGCATTATCAAATCCCTGAACTCTAAAAAATCATCAGGTCCCGACGGAGTATCCAACTACATACTCAAGAAAATATCACCCCTTGCCATTCAATTTTTAACAGTTATTTTCAATAACTGTATAAATAACGGATATTTTCCAAATATCTGGAAATCAGCAAAAATCTTGCCAATCCGGAAAAAACCCAATGACTTTCAGCTGAGCAACTTCAGACCAATCTCCCTATTATCCAATGTAGGGAAAATTCTAGAACGAATTATCCTTATGAAACTCGATTCTCACTCGGAAGACTATATCGACTTCATCCCTGATCACCAATTTGGTTTCCGGAGAAATCTTTCAACCGTTCACGCCCTCCTTGAACTTCACAATGAAGTGACTAACAATCTACGTGAAAAAAAGTGCACTACAGCCTGCTCCCTAGACATCGAAAAAGCCTTCGATAGTGTTTGGAGGGAAGGCCTAATCTTCAAAATCATCCAACTAAACTTTCCAACCCACTTAATTAACATGTTGCACAACTTTCTTTCGGACAGAACCTTCTTTATACAAGTTCAACACACTAAGTCCGCTACATGTCCTTCCTTCAGAGGAATCCCCCAAGGATCCATCCTGGGCCCGAAACTCTATAATCTATTCCTATATGATTTCCCCCACACCCACTTCAGGGACCATACTTTGGTATCAGAAAGCATTCTTTTTGCCGATGATACGATGGTTTTCACCTCAGCTCACAACCCAGCTGAAGCCTTGTCCAGCCTCAAAGTCCACCTGGAAAAAATAAACGATTTCTATAAAAAATGGGGAATAAAAATCAATAAAGAAAAGACTGAAGCAATCTGCTTCAGGAATGCTAGCGGTAAAGGAAGGCCCGGTACAGTAAAAGCAAGCAAAAACCTGAAACTGACACTTGGCAATGTAAATATTACATTCAAAAATGAACTTAAATATCTAGGGGTCACCTTCAATAATCTCTTCAAATTTAACAAACATGCCCGCAACAACAAAAATAAGGCTAACAAAATAGCAGGTATGATAATGCCTTTTTTGAGACACCAGATGTTAAGCATAAACACGAAACTATTGTTTTACAAAACCCTCATAAGACCCATCCTAAACTATGCGTTCCCGATCTGGTTTGGCATCTCCCCCTCCGTTTTAAAAGAACTCGAGGCCCTCGAAAGAAAGATTTTGCGTCTTTGTATAAACAAAAACTTCGCGTCTAGAAATAAAAGATACTCTAACTCCTTCGTTTACAAGGAAGCAAAGATAGTTCCATTCATTAAATATAACTCAGATCTCTTAAAAAAATCCATAGAAAAAATGAGATTCTCAGAAAACGAGTTGATAAAGAACATCTTCATATCACAGCAAAATTCATCGTGGTCGAATTCAATTTATCCATCTCCAGTCGGAATCCTTAACGAAGGGCCGCTCGCAACGCCTGGTGAGACTCCTACCTTCTTCGCGAACGCCAACATCGGCGCCCATAGGGGATAACGTCCCTAATGTTCCTTATGTAGGGCTCTTCCTGCCTAATCAAGTAAAGACCTTCAATTACACATAATGACGATATAACTTCAATAAATGGCTGGGCAAAACTCGCCCATTTCTCTCGAACCTTGTAATCATTGTACTCAAATAATTATTGTAACTATCATAATAAAAAGAATCAATTTAATGTTGTTATCGCTATAAATATTCTATTATAATATATGTCACCAATGTAAATTTGATGTATTCGTACAACCATTATTCATTGTAATCAAAACCATTTCGTAGATATGTAATGTGTATGTTCCAACACAATCGACAGATTCTTTCCTCTAAAAGACTAAAAAAAAAAAAAAAAAAAAAAAGAGAAAGAAAACAAAAAGAAAACATAATTTATTGAAAAATAGTTAAAGAAAAACTTCAAGTTGACACAAAACCAAAAATTACAAACAGAACATAATCTGTCAATTCAAAAACTGTTGTTCTCTTTATCACTTATCTTGTATCATATTCTGTATCTGTATATAAATGTAAATAATTAGCCTAAGTTAGAATAAAGACAACCGTCTAAACAAAAATCCCCAGAGCTCCATGAGCAAGAGCAGCATATATTTTATCTTTCAAGAAAATGACAAGCCATGTTGGCATAATATTTGAACAAAACAATATAGAACAGGATGGCCATACATTACAGCCTCCGGTATAACATGTTAGCAAGTAAGAGATAGATATAAGAATGTATTATCAAATCGAACAAATTTTAAAAGACTCAATAAACATACATACATACATTGTTTTGTTATACCGGAACAAATGTTTTATAACAAATGCATAGTTATTTTTGTAAATAAGAACAAAATAGTAGAGAATAATTAAATACTCCACACAATAGTTAGTTGATTTGATATTCGGTTAATTAGAAGACATGATGTTAATTTGTATACTTCTCCATATCGTCACGTCACTAGTTTTAATAACTGCTTCTGACGACGAATACTCCACGTATGTAGGACGCAAACAGGTGACTGACTGGTGAATTGTTGGTAGGTAACCCCTACCAACAATTTGTATCCTTAGTGTTATGAAATGAAATCTAACAAGAAGCCGGTATTAAATTTAACATTTTCAGATAAAATACAATACGATGGAAATGGCAGACAGAGAATTTGGGAAGCTTAGTCGACTCTCGAATACAACCCAACTCCGAGAAGCTGTTAATAAAATACTTATCCCACGAGTAGTGGGAACCGAAGGTCATAAAAATGTTCGCAACTACATAGTGAAAACCATGGAAGACCTAAATTGGTCGGTGACAATAGATTCTTTCGATGATACTGCCCCCATTTTGGGAAAACTTACTTTCCACAATATAATAGCCACATTTAATCCAAATGCAGAACGATACCTAGTTCTGGCATGCCATTATGACAGCAAATACATCAGGGAGTACGAGTTCCTGGGAGCCACCGACTCAGCAGTTCCTTGTGCCATGTTGCTTAATATTGCCACGGTTATGAACGAAGTCCTCAGTAGATTTAGGCATCAGAAACTGAGTTTGATGTTTATTTTCTTCGATGGTGAGGAGGCATTTGAAACGTGGGGACCGAACGACTCAATCTATGGTGCCCGTCATCTAGCGAAAAAGTGGCAAACCGAAAAGAAACTCGACCAAATAGATATGTTAATGCTCCTAGATTTACTGGGAGCTCCAGATCCGAAATTCTACAGTTGCTTCCAAAACACTGAAGATTGGTATTCGAAGCTGGCAGTTATTGAGAATCGTCTCTCTGAGTCTGGGCTAATGGAACGATATTCAACAAGTGGCATGACACACGGAGAAGAATTTCATAATCAATATTTTCAGCCACATTCTCTTAAGACAGTCATCGAAGACGATCATGTTCCATTTCTTAGATTAGGAGTACCAATTGTGCATTTGATACCCATACCATTTCCAAATGAGTGGCATACAAAAGACGATGATATGTCAATTATTGACTACACAACAACAGAAAATCTCAATAGAATTTTAAGGGTATTCGTCATGGAGTATTTGATTTCCTATGAAGATGAGGATGACTACAACAACGATGACGAATAAAAGAATAGATTTTGTGTTTAATTTTAATTTTATTTACCAAACAGATGCTAAAATTTGATTCAATTCGGTTCGGTTCAAAGGACCACCTACCTATTACTCTCTTACGAAAATTGTTTTTGGACTTAGGACTATAATTAACTTATAACTTGTGCCCCAGTGTTTTTTTATTGTTACTTAATAAAAATTCTTTTAATCTTTTAAAGTGTTGTTTTCTTTGAAATCTTTAAAGCAATTCATGCTTCAAAAAATTAAGTCGTCTTGTATGGTCTTGTAACCCTAATACCTAAAATCTAGATCTTGAGTTAATCCAAAAACATGTCAGAGAAAGATGAGTCAACCTTTTGAAGAAAAAATAGTAAATCCATTTGATTGTTTGTATTTGTGTTTAGTTCAACAGAAAAGACCATAAATCGCAAAAATATTTAACTTCAGTGCTAGTATTTACACACTTAGCTTCGCATCTCTCACGTGTTGTAAATAAATTTCTATTTCCTAAACATCCTCCATAGATAAATTCAACACAGCTTTTCGTATCCAAAACGTACGACCAAGATTTTATACTTCCATAACATGATCTCATCCCTTCCCCATTTTTAAAAGGAGAATCCAAACATTCATCTGTCGAATTGAATTTTCAATAAAATTAGAGACGAACTTGAAACAAAATATCACATCTTACTTGATTTGGCGAATGCGAATGCTATGCTGATAAGCGCTAAGAGTAGACTGAATATGAATTTCATTGCTGCTGATTTATGTTTGTACTTTCCGCGACAAAATATAATTCCGAATGTAGTTTAATTTGATTATTATTCTTGCTATTTATACATTCTTAATTGTATAGGCATATTTTTAACTTAAGATAAATTAATAAGAATAATTATGGGAAATTAAACATGCCTCCTTCAGAAACAAATTATTTATGTACCTAGAAATTAATTCCTACTTTTTTTTTTATTTAAATGTAATTAAACATTTAAGCACATATTTTAAAAGAGAAAAGCAAGTTTTTGGGGGCGGTCTTTTGGCTGGGCGTGGTGAAACTCAACTTAATATCATACGTCTGTGAACCCGCAACTCTTAAATAAAATTCTAGTCTTTACACATCCAAAGAGCTGCCAGTTCTCGGTGTCTCAGTTAATTGTTTTTGGCTCAACAAGCAGTTTTTTTGTAGGAGGTATAGAACTTTATGTAGGCAACACTACTTTAACTGGTAGCCATTTCGTCAACTGTTAAGTGATTTACTTCTAGCTTGGTTATGCATTCCCAGAATTGAAGCCACAGATTAACCTGAGACGCTGTTACATCCATAAAAACTGAGTGTTGAACAAAATAATTTGTCAACACTTCTTTGAAAACTATGCTAGCCAAAACGTTACAGTCAATGGTGACCCCTGTAGAGAGATGACAAGGACAACTAACTTTTTCGTTCATCAATAGAGTAACCGTGATGTGCAGGAGTACGTTATAGACCAAGAGCCGGTAGCAAATTTTGGGAGTGGAGTGATAACCAAAATATATATACATGTATGTGTAGATATACGCAACATTATGCCAAATTCCACCGTCTGGCAGGTTTTTTTTCAGCCGGGGGCCAGGGGTGGGCGATCGAAAATGGTCATTTTCTCGATTTTGAGGTCGAAGTGATAACCACTTAAATGGATATATAAACAAAAGGGGATGGTGCCCTGATGTCAAAAAAGTGCTTAGACTATTATTGTGTTTTGTGACACTTTTAAGATGGTGCGATTTAACGCCCACCGCTAGAATATTTTCTGTGGGGATGTGTAAAGTCGCTAGTCTACGCCGATAAGCACGAATTGATTGACAACTGGGATGCCACATATGTTATAAAAAGTCATCGAAATTGGGCCTCCAGACTAGACTACGTCCACGTCCGATCCAGATATGCCAGAAATCATATTTAAATTATAACCTGAAGATTATTTTTGGAAAAAGGCAAATTTCATGTTAATTTTATTTTATTCCCTAAGAACTACATAAGTTTTACTTTCTTATGTAAAAGAACAAAGTTAATTAAACACAAGAAAATCTGAATAAAGGTTTAAAGTCTTAAAAGGGTTTATCATGAAAAACTTTTTAAGCGATACTCCAAAGAAAATCTTGAACTTAGCTTTAAAAAATGCAGACTTTTAATGAACTTTTCAACCTGTTATGTAATGTTAACTGCAATCATTTGTTTGAGAACTGTGACATTAATGCTATGTGCTCTAAATTCTACTGTGTTCTCTTTAACTTTTTTTATGAGACCACACCATTGCGAAAACCGCGCAATATTTCTAAATCTCCTCCATGCTTTGACGCTTGCCTAAAAAACTTAAAAAATAAAAGAAACAAGGCCTGGATTAAATATAATAAAACAAAAGCTAATAATGACTTGGTAATTTATGTACAATGAGCCAAGAAATATGTTTATTGACTAATCAGATATTCTTTATAATGACTTTATTTTAAATACTGAAACCGACATAAAAAACAACCCAAAAAACTTTTGGAGCTACATATGTTAATACGAGTAGTAAGAGAAATACTGACGGGTATCCAAGCTGCATGTCTTTCAACAACGAACTTAGCCATGACTCTGAAAAAATTTCAAATATGTTTGCTAATTTTTTTTAAAGATGCTTTCGAAGTAGCGAACTCCTGTCAAACGCCTGAGTTATTGGCCCTCTCACAAAATGTCCCTCATTTGAATTCAATTAGTCTTTGGATCTCTGAAGATGAAATCGTTCGCAAAGCTTC
This sequence comes from Eupeodes latifasciatus, assembly GCA_920104205.1. NCBI lineage: Eukaryota > Metazoa > Arthropoda > Insecta > Diptera > Syrphidae > Eupeodes > Eupeodes latifasciatus. The sequence goes on from OV049925.1 coordinate 154,188,858, forward strand.
AGAACTTGACGTTCGTTATAGCCCTAGTCCAGATGCTGTACCTTCTTATATTTTGAAAAAATGCGCATCCTATTTATCCTATCTTCACATTTTTTTTTTAATGAATCGCTCAAATCTTCAATTTTTCCTGAAATTTGGGAGAGTTCGTACATAACACCGATACATAAAAAGGGTAGTAAAAATGAAATAAAAAATTATCGTCCCATTGCAAAACTGTCCGTCATCCCTAAGTTATTTGAGTCCATTATTTGTAAAGTCATATCGTTTAATTATTGTAAGTCTATAATTTGTGACAGTCAACATAGTTTTGTTCAAAATAAGTCAACAGTTACTAACCTCTTTCATTTCAGTTCTTTTTGTTTAGATTCGTTTGAAAAACGGAAACAAGTTGACTGTGTCTTCACAGACTTTAGTAAGGCCTTTGATAAATTGTGCCATAAAACATTAACTTCCAAACTTAAATCCCAAGGCTTTAACGATAAATTTGTTAGTTGGGTTTCGTCGTACTTATATGTATAATAAATCATACAGCGTAGTTTTTAGGAATGAGCAGTCATCATATTTTTATACCAACTCTGGCGTACCACAAGGTAGCCACTTAGGACCTTTACTGTTTATTTTGTACGTTAACGACTTACCTTCTATTATAAAACACTCATCTGTTTTAATTTACGCTGATGACATTAAAATTTTCAAACGTATTGACTTACTTGACGACTGTTTACTCCTACAAGATGATCTAAATAGTTTTCGCGAATGGTGTTTTATAAATAAGCTTTTACTAAGCATAGACAAATAATGAAAATCAATGTGTTTTACACGCAAACAAAATGTTTTGACTTTCAATTATCAATTAGAATCTTCTTATTTGACTAAACTCTCTACTTTCTCTGACCTAGGTACTATTCTTGACTCAAAATTAACTTTTACAAATCATTATGACTATTTTATTAAAAAAGCAAATAAGACACTCGGATTTATAAAACGGTTTTCACATGATTTTCGCGACCCTTATATTCTTAAACTTCTTTATATATCATTTGTAAGACCAATATTGGAATATGGCTGCATAATATGGGCTCCCTTTTATTCAGTCCATATAAACAGAATAGAAGGAGTACAAAGAAGATTCATGCGCTTCTGGCTCCGTTTCTTCCCATGGTCCAATAGGCTCGAACTTCCACCGTACAATCATAGGCTCACGCTCATAAATCTTCCATCGCTTTCTAAACACAGAGAGTATACATTCAGCTGTGCTTTATTATAAAATTAATCAATGGGTCAGTCATATCACCATCAATTTTGGAACAATTAAACTTTATTTATAGCCGTACAAGTATTAGAAGACAAGTTCCTTTACGTCCTATATCAAGCAGATCGAACTATGGTAAAAACAGTCCCCTCAACCAATTTATTTCAGTTTACAACAAGTATTACTTTTTGGTATATTCCGTAAGCGATGATTTTAAAAGTAAAATATTTAAAGTAAATTTTTTCAATACTTCAGTTTAGCTTTTTTTTTTTTTGCAAATTGCTTAAAGCATTGTAAATCTATAAATCTAAGAATAAATGTAATATTAGTCTTAAGTTCTAACGTTAGTTTGTTTAACGAATTCAATAAAACGGGTTGGGTTCGATATCCCGGTTTTTATATTCCCGTTTCTTAAAATCCCGATTTTAAAATCCCGTCTTTTATAATCCTGCTTTTTATAATCCCGATTTTTTATAATCCCGCTTTTTGTAATCCCGTTTCTTATAATCCCGTTTTTTATTATCCCGATTTTGCAATCAAAACTAGTTGTTTAATTTTTAAAAAATCGCGCGATTTTTTAAAATTAAACAACTAGTTTTGATTGCAAAATCGAAATTATAACAAATTAAAAAATGAGGTATTTTTCTTGATTCATTTTATTGTAACCTTTAACAAATATAACATATCAAAAAATAAAAATAATAAGTAAAGTAGTATTCTTTTAAAACAAAACAACAAACTCAAATTAAAAATTAACAAAGTCAACGATAGTGGTAAGACCGTTATCGAGAGATAGATTTGCTGTAGGATGCATTTTGTTTGTGCAAGAATTAATTTTGTAAACAAAAATTATTGTTTATGTACAGTAAAAACAAAACAAATTACTATATTATTATATATATTAGTTTTATGTATTTGTAATTATTATATATTTTCAAGTAATTTAACATTCAAACCTTTGATTCCTATTGTTATTCAGTTGCATGTATTTTGTAAAAGAAAAAAACGGAATTGTCGGGATTTGACGGGATTTTAAAAAGCGGGATTGTAATTGATCGGGATTTTGAATAAGCGGGATTTAAAAAACGGGATTTCAAAAAATCGGTATTTTAGAAGACGGTATTATAAAACTTTTTTTTCGGGATTTTAAAAAGCGGGATTCCGATACGCTCCCCAATAAATCAAATCAGGTTTGCTCTTGCCTTACATGCTAAATGGTATCTACCGTGCCACCAGTTTTCGTCAATCGCACACGTAAGTTTAACATGAAACTTAAATATTTAAATTCTTAAATATTTAAATAAGGAAAAAGTAACACATAAGCGTTTAAGTAGAGCGTTATTTAAATATTTAAATTCTTAAATATTTAAATAAGGAAAAAGTAACACATAAGCGTTTAAGTAGAGCGTTATTTAAATATTTAAGTTTCATGTGTGCAAATTCATTAGGAAAACAAACAGAATATTGTGTATAATATTTATACAAGTTTATAATTCCCTTAATTTTGTTATTGTTTTCAAATCTTACTTTTTTGTATGTGCACTTTATTATGTGTATGGATATTAAAGCCCACCTGTCTGTTCAAAAAAAAGATTAAATATTCATAATCAGGTGTTCACAGGTGACAACGAAGTACATAAACTGTGCACATATAGCTCTTTATAAATGTACGAATTTATCTAAGAATATTCTTAAGAAATGACCAAAAACTTTGACACGCCTCTAGCTTCGTTTTTAAATGCTTAGCTGTGATCGTTTTTATTACTCTCAAAACTTCCTAATGTATGCGAAATCTTGTAGGTTTTCAAAAAGCTTTTATTGACTTTTTGTTAAATTTAGATCGCGAATGGAGAAATTAAATAAAGTCCAACGTTCAGCTTGCCTATGTATAAGCGTATCGCTTCACACGACCCCATCTGCGGCACTGGACACCTTACTCTACCTAACACATTTTTAGCAAACAAATAGCTGCAAGCTGTGCTATTCGCCTCAAAGCTTCGTCGCAGTGGACTAACAACAACATTGGCCACTCCGTAATTCTTAGGTATTTAGAATCAATTCCAAAGGACACAGACTACACCATCCCCCAACTGCAATTCGACAGAAATTTCCAGATTTCTATACCTCCCAGATCTTTTTGGGAGGATAGGACATTCCTGGAAGATGAGTCGATCCATTTCTATACAGATGGGTCAAAAACAAAAGAAGGGGTTGGTGGAGGTGTGTACTCTGAACGACTGAAATTAAGTCTCTCATTCCGCCTTCCCAATCATTGTAGCGTGTTCCAGGCGGAACTTTTGGCGATAAAAGAAGTCTTGTCCTGGCTTAAAGAAAACGTGATATCAACATCTGATATCCGTATTTTCTCGGATAGTCAGGCCGCTATCAAATCTCTGGACTCTGTCTCTACAAACTCTATAACAGTCCATAACTGTCCGATCATCTTTATTGGAGATGGCACAACAGTTTAATATTCACCTTTGCTGGGTGCCGGGCCATAGAGACATTCCAGGTAACTGTAAGGCAGATGAACTCGCCAGGAACGGTACAGTACAGCCCATCCTACCACGTTTGGCACGTACTGGCATACCAATCACTACTTGTAAACTGTTGCTAATGCAAGACGCTGTGAGGAGGGCAGGCACCAGGTGGAACAACATCACCACGTGTCAAGTCACAAAAAACATCTGGCCAACACTGGATTTAAAACGTTTAAGGTGCTTGCTCTCTCTAAGCAGATCGCATATAAGCTCGATAATAGGTGCCATAACCGGACACTGTCTAATAGGAAAGCACGCCACGAGATTAGGCGTATTCTCAAATGATTTTTACAGAAGCTGTATGGACGAGGAAGAGGAAGAAACAGTTCTTCATCTTCTCTGCACATGCCCTGCTCTGGCTCGAAAACGCAAGAATTACCTAGGAGAATTCTTCTTTAACGATCTAAACGATCTAAATCATATCAGCATAATCAGCCTCTCACGTTTCGTAAGGGACTCAAACTGGTTCCATTGAGCTTAGAAGGAAGCCTGTAGATTCATGTGGTATCACAATGGGCCATTAAACTGGCCTAAGCGTGTCCGTTTCCATCTTGGACAGCCACCATTACCTAACCTAACCTAACCTAGATCGCGAATTGTTTTAAAAGCCTTAAACTTCACACTTCTCGGTTTTATTTTGAATCTTATTTTATGCTTCTACAGGTTTTTATTTGCCATCGCAATTGTGAACTTTTAGGAGCCCTGAACAAAAAGCTATTACCAAATACGTATTCGTAAAAGTTTCTAATTATAATGGAATTGGAAGGGCTAAATAGATCTTGGTCACAGTAAAAATTCACTTTTTATTAAATATTAATTAAAAAATAAAATCCAAGGCTTAATTGTAACAAAAAAAGTACATTGTTGAATTTCAAAGATCCATTACCATTTTGTTGCATGAGATAGGAACGCAACCACGATCGATATTTTACCAGTTTTTCGTCAGGATTCCAAATTTTCGACCCATAATTACAAAGACTCCCTTCACAGCGATCACAAAATGGATCACTTTCAGTGCACTCATCAACTTGTGTATCACATCCACGTAAAGTGTAGACCAAATTCAGTCTGGAAACTAGCGTAGTCACACATTTCTCATTTCGATGGGTACAATTACTGACAGTTATATTCGAAATATCCAACCAACTGGCACAATTGGGGTCATTGATGGATGAACACTTGTAACAGGAACGAATGGTTTGTCGATTACAACCGTTTGCATCACGACATTCATAACAGATTTGATTTGTCTTTGGTGGTGGTGCATCGGATCCACATCCTCGCCAGAGATGCATACCCTCTTCGCAGGAATAGCATGAATGCGATTGGCATTTTTGAGGACTGAGTGAGATGGTTTGATTGCGACATGCGGGATTGGTTTTAGTATCGCAAACATTACAATTTATATTGACACACTCGTCGTTGCAGTATTCGCCATAGCACTCCGTTAAATTGCCATTGATTGTGGATCCCATTGCAGAAGAACAACCTCGGGTGAGAACGTTTGTTTGTTCGTTTCTGAAGGTGTAACACTTTCCTTTATGGCCAAGGAGTACTTTATTGTAACACGTTTGTGTCCCCAAAACTTTACACTGTTCATTTGCTGAATCCTTTTGATTTCTGAGACAATCGTAGTCTGGCGACGGATACGACTGAGCAAAGGAACAAGCTAGACAATTATGACGAGTAACTCCTATTTCATTGTTGCAACCTTCATAGTTGCACTTAAGACAGATATTTGTACAATTGACTAACTTTTCAATATCAGACGCTTCACATCCACGTCTAACCGTGTCTTGGCTTATGACATTTGTGTAACATCGGTCGTCCTTTTTGTAAACACCACAAACCTCTGGTTTATGCACTAAGCTATTTTGAACATCTATACAAGATGAACCGAGGCACTGATAACAACGCAAGCGATCTGCAGGATAAATTCGAATATTGCAAAGAGATTTGTTGCACTTCTCGCATAGGCCTGAACAATATTTGCTGGGAAAGACATCTGATAAGCAACCTCTTCGAGTGGTACCATTTACGACTGTTCCAAGAAAGTTTATATAAATTTTAAAAATGTTAATAAAAAGTTTTCGAGTTACCTATTGCAGTTACACATTCATCGCCTTCCTTGCATTCTTGTACTTCCAACTGTTTTCCTGGCCTTTTTGCGCAGTCAATGTCTGAACTTGAATTGCAGGTGTAGCACTCCAAGGAAGTGGCTTTAGGAGATTAAAGTGTTGTAATTTTTAAAAATATCCGAGAAGAAAAAAGCTGATCTTACCCACAGTTAAGAATTGAGCTATAAATATTACTTCTAAGGCCGAGAATTGTTTCATTCTTTTCTTGGGTTTCCAACTTAAGAGAATAAATTCACTTTTGTAATACTAAAATAATTCTACACCTAAACGATAAGAATCAAAAGCATAGATAGAGGAGTTTATCAATGATTATAAAATAGAAGAGGCACAATAAAGATATTGTTAAATTGGAAATTTGTATGGATTTTAAACAGGGCCTTAGTCAATTTTGTATCAAAAAGGGGTCCAGTTTTAGAATACAGCGCTTCTTCCAAATGGTTCTTTTGAAAAACTTAATTATTTGGAGTATTTTAAGAGATGATAGATAACTCCTTTTTTTTTTCTATAAGATAGCACTGCTCTCCAATTCTAAGTTGCTGAGGCGTCTATATAAATATTTGTGGCCAGTGAGGAGACTTCCGGCATTCTCACGATTTGACTTTTCTAGTTTCAAAACAGCATAGATCTCTTGCAGAGGGATGTCGTTTTAGTGTTTTGGAAAGAAACTCCGTCATATTTTTTTCTAGCATAGACACAGCACAAAAACAGAAGAAATTTTGTCCCCTTAAAATAATTTAAGTAAAAAAACAAACAAAACGTGAGGTGGATTTTTCCTTGCATTTAAATAAAAATTTACAATATATTACACTAATAACAAATTATAGACAAAATAAAGATAATTGTACTAGGGTTGCAGAACTTCTCCACCAAATTCAATATTATAAAGAATCTGTTGAATTTTCAAACGTGCCAAAGCGTTTTTATGCCTCGAGAGACGTTTTAAAATTGGCGAGCAGCTTAGCAGAAATTTATCATCACCATCGATATTCATAAGCGTGGCGTATTCTTCAGCAGTGAGGGCATTATTGCTTTTGGCTGTTTGTAGCTGTATTTCTTTTTTACTTTCCTGATGCTGATGCACAACTTCGGTGTCGTGATCGTCCAGTGTCAAATATTGAGTAGTTGTTGTGGGACTAGGAAATATTCGAGTTATAAATTGATTACTATCAACAAGATCGATTGTGGAGTCGTTTTGATGTTGATGGTGTTGGCGTTGCTGATGGTGAAGCTGTTGCTGTTGTTGTTGTTGATGGTGGTGATGATGATGATTGGTTGAATTTGGTTCGTCTTCAATGAGGCTGTTACTAATTGAATTATTATCAGTCTTAAAAGAAGTTAGTTCATTAACGTCGTTCACATTTATATTCGCTCCGGAATCTGAATCCTGTATCAAAATGTCATCGTGGGAATTGTCTTGAAAATCTTCCAATACAGTTTCTTCAATCTCCAAGCTGTAATTTAAGAGATTATATTTTTTAAGGGTATTTGATATTTTACTGAAAAAAAAAACTTACTTGGAGTTATCCAAATATTGAGCAATAAAACTCATCTGATCAAAAAATATCCATTTCTTGCGTTTATACGTTACTGGTTCCATTCTTCCCATTAATTTATAGTGTTTTGAAAATGCATCCCGAAGTGAACGCCAACGTTTTCTACACTCTTCAACTGTTGACAAGAAAAAATGTGTGTTTAATAAAAGTGACAATTTTGTGTATATACAGTAAGGCAATACAAGTTATTAAAAAGGAATGGAATTTTATTGTGAAAACAAAAGCGTTTGAAATATCACATATCACATCACATATTCCGTTTAACTTGTAACAAATTTAAGAAATTATCAAAAAAATGAAGGCTGATAACTTGTTTGTTTCAATAAATTGGGAGTTATCGTAAATAAAATTTGCGCTCGAAATGTTTCCTTCCCTCCAAGATTGAGAAATAAATTATGCTCAAAAGTTTTAATTCAACTCGGAAAAGTTATTAGGCTGTCATTGGATTGGATTTTTGTTTAAGGGACTTTTTGGTAGGAAGATTGTTAAGTAGCAGGCGGTGAGAAAACACCTGAAGTTTAAAAAAAATTGTGATTAGTGGAAATATAGCTTTTGATGTTTCAGTCTCGTTTGATGCAGTTTCATTGTTCACTAACATCCCCGTTCAACTGGCTATCACCATTGCCAAGAAGAAATGGGATATAATAAATAAAAGCACAAAGATCGCACAAAACAAATTTATTGGGATTTTAGACTTTTGTCTTAAAGAAAACAAAACAAAGACACTATCTACAAACAAATTTTGGGATGCCAATGGGCAACCCATTATCTCCGACTATTGCAGATCTGGTTTTGGACCACGTTTTAGATGAATGTTTAAATAACATTGAAGAAAAACCTGGGTTCATAGCAAAATATGTTGACGACATATTTGCAATAATAAATAAAAGAAACATAGACAAAGTACTAAAAATTCTAAACGGATTCCACCCAAAAATTCAATTCGCAATTGAAAATGAGTTCAACAAAACAATATCATTCTTAGATGTAAAAATCTACGGAAAAAAATCGTTTGCTTTTCGACTGGTATCAAAAACCAACAGCCTCTGGAAGACTAGTTAATTTCCGATCAAACCAAGAAAGGCATATTATCATCAACCTCGTTAATAAAATTTTCAAAATAAGTGATGTACGATTCCACGTCGCCAACGAAAAAAAAGTCATCAAAATCTTAAGTGATAATGGTTATCCTTCTACCATAATTCGAAGCCTCCTTTTAAAACATAAAATGCAAATTCCACGAGAAAATATTGATGAAGCCGTTAGAACGCACCACAAAACCATGGTTTACGTCCCAACTTTATCTGACAACTTCAAAAAATCTATTTCCAAAAATTTGACAGAGGTTCGCCTTGCTTTCAAATCAAACAAAACACTTGACCAATGTTTTACTAAACTCAAGACGAAACCTGATAAGGACAAACAAACAGATGTGATCTACAAAATTAACTGCAATGGAAAATCAAATGAACCGTGCAACCTGTGTTATATTGGGACCACAAAACAACATCTTAGACAACGCATCTCAAATCATAAGTCTGAGAAGACAGCCCTGGCCAGTCACAGCATTGTAAGCGGTCAGACAGAGAAACATGTTTCGAAACGATACACGTTAGAAACATTACATATTCTCAATAACAAAAACAACATGAACCGGAAACAAGACACACAAAACATTTCTGCTATACATTGCTCTTTTCTTTGTTCTTAAATGTAAATTGTGCTTTATTCAATTTAGATTTAATTTCATTCTTCGAAGTGCTAATTTTTAACTTTTATTTTTAATGTATATTAATTAATGTAATTAATATTAAATTTTGCTTTTCATATCTTTCTTGAATGAGTAAACTTTATTGTATTTGTATCCCATTGTTCTAACTAAGATCATTTGTATATTTTTTTTGTATTAAAAAAGTTCCCCTGAAGAAGGCAGCAACCCCTGCCGAAACGTTGGGAAAGTTAATGTAACGTAATTGTTTCATTGCAAAAACTATAGTGAACAAAAAAGCAGACGGAAAATTATATTTCCACTAATCACAATAAGTACAAAAATTGGTCAATAAATTAACTCAATTCCATTGTAAACGTTAAATTTTCGGATCTCGAAATAAATGTATCCCGAATTCTTTTGAAATAAGAACTTGCGTGGTATTTTAAACTACCTCCGTTTATGTGTGAATATCATTCCACTTGATTTAAAATCCATCAGTAAATTTTGAAACAGGAGGAATCTGAAATGTTTTACTGATGAGCGTTTATAGCAATCAGTAAATTTACGTCATTAAATTAAATGTCACTTTGAGGCTTCGCGTCTCAGACAATTTTTTTACTGCTGCTTTCATCAGTAAAATTTTTAATGATGTGATCGGAACAGTAAAAAATTGAAACACCAACAGTAAAACGAAAAGGAATTGGGCAGGTTCAGACAACATAAGGGACTTCATTTGCAGTCAACTTCATTCTTTGAACGTACATTTTGACCAAGGCAACTAGTTAGTTTTCAAGTGTCATGAATTTTAAATTCAGAACTTAACTTCACAAACCTCTACTTCAAGTTCATAGTAAAAAAACTACCAAAATCATTATCGTCTACAAAACACTCCTCAGACAAGCTACAAGTCCATCATGATTTGTATTTTGTATTTTAAAGAAATATTACTTATTTCTTTTCCAAATTTACAAGGATCCTTTTTACACAAAGCATTAAATGAAGTTGTGCAGAAAATAAATAAATCATTGAGTAATAAAGTTCAGCTTTCACTTGAATAAAAAAACATTATCAATTGTCATTTTGACAGAAGTAGACTTGACTTGATAGTACAGGAGATTTTTCTTGACTAACTTTCCAGTCAACTTTCCAATAAAGTTGCCTTAATTGGAAGGCAATATTTTGGCAGCTGGCCAATCAGATGCAAGTAACTTGCCTTACTTTCAAGTCCCTTATGTCGGCTGAACCTGCCCATTTTGTTTGGCTTTTGGTAGTCAGCTGTTCAGTAAAATGAAATTTCATCATTAAAAAAATTGAAATAAATTTATAAATTAAATAAAACTTTAAATGCATTGATACTTTTTGAAAAAAATACTTGAATATAGGATTCATTTTATTGCATCAATCTTTTGCTAGAAATGAATCTGTAACATGTTCAAAAACTAAAAACAAAAATTTTACTGATGGATTTTACTGATAGCTATAACCGGCCCCTAAGAATAAATTTAAACGTTAAGTTAGGTACCCCCCCACATTGGTACAATTGTGTTTGAGGTGGGTGCGAGATGGGGGTATGTTTAGTTTCTTTTGCATCATGTATGTTGGACTGGTATTTTTAACTTCCCATAGGTAGTCCAAAATGTTGACATTTCTAGACGTTTCAAGGTTCTTAGAATCTAAACCAATGGTTTTAAGAGAGATATTTATGTTATATTTAAAGATATTTAGTTAACCCCAAATACCTCTCGATTTTATATTATACAATTTGGTATAGATTTTTTTTTATAAAACAACAGAAAATGAAAAAATATATTTGTCTCCTCGATTATTTACAAAAAATAATAACTACTTAAATAATTGTATGCATCGAGGAATTACATTTTGATATCTGGTTAAATTTTTAAAAAAATCGAACTGACAATTTTTTACAAAAATAAAAACCTGAAAGAATACTTCTAAATATTGGTAAAAATTGATTTTCGACTCGAATACTTTGGCAACACATAAAGATGTTGGCTTTAAACTAATTTTTTCTAATAAAAACATGGTGTATAACATTTGGTAAAATTTTTAAAATAATGCAATTTTAATTTAATTGATAAAAACTGATTTTCGAATAAATAAAGGTATTGACTTCAAAATTATTCAATTTTTTCAATATGAAACTTTAAACCTTTTTTAACTTATACAAAATATTGCTATTAATATTTTGTAGGTGTATTTGCGGTTGAGTTCGGAATTTACAGGCCCGCAAATATTATTAACCATACAAAAAAAATCGGCTTTGCTTATGACTACAACTGTACAGTGTACATATCGTGTACTCGTAAATAACGCACAAATTAATACACGGAAACAAACAATATAGAATTTGAAAGGAAATTTAATTTTCTGAATACATCTTTACATTAATTTAATTTCTCAAAAGTCAAGGTGTTAAGAGCTAGTAAATAATAGATTACTAAATAAATCAAATAATGTAATAAATTCAAAGTCAAAATACGTAACGATTCTGCTGAAAACTAATATTTTAAACTTAGAAACTTTGAAAGGATTTACCTTTCCCTCTTTTTTTTTTTGTATTATAATGATCTGGAGTTATTGTCTTATATAACCAATAACTGTTAAAGAAAACCGCACAAAAACAATACTAAATTATTTATACAAATTATCATCCTTTCCTAATTGCTAGCAATGGGTTTTGTGACTATAAGGGTATTGATAAACCCTTGAGTGCGCGCAAAATAACAACAAAAAAGCAAATGCTTTCGTTTCGAAGAATAAAAAAAATAACAAAGCACTTAAGTTATGATTGATTAATATCCTACTAATAACTTCTATATTTCGTGTGTTAATATTTTTAGGGTGTATGTACATATGTAGATATTATTTTTGGGTATAAAACGATTGATGTCGTGTAGAGAGATGTTGGATATCAAGTGCTTAGGTGTACTCACACCTGAATTAAATCACATGTGAGTCAATTTTGCACTTAAAACATGCTGATATACCTTTGACCCTCCCTAATATAAAAAAACCATTACCTCAATTATGGATTGCATAATTTCACAAAACAAAATTCGAAGGTCAATATTTAAAAACAGCGATCTTTGAACTTAGCTGATAGTAAAACATTCGTTTCTATGAATGTCGTCTATGTTTTAAAAATAAAATATAACCACTAACTAGCCCATGTAATAATTAGACTACTTTAACTATTTAACATGAGCCCCACCTTCATTTGAACCCCTCGATAGATTTCACTTTTAATGTAAAGGTCAAATAGATGTCAATATGTTAGACAAATGTTACGCGATCTATTTCTCAAAATGTATTGAAAAAGAAAACAAAAATTAACACCTGTAGGTATCTAGCCCCAAATCATAGACAATTTCAACGACCCATTCTTTTCACTTTCAGAAGATCAATATTTTTGGGTTCAATAAAAAAACTGTTGAGTATCCATACCCAGCTTCATTCTTTAACCATAAAATACAAAAGTGGTTAGAGGCGGAGGAGGAATCTGCATTCTGCAGGACCTTGAACAGAACGAACTCTTTGAAATGATGAAGTAACCCAAAAATATACAAATTTCCACGGGCGTTGCCTGATTATAAAATAAATATACGAAAGCCAATTAAATTTCTCTGTATATTGAAATTGCCAGCAAAAGCGATTTGACTGTATAAACATTTTTCTTCTTTTTCTTTTTTTGAATGAATGGAATCAAACAAGTACGAGTACACACTACACATACCAAACATATGGTTGTACAAATGAAGCCATACAAAGTCCTTATTTACCAATTTCCTTCCACTAATTTTCGAGTTGCCATGAATTAAAACTCACTTCCAACAATTTCTCACTAAATTACTTAATAAATAAAATCTTATTTTAAACAAATTCACAAAAACCAAACAAAAGGAGAAAGAACAACAAAACAATCACAATTCATTCACACACGAACGAACCACTGGATCCAATTGAATTTGCAATTTCCTTCCAATACTGATGGCGCAAAGCAGACTTTCGATATCCTTTTAACGACTTGTCATAGAGAATGGGTCGGATTTCGACTTGACGGATGAGGTCCTCCTCGTTGATTACGACAAGTTTATTTGGTTCGCGTTTGGGTTTTCGTTCTTTTTTAATTTCGACAAAATCAGTGTAAATGTCGGTTAGATCGGACATTATTGTTTTTCTTTTTTTAATTTACTTTTTCTTGTGTCAGAAATTGCAATAATTTTTGTTTATATTTTGATTTTGATTTGCTTTTGTTATTCTTTTTTTAATTTAATTTCAACGCATTACACTGCAAGGCGACAGAATTTTATTTTCCCGATTTCGATAGCGAAGTGAGACATCGCAGTTTTTGACAGATGGTTACAGCGCATATGCACTGAGCAATAGGGTGCTTCCGAAAAAAAAATGCTTTGTTTTATTCTAACGATAAGGTAGTGTGAAGGAGTAAATGGAATTATCTGTTGTTTTTTTTTTATTATGCGTAAAGTAATTGAATATTAAAAAGTAAATTTCTAGATATAGATCGAAATCTTCGAATATATTTTTTGTTTTACGTTCGCCGTTTTCTATACAAAAATTAGAGTAACAAAACAACATGCACCACCTAATCTAGACGTAGCCACTAGATGCCGCCCGTAAAGTCTTTCAGCTATTATTGCTGCCGTCGATTATCTCCATCTATCCGTCATAATGAAAACTAAGTTTTAGGTTTCTGAAAGTGACCCAGATGGAAATTAGGATCCAAAATGGTTGTTTTACGTGTTAAACGATATATATAGGGTGTTTTTGAGAGAGATATAGAACTGGCCGCCATTTTTGAATTGAAACCACAGGATCACCTAACAAGGCGTAGATTCTGTGAATGGGCCTTTAAAGAAATTAGCGTTGATCCTAATGTTCATGTGGCGGTATAAACAACTACATCTTTCAAATTAAATAATTTAGCTTATTACAACACCTTTTAATATTTACTTTGCTTCTTATAATCAAAATATCGTAATTTGTTTTTATTGTTATTTGTTCTCTAAAATCGTTTCATTATTAGAATTGACTTAAATAAAGCAACACGTTTCTTCTTATAATTAATAAAAACATTTTTGATTTAATTCAAAAAACTAAATTGGTGACCCCGACGTGATGTCCAACGAAGATAATAACGATCAGCAATTGGGTGTATCAGCTGATGTAGCAGCTAACTATTATGCCCGTCTTCAGATGCCTCCATTTGTCGAATCAGACGTTGACAATTGGTTCTACCTTCTTGACTTTTATTTTCGAGCTTCAGGAATTGGCCAAGACGGGAGAAAATTCGACACCGTGTGCGCAATTGCCACCCGCTCGCATATCGGAGTTGCGACCAATTATTGACGCTGCACCAAGTCTAGAAAAATACGAATATATTCGAATAAATTTGACAAATTATTTTGCGGATAGCCAACAAAAGCGCCTTCGTCGTGTACTTCATGACATGCCTCTAGGTGACAAGAAACCTAGTCAACTTTATTATGAGATGGTTCAGGCTGCAAGAGGAAGTCTCAGTGAAGATGTTCTCATTGATTTGTGGGCTTCACGTTTACCTCCATCTGTACAAACCGTAGCTATTATGGTAAAAGGTTCTGCCTGTGAAAAAACGAAAATCGCTGATACCGTTTTGGAGAGTGTTGAATTACGCCAACTAAACGCCGTAGCTTGTCAAAATCCCACAACAGTGAACAGCGACCATCAGACCCAGCCTGATACTTCTTCTTCACCTGAGGTAGCTCACCTTATTTCAGAATTTTCGAGATTACTAGCCAATCGAAACCAACAACGTCCGTCTCGACAACCACGCAATCGAACACCATCAAATCAAGTCAGACCTGGAACATCCAGCCTGCGCAGACGGGATGCCTCAGTTGAACAGTTTGATGATTGTTTTTTTCATCGTACATTTGGAAATAAAGCCTTTAATTGTCGCCCACCATGCAGATTTCGCCAATCTTCAACACAATCATGTCAGCAGTGACTAGATTTTTCGAAAGCAACAAAATCTTCAGCCTTAATCAACCGATTTTGCATACATGAGCAGACAACCAATAAGCCTTTCCTTGTCGACACTGGTGCTGAAGTCTCCTGTTTACCACCATCGCCATCATTCAAAAATCTCCGTCCAACTTCATTGCAACTATTCGCCGTCAACGGTTCTCCCAATTAAAGTATATGGAGAGGTTACGCATGAGCTCAATCTTGGTCTTCGGCGCCCATTCGTCTGGACTTTTATTGTCGCCGATGTCAACTCTCATATTATTGGTGCAGATTTCTTGCAACACCATGATTTAATGGTTGACGTAAAGAGATCGCGTCTAGTCGATTCTCGAACGAACGCAGTTTCAAAATCGCTCTCAGCAATCTCTAGCCATGTGCCATCACCACAACTCATCAACCGAAACGCGCCTTTTTCTAACATTATTTTGAAGTTTCCCAACATCACGAGGCTAGCACCACCTGGAGCTACCACAAACTCCCGTGCATTACATTTTATCGAGACGAACGGCCCACCTTGTGCAGCGCGAGCTCGCCGTTTACCGCCTGATAAACTTAACGCTGCCAAAAAAGAATTTGAATTGCTCATACGCGCTGGAATATGCCGTCCTTCTAAATCAAATTGGTCAAGCCCGCTCCATATGGTTAAAAAACCAGACGGTTCATGGCGGCCTTGTGGAGACTATAGGGGTCTTAATGCAGTAACTATTCCAGATCGATATCCACTCCCCTATCTTCACGACTTTACCAACATATTGCGAGGTAAGAAAGTTTTTTCTAAAATTGATTTACAAAAGGCATTCCACCAAGTACCTATCAATCCCGACGACGTTCCCAAGACCGCTATCATCACCCCATTTGGTTTGTATGAATTTACACATATGACGTTTGGGCTACGCAACGCAGCTCAAACGCTTCAACGCTTGGTTCATGAAGTTCTACGAAGACTTGAATACGTATTTGTTTACATGGATGATATCTGTGTCGCTTCAACTAACCTCGAAGATCACCACCAACACCTGTTTGAAGTTTTCAAAAGACTCTCGAACCACAATTTGGCCATAAATATTGCAAAATGTGTTTTTGGACAGGCAGAGTTGGAGTTTCTTGGCCATCTTATCACCCAACATGGAATAACTCCGCTTCCATCTCGAATTAAAGCAATTCAACAGATCAAGCGCCCAGAGAACGTAAAACAGCTCAAGGGTTTTATCGCAACTATTAATTTTTACCGAAAATTCATACCCCAAGCTGCTAGTACACTTGGTTTTTTTTCTAAAAAGTTTTCTTCTACTCAGCAACAATACTCTACATACGACCGAGAGCTTACTGCAATGTATTTAGCGATACAACATTTTCGAGACATGCTGGAAGGTCGAACATTTCACATCCTAACAGATCATAAGCCACTTATTTTTGCTTTCCGTCAACGCCCTGAAAAATCTTCTGCTCGACAAACAAATTAATTGTCATTTATTAGCGAATTTACCACTGACATCCGGCATATAAATGGTGAAGATAATCATGCAGCAGATTTACTATCCCGGATTGACTCTGTGGGTGTCAAAGCCGACCTCTACACACAACTAGCAAAATCACAAGAAACTGATGATGAACTCCAGCATTTGCTCAAAGACAATTCCTCGCATTCACTTAATCTGACATCGTTCTCTTTTCCGAACATAGTAAAACCAATATACTGCGACATCTCACATAATCGAATACGTCCTTTTATTACAAAAGACCTACGCAAGTCGTTTTTTGATGCTACTCACAATCTTTCGCACCCAGGACGTCGTGCATCAGCGCACCTTATGGCTGAACGGTTCGTTTGGCCGAATATCCGTCAACAATGCTCGAACTTTGCCAAAACTTGCATATCTTGCCTATGTGGCGGTATAAACAACTACATCTTTCAAATTAAATAATTTAGCTTATTACAACACCTTTTAATATTTACTTTGCTTCTTATAATCAAAATATCGTAATTTGTTTGTATTGTTATTTGTTCTCTAAAATCTTTTCATTATTAGAATTGACTTAAATAAAGCAACACGTTTCTTTTTATAATTAATAAAAACATTTTTGATTTAATTCAAAAAACTAAATTCATAAGAGAATTTTGTTTAGCGGTGAAGATCAATTTTGCTTGAGTGGAAAATCAATAAACAAAACTGTCGCATTGGGATAGATGATAATCCCTAAGTATGTGTCGAGACACGAACATAGTTACAACCAAAAAAATTTACTGTTTTGTGTGCTTTTATGGTTTGGTGGAATAATTGGTCCCCGCTTCTTTATGACTGAAACACAAACACGCTTCAGCTTCGGCTTTGTCTGCGTTACGATGGGCCTGCTTCGAGGTTGCTTTGAATGACATTTCTATAATGACATTTTCAATGGCAATCCCTCCAAAAGCAGATGTATTTTGTTTGTTGACTTGTTTACAGCTGTGGAGCTGTCAAACAATGCAAATGTTCAGTAAATTTGAACTAAAGCTTCCGTTTGGAGTCACATTACGTAACATTATGTTCTTTTCCTTACGATTGTCAAACTAAACGTGAGGTCAAAGCTTCATTGTGATAGCATGCATTGAATTCTTATGGCTGAACTCGTTAACGTCATGCGAAGCCGAAGCTAAAGCGTGTTTGTGTTTCAGCCATTAATAACGATGCAGGCCAAACCATTACAGTCAATGGTGGCCGCTAAAGAACCGTGATTACTGACATTTTCGTTTCACAATTGAACATCCATGACTTGCGGTTTTATCAAACGGTGCAACATGTCACACAGTTCGTGTCATTATTAATTTATTGAAGGAAACGTTTGGTAACCATACAGTTTTACATTACATACCTGTTAATTGTCCTTCAAGATATAGTGAGATTTGACGCAGCCTTACTATTTTCGGGATGCGCATTGACAGCTCCACTTCTGAAAATAAATACAGCGCTCAACATTCACCCTAACTGTAACTTTTTCCTCATTTTGAAAGTGAAAAAGATCAACAGACAATAATTGTTGATTGTTTTGTTAATCCAACTTATACAAAAATCTATGATCCGGAAAGCGCTCTAAGTTTAATTGTGAAAACGTTCATTCTTTTTCATTTTTTGAACACACCCTATTCATTGTTGATAAGGTAGTTTTGTATTGTAACGCTACGTTACGCTTAAAAACGTCATTTTCGTTATGTCACTGTCAAAATATTTCTCTCGACTGCTTTATTTTGTTTGTATAAATAAATACAATCACCTAAAAACTCTAATATTTTAATTAAAATAAACTTTTTAAACAAAATGGTTTGTGAGAAATGTGAAGCTAAATTATCTAAAATAATCACACCCGATCCATGGAAAGCAGGAGCCCGGAATACAACCAAACCAGGAGGAAGAAAAGTCAATGAAAACAAAGCCCTAACTAGCGCTCGAGAAAAAGCAAGTCCTATGTCCAGATCACTTGCTCCTTGCCGGTAAATGATTTACATAAATATAAATTCTTATACATTTTTCAATAACTAATAAAAACAAATAATTGTAGGATATGTCGCCAAAAAGTCTACCAAGCTGGATCTCATTATTGTCAATCGTGTGCATACAAAAAGGGAATCTGTGCGATGTGTGGCAAAAAGTTGATGGACACAAAAATGTACAAACAAAGTTCTGTTTAAAACCATTAAAACACAATTTCTAATATTTTTAATTATTATAACTAGATAGATTGTTATGATGTTTAACAAAAACTAATAAAATATATTTAAGATTTTTAATCAACAAGCGTTTGGTTCTATGAAACAAAAGGTGTCTACTTCTTCTTTTAGGCGCTTTTCATTATTTTCTATGAAACATTGGAATCACTCTAAATGTGTAAGAAAATTTACGAAACCCATTTGTTAGTAGGGTTTAAACACTACAACAACAACTTGATTGTGCTACCACATGACCGGAGTTACATATGTTTCACGGGTGCCATTTGGTTTGTTCATATTAAATGGATAAACTTTTCTATCGTCTCTGAGGATCAATCCTTGACCATGTACCTTACGCAGCCGATGTTATCTCATTGAGGTCCTGCCAATGCAAGCTTTATATTTATCTCTAATTTATTACTTCAATATACTTTTTATTAATTCTCGTAAATATTTTATGTCTAAGCCAAAGTTTGGATGTTAAATTTATTTTAAAAATATATGCTTCATGATGTTCTAAGGATACCTAGTCAGTCTCATAGTCCAACCATTTACTGCAAACAAAATAAAAAAGACCGAAACCAAATTAGAAAACCAAACTTAAGAAAACAAAATTCAAACCACAAAACTCACATTAGATCCCACTGCTATTGGTCGAGAGTTGTTTTTATGCACATCACCTTTTTCAACAACTTCTGCTGAACAATTTGATGGCGGCACACTTGATCCTCGGAAAGACATTGTACCATTTTTCGATTCTTCGTCCTTATTATTTGTCGTCGTTGTGTCGTCACTTGGCTTTCCATTCAATGTCTGAACAGATTCACGACGTTTGGCAATTTCTTCTGGTTTCATGTACATCAAGTCGATGTCAGTCAAATCGATCTTAGGCTCCTTAGAAAGAAAACAAATCATTCTTGAACCTGGCAAAAGAAAAAAAATACCATCTGCTTACCTCCACCAAAGCAGCTGCGGGAACTTTCAAATGATATCCTTCGGAGCATAACTTCTGTAGCAATTCTATTCCGGTGTCTCGATCATCGAGGTACTTTGTTTCCCATGCGTCCAGTAGTCGATTATAGTAGCGGGGATTCTCGACGTAGGCAAGGAACTTGTATGTATCGGCATTGGGGAAGATTCGTTCCAATGGATCACAGCGGTTCCGTTCGTCCTCGGATATAACAAGACATCGAACATCGTCAGGCGTTAGATTATCCAAAATCGAATCTAAATACTGAGGAGTAAAAAAGTCGAAAGGATAAAGTAAACCAATGACTCAATCATTTTTCTCCTCACATCCTCACGAATCTCAATCAAGCGACTGGTATAGAAATTGTGTTTTTTGGTCTCTTCGGGTGACAGAATGGGTGTAAACAGATGTCTATCGTAGCAGAGTGGTCCTGTCAATTTAAGTTCATTCAAAATCTCCGCTTGTTGTCGAACACTTAGCTTTGGTGGCACCTTTAAGGAAAGAAGGAAGGAAGGACATTAAAATCACAGTTCACAGTTTTTCCTTCATGGAACTCCTTACTTGATAGAGAGTAGTATTGAGGACAGCTCGAATGAGAGGACCCTTCACATGAAGATCCAATGGCAACTCCGAGTGTAACGATGGTGATATGTTAATTTCCAACAACCACGGCACCAGATTCTCGTCCAGCAGAACATCAAAACCGAAAAGCTCATAACAATTGTAACGACTATTCACATTCTGTCGATACATCCTATTCAAACAGCCCTCCCCACTAATCAGAGACTTAATAGCTAAATTGCGAAGTGTAGCCCAGAGTCGTTTAGTGTCTACCTGACGCTTTTCAAGATACGACCATAGGGATTGCAGCGTCCATTTGTGTCCTTGACAGGCGTTGATGTCTTCATTCTTGGCATAGTTCTCGGATAGTTTGTTGATACTGTAGTTCGTCAGATGCATACACCGGTCGTTAAGAGATGACAATTCCGAACTATATTTCACTAGAATTTAAAAGACAAACAAGATTAGGTTTTTCGAAAGCTTGAAGAAATCGATGGATAGATAAACGAACCTGAAGCAAATCTCGCTAAACCATTTTTATACATGTAAATTCGTAGAGGATTGATCGATGTCACGAGAACGTAAAGTCGCAGGTCGAATTTGTTTTCATTGATTAGAAGAGGTTTTTCGATGTATCTTAAAAATAATTAAAACAAAAGTTGGATAAATCATGTCTTGAAGTCTCGAGTTATTTTTGAATACGATAAAAAAAAACTCCAACTTACTTTTGAACAACAACTGGCTTATCTTTTGGTATCTGAGACCACTTATTCACTACACTTATGCCCGCACCGCGAGCACTTGCCGGTGGCTTGACTATCCACTTTGTAGATTGTGCCGACGCTCGAGGCCAAACTTTCTTCAATGCATCTATTTCATCTGGCAATATGTAAGTTCTAAAATAAAATTCAAAAGTCAGTCAGTTTTCAAGTTGATTTGTAATCCTTACTTTTGCATAAATCCAAATTCACTTTTTCCATGTTTGGTCATGAAAGTCCTTAAATTCCTCCACATACTGTCCTTCCGTCCGATTCGAAATGATCCAGGCATATGATTGAATTTTTGGTGTGACCGAATGGTCTTAAATCCAGGACTTCGCATATGCTTCTCCCACACTGCAATCCAATCGGTTGTCTCTGCAGGCGATATAAAAATCGAGGGTTATCTCTTCTCTTAAGAAAAACAAAACTCACTTTTAATTAAACGGAATCCGGAATTGAAGATCACTCGACGAACGATTCGGGGCATCACTGGACTTAATCTCCATTTGAGAACCTTATGCAGGGCGGT
This sequence comes from Eupeodes latifasciatus, assembly GCA_920104205.1. Lineage (NCBI taxonomy): Eukaryota > Metazoa > Arthropoda > Insecta > Diptera > Syrphidae > Eupeodes > Eupeodes latifasciatus. The sequence continues at coordinate 154,210,603 of OV049925.1, forward strand.
TGGAACATTTGGACCCTTTTCCAGATGCGAGGAGAACGTAATGTAGGGTGCAACATTAGGGAACAAACTCGGCGTAAGAATGGATTTGGGATTCGGTATCGTCACGGTGACTGCTTGACTCATAAATTTTATATCCGAATCACTGTCCAATATGAATGGGCAGCCACCAGTGTAAGTCTCCTCATCGTCATCGGAGTCTTCTTCGAAAACATTCAAGTCATCAATATCTAATGGAAAAGAAGGGAGAATAGATTTACCCAAAATAAAGAAGAAGGAAATAAAACAAACCTCCAATATCATCAATTGAATTATTGTCATCGTCGTCAACATCCGGATGACTGCATGTCTCATCGTCAGGTGGTGGTGATTCACCTTTAGATTCTTCGGAAATGGTTAGTCGAAGGGGCCGGTTGAGTATCAACTTGAGTCTTTCGAAGCCGTCTTCGTCTTCTTTCGGGGGACCGAGGAGTTTATTAATTTTTTGTTTTTGGTGAGTTGTTAAGCGAACACCCAAAGCGGCAGAAGCGGAGGAGGAGGAGTTGTTATTATAAGATTGAGGCAGCTGATTGCCACTTGATTGGGATGATTGCAATCTCGTTGCAGCGAGATCAGCGTTTTTATTTGAACTAAGCAAGCTACTGGCATGAAATGAGTTAACTATTATTTTGGCAGTCGAGCTAGGCGATTCTTGTTGGTGGTGGTGGTGGTGGCTTGGATTTTGGTTTTGATTTTGAGGCATGTTATTGTTATTATGATGGCGCATAGCGTTGCTGGTTGATTGACTTAGCGTTATTGTTGTAGTCTCTTCTCGGGGCCGCTTTAAATTTAACTTTTTTTTAGAAAGTGTTTAAGGAAAAGCCACCCAGTTTCACAAACATTAAATGAAACAAAAAAGAACACGAAAAGAACACAAAACACACAGAAAAAAAAACATGCAGAGTTAGTTGCAGGTATGATTAGATACATAATACTTGTTGTGTAGTGTTTACACGACATTTAAGACGTATTATTTACATTTTACAATAAAATCTACTTACCCCTTCGTAGTCTACTACATTGTGGTTGTTGTCGTTTTGTTGGGAAGTGATGCGTCTTTTGTTAGTCGCTGTGAGAGCAGCAGCAGTGAGAGGCGACTCATTGGCGCATCCTTCGGGCGTGTGGGCGTGGTTGTGAGTGGAGAGCATCTGTTGAATTCTCACCTGATTCTTGTAGCTCTCTATGTCTCTCAGCCAGGACTCGTGGAAGTCTTGAATCTCGAGGGTTTTCTTATTGTGATGGTTTATGTTATGATTATGAGATTTGGATGATGCATTTTCCTTGGTGTTCTCTTTGACGTGTGGCGGAGGCGATCTTTTTTCACTAATTGGGGCCATTATACTCGTATGATTCGTAGTGCTGCGCGCGTAACCTCAATCCTTGGACTCTCGACTTACTGTCTGCTGCTAGATCGCTGCGCTGCTGGCAGAGTAACATATAAAGTTAGTCAGTTTTAGTTAGTCGCACTGCACCGGACAGTGTTAGATAAGTTAATCATATGACGATCGATAAATCACCGATCCACTTCTGCTCCGAGCACGTTTGTGACTAGTACACCTCGAGAAGTGCATCTATCTGGTCTTTTTTTACTTCAATGCAAGTTTTGGCATCAATTTAAAGGTTCATTACTTGAGAAAAGAAGAGAAGAGAGACAAGAACAACACAGAATAGAATGAATACCTATGCGATAAAAGGAAGCACAGCATAGCACAGTCTTATTGTATTAGGCACATGTTTGTCTACACAAAGGGCAACATAACGAAGTGGAGGCGGTGTGCAATCTGGTTTATTTTGTGCATCAGCCAGACATGTCATGTTGTACATTTGGGAACAAACGAAGGTGACAAATTGGATTGTGACCGTGGCGGGGTCGCATTTTCGGCATTCTTTGGACCATAAATAGGTAAAACGAAAATAGATGTAAACTTATGCAAAAAGTAATTTGTTAACAACAAAAAGAAATAGTTTGTTATTCTTTTAATGTTCGCTCTCTCTTTGTGCCTCTGATTACTTTATAGGTAGGTATTTATGTGGAATAGAAATTTGCATTTGCAATGACAAACCGAAAATAGACCATCGTCGCGAGTTTCTTGTAGTAAAACAATTTTATTTTTGATTTACACTAAACAAAATCAACGACAAACGAACCACTGATTTTATGTGTGCCAAGTGCCAAGTTATTAGAAGCATATCAGTGATTAATTTCGAGCTTTGGCTAGACTTCTCAAGGAACATCTAGATCTAGTTGGGATGGGAGGACAATTGACAAAGATACATTCAACTTTTGCTATTTATTTTATTTTCTTTAATTAGTCAACTTTATGAAATGCATTTCATTGTTTTGATTTGAAGATAAAAAAAAACAGATTTTTATTCACAAACAATTAATTACATAGTTCGATTATCTAATTGATGAGTTGGGGTTTTGTTTACATTTTGTTATGCTTTGAGAATTGAGAAGTAGCCGCTTTTAGTTTTAGTGCAATAAATGAATTCTAACCTCAATTATTTTCGTTTTGTTCGGCTGTTCCACTTCTCTTTTTTCTTTTTTTCATTTTAATGCACTTTAAATGTTTCAATTTAAAAATTTTCTTACCTTTTTGATGTTCACTTGAATGCAATCGCTTGTTTTTGTGGGGTTTTTAATTAAGAAAATTGATTTAACAAATATAATTTATCTATAAACAGAGAATTTTCAACAATTTCCATTTGAAAATTGAGTCTGAATAAAAAATAATAAGAAAAATAAAGAATTTGCAAAACGTCTAAGCTGTTTGCTGAGCTGAGAGAAATTGAACTGTCAGATGGGGATAGAAAGTGATGCCAAGTTGATACTAAAGTAAAAAAGTACGTTCGCATTCACACGGGTAAACTTTTATGGCATTTGGTTTGATGTTTGCTTTTTGGTTCCTTAGAAATCGATGATATTTGTCATTTGAATTTTAAAAACTATGGCGCAAAATTTTAGACGATTTAGTACGATGTTAAATCATTTTTAGTATGATACTAGGTTAAAAAAAGGATTTTGATGATTTTAAACGAGTTTAGTATCGTACTATCTTCTTAACATTTTACTAAAGTTAAAATCACCAAATGGCTACTTTATCTTTTTAGTATCGTACTAAATCTGTATGACATATGTCATTTCTCTCAAATGTGACAAAAGGTGCAAAATTTTAGACGATTTAGTACGATGTTAAATCATTTTTAGTATGATATTAAGGTATGTTTGTTTTGTTTGCTCCACAATCTGTCGTTATTTAGATGTGTTCATGTTTTTGTTTTAATAAAATGGTTTCAGCATGATACTAGTTAGCAAAACAATAAAAAGTGTTTAAAATTAGTGAAAAGTTAGTAGGTTACTATGTATACAGTAAATTGTTAACTAGTATTGTGCTAAGGCCTTAATAATAGGTTGTTTAAAATTTTGCGCCTATCACAATAATTATTTTGGAGTGGGAAAACAAAAGTCTTGCATTTGTTGTCCTTTATTTATGTGCTTACCATTGATCTTTATAATACAATTGGTAGTGTATTGGAAAAGGGAACAGTTTAGTATAACAGTTTCTTACTTCTTTCCTTTTTGCAATATTTGCAGTAGAGAACCATCTTATAAGATAAATAACTAATATGTTGATATGTTGTGTTTTATAAATATGTGTTGATAAATATTTAAAAGTAAGTTATTAATCAAATACCTACTTACTTTACAAAGCAAAATAAAATATTGTTTAAAGTTTTCTAATTTTAAAAATACATATTTCTGTCATCTCAAAATAAACTTTTAACACAAAGATCAAAACAAATATAATTATCTTGTCATTATTGTTTTTTTTTTTACAATCAGTAGATGTGAAAAAGACGAAGCAGAGACTCTTATGTCATTTTCAAATGGAATACAAAAACTGTTATACTTTATAGTGAAAACACCATCCAGTTTATTTAAGAGAACAGTGGCTGAAATAATCGCAGCTGAATATAAAAATTGAAAGGGTTTTAAGAGAACTTTTGAATACTTTACTTTTTAACCGAAACATCTAAATAGAGTCGTAAATTATATCATATTTGGACATAAATTCCATGTACATTATATACTTGAGTCTGGCGAATGACAATTACTTTCGGACTGAGCTAACTGTCAATGGGCGCATTCATAAATCTAGTGACTACGTAGTCAAAATTTAACAAGCTTTGTGAATTCAAAATTGCAAAATTTCGAGTAAGCCACCCCCAAACATTTTCGATAATGTTTAGGTCTGGCGAATATGGTGGCCAATCTAACAATGAGACATTTTGGCACTCTAGAAATAGATTTACTACTCTGGCATTGTGAATGGGTGCGTTATCCTGCTGCAATTTCCATGACAAGTCACCAAACAATTTCTTAATCGAAGGAAAAACCTCCTCGAGTACCCCAATGTATGATTGCGCATTCATACGAGGAGTCAGAAACTGCAACTCCAAAGTTCCATAGTAAGTAATGGCTCCCCAAACCATAACACCGCCCACTCGGCTGTGTAAATGATCCAAATGATGTTCCTCTTTCCGCAAATCATGGAAGTAATAGTTAAATCCATCAGGCCCCTCTAAATTATTTTTTGTTTCGTCAGAGAAAACAACACGGTACCATTCCTTACTCCATGTCATGTTAGCACGACAGAATCTGAGGCGTTGCTCTTTACGGGACGGGTTAAGCGGCGGGTTTTTCTTAAGCTTTAATCTTTTTAAGTGTGTAGCATTAGAAATAACCCGCTTTACGGTAGATACACTTGCTTTGACACCACTTTTTTCTCTTATTTTGGAAGCAGAATCATGCGAATTTGACGCGAGTCGCAGGATTGCTCTTTTGTCAGCAGCGCTAACGACACTAGACGTTCGCCCTTTCATATTTTTACAATAGTTCTACTCGTTCCGTAAAAATGTGGATATAACTTTGCGGCTTCGTTGCGTTTTTTTACCAATGATTTACCACGACCCATTTTGACTGAAATTATCTTAAAATGACTAAAAGAAATCGAAAAATATTTTTTAATAACTACCTGGCTTGTAATCCACACGAAAACTGATAATATAGGGGGTGGTGCTATTCAAGTGAACCTAAATAAAACCACGTTTTTCACAGTAGTTCCAATAAAGTTAACAAAAACTATATTTAACGGAACATTTCCAATGTATGAATTCGCTCACAGAGAGAGCAATTTAAGAGATAATTAAAATATAAAAATATTGCAATGGTATACTAACTCAAAGACCCGAATCCTATGCAGTTACATATTGCATAATGGGGGCGCTATTCAAGTGAGCGGCACTGTATGTTTAATCTTTAAATCTCACGTGGAATTGCTTGAGCTTTATAACAGACTTCACAATAATGATCTAAATCCGAATTGTTCTCTGTGCCATCTTAATCAAAATTTTAATAAACTTTTTGTTCCCTTTTTTCAAATTTAAAATATTTTAAAAAATTTTAACTAAATTTTGTCAGTCTTATTTTCAATTTTATGCAAACAAATTATTTTCAAGTAGTAATCGTGCAACTACCCTAACTTTTGAGGTAAGAAAATCGATAAAAATATTTGTTTTGTAGTTGTACAACTGTCGTAGGTTGGACGGACTTTGGAATAGGTTTATACATATATGGGCTCAATAAACTTACTTACTTACTTACTTAAGGTGGCGCTACAGTCCTGTGTGAACTAGGGCCTCACCCAACAAACTTCTCCATCTAGCTCGGTCCCTAGCTAGATGTCTCCAGTTTCGCGCTCCGATTTGGGTGAGGTCACCTTCCACTTGTGCGCGCCACCTGGTTCGCGGTCTTCCTCTACTGCGCTGTCCTGTGGGTGTGGATTCGAAGACTTTCCTGGCCGGAGCATTGGTTTCCATGCGCTCTACGTGACCTAGCCATCTTAGTCGTTGGACTTTTACCCTTCTTGCTAAGTCTACGTCGCTGTACAGCCCGTACAGCTCGTCGTTCCATCTTCTCCTCCACTCCCCTTCGATGCATACGGGACCGTAGATCACACGAAGAATCTTTCCCTCGAAACGACCCAAGGTGCTTTCATCCGCTTTTGTCAAAGTCCATGCTTCTGCACCGTATAGCAGGACGGGGATGATAAGGGTCTTATATAGCGACACTTTGGTCCTTCGAGAGAGAATTTTTCCACTCAATTGCTTTCTTAACCCAAAGAAACAGCGGTTAGCAAGAGTTACTCTTCGTTTGATCTCAGCGCTGGTGTTGTTTTCTGCGTTTACAGCGGAGCCTAGGTAGACGAAGTCCTTGACTACCTCAAAGTTACGTCTGTCGATGGTGACGTTTTGACCAAGACGTCGGTGTTGTAGGTCATTTCTTGATGACAGCATGTACTTTGTTTTGCCGTCATTAACCGTTAAACCCATTTTTGCCGCCTCTGACTCAATACTCACATAAGCCCCATTGACATCACGCTAAGTTTTTCCGATTATGTCAATGTCATCAGCATATGCTAGTAATTGGACAGACTTTTGAAAGATAGTGCCTCTAGTGTTGACGTGTGAGTTCTGCACTATTCTTTCAAGTACGATGTTAAAAAAATCACATGACAGCGCATCACCTTGTCTAAAACCTTCTTTGACATCGAAAGGTTCAGTTAAGTTGTTTCCAACCTTTATGGAGCAGCGTGAATTCTCCATGGTCATCCTGCACAAACGGACGAGTATGGCAGGGACGCCAAAACTAGACATGGCTCTATACAGTTCGTCCCTGTAGATACTGTCATATGCGGCCTTGCGGGCTCAATAAACTACTACTACTAAATAGTGAACATTTCGCCAGAAATTAATGAAATTCACATTGAACTTTTCAAAAACCTATAGTCAACTGACTGTTTTTAAATGTTTGTTCATGAAAAATGAGACATATTGAGAAAGCACCTTTGGGATACTCTTATTAAGAAACCAGTTGGCTATTCATTTAGACAATGGCTGAAGTAAAAAAAGAAGTACTGAGTTGAAATTTTTCAAAAATCAATTTTTAAACAATTCAATAAATTTTATTTTTGCTCGAAAAACACTACCATCAGAAATATCAAGCAGTTTTTTCGTTGACAAACTTCATTAAATTATAAAATTGATTTAATGAAAGATGGTAAGTACCATTTTTAAACTTTATTTTTTAAACAAAAAGCTAAAACAATCGATGTTGGAAAAGCTGTCATAAAAATTGCTCACTGATGTTGCAAAGTTTCACCCACAATGTTGTAGCGCAGTAAGAAACTTGTGAAAAAATTACGTGTTTTTAGTTAAAGTTTATGTAATTTAGTGGTAATTTTGTGTTTTTGTTTATTTAAAGCCACTCTTAGAATTATATTCCAAAAATAAGGGTCGGGAAAACATTGAAGTAAGCTATTATTTCAACATTTGATTTTTTAAGTTTTTCGGACTCATATTTCAATTTTTAACCGATTGACTTGAAATATTGAATATAATTCGAAAAACACATTGGGGCATATTCATAGATGTTTGCTAAACTCTTACTAACTTGTTATTAAGCAAGTCCAGAGTTTAGGCTATTTATAAATAAATTTAAACCTAACTTTAGGGCTAAACCTGTGGTCTAACTATAAACATAGGAAATGCTGTGTTTAAGTAGTTATTATCACAGCCAAATGTCATATTTGATTTTTGTTTATTGTAAATTGAAAAAACGAAAAATTAAATTATAACAAATACAGATCTGTCTCTGACTGCGAACAGCTTTCAAGCCGTTCACGTTTTGTATTTTCTTTGATGTATGTATGTATGTATGTACGTACATCTAAAATATAGAACGTTGTTAGTTACTTTTTTGATTTTCTATTAAATAGTTTTGTTTTCCTTTTTTTTTTCGACATCCAATTTGAGGAATGACAGCACAAAATAAAAATATTGAAAATATAACAGTATTTTTTTGCTTTGACCTGTCATAGTGTCATTTGAAGTATAATTGTAGTAGAATACAACCTTAACCTGGGGTTTTACTAAACACAGCAGAACAATTGACTATGAATAAGAGCTATGTTTATTTAACCAACAAGCCTTAAACTATAGATCAAGAAATCACGACTTTAGTAATTCTCTATGAATACGCCCCATTTTCTTTAGAAGTATGTAGGCTTTTTTAATTTTTTGTTAACAATTCTCTGATGATTTTAAGGAAAGTTGTTCATTGTCCAATTTATAAGAGCGCCATTTGGCCAGATAGTAATGTATCTCAAAAACTCTACTTTGGAATGATTGAAATATTTCAGGAGATGTAAGCACGGCCGCTGAAGCTGACGGGAAACTTTATCGCGGCCATTTTGAAGATTCCCTTAACATTTTTTTTGCAGTCACTGATGTGTATAATAAAACTACGTTTCTGAAAAAATCCCCAAAATGCCTATTTTTTGGCATCTAGGGTCGCCTAAACTAAAAAATAATAAAGTTTTGAAGGACTTCAGCTATTATTTAAATTCCAGCTTATAGGTTCCAGCCGTAGCTAGATGTCAAAATTGAGTGAACTATTGTTGTAGCAACTTGTGTTGCTTTATTTAAGCCAGTAAGGTTTTTGTCGTTGCACCTTCAACTATATAAGGTTGGGCACACTTTAAAAGTGATATATACATAAATACGGCTTAAGCAGTTTAAGGGGATCATCCCATGTGACGGCCTGTATTTTAAGGAATTTTTAGGATTATTTTTTACGACCAGTAAATAGATACAACTTTATTAAGTTTATTATCATTTATTAACATAGTTTGACAGTATAAATATAAAATTTGAATTAAAAATATTGTAAAGAACACGAGTTACACCGGTGTGAACAACTCCACCTCGAAAAAATGGGCTCGCACTGTCTCCACGATTCCGGCTGATTGGCTTATCTAAAACAAAAAAAGTAAACAGCGTTTTAATCTGTGAGCCTAAATGCATGGAATGAACTATCATCAAGTGAATATACCAAAAATTGGACTTTTGGAAGACATTTGAAAAAAAGTGGCGAATTTTGCGTTTTTTTTTTGCTATAAAAAAATCGAAATATTTGGAATTTTTGCTTGTCGATAGTTCATTCCATGCGTTTACATGTGCTGAATCCAACACATCAAATGTCAAGTCATTCGGTCAAGCCGCTTTTGAGATACGATGAAGGAAAGTTTGAAAAACACAGTTTTGAGAAAAACTCGTTTAAAGTTTCAAGTGCTTTTAACTATGAAAATATCAACTTACCTTTCAATCAGCGATGCCTGGTCCATAGAGTATTCCTTCCTCTTCTTCTTGAAACTCTTTCAAAGCAGATTATTCAGCTCTTGAATCAATTCTGGCTTGTTTAACGGCATCAATTACGCGCCGCTCAGAACGTGAGATTCGCTTCTCACCACGTTTCTCAACATAAGTATGGGCTTCGCGGCCTATAGGGCATCCCATAACCGACATTACTTTCAAATTACCTTCAAAACCTTCCTTAAAGATGATAACTAGGATCCCTTTGTAAGTTTTACTGTCACCATCGTTGATGTATGTAAAATACTTTACCCTATATTTTTCCATTTACCTGCTGTATCTTTAAAACGACTTCGAATTTTGAAAAATCCCTTTACTATTCTAGACATACATACATATTAAACTAGCAATTTATGAAAAAAAATCGATTTTTTGAACCCATCACATGGGATGACCCCCTTAATGTACGAAATAATGAAAAAGTTCTCTTGAAATTAATTAAATTTAACATTGAAGATTATAAACGTCAACTCCATTCGCAATTGACAGTTTCTAGGACAACACGTATTTTTATTCGTTTGTTTATGACATAAACAAAAATTGTGAACTATATTTTTAATAAATAAGCCAATAAATTTCCAATCAAAAATTAATGTATTTCTTTTCGACCAAAAAGCTACTATAAGTAAATCTTTGTAAAAAATCTTGATTTATTGAAATATCGAATGTTTAATTTTGAATGGTAAAATATTGAATGTAATTTTAAATTGAAAAACCATAAGCTTTAATAATTCGAGCTTGTTAGCTGCAATATTACACATTTGATTATTATTATTACGCTTAGATTATTTAAAAATCTTTCTAAGTTATGAAAAAAGTAAGTCGTTGTCGGTACTAGAAAACATTAATCTATTTCTAGCTATCAGAACTATTTAAGATTATGGAATTTTTGAATATATTTATTTTTAAACCCCCACTTTGTTTGTGTAAATCCATGAAGCTGTTTTTATAAACAAAACACACATCCCTAATCAATTTACCAATAAGGCTATAATATACCCGTACCGACAAAAATTACATATCATATTTTTTTTTTAAACTGAGCTCAATTGGATAATTAAATCTGGCTCGTTAAATTTGCCCAATTTGAGCCACTTGAAATTGAGCCACCACCATCGTTGCCGTCAAAAACAAAAAAAAAAGGATCGCAACCCAAAACATAATTATCCATACTTTATAATACTTTCCGCCCTTATGAAACCATTAATTATCCCGAAGATCCCCTTCGACCACACACACAGTCCGCAGCGGCAGAGCAGCGATCAGCTAATAGGACCCACAACAACCACTTATGCCGCAACCTGCAATCAAAACAGACTTACTTTGGCTTTCAAATAGTGCCACTTGACTACGCTTCAGAGTGGCGTCGAAGATCATCTTTTTATTTTATGTTTTTCAAATCAGTATCTTCAGTGACATTTTTTCCAGTAAGAATCATGTCTATCTATAAGTACTCGAAATCAAATTGAGATATCAAAAACCTATTCCAAGACCTCCTAGAATAGCCGAAGGACCTACCTCGCTGATGGAGATCTGATAAAGATCATTATGCAATGATTACATACATTGTAAGGTAGGAGATAAGGAGATGTGTTCATTTCCGTCTCTTTGAAGGATGCTCCTTTTTCTATAACGACCTCTCCCTGTGCCGTTCGTCCTAATGAAATCGTCAAAAAACAATAATAAATGAAAACAAGGTAACTTGTACCTCGTACGCCGCGCCGCCGCCAACCTACCTACATACCTATGCTCGTAAAAGGATAATAATCTGAAAACCACACCAGAAGCAACCAAAAGATCCCACACCAACTAAATACATAAATCTTGGACGAGTCTCTATGCGGACACAACTGGCGATGGCGAAGGCGATGGCAAGGCATTGAAGGGCGTGTCGGATTGCTGAAATGTTTTGGCTTTTTATTAATGCCGATCGCTTTCGGCGGCTCTGTAAAAACATTTTGATCTATCTCAGTCTCAGATACATGCCAGAGACTATAACAGCTACAAACCAGGTCCTTCCTTGCCTGAGCTAATGAATTTTGGTTGCTGTGTTGTTTTGTCTTATTCAATAACCAAACCAACAAAAAAATCTATTATTTGGCACATCTTCATAACAGAAATTGTTAGATTGGATCAGAGCATCTGCCATTGGGCGGAGAACTGTTTGACTTTAAAATTTTAAAAAGAGGCGAACACCACATTGGCAAGGATCCATTGCAAGAAAGACTATTATATGCCTTTTTTTGTTGTTTTGTTTGACGTTTGAAAGGTAAAGATTTATTTAAATTATTTGTACATCATTTAATTTGAAGCAAACATAAACATTAGTGATAAATATAATATATATAAGTCTGTAGGAAGTAAATTCATATTTAAAATTAAATACAAGACACATCTAAAATCGGTCGATTTAGACACATGAATGCTATCAGTCTTATCAATAGAATTCGTTAAACAGATCATAAGTTAATACTTATAGAACATTTTCCTAAAAATTAAAGTTATGCAATAATGCTTGTGTCAAAAAAGTAGTAAAATGAAAAAATCTATTCCATTTAGCTGTCATCATTAAATCAGCTTTTAACTGTCAACTGTTAAATGGCAAGAAAAAAGAAAATATAAATTGGGGTTATGATTGAATAAAGGCAAAAAGAATCGAAAGCTTAAAGAATTTTGACCGGGAATTGTCATTCCTCAGAATCCTTCTACTGTCGAAAATATGAATTTTGACACAAATACATCTCGGGTGGAAAACGATTTTCGACGAGAGATTTCAACCTGAAGCATGATGGTAATGCACTGAAGTCGGAATTACATGACTTAGATTATTAAAATCTTTTAAAGAAAATTAAAAAGGGATTTTGAAATTAAGAAGGAACATTTAATTGCAATTATAGAAATTCTTTAATTCATCGTCTAAATACTTTAAGCTTATTATAGATCTATGCAACATTGCCTTAGTTTTATGAATAGCATTTTTGAATTTTTAAGCATTTTAAAGAAATTTATGTAGGCATTTTAAATAGGTGTATATGATTAGGATGAACCATATTTGTCAACCCTAATAACTTTGCTTGTATTTATTTAAACGAACTTCAAAGAGTTGAAGCTATTTTAATGTGTTATTAAGCTAAAAAGTGTGAATAATAAAAAAGAAGAAAAATAATAACTTAACTTATTATAACTTATTTTAAAAGATTTTAATATTTTATTATTTGCTAACATTTTTACTAAAGTTGAAATCATAGTTTCAATTTCAGTTTCAGTTTATAAATATAAAGCTTATAAATATAAAGCTTACACAGTAAGATAACAGATATCTTATAAATTTGTTAGAGCCTATGACTTAACTTTAGATAACAATTCAAAATTAAAAAAAAAGGTAGAAAAGAGAATAATATAAAATATAATTAAATTAAAAAAATAAGAAAAAGAAGTATTCATCGATAAAATATTATTTGACTGGAAACAAGGGAATGATAGAAATAGAGAAGAAAAGATAGTTAGACTTAAGAAAAAAAAAGATAAGCTAAGTTAAGTTAGTTGCTTTGGTTAGAAAAAAAGATTTTAAGACTTTTTTGGAAAATGTGCATATAACTTATATCCCGCAGATGAGAAGAAAGTGAGTTCCAGAGGCGACATGCAGCGATGAAAAATTGTCTTTCCGAGGTCAAACACGAAAAGCGTGTCAAAATTACCGATGTTGATCTGTTCGATGTTGACATCCTGATTTTTTCAAAGAGATAAACTGGTTGACGTGTTTTCAAGATTTTAAAAAACAGTATCAATGTACGAAGCTTCATGAAGTCACTTAAAGGCATATTAAGGAGAATCTCTTGCAAATGTGAAACATGGTCGTACCTTCTTAACCCAAAGATGTATCGAATAATACTATTAATGGCTATGTTTAGTTTATTTTTGCTGATGGAATCGCAGTTTTAAAATATTTCTCATCCATGAGTGAGAACAGGTATTACTAAGGTCCTTGCTAGAAAGAACGAAAAAAGTCATCCTATTGACTATTTTGGTAGTCAATATGACAATTTGGTAGTCAATTTTCAGCCGATAACCGCGATAGTCAATAGAACAATTTTCGGTTGTCAATTTTGGGATCCGAAATTTTTTTACAATTTGGTAGTCAATATGACAACTGTAGTAGTCAATATGACAACTTTGGTTGGAGGAATTTGAAACTTCGGTTGTCATATTGACTAATATGACAACTGCGGTAGTCAATATGACAACTTTGGTTGAAAGAAATTGAAACTACGGTTGTCGTATTGACTAATGTGGTAGTCAATACGACAACTGCGGTAGTCAATATGACAACTGCGGTAGTCAATATGACAACTGCGGTAGTTAATACGAAAATTGCGGTAGTCAATATGACAACTCCGGTAGTCAATACGTCAACTGCTGTAGTCAATATGACAACTGCGGTAGTCGATATGACAACTGCGATAGTCAATATGACAACTGCGGTAGTCAATATGACAACTGCAGTAGTCAATATGACAACTGCGGTAGTCAATATGACAACTGCGATAGTCAATATTACAACTGCGGTAGTCAATATTACAACTGCAGTAGTCAATATGACAACTGCGGTAGTCAATATGACAACTGCAGTAGTCAATATGACAACTGCGGTAGTCAATATGACAACTTCGGTAGTCAATATGACAACTACGATAGTCAATATGACAACTGTGATAGTCAATATGACAACTGCAGTAGTCAATATGACAACTGCGATAATCAATATGACAACTGCAGTAGTCAATATGACAACTGCGGTAGTCAATATGACAACTTTGGTTGAAAGAAATTGAAACTACGGTTGTCGTATTGACTAATGTGGTAGTCAATACGACAACTGCGGTAGTCAATATGACAACTGCGGTAGTCAATATGACAACTGCGGTAGTTAATACGACAATTGCGGTAGTCAATATGACAACTCCGGTAGTCAATACGACAACTGCTGTAGTCAATATGACCACTGCGGTAGTCGATATGACAACTGCGATAGTCAATATGACAACTGCGGTAGTCAATATGACAACTGCAGTAGTCAATATGACAACTGCGGTAGTCAATATGACAACTGCGATAGTCAATATTACAACTGCGGTAGTCAATATTACAACTGCAGTAGTCAATATGACAACTGCGGTAGTCATTATGACAACTGGAGTAGTCAATATGACAACTTCGGTAGTCAATATGACAACTACGATAGTCAATATGACAACTGCGGTAGTCAATATGACAACTGCAGTAGTCAATATGACAACCACGGTAGTCAATATGACAACTGCGGTAGTCAATAGGACAATGCGGTAGTCAATATGACAACTGCGGTAGTCAGTAGGACAACTGCGGTAGTCAATATAACAATTCTTAATAGTCAATTTTGGTAGTCAATATGACAACCAAATTGTCATATTGACTACCGAAGTTGTTCTATTGACTATTTCTGTTGTCATATTGACTACCGAAAATTGACAATCGAAAATTGTTCTATTGACTATCCAGTAGTCAATTCTAAAAAATTAGGTTGTCATATTGACTATTTTGGTAGTCAATGCGACAATTTGGCCAAATTTCACGTTGACTATCGACGATTGTTAATATGACAACTTTTTTTTTCTGTGTAGCATTAGCCTGGTTTTAAATGGAGTGATGTTTTGGGCGGTCCACAACGTTCTAAGCGTTCCATAAGTTTTACCTATCAATTGGTTGATGTGATCATTTCAGGTCAATGTTCTATTGAAGATTATACCTAGGTTTTTACTGGAGTTTACGAATTCTAATGGGTTCTCGTTTAGAATTATGGAAGGAAAGTATGTTAAATCTAATTCTTTTCTTGATACTCGTATAACCAGGCATTTGCATGCGTTGCGAATCAACCCATTGCAGGACGCCCAGTAGGATATCTTTTCTAGTTCTTGGTTAAGGGTGAAAACGCAGTCGTCAATTAAACCCAAAGGACAGCTTTTGTAAATTTGAATGTCATCGGCATACAAATGTTTTGATACTTCATTTATAATGGAACCGATTTCATTCACATATAATGAAAATAGAAGGGAGGATAAAATTGATCTTGGGGAACTCCTTGATGAATCGGAAGAAAATCGGAGAGATTTTCATTTATGAAAACGGCTTGCTTTCTATCATTTAAAAAGGAAGAAAGTAGTTTAATAGCTTCTGAAGATATGTTAAATCTGCGACGCAATTTATTTAGAAGTATCGAATGGTTCACCATGTCGAATGCTTTTGAGAAGTCTAGTAGGACTAAAAAAAGTTACATTATCAATATCGAGTTCAGTCCTTAGGTCTTCGATTATTTTAGTTAGTGCGGTTATACAGCTGTGGTGTGAACGAAAACCTGATTGAACATCGACTAAAAGGCTTTTTCGACTAATGAAGTTGCTTAATTGTTTTTGCATTATACTTTCACAGACTTTAGATAAGAAAGGAAGTATTGAAATCGGTCTAAATTCATTACAAAGTGAGTTTTTGGGGATAGGAATTATTTTTGATTTTTTCCATTGATCCGGGAAAATTCCAGTGGTAAAGATTGTATTTATTACATTAGTAAAGTAGGGTAGAAGCAATGGAAGAATAGCTTTAATGAAAATTAAATTCAAATCATCAGCACCAGTGGCACTGGACTTTATACTTATGCAACTTTCAACTATGTCTAAGGCGTTCACACAATCGAAACTGAACAAAGTGTCTGTAGAAGGTGGTGGTATGGCATTTAATGGTACATGATCTCTTGGAGTTATTAAAGGAGTAGCAGCAAATATACTGTTTAGCTCATTTACATATATTTATTGCAGCTGGAAAATTATTTCTTTATTTGCCTATTCCTAGCTGGCGGAGGTTGTTCCATAGTTTACTTGTTTTTAGTAATTTGCTGAATTAAAATGACTTCCGAGTTTCTGACATTTGAAATGAATGGGTTGTTTCAAAGATTTAGGTTTGTTTGCTTTGTCATTTCGTAGACGTGTTCAAGTCAATTTGTATTTTACTAGTTAGCAACAATTTACTTCAAAATAAGTAGTAAATATTAAGAAAATATTTAATTTTTAAAATGCTTAGCCATTACTGATAGGTTGTTTAAACTGTTTGACCATTTTTTGTAGCAAATAAGACCCTGATCTCAGAGTTATAGCCCGTTTAGGTTTGTACGCTTTGTTTTTTTTTTGTTTACAAACTGTCAAATTTTAGACATGTTCAAGTGCATTTTAAGTAAATAAAACGAACTTAGAATTGTATCACTTAGAAAAAGGCTTGCATTTCAAAATTGTATAAACTAGTAAAATGTTAAACAGGATATTATTTTCTTTATATCCATTGAAAATACCATTTTTTTGTATCTTCAAGAAAATACACATATAATTAATAAATCATCGTTGCTCAAAGATTCCTTAACTTTTCCACACACCTTCTTCCTTATGAATTTATAAGTCTCGATTAAAAATCAATAAGTTCAAGAAGTAGACATAAAAACATTTACCTTTATGATGAACAAAATAAAAGAACTGAAGTTTCTGCAATGCAAATTACAGGCATACTCGTACATAGTTAATAATTATTTCTATACTCATCCAAGGTATATGACAACACATGATCTAAGACCACAACTTGCTAATTTCTTCCACAAGCCCAGATGCCAATAGAGCTTCTTTTCCCTTGGAAATTATGTAAATTTAAATTAAAAAAAAAAAACTTTATAACAAAACAAAGAACAACAAAAACAACAACAAGAAAAACAAATTAAATCGCGTGCGTGATCTTTAGATGGCAAACAAAAAGCTGATGTGTGTCCTTAGAGTCCTTACATTTGTCCAAAAGTAAAACCTCCTTAAATGCATACCCGCTGTTACTCTGCCTGGGTTCCAGATTAGGTATACCTATGCGGAATGCCTTAATGACAGTGTTCTACATGAACGAGGATGACCACTTGTTAAATAATTCATAGACCATATAGCTGTTCGAATTATTCCAATTCACATGGAAGTCTACGCGTTAGCATGTAAGCCTCAGCCTCGGTATTGTCCTGGTATATAATTTCAAAACCCCCTCTCTTAAAGTTTTTTTTTTTTTTTTTTTTTTTTATTTAGGAAGAATCGACAAAAACGCCGACACGGAACATCTTCACGGAACGAAATGACTGTTGTAACTTTTTGAACAATGATTGTGGAACTTTAAAATGCACAAGCACCTGCTGAGATTCTCAGAAGTGTTTGTGGCATATTATTATTGGTCTTACATAATTTGTTTTATACACAAGTTGGGAGTTTTCAGACCTCTCGATGAAATTAAATTGAGCCTTATTAAAAATTACTTACCCAACCGCTCGGTATTTTATTGTGTTTCAGCTATTTCGAGGAATAGTTTAAAATAAATATAATTTTTGTTGTTGTCATTTTCAAACCCCGACCATTGCATAAGAAAAAAAAAAGAAGATTCATAAACTAGCTGTCAAAATATTTTACCGAAATAGTCACAATCAATATAATTTGTTGGTTGTTTTAATTCCGAATAAATTTGGCCAACTCTGGAATCCAAATCGGATCAAAGATCACTGCCGCAAGCTCATTCGAATCGGAAGATATACCTTCATCTTCATAGGTACATCACATAATGATATGCCATTGGATATAATTTTCTTCTTCTTCCATTTTGGAGCCATCATTGTGGTGGCCGGCCTGCCGGCCGTCTTTTGCCTTTTTTTGTTTTTTTTTTTTGGAGTGTTGGTCATAAATTTAACATTATTGTTATTAATATTTTTATTTTCTGTGTAGCTGCTAATATTAGTCGACGATTTTACCATAAATACTCCATGGATGCCCCATTCTGAGGCATTAACAGCTCCAGCTTAGGAATAATAACTCATTTGAATTGTGGACCGGGGATCGTGTATTGGGGCAGCAGCCGGAGCGCAAAGCAGAATATGTGGTGAATGCGACATAAGAAACTTGTTTGGTTTGATTATAATTAACACATTATCAAGTTCTCTCTTAATTTCGAAGGGTAGACGGTGGCGTTGGCCACTGGCTATGTCCAGGTCCATAATGTCCCCCGTATGCATATACATATTTATAACTAACAAACCGTCCGACACGGCGCATGATATTGTGTGTTTGGTGTGGACCAGGTTAAGGTTGGATCTCAGGGCCGCATTTTAAATGTTGAATTGAGGCCCAAGAAAGAATTGTTTTATACAAAAATAAGAAAGTGGAATACTTAGCATGATTTTTTGTATGCTGGGGAGGGAATTAAATGTCAATTTTGACATAAGAGACATTTGAAGGTAAAGCTAGTTTCTAGTATCTGTTTTTCCAACTGCCAAAATGTGTGTTTCCATGAAGGTTACTTTATTGGAAAGTTCACTGGAAAGTTAGTAACCGAAAAAAACTCTTTACTTTGGCTGCGTTCAATCTCGTGTTGGATAGGGTATCTTTGATAGGTGGATTTTTGTATTGCTGTATTGAGATAGCTGTCAAAAAATAAAAACAACTTTCAGCTGTTGGTCATCTATAAAACGAGAACAAAATAAGTCAATTTTGAAGGTTAAAAAAATAGATCATAATTACCTTCTAAAATTCGGAGGTTTCTTCATCGTCTATTATGTACAGAACATCCTATAATACAACTTCAACTAACATTTTATATCTTTTTATTTACCAACAAATACAAAAAGCTGAAATCAATTTTCAATTTTCTTGAAATTCAACCAATCAGCTGTTCTGTCAGATACCTACATACCCCAGAAATTCTTGGATACCTTTGGATTTCTTTTTTGACATCTCAGCTGTTTTTGATCAGCTGTTATTTTACACGTAAAACACTAACAAAAAGGTATCCGGATACCCTATCTGTCTGAGATTGAACGCAGCCTTTCAATTCAAGTTTATTTATGTCAAAATGACAGCTAATCATGTTCTTTAGTTCAACTGAAAACTCAACTTTGTTACTCTGTGAATTATTTATTTTCTGGACAATTCCATTTAATGTTTTGGAAAGGTTCTTCCCTATCGTATTTGAAAAAGAATAAGTATTTTTATTTATTTATACAAAATATAGCTCATGATGGATTTGTTTTGATTTTATTGACATCTGAAAACTAACTTATTGCCTTCAATTGGAAATGAAGTCCCTTATGTTGTCTGAACCTGCCGAGTTTCAAAAAATCACTCCGAATTCATTCGCAACTCATTAACACAGCGGATTCTGTAATCGCCATGAATAAACTCCTAGATGCAAGATTTGAAATTAGTGAAATTTTATTTACCTTTTAAAAAACATAAAGCAAATAAAATGATATTGCTAATTTTAAATGATTTTAGCATCTTACTATCTCTTAATATTTTAATAAAATTAAATAACAAAATCTCTACTTAAGTAATTTTGTTGAAACATATGATTTTCGGACATTTGCAATTAATAACTCCGTTCCTTAGATTTAGGGTTGTTTGTTTCACGGACTGTTATTTTTAAGACGTGTTCGGATGCATTAATATTTTTAAGGGAATAATAGTACGTTTCCACCAACAAATAATCCGAGATTTAAGGCAAGTGATTTAAAATAAATCATGAGGTGTTTCCACCAAAGAAAAGGAGATTAATTTGACGTTTGGTTAATGTCATAACAACCAAACTTCAAATTATTTTCCTTTCGAAAAGAAAAAAAATATGTATTTGTTCACTCATCATCTGTAAGTAATTAGTTTTATTATATTCTTGTACATATTTATTATTTTTGTATACTTACATTTTATTTCGTCTGTGATTTCTTGAAAGTTGTTTATTGTTTTGAATTTGAGTCATATGGAAGTGAGACAGATAGTTTTTGTTGACATTTCCATCTGTCAATAAACGAAATTGGCGTTTAAATGGGTCGGTTCAACAATTATTCTCCGAAAAAAAAGTTTGTTTGATTTGACAAACTAATGTTTCCAAGTAGATTTCAATGAGTTTTATTTGAAATCTTCATTTGAGGAGATTAAAATTTTGAATGGTAAATCTTCGAGATTTCAAGGAGATTTGTGACAAATCTAGCTAAATCTCGGTTTAGTGCCCGGTGGAAACGTAGTATAAGTGATTTATAGTAAACAAAGGATCACAGTTTTTTGAAAGGAAGTTAAATGTTTTTTAAGTCAAATAGTAAAGACCGTCCACAGAATTTTTCTCAATTTACCTTTGATATAAGTTCTAACAAAATTTCGTCCCTGTACTTTACCATGTCCAAGACCATTGTGGATTAATTTGGCCGATTTGTCGTTGTGCTACGGCAACGTGATTTGTCTCTTAATTGGTTGGAAATGCATAAAATTTGTGGACCCGCAGCCTCTTTGCCTCCGTCTCGCGTCCGTCAGTTGCGGACCGTCATTTTATTTGCTTATTTTCTTTTTAGATTTGTTTATGAAAACATTTGGAAAAAAAGCCTAAGGAGCTAAATTCCCATGTGTTGTTTTGTATAAGCAACAACAACATCAACAACAACTGTGAAACCAAATCCCAGAGCACCACATAGGCCCCATGACCCATAACAATACAATACAATGCGGCACTTTGAGATCTATTAGAAGATTCGATTCGAACAAAATTCTCAAGTAGACCAAAGAGCCTGCGCCGTCATTTCCAGCGCGAAAGGATTGTTATTCTAGCTCTAGTCCCTTCCCTACTCTCTCGGTTAATAAGAAGGAGCATTGTGCATGTTCATATAATATTGTTGGATAACTGCGGCACTGAATGACGAAGATGAAGACGAAGACGTAAGGGAAGGCGGCATCTTGGCATTTCGAAAGTGAAATGGGTTAATGGAAATAATGATAAGGATTCAGATAATAATGGTATATGGTGTAAGAAATTGACAAGAAGAGGAAACTAGTTGGCTGATCAAGTAGGCTCTCGATGATATCCTTTTGACGGGAGGACATTATTATCGGCGCGCACAAAATCTCTTCACAATAACACACACATCTGATGGTGAAATTCGATATCGCCTATTCATGTGTGATTCGCATGATGATGACGGCTTTTCGGTATTCGGTGTGCCAGCAGCACAGGCACAGTAGTTGAAGCAGGAGTAGAAGTATAGAGGCGGTGGCGGCGGCGGCAGCGTGGGGCGTTTCCTTTCCGTGCAACCATACAAATCCAATTGCTTCATTAAAGGATAATCATTGGAATTATATTTACCCTCTGTTCTCTTAACTTAAATGAATAATATGCCAAGATGTTGGCCTAACAATTGTGATTTGTTTGGAAACTTCTCAAGGCTTACATAAATAAAACACAATAGATTTCTTATATACATATACTTCTATGTACAATATATGCAGGTACAATATGGTGTTTTATTCTGTGAAATAAGGTACTTATGACTTGATGAATGTGAGTTAAACGTGGGTGCTATCAAGGAGTAGTTCATCTTAGACTTGGTGCAAATCAGAACTAAAATAATTTATATTCCATGGCGCAAAATTTTAAACGATTATTAAAAATAACAAAATGGCTACTTTAACTTTGACATTTAGTAATTTGTTAAATCCATATGATTTCTGAGATTCTGACATTTAAAATTGATAGATTCGTTCCGGTTGGTTTTAGGTTTGTTTACTTACTTTTTTCACGATCTGTCATTGTTAAGACGTGTTAAAATGCACCGTTTTTTTTAAGTTAACAATGACCTTTATCAACTATCAAGCAATTGGCAGTTGCTAAAGAATTTTTTAATTACAATAAAAATTGGTATTACGAAAGTGAATTGATAAAATATGCTATTGTGAATACACCATTTTATAAGTGTCAGTGTGCGTCTCACAGATGTTTGTTTTATTTTCCTTGAGGAACCTGCGAATTAAATTTTGTATTTATGTTTTCGGTGTTTTTAACTTTGCATTTTAGATCGACGCAAGCTCTGCCACTTTTCTGAAGTTCGTTCTGAAGGACTTAAGCTTTTAAATAACTCACATTTTTAATTTTTTTTTTCTGCTAAGCTAAGCTAATTGAAAAGTATTGAGAGCAAAAATCATCCAAATCAGTGCAGACAATCTTAAGGTTTAACGAAATGAACGCACTGTTATTAATTTTTTCTTCAGGGTAGGATATATTCATAAATTTCCTCCTGATGACTTTGACTTTTTTTAGAAAAAAGTATTTTTCCTGAAATGAGTATTAACAGACCTATCAAAATTCTTGAGAAAGATAATTTGTGTGAACTCCACTATAAATTTTAAATTTAGTGAAAAAAGTGAAAAGATATCAAAGTTAAAATAAAAATAAGTGAACAGTAATGTATACTTCAATGTAAATTTTCTATCAGTGCACCAGAACGAGAAATTACCACAAAAAAGTTCAATTGCTGAGAACCAACTTAAGGAATAAAGCAAATATTTTGGAACTTCCTAACCCAATGTAACTATGAAACTTTCTATGTATATTTATAAATAAGTTATTTACAACATAATGTATGTATGTATATACGTATAAATTATTTATTTCAGATTCTTGAAAAATTTTCGATTGAACAAAGAAACGTTTGTGTATGTTTTGCGGTTGCTCGATTTACCATCAGGAATAAGATCAACACATATTCCACCTATCCTTCAACAGGCTGCAACTTTAAATCTTCAAGGAGGTAGTGGTTATCAACGACAAGTTGGGGCTGATTGAGCTTTAGCTGAAATAAGCGCTGCAGTTATTAAGAAAATGCAGTCGGTTCTATGTCCACTTTTCATTAAATTTGAGCCATTGGATTCAACAAAAGAATATATTTTTGAAAAATATAACAAACATTCTTACGAGTATTAATTTATAAATATTACTAGCTTTTACCCGCGACTTCGTCCGCATTAGATAGTTTTTTTTGTATAGTAGTATGAAAAAACCTGAGCTGTACTTTTGTGTACGTATGTTTGAATTGTGCCGAGATGAGATGAGGCCATACTAAGTGTGATTATCATAGGTTAAGTTAGGTTAGGTCAATACATTTTAACCCGCCATTGGTGACGTAAATTTGACTTTGATCAATGGTGACGCCGGTCAACTGAAGATTTTTCGAAATGTGTTACTAATATTTGGTGTTAAATGATATTAATGATTAATTAAATCAACAGAAGCTCTTTTATTACAATATACAAATTCAAGTTAAACAAAAAACAATAACGGAGAAGAAAGTTATTCGCATTTTTTTCGATCTCACAGACCAGTAGGTTACCATTGGCGAGTTAAAGAGCCAATCCTATGATAAATCTTTCCTTGAATTGTAAAAGTAGGTGAAAATTCAGGCATAACAACTTCATTGTCTACTCCGAAAGATGTCATTTGGAAACACGAATTATATTTTCTTATACGGCTCAAAAATATCCGTGATTCATGTTGTCATATAAAAACAGAGATTTTAGAGGTTCTTCTGGCTCGCCAAGTAATGGGAGTGAAACTTTACCACCAGAACAACACATGCCCGGAGTTTCGTCTTTCCATTTTAGCGCTTCACAATGTGTGCACTTATTATCCATCCGACCAATGAGAACTAATCGATGATTAATGTAATCAATCATAAGGTCATAATCAAAAGCTGCGTCTTGAAATGCATCCCATGTATTTCGTGTAAAAGCAGTTCTTCTTTGTGTCTGACGTTCAGCGTTCAAAGTACGCCGTCTTTGTGATTCATCATGGGACTCTGACGCAATTAGTGATGCATGTCGCTTAGCGTCTAAGAGTCTTCGTGACTGTCTTTCATCTTCAGTTTCAGCAGCTCTTTGAGTTACGTGACGCTCAGCATCTAAAGATCTACGGGTTTCACTCTGAACTTCAGTCTGAGAAGCTCTTTGAGCCCTATGGCGCTCAGCATCTAAAAGACGTCGGTATGGACCCTGCTCTTCAGTCTCAGAAGCTCTATGAGCCCTATGGCTCTCAGCGTCTAAAGCCAAACGGGTTTGGGTCTGTTCTTCGGAATCTTGGCTTCTAGCTATTTTCGCAGCTCGAGCTCTGCTAGAACTACGCGCTAGATTAGATTTACGTTTTCCAGGCATATTAGCGTAATATCAAGCTAAACGTAAACGAAACCAAGATTAATTAGAAACTTAAACGAAAGGGAGATTATTTAAAAGCTTCTATTTAAATTTAGTAAGACTAAAAGGAACCAAAACAAATAGAAATTAAGTGTTTACATACCGTTTATTATTTTAAAACTAAAAAATAAACACGTATTAATATTAAGGAAAAACTGACTTAAAACTACCTACCTACTTCTTGTAAATTAAATGATCAAAGACAAACCGAGTAAATCATTAAGTATTAAAGAAACAATTAAATTAACACGACAAATAAAATATTTGCAGGATTTCTCTGTAATTTGCATACGTCCGACAACGGCATGTTCCCTCACGTGTGTGCCCGTTCGGGTAGACCCACTCAGTGATGTCCTCACCCCGCACCGCCACCTGCGTAGTCTACCGCGTAAGCGAAAAGATTCCCCGGAAAGTAATTTTTACCATGGGAATGCGTTGTTTCCCGAGGTCAAAAGTAACTCGTGTCCTTTCTTAAGTCTCAAACTATATTCGTACCAAATTTTATTTAAATCTGTTTAGTAGTTTAGGCGTAAAAGCGATCGGCCCACCTGAATTTTCTAATGGGAATGCGACATTTTCCCGTGGTAAAAAGTAGCCTATGTCCTTTCTCGGGTATCAAAATATCTCCATACCAAATTTCATGCAAATTGGTTCAGTAATTTAAGCGTGATTGAGTAACAGACAGACAGACAGAGTTACTTTCGAATTTATAATATTAATATAGATTAAGTATAGTTATAGCTATAGGTATACTTACATTTTCAAAGAAAGAAAACTTTGCAAATTGAAAATTCAACACAATAAACACAACAGCTGATCGAAATGACATTTATGCCTGTTGCAATTTGTACCAAGTTTCCCAAACTTGGGTAAGTGCTGCCAGCAAATAGTAAAGTTTTAGCGATCACTTTACACAGAACAAAGAAAAGGTGGTGATCAAAATTGACTATCAAAACAGTGACAATCAACTATCGCCTTACGCGATTCAACCCCAGCTGATTATATTCTATAAACCACTTGAGCAAACTTGCCACTTTCTTTACAATCCATTTTATATTTTTGGTTCAAATCACAAAACCAAATAAGTAGTGTTGACTTTGATCAGCGATTCGCTCCGCTATTTTATTCTTACCAAATTGATTAAGCTCTGAACTACCTCTAAGCTTAAAAAAAACACATATTTTTTCAAAGTTCCGTGATGTGCTCAGATCTAAAAAAGGAAACTCACATTTTTGACGTTTCAATTTAATAGATCCGCTCTGTTTAAATTTCAGTTTGTTTGTTTTGTTTTGTGTCATGAACTGTCAATTGCAATAAAAATCAGTATTGCGAGAGTGAATTGATAAAATATTCTATTGGGAATACGACCATTTTATAAGTGTCAATATGCGTCTCTTAGAGATATAATAATAGTTAAATAATAATTAAATTGTTTACCTGAAGTAGAGTGGAGGCTGTCTTCGGAGTCAATTTTAGATTTTTGGTTCAAATAAAAAAAAATAAATGACGTTCAGTCAATCTCTGAACTAGCTCTGATATTAAAATTTTGTGCTCCGACACATTTGATCTAAAAACAACACATATGTACATATGTAGATATTTTTTCAGATCTGCTTAGAGCTAAAAAAGTCCACATATTATGATTTCTGACATTTCAAGTTATGTATTAGATCCGCTTTGTTTAGATTTAGGTTAGGTTAGGTTATAAGGGATGTGCACATCATGAAGCTGTTGCGTACACGGGGGCCTACTGGTCCATTGTGATCCCCTGTAAAAAAGTAAAAGTTAGCATCAATGCTCCTCAATTTTGTCGATTAACGTAGACTGGCTCGTTAACGAACCAGCTTGTGCTATCTATAAATTCCTCATGTTTGCCATTGAGACCTGTGCTAGATCATCCAGTTCTCCAACAAACCTGTTTCCGAAATGACGGAGTCGGCTGGTTTGGAGGTTCGGACAGTCACAGAGCAGGTGTTTAATGGTTTCTATTTCCTCCTCATCCTGACAGCTCCTACAAAAATCGGGTGCAAATGCCCCTATCCTGTTAGCCATTGTGCCAATGACGCAATGACCTGTTAGTACACCTATCAATTACACCTATTAATGTTCTTTTTACTCAGCGATAGAATATACCGAGTTTCCTTTTCATTTGTGTTAGGCCATAAACTTCTAGAGATTGCGCAATCGTCCCTGGATTTCCAGAAGTTATTGATTTTCTCTTTTAGTTTAAGGTCTATCTTCCTCTTGAGTACCCCAATCGGGACGAATGGTCCCCTAACTGAATGGTCGCTACTACTTGTGTCTGCTTCTGACCCTTTCCTGGCTAGTTCATCTACTATATCATTCCCTTCTATATTCCTATGTCCAGGAACCCAGCAGAGCTTTACCTGGTTAGTGTGGCAGATTTTATTTAGTTCCTTCCTACAGTTTAAAACTGCTTTTGATCTTATGGTCTCACTGGCTAAGGCTTTGATAGCAGCCTGGCTGTCCACGAAAAAAGTAATCTCCGAAGAGCTTAGCTTTTCGTGATGTGCCAATTCAGCTGCTTTTCCAATGGCAAAGGTCTCGACCTGAAAGACACTACAGTCAGCTGGGAGTTTATATGACACTCTGATGTTGAGTGATTGGCAAAACACTCCTGCACCTGTTCCTGATTCCATTTTTACTGTTTACCTGTTTACTTATAAGTGAATTAGGATCCCAACCCTGTCTTTCTGGTATAAAAATAGAAAATTTCCTATCGAAATCTAGTAAAGGGGGGATGTAATCGGTGGTCTCCATCAGTCCTGGAATCGTGTTATATCTTTGTAAGATTGACCCGTGTCCATAAGTGCTGTGCCTCCAAAAACTCAGTTCTCTTAAACGAATTGCAGTTTTGGCTGTGTACCTTATTCAGGTTCTTGAGATAGCTTGATTTTTCCACCGTCTTCCACCATACAATAGAGCCATAGGTAAGAATGGGTCTGACAATCGCTGTGTACATCCATTGGATGACTTGCGGTCGTATACCCCAACGTACACCGAAGGTCTTTTTGCATGTGTAGAATGCACATTGCACATAGTGCTTTTTTCATTCTCTCCTCAGTATTACGCTTCCATGTAAGCTTGGAGTCAAGGATTACTCCTAGAAATTTAGCTTCCTTAGAAAGTTTTAGAGGAATACCATTTAGTTTTGGGAGGGTTGAAGCCCTCCAGTTTCCGTTTCTTCGTGAACAAAACTAGCTCTGTCTTGGTGGGGTTGACCCCGAGAACGTTCTTAGTTACCCAAGGAGATAAATCCTTTAATGTATTTTCCATAATGTTTTCGATGATGGTAAGAAACTTGCCTGATACCAAAACCACTATGTCCTAGATTTAGGTTTGTTTCCTTTGTTTTTTTTTTTCATGAACTGTAACTTTTAAGACGTGTTCAGATTTACCGGTTTTAATAAAAGGGCAATAATAATTATTTCACTAAAAAGTACCTAAGGAGCGCGAAAGAGAAAAAATAATATTTTGAAAAGCTATAAAATTACTAAGCCCTTAATTTTATGTGACATTTTAAAAGGGTTTTTAGTCTCCGTTTGCCATTGTAAACGGAGTCATAGAAGTTCCTTGTTGTAGTAAATACGAAATTCGTTGGTTCCAAAAATAATAAAAGGTGTGAAGTATTACCGAAATTGTTTGAAAACCTAAGAGACATAAACATTTTTAATCAAGTAGATATAGTTATTTTGTATTCAAAATTCATCATTGTACACAAATAGTTGCTAAATACAGGATCATTGAAACCTCTTTAATATTAATTCACGCTTATAAGACCTTTTAACATCTCTAAGCTATCAAAATTCATCAGACTGGAATAAGGTGTACATTCAATTCCTGTCGTCGTCGTCGTCGTTGTCGTGTCGATGAGTAGGTAGGTAGGATTAAATATTAAATCCCTCATGTTGTTTATCAAATGGGAAAGGTATTCAATATTTCCCTAAACACACATCCCCGATATAAAATGTACCTACATATCTTCATTTGAATTGAAAACAACAAAAATACAAAAAGAGTTCATAAGAATTCCCATGCATATAAAATCGCTTGCTCAGTCGCTCGTATCGATTCCATGAACTCCCAACACCCGCTGGTTTCAATACGATCCATCCAAATCCAAATCCATATCTTTCTATCTTCAAGATACAGTATAGGTATATTCAATTCAGTATAACATTATTAAAAATACATATTGTGCCCCCACGAGCATTTAAATCCAAATTTGTACAAATCACTGCGGCGCAAAGAGCAATCATTCGAATCGTTCGAGCTGTGACAGTTGACCTATCAGAAAGACCCTGCTGATGATGATGTATCACTCTTGCCATTTTTGTTGTGTGTTTATGCTTAAATAAGCCCAGCATAATCAAAGATGACAGTTATTCCTTTGCTGGTTTAACAGCCAACGGATACGAATACGAATACGAAACTCCGATGGATCCAACTGGTTTGCTGTTTGCTGCTGCTGCCGTTGCTGCTGACGAGCATCCATAATGATGATGCCTCCTTGAATATGGTATCGGAATCGAAACCCGAATCTGATTCGAACTCGGCCCCGGACTCTGTGTCTCTGAGGGATTTGTGTGTTCTTTGTTTACCAAAAAGAAGAAGACTGATCTCGTCGAGGAGCCCTGGCCAGACCAGGACAGGCGCAGGCAATCACCAACATTTTGAATATAAACGTAGATATACAATGGGAAGATGTTGTTTCCATTTAGGTACATATAAGTACAAAGACAAGAAGATGGAGGATTTGATGAAAATTTGTGTGCCCAACTCTGTGCTGTGGTGAGTCTCATCGTCCGTCGTCGTCGTGTCAGGTGAGCAATGAGCTCCTTTTGCATTGATTGTGTTGTTTTTAAAGAGTTGTGATCCGTGTGGAAAACATGAATATGGCAAAGGGAATAAATGAGCTGTGTTTCCTTTGTGCAGCCATAATGCTGCTTGATGGCTTTCGAATGACATCGGATGTATATGCTTGTTGACAGATAGCTGTGGACAATGCCATCAATCATGCGCACGGCGGCTGAGCTGACGTGCTTCACTGGAACAGACATTATGACATGCATGGAACAATCATTTGTATTTGGAAGAAGATATAGAGGTAACTTGTTGTTTGTATATCTACCTTTAACTGTTACCTAAACACATCATCGATACATCTTCTTAACATTTCTAAGCCCAGTAAGACACTCATAAACTTGGCCCAAATTGGCTTAGGGTTCATTATGTCTATCTCTGTATACTGATGCTGTGATGTGCTCTTTAGAAATATGCTCGTATATATGTACATAGGTACTGTTTTCTTTGGAAAAATAAAAATAGCTGCTTGTTGTGTTCCATTGGACAAAAGAAGCGAAATCCTCTTGATTGTTATTTAATTGAATAAGAAACCAAATCAAATGCTGCCAGGCTTTTGAGGAATGCTCTTTCTTGCCTTGCTCAATCTCATAATAGCCATTGGCCACAATGAATGCCAGCAATGCCACAACAAAACAATTTCACTCTTTACGTTACGTTAGCATGAATAACTGAGGTCTGACTGACTGACTAAACAACCGCAGCTAAAGATCCAAAGAGCGAAGCCGATCGCTCAAAACCATCACTGGGCACTGCATCATATACTCGTACAACACCATACAGTTAAAAAGAGTCAAAATTGAAAATTTATTGAATAAAGAGTTTAAGTACAACACGGCAAAATCAACAAAGGTTTCCCCCAAATAGCTCGTGTCAAAAGACTTTGATCCATTAATCAATATGCTCTCAAACAATTTAAACATCGCGCACGGTATCGACCGCGACAATCGGTTGGTCCGGGCCGGGCCTTCCACCGTACATCGTAAACCGTGCGTCGACCGACTGCGGCAGTAAGAAAGAGCTTCTCTAAAAGATCACCATATACACAATCTGTATATATATCGCAAGATCACTGATGTCTAATCTTCATCTCATCATCATCTTT
This sequence comes from Eupeodes latifasciatus, assembly GCA_920104205.1. Lineage (NCBI taxonomy): Eukaryota > Metazoa > Arthropoda > Insecta > Diptera > Syrphidae > Eupeodes > Eupeodes latifasciatus. The sequence continues at coordinate 154,240,996 of OV049925.1, forward strand.
GGACGCATCAGGAATCCCGAATAAAAGAAACGTGCTTCATGATGTATCTGAATCTGAAGTACCCACAACAAAGTTTTTATTACCATTTACTCGCGTCACACTTTGTGGCATAGTTTTGCGGTTTATATTGAAATGTTTGTTAGGTTTTTTGTTTTGTATGAGTTATGAGAATTGGGTAAGCAACTGCGTATTAGTGGTCAAAATTGTTTAATAGTTATGTGAAAGTAATGATCGAAAAAGTGGCCCTTTCTTGTGAACTTTGACAGTTAGGACGGGGAGGAAAGAGGAGGGAAGAGGTAAAATCAGGGAAACACTTGAAATATATGTACTTATGTGATTTATGATTCTTTTAAATTATCATTAGAATTGTAGCTTCTTTAAAAATAGAAATTCCAGCTTCTTAAAAAAATATTTTACCGTAATGAATTCGGTAACTTGCCTATAAGCAGTTAAATGCTTAAATGCATTTTAAACAATCTTTTGTTTAGGAGGCATGAATTTTATTAGTTTTTTGCCAATTTTCTAAATATTTTCAATTCCTATTTCCCTCTTATTAAAATTGTTGCATTAGAAGAGGTCTAAACAGTAACAGTTCCTGAAAAAAAAAAACAAATCAAACAAACCTAAAGAGAATTTGTATTGATCTAAACAATTACTAAAAGTAGCCATTTTAGGCGCAGGTGTTTCACAAGACTTACGTAAGGTAATTTAAAACCATTCAGATCAAGAAAAGGAGCATCATCTATGGCTATATCACTTCTTGAAGCACACCATTCCGAATAATTTTAGCGGATTCAAATTGATTTGAGCCCACCAGTGCTCTTATAATTCAGGACGTACATGTACATATATCTGCGAGGAATATGGTAGTAACATCATCTGCATAAATATGCACTTTACAATTATCAATGAAGCCGAGAAGATCAATGATGAAGACACAAAAAAGATGCGGACCGAAAACTGATCCTTGTGGGACACTTTATAAACTAGTAGTTTTAAATTTAATTTATACACAAACAACGGTTACTTAAATAATTAAATATAAGTTCATGAGTGGATCAAGAAAGTTGAAAATTGGTTTTGAGTTTGCTCAAAAGTAAAGGGTAATTAATACAATCAAAAGCTTAAATTAAAATGTAAGAAAATGACTTGGCTCATGTCTAAAACATTAGCATTGTTTAAATTCTACAACAACAGCTTGTTTGTGATCTGACAACTGATCTTGAAATTCCTTTATTTGTGGTTCAAAGTATAGCTTACGAAGTTCTTGAAAAATCGGTTATAAACATTAAGCTTATCTCGTTACGGTCCATATTGTTCTTCTTAAATTCGAAGCAAGTTTAAATCCTACTGATTTAGAGCTATTCTTTTTCAAAACCCTTAAAAATTTAAAATATAAAATAGAATCTTCTTTAACGTCTTCAACAAGAGTGATTAAAGATTGATGGTCCTAAATTTCGAGGGCTTTGAGGGATTAGTTTTTTGGGAATTGAGAAATGTTTCGCAGTTTTCTAGTTTTTAGTTGCATAAGACTTGATAGAGCGAACTGCAATCTCAACGCCTAATTTCAAAGCAACTTCCTTTAGATGATAACTCAACAAAATCTAAATAAATTCCCTCAGAAGATAAAAGAATAAGTTCCGAACCAATTTCACTTAGAATATACGAGTATGAACATTAAGGATTTACACTCAGACAAAATACAAGGTAAAATCAACAAAAACAATAATAATTCAACATATTTTTCCAATAATTTTGCTTCATCGAGCATTCGTATTATTTTAACATGATTTTCGTATAAGGAAAATCAATATTAGATCATATTAAAATGACACCGTTTTTATAGTTAAATCAATATGTTTTAGTTTTGAAATAATTAGAAAAAAACTGAAAATGAAAATAAAATCCCTATCAAATGAATGATTTATCACTATGATTTTATGTTGAATTACAATTAATTCTTGATGATAATCATGTTGAATTACCATGGTCATTATATTAAATCACTTTGATCATCATGTTGAATCGCCATGAACATAATGTTAAATTATTCCTATCATCATGTTTAATCACTATGATTATCATATTGAATTATCATGATGGTCATGTTAAATCACGATGATCATCACGTTGAATCATCATGGTTAACTTTTTTAAGCACAACGATCATCATGTTGAATAGCCATGATCATATTTTTAAATCTATCATGTTGAGCTAATATGATCATAATATTGAATTACCATGATCGTCATATTGAATTACGATGCTTTAGCGTTGAATTACACGATGATCATGTTGAATGACTATAATCATCATGTTGAATTGCCATGATCAGCATTTTAAATCACAACAACTATCATGTTGAATTGCTGTCATCATAATGTTTAATTATTACTATCATCATGTTGAATTCAGTAATCATAAGTCAAGACAAGGTGTAATGGTCATCTTCTGATGAGCCCAACCATTACATCGCGTCGAGGTGAAACGCATATATGAACACATGCTGGTTTATATTATTTTGTGATTTTAAATCATATTTATTATAAACCTGTGGTTTAAGTATAAACATAGAAAATGCTGAGTTTAAGTAGTTATTATCACAGCTAAATGTCATATTTGATTTTTTTTTGTGAATTTAAAAGCTGAAAAAGTAAATGATATCAATTAAATTGTACGTAAACTTGCTGTCCAGAAAAAATAAAGTGTCCGGCTAAGGTCGTTGGGGAAGTTGTATGTAGGTACCAGTCCTATACTGAATTATTATTTTAAATTTGTATATTTTTAGATTGTTTGTGATGCAAAATGCAAAATTGTAGACATTGTGGCCCGATCTAGGGGTTCCAGGCATGATGCACGAATATGGAGCAATTGTAATTTAAAGAGACGCATAGAAGACACCAGAAGTACACATAACGGAGTTCTCCTTGGAGACGCTGGGTATCCCTTGTCTTATGTTTTATTTACTCCGCGCCGGTCAGAAATCCGCAGATTCCACAGGAAGAAAATTATATCAAATGCCACATCGCGACCAGAAATAAAATAGAGTGTTTAAACGGACAAATCAAATCTAAATTTCGCTCAGAGAGATTCAACTTATTTAAACTAAACGAGAAAGTAAGATGTTGTGTGTTATGTTTCATTATAAGTCTCCTAAGTGTTTCTGAAAACCATTTTCATATCAAACAAAGATTTCAAAACATTTCGATATAATTGTTTTAAAGCAAATTTTATAATTTCAGTTCTGAATGAGTCCGACGAAATGTCCAATTATTTAGAAGAAGAAAAAAGGCCTAATATAGAAGAAAGTCCTATTTCTCAAAGAAGACGAAGAAGAATTGTAGCTGCAAGAATTTTTCGACAGAACTTTATCAATAGTCATTTCACTTAAGAGAAAATGCAAACTTTCGTTTTATAATGCACTTAATTAATTAAGTATTTAATTATTTTTTATTATAATAAAAACTTATTCATTTAAATAAAAAACAAAAACATCTTATTCTAAAAAACAAAATTGGTATAAGACAAAAACATGTACAAGTTTTTTGTGGGAACAACAATAAAAGAATGAAGTGAAATTAGTAGAAATAAATATATGTAAGTTAAGTTAGTTAAAAAATACGTTAAAATTACAAGTTAAAAAAAAATTAAGATAGGTACATATATACATATGGGTGATTATACAAAAGTTGGGTAACTTTTGAGGGTATTTTGTTTACGATAGTTTTTAAATCAAACTTTTATAAATTCGGGTGTATATGATAGCTAATCTAATTAATATATTGTTCCCAATCGGGCCAGTCACTTTTTGAGTACTTTGTAAGATATTTAAAAATTTCAGAATTTGACTGCCAGAGGACTGACGAGTATACACAGTTTTGAAAGTATTATAATGAAATTAAATCAAATTAGTAAAAATTTAATAATGATCACTTAAAATCACTTAGAAACAATTAAAAATAATTATTAATATGTAATACTAGGAGAAAATACTACACCAGTTTTCAAAACAGACTTTTGACATTTAACGTAACGTTATTCACTTATCTTTTACTACTTTTACATAGTTTTACTAAATATTTCAAAGTAATCAACAAACAAAATCTAACAATATTCATCTTAAAAGTACTAATGATCAAGAAATGAAAAACAATAACAATTTACCTGACACAGAACTGACGCCACACTACTGACGAAAAAGACAAAATTTGAAATTATAATCTGGACTAATGTTTTTTTTTTGTAATTTCAAATATCAACAAACTACATTTTAACAAATCAAAGTCTAATACGAATAAATAAAAATAAACTTTAGATTAACAAAAAAATAACGACTCACCATAAAACTGACGTGTTGACTGGCTAAGCACGTGTATAGACAACAAACAAAACCCAAACAGTTATGGTGGCCGTCAAATTGTGCGACCCGCAACTAACTTTATTACCAACATTAAAATTCAAAGTGGGATTTGACGTTGAGTCGGCGATATTTCGCACGAATTTTAAATTTAAATAACACACAAGAAACTAACGAATAAAACTGAACACAAAATTTCTTATTTTTTTAAATAAAGTGGAGAACACTGCATTATGAAAGTTGTAGTATATATTTAACTATATATGTACATCTCAGACTGTAGTAAATTGATAAGTTTTCTCAAATCAATGATAATGTTTAATAGACAGTCACTTAATGGTTGGTTTTCAGGGTTGTGACATGCCAGAGGACTGACGTTTTAAGAACTAATTGTGTTTTTTTAATAACTTGTATTCAAAATGAAGAACTGAAATTGGGTGACTAAATAAAGGTCTTTCCATTGTTTTAAAATAAATTGAAATCTCAATAAAATATAATCAGACTTTGTACATATATATTGGTTGATGACATCGAGTTACCCCACTTTTGTATAATCACCCATATGTATGTATGTATGCAGGTACTTAAATTGTTTCCTTTTTTAACAAAAGACGCTGCCTTTCAAGAATTGTATTCTTTATTTCCAGGTCTTTCTCATAAAGACTTTTTTCGCAGCTCATTCGTTTTCTTACTTGTTCCATTTTAAGCTGGTGTAGCTCTTGTTTTTGGCAAATTTTCGCTACAAATATGCTTGCTTCGTTGGAGAAGAACATCCACTGCAGTCCTTTTAACGTTTTTTTTCGGTACGCTTTTTTGGCAATCGCCTAAGTTGGTCAATCGGAGCAGGATCGTTGGAAACAACAAATGTCTTTTCTTTCATAGATGCCGAATAGCGGTCTTCGTCTATCCTATCGTCTATGGGGGCTGGTTCATTTTCTATAGACCGAACACTTTCATCTAGAAATGCGATCTCAAAATTGAATCCTCCTTAAAATCTTCCCTTATCATGTCTTGCACGATTAAATCCTTGTCGGGTGGTTCCGGAAGTTCAATTACAATCCCACTGACTTTCAGAGCCTTCTTCATTCCAGCATTGCTTTTTCTGGCTGTAACTTTCATCCGATGCCACTGCTCCTTCAATTTTTGTAATGGTCTATTATAGCCAGCGGCCCTCATATCGATTTCGATATTGGACCAAGATGCTTTCTTTTTCGTTATCATCTTAATATCATTTCTTTTATCGTCGACAATGTTGATGTGCCGGCGAATCAGTTCCCGAAAAAGTCCCTTCTCTGACTGCGGCCATGTTTTCCAGCCGTTCGAGTTTTATATTTTCCTTGTTGGTTATCTAAAATATTATAGAACGTTGTTAGTTGTTTTTTTTTTTTTGATTTTTTATCAAATAGTTTTGTTTTACTTACTTTTTTCGACAACTAATTCGAGGAATGAAAGCATAAAATAACAAGTTTGAAAATATAACAGTATTTTTTGCTTTAACCTGTCATTTGAAGTATAATTGTAGTAGAATACAACCTTAAACTGGGGTTTTACTAAAAACAGCAGGAAAATTGACTATGAATAAGAGCTGTGTTATTTATTCAATTAACAAGCCTTAAACTATAGAACAAGAAATCACGACTTTAGTAATTCTCTATAAATACGGCCCATTTATATTAAAATTTTGCGAATTGTTTCAAAATACTTTAAGTAAGATTGGCAGAAAAGGAATAAATTCTGTTCAAAATAATAATTCAGAAGAATTCAGATTCTCCTTAGAAAATGACCGATTGAAGTGTGTATATTAACTCTAAGCGAATCACTTTTGACACATGTCATTCTGCAATCAATGGTTGCCTTCATCTGGCTTTGAATGAAGTTCTAATTTTTCTAACTTTTCTATTTTTAACCATTTATCAAAAGAGTTTAAGTTTAGGTATATTTTAATTTAAATAACATAATGTCCATAAAAAATAATAATCTCATCATCGAGACAAGTTAAGTCTTATTTTTGTGAAACAAATCATCACAAATATAACCATTTCCAATCCGAGTCAACTCGTCGTCGTCCTTCATTGCCGTAATGTGTTACCTCCTTAAAATAACAAATTCTCGTTAAGGCAACATGACATTTAAATTCAAAGGCAAATAATCACTTTTGGCTTTTAACTGAATGAAACACGCCGATTGTCGGCATTTTCATCGCCATCCAGGAAACTAAATATACATATAGGAATCTAAAGGTATTACGTACCCTTAAAAATATATGTATGGTATTAGCGCTGGCATTGTGTTCTAACCAATGAAAAAAAGTAGACAATTATTACGATCAACCGATCATTAATAATTTGTTCGAGCTCCGATTGAGACCGCAACAACGCTGGATTCCTGTCACCAAAAACCATTCCCTTATTGTAGCTCATAAAAACCTACAAGCAAAGCATAATAATCATTGAAACGTCTCTCCCTCTTGGCGGAGCCTGATTTGCTCGGATGAGATGCTCATTTGTTGTGTATCCTCATAAATCATTGGCTTCCATTCTCTGTGTCCGGAGTTCGGATGTTTGGAATTGGAATCACAATCGGAGGACGAGACTAGGACTTGCATTTGAAAAAAAAAACATATAAAGGTAGCCTACGTGTATAAAAATGTTTTCCTTTATTTTTGTTGTTTGCGTTTGTGCCTCGGCTAATGTGAAAATATGTTTGGGCCTTTGTGATAATTCGCATTTTAGGTTAGAGTTATGGTATATACATAGTTGATATGTGTATAGAAGTCGGGTAATGTAGATTTTCACACCTTGTTCTGGGGTTCGGCAATCATTAGAATCAACTGTTTCAACAAAAGGATGCGTCTTACAATGAAGCCCCTTTGCTTATATACTCGTATATCGAATTCTGGAATGCAAATAATGCCAGATGTTTGATGGATCAATTCACTGGAGGTTTGTCGTTTTCGTTGTTTGTTGATCATCGGATCGGAGATGTTTGTTTTTGTATCAATTTAAATGTCATTGTTTGAGTTTTTGACTTTGAAAAACGAAAATATACTCTTAATTTAAGATGACACTTTTGATGACTGCCCGAAAAGAATTCTTCATAAGCAGATTAAAATTCTTTTAAACAAGAAATAAACTACAAAATATGTGTTTCCTATTTATATGTGAATACAAATAGTCATTGTTTCATAATGATAAATCAATAAGTAGAATAGAGCAATCTAAAAAAACTCAGCCAAGCTACGGAAGTGTACTTTTAGTTTAGAAAGGTATTGACGAAGGGTTTAGTATGTCTAAATAATATTAAACGATTTTTTAATATTTTGCAAAAGTTAAAATTACATATTGTCTTTTTTACGTTTAGTATTTGCTAAATCGATATGACATGAAATTCTGACATATTAAATGGTTTGATCTATTCCCCAGATAATGGTCACTATTAAGAAGTGTTCATTTAACCTTTTTTAATATACTCGTAATATGTAATATTATATATAAAATTAATATTATCGGTGATGACGGCCTGCAGGCGTCAGCTAAGGAGCGTGCACCAGCTAGTTACTAAAATTTGGTTGGAAGAAAGCATGCCTGACGAGTGGAACTAAAGCACTATCTGCCCGATCGATAAAAAAGGTGACCGCCTTCTCTGCACAGAGGCATTAGCCTCTTAAATATAGCATACAAGATCTTGTCCAGCGTATTATGTGAACGCATGAAGCCATTTACTGACGAACTAATTGGCCCTTACCAGTGTGGCTTCAGGCCTGGAAAATCTACCATCGACCAAATTTTCACTCTACGCCAAATCCTGAAAAAGACCCAAGAACATAACATCGAAACACACCATCTTTTCATCGATTTTAAAGCGGCTTATGACAATGTAGTCAGGAACGAACTATACCGTGCCATGTTGAGTTTTGGTATCCCTACCAAACTGAGACGACTTATCAGGATGACGCTGGAAAATGCTCGTTGCTGCGTCAAAATTGGAAGAGACTCGACCGAAACCTTCGAAACCACCAGAGGACTTCGACAAGGCGATTCGCTGTCATGTAGCTGCTTCAATATTGTTCTTGAAAGAGTGGTGCGCAACACCAACGCCAATACAAGTGGCACCATCTTTCAAAAATCCACACAATATCTTGGATATGCAGATGACATCGACATTATGAGAAGAACCAAACGAGCAGTGACGGTTGCCTTTTCTAATATCGAGTCTGAGGCGAATAAAATGGGTCTTGCCATTAACGAGAACAAAACGAAGTATTTACTGTCGTCAAATAGAGCCGATTCACACCGTAGACTTGGTCAAAACGTGACAATTGACAGGTATAACTTCGAGGTGGTAAACGAATTTGGTTTTTCTGAGCACTGCTGTTAATTCTGCAAATGACATCAGCGCGGAGATCAAACGTAGAATTACCCTTGCTAATCGCTGTTTCTCTGGCCTAAGCGAGCAGTTGAGGAATAAGGCCCTATCGCGAAGTACCAAAGAGACACTGAACAAAACTTTAATCATCCGAGTCTTGCTGTATGGTGCAGAAGCATGGACCCTCTCCCAGGCGGATGATTAAGGATATCTTGGTATCTTCGAGAGGAATGTTCTGCGTACGATCTATGGTCTTGTTTGTGTCGACAGGCAAAGTAACATCTGGCGGAGAAGATATAATCAGGAGTTATACGAGCTGTACAGCGACTTGCCACTAGTCAAAAAACTGCGTGTTCAACGCTTAAGATGGCTAGGGCATGTCGAGCGAATGAACATCGAAGCTCCAGCCCGTAAGGTATTCAACGCCAAGCCTGAGGGATCAAGAAGCAGAGGCAGGCCTCATCTCCTGTGGAGTGATCAAGTTGAGGCCGACGCACGTGAACTTGGTATTCGAAACTGGAGGCAGCAAGCTAGAGATCGAGTAAGCTAGCGAAAGTTATTATTTGAGGCCCAGGAGCACAATGCACTGTAGCGCCAACTAAAGTAAGTAATCAAAGGAGTTAAACTAAAAATATATATTTAAACCTAGAAAATTGCTAAAAGTTAATATCATATGGTGCAAATTTAATAACAACCTGTTCTTAAGGTCTTAACATTTTATTAGTTACCAATTTTCTTTTTTAAAACTTTGTATCTGAACACATCTAAATAGAAACAGTTCGTGTAAATCCATAGAAACGAAGCTATTTATTTAAAATGTCGGAAACTTATAGAATTCATGTTGATTTAGTAAATTATTAAAAGTCAAAGTAAATATTTTGTGATATTTACATTAGTAAAATTTTAAGAGGTAATATTTTGATTTTTAACTTCCCATACGATGTTATTGCAGAGGGTCCGGTTTTTTTAATTGAATACTTTATAAAGCAGGTCTGTATATCTCAAGAACAAGCAGAGATATCCAATTCTAATAATTTTTTTTGGCGGACAATAATATCGCGATGTATTGAAAGGACTTTAAAAACAAAATTCGGTGGGTGATTTTTTTTACTGGGGCCTGATTATGAGGTTCGCGGCGGATCGTTTTCAATTCAATCTTCAAATTCGACTAGCGTCGTATTTCCTTATTAACGAATTCGAGGCGGAGCGAAAATAGTTCTTCCTATATTCCAGTGATTTGACAGCTTTCCACAAACTTTGTTTTGTTTTGATTGAATTTGTGAAATTTGCTGTGATTTATTCAAAATTTTATTGTGGATTGTGGAAATAATAATAAACACTCTTTCGCCTGTGAATCCGCCAAAAAAAATCTGTCTGATTTCAACTCGCCAACAAACATTATGACATTTCAAATTCGCTATCGTATTCGTTAATTGGTCGAATTCAAAACGAAGAAGGCGAAAGCGAAAGCAATAATTGAAAAATGGCAAACTCGCTATAGCAAAACGAATCGCCGCGAATCCCATAATCAGGCCCCTGTAACCGTTAAAAAAATTGAAAAATCTGGTTGACCCTAAATATCTCACGAACCAATAATTCTGTCCACCTCAATTTAATTACTCGGAATTAAAGAAAATAGAAGTCGGTATTCCGCAAGGAAGTGTCCTAGGACCAACCTTGTATACATAAAAGAGATATCAGCAAATTTTGGACGCAAAAACGGCGGCGTGTTTGAAACAAAATCGGCGCATATACAATATATGAATATAGTACATACATTTTACAAACAAAAACATAAAAAATGTTCCAATTACAGAAGTACTCGTACTCAAATACTGCCAAATACTTTGGAATGTCTTTGGATGCAAAGCTTTAATGTAAAGAGCACATCATAAGAAAAAGAAAAGAGCTTAACTTGAAGTACAGTAGAATGTACAGGAAAGAGCTTTGACGTACATATGTATCTATCTAGAACAAATATTATGTATGGAAGAACTAAGACCCGTTTGTGTTTATGGCCTCCAACTATGAAGCTGTAAAAAGAAAACAAAGGCTGAACCTCCGAAAATTCCTTCAAAAGTCCTTCGTGAAATAATATATTGTATATCTATATATATAAAACTGAAATCAAGTAAAAGAGGAAATCTTTGTTACGGTTTGGCTTCGAAACTTCTTATCCAATTGTCATGCAGTTTTTTTTTTAAATGAAAGAGGATATCACGGAGCAGGTTTTAGGCATAAATAAAGTCCGATAATGTTAGTCAATAATTTGTTATCTATACATATAAAATCCAAATATCACTGTTTCACTAATCTCACGTTTCGATAGGAAATATGAATACCAAGTGCAATTTCTGTCGTGCATTCAAATAGCCTAAAGAACCACCAGGTCTCTGCTGTTTAGGAGAAAAAAAAAGTTTTATTGGCAGAAATTACTGATCCACCGGAACCATTAAAAAGTCTTTTGAGCATTCTCATCGAGATTCTAAACATTTTCTTGATATGATTAGTGTTTCCAATTCTGTTTTCCAAATGACGTCATTCGGTGCCGATGAAATCAGACATGGAGATTTTATGCCTACATTTAAAGTTCAGGGTCAAGTCTATCATTTACCAAACAACTCTGACGAACCGAAATTTTGCAAATATATATTTCATGGGTGATTCGGTGAGCGAAGTACAACGGCGAATGTCGATAGCCCCAAATACTTACAGAGAATTATTATACGACTTGCAATATTTGTTACATTGTCACAATCCTTACGTGCGCAGCTTCAAGAGTGCTTTTGAAGCAATGCCATCAAATATAGAAAATTTTCAAGTCATTATCAGAGCTGACCGTGCACCACAGACAGAACACAGAGGTCGTTATAATGCACCTCAAGTTGATGATATAGCCGTATTAATTGTTGGACAAGAATTTACCAAAAGGGATATCGTTTTGCGAGCACGAGATAACACTCTAAAACGTGTAAGTGAAATACACCGGTCTTACGATGCACTGCAGTACTCTTTGATATTTAGTCATGGTGAAGACGGTTATTCAATAAATTAACGTACCTACTACAAGTGTCCAATAACAAGAGTTCCTCAAAAAAAAAAAAAAAACTGTCAGCAATGGATTTTTACTCTTACAGGCTTCAAGTCAGAGAAAATTCAAATAATATTTTATTTCGGTGCGGGAAATTATTCAGTCAGTATATTAAAAATGGTACAATATAAGAAAATAGTAGTTTTTTCATCCTCATTTTTTTTATATAAAATAGTTAGTATTGGTATATAAGAAATAGCGATCTACATCGTGACTTTTAAATTGAAATTGTTACAGAAGTGGTCAGGGCCAGATTTAGAGGTCCAGAGGCCTCGGGCAATAAAGGATCAGAGGCCCCCTCACCCAAATTATTTTCAAAATAAAGTAAACCATTTTTTTTCACTCGGATTTTAATAAATAATTTATTGTGAAACCAAGTAGATTCCTTTAGTATTGAACAAACGAAAAAATAGAATTATCTGAAATTAAATTTTAGGGTTAACGAACGGAACCTTTCGAGCTTTTTTCGCCGAAAAATCGTTGATGTTTCGTTGAAATCCAGTTCTCGGAGTAAATCGCTTTCAATGCTCAGGAGAGAAAGCTGTGATAGACGGTTTTTTCCCATCGTGGTTCGAAGCCTATTTTTTATAATTTACATTTTTAAAAATGAGCGCTCTCCAGTGCAATTTGTTACCATCAAAACCAAATACATTCTCAATGCAATTTCGAGGTTTGGGAATGTAGCTCTGAAATTTTGATTTTCGATCTTGTCACGATGAGGTGGATTTTGTATGACAATCGAAATCGATATTCTATTGACCGACTATGATTTTTTTCAATTTCTTGCATATAGTAAAGTTCGTGAATAATTGATAGCATTTAATTGTGTCACAATAATAATTATTTGCTTATCAAACTGCATACCTGATTGCATAAAGAAATATGAAACAAATTACCAATAAATCAATAATAATTGATTTTTCCAAGAATTGAAGAACACCAATTCTTCATATACCTACAGCAATTAATTTATATGTATCTACATATATATATAAGAAAAAAAATTGTCGAGACACAGAATCGAGTACCCAACCTCCGAGGTTGCGGGCAAGTACCACCCCACTCAGCCATTAAGCGATTGGGGTACTCCCTCAAGATGGGTAGTGAATTAGAAGTGCTTCTTATCAGGACCATTTGATTTCACTGATTGCCTGATTGGAGTGAACAAATATAGATCAATGATTTCTGTTATTTAAGATTAATATAATTAAATAATCATGTATGTACAAAGTACTGTAGGCTGTAGGTAAAGGTAAAAGAGCAAAAAAAATACATATCACAGGAAAAGTTGTTTACTAGTTGGAATTTGAAACAAAAATTTCCCCAAGTCTCTATTGTGGGGGCCCCCCGTTTGTGGAGGCCCCGGGCTTCCGTCCGGTTGCCCTTCCCTTAAATCGGGCCCTGGAAGTGGTTAAAAAAACAAGCTGTATCACATAATTAGCGACTGCATATCATACCAACTCCGAAATGGAGACCGTCTTAAGTGTACGAGACAATGTTCGGGTGTTAAGGAGAACCAAGCCTCATGAGCTGATGGTCTAAAAGCTATGGGAAAGTATTACTATAAACTTCCGCTAAAGTGAATATTAAATTAAGGAAGAAAAAAAAATAATTTGTCAATCTTTCATATAGTGTTAATGATTAACCGGTGTTTTTAGTTCGGTAAGACACCCATCCCACGCTACTATTACCGAGTCTTACCGAGTGTTTTGAAGATTTCCATCGGATAAAGACAAACAAACCTGGAACTCAAATTGATATCAACTGCAAAATAATTTTTAACTTCGGGTAATACTGTTTTTGCAAAACAAGAATTGAGCGTTCATTGTTCAAAAAAATAATAACCCTTAATAAAATGAATAAAAATTGGTATACATTGATCTTTGGCTTTAACGTCTTGAGAGAGAAGAAAAATATTGAATTAAACTTGTCATCTTTATTCAAATTCAGATATATATTTTCTTATGAATGCAAAACTTGCAATAATAAAATGAATTTATATTATTTGTTATAAATGTTTTATTTTTTTGTATGGTCCCTTGTAGCACATTTAACTGTTTTTGATCCTCAACATTTATGAGTTGTGACCTAGACTGTTACTGAGGATAAAAACAAGCCGTAGACTAAAAGATTAATTTTTATTTGTCTCAATTTTTGTATACTTTTTATTAAATCATAACTAAGTCTCGCCTTCCTTTTGTAGATCCCAACAGCTTTCCATTGTAAAGTCAATGCTCTTATAATATTCCCTATAAATGTATGTTCATAATAAATATATAATCTCATAAAACTAATATAAAAAATTCTTTTTCAAACTTCACACTTTTTTGTTTTTAATTAAACTCCAACACAAAAATTAAAAGAATACAAAAAAGAAGACTTTTCAATGCCGAGTGGAATTCACTTTAACAACAAAAACGAAAAAAAAAAACAAGAACTAAAAGACATTAGTATTTTATTTCCCAAACAATGCGAACGATTTTTCAATATTAATCTTAATAGCATTTGCCTTTTAATATTATTTAAAAAAATAAAAAAAAAAGAAAAAAAGAAAATCAGACAGCGGTCATTCTTTAACTCACTGACAAAAGCAGTCCGCTCAGGCCAGGCCGAGCCAGGCCCAACCTAGTCCATCAACAAACAACAACAACCACGACTGTCATCGCCATCATCATTATTATAACGAATAGATTAAGAACAGAATCGGAAATAAAAGTTTGAAAACTTAATCTCATCATCACATCATATAATTTTCGATGTCACCACAGAAGCTACCTCTGGACGACCATTTGATATCTTCCAAACCCAAAGCAGTGCAGCGCAGCGGCATGACTCGGAACGACCGACTACGCGACAACCGACTGACGACCACGACGGACGCACGGATCGGCACTGTGCAGTGTGCAGTGTGAGTGTGCCATTGCAGAGCATCCTTCACACACTCATATTGGAACTTGGAAGATTGGATTTGAACAAATAACAAAATCTTAAAAGACAAACCGCGCTAAACATTTAGTTTAAGATTCGCCCATTTGCATCTCATCAAATCCGATGACCAAAACCAAAATGACGACAACTTGGCCGCGGTCTCGGTCTCGATCTCGGCCTCTGCATCACAATCTCAATCCACTAACACATATAGTGAGTAAGTGAGCACGAGAGAATCCACCATCTACCATCATCTTCATCGACCCAATCGACCAGACTAACTACTGCCCAGTGCCCAAATGCCCAATACCCATGCCCAGTAACGAATAAGAAAATTTTATCTCTCTTAACAACTTTCAAGCATAAAAAGATAAAACTCTCAGCTTGATACAATAATTCGAAAACTTGATTTTAAGCCGGTGGTGCGGACGAACATCGTCGACACGGTGTAGAAATTTACATCTTAATTCCCTAACCACCCGTAGCAGATTCGGTTTGGTGCTCCGCTTCCAACTTCTTCCTCTTCTTCTGCCTCTTTTTTCATACGGTTCTTATAGGTTATACTGGATGGAGCTCGAGCTCAAGCTGGAGCTGTGGAGGAGCGTTTCTGAATCATTTAACATTCCGTAATTTTGTTGGAAGTTGGAACCTTACCGTTCCCCCTCAACTCAGAGTCACAGTAACAAACTTACTGAAGTCGGTTTTATACCTTGCCTCCGATTTGTATGCATCATTATTATTATTATCCTCTGCTCTTCTTGGATCTTGAGTCGGGTGAATTGTCCGTCCGTCGTGCATCTTGCTGTCCTCGGTCCATGGACCCATGGTCCTACTGTGATCTGGTTCGTTCTGTTTTTAGTGCGTTAATCCGTGTGTTGTCAACTTCATTAGACGATAAGCGCACAGTATTCATGGACTTCGCTTGCTTTGCACTTCTGTCTGATCGTATAGTTTTCCGCCGAGCCACCGCTGCACCGCCGCCGCTGCCGCGCCTTCGCCGTACCCTTCACAGGCGGTATGTTTGTATGTTTTGATGAAAAATTACTTTACATTGCATCGAAGGAAATTATGGAAGGACAAATATAGCGCAGATTGGACTATTATAGCCTTTGATTCCAGTTGCGACTCTGTGATAACAAATCACAAGTTTCGAGATAGATATATCGGTGGCTAATTGACCTGTTGCGTACTTTTATGTTCAAATGCAGTAACTATAAGCTAATTGGTGTTATACTTACTCTTCGAGAGTTCGTTTTCATGGTAAAAATTCGTTCCGCCTTATGGTCGGATGCTCGGAAGACGAGACGATACTTCTTTCTTTTTTTTTGTTGTTGTATTGCCTGAGTGTAATGTATTCCATTGAAAAAGTGTTAAATCAACACAATAAGCTTATTACTTCACTTAACCCCCACTGATTCTTGGGCCCTTAACCTTTGTCATGAAATTTGAGACTTATTTCTTGCGTTTTGTCTTTACTAGTTCAGCTAACGTTATGGGGTTGCCATAGCATGCGATTGTTGGAACCCTAACAATAAAAAAAATAATAGGCTGGGATGCGACCCACACTGATAACTTCCCATCCCGTCTATCGATTTGTCTTGCTTAAAAATTTGTCTATATGTATCAATTTTTATCAAATTTGCGTACTATTTTTTGTAGATTTTATTTTTTTATGAAAAAACTGACTGTTGGATTTTTATAAAAAAAATTACTGAATATCGAAAACAATATTTTCTGTGAAATAAAATAAGTTTAAAGCCAATATTTTTAATTTTTGAAAAGCTATTTGAGTTGTTTTTTTTTAGGTTTTTATTTTTTGTAAAAAAAAACTGTCAATTCGATTTTTTTCAAAATTTTTCAGAATGTTGAAAACAATATTTCTTATAAGTTAAAATTAGTTGAAAGCCATAATCTCAAATTTTTGAAAAGATATTTGAGTCGAAAATTGATTTTTACCAACTTTTGTTACATTTTTGTTTAGGTTTTTAATTTTTTTTGTAAAAAAACTGTCAATTCGATTTTTTCAAAATTTTACCGAATATTGACAACAATATTTTTTGAAAAATAAAAGTAGTTTAAAGCCAATATCCCAAAGTTTTGAAAAGATATTTGAGTCAAAAATCTATTTTTACCAACTTTTATTATTTTTTTTAGGTTATTATTTTTTGTAAAAAAAACTGTAGGTTCGAATTTTCTCAAAATTTGCCCTAATGTTGAAAACAATATTTCTTATAAGATAAAATAAGTTTGAAGCCTTAATCTCAAGTTTTTGAAAAGATATTTGAGTCGAAATTCAATTTTTACCAACTTTGAGTAATGTTTTTTTTAGGTTTTTATTTTTTTTTTATAAAAAAAACTGTCAATTCGATTTTTCTCAAAATTTTATCAGATGTCAAAAACATTACTCTTCGTTGCACAAAATTGTTTTGGAGATGAAATCATATTTTAGTCGTAAAATTTTCGACGTGACAATTTTTTTTTTTAGTTTTTTTGATTTATAAAAAAAACCGTTAATTGTATTTTTTTCCAAAAATATAATTGTTTTGTATCACGTTACAATATATAATATAAAATTTAATTCAAGTCTCTAGCGTCATTGGTTCATGAGATATTTAGGGTTAACCAAAATTTTCACCTTTTTTTTAAACTGCTATGTTAAAAAAACCACCCACGCAATTTTCTTGAGCCCTTTCTGCATCTTTCTGCCTTATTATCTGTATAACAAAGTTTATTTGAAGTCGATATCTCTCCTGGTTCTTGAGCTATGGATGACGAAAAAAACGTCGTGAACGTACGTACACACGCACGCACAGACATCTTTCTAAAAACCTTTTATTTCGACTTTAGGGACCTTGAAACTTCGAGAAATGTAAAAATTTTCAATTTGATAAATCGGACCCATTACAATAACTTCCAATGGGAAGTTAATAAATTGGGTGGCGCAACAGTCCGTTGAGAACTAGGGCCTAGTGACTTACAACTCTCAACCATTCCTGTGTGCGAGTACTGTTGTCAGGGATGGAGGGGACCTGCAGTTTTAAGCCGAATCCGAACGGCTTATTTGAGAAAGCACTTTTCATGACAAGAATAACTCTTGGAGAATTTGTCAATTCCTCGCAAGAGGCAGTGCACAGGCAGAAATCGAACCCAAGACTTCTGGCATGACAGGCCAACCTTAACAATGCGTGTTATTTATTGTCGAAGGGGAATCCACCCTCATAAGCTTATTTTCAACTGTTTCATTGTTTTTTCTATTAGTTTTGTCATTTTGAAAAATTGTAATAGATTTTTAATGATAGTTTGAAAGCATCAAGATTAATTTCGGATGAACTTAACCTTAAAATGTTTCTTACGATAGTTCAAATCCCGAAATGATAAAATTTATAATATCTAGTAGCAATCATCTAACGAGGTGAAGTACCACAGTCTTTATGATCTATGCTGAAACACTTTACATTGCGTCATCTTATTTGGTGTAATTTTGTAACAGATTTGTATTGATAGTTTGTAAAGTTTCAGATTTACTTAACCTAGAACTGCTTTTTACATGAATTCATAGTATTCGAAAAATAAAATTTATAATTTCTAATAATAATAATTTTTTGTCGGGATGGAGTCCCAATCTGCTTCTCATCTAGTACGTTCTATTTTCTGATCTAATACTTTCTGTTTTCTGATCTAGTTCTTTCTGTTTTCAAATTTAGTACTTTCTGTTTTTGTAAGTTAATCTGTGTGTTAAAAAATTCGAAAAAAACAGTATTGAACACCTTTTGTAAAACTATATTTCAAGAAGTCTGAGACTCAATTGCTTTGTTCGTTGAATATTACTGTCACTGCTACACTTCTTCTGCCGTCTGCAGTACTGTTCATTATTTTGACATGTCTCCTTATTTCTCTTTTACGTTTATCTGGCCGTTGCGTTGATATTAAAAAATTCTAGATGGCAACCCTATTGATTCATATATTTTTCTTTAATGAGCTCCTTCGAAATTTAATTCCAGGTTTAATTAGAAAAGAATATCAAACACGGATACAGCATAAACAAACAAAAAGCATCAGACGAGCTTAAAGGGCCAAGTGTCATGTTTATGTAGCGTACGGACATGTATACCTGGGTTTTTGTGATTTATGGAAATAATCAGCGCAGCTTTTTCTTGAAAACTGGAAGAAATAATAATAATAATCTACCCATAATGAATATCTGGTTGTCGCCGCTTCTGCTGTCGCTGGGGCTAAACGCTAAGACAGGATGTTAAAAAAAAAATCTCTCGAAAAATCGCTTCGCCAAAAATACAGTCGTAATTTTTTAAGGAACGAGTGCGAGTTCAAGTTTGAATTTGAGTTCTTTGAATAGCGAGATATTAGGTGGTAATTATATTCTCTAATGGGGATGGCTAACATGTTTATTGGGAGAATCTATAGAGGTATTGTACATCAGACAGACATTCTGCGTATCGGGTTTCCAATATTTTGTTTGTTGTTGTTGAGTTTTTAAAGATCTGTGGGAGGAAGTTAATAAAGTGTAAACCAGTTTATTAAGTTTGGTTCTTCTATATGTATTTGGCAGCCAATCTGTTTACATATCCTTGGCACCTTTTTTTACATACGAAAAAGTACAGTGGTGCCTTAAATTAGTGTAACACTATGTAGATTTTTCTTAATACTCATATAAAACAGCTCATGATATCTGACCTAAGTAATAAATCATATTTAAAAAAACGCTGTAGTCTAGTAAGAAAATTAGCAGCGAAAGTTAGAATTTCGCTTTCAATAAAAAACAAACTCATTTTTCCAAGAAAATTAAAATACTAATGGCATACTTAAAAGTTATTTGCTAACTTTATACTCCTACTACAATGCTTAGCTTTCATTCGTCCAATATTTATAGATATTTCTGTATGAAATGTTTCATTTTGAACCCCCCTCTCCCTAACAATACCACCGTGATAGTCAAACTTACAAGAATAATCATTACTTTGAATTTCGAACTTAGTGTCAAGATTAGAGATTATTTTCTTAGCTGCGCATCAAGAATGTTCAATGCCTTATCCAACCCTGTTTTTCCCACCCATAAGACCAATGTTATCTTCTCTTAAGTCCTCTTCTCTGTTTCCTTACGTGTTCAAATTTTAAAAATTAAGTCTACGCGAAATATTGAAAAAAAAGAGGCTGGGATGCGACCCACACTGATAACTTCCCAACCCCAATTTTTACCAATTTTAGTAGCATTTCTTAAAAGTTTTTATTTCTTAAATAAACAAATGCAAATTGTATGAATAAAATGAATTTTAAGTCAATACCTTCTATTTTTCACGAGATATCGAGAACCGAACATCATTTTTTACCAAATTTGCGTACTATTTTTTGTAGATTTTATTTTTTTTTATGAAAAAACTGACTGTTGGATTTTAATAAAAAAATTACTGAATTATTAAAAAATTATATTTTCTGTGAGTAAAAATAGTTTGAAGCCAATATTTTTAATTTTAAAAAAGATATTTGATTCGAAAATCAATTTTTACGAACTTTTAGTAATGCTTTTTTAAGGTACATATTTATTTTTGTTAAAAAACTGTCAGTTTTATTTTTCTCAAAATTTTAATGAATGTTGAAAACAATATTTCTTATAAGATAAAATTAGTTTTAAAAAAGATAATTGAGTCGAAAATCTATTTTTTTACCAACTTTTATTAATTTTTTTTAGGTTTTTATTTGTTGTAAGAAAATTGTCAATTCGATTTTTGTCAAAATTTTATCGAATGTTGAAAACAATATTTCTCATAAGATAAAATTAGTTTAAGGCCAATATCTCAAAGTTTTGAAAAGATATTTAAGTCGAAAATCAATTTTTACCAACTTTTGTTATTTTCTTAGGTTTTTAATTTTTTGTAAAAAAAACTGTCAATTCGATTTTTCTCAAAATTTTAGCGAATTTTAAAAACAATATTTCTTATATAAGTTGGAAGCCATTATCTCAAATTTTCGAAAAGATATTTGAGTTCAAAATTCAATTTTTACCAACTTTTGTTACATTTTTGTTTAGGTTTTTAATTTTTTGTAAAAAAAACTGTCAATTCGATTTTTTTTTAAATTTTGCTGAATGTTGACAACAACATTTTTTGAAAGATAAACGTATAGTTTGAAGCCAATATCCCAAAGTTTTCAAAAGATATTTGAGTCGAAAGTCTATTTTTACTAACTTGTATTAATTATTTTTTTAGGTTTTTATTTTTTGTAAAAAAACTGTCGAAAAAAACTGTTCGATTTTTCTCAACATTTTTCAGAATGTTGAAAACAATATTTCTTATAAGTTAAAATTAGTTGGAAGCCATAATCTCAAATTTTTGAAAAGATATTTGAGTCGAAATTCAATTTTTACCAACTTTGAGTAATGTTTTTTTAGGTTTTTATTTTTTTTAATAAAAAAAACTGTCACTTCGATTTTTCTAAAAATCTTACCAGACGTTGAAAACGTTATTCTTCGTTGCACAAAATTGTTTTGGAGATAAAAGCGTTTTTTATTCGTAAAATTTTCGAGGTGACAAATATTTTTTTTTGGATTTTGGATTTTTTAAAAAAAAATTATTTGAATTCGATATCTCTACTGGTTCTTGAGCTATGAACGACGAAAAAAACGCGAACGTACGGAGGTACGGACTTACGAACGTACGTAGACACGCACGCACGGACATCTTTCTAAAAATCTTTTATTTCGACTCTAGGGGCCTTGAAACGTCGAGAAATGTCAAAATTTTCAATTTGACAAATCGGACCCATTACAATAACTTTCTATGGGAAGTTAATAAAGGTTCCAAATTATTCTTTGATAAGTTGAAAGAAGTTTTACAGTCGACGCACGGCGGCGGCCATTAGGAAAACAATATTAAAAGTTTGAAGTTTTTTAAACTAAAAGTGTTCTCTTATTTTTAACCGCCAGTGTTCCAACATCACATCGATCTTAAGCAAAAATTCCAAACTCCAGCTAAAGCTTGACAATGCTAGATGCTGACATTTCCAATTCTATAATACCTTAATCCGATAAACTTATTTATGGCTGAGATTCCTCTCAGTCCAATGATGATGATGATGATGATGATAGGGGAGCGTCATCATGCGGCTTTGAACCTATTCTAATAACTTCTCGTCGTCGTCGTCAATCCCAATCCCAACACAAGGCATCGCAGCGAAGCGCCTCATGTCCCGCACCTATAGCCAAGTGGAGTCAAATGGTATATTGTGTGGTCAGTGGACTGTGCAATTTTTGCACACCCATATTTGTTCTGTTGATACGCATTCACGCGTCCCAGATTGACACTTGGAAGACCGATATTCTTGTTCTCAATCAATGTTTCTATTTAGATTAATCAAATACCCCGCACATAATATCTGACACCCTTTTTTGTCATTAGCCAGCCCCAGCAACGTCTTAACTCAGAGTCGCAAGTCTGATGGGAGTTTAGAGTTTAGATTCGATTAAAAAAAAAGGAGAGGGATTTAAGTCATGGAGTTGCTTAATTACGGAGAAAATCTTTGTCATCCGAATTCTTGAGCACCTGGGACTGGAACTGGGACTGGGAATCAAAATAAGAATGGGACGATCCATATATCCATACTCATGTGTTGTGTGTGAAGGTAAACATGTTATTAGCTTTTTATTATCCTTGAATAGAAAAGAGGTTGGAGTTGTCGGGGCAACAGTTCGTTACTTCGATTCCTACCTACTTTTAACATCGTTTGTCCTCGAATCGAATCACAAACAAATGTATCCAGTTACAATCGAGATAAGCTGGGCAAATAATGGTCGGAAACAGTAGTGTTACACACAGCACCACTGAGAGCTGCTGAGACTGATGACGACGAAGACAACGACAACGACAACGACAACGACCAAATCAGGCATAAATCATATAATGTAACGTTTTTCAATTTCAAATTCAATTTGTCCTCTCTTATAAAAATATGAGTGAGTCCTTTTTCTTTATTTTTGAATGCCAAAGCAGCGACAACAAACATCCTTTCGGATTATTCATTTGTATAGTTTTTTTGAAATTGTCCTAATGTTGCAAATGGAGATTACGCTTGAATACGTCACTGAAGAACCGTACCGATGTTCCAATGTGTACATTGCTTATTAGTCCGCTTAACTTGCAAAACTGTAATGTGATCCTTTTTTCCTCAGAACGGAATCGGAAATCTACCCTCTGCGTTGTTCTGTCGCTGCAAATCATTTTATTTTCATGTCAATTGGTTGGAATATTTGTATAGACAACAAATGAATTGCGATAATCTTGAAACAAAAATCAAGAGCAGCCCCGAAATGGTCAGGGTAATATCCGATTACTCGACGTAGATAAAGTGTTGTTTTCTGATACTTTTATTTTGGATTGTAGCTACTCATAGTGGTTGGTTATTCAATGTAAACTTACTAACTCAATATACTCGTTGTAACGGCGACGACGCACGATATTATGTGTCACTGTCACCTGGAGTAGTAGCATTTACCTACATATACTTCAGTGCAACACGGTTGGTTGTGGGGAAAATGTCTGGTTCTCATTCTAGAGCCATCAGAGGTGTCCCATTCGACTTAAGCCTATTAGGTGGCCTATTAAACAAAGGTCGTAATTTGATGACGCCCCGTCCGTCGTCGGTCGTAATATGCAACCGCAAGACTTGACCACTGTAGGTATATAGAACTTGCAAAGTAGGTATCTCCGGCTCCGGATTAAGATGCCCTTGGACTTGGACTCTATCAATAAATTAGCTTCCGGTCGTCGAATTCGATCTATGACTCTTCTTCTTGTGAAACTTTCTCGTTTCGTTTCATTCTCAGATGATTCAACGTTTTTTAGAAGACGGACAAATTCTTCCTCTTAAAGTGAATCAGTGATGTTAATTGGGTGAGATGTGAATGAATTAATTCTATTTTTCTTAACGCTCGCTGTGCAAACTGGCAACCTTTTACCCCCTCGACTCTGGTGGCTTAAATCTTATTGTTCATAATACATATTGGAGGCGTCCAGAGTGCAGTCTTCGCTTGCTGTTCGTCGTCAGTTCTGGGACAGGAGACGGCAGAGCACAGCGGCGGAGCTGAGGAGCAAAATCAACTTTGATAAATTCCATCACGACGACGCGGACGACGACTATAACTCTGTTCGAAGAATATAAAGAGACAAATAATTTAGATGTACGGATCAATTGTGTGATCTACGATGATGGTACGACGACACACAGCGAAATGCCACAGTGGCAATCATTCTGAGGTCAAAATATTTACCACTTGACCCTTAACTCAATCAGCTCGAGTACGTGGGTTTCAATTAACTCAATATGAGACAATTTACTTTCTTTTTTTTTTTTCTTTCCAGATAATATGGTCTGCCTTTTAAGAATAAATAAATAATACAACAAATAATGTTTATACAACCGAACACGATGTTTCTCGACGACCGATGATAAAGACGATGAGTTGGACATCTTTTAAATATGTGAACGAAAACGATGAACAAGTCGTATTGTAGATGTTTTGATTTGATCTATAACATGACACATAGTGGAACTTTGACATCTGTCATCCGCTTTGGTTTCTGGTAAAAAAGTTGATCTGTTTTTTTTTTTTTAACGGAAGTTGTTTGAGCTTTGTTATGTGAGGTTATGTGCACTTTAAATGTCAAATGTCAAAAAGGCTTTTGAAATTTGCTCATAGTCTTAAAGTTGTCATCAATTCCGGTCACTTAAGTTTTGTTAGTCACTTATACAAAATTTAAGCTTTAATCTGGTCTGCCGAATTGTTCACATAACTGCGTGAAATAACTAATTCGTCCAAAAATGTTTGCTAAGTAAATATTTTGTTCGACTTAATCGTTTCTTAAGCGGGTTTCAATTATTCTAAATTTGAGACGGGAAAATAATACCCCGAGGATTTTAAAAGAAAATTAATGTTTTTTGGGATAAAGGATGGTAAATAAACTATTAGTCTTATATTTGTTCAAACCTCTGGTCTTAATGTGTTTCCCTAGTAATAGTAAGTATTTTCCTAGTTATACATTTTCTAAACTTTAAAAAATTTAATAGCTATTCCAAATTTGTAGTCCCTAACTTCTAGTAATATATTAATTTTATCTGAACACGCCTAAAGAGTGACATTTCGTTAAAAAAAGCTTTGCTTGTTAAAGAACTGCTTATTGTAAATGGTCACGAATTTTGACAATTTATTCACATGAGTAACCATTTTGGTCGCCGAACAGTGCGAATTGTGCTTAGTAAAATTATTTTAAGCAAAGGTGGGTTTTATATAAATTTATTTAATTAGATGATTTATGTATTTACTGCTTTTTACGGCTCCAAATATTTTTACGCGATGCAAAAGGCAAGAAAAGGAAAAAAAAATGTTGTCAGTGATGATAAATTTTAAGGTAGTGCTAAATTTGAAGTAATTTGTCGCATTTAACCCTTTAACTTAAAACTTTTTTTGAGAATCTTGGTGGGGAATTATGCCTACATTTCTTTAGTCCAGCAACGAGTAACAGAACACAATTGCGACTTTTGACATTTGCAGTTAGATGCGAAAGAGTTTTATAGTCGCATGTTAGTGGAATGCGTTCACTAGTTTTGTTTGCAAATTTACATTTGACAATTCGCAGAAGATAATTTTGTTGATCGCGTAACAAATATTAAAATACAAAATATTTCAATTTATATTTATTTTATGCCTCTTAAATAATTGATAAGATCATTAATTCACTTAGTAGTAAAGTTAAAACAAAACAAAAGAGGCTGGGATGCGATCCACACTGATAACTTCCCATCCCGTCTGTCGATTTGTCTTACTTAAAAGTTTGTCTATATGTATCAATTTTTACCAAATTTGCGTAATATTTTTTGTAGATTTTATTTTTTTATGAAAAAACAGACTGTTGGATTTTTATAAAAAAAAAATTACTGAATATCGAAAACAATATTTTCTGTGAAATTAAATAAGTTTGAAGCCAATATTTTTTAATTTTTGAAAAGCTATTTGAGTCGAAAATTACCAAGTACCAAGTTTTAGTATTTTTGTTAGGTTTTATTTCTTGTAAGAAAAACTGTCAATTAGATTTTTCTCAAAATTTTATCGAATGTTGAAAACAATATTTCTTATAAGATAAAATTAGTTTGAAGCCAATGTCACAAAGTTTTGAAAAGATATTTACGTCGAAAAACAATTTTTACCAACTTTTCTTAAACTTATTTTAGGTTTTTAATTTTATGTACCTACAAAAACTGTCAATTCGATTTTTTTCAAAGTTTAGAAAAGATATTTGAGTCAAAAATCAATTTTTACCAACTTTTGTTGATTTTTTTTTTAGGTTTTTAATTTTTTTTTGTAAAAAAAACTGTCTATTCGATTTTTATCAAAATTTTATCAGATGTCAAAAACATAATTCTTCGTTGCACAAAATTGTTTTGGAGATGAAATCATATTTTAGTCGTAAAATTTTCTAGGTGACAAATTTTTTTTTCAGTTTTTTTTGATTAAAAAAAACCGTTAATTGGATTTTTTTCCAAAAATATACTTAATTTGTATCACGTTACAATATATAATATAAGATTTAATTCAAGTCTCTAGCGTTATTGGTTCATGAGAGGGTTAACCAAAATGTTCACCTTTTTTTTAAACTGCTATGGTAAAAAATCCACCCACGCAATTTTCTTGAGAGCCCTTTCTGCATCTTTCTGCCTTATTATCTGTATAACAAAATTTATTTGAAGTCGATATCTCTTCTGGTTCTTGAGCTATGGAGGAAGAAAAAAACGTCGCGAACGTACAGACGTACGTACGTACGAAAGTACGTACACACGCACGCACAGACATCTTTCCAAAAATCTTTTATTTCGACTCTAGGGACCTTGAAACGTCGAGAAATGTAAAAAATTTTAATTTGACAAATCGGACCCATTACATTAACTTCCTATGGGAAGTAAATAAATTGATATTAGCTGTGAGAATGACTTTAAAAGATTTATTCGCATTCGTAGATCGTAGCTTATGTATGTGGAAACCATTGAAGAAAACGTAGTAAAACAAACAAACCCAAATGTCAAATGGCAGATATTAAAAACTCATACGGAAAAGTTAAAGTAGCGATTTTTTGGTTTAAACATTAGCCGCGTTTTATTATCACCATGATCTGATCCGGATCTTGGATTTACATGCATTACAATAACAACACAAGATCCTGCTTTGTGTTTGGATCTCAATTTGAGATATTTAAAAAAAAAAACTAGATAAAATTGGTGAAATTAAAATAATTAAGTTCAAAAAAATGTATATTTGACATAATTCATGGGTATTATTTTCCCCAAAAAAAAAAAAAGAACAAACAAAAAATCATTGAGCGAAATGTTCTTCGGGCAACACTGCTTTAAATGTCAAAAAATATAAATAAAATCGAGAAAGCTGCAGCACAAATGGGAGAAAATACAAATAAATTGTAATAAATTGTTTTTTGAAGTCTATGTACTCGTACATCGGAAAAGCTTTATTTTATTGCAAAAAAGTTTTTAATTCTTTGGTGATTTGCAGGAACATTTTCAAAAGTTTTGGAGCTAGAACTGGAACTTGCATCAACGTCATCGATAAATGTGGATAAAAATGAATTGTTTGATTCTTCGCTTTCAAATAAAAACTGCAAATATAAAAGTTTTTAATAGAAAAAAGAAATACAAATTAAAATGAATATTTTACTTAACATCAACCACAGCAGCTTCCATTTTTGGTATTTGTTTGTATTTTTTTTTTTTGCTTCGAAATGTCACTTTTGATAGAACGAATTTGACACTGCTACCAAACTTTAAATAATAAAAAATATGATGATCCAATGCTGTTTTATTATCATGATCTGATCCGGATCAGATCATGGTGATAATAAAACGCTGCTTATTGGTGATTTTTTTGAGGTTAGGATTTTCATGCATTAGTATTTGACAGATCACGCGGGATTTCAGACATGGTGTCAAAGAGAAAGATGCTCAGTATGCTTTGACATTTCATCATGAATACACTTACTAACGAGCAACGCTTGCAAATCATTGAATTTTATTACCAAAATCAGTGTTCGGTTCGAAATGTGTTTCGCGCTTTACGCAAATTTTATGCGTTTTTTTTTAAAAAAAAGTTCTCAAGCTCTTAAAAAATCACCCATTATGTATTTATTGTCCTCCATTGAAAAGAGGACATTGTTTAATATAATGGGTGATTTTTTAAGAGCTTGAGAACTTTTTAAAAAAAAAAAACGCATAAAATTTGCGTAAAGCGCGAAACACATTTCGAACCGAACACTGATTTTGGTAATAAAATTCAATGATTTGCAAGCGTTGCTCGTTAGTAAGTCTATTCATGATAAAATGTCAAAGCATACTGAGCATCTTTCTCTTGACACCATGTCTGAAATCCCGCGTGATCTGTCAAATACTAATGCATGAAAATCCTAACCTAAAAAAAATCACCCGATAGTAACACTACTCAGGATAACTTGTGGAGCATATTTTTTGATTCTGTCAAATTAGCTACCAATTCAAATTCGAAAGGAGCTGAACTATCGCGTGTCTTATTTTAATAAGTGATTCAAAAAAACTTCTTAAGTTCCGAAATGATGTGATTTATTATTATTTAAAAGCTTAAAGCTGGTTTCAAGTTTCTAAAAAGTTAGATGGACACTTAAATTTTATTTTGTTCATTAATTAATTTAACTCGTTAGCATACGGTTCGCATGTCTCATAAAACTCTTTTGTACAATTTAAAACACAAATAGAGTTAGCTTCATCTTATTAGGTAAAGCATTTGAATTTCGATATAAAGAGTCTCAAAACAAATTCATCAATTTAACGGTGATTTATATGATTCCCATCTACATAAATAAAAGAAGACAACAAAAAAATCAAATCCAATTTTCAACGGCAGCAAAATAATTTCGATATTAAGACATAAAAGTTAATCATCACTTCATCTTTAGCCCGAAGTATTTTTCACAAGAACCATAACTAATTCCCTCCAGCCTAAGTTGTTCGAACCTCAAACACTTTGACGACAGTCTAATCCATTGACTGACTGACTGACTGGTTGGCTGGATGGCTGACACTTGTCCAATGTCCAATGTTGGCCGTTCCGTCTATATACCGTGGAAAGAGTCGGAGTATACATACGTTTGGTATAATATGAAAGACTCAGATCAGTTCAAACAAGAAACGCACCATTAAGGCCCGGATTTGATTACATCATTAGCATATTTATTGGGGCATTTAGTATATTTTTGTTTTGGGTTTTAAATATACGACATCATTTGTCGGCCCGTTCTCCGCCTGTTGTCGTGTTGTCGGCATATCGGCAGGTAGACAGAAACTGAAACACACTGAAAATCACCGACTCACATATGAGCCATTCCGGATCCAATATTTTCGTTGTTGTTCATTTGTTTTGAACAATCTTTCAAGGTAGCCCCTGCTGATCTAGCCGACGGACGCGAGAAGACGATGATGGCTCTGCATCCCCGCACCTTTGCCTATTAAATCCAGACTCTATAAAGATTGGCCTACTGGTTTCACGTGGACCAAAGATTCTCGTTTAATGCAGCCGACTTCTTTCACTCGGCATTATTATGTTATCACCGGTGATATTACAAAATTATACAACATAACTTACGTTGATCTTCAGGTGTGTAATCACCCGAGTTTTTCTTTAAGTTGTCAACATTTCTGGCTTAAGAGCGAGTGGAATGGGAGAATTGTGATGTGTCGGCCCCATTGAACCTGGCTTGATGCGTTCTATTACTTGCTCAGCCTCAGTGAGATCTGGCGGTGTTATTGTGTCAGTGGTTGTTCGAGAACCAGCCACGGCTGGCCGTTAAATAGGTGTTGGCTTTTATGAAGATATCGTGAAATATTATTTCATTGATTTTCTGGAACATGTCAAGCTGCCTATTAGCAAGGGCTTCAAAATATAAATATACACGCATATAATTTTGTGTGTGTTTCTTATTGGTTAGATGGGTGCTATTAAGCAGACGCACGAACGACACACATAGCTTGTTTTCAAGTCATCATCATACGAACACAAGAATATAATGGAAGCTATTTTGAAGAAGAGACGACTCCGTGAAGATAACTGCGGTGTGCTGATATCTTCTTTAGTTTAAAGTAGTAACTTATGCTGTGCTTTTATCTTAATTGAAGAACAAATAAATAAATTAAACTATATACCTATTCACAAGCTACTACTACAGCTTTCCATTATAAACATACCTACATACATACGTTGGTATCTTCTTTAACCAAGAAGTAGTAGGTAGCTATATTTTGAGAATTAATGTCATCCTTTTAGTCGGTTCGGTTTCGGTAGTTGTCGATGAGACAACATAATGTCTTAGAAGATTTCTATGCGCTTATAAATATAAGATAAAAAATGTTAAAGAATTTTTTGTAAGACTTTTAACTTGTTTCGGGTGTTCTTAGACAGTGTTAAATATCAGGTTATTTCGCATCATATTAGATGTGATAAAAATGCCAGCGGATGTTAATTTGGACAAGGCGTCTAATACAGGTGCTGGGAAGTATTTTCCATGAAATCGGCTTCATATTCTTTAGTTCGGGAGATTTAAAATTACATTGACAATCAAAATTTATTACACCCAACATTTTTCCGAATCACGCTAAATCTTAATCTTGATTGAAGAATCATTTTCCAAAACAATTAACTCCAGAACTTTTTATGCACTGAACAAAACATGCTTGAATGTGTGAAAATACAGTATTTCACTCAGCTAGGTCCCTGAAATCGAGTTAAATTGTTTTTAGGATTTTATCTTTCGATCTATTCCCGAACTTCAAAAACCTTTTAAAATCACTTCAAATGAAATAAAAACAGCTGACATATGCATATCAGATCAGTCAATGAACAATTTTGCTGATTGTCATAAAATCTTAGTGTCTTTTCTTTGGATTGTATTGATGAGTAGGATTTGAAGATTTGGAGGAAGTTTTTAAATATCAGTTGAAATAGACTGATGTTGCTTTGAGCCGAAAGAAAGTCGAGAAAGTGTCTTGAACATTTTTGAGGAACTAATAGAAATGTTATAGGGAAGACATTTGTCGTGCTAAAAATCATTTAAAATTCCTTGTCCGTTTTCTCAAAAATTTGGAGTACAAGCTGCCTTTTTCCACGAACCAAGTTCATTTCAAAAATTAGTGAAGCTGAATTTTCTATAATTGAAATTACTTCTACTTTAAAACAATTTCCTCTTGTTGAATACAAATCACACCGATTAAATCTAGTAGAATTGAAATCACTTGAAAATCTACTGTGTTCCAAAATACTGTATTTCAAAATTCCATACGTATGATCAAAGTACTGTAAATCAAAACACTGTACCTATATTTCAAAATTCTGGTTTATCAACATTCGTTATTTAAAAATATTGTAAATAAGAAAAATCGTTTGGATAATAGCAGAAAAATTATGAAAATACACTTCTTAAGGATACAGTATTTTGGAGTTCAATGTTTTGAGGTAAAGAATTATAATGTACATCGTTTTGTTAACAGTATTCTAAAATTATAAATAAATTAAATTAGTTGGCGCAACAGTCCATGAAGAACCAGGGCCTAGTGACTTACAACTTTCAACCATTCCTGTGTGCGAGAGTAATGTTGTTAGAGATGGAAGGGACCTACAGTTTATATGCCGAATCCGAACGGCTAATTTGAGAAAGCACTTTTCATTACAAGAATTACTCTTGGAGGATTTGTCAATTCCTCGCAAGAGGCAGTACCCGTGAAAAAAGTTAGATGGCACAGGCAGGGATTGAACCCAAGACCCCTTGCATGACAGTCCAACGCACTAACCATCACGCTACGGGTACTACAAAAATCTAAAATTACAGTGTTGAAAAATACAGAATTTATGACGCACAGCATTATGACACAACAGTATTATACACAGTTTCGAAATTCAGTACGTTCTTGGGTCCACCCCTTTCTGGAATATGCTTTACAGTGTTTCTTAGATATAAATAAATCCTATATTTCGTTTTACGAAAAAGTCTAATTCTTGAATACTTAATACTTCAAATAATAACACGAGACAAAAATATTGTAAGAATTGATTTGATTTCATGGCATTAATTTTTTTTAAATATGATTTTGGGCACGTGTTCGCCGTGGTTACAAGAAAAATAGTCCTTTTGATCAGTCCAATTTTTCACTATTATTTTTCATTAAATCTGGCGTCAACAGGGACTTGAATAATCATGCCTATTACCGATGTCGTCTCGTTTTTTCGACGACTCTCGTTTTCTTTGTCGTGTCGTTTTTTAAGTGACATTCTATAACTTTTTCGACGCGACTATTTTGTAGCAGATTTTTAAACGATGAAAATGTATCAGAGATCTGTCAAACTGAAATCAAATTCTAAATCATTTCACTACTCGATATTCAACAAATGTGTTTTTATTAAATTATTACCAAATAAATAAATTATTAAAATGATAAGTGTTGAAATGTATTACAACGCAAGCAGCGATAGTGACAATGATGAAGAAGGTAGAGAGCGAAATATTGCAAAGGCACAATTAATTGTACAAAAAGGACAGTGAAGCGTCGGCATCTGCATTTGTAGCCTGAACTTGCTTTGACTTATGTATGTCCGGATGATGAAGACGTTGAAGTGGTTGGGAGCTGCGATACACCAATTGCATTTCCACTCGGGCTTAACCATCTGTTTATGTTTAAGTAGATTTGCAACAGCATCCTCAAGCGCAGATAGGATGTGCAATTGGTTTGCCCCCCCTCCATTTCCTTTCACTTCTTTTTTGTTGTTCTGAACAATTTTTTGTACTTTAAATTCAAAGTCAGCCCAAACCTGAAAAAGCAAATATTAAAAATGTGTTAATATACATAAATAGAATAAACTGATTCAAACCTTTTGCCAACCATCACCATCTTTTATTGGAGGACTTTTGCTGTTGAGTTTATTAGCTACAACATTTCATTCTTTTTTTAAAATCGGCTTTGTTCATACATTTCAAAAATCCCATAGCCAACTGCTCGTTGCTTTCCATCAGCCGGACAAGCGCCTCGAATTGGTTTTGGTTTGTTAATTTTAACTGAAAATGTGCAAAAATATTTATTTTTTATTTATCGCAAATAAAGTACTAATAAATTCCATAAAATTAAAATTATTTAACAAGGAAACTTACAGTTTTGCGAACTTCCATTTCTTCGTCGTGAGCAAAATTTCAAACGAGAGATACCGTCGTTTTTTTTTCATTGTCGTCGTTTCCTTTCGTCTTACAGAATGCTGAATTAAAGCGTTCAACACACTTGACGTTTACACACGACAACAAAACGAGTGACAAAAGTTGAAAACGACTTTGGAATGCAGATTGTGTCGTGTCGTATATTTTGCTGTCGTTTACGACATCGGTAATAGGGGTGATTGGCTTCCAATGGCTTAAAAATTTGGTACTTCGGCATAAACTAATGACGGGAGCGGGTCGAAATATTGGTTTGCTAAAGTATGGTTAATGCAAAAATTGTTTTGACACCTTATTCAGAAATATATTTTGTTTAAATAATTCTGTACTTTAAAATGCGTTCAACAGGTAGAAAACGAAAAATTGTTTTTAAAATTGTGAAAACGATTTTTATTTTTCAGCCTATTTACAGCATTTTGAAATACAGAACTTTGACCAACCATAATTTTGAAGTACCTATACACAATCTTGAACTACATTATTTTGACTCCAACCCAATTACGGCGTTAAGTTGCTCGAAAATTACAAAAAAATTAATTTTTTAATAACTTGAAAAATAAGGACCGATGATGACACCAGCTATTAAACTGGTAAAAAGGACGAAGTGTTTTATGAACTTCGGAAACAAATTTCCAAACTTTTGAAGCTTAGTATGCTGTAACTTATACAATGCTGTTGAACAAAATCAATCAAATATGGCACTTTTCATTGATATGACCAAAGGGTTCGACATGATAGACCATGATTTGCTATTACTCAAACTTTATAATGCGGGGTTTAGGGGTTCCACTTATGAGTGGTTTAAATCTTATTTGGTAGGCAGAGAGCAAACGGTTCGTGTAAATGGAGTTTTTAGTACATCTGTTCTTATAAAGAATGGAGTTCCACAGGGATCTGTTCTTGGGCCATTATTATTTCTTATTTATAGGAACTCCCTATTTCAACAAAGGTTTAACGGTAATCAAATAGCTTTTGCTGGTGATATCGCTTTCACTTATGCGGAAAAAACACCTTTCGAATGTATAGTTAGGATGAATGAGGACCTTCAAATGCTCAGAATCTGGTTTGCAGCTCACAATCTAATAATGAGTGAAAAAAACTAAAATAATGCATTTTGAGACATCAGGATACACTTTTGATGACTACGAAGTTTCCTATCAATCATACGATTGTAAAAAATTTAGTTTACCGCTACATATTTGTGGAAGAGACAATTTCAAAGGTTCTAATCTTTGCTCGAAAACCTGTTTTAAAATTAATTCTGTTGATTCATTCAAATATTTAGGGTTATACATCGACAAAAAACTGAACTGGAAGTGTCATATTGAAACAGTAAGAACCTACTTGACTTTAGTAACTCGAAAGATGTATCTTTTAAAACCTTACTGTTCACGTAGTGTTTTGTAAATGATTTATTACGGACTTGTTAACTCAAAACTGCAAAACGGTATAGTTATTTGGGGAGGCGTTTACATGAACACTTTTAAGTCCCTATTGGTTGCTCAAAAACATATCGTACATAGCTGGCCTCTTTTTTGTGATCTGCGCATTAGGGTGGGCCACATTTTTATGGCAACATTTTTTTTTCATAGTTTTCGATTCTAATAGCGGTAAAAAGTTGCGAAATGATGTTTTGAATGAACACAAAAAATTTTATTGAGTTCAGACAACTCCTTCTGCCTCCAATTCTTAATTAAAAAAGACATTGAGTAATACATTATTTCTAAAGTAAGGTAAATCTCCTTCTTAATTAATTTTATTAACTTAAAAATGCAACAAATACTACTTTTGTATCACATTGGATTTATTAAAAGGAACTTTTTAAATACTTGATTTTAAATTGACATCAATTTACACAAAAGTCTTTTTTGCTGTCAAATTTTGGCATCAATTTACGAGATACAATCTTAGATTGTATAAATCCTTCACGTGCTTCTTTTGAACATAAAGTAGCTGATGCTTCTGTGGCGGTCTTAACTGCCCTCTCAACGGCCTGGGTGTGACATGGTAGACGCAAAAATTCAATTTGATTGTTTTCTTCCTGAGCAATGAAGTATTGAAGTTCATCGTTTGAAATATGTTTTAATATAGGTGGTTCAAAAATATCCTTTTGCCAATCGATGAGGTCATAGTACACTTTTGCATCCAATTTTATATTTGGAACTTCAAAAACTCTTAACCGAGTAGGTTTTTCGGTGCGAGCTTTTAAAGTACGGCGCAGAGCCAATTCTCTGATATGTTTTCTTGGATCAGTTAACATTGCTAGCAATAAATTTTCTGAATGCGCAAAGAAACTGTTTCGTTTGATTACAGGATCAATAACAGTCTGATATTCCACGGAAAGATAGCGACTTTTCGAGATTAAACCCCATAAATGCCTGGCTCCATCTTTGCAGGTAGGTTACCTTTTGATATTGAACCAAGTTGAAGCATAGACCTTCACGACGTAAGTTGCTAACACTATCAAACTTTCCGTAGGAGTTGATGTTCCGATATACAGACGAAGAATACGATTAGCTTTAGTGAGCCACCTAGCATGGGACATCTTTCCGGGGGACTTATCAGCTAGGTCATCGGGACAACTTCCGGTCAAAACTGCTGAAACGATCCTGAATAAATAAAGTTGGTCAGAGCTAAGGTTCTTCGTGTCCATTATCGGCAGCGACTCTCCTGGAATGCTCTTAAATTTAACGATAGACGTTTTTTCGCAATTTTCCAGATCCTTTCCAATCACTCCTGAAAATGTTCTTGGTCCCGAAGTTACGCCATCAATATGGGCAAATAAATGACGGAATGGCAGCTCATTCATATGCAACATGCAAACTATCCATTGTAATGGTCTTTTTAATCTTTTTTCCAACAGGCGCATGATTCCTCCAAATTTCCCAACATTGACATTGGTACCATCACATCCAATAGCTACTAAATTTTCCAATGAAATGTTTTCTGTCAGGAAATACTTAAACAACTCTTGTTCAACACATTTAGCAGTACCTGATGTTGGAGCAATGTAACCTAAGTATTTTGACTCTGGTTCGCTTATTAGTGAAATATGTTCTTCGATCACTTGTTCGCGGTAATACTTTCCATTTCTTTTGCGGTTGACTAAAGTTTTGTCCTTTCGACCGTCGAAATATAAAGCACTGATCTCAGAAACAGATTCTTTATTTTGAACACTTTCTCTTGCCTTTTTTCGCTCCCTTCTTAGTTTATTTTTATCAATAATGGGTAATTTAGATTCCTGTAGGATTACAGAAGCAATGGCATCTGCCGCTCTGTCTGATACCCCATAATGGTCGCAGGTTTGAGATAACGCGGAGTTATTCAGTGTTACGGATTGTTGTTTTTTTTCCTTTTCCTTAGAGTCGTCAATTGTAAAAATATCTTCGCTATCTGAATCTTCACATGAATCCGATGGTGCTTCTGGTGGACTATTGTTATGAACAGAAGTAGAAATACTTTTAGACGTTTTCGCAAGGCCAGTTGCTGATGTTTCTCTATCCATTTTTCTTTTCAAACTTTTCTGATTATTTTTTGTAGCGAGTACATCTGTGTTCCCAATTATCATTTTCCTTGTGGTTCTTTGATCATTTAGAAAACTTCTTTCATTCAGTGGTACAATTCTCTCTTTTGGACAGTTGCATTTCGAAAAATCAGAGCATTTACAAGATGAAATGTCAAATAAAACTTTGCTAGCAGAAACAAATTCCTCTAGCTTCTTTTTTGGAATGTTGGGATGGAACTTAAGGAGTTTTTTACACTTACCATGATAAGATTTTATCATTTGTAATGATCTCGTAGTTGAAACAACTTGTAGTGATGCCTGTTTCCAAACAAATTCGATTTTTTCACACACTATATCACTTATTTCCTTGAATGTTTGTTTCTTTTTATTAATTTTCAAATTGTACCTGTTCCATTCATAACATTTAATAACCTCTTCGTAAGTGGGCAGTAAATTATTCTTAAAATCACAAGTCTCGCCAAATATAGGACATTTGAAAGCCTTTCTAGTACGTTCCATTACAACAGATTTAATTCAAAGAAATTTTTAAAGCAATCACAAACACAACTATAAATTTAAATTTAGCTTCAATTTTGCGACTACACTGAAGATGAAGAACCTTAAAATATCGGGTGATTTTTTTGAGGTTAGGATTTTCATGCATTAGTATTTGACAGATCACGCGGGATTTCAGACATGGTGTCCAAGAGAAAGATGCTCAGTATGCTTTGACATTTCATCATGAATAGACTTACTAACGAGCAACGCTTGCAAATCATTGAATTTTATTACCAAAATCAGTGTTCGGTTCGAAATGTGTTTCGCGCTTTACGCAAATTTTATGCGTTTTTTTTAAAAAAAAGTTCTCAAGCTCTTAAAAAATCACCCATTATATTAAACAATGTCCTCTTTTCAATGGAGGACAATAAATACATAATGGGTGATTTTTTAAGAGCTTGAGAACTTTTAAAAAAAAAAAAACGCATAAAATTTGCGTAAAGCGCGAAACACATTTCGAACCGAACACTGATTTTGGTAATAAAATTCAATGATTTGCAAGCGTTGCTGGTTAGTAAGTCTATTCATGATGAAATGTCAAAGCATACTGAGCATCTTTCTCTTTGACACCATGTCTGAAATCCCGCGTGATCTGTCAAATACTAATGCATGAAAATCCTAACCTCAAAAAAATCACCCGATAAATGCCATGTTACTGTGTTTTTTTTTAAATTTGGGTATCGGCCTACTTTGATTTTTGTTTTGAATAAAGTTCAAATAACGAAATGAACCCAACAGAAATTCAAAGCCACCTCATTTAAAAATTTAAAAAATTGAAAAATAAAAAAAATAAAAAATCAATCATGGTAAATAAGTTGAAAACGTTAAAACTTTAAAGATAAATTGGAGGCAGATAAAGTCAACCCATTTCAAAAATATTTTGCATATGTGCTAAGGATACCATATGGCCAATTTTTAGTGCTATTAGAACTCTCAATTCTCAAAAATAATTTTTTGACCCACCCTACTGCGCATCCTGCCTCTTAGACATCTTTATGTTTTCAAAGTTTTGAGAGAATTCTTCATAGAAAGTGGCAATGTACCATCTAGAAATTCGTCCGTATTTAACTTACGAGTAAATAATTTAGCACTCTTCAATGTTCCGTTTGCACGTAGATCACTTTTCAAAAACTTTTATCTAACCACCTCCGCCAAACTGTTCAATAAGCTTCCCTTATCTATCAAAATTAATAGTAATTTTAACTTATTTCTTAAAAACCTCAGATCATGGCTTTTTACTATTGACCTTAATGATGTTGAGTTACTGTTTAGAGTTACTTCTTAGGACCTAATAATATACATTACATATACATATAAATACACACACAACAAAGATTCTTCTCGGTTCCTACAAAATACTAAATTAAAATAAAATAAAATAATAAATTATTTTTCATTACTGAATAAAAATTAAAAAAAAAAAAAAACTTATGAAAAGCTGATAGTACCCCATGTCAGTTATTCTCAGTTAAAAATTATATGTTAGATCAATCAACACTAACTTTATAGTTATAGATTGATTTTATTGTATTCTGTTTCCATCATTTAATTATATAATTTTATATTTGTTAATTAGATATAAGTGAAATGAATGCAAAATAAATTGAAATTGAAATTGAAAATTAGTTCTAGCGTTAAACTATTCATGATTAATTGTCAAATTTTACTGAACAGAAATGACAACTTTACTTGACATTTTAACTGTCAAATGATAAAAAAAAAACATTCGAAACTTCTCATACAGTAAAAAAAACACCCTTTGTACATAACTGTTAGTTTTGATATGTTGCCGAAGCATCGTCTTTGGATTCGATATCATCTTTGGAATGTTGTAAAGAAGTTCCAAAAACAACACAAGCCCCATAGAAATTAAACGTTTTTATTAACAAAAACAACCAAAAAAAATACATAAAACCTTTGCGGCAAAATAGTTTGTGTTCCCAAATCCGCCTCCATTGTTTTCTCAATTGTATATGCGGTCAGTGCGTCATCTATGTATATAATTCCAAGACTGGACAAGCAAATTCAATAATAATAGTGGAGGAAATATTTCAAAGGTTCGCGCGTTTGGTGCGCTAACTTAAAAGAATAATCGACTCATCAGAATTAATATATCGAAATATTTTTTCTCAATCTCAATAAAATTAAAAATAAAATAACAACCACCAATTTCTTTGAGGACAAGTTTCTCGTTGTTCAAAAGGTTGTACAGTACATGGCTTGGTCTGGTCATGCATATAATAATATTGAAAAGCATTCTTGTTGACTATGGGGAGAGAATTAATTTTGGCTTCTGATGCCGGCATAAGATGCAACAAGCCGAAAGGAGAACGTTCTATTCAAAGTCATAGCATTCAATTAACACCTGCTAAAGGTAGGTAGGTACATATATATTAGGGGAGGAGGAGGATTATCAAAAGATAAATAGTCTTGCCAGTCATTCGATTATTGAGTCATTGAATGTTGTACGCGCCGTGCCGCCTCGCCTGCTTGAAACCAAGAACAATATTTGATGTTTTGATTGGATTTATAAGCATGTATATTATAACGCGGCAGTATATGGTTTGTAATTTGCTGTGAGAAAAAAGACAACTTAATGGCTCTTGACAACAGTTCTGGAATTCTATATCTATCTATTTGTAAACTTACCCAGAATCGACAACGAAGGAGATTTTTTTTTGTTGTATTCCAAGAAAAAGAATCTTTGAAGTTTGAAGGGAAATGTTTGTTATCTTGAAAATAAAAAACATTTCTATAGGAACTTGTTAAGCAAATTCGTAGGTCTTATTGTTTATTTTTAAGAAGCCGATCTTACTCCTACCATCTAATCTTGATAAAATCCTTGGAAATTTTTTAAAATTCTCATTATTTAAATCACGACAAACAGTTCATTGTGACCTGTCAAAAAAAGTTACCGCAAAGTAACGAATCAAACAGTATTTTTTTTTCGAAAAAACTTGTGGAGACTTTTGAGTGCTTGTTTTAAGATTTATTAGAAATGTCAAAAAAAAACGCTGAAAAAAATTTGAAGACTGAATTTGTCTCCAAAAAATTGTGTAAGAGATGATTTGCGTAATAGCTTTAGCTGAACGCGCCTAATATTATTGGTAAACAGACCTTTTCTAACATTGACAGATAGCGAAGTGTCATAATGACGTTATTATTAGCTAAAAAACATTTTCCAGTATAGCATTGTTCTAAACATGATCTAATATCGTCCATAATCGACTAAAATTTTGCTCTTATGTTAAATGTTTGGCATGAATGGAAGTTCTTTCAAATGAGACATGAATAAGGAATTCCATTCATGAACAAAATTGAAGACTGAATTTGTCTCCAAAAAATTGTGTAAGAGATGATTTGCGTAATAGCTTTAGCTGAACGCGCCTAATATTATTGGTAAACAGACCTTTTCTAACATTGACAGATAGCGAAGTGTCATAATGACGTTATTATTAGCTAAAAAACATTTTCCAGTATAGCATTGTTCTAAACATGATCTAATATCGTCCAAAATCGACTAAAATTTTGCTCTTATGTTAAATGTTTGGCATGAATAGAATTTCTTTCAAATGAGACATGAATAAGGAATGGTAGTGACTATTTCAATAACAACCGCCACAATGCAATTTTCAATTTAGGATTGCATTCGAAGAAATTATTCACCTTTTCTTCAATATTTTCCTTTTACTTTAATTTCAAACAAAAATATTCCCATGTGTAGATGTATTATTTGGTCTAAACCAATTTCTAAGCCTGCGACACCTTGCAGAAAGCCGAAACGCTGTGACTCAATGCAGACGACGAAGATCGACAATCAATTTCAAACTTATGTAGTTTTTATTTAAAAAAAACAAAACATACTTGTTAAAAAAAGTGTCAAATTTACAAAGACCAGACCGCCAAAATATTTAGAAATAGCAGTTCAGCTTCAGGGAGCTTGCAATGAAGGGCACTCATCCGCACCACGTATTTATTTATTGTGCTCATCGGGGACGATGGGGATATAGTATAGGTATACCTATACATACTTCTAAAAGGATAAGGACGACGATGACGACGAAGAAGAAGATGATGCTGTAAGAAGGCACACCTAGATCATGTTTTCTCCATTCAACCGAGACTCGATAAGGGTTGCTCCTGCCAAAGTGTATCGAATTTCACTGATGTTACACGTCGTTCGGAGGCACAATATTTTCGCGGATATCTAAAGGATCGAACACAGAAAAGAAGTGAAAACAAAACAATTACCTACCCTTTTATGTTCGTATGTC
Organism: Eupeodes latifasciatus; assembly: GCA_920104205.1. Classification (NCBI taxonomy): domain Eukaryota; kingdom Metazoa; phylum Arthropoda; class Insecta; order Diptera; family Syrphidae; genus Eupeodes; species Eupeodes latifasciatus. Next base: position 154,282,362 of record OV049925.1, read on the forward strand.
TAATTTGTATTGGGTTACGAGGACTACGACCGCGACGGGTCCTTCGTCTTGTCCTATCTATATCTAGATATAAACTCAAAAAGGAGTTTTATAACCAGCTTGTGGAGAATGGATCATCTTGTTCTGCTTCTGACTTAACAAAACAAAAAATGAACAAATATAACCGAAACACCGAGACCCTGAAACACCAAATCGTGCAATTCAAAAACTCCATTTAAATGTCTGCTGACGACCGACGCTACGCAGCGCGACGCTACGAGGACGACTGGTGTTATGTGAGCCTTATATTGTGGTCACAGTGGTCATAGCCAAACTATATAGGCGTGATGATATATTTTCAATAAATAAAAGGCTTGTTGCTCACTTACAACAAGCAACAAGGTGCGTACCGCAGTGCTGGACAAAATGTTAATTAACTTTTCAAGCCAACAATAACGTATATGGCTGGAGCTGGAGCTGAAGCTGAACTACATGAGCCGCATGCTGGTAAAGCTTTTATCATCCTTGCGTCGGTCGAGTCTTCGTTGTGTTGCGTCTCGTGCGTCGCGTCACGTCGATTGCTCCATCATCAACTTTGCCGGGGAGCAGCTATGACCAGCTGGGTGAATGAAGACATTTACCAAGAAGACACCTCGATAGTGATGCGATAGTAGTATAAATGTAGAAGGTTATAATTTACCTTTTGAATTGCGAAAACTATTTAGTTATTTCGGTAAGCGCTCACTACCGGGCCGCGCTTATAATGCGAATGCGCTTGGGCAGTGGTGTTATTAGTGGTAGATTGCGGCGAGCTCCTGGGGTCGCAGTCAACACTCAGGATTGCACCCATGGGCAGAGAAAATTTGAAAATATCAGCGGGCGATTTAAATGTTTACACGCAAATTTACACTCCGCACTTTGTTGAGGCATGAAATTTAGACGCTTCGCTATACGACGCGCCGCGGTCCAACTCAAATGGAGCGCCCACAAAAGCAAACACTTTCAACATGTTAACCAGAATACAGAATCCTTACGAGTATATGGTGCGTTTGTGTTCAATTCTCGCCGGCCGTGGCCGTTTGTCCCTTGCTGTCTTCTGAGGTTGTTGTTGTTGTTGTTGCATTCATTGCGGCGGCTGGCGACGCGACGTTTCGGTCGTCGTCTTTGGGTCATAAATAAACAACCGATCGAACAATGAAGGCAATTCCTTCACATATATTTGGATGAAAAGCGCAAAAATTAAATTATGATCTTGGCAGTATATAACTTGCAACCTGACACCCAATTTAATTGAGTTCTTAGATGATAACGAATGTTCAAGACTTTTGCACGTTTTTATGCTGGGTTTTATAATGTGAAATTTTGAAAAAGTGTGGGACAATTGAGGGTTTGCAGTTAAATGTTATTATAATTTGTTTTTTTTTTTTTTTTTTGCATATTCTGGAATATATTCAAATAAAGAAGTTAACAAGAAGGAATAAACATGGTGAATATTTTAAAAATTTTAAAATTACACTTTAGAAAACAAGGGTCCAAAAGAAAACATTACTTACGTGTTTATCCTAATTAAAACAAATTGGATCATAAAATTTAAAAAGGGTCAGAAATTCAAAAAATTCAAAAATTGTTGATAATATTTTGGCCATTTTTCATGACCTTTACACATTTTTTGACATATTTTCGAAAACGTTGGAATATTGCCGTTAAATCGGTCGTTGAAAAAAATAACATTACAGAATATTTTTTGAATTCCAATGTATTCTTTATGCACTTCAGTAATGTGTTATTCATTCTGTCTCATTTCAAACTAAAGTATAAAAGTATATCGATAAAAGTGATCTCTAAGAATATTTCTCAAATCCTCGGAAAATGAGTTTGAGAAAAAAAAGATACAATAATTCTTTTTCGTCATGCTCGTAAATGTACACTCTTATTGGAAAGATCAACTATCAATTAATAATTGATATTTTCTAATCAATTATATTAATTTGACTGTGACTGTGAATTACAAAAATAATTGCCTTATTGTGAATATTTTTTAATTGATTTTTTTAAAGAAAAAATCGGTATTGTGAACAGAAATCTTCATCATTATTCTGGTGAACTGTCAATTTTTCTTTTAAACGTAAATTTTATTATTAATTTCATTGATTTTTAAATAATAATTGTCCTTACCTCATGGTAAATAAAACAAACATGCGTGAGACGCACATTCACAATATATAAAAATTGGATGTATTCACAAATCACAATGGCACAATATTTTATCAATTCATTGGGCAGGTTCAGACGACATAAGGGAATTGAAAGTTAGGCAAGTTTCTAGTATCTGGTTGGCCAGCTGCCAAAAAATTACCTTCCAATTAAGGAACCTTTAATGGAAAGTTGACTGGAAAGTTAGTCAAGAAAAATCTCCCTAACTATCAAGTCAAGTCTACTTCTGTCAAAATAACAGTTGATCATGTTTTTTCATTCAACTGAAAGCTGAACTTAATTACTCTATGATTTATTTATTTTCTGCACAACTACGTTTAATGCTTTCTGTAAAAGGGTTCCTTTCAATTTGGAAAAGAAATAACTAATATTTCTTAACAATACAACATACAAATCGTAATGGACTTGTAGCTTGCCTGAGGAGTGTTTTATAGACAATAATTTGTTTGGTACTTTTTGTACTATGAACTTAAAGTAAAGGTTTGCGAAGTAAAGTTCTGAATTTGAAATTCATGACACTTGAAAAACTAACTAGTTGCCTTGGTCAAAATGTACGTTCAAAGAATGAAGTTGACTGCAAATGAAGTCCCTTATGTTGCCTGAACCTGCCCATTTACGCAATACCGATTTTTATTTAAATTGATAAATTCTATCAACTGTCAATGGGTGGATAGTTGATCTTCGCAATAAGGGTAATAATATGTCAAAAATTGTCATACAAAATAATGATTCAAACATTATTTGTATTCCAAAACAAATAAGTGGAGACTTTTAAATGCCTGTTTAGAAACATGAAATTGAAGTAAAAATAAGTACAGCTAGAAATAAAATAGTCAAAAGTCAAAATTTGTTAGTTCGTTTTTATGTCTTGTTGTTCTCGTAGAAAAGAGAACACAGTTCATCTGTCTAATTTATGACTTTCGCTGTCAAAATTCTTGAATTATCCATCATTCTTATATTTTTTCAAATTATGAAATTTATCATATTATATCATATCCGCGGCGTATTTATGGTTTTATTTGCCAAAAAACGGAACCATTGTAAAACGATATTTAGCTTCAAATCTAGAATATTGACTGACATCTTTGATACGAGTAAGTAGTTGAAATTTTGCAATAAATTTATTTTCCTGATTTATAATTTACAAGGTAATATTGTGTATAGTTAATTTTTAAAGCCATTTTTTAAGAAGAGGTGGATTTGGCCGATTTGGATGATCTTGATGACCTCCTCCTTCACTTTTCTATCAATTATATAAGCGAATGGGATTCATACAGCCGGATCCAGCATTTCTTAAACAATAAAATGACTTAATAAAATAGAACCACATTTTGTTTAATTTAATTATTTATAAAAAAGAAAAACTTCAATTACCTAACTTCATAGTTTAATTCAATTTCCAACTATTAAAACAAAATGGCTGACAATGAACTGTCAAATGCCCGATTCAATAGAAAACAGATATACTTTTCATTTGGTCTGACGTTTACGATATTACGATATAAAGCTGTTTCAACGCTTGAGACAAAATATCAGATTGCCTAATAAGGACGCCAGGTCGCCAGGTCGTAGTTTTGCTATAAGTTTTTCCCCGCTTTTATTTGTCAAATAAATTACATGGAGGTTGGATGGGTAATTGTTTTTAATATGTTTTAATCAAAAACACTCTATTACCAAGACCGGAATCTCAGACTGACATTTCGGTTTGCCTACAAGCTAAAAAGCACTAAATGTGAGAAAGTGTGCGTGAAATGATGCAAAAAACCAAACACATTTTCACAAATAGTGCTTTGGCCCATCAAAATGCTTCATTAATGTAATCAGCCCCATCTAAATGCTTCATTTTGAATGTTTCATGGCCTCGTTCAAAAACTAAACAATCCTTACCAACAGAATCTGAAGTGCTGACATGGTCTTAAATTGGAAGATTTGTATAGCTTTTTAATTTCAATCCAAATAAATGTTGTAAATGTATATTAAATAAAATAAAATTGACCAAATACATATTTAATGATTTATTAGTGCTGTTTTTTATTTACTTAAATTATTTGCGAACGCAATATGAGCAGCAACTGGTTAAGTATAATTGGAAATGGACAAAAGTGTAACTTAATACTTTGTAAAACAACAAAACCGACAATTTTTTCAGCTGTAGTTTGCTTAGAGCATTTTTTTGGCGGCGCGCGGCGTTAGAAGTTCAGGTGGAAACAATAGGCGGGTGCCTCCGTATTTGTTTGTACAGAAAATGCTACGAGAAGCATACTTGTGAAGTTCCATTGCCAACTTTAGCTAGTTCAGATTCCTCAATTAGATTAGTGTTTTCATCATTTCAGCAGTTCGATAATTGCAAGACCAAATTTTAGTTTTGTTTGTTGCAGAAATATTCCTGAAAATTTCTTTTTAAGGGACTTTGTTAGAGTTAGAATTTTGTTAGTAGTTAGATTTTGGAATACAAATTTGAGGGAACCATGTTTTAAAAATAAGTTGCTTTGTGTAAAGCAACTTTAAGGAATAGAAATAGGCAATATGGTTACAAACAATACCAACTAAATGAGTGAAATAAATAGATTTAAGTAACTTTTTTTATTCCAGTATGGGGAAACCGAACACCCGATAGAAAAAAACCGGTAAACGCGACAAAATCGAGACTTCTTGGCTAAATGATGTTATCTTCCATGCTTACGCATAAAATTACGAATTTTGTAGCATATGCAAATTTCTAGACATTTTACAATCTGAACAATTAACTATGCTATGAAAAAATTGGCTGCTATTAATGTTGATTTTTTTTTTCTAAAAAGTTGATGAAGGTTAGCTGAAGCGGAAATTTCTTTAATTAACATACCTAAAATATTATTGACTTTCTCAAAAATATTTTTCTATACTAACCTCTGCTTTATATCTGAAAACTATTGTTTATGTATGTATATTTTCTTCTATGTTCTGTATTTATAAAATGTAATGTAATACCCTTCAAACAATAATAAGTAAACTTGAACTTTGGTAACTTAACATTTTTAAGGAATGAATGAAAATTATATTTTGCGTTAAACTGTGGGGATTCACTAAAAAATCTTCTGTACTTCAACAATAAATATTAATGTCGATTACTTGATCTATTAAATGAGTTGTGCATGAATTCAGAACGATTTTAAGACGTTTTCATTTTGTGATATATGTCAAAATTTGTTTTTTATTTACTCTGCATTTATTCAACAGGTTCGCTATAATCGTTCTGATTACTTTTTTAAAACATTGGTGTTCCTTTGATGCATAGTTTTTTTTTTGATACATGAATGTTATGGATAAGGTATTTTTTGATTATAACTATTTTTTTTAAATATAATATTTATTAATCAAAATGGAATCCAAAAATAGTTGCAAGCTTCATTAACGAAAATTTATTAGAATTCAATACAAAAATTGCGCTCGCACCCTTAACTTGATGTATCTTCGAACGCATCTTTGATACAAAAATCCGAGGTTAATTTTGAAATTTGAAGAATTTCGTAGTGATTTTTGTAAATTAGTGAATTAATTATAATAAACTGATGTTGAACATGCTTTTTTCAAGACAAAAAGGTACATTGGTTCACTATCCACAAAATGCCTGCAAAATTAAAGCTTAAAACTGACTTCTTCATCGAAAAAAAGTAAAAAGAAAAACCTGAAAAAAACTTATTAACACCTCCATTTTGTTTTTGCTGTGCAAAATGCCGCTAGCCCACGGCATCGTTTTTTTTGTTTGTGCTCACATCTATTCATGGATTAATTGTCAAAATTACAAATACAACAAACAAATAAACAAACGGGTTTTGGAAAGTGAAACGTAGGAAAGATTCCGGTCTTGGTAATGGAGTGTTTTTGGTTTTAATCATATCAAGAAATTTGCATGGGCTGATTATAATGGACTATAAGCTACATATGTTGAGCATGACATACAATTTAAAAACACTGCTACTATCAAAAATAGCAGAGATCAAACTTTAATTTAATTAAAATCCAATTTGACAAAAAAAAAATGAACTGTTTAATATTTTCAAGTGTGTGTAACTTTTTTAAAGATTCAAATCAAAAATGTCTAATTTCCTTAAATAAGCTTGACTATATTTGTAAATATAAATATCATGCATAAGGCAGATATGAAAAGTCAATCTGTTTCCTTTGGGTTCACTTCAACGTCAACCCTGTTTTCTTTTCGAGTGCTTTTATATTTTCATTCCTCGATTAGTTTGTTGCGACATCTTAATCAGATGCGATGCGTGTTGGCAAGACTTATGTACAAGCTATGCAAACAATGTACACAAAGTAACTATACGATGTAATATGTTTATTGCGTTTTGTTGTTGTTGTATTATTCCCACCCCTGTCTGTCCGGGTCGAGTCGAATAATATGAATCTTTGACATAAACTACTTACAAGCTATACAACCCCCTATTCCCATATTGAATGGTAGCGTTAATTTTTTGGTTAGATTAAGACCTCATCGAAGGTTGAATTGCAAATGATAGGCCCAACAGACCGGTTTCAAATCACACACAACTCGTATAAGTTTTCCAAAAACGAAAAGGGAAGGGTGAAATATTCCATTTATCTACGCCATATACGCAGAGTAATTGAAAGGGGACGAGGCCTATAAAACAAGGACATTGCAGAAGGAAACAATAACAGTGTAATGTAAACACCGTCGTCGTCGTTCGACGTCGACGTGACGTTCGGTCTCAGTAGTTGTCCTGTCAGATTGCAAACTATAAAAGCGTAACTGATTTTGTATTATAAACACAAATAAATAAAGCAGTGCCGAGCATATGCGCGAGTCAAGGGTAGGAATGGGTGCTATCGAACGCCGCCGGTCGCTGCTTTGGCTTGGGTTTGGGTGCTGCTGCAGAAACATAGAAACAGAAACCTTAATGCAGGGCAGACGCATCCATTTAACCCGCCATCCATCAGTACAAAGCCAAACACCCCGAATATATAGAACGCATTTAGATACGAGTATACTCTGTTTTCGGTTGGTGTAATAGTTTCCCTTGGCAGGATTACTATACGCTTGTTTCCAGAATTGTAATGGTTATGGCAACAGTAAATTTAGTGTGTTAAATATGGGAGTGTCCTTGTCATCCTTGCTCTGGATGATTTTGCTGTTTTCTCTCTTTCCTCATCGCTATATACGGTTATTATAACAATGGGAAAAAAGACTATTTATTAACATTTTCATATTTCAATGTTGTTAATCAAGGGTTGAGATTTTTGGCATTGAATCGAGTAATGGCTGCATTTTTATCGTTTTATGTTTCTTTTTTTTTTTTTTATTTTTCACTTCACAAGGATCAGGTATGAAATTGGAATTGAAAGAGACCGCTGAAAGAAAGAATGGATAAGGTAATATCATTATTAAAACGTATCTCATAGAAGTTTGCATAGAAGATAGAAACAACTTTGCATTTAAATACATGGAATTGGTTTTGAGACTTGTGCTTGATTTTTGATGGCGTAGAGTTATTTTGACTTAAGTTTTCGGCAAACTATTGTTCTCAAAATTTTGTTTTATAGGTCACAATAACAACCTGAGGCCAGATCACTTTAGTCAAAATAATATAACGATGTCTTTTTGACTGCTTCTGTCTTAGTTTATAGAGGAAGGGGTACTAGGTATACGTTTATTGTGGTGCGGGTATTGAAATGCTAAACGGCTTGAAATTTTGATTTTATTGGCAATTATATACTTATCATTCAATTTTTCTTATTAACATGCGTATGTAAAAAAAAAATACCTAACTTACATGAGACTTTATGAAACAGTAGGTAATTAAGAGTTGCAGCCTGGATCAGCATAAACTAACTTTTAGGTCTTCAATTTTAATCTCTACAAGAATTCTCAAAATCGGCCGAACATTTTTGATATTGGCGCGATAAAGAGAATTGATGTTTTATTTAATGCTCCTTAGTACGATACTGAAAAAAAGTATTTGTGTTGCAATCTCTCGAAATTTGTCCTGCAAAACATGTCCTTAAACATCATTTTGTCGGAAAAAATTAAGTGGAGACTTTTTATGCTTGTTTTGTAACTTGACATTTTAAGTCAAACGTCACAATTTTTCGAGTGAAAAATGTATTTGCAGAAAAATTAAAGAACATTTATTTTGATGGAAAACTGTCAATTCTAAAATTCTATCAGTCTTATTCGATAAACAGATGAATAGTTATACAGTGCATAAGGATTTATGAAGGCTCTATGTAACGTTGCGAAAATTCCCATTTATAAAAAATTCTGCTATAAATTTTAGTTATACAATGCTTATATCAAAAAAAGTACCAAAATGGAGCAATCTATTCCATTTATGTATGTGTCCATCAAATCAGCTGTTTGTCATAACAAATAAAATATAAAAAAAATAATTCCAATCATTTTTATGATATTCTCTTTCGAAAATCTATATATTTTTTTTAATTCTTCATTTCTTAGGCTCATTTGGTTGAACCTTTTTTTATAAACTTTCCGCCTTCTTGGAGTCGGTAAAACGCGATTTGAATTCTTTAAATCATTAATAAACGAGCTAAACTGGAGAGGCATTATTGTTTTTATTTTAATTTCAAAAATGGAGAGAAATCAAAATGACATTTATGAAATAATAATAACAATAATTTCCTTATGTAGGCTTTATTCAACCTCAAAACCCGTTAAGTTTATTATGGGACTATGCAACCTTGCATAAGTTTTATAAATAGCATTTTTGCGTTTAGAGGCATATGTATAGAGATTACATAACTGTGTGTAGGCTCTATACAGCGTTTTTAAATAAGACTGTATGTGTTTAAGATTTCTAAAACATATTTATTCATAATCAAAAATCAATTGCTCTGCGCATTTAATTAATATATATTCTTTTTAAGGCGGATTTTGAAAAAAACTAGACAGCTAATCAATTCTTTTTCTATACAATTTGACAGCTGATATTCAACTATATGGCGATCTGTGCCCTGTAATTTGAAAACCTGAAGAAGTTCCTGTATAACATAATTTAGGATATGGTAAGTAAAATTTTCTTCGGATTGTTTCTCATTGATACTTTAGAAACATAAATACTTTTGCGTCGCGTCTCCTTAGAAAGCTGAAATCTGACCTATTGAAATCATTTTGAATCAAAGTAAGTAATCTCGATAATGTTCAAGTTCTTCATTTTTGAAAATAAGATAAGATACAAATTTTTCTTACGATATCACACAAAAGCCTAGTACGCTGCTGATGCGAAACGAAAATTCCCATACAAAAATGACATGACGAAATCATAAACGAAAAATTTCGCTGTGCTTTTCGTTTTTCAGTACGCTGCTGAACGACGAAATGTGACATTTTAGTGGACAGCTGTACTAGATTTCTTAGTACAATTATCCACTCTTTTCGTTCTCAATTTAATTGCCCAGCACATTAATTGCTTGCGAAATTTTGACGTTTAATTTTTTTATTGAAAAAAAAAAATTGTTTACTCGTGACTTTCGGTGTTTTGACTTTGGTTTATATTTGATTTAAAATTTAAAATAAAATGGATTTGTCTAATGTGTTCCAACATTGCATTTCTGAATCGGAAACTCAGGATGTTATTGGTGATGTGCAAGAAGTGATGAAGACAAGCAGTGAAATTCAACTTCCAGACAGAACTCTCCACAAATATTTTTCCGCTGTGGTTTTCGTTTTAATTTCGCTCTGCACTTGGAGACCGCCGAAAATTTTCGTTTCGCATCAGCAGCGTACTAGGCTAAAAGGTCAACAAAATTTTCCGCCAACCAAATTTACACACTCACCAATTTGTCATCGATTTCAAAACTTTGCTTTAAAAAAAATTGTCCATTATCTAAATCTTCAATTTTGAACTTTTCCAAACAGACATGTGTTTTCTGGATATTAAAAAAAGTAATTTTTAACTTCCCATAGGAAGTTATTGTAATGGGTCCGATTTGTCAAATTGAAAATTTTGACATTTCTCGACGTTTCAAGGTCCCTAGAGTCGAAATAAAAGATTTTTAGAGAGATGTCTGTGCGTGCGTGTGTATGTGTACGTACGTTCGTACGTTTAAACGTACGTACGTTCGCGACGTTTTTTTCGTCGTCCATAGCTCAAGAACCAGAAGAGATATCGACTTCAAATAAACTTTGTTATACAGATAATAAGACAGAAAGATGCAGAAAGGGCTCTCAAGAAAATTGCGTGGGTCGTTTTTTTACCATAGCAGTTTAAAAAAAAGGTGAAAATTTTGGTTAACCCTAAATATCTCATGAACCAATAACGCTAGAGACTTGAATTAAATTTTATATTATATATTGTAACGTGATACAAAACAATTATATTTTTGGAAAAAAATCCAATTAACGGTTTTTTATAAATCAAAAAAAAAACAGAAAAAAAAAATTGTCACCTCGAAAATTTTATGACTAAAATATGATTTCATCTCCAAAATAATTTTGTGCAACGAAGAATAATGTTTTTAACATCTGATAAAATTTTGAGAAAAATCTAATTGACAGTTTTTTTTATAAAAAATAAAAGCCTAAAAAAACATTACTCAAAGTTGGTAAAAATTGAATTTCGACTCGAATATCTTTTCAAAAACTTGAGATTAAGGCTTCAAACTTATTTTATCTTATAAGAAATATTGTTTTCAACTTTAGGGCAAATTTTGAGAAAAATCGAATTGACAGTTTTTTTTACAAAAAATAAAAACCTAAAAAAAATTAATAAAAGTTGGTAAAAATTGGTTTTCAACTCAAATATCTTTTCAAAACTTTAAGATATTGGCTTTAAACTACTTTAATCTTTCAAAAAATATTGTTGTCAACATTCGATAAAATTTTGAGAAAAATCGATTTGACAGTTTTTTTTTACAAAAAATAGAAACCTAAAAAAAAAAACAATACTAAAACTTGGTAAAAATTCACTTTCGAATTGATACATATAGACAAACTTTTAAGCAAGACAAATCGATAGACGGGATGGGAAGTTATCAGTGTGGGTCGCATCCTAGCCTCTTTTTTAAATTGGATTCTGCTAAACATTTCGAAAGTATAGTATTATTTAAAGGATTTGTGTTCGAAACATTGAAGATTTAATAAAATAGTCAGGAAAATTTAGTGAAACATTCACGGCAATCGAAAGATTCAGTCAAATCGAATGGCATAAGAGTTTATTTTATTTATTGTTGTTTATTTGTTTTTAACTTCCCAGTTATTGTAATTATTCCGTTTTTTTTTATTGAAAATTTTGTCATTTCTCGAAATTTAATGTAGTCAATGATTATTTGTTTCAATCCCTGCCTGTGCCACCTATCTTTTTTTCACGGGTACTGCCTCTTGCGAGGAATTGACAAATCCTCCAAGAGTAATTCTTGTCATGAAAAGTGCTTTCTCAAATTAGCCGTTCGGATTCGGCATATAAACTGTAGGTCCCTTCCATCTATGACAACATCACTCGCACACAGGAATGGTTGAGAGTTGTAAGTCACTAGGCCCTGGTTCTTCATGGACTGTTGCGCCACCTAATTTATTTTTTATTTTTTAATGATTATTTGAGTTAGTTCCTACTTCCCTATGCTTGGAATACCTTTATGTCGCTATGCCTCATAACCAGCACAGATATTGACTGTACACAGATTTGTTTTACAACTAATGACATGAAAATATGCAGAAAGTACTTTAAAAAAACCGGTGGGTGGATTTCTAATATAACAATTAAAAAAAGAAAAAAATTAGCTAAACCCAAATATCTACCGAAAAATATTCAACTTACAGTTTTTGTACAACTAAAAATTGAAGAAATATTTGTTTTCTAGGATATTTTTGTTAAATTAAAAAAAAATGTATATAATTGTCAGTTTTTCGACAAAAAAATAAATCCTACAAACATTATCATTTGATAATTTTTTTTTTGAAAAATCCAATTGCCGGTGTTTTTAACTTAAATCAAAAGTTTTTACAAAAATTGGTTTAACGTCTGGAATATTTGGTCAGAAAACAGCATAAACTTTATTTTTTAGTACCATTCTTCTTGAAGTTCTTTCAATGACAAAAATATCATTTAAACATTTTTAATCAAAACAATGAGAAGTTATAAGTGTGGATCAAATCCCAGTTTCTTTTCAGATTTGTATTTAGTTTAAATGTGTGATGTTTGAAAGTCTTAAAATCTATTAAAAAAGCACTGTCTGCGTTTTAAGGATTCCTTAACTTGTGCGACCGGGATAAAATCACTACAAATTACTTTTATGCACCAAGAAAGAGATGTTTCCTAGAATCTTTCGTTTTTCAAGTCAATTAGTACTCCGCCACTTCTTTTATATCATATCTTTGCAATCGATAGTTGAAAAATTCGGATGTCTAGAACTTTTCACTCACCTTGAAGACCTAAGATAACAGACTTACACAACCTCACAAAACCTTAAACGATTCTATATAAAATCTTACAAGATTTCTAACTCCATTGTTCTTAAACAAGATGCCATTAACCAACCCACAAATCCTAGATTATGATAGCAAAAAAAAAAAAATAAAAGGCTAATATTACAAAATTGTTGCGCCAACCTTCGAATATCATTCAATATTGCAGGCTCGCATCACCTGCAAAAACCCATATGCAGCACACTATAAGGATTGCATCTCTCAAGAAAGTGAAATCCTAGACCGCTTGCGAAAGGCTATATCTATCTATCTGTGTGTATCTGATGCAGATAATGAACCATTCTTTTATCCTTTTATTCCGAAGATTACCACAATTGATTGGCTTCCGCAACAATGATTTCCTGAGCATCTGCTTTTTGTGAAAACTGAAAATGAATTCAAGAAACAAAAAAAAAAAAAAAAACTAAAGATGATGAAAAATGCAATAATAAGCCATAACGCATTATGGGAACACTAATCGCCACATGAAATCGTTTCAAAAACATATTTTTTACAATTTCTCGAACATATTTTCCAAAAAAGCAAAGCAAAGAATGCAAAAACTAATTGAACTAAAGTAGCTTGCGAAAAAATAAATTCCCATTTAGCGATAGCGGGAAACAGTGCCAAAGTTAAGGGCTTTTCCAGTTCCATCATCATCAGCCATCAGCAGCACCAACTTGAAGAGTCAAGAACTTGTAACTAATTGCGAAAAGAAAACGCCGTGTCGGCCGCCGCCTCGCCCGTCCTAAAAAAAATTGGCATTAATTTTTTCTATTACTGAGACTTAAAAACGAGAAAAATCAAATCAACCCTCAAGGCTCCGCTCAGAGTTAGGTTAGGTATGTAGACGTAACTTTATAGGTAGAACTGTGTGAAAGCAATTTGGACATGAATACGTATGAGGAAAACAACTCAATCAAAAGAGAAATAAAATCGTCGTCATCGATTCCAATCGACTGCACCTAATTAAGTGAAGTGATGATTGCCAAAATGAGTCTGCGCGAATGGTGGCGATCGAGTTCGAGTTCGAGCTCGAGCATTTGACATTATTTCCCTATACCATAAACGTTTCTTGTTTTCTTCTTAAGTAATCGTTTCCCACAACCTCCGGGCTTTGGGCTTTGACGACTCTGATTGCCGATTACCGAATTTGATGCTGATGCCGATGTCGATGCCGGTGATGACACTTAAAAATCGTATTCGTCTTTATCCCATCAGCGGGGTTTGCAGACACTTGAACGCCATCCAGAAAAGAACTGAATCTCAAGTTCCAGCTTCGCGTTTTCGAGAGTGCAAAACTATGAGAACTTTTTTTCATTTCGGGAAAAAATACTTCCCAGTTAGTCGAGAGTTGGTCGAGATTGAAAGGAAATGAGAAGCCCACACACCGTCTGAGGCCTGATGATGACTCCATATACTCGTACATTCTGTGAATATGCGAATTCAGCTTCAGAGAGCAGCGTTAATAAAGTCTGTACGATAAATGAAAACATCCCGTTTGTAAATTCAATTCAATTAAGGAGCATTCGAAGTTTATTGGAGCATTCTTATATATATTTTTTTTTTGTTCCTACTATACTCCTCCGCGTATTTTTCGAGACATTACTAATCATTGTTGGGTCAAAATATTTACCACTTGACCCTTGATTTAATTAAACCGTTGCTGATACACTTGCCAAGGGAAAGATTGTGCTCTTTAGTTCTACGTTTTGCGTCGCCGTCGCCGCCGCCGGCGCAGAAGTTGTGGGTCTATACAGATACAGAAGAGAATGATGTTTCGTCTGATTAGCATACGCGCTGTTGTAGAGTGCGCGCTTCGAGACAAGCTACATGTGTTAGATGGGTGCCGAGCCGCTGCTGCTGCCATCGGACAAGATGTTTACGCCCGACAAGATACAGATCCTCGAAAAGCAGAGGGTGTCACATCGAAAGATAGCAGAAATAGGTTCGGATGTGTTAATTACCGGGAATCTTACTAATTGCCCCATCCACGCAAAGTGCAGAGCATCAGTCCCGCTTTTGCAATTTGATATCCAAACCAACGACAACGGCGGCGGAGGCGCGGTGACGGCGACGGCCAACAGCAACATTCGCGTCGCACGAGAAGATGGCAAAAGCCATTAGGTTTCCACCTTGTCAGCTCGTTTGTATATCTTCTTTCTGGATCCTCTTTTTGTGCCGCTTTTATATACAAATGAAGGTACGACGAACATACCTTTTTTTGAGTTGTTCGTGTAGCCGATCCGTATAACTTATATACATATGTATATCGGCGAATCAGGAGATGTTTTTATATATTTTTACATTTTATGATCTGTTTGAGTTATGGTCTCTTCTTTTCAGAGTTTCCAGAGATGGGTGCAATAAGCGTGAGAGATATATTTGTTGACTGGGGCCGCTTATTAATATTGATGGGTATATTTTGTAAACGATTTGGGTAAAGTCCAGCAGGTATGAATGTTTTACAAGCAAAGCTTGAATAAGGATCAAGATAAGGTTTGGGTTTTATTTGCGGGAGTTCTAGTTTCATTTTAATTTTTTTTTTTTTTGAAGAGCCATCAAAAGCTTAGACATTCATATCGACATCAGTAAAAAGGGTCATGTTTTTGAATTATAAGATAATTTTGAGAGCTCGTATTCATTTGGAAATTAATAGAAAAACTACATTAAAATGTTTGTTTATGATTATCTCGAACAGCCATTATTTAAAAATCGACTCACAGTTTTTTTCTCTATGAAGAATCGTATCTTTGACTAATAACAATTTAGTTTTATTTTATTTTAGTTTTTCGTTTCTTAGAAGCTTTAAGTTTTGACGTTTAAAAAAGTTACGCCAGTGGATAAGCTTTTAAGACTCCATTGCAACGTTAGGTAAATCCATGTTTGAAAAATATTATTCGATCTAGGTATCTATTTTAGATATGCCTTTATTTAGGGTACCAAGTTAGTCTAAAAATACAAGGTTACATAACCTTCATAAGTAATTTTTAGCGTTTTAAGAGCCTTTATAATTGTACGTAACTTCAGCTTTTACAATTATTATTGTGTATCGCATCATATTATTAAACAACTATGTAGTTTTTAAAGTTACACAGATTTTTGAACTCTATTCTTGTCGGTTTTAAAGTTGGGAACCCGAAAAATATTATTTTAAATTTCAAATACTTACCTACGAAATTGTATCTTTACTGATTTCAGCAAGGCCTTTGATAAATTGTGTCATAAAACATTACTTTTAAAACTATCACAGCAAGGTTTTAACGACTGTTTCATAAACTGGATCTCCTCATATTTGCAAGATAGACGTTTTTAGTAATGAGTGTTCAAGTTCATTTGTTATGAATTCTGGTGTCCCCCAGGGTAGTCACCTTGGTCCTATTCTATTTGTTTTATTTATAAATGACTTGGTTTCGATCATACAAAATTCGTCTGTCCTAATATATGATGATGGCATTAAAATTTTTTAAAAAAATTAACTCTACGTCTGACTGTCTTATCTTGCAAGAAGGCTTAATATTATTCAGGGAATGGTGCAATAATAATCGTCTTTTTTTAAATGTTGACAAATGTAAAACCATGAGCTTTACACGCAAAAAAGTTCCATCGTTTTTAGTTACATGTGTGATTCTTGTCCTTTAAGTAGAGTTTATGTATTTTCTGACTTGGGTGTTGTCTTAGATTCGAAACTAACATTTAATGAACATATTAATTTCATAGTTAAAAAAGCAAACAGAATTCTGGGTTTCATTAAGAGATTTGGCCGTGATCTCCGTGATCCATATGTTTTAAAATTACTTTTTGTTTCATTTGTGAGACCAGTCCTGGAATATGCTTTTACAGTATGGTCACCTTACTACGCCGTACACGTCACAAGACTCGAAGCCATTCAGAAAAGATTTTTGCGTTTTTGCCTACGATCCCTTCCGTGGTTTCATGATATTCATACATTACCGCCTTATTCACAAAGACTTTCTCTCATAAATCTTCCTTCTTTGACAAATCATAGGAAGTACTTGCAGTTTTGTTTTATTGTTGGAATAATAAACGGACAAATTTCATCACCATCAGTTCTTGGTAGTTTAAACTTTAGTTTTAGTCGTTCAAGTATAAGACTCCAGAAACCATTGAATATTAATTTTAGCAGATCAAACTATGGTGTACATAGCCCCTTAAATCAATTAATTGACATTTATAATAAATTTTACTCTTGTATTAATTCGCCAAATGATAATATAAAAAGTATAAATTGCAAATTATTATTTTTCAACACTCTAGTTTAAGTTTTTAGATTTTAAGTATATAGGTATATTAAAAATTGTTAACGTTAGTATTTAACGAATTATAAATAAACTAAACTAAACTAAACTAAACTAAACTAAACTAAACTAAACTAAACTAAACTAAACTAAACTAAACTAAACTAAACTAAACTAAACTAAACTAAACTAAACTAAACTAAACTAAACTAAACTAAACTGAACTAAACTTAACTAAACTAAACTAAACTAAACTAAACCAAACTAAACTAAACTAAACTAAACTAAACTAAACTAAACTAAACTAAACTAAACTAAACTAAACTAAACTAAACTAAACTAAACTAAACTAAACTAAACTAAACTAAACTAAACTAAACTAAACTAAACTAAACTAAACTAAACTAAACTAAACTAAACTAAACTAAACTAAACTAAACTAAACTAAACTAAACTAAACTAAACTAAACTAAACTAAACTAAACTAAACTAAACTAAACTAAACTAAACTAAACTAAACTAAACTAAACTAAACTAAACTAAACTAAACTAAACTAAACTAAACTAAACTAAACTAAACTAAACTAAACTAAATTAACACCTGGGATTGATTCATTCTTTGGTTAGATTTAGATTCAGAACATTAAAATCTTTTAGTAAAATACACTATGATTTCTAACAGAATTATTTCGTGGACAACGTTTCGGAAATGGTTTTGATCTGTGTCTTCTTAGCTTTTATTTGACCCCTGGAAATGATAGCTAATGCCTAATTCCAGACATTAATAAGTTTGTATCCCATCTTCAAAATTTGCGAGCCTGTGTTATGAGAAAATAATCACTAATCACGTTTCCCACTTTCGAAGATGGAAAAAATCCGAGAGAAATTATTCCTCCAAAAATGTTTATTACCACGAAAGTTGTTCGATCCGAAATATCGGTCTTACATATTTCATGCTTAAAATAATATAAATTAATTTAAAAAACTATAATTAATTAAAGACTACGAAAAAAAGGTTGCTTTATTTTAGAGCTTATAATTGTACTACTTCAAACAATAACTTAACTTTTATTAAAAACGGTGCATCTAAAAATGTCTATATACAGTTCGAGGGCAATCAATATAAAGCAAGCAAAGCTAAATATGAGGGAAGTTTTCAAATGTCAGAGATTCTGAAATCGTAAAGATTTAGCAAATTGCTTAAAGTTTAAGTGGCCATTTAATGCTTTAAACTTTAATAAAATGTTAAGAAATAGTTCGATGCTAAATTCGTTAAAAACCAGAGAAATAATCTTTCTAACTTATGCCCGATTTCATAAACAAACACTAAAAGCACTTTTATCTAAAAGCTTTTTAAATTTTATCAGGCCTTTAAATTTTTTCAGTTTCACCAAGCTTGAAATGGGAAATTTCAGGGATATTTTTGTTAAAATAGAGTTCTCTTCACAAAACAAAACATCAGCTGTCAATCTGTCATATTCATTTTTTAATGACACTTTTAAAATTTAATGAGCCAAAAATGGTCATTTAGTTTGAAAAGGTGTTTAAAAGCTTGTTTACTTTAAAAACGCTTGGTGAAACCAAAATATCGCATTTTACAGTTTAAAATCCTGTTAAATGTATAAACGTTGTTTATGAAATTGGGCATTAATCTTTTAAAAAGTTTTGTCTATTTTTGTCCTTTTTTAATTTCAGGTATTTCAAGCACTGTTACTGCGTTCGAATTTTTTTCCGGGCCATTGAGCAAGTGTTAAGGCTATAAAACTACGTCCTTAAAAATTAACCTTCAATTGATTAAAATATGTATTTATTTAATGCATTAAATCTTTACTCTTGAGTATATAAAGAAGAATTATAAATGTTGCATTCATAAACATCTCTTGACTTTGAGCCGTGAAATGACTTATACAATTACTTATATTTAAAAAAATATTTTCAGATTAACATCCAACATTTTTAGTCCTTTACAAAATCTTAAGTATGGTTTGAATATCCACCATTATTAGCCTTTAGTTGCAAAAATTCTGTAAAAATACTGTTTTGATTATTCGTTTTTATATTTTTTTTTTATTTTCTCTTTGGATAGTATAGAAGCTTATATTTTCTTTAAGAGTATTTAAAGCTTGTGTTTACTAAGTATATGAATTATGTATTTCATTTGTAAAAAGATAAGATTATTCTTTTTAGTTTTAAGTTTTAATTTTAAGTCTTAGATATAAGTTAAAAAGTTGAAAAGGCAAAGCTGAGATTGTACGCAGGGAGCAAGTGCACACTTGTATTATAATTTAATTTAATTTAATCAATGAATTTAATTATTTAAATGTTGAAAACATTTACCATAACATCGTCCATTAATTCTGAAATATCTTTAAGTCGACCGAATTTTTAAATCTAGTTTATAAAAAAAAATGCACTGATTTATTAATGACTCAATAAAATTATTTACTTACTTACTTATTTTATATGCTCAATATGTTTCATTTTCTTTTAAAAAATTCTTAAACCTTTCTATCATTAAATTTTCGTGACAACAAAATAAATTTGGAAATTTGATTATTAAAGTTGTAAATGGACAGAAATCCGTCTTAAATTATCAATTTGTTGCTTTATGGTAAAATATAAAAAGCTGTTACATTTCAATACTACTCGTTTCAACCTCGGAATAGTGAAAACGAGTCAAAACACTTACACGGTCCTTACGCCACGCTACTTCAAACGAATGAACGAATTCTTATTTATAAAATATTTTCCTACCTGGTTCAGTTAGATCCCGTTTATATCAAATATTTTAACAAAAAAAATTACCACATTATTATAAAAGTAAACAAACTAAGCTCATTTGCATAACGAATTATTTTTAATGATTAATTGAATCAAATAAAAATGAGAAATTTGGATAGTTCTCAAAAGGTAAATTGTTTATATAAATAAACATCCATATTTTAACAAAATTGTGAAAACATTTCTTTTACATTCTTTTTCGAAATGTTAAAATGACATTTGGATAGAAAAAGTTCGACTTGGACAATGATTTACGAAAGCTAGTAAATATTAACGGTAATTTTCTGGTCGGAGGCGATTTTAATTGCAAACACAGAAATTGGGGATGTCTAAGAGCTAATACCTGGGGTAACATCCTTGAAAATATACATTCTACTCATACTTTCGATATATTATTCCCTCCCCATCCAACTTATTACCCTCCTAACAAACGGGCAAGCCCTTCTACTTTAGACCTTTTTTTAACAAATAGCCCGGGACTGTTTAATCAAACTGTAGTACTATGTAAATTAAGTTCTGATCATCTGCCTATATGCATTAGTACGTATTTACTGCCTTCTAACAGAAGAAACGAAGTTTTTGACTTTAAAAATACCAACTGGAACATGTTTAAAACCCAATTGAGTTCAAAACTAAAAAATGTTCCTTATCTTCATTCCGATATATCAACTTCAGAAATTGATCGAAATGTTTCCTTGTTTACTAAAAGTGTTATAGAAATTGTTGAACAATCTGTTCCTTTGAAACAAATAAGGTTAAAGAGTAAGACGGTTCTTCCTCCTAACTTAGTTGAACTCATTTAGTTTAGTTTAGTGTTTATTTCATCAAACAAAGTTACAATGCTTTAGTGATTACTCGATAATAAAATAATAATAATATACGTACAAAATCAATAATGAATAAAAAACAATAAATAAATAAATATATATTAAACATTTCCACCATTAAGGTTTCTCAAAATAACGAGTAAATTGTTTTTAAATGAAAATCTACCAAGACAAAAGTCGATCATATCGCAAACAGAATTGGATTCTTTTAAGCACCTGGTCAATGGTTCATTAGCAGCATAATTTGTTCTGTGGAATGGAATGTTAAATAAATTTTGGTTTCTAAGCATCCTTGCAGGAACATTGAAGTTAATTAAGCTCAAAATTTCCGAACAATCAATATGATTAGTTAAAACATCACGAATAAACATAACTCCAGAGAACTTTCCACGAAGATTAAGAGGCAAGATTCCAAATAATTTACACCTTGTTTCATAGGAAGGCATATCAATGTTCCAATGAAGCCTTTTTACTAATACCCTTGTAAAGCGTTTTTGAATTTTCTCAATTCTAAAAGAGTGAACTTCGTACAAAGGGCTCCAAATAGTATTGCAATACTCAAGAGTAGATCTAACAAACGCAAAAAAAAGACATTTCAATGTGTGAGGATCACAGAATTCCTTTGAATTGCGCAAGATAAATCCTAACATAGAATTACCTTTGGCAACTAAAAAGTCTATATGTTTTAAGAAATCAAGTTTTTGATCAAAAATTATCCCTAGATCTTTTTTAAAGGTTACTATAGATAAAAAGATATTATTTATACTATAGGAAAAATTAATTGATGTACGTTTTCGACAAAACGTTATACTTTGACATTTAGCAATATTAAGGTGTAAGGAGTTAATCCAACACCAATTTGATAATTTTTGAAGATCTTCTTGCAGCAATATGCAATCTTGTTCAGATTTTATACACCGAAAGATTTTCAAATCGTCTGCGTACATTAGACATCTAGAATTTAAGAAAACATTGGGAATGTCATTGATAAATAACAAGAAAAAAAGCGGACCGAGATGGCTTCCTTGTGGAACACCCGAGGTAACATTGATAGGCGATGAAAGAAAATTATTAATACGAACAAACTGAATGCGACCCTTTAAATATGTCCGTATCCAGTTCAGCAAATTAGAATGAAAAACCAATTTTATTCAACTTCATAAGTAATATATCATGGTTCACCCTATCAAAAGCTTTGGAAAAATCTGTGTAAACAACATCGAATTGGAACCCTTTTTCGAGCCCGTTTAAAATGGTGTTTGAAAAAATTGTTAGGTTGGTGCTGGTAGATCTACCAGCGAGAAACCCATGTTGACAGGGAGAGATAACATGTTTTACCATTGTAGTTAATTTTTCATAAACCAATTTTTCAAAAATTTTTGGAACGGTAGAGATCTTGCAAATAGGGCGGTAGTTTGAAACATCCTGCCTATTTCCTGATTTATAAATTGGTGTAATGATAGAACGCTTCCACGTACTTAAAAATTCACCACTTTCAAGAGATCGATTCAAAATTATTTGTAAAGGAACAGCAAATACTATTGAACATTTCTGTAAAATAATAGGTGCAATTCCATCTATATCAAGTCTTGTGTCTACTTTGACCATTGATAAAGCTTTTTCAATTTCCTCAATTGAAAAATGTAAACTTCCAATATTTAGACAACTATCAATACCATTAAATTGATTATCGAGATTTATATTTGGATTTGGATTACTATTTAAATAAACGGATTGAAAATGTTTACCAAAAAAGTTACAAACTACTTTAAGATCCGAAGATGATATGCCATCGTGACGCATTAGATTAGGAATGCCATTTGATTGTTTTTTCGTATTTATAAATTTCCAAAAACTTTTACTATTAGATTTTAAATCACTTTCAACAGATAAAAGATATTGATTGTAAAGAAATTTATTTAAAGTATCAAAATTCTTTTGCAATAATCGATATTGTTTGTAAAGATCACGGTCATTGTTTGATTTGCGAAAATGCTTATAAACCTTATTTTTTTTTATTATTAAGATTTATTAATCTTTTATTAAACCAAACTGGTTTTGAAAAGCTTTTCATTTTAATTTTAGGTGTGTACAATGCAATTGCATCATGCACAATTTTTAAAAAAGAATCGTAGCACTTCTCAAAATTTGCACCAACAAATAATGCATGCCAATCATTTTCATTGAGAAGACTATTGATTGAATCATAATTCGATTTAGCAAAATTATATTTAAATTTAGAACCGAGAGTGTTGGTGGTGATACTGTTGATGGAAGTGCAGTTGATATTGTTTTTGTAGGTGGAGGTGCATTTGCATTTATTGTTGTTGGGGTTGGGTTTGGGTTCTCTATTTTTTTATGTGTGATGAATTCTTTTACTTGCACAAAGGAACCCCATACAGACGGGTCAAGAACTAGAGAAAGTTTATGTGTAGGTACACTCAGTTTAAAAGTTATGAATTTAAGTGTCGATAAATCTGCATCTTTTTTAATGAGAGCATAACATTTTAACTCTTCCTTTGGAATATTAGTTTTTTGGGAAATACTGTCAACAATGTCACTAGATTTTGTATTTTTATTGAATCTTGACAAATGAAGCCATTTTATATTTGGGAGAGCACAAAGTGAAGAAGGGTCACTACCAACAATTTTTTTAATTCTTGACACACTTTTGTTGTTTTTTGGTACATTAATGTTGACATATGGAGAAATCTCCTTGATAGGTACAAGAGTAGGTAGAAAGGCACTTGATGGATTTGTTATGGTTGACGATGATGAAGGAGGTAACGATGACGATAGTGATGAGGATGATGATGACGACGATGAAGTTGATGAAGATGATGATGATGGTAATGATGAGGATATACATCAGGAAGAGTATGTTACAATTAAGGAAGTTATTGATGTAATCCTTGCATTGAAAACGCGAAAGTCAGCTGGCTTTGACAACATAAAAAATCTTTTTTTTTAAAAACCTTCCAAGGTCAGGTATAAAATTTCTTGTAAATTTGTTCAATTCTTGTATTAAGACAAGCTCCTTTCCAATAGATTGGAAAAACGCTAAAATTATTCCAATTTTGAAAACTGGAAAAGTTTACTTAGTGCTGTAAGTAAGTGTTTTGAAAAAATAATTAAAAACAAACTAATGTCACACATTAACAATAATAATATTCTGCCTCCTAAACAATTAGAATTTCGACCGTACCATAATACAGTCCACCAAATTGATCGAATAACCAGAATCATTAAAACCAATTTTACCAATGGTAAAAGTACCGGTATGGTTTTACTTGACGTTGAGAAAGCATTTGATTCTGTTTGGCATGGTTTTTACACACAAGCTTGTAATGCTCAACTTTCCCATGTGTTGTATAATAAAAATTGTAAAGTCCTTTCTGTCATTAAGAAGTTTAGTTGTTTCTGTTAACAAAAATCTTTCGGAAATCTTTGAATGTACTGCAGGCGTGCCTCAAGGATCCGTTCTTGGCCCAATACTGTATTCAGTTTTTAAGCTATACTTGCAGATGACACCTGTGTATTTTCTTCTGATTCACTTGGTTCCGTTATTGAAACCAATTTGCAACCTTCTTTGAATGCACTTCAACAATATTTTAATGATTGGAAGATTAAGATAAATGCTTTGAAAACTCAGGCTATCTTTTTTACTCGAAAAAGAAAAGTCTGTTTTTTGCGAAGTAACTCCCTCTTAATCAACGGCGGCGTAGAAGCAAACTGGAAATCAAATGTTAAATACCTTGGTGTACACTTGAACAGTAAACTAACTTTTGGAATTCATGTCCAAGAAATCATAAAAAAATTAAACGTGACCATTAAAATTCTCTATCCTTTTATTAATCGTAAATCAAAGTTAAGTCATGAAAATAAACTAATTATATTCAAAGTTATTTTTCAAGCAATTATTCTATACGGATCACCTGCTTGGGGTAGCTGTGCAAAAAGCCATATCCGAAGGTTGCAAACTTCTCAAAACAAGTTGTTAAAAATGATGTTAAACCTTCCTTGGCATTTTTCAACCAACGAATTACACATGTTAGCTAATGTTGAATATATTTCTGATAGAATTATAAAATTTAAAGGACGATATAAAGTTTCCTGTGAAAGATCTGACAATGCTTTAATTTCAAATTTAGCTTCATAGTTATAATATTCAAAGACTGATTTTTGTTATCTATTTATATTTTCTTTGCTGTAATTTATTAATTTATTTATTTGTGTTGATTAATTTATTTATTTGTTATTTATTTATTAATTTTGTATTGATTTGTTAACTTATTTATTTTTTTAATATACTTATTAGTTTTGTATTTATTTTATTCAATTCTTTTTTACACATTTATTTATTTACTCACTTATTTATTTTATTATCTTTTATTTTTGTATTTATGTGTATTTTATTTATTTATTCATTGATTTATTTATTTATTTATTTATATATCTATTTATTTATTATTATATATGTATACAGTTCTAAATGCTATTGATTTGTGCTCATTGACACTTTATTTGTTATTTATCTTTAATTTGTATACTGATACAGTTTTGTTAAAGTTATAATTTAAATTTCACACTGTTAGCTTTTGACTGCACTCCACCCCTTCTCAATGTTTTATATTTATTAATGTATGCATTTATTTATACTCTTTTGTTATGCTCTTTAATGAATGTTTTTAAGTAGCTTTTCCTTCAACCAATACTTTATCTTTGAATTTTTTGTTAAAAACTCATTTAAACGCGGCAGTAGTAAGGTAGATAATATACCAATCTCTGTAAATATTGTGCAATATACATATATTTAAGATAAAGAAATAATGTAATATTTTTAGCTACAATAAAAATCGAATCAAATCAAAAAAGGCTTTACTCCGGTTTTAATATTCTAATGAAATAGTTTTAGATTACTCTTGCATATTAGATTTGTTGTAATGTCGGAATAATCTGGCTCCGTTAGCAAGAAGGCTGTAACTGTTTACAATGTTTTGAGCAGATTTTAAGAAAAGTAGATTCCAAAAGGTTCAAAATAAAAAAAAAAAAAAACAAATGGCGCCACGATTACTTTGAGACAACGCTTATTGCAAGGCTTTCCTAATTTTTTTTAAAACCTTCGGTAAACGTGGAAAACTAGAACTAAAAAATTCATAGGTTTCGTTTAAATATATATTTAATAAATATGTACGTTAAATGCAAACGTTAAGATTGAAACTTTTACTTAAGTCTGAACTTAAAACTAACATAATTTCAACTACTTACACGAGTAGATATAGCAAAAAAAATTAAATTTAAAGCTTGCAGATTCGATATTGTCATTTGTAGAGCGATATGATTATAGAGAATTTGTTGAATTTTAATGATTAACTGATTGGGATGAATGTTAGCGCCACAGTTCAATCTGCTAAAAATAGTTCTAAGGGGTAAATATCTTCTTAAGCTAGCCTTACTCAGATTAAAATTCCATCGACAAATAATAGATGAACATTAAATCGTTCTATTCAATACATCAGCTATAAAGCAAAACTGCAAAATGCTTTCTGTGACCAGAAAGGAGAGATTTATGGGGAACATATTTTAACGAAACCAAGTGTCTCGTTAGTTTTTTTTATATATAATTATAGGGATCAGTAAACGTCGTTAATTTTTAGTCAAGGTTAGAAAAACACGATTCTCTATTCAGACATTACGAATTAAACATTAAGTCATAATTTATTATTTACGTTTATGTGTAACACACATTGTCTTACATTTGTCAATATTTAAGATCAAACGATTTTTATTGCACCAATCCAAAAATTCTTGTAGCTCTTTACAGTCCTTGATTTAGTTATGGCTGAAACACAAACATCCTTCAGCTTCGGCTTCGCCTGACGTTTACGAGTTCAGCCATAGGAATTCAATGCATTCTATCACAATGAAGCTTTGACCTCACGTTTCATTTGACAGTCGTAAGGAAAAGAACGTAATGTTACGTAATGTGACTCCAAATGGAAGCTCTAGTTCAAATTTGCTGAACAGCTGTTAAAAAGTCAACATACAAAATACATTTGCTTTGGAGGGATTCCCATTGGTTATTAAAGGCTGTGTAAGCTACTTCCGCGATAAATTTAATTTTTTTCGATTTCAAAACTCATATTTTTTTGGATTTTTAGAAAAAATAACAGCTGCTAATGACAGAAGTGCTTCAGAAGTGTCATTCACAGCAACCTCGAAGCAGGCCCAACGTAACGCAGACGAAGCCGAAGCTGAAACGTGTTTGTGTTTTAGCCATTAATAATTCGAAAAAATGTATTATTTAATATAGAAAATAAGCAGCAGTGGACCAAGGTGCCTCTCTTGAGGTACACCAGAATTGACTCTAAATTACCATGAAGGATAACTCCTAAAGACAAGATAAAATGCACATAACGAAACGGTCATTAAGTCCAATTTAAGCTATGTAATTTACTATTTATTTTATTATAATTTTATTTATATCTATTATTAAGCTTTAAAATATTGACACATATATTTGGAAATATTATCATAATACTCTTAAGTCTCCAGTTAAGCAAAAATATACCGAACGTAAAAGTCGTAGGTACGAGTAGTTACATGTATTTAAGTGAACGCATTTGTGTCCTCATTTCAATCCACCCTTAACTTGTATTCAATTATTGTATATTGAGTACACATTTCATCATCATCATCATATCATATCATCATCATAATAAAACCCCCTCTTTCGACTAAGTTATAAATATGTTTAAGTTGTAGGAAAAATACTTAATATCATTTCCTTATTTCTTCCTCCTCAATAGTAGCGGATCTACATACATATATATACGAATATAATGTAAATGTTCCACTTGCTTTTACATATGATGGGCTGGGAACACTGACCGTAAATTCTCTCCACTTAAACACGAACACGTAATAATTCTATTGTACGCCCGCCACGCCATCCAGAGTCAAAGTGACATGATGCCATTAAACATTATCCGTATATTCCGTGGCGCTGCTGTTTTGTGTTATTCTTATTATTATACTATAAAAGTTGTTACGTTAAACTTATTCGCTTTTCTTAACCAAATTTGCCTAAACTAAACATCGTACATCACATAAAAACTTATACCTATGCCTTGACGACGCGAAGACGCGACGCTTCACCGCGAGACCGTTACTTACGTGCGGCTATGGCTGACTATAATATTATTTCTTTTATCATTATATTTTCATCCAAGTTATTTGCTAGATATTTGAGTCACTTTTGCTTGCAACACAATTCCATTCAGCTTGCCAATTACCGGACCATTATTCAATCAAGACAAATTTATTTGTTTATCCAGGCGAGTGCATCATTTTCATCATTTCCATACCCTCATGAAGCTATGTTGCCAGTGCCAGTGCCAGTCAAAGTACTCGTATCTTCATCTTCATCTTTTTATATGTACATCTTTTGAATATAAAAGCTAAGCAATACGATACCATCATTCCAATTATTGAATTTCGGAGTATTATCCATTTCTGCGTCTTTTTTTTTGTATTATTATTATTGTGAATCAACCTTAAAGACATATAACTACAAGTCTACAACTATTTGGACTTGCTAGACTTTAGCTTTATAAATGTAGCTATAGAAAGTTTTAAAGGAGCAGCAATCAAAGCCCCATAATAGAGAATGACCTATTATTGCCGTGGTCATTACATTGGTTGGTACACATCTATTATTTTAGTTTGAATGGAAATTATTATGCACGCTTGACAGAGAGGGAATTCTTTCGGGACGGACGGATTTTGTGGGCCGGAATAAGTCATGGTTTGGTTCTGGCATCAGCCGCCGCGCGCCGCCGCGGTCTTGCAAGCGGCAACGGCAACAACGGCAGCGTTCAACATTCAACGTTACTAGGCGGTTTTCTTAATTATTCATTTACGCGGCAAGGCGGCATCGGCATCGGCTTCAGCTTTAGCTTCAGCTTGTTTTGTTGTTCCCCGTCGATTAGACAATAATTTTCACAACTCACTTTGCATGACAGCCATTGTTACTTTATTTGTTATCTGAATTTACCTATCGCGCATTTATTTATGTTCATATACAAAAACTAAAGTCTCTGTGCGAACTGGCTGAATGGCTGGACTGGACATGAACATGAATATGAATGGTGGTGGTGCTGGTGCTCTGACGGCCGCGGCGGCGGCGTTGGGTTTGGGTTCTGGATTGGACTGAAAACACTGAAGATACTATAAGGCCTGCTATAAGGCCTTACCCCATATAAAAATACCTGAATCGAATCGCCTGAGTCTTAGTCTTAGTCTGAGAATGAGCCTGAGATCAGGTGTTACTCGTAGTTTGCAAGCTGCCTTATGATGACGAAAGCAATTATCGTTATTAGTCTTACGTTGTGGGGCTTTTGTGTATGGACTCTTTTTGTTGTGTGCCTTGTTGAGTATCGGGTCTCTATACTCTATAGTTGTGCTTCTTTGTGGTTTCTCACATCATTTGGACATGTTTTCATTGAAAAGACTGTTATGAACAAAAAAGTAAAAATTGAAGAATAAAGAAGTCCCTGTACGAACATATACCTACGTACATCTATCAATGCTGAAAGGAAGAATCAAGCTAGACTTACAGACGATCTAAACGTTAAACACTATACTCGTATTCACTTCACACTCAATATATGGCGCTACAAAAGCCAATAGGGTAATAAAAATAATAAGCAATATAATATACAATGTAAAAAGAACCGATAAAACATAAATAGATTAACCTAGGTTAATGACATTTATATGTGCCTTATAGCTAGTTTAAGTTTTAATTAAATTGCCATTTATTGATGGGGAAAATTTAAAATTATTGACAAGCCGTTAAATAACTTGAACAATTGAACATTCCCAAATAAAATTAGGTGAACTTTCATGGTTCGTAAAAAAAAAGTTAGAGCTATCATTTGTTTTTAATTATTGAAACCAATCATTGGAATTTTTTTGGCAGGTCGTTTAAAGCCATAATTTTGGTTTAGTTTAGTTTAGTTAAGTTTATTTCATCATCATCATTGTTCGCAAGAAGATGAAAAAAGATGAATCTTTCGAAACACATGAACTTCGTTATAGCTCTCCTATATCAGAGCCGATGAGATGGATAATGCGTTATTAAGGATTATGTGGAATATTCAACAAAAGAACTTCCAGGAGGAAATTCAAAGGCTTAAGAAAGAAGATTTGATTAGCCCTACGAGTCCCGTTAAAAATCTTAATCCTTTCCTTGACGGTGACTCATTTAAACTCCTTCGAGTGGGTGGGCGTTTGCAGAATGCGAACATACCTTATTCCGTTAAATTTCCCATCCTTCTTCCTAGATCCAACCCTTTCGTTAAAAACCTTTTAATATCTTTACATAATAAAAATTATCATTCAGGTCCACACAAGCCCTAGTTGGAATAGTACGGCAGAGGTTCTGGGTGCTAGATGTACGCAAGCTTGCAAAGAAGGTTGTTAGTAATTGTTGGGCCTGTTTCAAATATAAGCCAAAAATGTTGGGACAAATTATGGGTGATCTTCCTACTGACAGAGTGGAACCTGCAAGAGCTTTTCTGAAGACTGGTGTCGATTTTTGCGGACCGTTCCAAACAAAAACACTCCATTACCAAGACCGGAATCTCAGACTGACATTTCGGTTTGCCTACAAGCTACTGAGGACTAAATGTGAGAAAGTGTGCGTGAAATGATGCAAAAAACCAAACACATTCTCACATTTAGTGTTTCGGCCCATCAAAATGCTTCATTATAGTAATCAGCAACATCTAAATGCTTCATTTTGAATGTTTCATGGCCTCGTTCAAAAACTAAACAATCCTTACCAACAGAATCTGAAGTGCTGACATGGTCTTAAATTGGAAGATTTGTATAGCTTTTTAATTTCAATCCAAATAAATGTTGTAAATGTATATTAAATAAAATAAAATTGACCAAATACATATTATTTAATAATTTATTAGTTTATTATTATTTATTTTGTTTACTTAAATAATTTGCGAACGCAACATGCGCTGCCACCGGTTAAGTAATTGCAAATGGACAAAAGTGTAACTCAATACTTTGTAAAACAACAAAACAGACAATTTTTTCAGGTGTAGTTTGTTTAGAGCATTTTCTTGGCGACGTTAGAAGTTCAGGTGGAAACAATAGGCGGATGCCTCCGTTTTTTTTTTGTACAGACAATGCTACGAGAAGCATACTTGTGAAGTTCCATTGCCAACTTTAGCTAGTTCAGATTCCTCAATTAGATTAGTATTTTCATCATTTAAGCAGTTCGATAATTGCAAGACCAAATTTTAGTTTTGTTTGTTGCAGAAATATTCCTGAAAATTTCTTTTTAAAGGGAATATGTTAGAGTTAGAATTTTGTTTGTAGTTAGATTTTGGAATACAAATTTGAGGGAACCATGTTTTAAAAATAAGTTGCTTTGTGTAAAGCATCTTTAAGGAATAGAAATAGGCAATATGTTTACACACAATACCAACTAAATGAGTGCAATAAATAGATTTAAGTAACTTTTTTTTATTCCAGTATGGGGAAACCGAACACCCAATAGAAAACCGATATACGCGCCAAAATCCATACTTCTTGACTAAATAATGTTATCTTCTATGTTTACGCATAAAATTACGAATTTTTTAGCGTATGAAAATTTCTAGACATTTTAATCTGAAAAATTAATTATGCTATGAAATAATTGGCTGCTATTAATGCTAATTTTTTTTCTAAAAAGTTGATGAAGGTTAGCCGAAGCGGAAATTTCTTTAATGAACATATTTAAAATATTATTGGCTTTCTCAAAAATATTTTTCTACGCTAACCTCTGCTTTATACCTGAAAACTATTGTTTATGCATATTTTCTTCTATGTTTTGCATTTATAAAATGTAATCTACGGTAGTATTTATTATATTACGAAAAACAAAAACATATACGTAAAACTCATTAATTTTTTTTTATTATTAGCAGCATTTTTACTAAACATACTTTTCAAACAATAATAAGTAAACTTGAACTTTGGTAACTTAACATTTTTAAGGAATTAATGAAAATTATATTTTGCGTTAAACTGTGGAAATTCACTAAAAAATAAAATGCACGACTAGGTCGCACGAACTTGCTCCTGTATGCAAAGAGTCTGTTTAAAAAAGCACCTATATAAGATTTAAAATTATACCTTTAAAACAAGTTTGTCTTCAAAGATTTAAATGCTATTCGATTTGTCAAAAAAACCGCGCGATTCATCCCAAGACACAACTCATCCTAGGACAACTCATCCCGGAAATGAATTGGTATTTAAAATAGTTATAGTTATAAACAATACATACATATGTACCAAATGCATTATCTTATTTGGATAAAAGATAGTAATCAGCCCTATCATGAATTCCATCGTAGTCGGAATTTTTACGAATCCCGAAAAACTGTATCATGAAATCCGTTCGTAATGCAAAATTGTATGAGATTTTCCACTACGAACGGATTTCATGATACAGTTTTTCGGGATTCGTAAAAATTTCCGATTACGATGGAATTCATGATAGGGCTGAATATAATAAAAGTTTTGTCAAGGTAATGCGCTCTTTCGGGCTCACGCACATGATTTGATCTGGCGAGATGGGAGGGGGTTACATTTAATACAGTTAAAATAATTAAAAAAAAAATATTTTAAGATTCAAAATTTTACCTGAAAAGTAAGTTTGTCCTCAAAAATTTAGATGCCATTTTATAAATCAAAAAACCCTTGATTTTTCAAAATTTTTTTTTGAAAATCGTTAGAGCGGTTTTTTTAGCGGTTTTTTTTTAAATCAATTTTTTATATATAAAATTTTTAAATTTTGTTCTAAAAATATTTTTGGTATGCAGTTGTTTTTTGATTGTAAATATACGCTCTACATTTGAATTTCGTAAAAAAATGTTGACCCGTTTTTGAGATATAGAATTTTGAAAAAAAAAAATTCAATATTTTTTTAAAAATCCAAACAATTAAAAATTTCATTTTTGATAATCAAATATTGTTAAGGCAATATTAGAGCTTATTCAGAAAAAAAATTATTGAAATTGGTTGATAAGTTGCTGAGAAAATTAAGAAACAAAATAACGGTTCTATGAGCGGTACCTTTCCTGAGCAATACAAAAATATGTTTTTCTTATGAAAAGAAGCCAAGTTTATAAATAAAATTTTAGAGAAAATTTAAAAAAAATCTATCGGTTTGTTTTTGAGAAAATTCGAATTTTCGTTTTTTGACCAAAAAAAATGTATGGGGGCCACTGTTAGTTTTGGTCTTAAAAAAAAAATGAAAAAACCGCCTAACGCGAATCTGCTGAAAACCTTAACTTCCAAGTTTGAACTCAATCGACCCAATGGTTTAGGCTGTAGGAGCGTGGACAGACAGACAAAACAGACCGGACGGAATCGCGGGACCCACTTTTTTCGACTTCTCTACCATCGTAATATCATGTTTGATTAAAATCTCGAGTTCGAAATTTTGCACGAATGCAAAACTTGCCATATAGTTCCTATATGTCGCAAGTAAAAACGTCTGTACGTCAACAATAAACATTTATGACGATTACTTGATCTATTGAATGAGTTGTGCATGAATTCAGAACGATTTTAAGACGTTTTCATTTTGTGATATATGTCAAAATTTACATTTTATTTGCTCTGCATTTATTCAACAGGTTCGCTATAATCGTTCTGATTACTTTTTTAAAACATTTGTGTTCCTTTGATGCATAGTTTTTTTTTGATAGCAAATACATGTATGCTTCCATCAATCAAGAATGTTATGGATAAGATATTTTTCGATTATAACTCTTTTTTTTTTAAATATACAAACTATAAATATACTTGGATTAATTAAATTGATACAGACTTTAATTAGTTGCAAACAAAATATTTGGGCCGTTCGTTAACGAAAATTTATTAGAATTTAATACAAAAATTGCGCTCGCACCCTTAACTTGATGGTTCTTCGAACGCATCTTTGATACAAAAATCCGAGGTTTATTATGAAACTTAAAGAATTTCGTAGTGATTACTCTAAATTAGTGAATTAATTATAATAAACTGATGTTGAACATGCTTTTTTCAAGACAAACATGTACATTGGTTCGCTATGAACAAAATTACTGCAAAATTAAAGCTTAAAACTGACTTTTTCATCGAAAAAAGTAAAAGGAAAAACCTGAAAAAAACTTATTAACCCCTCCATTTTGTTTTTGCTATGCAAAGTTCCGCTAGCCCACGGCATCGTTTTTTTTTTTGTTTGTGCTCACATCTATTCATGGACTAATTGTCAAAATTACAAATACAACAATGTAAACAAACGGGTTTTGGAGAGTGAAACGTACGAAAGATTCCGGTCTTGGTAATGGAGTGTTTTTGGTTCCAAACGACCTACAAGCTGCGAGGACAGAGAACTTCAAAATCCTATGTAGCCGTCTTTGTCTGTTTCGTTGTGAAGGCAGTCCATTTGGAGGTTGTCTCAGACTTAACTACAGAAGGGTTTATTGCAGCCCTTAAGCGCTTCGTGGCAAGGCGAGGTTTATGCCAAGATTTGTATTGCGATAACGGGACAAACTTTGTTGGAGCCCGTAACCAATTAGATGATTTCCGACAAAGTTTTATTGACCAGCAGACGGAAAAAAGAATTAGTGATTGGTGTGCAGCAGAGCGAATTCAATTCCATCATATACCCCCAAGGACACCACACTTTGGTGGGCTATGGGAGGCCGCTGTGAAGTCAGCCAAAAAACATCTGTTTCGCACAGTTGGCGAATCCTTGCTGACTTTTGAAGAATTATCAACAGTTGTGGCTGATATAGAAGCCATATTGAATTCCCGGCCAATGTATGTATATGATGTCCGATAACCCGAGTGATGAAGAAGTCCTTATACCTGGCCATTTTTTAATCGGGTGGCCCATTGAATGCCGTAGTCGAACCCATAGTTACTGACTACAAAATGTCTGCGATGAAGAGGTGGCGACGGCTGACTTTGATAAAGCAGCATTTTTGGAATCGATGGTCGAGAGAGTATCTGGTGGACTTACAAAAGCGAGTAAAATGGCATAACTCTTCGCAAAATGTCAAACTCAACACCGTTGTCCTCGTTGGGGATGACAGTGCCCCCCCACAAAACTGGCTCTTGGGAAGAGTTACAAATTTGATTGTATCGTCAGATGGAAAGATTCGTGTTGTTGATGTCAGGACGAAAAAAGGCGTGATTCGAAGATCAATTCATCGCATAGCACCAGTACCAGTAGATGATTGAAGAAATCCTTTAGATACTTCAAGGCGGGCACAATGTTAAAGCTACACATCTTTTATATATATAAATACATATATCGTTATATAAATATGGATTGCTATACTATGAATTTATTATTATTTATTATATTATTATTATTATTAGAATTGTTGTTAGAATTTTTAGATTATTAAAATGAAGTTTATTAGTATCAATTCTTATTAAGTACCTACTAAATTGATCTTAATAGTAAACACTTTAATTAACTGAATTCTCTCATTTATACCTAATTTAACGAAAGATGAACTAAAATATTAGATGAGAAAAACTTAGAAAAAGAGATCGTTGAAGTAGCCACAAGAAAAGACGGACGCATCTTAGCAGCAAGTTAACTTAAATAATAAGATATATATTTTTTAACGTAAAGCCAAAAATTGTGTTTTATTACAATCATAAATAATTTGTGAAAACTATCACGAAAAACAACTATCTCTTGAACAGAGTTGAAATATATCAATGGAGTATAAAACACTATTTGTCACTTGGGTGCAACGAGATATGGGTTCATTCCTACTGTAGTTGCTTCTAAAAAATTCATCACGTAGGTAGAAAACCATGCGGAGACTTCTGCAAAAGGAAAAAACAAATTAATACATTCAAGCAAATAAGAACAATTTATATGTATGGTTACTTAAGATATCTTTTAGCATCATTACTGAAAATTATCTCCTGCTTAACTCAAGTGTTTGCATACCAAAGAGCTGACTCCTTACAGGATATGGAGGTCTATCAATACTCCAATGAAGCTTATTAAAAGCATATCTAGTGAAGGATTTCTGCACTCTTTCTATTCTTAAGGAATGAGTATTAAAGTACGGATTCCAAACAACACTACAATACTCCAGATTTGATCTGACAAAGGCTGAGTAAAGGCATTTGAGCGCGTAAGGATCAGTAAATTCCTTTGTGTTCCTTCGTACAAAGCCGAGCATCTTATAAGCTTTATTTACAACAAAATCAATGTGGAAATTAAAAGAAAGTTTATGATCTAATATGACTCCTTCCTTTTTTTAGTAACTTTTTCCAAAACAATGTCATTAATTGAGTAATCAAACAAAATGTATGATTTTCTCCTAAAACACGTAAGACTTTGACACTTAGAGACATTCAGAAAGAGTAAATTTTTCTGGCATAAATCTTTCACTGGAATTGTGTGAAATTGATAAACAAATAAATGGAACGATTCGATTCATGATTTGCATTTCTAATCCAAAGAAAACACTACACAGTCAAATACGCATTCAAAAAATGGCTGAATTGATTTCAATGATAGCTATAACTGGCTCTTTATAATCGGGTATACTTAAATTAATATTTTTCAATGTTTTTTAGGTAACTCGAAAATCAATTTGAATTTTAAAACTTAAATAAGAAATTTTTTCGTCAAAAATATAATTTTCTGTTACATTGGGTGGCTTGAAAAGGACTTGAAAACTATATACAGAAAAAGTTGGAAAACTGAAGGTATTTACATTTTCTTATATGTACATATAAAAAAATTCCACCTGAGCTTGAAAAAAGAGTGTTAAAGCTCATAATAACGATGAAAATAATTTGTTAATAAAAATTAATTGTAAGAAGTTAAAACTTATATTTTTGTAATAAGGGAAGTATTTATTTAGAAAAACTTATTTGATAAATTTTTGCAAAAGAGAGAAATATTTCTTTTTTTAAAAAATATTGGGTTTTATTTAAGAACTTGGAAACTATAAAGACAGAAATATTATCAGAATTAATTTTCCACTGTTATAATTTGGTTGATATATTGATGGGATCCATTTCTAAAATATAATTTCCGAGTTACATAGTCCATTTGATTAGTCTATTTTTATATTACATTTTCCAATTAATCTGGCGTCTAATGCTTCAAGAACTTCCGGTTTGTCGACATAGGTCAATGACTTACATAGTTCGATACGAAGTAATCGAGAGACGTTAAAAGGGACACTTCTATAAACTTCGGTGTTCGACTGTTTTTATTTTCTAGAAGTCAAATAATCACCAACGACAGCCCTTTCCTCATTTTGAAAGAAATAAGAACAGTTGATAATGTCGGCTTGTAAACCACATCAAATTAAGAAATGTATATTAAAAAATGGTATTTTGTTAGTAGTACCCGTGGCGTGATGTTCAGGGCGTTGGACTATTATGCCAGAGGTCTTGAGTTAAAACCTTGCCTGTACCATGGTACGTTTTTTCACAGGTGCTGCCTTCTGCGAGAAATTGAAAAATCCTCCAAGAGTAATAATTCTTGTCATGAAAATTGCTTTCTCAAATTAGTGGTTCGGATTCGACTTAAAACTATAGGTCCCCTCCATCCCGGACAACATTACTCGCACACAGGAAAGGTTAAGAGTTGTAATGCAAGTCACTGGGCCTTAGTTCTCAACGGACTGTTGCGCCACCTAATTTATTTGTTTATTTATTATGTTAAGAAGCAAAGGATCAATTGTGCTAAATGATTGCACGAATTGCTTGCTCATTCAGTTGAACTTAAAAAGGAAGGGGAATACCTATGATTTTTTTCTTAAAGTACATTTTAACAATTTGGAAGCGTTTTTTCTGTCGTATATAACGATTCATGATGAACAATCAAACCTTATTAAACAGAAGTGTCAACAAAGTTTGACATTCTCAACTGTCAAACCATTGACAAAAGATGACACAAATTTTCATGGAGCTAAAAAACACCTTTTATAATTTGGTTTTCAGACTTTTTGGCTTATTTAAACACGTGATTTAAGTTTTTTTTTTGCCTGTAAGTGTGTATAAATAATCATTGTTTTTATAGCCGATCATAATCAATTTTACTGATTCCACAGAATGTGATAACAAATAAACAAACAAACAAACAATTTTATACAAATATTTGAAGTAAAGTTTTAAAAAAGGGCATATTTTGTATTCTCTCCACGTGTGCAAACACAGCAGTTATTGTAAGTACGGAAGCATTGGTGTTATGTAAAACCTTGATACGATACAAAAATTGTAATAACACTAACAATAAAGTCGCAGTTTCGAAAAATGGCATGACGTATTTCATGATTATAAAAATTCTCATTTTCAAAAACTTTCATAAAAGAACACGTCTTTACCTACGCTTTTTACATCGAAATGTGCAGAAAGTAATATTAAAAAGTGAAAATTTCCGTCTGCCCAAATATTTCACGAACATCATTCAAATTTTATTTTTCCTATTAAAGCGTTCATAAACCAAAAAATAAATACTTTTCAGAAAACATTTTTTTGTCCTATCATTAATACTCTTCGCAGCATATGCGATGAAAGACATTTTATGGTTAATTTTTTGTACACTTTCGGTTGGTTTTAATAGGAATTTCTATAGATTTCTATAGTAATCTAGTACTAAATATAGCCTATGTTACTCATTGATATTCTATCACAGGTCAAACTAGTTTTGGTATCAAAAGGGCGCACTAAACCGCTAATTGGATCTCAGGCTAGGTTGCCTTGAGATCGCCATTTCTACCTACCTACTCAGTGATAATGTAGCTTTCTAATGAAAAAAGAATTATTAAAATCGGTCCAGTACTTTTTGAGTTTATTCGTTACATACAAAAATACAAA
The DNA here is from genome assembly GCA_920104205.1 of Eupeodes latifasciatus. Taxonomy (NCBI): domain Eukaryota; kingdom Metazoa; phylum Arthropoda; class Insecta; order Diptera; family Syrphidae; genus Eupeodes; species Eupeodes latifasciatus. The sequence goes on from OV049925.1 coordinate 154,320,779, forward strand.
TCTTTTCTCTTTATAATATTAGTGTAGAAGTGTAGATTTAGAAAAATGATTCACTTCAACGAATGATGATTCAATTGTTTTACGAATCAAAAAACTTTTCGGAACAATATAGACAATATTGTTGTTAACATTTGAGTATTGGTAAAATTTGTAGAAAAATTGTTTTTTTTTTTTAATTTTACAAAAAGTAACAAACTATAAACAATTTTAAGAATTGTTTTTCTTTTCGAATATCGTGGTAGAAAATGATATTTAAAAAATAATTTCCTTCAAGGTTTTATGAAAATGTTTCGATTTTTCCAAAAAAATAAGAAAAACTTCAAAAATACTACTTACGTCTTGAATATCTCTAAACACAGCCTGAATTTCAATTTTGTATTGTAAATTGTACTTTTTGAGGTTGTTTAGGTAAAGGACATTTTGGCATATTTCAAACAAAAGTTTAACGGAATTTAAAAGTCGTATCCTATAATAGAAAAAATATAATACAACAAAAACTTAAGAAGATTATTTTATTTAGTTTAAAACATTATTGATATTTAATTGTTAGTTCTTGTGTTATTAATTTATAGCATCAATTTTATTCTTAATATTATAGTAGCCGGACTTTTTCAGTAACCCAATAAATATATGAACTTTATTTACTGGACAGAAACGTATGATGCTAAGTTGTACTATTGTATTTTTTACTAATGAACAATTCGCTAACTAGGATTTTTTAGTTATCTGTAGTTTTTTTTAAATTACACTGTCATTGAATCTCGTTTAAAGACTTATACTCGTAAAAGGTCCCAAATTAATCTTTTTGGGTAATTCTTCAGAAATACTATTAAATAAATTGAAATAACCGAACAGGGATGTTATTATACATAATATAGCAGTCAGTTCTATATCTATAAAACTGAAATCAAGCGAAAAAGGAAATCTTTGTTACGGTTTGGCTTCGAAACTTCTTATCCAATTGTCATGCAGTTTTTTTTAAATGCGAAAGAGGATATCACGGAGCAGGTTTTAGGCATAAATCCGATAATGTTAGTAAATAATTAGTTATCTATACATACAAGAGCGTCCATTTTGTAGTACATATCTCGAAACAAAGCTCACTAGCTAAAGTGCTTAAAGAAACGACGTTTATTATGTGTGGGACGAATCGACTATGGTATAAATAAAGGTGGACCTGAAGCTCTGGATCGTACACTTAGAGATTTTAAAGCTGATGGACGTCCGATGGAAGGTGTTGTGATACAGTTCGCTGGTGATTTTCGGCAAATATTGCAAGTTGTGCCAAGAGGTACAAAAAGTGATGAAATAAATGCTTGCCTAAAATCGTCGTTTTCTGTGGGCTTCTGTCAAACTTTTAAGATTGACCACAAAAATATGCGCGTACATTTGGGTGGTGATAATAATGCAGCACAATTTCCAAGAACTCTTTTGGATGTAGGAAATGGAAATATTTTAAATAATGATGGTGAAATACTAATAAAACCAACATTTGCAACTAGCGTCACTGGACAAGATGAATTAATAGCTAATGTTTACCCGCAAGTCGCCCAAATTTCAGAGAAAACGGATGAATGGTTACGCGAATGAGCGATTTTAGCACCTAAAAACGATTCTGTTACAAGTATAAATATTAAAATTCTTTCAATGTTTCAGGACCATCAACAAACTTATCTCTCTATTCATAATATGACTGATCAAGATAATGCTATTGATATTCCAATTGAATTTTTGAATTCTTTGAATTAATCAGGACTTCCTCCGCATAAACTGGACTTGAAAATTAGGTCTCCAATAATACTTATGATTAATTAAAATGCACCGAAATTATGCAATGGTACTAGATTACGGATAGTAACTATATGCAGAGGAACTTGATTGAAGCTAAAATTTTTTCCGGCTCAGCCCAAGGTCAAGTCGTTTTCATTCCCAGGATACCGATGATTACTAACGAATACCCGTTCGAATTTAATCGAGTACAATTTCCTATTAAGCTTTGTTTTACTATGTCTATGTTAATAAGACACAGGGACAGACTCTGAAGGTTGCAGGCCTTGACATCACGAATTTTATGTTGCTTGCTCCCGTTTCAGCTAGACAAAAAATCTATATGTGTATGCGCCTCACCAAAGAACAAAAAATATTGTTTACAAAGAAGTATTATAACCTTAATAGAAACATGTACATGAATTGCAAAATGTGTTGGTAAGCGCATAACTCACCAACGCCTAGACCAATTTGGCCAAGTCTTTGTTTTAAATGTTCCTTGAAGTTCAAGGATGGTTTTTTACGGCGAGAAAAATTCAAATAATTGCCGGAAAAACCATAAAAACAGCCCTTTTCTTTTTCCCATACAAATGTTTTCTAACTAAAATCTGGACAATTTGAGCTTTATTTCTATTGTATAAAGTTCATATTAAATTACAAGCACTCACTGTTGCCTAAGCAATGTAGGTGTGTTCCTAACCTAACGTCAAAGATCATATCTATCAAAACAGTGTGCGTGTGTGCGTTAGAGCACATAATACATTAGGCCTGACCGCGCCCAATCGTCCAATGCATGATGCTTTTAACCAGGAGTTGCATCGAGAAAAACTGTATGATCTCAACACTTTGAAAGAATTACAGGAAAAACTTTTTTGATTTTATTAATATTAGCAACAATTCGCTCACAAAATAAAATTGCACTTGCACTCGCTTCGTCGGGAATCGCAGCAACTTCCCTTGAAGGTGGTCGAACAGCCCATTCACCACTAAAATTGCCATTAAATATGCAAAGCAATGAAACTCCAACCTGCAACATTTTGAAGAACTCTGCAATGGCTAAGGTTTTGCAGCAATGTACATTGATTTTGTTTGGGATGAATGTACGATGGCACATGCAAAATCTTTGGAAGCTTTAGACAGAACCTTAAAAGATCTACGAAGCAATAATAACAGATTTGGTGGTGCAATGATTTTATTAGCAGGAGATTTTCGTCAAACATTGCCAGTGATTCCACGATCAACGCCAGCTGATGAAATCAATGCATGTCTTAACTCCTCCATTTTGTGGAAACATGTCAAAGTACTTCATTTAAGCAAGAATATGCGTGTCGAGTTGCAAAATGTCCTATTTGGAAACATATTCCCTTAACAACTCATTGACATCGGTAATAGAAAATTTCCTATAGACATGTTGACTGGCTGCATTAACTTTCCTCAAAGTTTTTGTCAGTTAACGCAATCAAAAGATAAACTTATTCAGAAGGTGTTTCCAGATGTTTCTCAAAATTACAGAAACCATGATTGGTTGAGCGAACGATCTATATTGGCTGCAAAAAACATAGATGTAAATAAATTAAATTTCAAAATTCAAGAACAAATTACAAGCGAATCGAGGATTAATAAATCAGTTGATTCGGCTACTAACCAAGATGAAATAGTCAACTATCTACCGGAATTTTTAATCTCGCTGCATTTGCCAGGATTGCCACCTCACAATCTTCAATTAAAGGTTGGATCAATAGTTATAATGTTGCGAAATATCAACCAACCGCGCCTTTGCAACGGTGCATCAACGATAACCAAATTACTAAACAACGTGATAAAAGCAACTATACTCAAAGGAAAGTATAAAGGAGAAGATGTTCTCATACCGCACATCCCAATGATTCCGACTGATGTGCCATTTGAGTTTAAACGACTGCAGTTTCCAGTGCGGCTTGCTTTTGCTATGACCATATGTGTTTGTGGTATTAATCTAGAAAACCCATGTTTCTCACATGTTGCCTGTTCCTGTGTTGGAAAACCATCAGATTTGTTTGTCTATGCGCCAAGTAATCAAACAAAAAACATCGTATATCACAAAGCACAACAATGATAATTCAACTGATTTCTGTCAATAATTATGATTCACACGATTAACAATAAAGCGATTACTTACTTTTAAATCAAAAACACTCTATTACCAAGACCGGAATCTCAGACTGACATTTCGGTTTGCCTACAAGCTAAAAAGCACTAAATGTGAGAAAGTGTGCGTGAAATGATGCAAAAAACCAAACACATTCTCACAATTAGTGCTTTGGCCCATCAAAATGCTTCATTATAGTAATCAGCCCCATCTAAATGCTTCATTTTGAATGTTTCATGGCCTCGTTCAAAAACTAAACAATCCTTACCAACAGAATCTGAAGTGCTGACATGGTCTTAAATTGGAAGATTTGTATAGCTTTTTAATTTCAATCCAAATAAATGTTGTAAATGTATATTAAATAAAATAAAATTGACCAAATACATATTATTTAATAATTTATTAGTTTATTATTATTTATTTTGTTTACTTAAATAATTTGCGAACGCAACATGCGCTGCCACCGGTTAAGTAATTGCAAATGGACAAAAGTGTAACTCAATACTTTGTAAAACAACAAAACAGACAATTTTTTCAGCTGTAGTTTGCTTAGAGCATTTTTTTGCGGCCGGCGTTAGAAGTTCAGGTGGAAAAAATAGGCGGGTGTCTCCGTATTTTTTTTTGTACAGACAATGCTACGAGAAACATACTTGTGAAGTTCCATTGCCCACTTTAGCTAGTTCAGATTCCTCAATTAGGTTAGTATTTTCATCATTTAAGCAGTTCGATAATTGCAAGACCAAATTTAGTTTTGTTTGTTGCAGAAATATTCCTGAAAATTTCTTTTTAAGGGACTTTGTTAGAGTTAGAATTTTGTTTGTAGTTAGATTTTGGAATAAAAATTTGAGTCAACCATGTTTTAAAAATAAGTTGCTTTGTGTAAAGCATCTTTAAGGAATAGAAATAGGCAATATGTTTACACACAATACCAACTAAATGAGTGCAATAAATAGATTTAAGTAACTTTTTTTTTATTCCAGTATGGGGAAACCGAACACCCAATAGAAAAAAAACGGTATACGCGCCAAAATCCATACTTCTTGACTAAATAATGTTATCTTCTATGTTTACGCATAAAATTACGAATTTTGTAGCGTACGAAAATTTCTAGACATTTTACAATCTGAAAAATTAATTATGCTATGAAATAATTGGCTGCTATTAATGCTAATTTTTTTTCTAAAAAGTTGATGAAGGTTAGTCGAAGCGGAAATTTCTTTAATGAACATACCTAAAATATTACTGGCTTTCTCAAAAATATTTTTCTACACTAACCTCTGCTTTATACCTGAAAACTATTGTTTATGTATATTTTCTTCCATGTTCTGTATTTATAAAATGTAATCTATGGAAGTATTTACTATATTAAGTAAAACATGTACGTAAAACTCATTAATTTGTTTCATTTTTAGCTGCACTTTTACTAAACATACCCTTCAAACAATAATAAGTAAACTTGAACTTTGGTAACTAAACATTTTTAAGGAATGAATGAAAATTATATTTTGCGTTAAACTGTGGGAATTCACTAAAAAAAACTTCTGTACGTCAACAATAAAAATTCATGTCGATTACATGATCTATTGAATGAGTTGTGCATGAATTCAGAGCGATTTTTTGACGTTTTCATTTTGTGATATATGTCAAAATTTGTATTTTATTTGCTCTGTATTTATTCAACAGGTTCGCTATAATCGTTCTGATTATTTTTTTTTAAACATTGGTGTTCCTTTGTTTGATGCATAGTTTTTTTTTGATAGCAAATACATGCATGTTTCCATCAATCAAGAATGTTATGGATAAGGTATTTGTCGATTATAACTCTTTTTTTTAATTTAATATTTATTAATCAAAATGGAATTGAAAAATAGTTGCAAGCTTAAATCATTAAAAACAAACTATAAATATACTTGGATAAATTAAATTGATACAGATTTTAATTAGTTGCAAACAAAATATTTGGACCGTTCGTTAACGAAAATTTATTAGAATTTAATACAAAATTGCGCTCGCACCCTTAACTTGATGGTTCTTCGAACGCATCTTTGATACAATAATTCAGGGTTAGTTATGAAATTTAAAGAATTTCGTAGTGATTGCTGTAAATGAGTGAATTAATTATATTAAACTGATGGTGAACATGCTTTTTTGAAGACAAAAATGTACATTGGTTCGCTATCAACAAAATGAGTGCAAAATTAAAGCTTAAAACTGACTTCTTCATCGAAAAAAAGTAAAAAGAAAAACTTGAAAAAAACTTATTAACCCCTCCATTTTGTTTTTGCTGTGCAAAATGCCGCTAGCCCACGGCATCGTTTTTTTTTGTTTGTGCTCACATCTATTCATGGATTAATTGTCAAAATTACAAATACAACAATGTAAACAAACGGGTTTTGGAGAGTGAAACGTACGAAAGATTCCGGTCTTGGTAATGGAGTGTTTTTGTTTTAAATCCTTATTTATGTTTCATTTAATTATTTTTTATTCACAACGCCCTATCACCGGGGTGACGGTTCTGTTCAGGAGAATTTTTAGCCATGACAATAAAATACGTAGGAACAAAAAACTGCCACATTACAAATCTTTATGACAGGACGAAGTCTGTCGGGTCCGCTTGTAAATTAATAAATAAAAAAGGTATACAATATAAGAAAATAGTAGCTTTTTCATACTAATTTTTTTTTATATAAAATAGTTGAATACCTCCCGGATGATAATTTATATAATAGCTGCTATAGAAGTACGTAGGATTTTTTGAGATATATTTATTTTTCTTCAGATAATTGTTGGTTACAAATGTACTGTGTAATACTAAAATAACCTACGTACTTAAAAAGAGAATGTATTTTCCAAGATAATATGTAATATTAAATTTCAAGCTATTCGATTAAAAATTTGTCTAAGAAAATGCAGTATCGAAATAAACTCGTTTAAAGCCTTGAGTGCTAAAAAATCAGAAATAATTCTTTTTATATTAACATTCAAAATTCAAAACCGAGTATCTAAAGGCTTTTTCCTGACCGCTATGGGAAAATATATTTGTAAGGTCCCACGGGAACATTTCAATTTAAAATCTGCTAAAAATATGAAATAAAGTGAAGTAATATTGAACTTCAAAACAGCTTCGAAAGGATACTAAATCACCACCTTACTTCATCAAAAAAGCTCTATGTACTTTCATCAAAATCAAAAAAAATTAAACAACATAATTTAAACCATACTAAGTTCAAAACCTAAATTCTAAATTCATCAAAAAAGGGCGAAAAAGATTCTCCGAAAAAAAAACAAATTGATAAGATTAAAAATCTTTAACAGTTCACATAATCATCTCAAACATAATTTTTATCTAAAATCAAACCAATCAAATTAAAACTTTGCCTTATTCATAACGTCGAGTCTCCGTGTTAATAGGAAATCAAATATACATAATTAAAACATTTAATATAAAAATCCATATACATATTAAGTATCATTTAGGTACCTAAACACGTAAATTAACTTTTTATTTGAATGTTTACCTATCACTATATATGTAGTTTAATTAAAAAACAAGAATTAAAACTGCTTTGCTATATGCTTTTACTAGTTTCGGATGCTGGGCTACATTAAATTTTTAAGAACTGTTTTCGAGATCTCGTCATGTAAAAGTGTTCAGCAAATTCTTCGCTTCTTCTAAGGCAAACAAAATTTTTATTGACTGATCTAAGAATAAATTCTAATTCTTTGCGAATGTACTTTTACTCTTTCATAATTTGATAGCTTAACAATTAGGCGCTTTTGCAATTAACAAATATTTTTTTAATTGTCTAAAAATTAACAAAACAAATCATTTTTTTTGATACTTGGATTTATCCAATCTTGATCTTTCAAATAAATGAGATACAAAGCCATTGAAATATGTGGTTCAAAATAACTTACTACGGCGGCGGCGTTTTGAAGTATGTGCTCGGTTTAATTTATATATTATATTTGTAAGTTTTAATCTAAAGAAAATGATATATTAATGGCAACAAAACTATACACACAAAAACTTCATTAGCGGAAATGTTATTATTAATAATAACTAACTCTAACTGTATCATGAATTCATATGATCAATAATTTTATATATCGAGCATCTGAATAAATGTTTAAAAAATATATTAACATAAATATTGACATTAATAAGTTTTCTAAATTCATTAAAAAAGATATAGACAAAGATGATTCAATCAAGCAAACTTAAAATTTTTAAAATGCAAATTATATACATACATACATACATACATAAGTATATGTATACGAGTATATACATATGTAGGAATATTTTATCAATAATCTGTTTATCATTTATCATACAAATTATTTCGTTTAATAATAATACATATGTTGATTTCAAAAGTTAGATAATTTGAAGAAAAAAAAAATCAAATACAATACAAGGAAATACAATAATTGAAAAATATATTTGTTTTGAAATATTGTTAAATGAGGTGAATGATTCAAAATTTGTATAGTGTTTGTTTTAATGTTTAAAAGGAAGTTTTATCATTTCACATTTAAATTTAAAAATAATTTCGTTTCATTTCGTACAAAATAACGTATAGATATGATAATTATTCATTAGGCTTATACTTTTGAAGTTCTTGATAATAGAATTTGATATTGGAGATATTTGGAGAGTTATATCAGCAATGATAAAAAGTTTTGTTTTGTTTGCTTCATAACGTCAAATAAGAACTGACATTTGCCGCCATTTGCAAAAATCATATGAACAGAATTTAAAAGAACTTATTGCTACAGGATTTGTAGTTTTAATTAAATACTCGTACTATGTAGTGATTTATTAGCTATTCTAAATTAGTAATAATTTTCTTTTTTGTTTTGCTAACTTGTAAAATACTAAGTCCCATTTATTAAAAATAGTGCAACTGAACACGTCTAAACAGTGGCAGTTCCTTAAAAAACAAACAATGCAAACAAACCTAACTTTAGTTAATGGTTCTATTCATTTAATAAAACGTCAGAAATTCAGAATTCTTATGGACAAACTACTAAAAGTTGGAGTAGAGATTTTGTGATTTTGAGATAAAAGAAAGTTACGAGTATATGTATGTATGTAAAAATTGTTTAAAACTAATAAAGCAATCAACTAAGTTACTTTAGTAATATGTCTTTTACATTTAACTAAAACTTTAAGGTTGATGAATTTGTTTGCCGAGAAGCAATTTCTTTATCAGTATGAAAGAAAATTAGTTGTTAAAACTGTTTTTGGAAAAATTTAAGCCTTAAATATGATTTTTTTTGCCTGCAATTTTTATTTGTAATTGAAATATATTTTCAAGTTTGAAAATTAATTGAAAAAGCTGTAATAGGTCTGATTTACGCACTTAGGTATGTGTTTTTATAGAAATCTATTTACTTTAGTTTGAGTGTTCACGTGTGGAACGTGGACTTAAAAATTGAATTTTGGGTTTAATGACATGTTCACAGAAGACTTTTGAGTTGAATCATTTTGACACTAGAAAGTGAGGATGGCATTCTTATTTTCTTAAGTTGGAATGAGATTACAATGATAAAACGTCAAATGAATGAACGTGAACTGTCAAATATAAAATAAATAAGGTTGTATAATTAATTTTTGTTTAAAGGTGATTCTGTATAGAAAGGTATTATGTATAGTTATAAAAATATTGTATTTTTATGTTATTAGTTTTTTTTTTCAAATGGATTATCATGCATAATTCTATTTCAGAATGCAGTGTTGCGAAGTAAGTCTTAATCTAATTTCCTGCACTTAAATTAGACTATCATAATATGAAAAAGAAGAATTCAAAACAAACATAAATTATTATCATTTCAACAACAGATCATAAAGATGCTGGTACAGCATCAGACAAAGCCTAGTGTCTGATGATGTGTGGCAAAGTAATACTTTAGATTTTAACCCAAGTGCGGATGCACAATTCGATTTGAAGCTGTCACTATTCGCGCAGTACCGCACCATATCTTCAAGTTCCACAAACATACAAAACATAAAACAAAATGTGTGGTGTGTGCAGCACGCAATCATCATCATCAACTACTTTCTTGTTTTCTGTTAAATTATGTGTGGGTGTTGTCGTGCAACACTCTGACTGAAAAAATCTCTTTTTATCAATTACTTCCTGTTCAATTGGTCGCATGTGTCAACTTAATTAGAGCGCGCCGCCACCAACACGCTTCTTAATTGACAGAAAAAATAGCCTGCACAGCCAGCGCAAAGCAGCGCAAGTGCTTGTGGATGGCATGGCATGGCGGCGCGTTCTGCTGATGGTAATCTTATCGCTATACTAAAGAGAACATAGTGTAAGAACATTCTATGTTTTATTGGTTTATTAAATCACCCTTGCACCATATTCATCAAATGTACTCGTATGTAAGTTTAACAGGCTTAATTAATCTGGAAGAAAATCCGCGCAGAATCGCACAAGTTCGAGAGCACTTCGAAGTTTGAGCTTCGAGCAGAAAAAAAAATAAACAAACAGAAAAAAAAGAACATCCGTTTTTAATTGTATGTATTTTTTGAAATATTTTTATTATTAAATCTGCTATCCGTATTTTTGCGGATTAGAGGATTTCGTTTACAACAATTTCATCAGTTCAGAATGACTTTGAATTAATTTCCTATTCTAACTACGGGCTGTTACGATAAGAGAACTATTTACAATAGAACTGTCTTAAAAAGAAGGAGAGAGCTTTACCAGTACTGTTATTTGATTTGTTTTTTGATACAAAAGCTGTTGGTTTCCTTTTTCGTTTCGTTTATAATAATTAAATGTCAACAAATAAATTAATAATTAAGTTAAGATACTAAACTAGAAGATTTATGAACTATGTATTTACACAACAAGGAATATCTGGTGGTGACAGAGTGCGGCGCCACTGGGAGCGTCTATCGGGTGCGCAGCAGCAACTGTCATCACGGGATAAGTGTTTGCAGTCTCAACTATTACGAGAAACAACTGTTACTGGCTTGTAGATGGGGCCCTGTGGTACCGTCGGCGAAACCGGCGCTGAGGGGCTGGTTTGGCCGAGATGTGTGGAAAGCTGCAGGGGCTGGAGGTGAGCGTTTTGTTGCTGCTGTTGCTGTTGTTGCTGCTGCTGTTGCTGTCGTTGGTGGGCTGCAACTGCTGCCGCGGCTGCGTGCTGCTGCAGAAGCTGCTGATATTGCAGGCGTTGATAGAGTTCGGCAGAGGACGGAAGTGAAGGCGCAGGCGCGCCACTTTGGTGTGAGGGTGAGGAGAGAAGTCGTTCCATGTTAGCTGGGAACCCAGGATTCGAACCCATCCCAGGAGGGACACCCGCTCCGCCGAAGGACATTGGAAGCGAAAGTCCGGGTGATTTTGGTACGAAGGGATTATATCGACTGTACATGCTGGCGAGAAGTGATGGGGCAGATGCTGCTGCCGCTGCTGCGGCAGGGTATAAGAATTGCCCGAATTGGGGATAGCCAAGCCCAGGGAACATGGGGCCAATGAGCGAGCGTTTGAATGCAGCTAATCGCGATCTAGACGCTGCAGTTGTGCGCCTACGCAGCTTTCCGGTTGATCCTCCAATGAAAACGTCTTCTGCCGACGGATCAAGCATCCAGTAGTTTCCCTTGCCGGGATCATCGTAATGGCGGGGGACCTTCACAAAACACTTATTCAAGCTGAGGTTATGTCTGATGGAGTTCTGCCAGCCTTGCTTGTTGTCCCTGTAGTAGGGAAAATTTGTCATAATATACTCATAGATGCCGTTAAGCGTGAGTCGCTTTTCCTGGCTCTGTCTGATCGCCATCATGATCAGGGCATTGTAGCTGTATGGAGGCTTCTCGTTGCCCTTTTTATCAGTTGTGGAATCGCTTGGTTTATCATCGCCATCCTTCTCGTTATCCCCGCCGTCGTTCTGCTGACTGCTCACACTTCCCTCGCTCCCATCAATGGGTGGTGGAGGTGACATACTCGTCACGTCTAAATCGGATTCGATGTCGGATAAATCCTGCTCTTCAGAGCCCAAAGGCGATCCAGGGCAGTGCTCTGGAGTCGGAGTGTGCCGATCCATTTCGCCGCGATTACTTTCGACAGTCTCGGGTAATATCGAGTTGATCGAGAAGCTCGACTTGAGGTGAGGCGTCCGGGCCATACTAAAAATTGGGGTATGCGGAAGTTCAGTTTGTTGATGATGGTGAAAAGAATGCGTTTGATGGTGAATCGGTGTAGCTTGAATACCGTCAATTTTCACCATTGTCATGGGTGGTTGTCAAGTAGAAACTATTTTTCTTGTTCAACACTTCTTTTCTTTTTTCGTTTCACAGTTTAATCATTTATTTTGACACTCTATAATCCAATTGGAGAATTGTTTGAAAACACTAGCATATGTTATGATTTGAGATGAATACTGGATTAATATCACATATCGCGTTCAGGGGGATGGTGGCCGATCGAGAAAAACTCAGAAAGCGTTCGCGACCAATTCGTTCTGAATAATTTCGTAGACTAAACTGGATTGATGTAGTGCCGGTCGCGCAACGGTGTTCGATTATGACAGTTCGAGTGGAGAGTTTCTGAAACCACTCCTCGGATTGCAGCCAATAAAATTTGTTGAAAATCTCTCCACTTATGGAGAGTATCTGAAAATAGGCGTTACTTGTGCTCTTTGCGCAAAAGCGGGTTTTCTTCTTTATCTTTCCCTTCACCCGAACTCAATGTGATAATGTGCCGATGTATTTGATACTCTGGGGCTCTGCTGACTACCTGGATTGAAAGGATAGGAAGGTAGGTATACCGCAATGTTTCTGTTTGTTGTTCTTGCGGGGCTGCTTCTAGTTCTACAACAGTTCGGCAAGTTGTCAGCTCACGTTGGCGTACAAATGTTTTCCAATGTTCTGATCTTTTGTGATGCGTGTGTACTGTAAATTATTGTCGAGAGTTTACAAACTGACTGCTCCGACGACAGTATTTAAGGTATACATAGGAGTAGATAGCAATGCGATGGCATGGCGATGGCGGTGATGGTGGTAGGTGGTGGTAGTTTACAATATTTTATAGAGAGGGTGCTGCTTGCGTTGAGCAATCGAATACAAGCAGAAAACACAGCTACTGTGTGTGGAAGTGGATACTTGTTTCTGGTGGTTGTTGGTTGTTGTTGAGCCAACTTATCGGGTATCCCTGCACTGCGACAGTGGGTGGCTATTGTCATGAACGTAGCAGAATTTTGTTAAATATAGTTTGGGTATAGGGGGACTAAATCATTTGTCACAGATTATTATTGTTTAAATAAATCAATTTTTAGTGTAGGTATTTTGGAACATGTTTTTAATTGATGTCTTATTGTGTGTATGACAGTGACAGTTTTACATGTTTTTTTTGACACTTCAAATTTAGTTTTATTGTATTTTGACATTTAAAAGATGTACGTAAAATTTCACATCAACATTTTAGTTTAGAACATTTCTAACAGAAATGTCAATTTGACAATTTAAAGTTTCTTTAAAATCAAACAAGTTTTTTTAGACTGTGTTCATGATCTTTTGAAGTATCGTCTCATAATTGATAGTTGGAAAGAGACAAGAATGTACGGAAAACATTTTTATTTGTTTTTATAAATAAGTGGAAGCTGGATAAATGATGAAAAGTCAAAAAGGCCTTCTCAAAAAAGTGAAATGTAAATATTGTCTTAGACATTTAATTTGACAACTAAATTTATTGGAACTGTCAAAAATGTTTTGTATAGTATTATTTACAGCCAACTCCGAAATTAAGAACAAAAACTGTTTTCAATACAGTAGACAAGTTTGGAATTTACAATTGAGAAATTTCATTTGACGATTCGAATTTTTTTAAAACCTGCCTATTTTGATCCAGAGTGGAAGTAAATTAAAATTCCGTTTTCTATAGTAAACTGATGAAATAATTTTGAAATACTAGTATAAGACCAAATTATATTTTTTATAACACTTTTGCCAACGTTATTGGTACTGGGTGTTCAAAACTAGTTTTATGGCTAAACTAGATCTTAAATGAGGTTTGGGGTTTTTCAAAAATTTGATTTAGATGTCAATTAAATTAAAATAGTGTTATAATGAAAATAATTTTATTAACATTTAAATAAAATATCGAAACATTTTAAACTCGAAAGTCGAAATCATTGTTAAACTAGATTTGCTATTAAACTATTTTCGAAGAAACTCAATAATATTGGCCGCTATATGGTCATGGTCAACACTTTTTAGTTTATTTTAGGGTCTGGCGTTGCAATAGCTGTCACTGCGAAAAAAGTACATCAAATTGGTATATATTAGGTCCGTTCGCGTACCCTCCTAAAACAGTCAAATTTTACTAAAAAAATACGAAATTTAACCAAATCCTGTTCGCGTACTCAAAAATTTCGTAGTTTTTCGTAAAAGAGAGCGCTCACGAGAGAGTAAAATATTTCCCCAACCTACGAATTTTAGCCCAAGAAATTTCTTTGGGCTGATTTGTGAAAATTGTCAAATTTGATAGAAATTCAAATAAATTAAATAAATTGCTCGCTTTTGCTGTCAGTTATAAAATTTAAAAACAAATTTTCAAAGAACAGCAACAAGACAGTAATATTGTGTGAAAAATTTGTTGTTTTCCCGTTCGTTACTTTTTTGTAGTTTTTTTTTTGGTGAGAGAATTTCCCCCACTCTTTAAAATATCTCTTTTTACGAATTTTGGTGCAGAAAGTACGCGATTATTATTATTATTTATTATTATTATTTTGAATTTATTTATTTTTTTATTATTATTTTTATTACTATTATTTTTTGTCGATATCTGCAAATGTCAACTCTTCTTTTATATATGTCAATTTTTCTGTAATACTTCTCAAACTTTTGTATGTTTTTGTAGAATAATTTAATCGGGGGTGACAACTTTTTATGTCGGGTAACATTTTAAGTGTCACATTCTGTGTCACATGTAGACCTCTAGGAAATCACTTCATATTCAATCAATTTTCAGTTTCAGGAGTGTTTCTTTTAATTTAATTTTTGTTAATAAATTCAAGAGTACCCCATACCATTTCCCATTAGCTACGTCCATGACAAAAATTCAGTGTGAAGCGATATTGCTGTTAAAATGGTGGGGTATGTACTTTGTTGCTGCACCGGAAATCGCCGCTCGCCGGCCGTCGCGACGGATTGTCTATGCAAATGGAAAGCAAAGGTAGAATGGTTAGAGAATGGTTATGGACATGGATATGGATTTGGGTGGAATTGGATGTGGATGTGATGTGATGTGTTTGTTTGGTTTTGTTTCGTGGTGCGCGCAACCATTTGACGCTTGTGTACACGCCGCTGCTGTGGTGGGAGTTTAGAAGAGCTGCATCCAATGGATGGAATGTGGAGACTTTTTATATTTACCTTCGATAGGCTGCCCTTTTTTGGACGATAACAGAATGGCTTAGTGTGTGCGGAGTTTTTTGTTTACAAAATGGCTGTAGTTGCCTCCTCATGTGGTTTTGTTATTGCACTTGCACTTCAAATTGATTTCATATACCTATATTAATATTATTGTGTTGTGTACTTAGGCACTATTTTTATTTTTATTTTTATTTTCGATGACTGTTCCTCTTTAGAATTTGCTTATTTGGCAGTTTTGACCTCTCATAACAAAGAGAAAGAGGGGGTCATAATGTATACCCCAGATAAAAATTAAATTATGAATTATAAACGAACATAAGTCACGTTCGCAAAGTTCAGCCTCACATGGAGCTCTCTCTCTGTTCAAAACCATAGTACGACTGTACGACTATATAAGGAGTAGAGTAGACCCACCAATTAACCTAATCAAATCTAATTACGGCCCAAGTGTTAAGAATGACAATATTTAACCTCTAAGCGGTGGCGTGTCCACACACATAACATAACATAGAGATAGAGCCACATATTATACGGGAAGCACTTTTATGGATATGACTGTAACGACATTTAAAAACGAAAGAAAAATAATAATTGCTCCTCAAGTCAATTCGATTAGAATAAGACCCGTCTAATTCTGTGAATGACTATTTACAGTACATACTCGTACAGCCAGTCTTATATAGAGTACACTTTCCCGCAATGAATATTCATTGTTGTCCGAAACATTTCGTTGAGACGGAGGAAACTCTCTAATTAGTTACATGCATTGAGCAGTGGCCTTTGTTGACCCGTTTTTCAATTAAGACGAATTAAGTGAACTTTTGTGGTCGTTTGATGGTTGGCGTTGGATCTTTGAATGTTTCATTTGATAGTTTCGTTGGATGGTTATAGTTTCATTTCTATAAAATTGATCTGATGTGATGTGATGGTTTTTATGCTGTCCACTATTGTTGTTGATATAATGTGTCCTGAAATAAATCAGAGTTTTCTATAATAGTTCATTCATGAGCCCGCAGATTTTGTTGTTGATGATGATGATGCTGACCATCATGATTTTTACACATTCTACTTTAGTTTTATTAATTGATGTGCAAACATAATGGAAACAATTTTGGACAAAATAATTTTGAAGCATGTTTTATTTGAAAATATTCTAGGGGTTTTTAATAAAATACAAAACAAATTTATTGTTAAAATATTGATTTTTACAATATAAATTCTTATAATAGGTCTTAGAGGAGTTTGAGTGATGATGGTTACAGGATTTATGACACTGATGCACTGATGAGTGTTGTGGCATAAAGTTAACAATTTATTTATAAGAAAAACACTGGATCATAATTTTCATTAAATATTTATCTTGTTTAAAAACGATTTTTGTTTGTTCGTTAAATGCATGATATATTACAAATAACGTCGTAAATTTTTACGAATTATGTAAAGAGATAAGTTTAGGTTAGCATGAATGACTTTGGATAAACGCTGTTTAATTGTTGAGCGTTCTTATTTTGAAAAAGAAATTTTTTTGATATTTGATCACACTTCAGAGTTACATTTACATGGAAAGTTACATTTACCGCAATAGTCGCGTTTTAAGTTAAAATGTTGAGTTAAATGTTAATTGTCATACTTTATATCAACGAATAAAATTACCTCTAAAATAGTTTTAAAAATCTTTAAGTAAATTGGTTTGTGTATAACCTTAAGCTTATACAAATATTTGACAATTTTATTTTTTGTTAGAAAATCAGCAACTGTCGACAATTTTGTGTCTTCAAATTAAAAATTACACGGTTGGTAGACTTCAGAAAACAAAAAATTAGTACTCATTCGAAGACAATTTTCTTGAAAGATGACAGAGAATATGAAAATTTATTTTAGAAGTGAAAACAGCAGGTCGTACAAAACCAGCATTGGCTTAAAGAATTTAAAGTACGAGACATTGAATTTGACATTTGACATTTATTCCTCGCATTTTATCAATGCGTCCAATCCTTTTCAACTTTCTTTGTATGACATTTTTTTTCGTTATTTTGCCAGACACTTCTTTCCATTTTCATAGTTTTTAATTTTTTTCAAAATTCTGTAATCTTTTGTTGTGAGCAGGAAGCTCAAAAAATGTCTCCCAATTAAAAATTGAATAATGTTTTTGGCAAGAACATCATCCAATATCCAATTAGTGGAAAATCGTCTAAGTATTTGGTGCTTATATTTTTCTGTCACTTTTGACAGATAAAATTGGGTTAATTTTGTTGCAAAACATTGGAAGATCTTCCAATCACGTATACTAAACTTTAGTTTTAATTTTTAGTAAAAGCTACGTTTCAATTCTTTTAATTTTCTTTGTATCGTTTATCGCTAAATATTTTCAAATGTTTTTAGGTCTATTGCTGAACACGCCTAAACCTAAAATTCATCCACAATGACGTTTGACTAGTTTATTTAAAAAAAAAAAAAAAATAGGTGGCGCAACAGTCCGTAGAGAACTAGAACAGTCTAGTGACAAATTGATTGATTACAAATTTCAACCATTTCTGTTTACGTGTCATGTCAGAAATGAAGGGGACCTACAGCTCTTATGACGAATCCAAACAAATTCATGAAACGAATATACTTTTGGAGGATTTTAAATTTTTCGCAGTGCCCATAAACATTTTGTTTTTTTAGTTGGCAGTGGCAAGGATTGAACCCAAGGGTACAATTGATTGGTTAAAACATAAATTCTTTGACGTTATGTAAAAAGGCATTTTTAATTTTGTTTGACGGATTTTTGTTCTCTAACAGATTTTGTTCTCTTACTATATTTAAGTCTACCAAAACTGCTCGCTATTGTACTAATATAGCCATTAGACAATAAATTAGAAAAATTGTATATTTGGTTTGATATAAACCTCTTAAATTAATTTAAGTCATTGTGCCCAGTTTCTGAGGTAAGTGGTTTTTGCCTAATGTCAAAGAATGTTTCCAATCCATTCCATCTTATATGTTGTATAATGGCGTTTCTTCTAACAATCCAAATGAAAACTGCAAATACTTTGACTCTTTCTATATATTTTTTTTTATTGATTTAAATATTAATTAAGTTCAAATGTTTAGTGATTTTAATTACTATATTCTAGGGTGTCCCAAAATTAACGCAAGATTTGAATTTGTTGCCATTTGTGCAGTGAAGTGTTGGCAACCCTGAAAAAAAAGCAATTTGACAGCTAACAGTATAGGGTTATTAAAAATGGAGCGTTACACGATAGAACAACGTGTCTTCATTATTAAAGAATATTTCAAAAATAGTGAAAGCTTGGCGGCTGATTTTTCGAGCAAAATCATCCTAAGCGATGAAGCACATTTTCATCTTGATGGCTTTGTCAATCGCCAAAATTGCCGCATTTGGGGTTCGGAGAACCCACATGTGATTGTCGAAAAACAAATGCATCCACAACGCGTGACTGTATGGTGTGGATTTTGGGCTGGAGGCATAATTGGGCCATATTTTTTTGAAAATGATGCTGGTCAAGCAGTGACTGTTACTGGTGCTCGATATCGCGACATGATTACACAGTTCTTTCTGCCAAAATTGGATGATATTGATGTGTCCAATATGTGGTTTCAACAAGACGGTGCCACATGTCATACAGCCCGTGAAACAATTCAATTACTGCATGAGACATTTCCAGGTCGTGTACTCTCTCGTTTCGGTGATCAAAATTGGCCTCCTAGATCGTGTGATTTAACACCATTAGACTTCTTTTTATGGGGTTATTTGAAATCACAAGTCTATGTCAACAAGCCCACAACCACCCGTGCATTAAAGGAGGAGATTCAACGCTGCATCAACGAAATTCAGCCACATTTATGCAGAATGGTCATGGAAAATTTCAACAAAAGAGTGCGCATGTGCATGCAAAGCCGTGGAGGCCATTTGTCCGATGTGTTATTCCATACATAACCCTATCCTATGTACTTTACGAGTCAATAAAAATATAACTATCAAAAGACTAAAAACGGCGTTTTCTATTTAATTCAAATCTTGCGTTAATTTTGGGACACCCTTTATATTTATAGATAACAGCTCTTTTGACCAACTCTTTTGAAAAACTGCAAAATAAATATCGTAATTTTTCGTTAAAATAAGGTTTATTTTAAAACGCTTAAAAATATTCTTTTATTAAAATTATAAAACATTTGTCAGTTTATATCTAAAGTATTTGAAGCAGTTGTTAAAAATTAACTTTATAATTTGGTTAAAAATCATATTTCTGTAGATTAACATCGGTTTATGGGTGCTAAATCGAAAATTACTAATTTATCCTTGTTCACTAACTTTGGCCTTTGTAATTTAGAGAATTGTTTTCAAGTTGACGTATACAACACAATGTTTTTTTTTTCAAAAAAACTTGTATATTGTATAGTTTGGAATTCACTCCGAACTTCTTAAATGGATTCATAGTTATTAAGTTGGACAAAAACAATAAGTCAAAATTGTGTAATGTGATTGTCAAACAAAATCAACAATTTTTCTGGTGTTCCCCAGGACAGCTACCTTGGACCACTTCTGTTAAATTTTTTCATAAATGATTTACTTGATTGCATTTTATATTTTAAATACTTATTTTGTATGCTGAATGGACTATATTATAACGTATACAAGAATTCTCCTTTCTATATGTTTTGATAAAATAATTTTATTCATAATAAGGACTTCAAATTTTTTAAATGATTCTTACACCTTTTAAACTTTATATTTATCTGTCCGATGCTACTTTCAATATGCACCCTCTCTTTACACTACTTTTTATGCAAAGTATAATAAAGTTAATATTATTGTTGTATTGCATTAAATGGTTTTGATCATGTCATTGGTTTCAATGAAAGTAGTATAAATATATAATAAGACATATTGAACTTTTTGTAAATAAAATATAATTTTAGTACTCCAATCTCTAAAACTCGTGTTTCTTAAAATAAGAACTCATTTGTTGATTAAGTTTTAAAGCTTTAGAATTTTGATTTCTTTTGTAACTTTATTGACGAAATAAATTATATATAAATATGTAGGCTCATCTAGTGTTTCATGACGTTGATAAAATTATTGTCAACTTTCTCAAATTCTCTTTCCATTAAAAAAAAAAAACACCAGAATAGGGTTACGGATTGTTCTTCTATGAGCTAAACAAGAAACAATTTTAAAGAATCTATCGCATTTCTTTAGTTCTGCACATTTTTCGACACTTCGTAGGATAAGTTTTTTTAAAAAAAAAAAAAACTATTGTCTATACTACTAACTATTGTTTTATTCATCATAAAATCTCCATTTAAGTCATACAAAGAAATTAATAGCATGTTATAAAACTTTACTAAAATATGGCATATCATAAATTGTGTAAAGAACTTTAATTGTTTTATGAGCTGTTGTTAATGCAGACCGCATGCCATTTAGTAAAATTCAGGTAAAAACATCGTCTTTTTTTGTGTGTGCAATTTTTATATATTTTTTTCTACCTACCTACTTTATTTAAAAATTTAACAAATTAGGGGTGTATTTTTTATATTATGTATTTACATTATTTACACGAACGTTATTCATAAGTTTTTAGGAATATTCATTCACCCAATTTTTAAAGAAACTTCCGCTTGCTTTACACAGTACTTAACAAATCATTCAAATTAATTTTGGATTATTTACCTAAGCTGCATAAAGATACTTTTGGTGATTTATCTTCTGTACCTTCTAGATCCTCTTGCAAACTATTTCTTGAGCTCATTAGTGAATTAAAAAAAAAAAAAAAATTTGACTTAAGACGCAGTATTTCAGCGTAAGGTTGAAGTTGAAGCCCAAATTAGCTCCAGATCAAAAACATTTTTTGCCAGTTCAAGAGTACTCTTAAAACTCACTATAACTAAATACAATTTTTCAAAAATACGTTTTAAACACGAATATTAATACATATGTAAAAGTCATATTTAAAGGATATCGACAGATTAAAAACGTAACAAAACGTTGATATTTGAATATAAAATACGAATAGCTATCATTGAAATCAATCTGGAAAAATGTTTTAAATGTAAATTTAACCGTGTGATCTTTTGATAAGAAATGCAAATTCTATTGAATTCAATAATAAATTTCTGTCAGAAAAAATATCGGTTTTTTTTTCAATGATAGCTATAAACGATCTGTCAAAATAATGCCAATGATTAGTTTAAATGATGAAAATCTATAATAGCTATATCTGTGGCCTATTGCACCAGTTTACAATTTACAAACACAAATTTGTGATTGTAGTCCACAATCACAAATTTTGTATATTAATTTTTGTTGCACCATATACAAATGAATGTGTTTACAAATTTGTAAGGAGACTACAAAATTGTACCGTTCAACTACAAATTACTGTTGCACTATGAATGTTTAAATATTGTATAAACTACAAGTTTTGTTCACAATTTTGTTGATCGTTGTTGAGAAAACATCTCTATGAATACCCAGAACAAAAAATTCTTTGCATCTCTCATAAGGGATAGAAAACAAGTTTTATTTGGGAAATTTTCTGAAAAGTTGACCCATGATAAGAAAGTATCTGAATGGAAGATTATTACAGATATACAGCCCTATTATGGTTATCAAATATCAACACGATATTTGATAATAGTTGATAATTATCAACAAAATTAAGGAATCAATTATCAATATTTTTGATAAATAGTGAATTAAAAGATCTATTGTGAATAACTTTATTGATAAACTCGGTATTATCAGACATATTGATACCCATCAAATATTCTATCAGCTACAAAATCTTCGTTGACAAATGTATCAAATATTCGTAAATGGTAAAGAATTGTAATTTAAATACGATTTATAAAAGTTTTTTTGTAGTTTTTATTGAAGGCAACTGTACTGAGGAACGAAGGTTTATCGTGCAAGCTAGAATAAACAGTATTACGAGATGCTTCAAACGCAAACCCACTGGACAAATTATAAATTCATGAATTAAACTTGGTATTACGGCTGTCAAAAATTATGATATCCATCAATTAGTTCCATCCATTAGTTCCACAACACAAGCCTTACTATTTGTTTTCTGTTGCTAACTATTCTACTCCTAAATAAACAAAATATTATTAAGAAAAAAGAGAAATTTATCTAATGAAAACAACTTACATTATTCCGCCGAAATTATTTATAGATATATGTAGACCAAAACACAAGAACTCAACACAAATGACAAACGTCAAACACCAAACAAAACCTATTCACAATCGTATATTGATTAGTATTCACAATGGGTGAAAAATTATCATTTGATACTCATAATACTAAATTATCAATAAATTGATAGAAGTTATCAGTTATCAAATAATTGATAGTTGATAGCCATAATAGGGCTGATATTGTCTTCCCAAAATATACTAAAGGACAAAAATTGGAAATACATAAGAGATGTTAATTATATAATTATATATATATAATTATATAAAAAAAATGAATTCAAACTTTCTTTAGTCTAAGGTTGAGAATGCCAAAAAACCGGTTCCGGAGGAGGTCCAAACAGCAAATTGAATGACCTTGACAATATTATCATCGATATAGTTAATAAAGAGTCACGAATTTTGCAGGGGATAGAAGATGAGACTTCTTTTCCCTCTCCTTCTTCTAACACCGCCGATAGAGACTTATCGGCCATTCAGTATAGGTATACTAACATCACAGGAGAGGAATTGAGAGATAGAAAAAAAGAAGAGGAGAAGAAGTAGGCCAACTTAAAATTTGATTATATCATAAGGTAACCTATATGTATGTTCTTATTATTAAAGACAGACAATATATACAGCCAAATCGGGCAGAAAGAGACAAAAGTGCACTTTGGAAGACGAGGAAATGATTGTTTTAAAGAAGAGAAGGTTGCACTTGGAAATTTATAATTTAGAGCTTGATGCAAAAAAGAAGGAAAAGGAATTGGGTTTACTGATGTGTTCCTTAACAGGAGGGGATCAAGAGGCTGGCTCATCACAAGAAGTGAGAGTTGACAAATCCCCCAAGAGTAATTCTTGTCATGAAAAGTGCTTTCTCAAATTAGCCGTTCGGATTCGGCATATAAACTGTAGGTCCCTTCCATCTCTGACAACATTACTCGCACACAGGGATGGTTGAGAGTTGTAAGCCACTAGGCCCTGCTCCTTCATGGACCGTTGGCCCACCTAATTTATTTTATTTATTTTCTTCAATATCTGGAGCTTTAAAGTCAATGTCTTCTGAATTTCTTGAAATGTTATTTAAGGCAATGCAACTCCTACTAACATACATATACAGCTTTTTGAGGTTGTAATCTCAAGTGCTTTAGACATGGAAACTTTTCTTTTAATATTCCAATCGAATTTTCAATAATTCGACGAGTGGATTTATGTGCCATATTATAACGTTCAATCACAGGGGACGTACTTCGCAAAATTGGTGTTATCAACCATTCCTTGGAAGTATATCCGGTATCACCAAGTAATACAGCGTGAGGAAAAGGCCGAAAACCACTATCAAACTGGGCATAAAGTGGACTTCTTCGCAAAACTCTTGAGTCGTGTACACTTCCGGGCCAGTTAATATAGCCATTATCTATACTAATATTATAAAGAGGAAAGATTTGTATTTTTGTATGTAACGAATAAACTCAAAAAGTACTGGACCGATTTTAATAATTCTTTTTTCATTAGAAAGCTTCATTATCACTGAGTAACATAGGCTATATTTAGTACTAGATTACTATAGAAATCTTTAGAAATTCCTATTAAAACCAACCGAAGGTGTAAAAAAACTAGCCATAAAATGTCTTTCATCGCATACGCTGCGAGGAGTATTAATGATAGGACAAAAAAATGTTCGACGATATCTTTTTTCATTAGAAAGTTATATTATCTGTACCTATTTATGTCTACCCGTGCGAAGCCAGGACGGGCTGCTAGTAAAAAATATAGTCGGGCCCAAAAATCAACATACAATTTATCGAGTGATTTCCATTTCTATCGACATATGCCGCTTCATAATCTTTTGGTGCATCAATAGTTACTAAATACAATACATCCATAAACACATGGCATACCTAGACAATGACGTATTCAAATTTTTATTTCAGAGATTAGGAATAAAATCAATATTTAATTAACTAACCTGCAATAGCGTAAAACTTTCGAGATATTTCTTCTGGCTGATTGGGCCACTTAACAATATTTGAATATAATAAATCCACTATAGCCTTACATACTCGTTGAACACATCTACATACTGTAGATTTGTAAATACCATGCATGTCCCCAACTCCATGGTATTGATTGCCCTCCGTTTCCAAGCCAGTGTAAGGTTGTTAGAAGCTGCTGCCTTGGAGTTAATGCACAATTCCTTTCGGTTTTATGTTGTATTTGAGGTCCAATCATGCTTATTATTTCTTCTGCCTTAGATTTGCTGAGTCGAAACCGTTTATTAAAATTAAAATAGCTGTTCAAATTATAATTAATACGCGGTCGATAAAATTTTTTTTGAATTTTGAAGAATCACTGCTGTCACTGCTGCTATGCCTTCTACGTAAAGACATTTTATATTTATGACAAAATAAAACTTGTAGAAGAATTTACAAAGGATCTTCCACCTGTAAAATTCTTTCACAAACTGAAACAAATTTGTAATTGCTATAAGTATGGTGCAACAGAAACCTACAAAAAAGAACGATTTTCACAATTTTTTGCTTGTAATTAACAATTACAAATTTCTTTTTGTGCAACGAAAATTTCTATTTGTCAACAAATTTGGGACTTGTAATTCACAAGTACAAATTTGTGTTTAAAAAAAAGTTTACAAAAGACAAAATCTCGAATTTTTACAAATTTGTTAAAAAAACGCTTGT
This sequence comes from Eupeodes latifasciatus, assembly GCA_920104205.1. Taxonomy (NCBI): domain Eukaryota; kingdom Metazoa; phylum Arthropoda; class Insecta; order Diptera; family Syrphidae; genus Eupeodes; species Eupeodes latifasciatus. Next base: position 154,345,950 of record OV049925.1, read on the forward strand.
AATCACAATTTTGTAAAAGATGGTGCAATAGGCCACTGGCCCCTAAAACTCATATTCTTGAAGCATTTTTCCTGTACTTTTTTTGATATCGTATCCTAAAAATTTATAGGTCTTCCAATATGTCAAAAAACTTTCTCAATTGTGCATTCATTTCATTTATTTTAGGAGTTAATCAAGTCGGTCGAATTACAATGAAATATCGAAAAATCAAACTGCTTAAGTTTACAAGGTTTTTCTCTATTCTTGTTATTGAATATCTTCTTCTATTTTTTCGGTTGAAAATTTCAAAACTAATTTAAATGTTTTGCAAATATACCTCGACATGTGGTATTAATTGAACGAAAGCCCATACAAAATTTATATAATTTATACGTGCATTTCTATTGTGTATTGCCAATATGGTTTGCAGTATGGTCATAAAATTTTACAACACCTTGTAAAATATTATAAAGAAATAAATAAATTTAAATAACTCTCAAAGGACAACTCCTATGCAAACACGAACTCGTATCTACCTTTATTAAGATTCTATTTCAATAGGAGAACAAAACATTTTTGTTACTTCCTTGCGGATTATCTTTGTTTTAAAAATAAATTTCCACTTATTGTAGTGAAGAAAAAAATTCAAAATTTTAGTGCCTTTTAAAATTTGGTCTATTTCGCTGTTAACCCTTTTGGCGCGTTCTGTTCCTTTATACATATATATTTATATGAAGAAATTCTACCTTGACCATATCATTGAAAAGATATGAATGTTATTTACCAAATACCAGGAATTTGTCGTTTATTTGGGTAGGCTCAATAGTCGCTTAACCACAGGATTAGCATGTTGCACTAAAAACATTGCTCATGGCTTCTGAATTTTCATTGTTTTGTGCAAACAACCCTTCGTTTGAAACAGTAGCTAAATTTTACAAATTGTCCTCTCCCTCTATATATGGATGGATGGATGGTAGTTGTTTTCATATAATAAATATGCACAAGTACCTTCAAAATATTGAAAAAGGACGACACACGGTCAAACTCATAAACGGATTATCTAGTATTCAAAAAAAGAGCTCTTCGGCAGCGTAAAAGCATTTAACGTGAATGTGAAAAGGGACAAAGTTTCCATCATCACCAGGTAGCGCGGGGCTTAAGCGACGCAAATGCAAACAACACCCACCTATTTCACTATTTCGAGTTTTATGGAAATCTATTTTCCGCACTAATTGCCATCCATATTTATTTATACGAAAGGGCTAAAGATACATCTACAGATAAAGATACAGATGCCGATGCCAAAGCTATGTATCTATATACTCGTAGAAAGATAGAATATTTCCATGGTTCATAGAGATTGATATTGATTGTTAAATTTAATGAATGGCAAAGGGTAAAACAAGCGGTGCGATGATGATGGACCCTTTTTTGTGTATATGACAGTTCTTGACACCGTGGTGTCCCCATGGGCATCGCATCATCAAAAGGCCTTTCGGGGTTTCTTGTGCTTTTTGTTTAACCAGTTTTGCCCACGCTGCAAGCTTTTGCATTTAATTGGTTCAATTTAAAAGAAATCATGCTCTTCAGATTTACGAGATTCGAGATACGACTGGCGTTAAATCTAATCCCAGCGTTGGCAAAATAATGAACCAAGTGTGCAGGGGTGTATTAGAGCAGGATATACTATAAAATGTACTTTCGAGTGTTAATGGCCTATAATAATTTATATGTACATTGATGCTAAGATAGAACTCACCCCTCAAAACTATAAATGAAATTCTGGGGGTGAGTATGATAATAGTTTTGGGAACTAAAATCCTATGTAGGTATATAGTGTACCACATAAACATGTTTATATATTTTTTGAATTGTAGCATATAGGATCAAAATCGAAATATTGTGATTTTTGCCTTAACCAATTCCAATCAATACCAGTGCAGTGGTGGAATAAGACTAGCAACAAATTTAAAAACAGAAACACTATTATTTGCATTTCGAATAAAATGAAAAACAAAACTCATTATCTCTCGGAATGGTATAAGTATTAATAAGCAGTGTTAAACCTTTTAATTAATTACAAAAAATGTTCATAAGTTTTTGAAAATACATAATTGAAAAGAATACAATTAAAGTAGAAAGAAAATATTGAATTTTTTTAGCTGCATGAAAAGTTTTGATAGTTGTTGTGTATTGTAAGGCTTGGCATTCATTAGGAATCTTTTTACGTATTAAAAACGCTTCTAAAACCGAAATTATAAAAAATATCTCAGAAAAAAACTAAGTCTCTTGAAGAAGTTCTAACTACAGAAATATCTGGTATGCTTTCATCAATAACCAAAATTGCTATACATGGAAAGAAGACTATCTTCAAATCATAAAAAATCAATATAACAGCATTTAAAAGTCGGTCCTAATTTTTTTTCGAAATTAGGAAAAAAGCTGTCGTTACGGTATATGGCAAGAGCTTTCAGATTATGTTAATATTTTTAGAAAATACTTTCCTATTAAAATTGATCCTGAATTCCATTAATTAAAATCTTAAATTTTGGATAAAAACAGAGACACACTATATAAATTCAAAGACCTGAAGTGTACCGAAATTCCTGCATTTAAAAATAGGAATTATACTCAGGCTTACCATTTTGGGCTGTTTTTCGGAAATTGGGATATCTTTTTTTTAAATGATTTACAGACATTTTATTTTGACAGTAATCAAAGTAAATCATATATTTGGCTGAAAACAGTTAAAAATCCTTGAATTAAGCATATTTCGCTAAACAGTTGAAGCGTTTTCCTTCAACATATTTCGCTAAACAGTTGAAGCATTTTCCTATTTTTATCGATAAATGAGGAAACCTAGCGAAAACTTAAAAGTCACATTGTTAAAAATCTAGTATTTTTCTTGTTTTATTTGCTTATTGACATTTTCTGAGATTGGAATACGACAAAAAAAAAATCTGAACAAAAAACTTTGAGTCCTTATATTTCGAAATGTTCCAAATATCACTTACCCCCTTTTTTATCCAAACGCTTCAATTGTTAACCCTTGCTGTCAGCAATGCTAAGAATGGTGATAACGAGAAAGGCAATGACGATAATACGAGTATCATCATTTTAATACAATAAATGTGGTAATTATGTTTTACCTCTTCTTTTTATTAGCCTATATTTTTTTGTAAGGGACAATTGTGATTGAAATTAACATTTTCAATTAATATTGGGTTGCATTTTCAGCTTCGATTTTGGGCTACAAATATTTTAAAATTCAACCTAGTTTAAGACATGGGTTTTCATGATCACATTTAGTCAATGGAGTTCAACGTAATCTTTTTGAAAAATACGCAGTGGGGCAGTTATAAATAAAAAAGTCCCGAAGAAACAAAATCCCTCATAAACCTCGTTTGTTTAAAAAAAAAAAATAACTAATAAATAGAAGATTTAGAAGCTATTTAAAGCATTCATTATTTTCAATCATCGACATTTTTTTAAAAGGTAGCTTAAAGCGTACATTGAACTTTTTTATCATTGAATCAAAAAATTGAAATTAAGCATTTAAGGATACAGTTTATGATTGAAAGAAGAATGATAAAATCAAAATCACTGAAAAATTAAATATAAACTAAAAGAAAAGTTCTGTGTTAAATAAAATATAATTTTTCAAAGTAAAAATAAAAGTATAGTATAACAAATTTAACTTTTATAATCGCTTTTAAATCTAGAAATTAAAATTTTAATGATATGAGTCAATGAGCTACATTATAGTTCTTTCCTTAAGTTTTCCTAAAGTTCGCCTTTTTTAAGAAAACCCAATTTGTTACGAAAATTCAATAAAAAGATGAGTTTCTTATTTTAAATGATTTTATAAAATCTAACTAAAAATAAAAAAAAATTACAAAATTACAAAATTTCTATTTTTAATTTTAATATTTTGCTCAATCCTTGACTTCCGAATTTCTAATAACTCATGTTAAAAGATCCGTTCCCCAGACTGTCAGAGCTTAGACATGTCCGCTAGGGAATTATAATTTGACTAGTTAGGAAATGATTCAAATTTTTGAGTAGTACATTTAATACTGTATTCAAAATACCGTAGGTATGTCAAAATTGCTTATGATACAAAATTCTGTTCCTGTAGGACAAAATTCTGTATTTAAAAATTATGCTTGGTTAAAATTCTGTACTTCAAAATGCTATAAATAGTCTGAAAAAGAAAAATCGTTTTGTAATGTAAAAAAGCACACACTTTCTTGCAGCATTTTGAAGTTTAGTTTTCAAGTTATAAGTGACTTTTTTCATGAACATATCAGTGTTTCGACTTTTTGTAAATTCATATAAAATTCGTTACATGTCTTATATTATCTGATTTTTTATTTTTTGCTAAATTCTGATACAAAATAAATGCATTAATGCTGCAGAACTATCAAAGAGAAAATTTTTAAGGATACAGTATTTTGTGAAAAGAAATTCGGAGATACAGTATTTTAACATATGTATAGGTAAAGTGTTTTGTTCTTCTAAGCTTACACTATTTTGAAATACAGAATTTTGAAACGTGTAGAATTATGACTTGCTCATACAGAATTGCAGAATTGTGAAAAACAGTATTTCTAGCCGCTACCGTATTTAAATATTTAAAAAATAGCTAACGAGCAAAATGCTGAGCTTGATCGAATTGGTCTTCTAAAATTTTGCGCCAAGGTTTTCAGCAAGTTTCTGCAGATTCAGAGTAATTTTTCAATCGGAGACTTATTTCTGTTATTGTACACTTTCCTGTACATAATTAAATTTTATTTTACAATAAGAAAAATGTATTTTTCTGAGGATCTGATGCATTTGGTTTGATGTAACCTTTCTCCTTTGAGAATTATTGGGGTTGGGTTCGAAATCCTGTATGGATCATAATACTGTATTTAAAATAATGTATCTCAAAATACTGTATTTGAAAACACTGTGTGTACAAAATACTGTATGATCAAAATACTGTAGCTCAAAATTCTGTATATTAAAATTCTGTATACCAAAATTTAAAAAACAGATTACTTTTATAAAGAACTAGCTTTTACTCGCGACTTCGTCCGCATTAGATAGTTTTTTTGGATAGTAGTATGAAGAAACCTGAGCTGTACTTTTGTGTACGTATGTTTGAATTGTGCCCAGATGCGATGAGGCCATACTACATATGTAAGTGTGATTGTCATAGGTTAGGTTAGGTTAATACATTTTAAGAAGAAGATAGGTTACTGCAATACATTTTTATATACGACGTTTTTTTGTTTTTCCTTCCTTGGAACGTAAAGATTTTGTGGATTTGAGACTCGTGAGCACGCTACATATAATTGTCCATGGGAAAAACAGTTTTTTTTCCAAATTTACACCTGCAACTTTCAGCGTTTGCCCCTGAGCTTTATTTATTGTTATTGAAAATGCTGCTTTCAGAGGAAACTGCACTCTTTTAAACTGAAATGGCAAATCGGTTGGAATTATCGGAATGCGGGGAAGTAAAACATTTTTTCCTTTTGCTATCCAGTCATGATTATAGCTTTTATAATATTTCGTCCTAGGTGAGTAATCTGTAGCCGTGTACGATTACATAACTTTGATGCGTCAAGATTTCTCATTAACAGGACTGGAACACCAACCTTCAATCTCAACTTATGAGAAGGGTTGGGAATGCGTTGTTTTCCCGTAATACCAATTTCATCCAATATTACTCAAATATTTGGTAATTTAGGAGTGAAAGCAATCAAATTCCCCGGAAAGTAATTTTTCCCATGGGAATGCGTTGTTTTTCCGGGGTCAAAAGTAACTCATGTCCTTTGTTAAGTCTCAAACTATCTCCTTACCATATTTCATTTAAATCTGTTCAGTAGTTTAGGCGTAAAAGCGATCGGCCCACCTGAACTTTACTATCGGAATGCGTCATTTTCCCCGGGTAAAAAGTAGCCTATGTCCTTTCTCGGGTATCAAAATATCTCCATACCAAATTTTATGCAAATTGGTTCAGTAGTTTAGGCGTGATTGAGTAACAGACAGACAGACAGAGTTACTTTCGCATTTATAATACTAGTATAGATATATCATAATATTTTTTTATTGGCATAATGTTCTAATATACTTCCATTGAACAATAACATATGATATTAATTCATAAGTCTTTGAATTTTTGTTGTTGTTGTAAATACATTTGTATATACAATTCATAGATTCTTACTTATAAATATTATTGCCTATTGTTATTTACTTATTTATGATATGACTTATTAATGTATTCTGTTTTTTTTTTACTTGTTTGGAGTTTCAATAAATGATATAATGTACATGCGGAAATCAAGTTTTGCTTTTGTTGTTCTCTAAAATGGAAGCTTAAGAGCGGAATTTTGCAAAAATACAGTATTTTTAGATAATATTTTGCTCATACAGCATTTTGAGAAGAAGAATTTTGAGATACAGTATTATCAGATACAGTATTTTGACAAAACAGTATTTTGAGATACAGTATATTAACCATACAGTATTATGAATATACAGTATCATACAGTATGATACAGAATTTTAACCATACAGTATTTTGAAATTCAGCATTTCGACCCGCTCCCGAATTATTGTCCAACTTAACTGGTCAACATTCTGTATGATACTGTATGTATCTCAAAATTCTGTATTGTCAAAATACTGTATCTCATAATACTGTATACACTGAAAGTTATGATAGATCAATTATTTTGGTGCAATTGTCTATGCAATATTGATTATGATAGGGAGGAACAATTAATTTAAAAACATTAAAAAACAATTTAGAAAAAAATGAGAAAGAAGAAGATACCATTTATTTTGTTATTGTTTTTATTAACTTAATGTATTATGAATTATTATAGGTACCTACCTACATATGTATGTTATTGTTCAAGGGAAGTGTATAAGAACAATACGCTAATGAAAAATTACTATGATGTTTTCTTTAAAAAAGTATTCTGTTTCAAAGCTCTGTATTTCAAAATGCTGTTAATAAGCTTGTTTACATTATCAAAACGGTTTTTATTGTTCAGCCTTATTTACAGCATTTTGAAACACAGAATTTTGATATACAGAAACTTCAGATTCAGATTCTTTTATTGAGAATTAAAGATATAGTTACATGTGATATCTTATGAAAATACGAATGTATTTTTTAACTTTTTTTTTTGGCGCTCTGAATGATTTCAGATTAATTTATAGGAGGCTATAATGTATGGCTCGCACTTTTGATAGTTATAATGAATATGTCAACATGACACTATCTATTTGTTTAAAATATGATAAAATATTATAAGAGTAGCTCTTGCTAATGGAGCTGTGTCACAATAGCTTTTGATGTGCATGATCAATATATACAGAAACTTGAAAAACAGAATTTTGAGATACAGTATTTTGATCATACAGTATTTTGTTCATACACGGAAAGAATTCTTAGATCAGATCAAGAAAAATAAGCTACAAACCACGAAAAATGAATATAGTTTTGGACCTTGGCTTCGAAATAAGTAAATTGCTACTTTTTGTTTGCAATTTCATAAAATGAGCAAAATGAAGATATTGACACTCAAAAATCATATTTCACTACAATTTAGTAGCAATAATTCGACCGAGGAAATCAAATATTACAAACAGCGAATTGCAATTTGATATCAATTTGTATCAATTTAATGTTTGTTTTTATCGTGAATTTCAGCAGGAGTTTGTAGATTGAAATTGTTTTCTTGTAGATTATGATTCGTTTTTTTAAATACCTACACACACAAGTGGCAAATTTCAACCCTTGTTTTCTTAGACTGCGACAATATACATTAGTTTGCAAATGACAACTAATCGTCGCCCGAGAATTGGTTTGTTGTATACGCCAAAATGCACTTTTTTAAAGTGGGTATGCAGTACTATGTTTTCGAAGGTCCTCTTTCTATTTCTGCAATCGGAATTGACCTATCATTTACCGTTGCTGAGATAATTAGTGTGCATTTTGTCGTATATCCACAAAAATAGCATACTCTTAATATTGGTTTGTCGTACACGCCAGTTTTTGGCATATACGACAAAAATTCCATGTATTTTGAGCAATTTTTTTCTTATAAATTGTTTTGTCGTATGTCTATAGGCTTAAAACATACGACCAAAAATTTAAAATAAAATCTGAAAATTGTTTTGTCGTACGTGTATGAGATCCACAATGAAAGTAAAGTATCCTAACATAGTTGAAATGGGTAAATACAACGAGCACAAAAATGAAAAGGCAGCTCTGAAAGCAGAGAGAGACATTAATCGCCAAAACATTGACCCTAACCATGCCATCGTCTGTTTTGACCTTCAGAGTGTCTTTTCCCTCCCAAAAGGTAACGCGTCTTCCTTTTTTTATAAACGAAAATTAAATGTCTATAATATGACAGCAACGCTTTGTTTGCCAAGAAACCCAAAAGTAACTTATTGTGCAATATGGAATGAATTGCACAGCGGTCGTTCTGGTGATGATATTGCCAGCTCGATTTTTAAAATTTTGAAACAAATATTACCCGTTCATCACATCTCTGACTCTTTGGAGTGACTCCTGTGTCCCCCAAAATAAAAATAAGGTGATGTCAACTGCTTTGCTTTTCATACTAAATAACACTTCTTCCTTAAAAGTTATTGAACAAAAATTTTCGGAGCATGGACTTTCGTTGATTCAGGAAGTTGACTGCGTCCATAGCTCCATCGATAGGTACCTTCGAAATCTGGAAGTATTTAGTCAGCTTTCGCTTTTGCGACATCTTAAAGCTATGCATTTTAGAAATGTAACTTTAAAAATAATTCAAATGCTGCCAATTGACTTTAAAGCGTTTTCGGCTAGAGCAAGCCAGTTAAATTTCTCTGTCATTCCTTTCACTAAAGTAAAATTTCTTAAATTTAACCAAAATGATCTCTTTAATTTACTTTACAAAACAAGTACTAGGGAATTGGAATATCGAAGTGCCTCACCCTCAATAGTAAAGAAAGCAAGCAAAAATACTGTGCAAACTCCAGAAAATTTTTTCAGTCTATCCCTTCGAGTCGCAAGCTTCTCTAAGCCTTTATCAAAAGAGAAAATAAACGACCTTACAAGTCTCTTTATTTTTATGCCTAAGGCAGACCAGGCCTATTATGAAGCCTTATTCAAAATGAAACAATAAATAAACCTGAAGTATTCTTAAATTATTTGTAGTTATTTTTAAGCAAATGGTCATAGAATGACTGCATTTTTTATTGAACAAAATGTTATTTAATTTTTATACTTTTATTGTTATGGTTATAGGATGACTTTTTTTATGTAATTGTGATCTCATATTCACTAACTTGTATACTTTGTTTTTATAATAATTTTTTTGTAAGACTGCCTTAATAACAAAAGACTGTTTTTTATGTTAACGTTATTCATTAAATAAATAAAAAGACTGTTAAAAATTGAAAGTTGACTTTTTTTAGATGGTTTTCATACCGATTCGTATGTGATTATACTTTATGCTTGAATATTGGAATGTCGTACGTGCGTTCACTTTGTCGTACGTGTATGGGATGGAGAAAAAAGTTGAATTTGGTGGCGTATACGACAAACTCATTTTGGCTAAAAACCTTTATAATTCCAAAACTAAAAGAGGTGGGGCAGTTTTGAATACAGTAATCAAAAGAATATATTCCACACAATATTATATGAAAAATAGAAAAAATTCTATCGGTTTATTTTTTTTTTATATGAACGCAAACCTTTAAATGCGATTTCCCAAATTCCTAAAAATGGCGTATACAACAAACCAATTCTCGGGCGACGTAATGTTTTGCTACTTCTTTTTTTTAAATTGCAACTTTTGAGTCGTAATTTGAAACAGGTTATTCTGCAGTTTGGAAATGACAGTCACAGTTTTGATACTTAGTTATCTTTAAATTACAACTTTTGAGTCGTAATTTGAAGAACATTTTTTGCAAAATCAACAATCTTCATTAGTGATTTACAACACAAACTTATTCTAATAAATATGATTTAAAATCATGAAAAATATAAACCAGCATAAGTGCATATTGCAGCTTCAATATTTATATTGTGATTATATTTTATTGATTTGAGAATTGAGAATGTTTAAATCACCGCATACATTTCGCAAAACAAGATTAATGAGTAGTCAAATTAAATTATTCCCCTAAAGTAGTAGATTGCGACTCAAAAGTTGCAATTTACTTTCATTTCAACAAGCTCGAATTATAACTTTTGATAATTATTACCAAATTATAAAATTTTGTATTTTACGAAGATTTGAATGCTGAATTACAACTTTCTCATTCATTTTATAATAAAATCGTCTTGATTTACTAAAAAAAGGGTTTTCGTAAATTGCAACCTAAAATTTAGCAATTAGTGATTTTTCAATTCTCTCCGTGTACAGTATTTTGAAATACAGTACTTTGAGATACAGTATTTTAAATACAGTATTATTATCCACACAGTATTTTGAAAATATTTATGAGTGTTTTATAGTCTGTAGGTTTGAGCTAACTAAAATATTGAACGAATTAAAAAGTTGCAATGAAAATAGGAGAAAAACAACAACTCTTTATTCTTCAGCATTTGTAAGAAAAAATATATCTCAAGTTAGAAACTAGTTCCTAATTAATCAATTTTTTCCACTAGGATATAATTTTTCTTGGTTAATTGAAAACAAGACATTTATGATAGTTCAATGTACTTATCAAGCAACTAATGAATAATAAAAGCAAAAGATGATGGCTCAACTAATTTCCATATGATTTCCCTAAAGACAGCTTAACTAACAGCCATTTTGTCTGTACCTGTCTCTTGCTTTGTGGTTAATTCATAGATGATTAACTATCGACAGAAAACTAGTTGTGAAAAATTGTGATACATTTCTGATAAGTCTTTATACAACTATAATATTTTGCAAAACTATAATCCTGAATCGATAAATACTTTTCAACAATGAATTAAAACTTAGAAAACATGGATTTTGGTGCAGATTCTTAAATGATAGCATTTCTTTCCAAATCCTTTTTTTTTTTTCTTTATTACAGAACAATCAAAGAGTAATTTAAAGTAAACACATCTGCCAATAGATCGTCGCTCGTCTTCCTCATAGCACCATAAGCAATTAATCTACTTTTTTCTGCTCGGTTACCTTCTTTATAGTTATATGTGATCTTTACTTACTCTTGAAAAACTCAAAAATGGTTGTTTGCCTACGAGTACTCGTGTATTTATAACAAAAGTTTCTAAAGTACTTAAGCCAAGCAGAAGATAACCTTGTTAATGTCATTTCGAGCACTCTGCATGCCACCGTTTACATTGTTTCCAAAACTTACCTTGTATACTGTGTAAAGTGGTTGAGTGGATTTATTTCCCGCTTTTGAATAAACATACCTCTACATACCTACCTTTGGTTATGCGTTACACAATTGAACCACAAAAGCGAATTCGGATCTTCCTGAACGAGCACATAGTAAGGTTGTAGATTATATAAGTGGATTTGTGAAATGAATCCAATTCAGGAAATCTCTGCCGTTTAATCTGGCTTAAAAAAGAGAGACAGTAGATAGAGACTGTCCGTAGGTACCTACATATATCGGGGGATGTGTAAAGATTACAATTATTTCAAATGTTATGATCTACTTAGAAAAATGTATATCCCGAAGAAAGATTTAATTTCCAAATGTATTTACCAGCCTTAATCGCTTTAAAGTCTTTAGGAATTAGGAATTATAGAAATGTCTGTATGCACTTGTTAGAATTAAAAGGCGTGTCCAGCGAAAGATTCAAAAAAAAAAAAGAAAGGAACTATGAATATATTTTTTAAATAAACAAATAAATTAAAAATCCAACCTTTTGACCATCTCTAAACGAGTATATTGCGTCTCGTCCTCGGATCAAACAACTGCCGCCGCCGCTAAATGAGAAATTGAGATGTCAGAAAGTGCGGCGAAGGTGACGCCTCACTCGATATATAGTTGTCTTGTATTCATTTAGAAAATACAAAATAAAAAAGAACACTAAACCAAAGAAAAACGATCCTCCAAACAAGAAAAAAACAACCCCATAATTTCGGTTGTTCTGTTCTATACCTGTGAACTATAAAGAGAGAGACCCAGCGGGGCAGCAGTGCGCAGCTGGATCTGTCATTAGATATGTCACTTTCAATAATAGAAACAAAACGCTAAAGATAGAAATGTAGACCAGCCATCGAACTTTGTATCAAAAGAAAAAAGAAAAAAAGCCGAAACACAGAAAAAATTCATTTGAATATAAATTTATTTATTAATAAACAAAAGAAAAGTTTTGTTACAATTTTGTTTGTTGCTCTTTTTGAGTGGACGAGTTCCCATCAACGCAACACAACGGACTCGCCTGCAGAGTGAATTTTTGGGACTGTTCCGCCCCCTATTCATCTATAATATCGGTCATTTAAATGTGGACCCGTTTGTTTTGGTTTCCCACTTGGTGGATGAGTTACACGACTTTGTCACAACAAGGCTGATCACTGATGATGATCACTTCAATATGGCCTCGGCAAAGAGGCCATTCAAAATGGCTTCCCAGGAGGAATCACGCGATGATTTAACTGGTTCCGTATTTGTTGAAGAATTGCATTCGCTGGAGCATTTCTGCGGGATTCATTGCTGCTTGCTGCATGGACATACCGTACGGATTTGCCTGGTATGGGTTCTGTCCGGGGAAACTGGCATGGTAGGATGGTGGAGCTAGGCGGTGGTAGAGTGCGGCAGCTGCTGCTGCTCCCACATAGTTGCTGTAAGGCGATGCACTGAATTGTGGAGCACCTCCATAAGCTCCGAGAATTGGTGAGAAGACTGCTTGTCGGTAGGCTGCCAATCTGGATCTATTTGCTCCAGGGTTCTTGCGACGCAACTTGCCAGTGGTTTCTCCAATGAACACTTCCTCGGCGCTGGGGTCCAGAATCCAGTAGTTGCCCTTGCCGGGATCGTCGTAACTGCGGGGAATTTTGGTGAAGCACTTGTTGAGACTCAGGTTGTGGCGTATAGAGTTTTGCCAACCGCGCTTGTTCATCTTGAAATATGGGAATCGGTTCATCAGATATTGATAGATACCGTTCAAAGTCAGGCGCTGTTCGGGACTATCCTGAATTGCCATCATGATTAAGGCGTTATAACTGTATGGAGGCTTCTTCTCGTCACCATCTTTCTTGTCGTCACTGCTATCAGCATCACCATCACCATCACCATCCCCATCACAACTTTCCCCATCGATCTTGTCTTCACCAGACGATAGCGACTCGGCTACACTGCTCATCGGTGTACTGGTCCTCGATGGATGTTCGAAGTCCTCCGATGATGAAGTTAATTCGCCGTCGCAAAAACTCGCTGCCAACACGTTCTCCTTTTTCACACTCACTTCCTGAAGACATTCCTTTTTAACATTGTTCGAGAGGATTGCATCGATTGAGAAATTTGTCTTAAACTCCAAACCAGACATATTTTGCACCATTTTCACTAAAAGTCTACACAATTTGTTTGTTTGATATTGATATTTTTTGAACTGTCACTGAACTAGGATTTTACCGTTGTTCACAACTTGAGAGACTGCTTGAAACTGATTCTGTCAGCTGCAAGTCCATCTATTTATACCAACGCCTCAGTAACTCCGCCCTAATCTGTGCCTCATTGAATTCTATTTCTATCCATGGCCATGCGGACTAAGCTGCCTGTTTAGCCGGTTCTTGGTTCTGTTTGTTTTTGTTTTTGTTTTTGTGTTTTATTTTCTGTGTAACGTCGCGTCGGTCGTAGTGTAGAGAATGCAGAGGCATGACGCGATTGGTCGATTAGTCGTTGGCAGAGCATTTGTATGCAGACAGAGTCCGATTGTTTCGCAAACAGAAATCCCTCGCAACAAGGGTTGTTGGACAAACAGTGCGACGAATTGCTTGTATTGTTTGTAGACTTTTCTCGTTTCCTTATTTTTGTTGTTTTTTAATATTTTTGCTGGTGTTCTAGTTTGGGGATGAGATGTTTTGTATTTATTCGGACAACAAAGATTTTGTACATTGCACAGATATTATGGTAAGGTTTAGGGTAGGCTTGGGTAGGGTATAGTGTGAGTGTAGCATCTCTGGCTTTAGGGCTTCTGTTTTCGTTCTGTGTGTATTTTGTTTTTGTTGTTATCGAAGGTTCAGGTAACGAATGTGGAAACTATATACACTGTATAGTGTATATGAGGAAAGATGTCTTTTTTTTGGTTCAGATCTTACACCAAAATAATGTCTTAATTTGGGGTTGATGTGATATTTTGATTAAACAAATGGAAATTGATTAACGTTTTTGGTTTTCGGATTTCAGTTATGGTGATGTACAGTGTGATGTGATAGGTAGTAGGTATTTGGGTTCATTAGCGGGGGAGAATATTATGTGAGTTTTAATTGTATTGATAAATTGTTTTGGCATTTTTCAATTAATATTTTAGTAATTCGATTGTTGGGACATGGGAGTTATGGGGGAATTTCGAATGATGTTATGATTTATCAAATACAAAATTTTTAGCAACTTGAGCACACATTCAAGTTGAACCTGAGGTTATTCAATACGTTTTGTAAGCAAATACTGGATTTTTGTTATACCATTTTAATAATTAACGACTTTTTGAGTTGCTTCTTATTGATTTGTTTTTAACCCGAAAGCCTTCCGAATCTTTGTTGTTCGCTTTTAAAAATTGACAATTTTGAAAAGAGGATCAATTCGCTTCTCAATGTAAAAACAGAATCAGATGAAATGCAGTCACAATCATACATTTCTGAAAGGTCATGATAGTTGTCATTTTTTTTTTAATTTTAACTATGCGAAGTGATTTTTTCAACTTTCATTACTTCTGATTTTGAAATGGATGACGTTAATAATAAATTTAAAGGTTTCAAATAAATTTATCAATGTATCAAAAAGCGTTTAGTTACAATTAGAATCCCGGATTGCCAAATAAACACTAGATTATTAAATTGAGGCTTTAAAAGGTATTAAAAGTTGACAATTTCTTTTTATTTAAAAATATGTTTGATCATTTAACAGATACCTATAGTCGTATTGATTATATAAACAGATTTATTCTGACAAAAGTGATAGACGTCGCAATAAAATCAGCTTGGTGGACTTCTTGTGTTTTTGTGGATAAGATCGAATCTGGTTTTATGTCAATATGGTTTAAAATGTTTAAAATTTATTGTACGATGATTTTACAATAAGATACTAGATCCAGTTTGAATCATTTTAATTTTCGTAAATTCCTTTTAGTCAGGAGATGACTTATTCGTCTTCATTTGAATCTGAAGTTTAAAAAAAAAACTGAATGTTCATTTATTGTTTTCAATAATTCGTTTTAGAATACATTTTTGGTTCCGAATCCGCAATCCGATTTAAGCTACATACTTGTGTTTAAATTCAGAAATATCCGTTTAAAACATTATTTTTTTTTTATATTTTTTAATACATTTCAAAAACTTGGTGTTATAACCTTAGGACTACGAATTCGTAATAAGAACAAAAATTGCTTTTATACCGTTTTATATTTTTGTGATAAAAACCTAGCATAAATGCCTCAGCGATTTTTTGAGGTAGATACTGAAAATATGTAAACGGCATTTGAAGTAAGAGATTGTAGACCATTTGAAAAGAAAACGACTTCATGAATTTACAGAGCCTAAAAAAACTTTATTAAATTTTTTTTTTTAATTATAAAATGTGTCTTAAAAACCTGAAGTAATAGATTTTTTCCGATTTTGCAGTCGGATTCGAACTAGGGCTATTGAAAAACCTTAGAAAAAGTATAATTTAATTCCCAGCTACATAACCTTTGTTAATCATTGTTATTATTATTTTTGCTGAGGCAAGAGGACTACTGGGAACCTAGCAAAATGTTGGCTCAAAAACATTTTCATCTTGTAAACCTCACAATATCTTGATTTTCAACCGAGACAAGCAAAGGCCATACTCCAAGTTTCTGTTTCGTCTTAGTTTATTAGATAGAGTTTAAAAAAATTTTAAACAATTTGTCATTGTTTTAAATTGTTTTTTTTTTTTTTATTCCAGATATGAAATATGCCCCTTTTATTGTATTGTTCTATTAATCATTCAAACGCTTGATAATATTTTCATATATTTTTAAAGAACTTAGTACCAATCTTCTACTATATAAAAATAAGTCGGGTTTTCCTTCCTGACGCTATAACTCCAGAACGCACGAACCGATTTCCAGGGTTTTGTATTCGTTGGAAAGGTCTCGGGCTCCGTGAGGTTTATAGCAGACAAAATTCAGGAAAAATTTCAACAGAAAAGCGGTGAACTCCGTTTATTTTTAATTTTTAAATTTTTTGACGTTTCAAAGGCCCTATATTCTAAACCAAAGCTTACTTTTGGAAACCTTTTTTAGTCAACCATATCTCTAGAAACATCAAATAACGTTTAAAATCTACAATGAAGGAATGATTCTGATTGAGGACCAATGCTTGACTATTGCAAACAAGCTACTGATTGAAGTAGGAATGATTGCGCCAAATCGGTCGATGCACGATGCATTGAACCAAGAATGAAATCGAGAGCTGCAATACAATGTTGATACATTGCAGGAATTCGTTCGAATTAATGTGCCGTTGTTGAATGAACAGCAAAAAATAAGTATACAAAACATTAATGCAAGCGGTGGACAATAATACTGGTGGTCTATTCTTCCTGGACGCACATGGAGGAACAGGGAAAACATTTCTCAGTTCATTGATTTTGGCCACTATTCGATCAAGATGTGACATAGCTTTGGCATTAGCATCATCTGGAATTGCGGTAACTCTTCTAGATGGCGGTCGTACTGCACATTCTGCGCTTAAGTTGCCACTCAATTTAAACACAATTGATACTCCAACATGCAATATTTCCCGATCCAGTGCAATGGGAAAATTTTTGGGATGAGTGCACAATGGCACATACGAAATCGCTTGAAGCACTTAACTTCACACTGAAGGATCTTCGACGAAGTAACAACATCTTTGGCGGTTTAATGATATTGTTGGCAGGCGATTTTAGGCAGACGTTGCCAGTAATTATTAACGGAAAGTACGCAGGTGAAAAAGTATGTATTCCTCGAATACCAATGATTCCGACTGATCTTCCGTTTGACTTCAAACGATTGCAATTTCCGGTTCGCTTTGCGTTCGAAATGACAATTAACAAGTCGCAAGGCCAATAGCTTAGTGTTTGCGGGATAAATTTAGAAAATTATTGTTTTTCACAGTTGGGAAACCATCCGCTTTGTTTGTGTTAACGTTTGAAAATGTGGTTTACCAAAGAGCACTTCAATGAAACGTAAATTTGCAGACAAGTATAACGCTTCGATTTAGTATTTACTTTGGATTCACTTTCATTTTTTACTTAGAGAAGTTCAACTAAATTACACTTCATTTTTGTAATCGAAATGAATTCATTACTGTTGTGAAATGAAATACAAATTTCCTTTTCCTTCATCTCTTAATCCCAAAACGAAATGCTACAAAAAAAGAAGCCATCTGGTGGCGAAACGGAGTTCGCCGGGTTTGCTAGTTTTCTTATAAAAACCATTTGAAAAAACGATGTGTTTTCATCATACGTTTCTATTCCAAGAAAGAAGGCGAATTAAGTGTTTAAAAGACATAAGCGCAATATTTTAAACTATTTGTTTTTGAAGGTGTACGAATTTGTCTACTTATTTAGTAATTTACTAGCTCTTCCAATATATTACAACTAATTTCTTTTCATTAAAGACGGTGCATCTGAACACGTCTAAATAGTGACAGTTCGTGAAAAAGAAGTGAACACACCTTAATTGAGGAACGGACCTATTAATTTGAACTGTCAGAAATCCACAAATGAGATTTAGCAAATTACTAAAAGTTAAAGTGGCTATTTTATGATTTTAACTTGAGTAAAATCTTATGAGATTTTAAGTTGCTGCAATAGTTTAAAATTAAGCTGAACCATCTTGAATCGTTCATAATTTTGTAGCATTGTTCTAATAAGGATAAAGATGTAGGTACATGTACATTCGAGATTTTGTTCCTTAATTTTCACAAAACCTCCACTTCTATCCTATCCTGACAGAAAACTTGAAAACAAAAAACAACTATAAAAATGCAATCAGCAACGCTTTGTTAATGCATTCAAAAACACGTTATTGGTGATTTTGAAAACAACTGAATTTTATTAGCTTCACCACAGTTCACATTTACAACAGGATAATGAATTTACGAGACCTTCAATTTAGGGGTTGATGAATTTACAAGACCTTCACTAAGCGATTTATGCGTTATTTTTGTTATAAAGAAAAATTGACAATGAGAGGAAACCTCGTTCAAATACATACATATACAAACATAGGTATTGCATTCGTTAAAGGAAAAAGGACCTTCGCGACCGCAACGAATTGGTTTATGCGTGCTGTGTGCGTATTGAATTTTTAAAGTTCAAAATTTTCAAATGGTCATAGTTTGTAGTTGTATCCTTGTTACAATGCAAAAATACAACCTTGTAGGTTTTTGTAAGAATGCACAAAATTATGGCCAATTATTACGTTCAATGTGGTCCAGTGGTGAGACTAAATAGTTTGCTTTCTTTGTGGCTTACACCAAAGACCAGACACTATATACAACCTCCATTACTAGTTGAATATTGAAAATAAGATAGAAACAAAAAAAAACACATTATTAGAAATGTTCATGGACATTTAACTGCTTAGTATCGATAATTACGTTGTTCACAGGATAATTTGAATTTATTTCTTCCTTTTGACACTTTTGTGTAAGGAAAGTCATGTATATATATACCTACAATTTTTGAAAGTATAAGGCAACCACACAGGACACCATGCCTAATAAAGGAAATATGCTCATTTTTCAATTTGGTTTTTATTATTTTTTAGCACTCCTAATACTCTGCAAAGGACTACGAGTCGAGTAGAAATGCCCAAAGGACCAATAGATATTTCGGATTCAAGAAACACCCTCTCTCCAATGTGGTGTTTGAAATCAATTAGTTTTGTCGATAGTGTCGCCTTCGACTCCTTTGAAACCGGAGACCACCGCATTCAGGATAGACTGATGGTGTTGGTGTCAGTGTCAGTCGGTGCCTTTGGTCCAGGCTATGATCCTTTAATTCATTTGGTGTAGTCTGAACAACTTACTTTATTCGTATGTCACGGTGTTTTGCAAATTTTCGTTTCCAACTCACTCAGAGTTGGAATATATAAAGTGGGCGGGCAGGTTATCTTCTTTCACCTTTCACTTGACAGGATCCCGGCCGATTGTTCCTTTACTGCTCTACCACCTCCGCTTCGTTTAATCTTTGCCGAACTGTGCTACCGCATTCAATTGATAATTAATAAGGAAAACACACACAGGCTTAAGGGTAAGCATAAGACGTCACAGGCCGGTGCACCACCGTGGTGGGAACCCTGTCACGCCGAGAACCCGATATTTCTATTTTTAGTTTTTTTCATTTTCTCATTCGAATGTGTCCAAACAAAGAGTTTCCACAGAGCATTGTTTTCTATGTTCAATTACATTAAGGATCAATTTTTATTTATTTTTGTGTGTGTCGCATTTAAGCGTTTTTATTTTTTGTTGTGTAGATTCTACAAACCATCAGTCGGCGGCGTCATTGTTGTTGCTCGTTGATCGCAGATGAAGATAACAAGCTGAGCCCGATTTGATACGCGTCCTTTCACTAAAAGAGAGAAGAAAAAATTATTATATACATACATAGTTTGTATAGAGATGTCTGTGGAGGTCCTTTTATTTAGTCCTGTTCTGCTACGCTATATATATGGGTAGCAAACACTGTGGCATTGGTGACCATATTTTGTGTCCTAATGTCAAATGATTGGCTTTAATGGATTTCTATATCAGTGAAACGAATCAATTGATACTGGTCTTAATCTGCTTTGATACGTACATAATATATACGCTGTAAAGAATAAAAACTAGGCTCTTTGTCTATATGCTACATTCTACAGGACCTTATGTTTGCAATTTCTAAACTGTGACGAATTGTTGAAATAATGTTGACAGCTCAATATGGACAAAGCGGTTGTCACGTAGATCTTTATACGAAAGACATTTGGCCATAAAATGTGTGATAATCTTAGACTGATAGAAAATGTCTATATTTTTAATTTCTCGATTATAAAAATGAATGCTCTAATGTATGTCCTTAAGCCGAAAATTTTAAGAATTGATTCAAAGTGGATTATATGTTTATAAAATGAGAACTTATTTTTTTTTTTTAATCTGAACTGTATGTATATACTGTACTGTACACAAAATGTATATACGTAAACAAAAATATCAAATTTAGAAGGATTCATGATAATCATATACACTCCGCTCCACTTGAAATTTTTTTTTTTTTTTTACTATCAGACATGCAGCGCTTTGGTAAATATATAAATTCACCTTTTTGTTTTAGTTCTTATAAGATGGATCTATTGCAAATAAAACTACATAGACAGAATAATTCAGGAAAATACCATTAGCTTATTTTAACCACTTTTCTAATTACTTCATTAAAAACACTGTTTTTTTTTTGCGCCACTTGAAAGAAACATTCGCTTAAATAAGAAAACAAATTGAAAAAATGCAGTAAAGAGGGTATTTTTTTTTAATTTAAAATGATATTTTAATAATGTGTGCTACCACCTTTATTTGAAATAACTTCAAAAACCCTGTTGGGAAGTGAATCATACAGTTGTTTTAAGTAATTTAGTGAAATTGCACTCCATGCCTCTTTGATAGCAGCAGTAAGTGATTCTTTGTCATCATACTGTCGTCCAGAGTCATACACTCTACGAACCATCCATCCCCATACGTTTTCTATAATATTTAGGTCCGGGGAGTACGGTGGCCATTGAAGTAAGGTAACATTTTTCTCGGCTATCCAACTTTTAATGATCCTTGCGTTGTGGATTGGCGCGTTGTCTTGTTGAAAAGTCCATGGTATTGGTCCAAATACATTGGTAACCTTTGGGAAAGCTTCTTGCAATATTTGCTTGTAGGAGTTTGCCGTCATTTTCAACGTGGGAAACTCCAGATCAACTGTTCCAAACCAGGAAATTGCCCCCCACACCATTACACCGCCTTCTCGGCTCTGGTGGCGCTCCAAAAACCTTGGTTCCTTTCTCATGTCATGAAAATAGAAATTTTACCCGTCCGGGCCATCTTAATTAAATTTTTTTTCGTCAGAAAATACCACTTTTGTCCACTCTTCCTTCCACGTCATATTCCTTCTGCAAAAATCTATTCGATTTTGTCGTCGTATTGGATTTAATGGTGGTTTTTTCTTCAATTTAAGGCGCTTCAAATGTTGTGACCTATGAATGACACGTCTAATAGTGTTAAGACTAGCTGCAATACCACTCTTCGCCTTGATTTTAGCAGCAGAGTCGCTTGAATTGGAGGCCAGCCTAATAATCTTTCTTCTGTCTGCTTCTGTTGTGGCTCTTGTTTGCCTGCCCTTCATATTTGTTCCATAGCTGTCTTTATTTCTAAGGTACGACCAAACAATTTTCACACTTCTTTCTATTTGTTGGCAATTGTGCGTAGGGGAAGCTTGTTTTCCGCGTATACTTCTATTTTGGCCTTTTCTCCAAGGTTTAATGATTTTTTCTTTGATCGAACAATTAATGCTTTTAATCTAAATTTCTATTACTAAAATAAGAATTTTTGTCGTAACCGTAACCAATAGAAACAAAACGCACACTGTTTCTATTCAAGTGGCGCAAAAAAAACAGTGTTTTTTAATGAAGCATTTAGAAAAGGGGTAAAAAATAACCTAATGGTATTTTCCTGAAATATTCTGACCATGCAGTTTAATTTGCAATAGATTCCTCTTATAGGAACTAAAACAAAGAGGTGAATTTATAAATTTACCAAAGTGCTACACGTTCTGATAGTTAGAAAAAAGTTTGTTTCTATTCAAGTGAAGCGGAGTGTATCAATACTTTTTCAAAATTCTTCACATGCGTTAAATTTTAAATATTAACTTTAAGTGGATTCCTGATATCAACTTTCAACAATTTTATTTTAAATTAATTATTTTGAATATGAAATCATAGTAAAAAGAGGAAATTAATTACAGTGATAAACAAATCAAATTTTAGATTAAAGAATTGTATATATTTGGTCTAAAATCATAAAGGTGCAGAATTGGCTTTGCTAGCGATTTAATGTCTTAAATGTTGACTTAATTGAGAAAAAAAAAATAATAAAATACTAAAACTAACCTGTTTTGCGTGTCCATTAAACAATATAATTTATTAATAAAGTAAATTCAAAATGAAATCAATATAGGTACACGCATAGAAAATCATTTCGGGAACGCGTCCTAATGTACAATCTTCAACAACAAGTCCAAAATATAATTGGAAAATGTAAGGTATTTAACCCCGTTCATTACTTAATACACCGTATTTTTTATACAAGATCTAGTTTTAGAAAGGATACTAAAAGATAATTTATTTTTAGCTATAAAAATGCAAAAATAGTTTGTCCGATATCGCACAAGTCATTTCAGTGAACATATCGATAATCTATCAAAAATAATTTTAAGTGAACGCAGACATTCGGTGTCAAACGTCAGTCGAGAAAGAGAACAATAACAAAGCCGGCTGTCAGAGTATTTATCGTCAAATAAATTATATCTAAATGGTAATTACCTTTCTCTTCATTCACGCTTATTCTGACATTCTAATAAATAGCCAATTCTTTAGAATAGATTTATTCATTAGAATGAAATTTCTGTATTTTGACATTCTAACGAATAATGTTCACTGTTGAATGAATATATTAAATGAACAGGAATGAACTCGAATTCGAAGTTAGCTGTTTGAAGTTTCGATCTTATTTAGTGTGACCAAAGTAACAAAATTTAAAATTGTTCCACAAACTTTCAATTTCATTGAAACAATTGGATGGAATACAAAAAATACCTTAACTTAAGAAAAATTAAATTAATAAAGTTCTAAGTGCTAGTGATGTTAATTATTCAAAAAACCATCAATGACACTTTGAATATGGGAACATAAATTTAAGTTTATTGATATGAAAAGTAAAAAAAATATATTAACAAATTTTGTACAGCTAACTCAGCACCTTTAAATCTAATACAATAATTAATGTACTTATAATTCGATTTGCTTTTGTCCCACATGTATTACCAAAAAAATGTAACTTTAAAATCTCTTTATTTGAATCACACCTCGTCACACTTCACAATTGTCAACGAGAATCAAAAAGTAACACAGTCGATAAAATCGTTTAAATTTTCTTTCAAAAATTCAAATTGTTTGATTTATGAAAAATCAAAGCAACACAAATCGAAGAAGAATTATGAATGCATCAAATCGATTGGGGATTCGATTTGTAAAAAAACCTCTCGCGATTTCATGGTTTTCTTCCATTAATTATATAAGAACTTCCTTTTGTTCTTTAGTTGTCCAATTTGAGTGTGACTGTGACCTTTAATAAAAACATCAATAGATTTTCATAAAAATATATTCCATTTTCCTTATTTTTCGGAAAAAAAACAGAACTTACATGTTTTTCTTTTAATTCTCTCATCAAGATGAATTAATAAATGACGTTTGTTTCGAATGATTAGAAAGTCAAAGTTTGCTTTAGTTTCGAATTAAAATGAACTTTCGAATCGTTAGAAAGTGTAAATACGTATCATACGAATTCGAATAACTTTCGAACGAAAGAGAATGTCAAAATAAGGCTGATTATTCGTAGAGCGTACATCAATAATCTGTCAATTCGTGAAAGTATTTATTACATTCAATTATTTATGAAATTCTTTTTTACGACATGAAATAACAAAGTAACCTCAAATATTTTCCTATTGATAAAGTCAGGTCGCATTTAAGATGGCCGCCGTATAATCAAAGGGCGCGCTTATTTGAAATCGTCATTTCGTGAACGGTCATTTCGGGAACGTTCCCGCACATAATTTGATATGTATTGTTTTTATTTAATAATATACCCATGTTATTAAACAAAGCTTAAATTATGTGCTTTGTTTTGTTTTTGTTGATTTTATCAAACATAGAAAAACGTTCCCGAATTTATGGTTTCTGTAAGATATTTACTACTAAGCAATATTACTAAAAATGCATAGAATTCTGTGCGCTGCCCTGTCAAAGTTTATTTATATACAAATTTTGCAACAGTATAAACTAAAAGTCATCATTATAGCTTGCAATTTTTTCTGTCATAAAACCAATTTTGAAATTTGCAACCTTGGTGATTTTGAGCCATTTAAGGAATACAAAAATTGTTCTACCCCGAATAATTTTTGTATTTTGTTTCCGAATTAATGGTCTGAGTTTAATCAATGCTTGTGCGACCTAAACAAAATATTTTTGCACAATTACTGAAATCGACAAATTCAGAATACAAAGTGTGATTCTTTTTTTTCCAAGACATTTTTGTACTTAAGTACTTAAAGTACGGCTTAAAAAAGTATGGAGGAGACATTTTAGACATTATTCGTTACATAAATTAAATTGGTACTTACATTTCATGCATACTTTTCTAAGTCATCTGACAATTAAAATTATCTTTTACATTAATGTTTTTTTTTTCTTAAACATAACAATATGAAATACTCGAGTATACAAATTTCCTGGAAAGAAAGAATCACATTTTGCAAAGCTACTTTTACATTTCTTAGTCTTTTTCGTTCAAATCTCACATTAAAAATCCTAAATTCCATATTTTTGTAACCTTTTTAATTTTTTTTTTTTAAATAAAGTAGTATTGCATTAGTTCACAGCAAACGTCCCATACACGTTCGTTTATTATACATTTTTGCATTTGTAAAAAATCGATATCTTTCAACGATTAGTGAAAACTACATGAGCAAAAATAGTCAAAAAATTATTTAAAAAAAATAAAAAAGTACGTATACGCCCGAGTGTACCAATGCATAATATCCAATATTATCTGTAAGACTATACGGTATCAAAAAACCAATAAAATCCCAGTCTAAAACTACATTTTTTGAATTAAATTACAACTAAAGGGTTATTCATTTGTGTGTTTCAAGGTGGTAGCGCTGGAAGGCGTTTGACTCCTGTTAATCTCAGCTGTCATTTAAAGTGTCATAATATTAGTTGAATATTTGCTATTTTCGATAATGAAAATCTTAACAAACAAACAACACATACAATTTTTTAAAGCAATTTTTTAAATACAAAAGTGGTAATTTATTGTCGTCATATAATCAACATACTACGTAAGCAATCGATAACAATTTGAAGAAATTGTGAAGACAGTCAGAGACAGTAATAGCGTGCGTCGTAAGGATTGTACCAGCTCAGTCGAAAAAATTCCTACGAACTAATCGATTTCCTGGAGTAAGCAGCTCCTTTTTTTTGGTCAATAATTAAACCTGGGCAATATACGGTTTGAACTAGATGAGGTGAAAAGCCACACAATACGACCAATTATGACTGGTATCGTAATTTCACGTTTTGGCGAAGTCAATTGACCTCCAAGATCATTGTAAAACCCAATGATCTTGGAGGTCAAATTCGACCTTGTTTTCTATTAGGCTACATAAAAGACAGTTTTTACTCGAGTACTCACCGAGATCTAGACGCATTAAAAACTAATATTTGTCAAGAAATGGCCGAAAACCACCTGAATTGTGCAAACATTTTGTTAAAAAATACCTTAAATGAATCTTCTTGAATCTTCCAAACTTTATAATTAAATAATATTTTCTTTAAAAACGTATCGCTGTGTGTATTTAACTTATCTTTGGTTTCGAATCCGAAAAATGAATAACCCTGTATTATTCCTGTTAATAAAGTTCCATCTTTTTTTTGAAAATTTGTCGAATAAAAATTACTACGAGAATTGTTTGAAACCGTTTCTTTATAACATTCCACAACTATTTTTCTTAAAAACAAATAAAAAAGATTTTTATAATAAAAATAAAACCGTAAAAAGTTCAACAAAGTAATGTCAAATAAATAATTTAAGTAACAAACTAAAAAAATTACATAAAAGAACGTAATCAAATTTTTTAATTTTTCTGACATTTTACTATATTTAGTTGATTTTATGATTTTATTAATGTAATAAAAACAGATCTTTTTATTAATCTGTGGAATACTTCTTTATTTTTAAAAAACGGAAATAGAATATTAGGGGCCAATTATAGCTATTATTGAAATCAATCCGAACAAATGTTTGAATAGATATTTTACCGTGTTTCGTTTTGTTAAAAACACACAAACAATTGATTGGAAATCACTCAAAGAATTTTTGTTTACAATTATTTTTTGCTTTAAATTCATTTTTCGATTTTGCTGAACAACTGATTCTATTTTATCAAAAAATAAAATGAATCGAATTCCCTGATTTGTACTTCAAATTGTTCACAATTCCAATGACAGATTTCTGTCAGAAAAAAATTCCGGTACAGAGGAATTATTTAGAATAAGGCCGCGTTTCCATTTGGAAGTCAACTCGCGGAAGTCTTGCAGAAGTTTCTTGCAGTCGCGTTTACATTGTCATATGAATTCTTGCAATTTCTTCTGCAATAAATGTCTTTCAAGAAGCTCGCGCATCACACTGATAACTTCCCATCCTGTCTGTCGATTTGTCTTTTAAGCAAGGTACGTTTTCTTGTTTTTATAAAAAAGTTATCAGTTAAATTATTCTAAAAAATTTAAAAATAACCAACAATATTTGGCATATGATTAAATAGTTTGATTTCAAAATCTATTTTTGTGAACGAGATTTTTAGTCGTTAATCAATTCTAACCAATTTTAGTAGCATTTATTAAACGTTTTTATTTCTAATACATATAAACAAATTAGATGAACAACAATTTTTACCAATTTTGCGTACTATTTTTTGAAAACAATATTTCTTATAAGATAAAATTAGTTGAAAGCCATAATCTCAAATTTTTGAAAAGATATTTACGTCGAAAAACAATTTTTACCAACTTTTGTTAAATTTGTTTTAGGTTTTAAATTTTTTGTACAAAAACTATCGATTCGATTTTTTTCAAAATTTTACTGAATGTTGACAACAATATTTTTTAAAAGATAGAAGTAGTTTAAAGCCAATATCTCAAAATTTTGAAAAGATATTTGAGGCGAAAATCAATTTTTACCAACTTTTACAAATATTTTTTTAGGTTTTTATTTGTTGTAGAAAAACTGTCAATTCGATTTTTCTTAAAATTTTTCCTAATATCGAAAACAATAGTTCTTATAAGATAAAATAAGTTTGAAGCCTTAATCTCAAGTTTTTGAAAGGATATTTGAGTCGAAATTCAATTTTTACCAACTTTGAGTAATGTTTTTTTTAGGTTTTTATTTTTTATAAAAAAAAACTGTCAATTAGATTTTTCTCAAAATTTTACAAGATTTCAAAAACATTATTCTTCGTTGCACAAAATTGTTTTGGAGATGAAATCATATTTTAGTCGTAAAATTTTCGAGGTGACACATTTTTTTCAGTTTTTTTGATTTATAAAAAAAACCGTTATTTGGATTTTTTTTTCAAAAATATACTTGTTTTGTATCACGCTACAATATATATTATAAAATTTAATTCAAGTCTCTAGCGTCACGCAATTTTCTTGAGAGCCCTTTCTGCATCTTTCTGCCTTATTATCTGTATAACAAAATTTATTTGAAGTTGATATTTCTTCTGGTTCTTGAGCTATGGACGACGAAAAAAACGTCGCGAACGTACGGACGTACGGACATACGGACGTACGTACAAACGCACGCACAGACATCTTTCTAAAAATCTTTTATTTCGATTCTAGGGACCTTGAAACGTCTCGAGAAATGTCAAAATTTTCAATTAGACAAATCGGACCCATTACAATAACTTCCTATGGGAAGTTAAAAACCAGGACACTCGATTCCGTGAGTCAATATCACCGATATATACGATATATACGAAACTGTTTCGTTAAGCTGCAAGAACTGTCGCGAGTCGATGCAGAAGTGTTTAAACTAGCAATTAATTGCACTTGCAAATACTCGCAAGAAATTATGAAAGTACTGTCGCGATAGAACTTGCTTGGTAGTTTATACTTCCAATTCACTGTCGGACAGACTATCGGACATTTATTGCAGAAGTTTTCTTGCAAATGGAAACGCGGCCTAACAAAGATTTTCAATGATCGCTAATAACGACCTTTCAAATAAATTCCAATGATTAGTTTCAATAACGAAAACCGATGATAGGTTTAACTGATGCCTTAAGGGCTAGTTTATTCACAGTTGTCTTAGTTTAAAACAAAACTTTAAATTATATAATATTTAAAATATAAATTCCTATATACAAATTTTGCTTAACAAGTGCATTTGAGAATTACCGTTTAAGAATAACTACAAATTAAAGAAAACCCAAAGTAAAGAAACTAACTCTTAATCTATCTCCCCTCTCAAGTTGTTTTCGCCCGTGTCAATTATTGTAACAAAAGCTTTTCTTTGAGAAATTTCCAAGTCTCTTGGACGTTTATAAACGTCCATTTTTCTGTTCTTATTAAAAATCTCGACTAACTTATGTAAACAATCTACAATTAAGTTGTCACATTCAATTCAATGCAACTACCTTCTGGGACAATAAGAAATTTGTGTCACAAACATTTGCATGGGTACAACATGAAGGCGTCTTATTATTTTACAACATATCCTGACCAAATTGACTCCTAGACAAAATTACACTTCTTTGAAGATTTTCCGCTTCACTATTATCGCATTGACCAGAGGAAACTATGTACATAAAAAAGTACAAAAGTCCTTTTTTATCCTTTCAACTCTAAAAAGAGCACACACACTCTTTCCACATGTTACACTCTTCCAGCAAAAACAAGGCGGAACTCACGGAACCTTAAAAGAAATAAAATAAATTATTGTCACCATTTGGACATGTAATTGCTCTAGCCAGTATTGTCAACAACACAATAAAAATACAAGGGTCGCCGCCGCCGCCAACGATAGACGTTGAAATTGTAATTGAGACGTCTTTAGTTATATCGTTTGAAGTCCGCAGCGCATTTGCTATTTTTTCGAAACAAACCCAAAAACAGAAAAGTGTATAGTTCTTTACCCAGTAGGGGTTTTTAATTGTGATGCTGAGCATGGCAAGTCCTTTTCTCAAGAATAAAATAGCAAACGATACTGCTAGCTTGGTTGTTAGTGCGCTCTGGGGCTGAATGCAGCAGGTATTAACAATGACTGCACATCAAAACGTTTTCGGAACACATTAAACGTGTCCTTTCTTTTGATACTCATTATGACCATTCCTTTGATTTAATTGATCGTTTTTTTTTTTATTTTCTTCTTCTGGTTGTACGAGTATTTTCTTATAAAGTGCCCGAGATATTTTGATATTTCTTTGGTAACCTGGTGCGGTTGTTGTCGGTGATGTGACCTCTTTGTCGGGATCGGTATCGGCTGGGGTTTGAAGTCATTGTTGCGGCAATGGTCAAAAGCAGTGTAAATCTGCTTACACAACAAGATATCACAAGGAGCCCAGTGTATTCGTATTGTTGTCAAAAGCAATCCTCATGATGACTTCATTTGATTTTTCAATAAATCAAGATATTGCAATGTGTCTAAGGCGGCAAGGTTGCACCTTGCAAGATCGATAAATTCCCATATGTATATACAAATGCTTCATTGAATTCAGAACAGAGTATATTATAGTTCGGGGCGATATTATACTTGCATGAATATACATATAGTTATTGGCTTATGTAATTTGAGAATTCCAAAAAGGACAACACATTTTGCCATGCGTCTTCATTATCGTAAACGTCAAGTGTCAGAGCCGCACTTGTGCATTTAAGGGAATTTGGGCGAAAAATGAAAACATCAGTTTTCATAAGATTTTCAACATTGACATTTGATGAAAAAGTTAGGTGAAATATAGTGTTGTTGTTTTTGTCGATTGAGTCAATTTAAAGAATAGAAAATTCGTAAGCTGATGCCTCGCAGAAAATAATTAGCCAAAAAAGCACTTCTTTGGGGAAATAAATAGGCTTGTCGCCCTTTGTTTCGGTTCGCTTACAGTTCAAACAAAACGCTTTGTATAGTAAAAATGTCGACAAGAATTCGGTTGGATTTTCGACTTTTCTTAAAAAACAGGTTTCGTCAATTTGTATCCAAATTTTTGATCCCATACAAAATTTTCTTTCAATTAGATCTCCAAGAATATGCTGTTTAAAAAGATAATATTTTGTCAATCACATTAAAACCTTTGGCGGAAATTTTAACTACCTTTAATTAAGGGCTTAGTATTTTACCAGTTAGCAATACTTCAAATATGTATGAATTTAATATAGATTTTCCAAAATTTTAATAAATTCGGTTACTAGCAAAGTACTAACTCCCTTTTGTTAAAAACGATGCATCTGAACACGTCTAAATAGTGACAGTTCGAGATAAAAAAAACACAAAAGCAAACAAACCCAAGCTCAAAACTTAGGAGTCGAATGGATTTAGCAAATAGTAGGGAAAACCAGAGTTGGGTAAAGCATTCCACATTCTCGATGTGCGGTTAAAAAAAATCTTTATACTTGCCAGTACGTCCAAAATTCACTCCAAGTTAAACTGATGGGTGGGTATACTTGGAAGTGCAATTATTGCGACTGAATTTTTTGAAAGGGGGTGTATTTGGCTAAATCGACAGATCATTGTTTGTTAAAAACCGGTATGAAATATTGTGGCGGTGTTCGAGAGATGGAAAGGTTTTGGTTTTAGTTTTGTCGCCTTTCATTTTAAAAGGACATTTTTAGATTCTACGCAAAAGACTTAAACTTGTTTTAGGGGCACTTGCTCAAATTTGTATGTTTTATTTAAGTTTTGGACGGGATACCGACATAATGCCCAAGTGCAAAATCTCCAAAAACAAAATCCCCACACTTTTAAAAATCCACAAAATCATTATCCTTAAGTACATAATCTCCAAAAATAAAATCCCCAGGATCTAAATCCCCATGCCCATAATCCACAAACGAAATCCCCAAATCTAATTTTTTCAAACTCCGTCAATGCATGCTGGTTTTCATCATTTGAGTGTACTTTTCGGAGCTAAGCAAAAATTCAGAAGATTACGACATTTCAAAACTTTACTTCTGGTTCAAAACCAATTTTCTGGATGCGTCAAAAAGAAAACATGAACCCGAGTCAAAGTCAGTTGCCGAATGTCTAAATAATAATTTTCCTCGCACACAAAATGTAGTAGAAGCTTGGCATCGCCGCCTCAAGGGCATTGTAGGGATAAAAAACTCAGGATTATATGCACTAATAAGAAATTTATCAAAGGAAATGATCGTAGGGGGTCAAGTTTCCCAAATCATTTTCCCAATCCATTTTT
The DNA here is from genome assembly GCA_920104205.1 of Eupeodes latifasciatus. Lineage (NCBI taxonomy): Eukaryota > Metazoa > Arthropoda > Insecta > Diptera > Syrphidae > Eupeodes > Eupeodes latifasciatus. The sequence goes on from OV049925.1 coordinate 154,377,372, forward strand.
CCCAAAATCCATGGCTCCAAAAAAGATAATTTTCATAATTTTTTCCCCAAAAAATTTATTTCTATTTTAAATTAATTTTCAAAGTTCACTTTTTCACATACAACACACGCAAAAATGGTAGATTTTGAAATTTCTTCCCTGTTTTTTGTTCAGTGTTGCCATACTTGATTTTTTTTGTTGGGGATTTCTTTTATTTTAGTGCTCTAATGTCTAATGCAAAAAGTACTTTGCATACACCCAAACTCGCACCCACCCCAAATCCTATTAGAATTATTCCCAAAATCAAAATCCTTAAGCACAGATTCACCATATTTCGAGTATATCTAAGAAATTATGTTTGGCGCCAAAAATAATTTCTTAGATATACTCAAAATATGGTGAATCTGTGCTTAAGGATTTTGATTTTGGGAATTCTGGATTTAGGTATTTTGGTTTTGGGGATTTTGGTCTCGGAGATTTTAGATTTGGGGATTATGTTTTGGGGATTTTGTTTTGGGGCTAGGGTACCTAACCCGTTTTGAACGAATGATGGCTTTTTCAAATTACAGACAGTTTAGAAGAGGTGAAACATTTCTTAAACCGTATTAGAAACCCTGTATGATCATTACATAAAAGGTAATCTGTGATTCATACACTCATGTGCCGCTCATGGATAGTGGCTTTGGGGGTAAGTTACGCTTTAAAGACAGGAGACATTGAGTTTTTGAAGCATTAAATTCTACATGGTTAAAAATTCCCCGGGTCAACATTTTTTTTAAAGAAATTCGAATGTAAAATATTTATTTAGAAGCAATAAATAATTGAATACCAAAATATTTCTTAAACAAATTTAAAATTTATAGCAAGATCTTGGTTGCCAATTGTCATTCAATGCGTTGGTGAAAAGTGAATCGTTCCATTTTTAGTAATAGCTTATTTTTAACTGTCAAATATTAAAAGATTACTACTTTAAAAGTGGCAGCTGTCAAAATATCGGCCTATTCAAAATGAGAGTCTTTTTTATTAATTATTGTCTTACACATCAGCGTGTAACAGAAATGTCTTACTATGAACATAAACACTGATTTTAGGATTTGGAATCTTTTTTTTGCCTTAAGTGATATTTCCTACCAAAATCAAAGCCAACAAATGCGTCCCTGTGTTTTTCTTCCACATCTCTGATGCACTGGCCTGGGTGCAGCGTGCAGCGAATGACTATTAAAATATGACTACGTGTTGCTTGTTGACATCGTCATAAACACCTCCTGAATTGTTATGGCGATGATGGTGAACATAATATACGGAGGAAATACCCGGAAAACATTGTCACTTCTCCAATTTCACATCAAAGGCTCCGGCTGTTGTATCCAAGGATTCGAAACAAATCCGATGCGTGTTTTTCTTTGGCCTTAGTGTTATTATTTTTTTTTTTTTTTTTTCATGTTCACACCACTTAAAGGAACCTTAGTTGTGACACAATCCGCGTGGTAATTTTGGTAATTTTAAGCGTTAGCGTTCCAATAAAATGTGGTTGACCATTTGGATACGTGTTCGTGGAAAAACTACACAACACACTTACGTTCACATACCACGTGTATGCAGAAAATAAAACTCTATGTTTTCACGCATTGTACGAGTAATTGAGTTTGAAAATCTCATTTTTCAAACGATGCGATGTTGAAAACCATATTTATAAAAAAAAAAACAAGGCCAAAGGATTACAAGGAATTTTTGTTAAATATTTTGAATGTTCGGTGTCCTTTTTGTGTTTGATGTTTGTTGTCTGAATGCAAAGAAGATTGCTTGACGGAAACAGTGCAGCAGCGCAGCGTACCAATTTACTTTCGAAACAAAGCAACTGTATACCTACTTGCCCTAATCTAAATAAGTAGTTGATCCTTTTTGCATTAAAGGATTTCAATTCTTTTTAATTAAACAATCTTGTATAGAATGCCGAACAAAATTATTAAATTTTCGTCGTCGTATGTCGCCTCTGATAATCTCATTGCTGCATTTAAATATATGTATGTATTTCAAAAATGTATACATATATTTTGTTCAATCCGTTTAAAATGAGCATAATGGTTTTATCCTTTGAATTTGAAAACAGAATTTAGTCCTGAAATCGATACACTTTTGACTCAGCTAGTGTTGTGTGTGGGATTTAAAATGTAAATCCATTTTGAAATTTAATTTCCTAGTAGTTTTGAATATTTGTGTGGTGTGGTATACGAGTACTTTACTTATAAATGTAAGAGGATTTTGGTAAGCGCATTCCCAAAGCTATTTTGTTGTACCTACATATATTCGAAATCGGTTTTTGTTAAAATTTAAAGCAACGAGTTATTTGTTGAGTTATGAATTGATGAAGGCTGTAAGTAGGGCAAATTTGACACGGGATAAAGATTTGTGGAGAAAAAAAAAAAAACTTTTAAATTAAACAATATAAACTACTGATGGATATTTTGGCAATTTAGAAAACAAACTGACAGTAGACAACTTATGGTTATGTGTGGGTTATTTGTATAAACTTCTTAAAAGAAAATCTGCAGTGCCTACTTAGATAAAACCCTATATCCTATAAGTCAAAAACTCGATATAATTAAATGAAAGATTTAAAATTTTGTATATTTGTTTTCTTCTTTTTTGTATAAAATCTTACCGATAAGAAGTTCAGCATTGTCAATCGTTATGCCTGAAAAATACCACGATGATGTTTTTGTCAAAATAATTATGGTACTGGAAAAAAGTACTCAGAAATCGGTCTAATTTTTCAAAGAGTATTCAATATTAAACGATTTCAGGATTTTACTTTATAATTTACAAAAGTTATAATTACAAAATGGCTACTTAAAATTTTAGAAATTTGGTAACACATTTCAAATAAATAGTTCCGTTCCTAAGTTTTAGGTTTGTTTGTTTTTTTCCCGAACTGTCAGTTTTGGACGTGTTCATATGCACAGGTTTGATTAAAAAGCAAAAGATTACAAATTTGAAACAAGATGTTATTTGCTGATAGGTACTTAATAATTCGAAAATTACTAAGAATTGAAATGCCCAACAAAATAAGTTGTTTGAAATTATTATAGTCGTCATAAACTTATAAAAAGCTTTATTATTTTGTAAGGAAAGGAGAGGACTTAAGGGCCTTGCACATGAGAGCGAACAACGAATGGTTGAACAAACGTGATTTTACACATTTTAAAAAGTCAATTCCAAACAAAAACACATTTAAATTATAAGAAACCAATTGACACTAATGTTAGGATAATAAAATTTGCATTTTGTTCTCTAAAAAAAGAAAATTTTGTAAAAACAATTTGGTAGTAACGAATTGCAGTGTGGTTGCTACAAACTGTCAAACACTATTCGCGTTCCACATACCATCCACACTGCAACGAATAAATTGTTCGCGCTCAACTTAACCTCAAAATTATACCACTCTTGTTTTGTTTTTGTGTGAAAGATCATGGCTGAGGAAAATATGGAGAAAATGGACAATTCGTCGCTGCCTGCGAATAGAAATAAAACTCATGTGAAAGAAAAGTTAAAATATGCAAACATCCACAGTGCGCAGTTCACAGTTCGTAGCTCTTGTGCAAGATGCTTTAGTAAAATTCTAATTACCCGCTTTGAGGTAAAACTATTCACCAATGATATTTAGAATGTATTAAAGATTTTCAACTGTTTTTGAAATATTTTTAAAGTGAACAAATGTGGCATTCTATAAAAACAAAATTCTAAACTGATATTTTTAATGAGTGGACATTTTCATAAAAATCACATCATGTTTTATAGTTTTTTTTTTAATGTTTTATTAAGTCAGTAAGAATTCTGTTAAATATAGATGAATTTATTTATCGTATTTATTTCCGTTGGAACGATTATTCTGAGCTTATTTAAAGCCTAATTGATTAGAAGATTTCAAGCACTTATTACTCCGTAATTTCAGTTTTAAGTTAAGCTCAATGAGAATATTCGAGTGAATTAAAACCATTTTAAAGATTAAGAATGCGAGCAGGTGGATTTTAAGGATTACTTTTTTAGGCTCTAAGCCACGAATGGAATTTCATAATTTAGGTGAAATGAAAGAGTTTTTTGTCTGTAAAAACAATATGCTCATAAATGGCGCCCAACGCTACTGCAAAAGTTGTCGAAGTTTTTATAGAAAATTTTAAATTTGCAAAAATTGCTGCTTTTTAAACTTTAATTTCAATGACAAGTAATTAGCACATTTCAAATACTTGTTATTGTAATTGAAAAAATTCCCTTACTAATTACATGTATAATTGAAAATTGTAAATGGATTTGTGAAAGTTCTTGAAAGATAGCACTCTTAAATTAAAGTTAAGGTAATTGATTTTTATACGTAATATGTTTTTATTTAAATATTAAAATAATTATAAAAATAATTAATAAAGTGAAATGTAGCTATTGGTAAAACAGTTGAATTATTTTAAAGACAAATTTTAAAAAGCTTTACAAAACAAAAGAAAATTTAAAGTTATTCATTTAAAGCAACAGACATAAAATTATTTATCTTTTCAGATTATATTTAATTACATTTTTGTGTAATGATAAATGATGATTACTTTTGTTTTCAATTACATTTATGTAATTATTTTAGTAAGTAACTGTTGCTTTTCGATTACATGTAATTAGTAATTGCAATTCTTCAATTACAATTTAAGAGTAGTTAAAAGAGTGTATGGAGATTTCAATTTTTCTCTCAACTATGCTAATTGGAAAGTAAATTAACAAATCTAATTGAAAAGGGATAACAAGTAACAAGGATTTATAAAACAAGGACATTTTTTGTGGATGAATTCTTCAAAAATAATTGTTTTAATTTCAAGATTGTATTCATTAAATTCACGAAATCATTCGACTTTACAAAAATTGAAATCGTTTATATATCTCCAATTAGTTGACTACAATTATTTCTGTATTTATGTATTAATTTGAAATGAAGCAAGTGATTTAAAAAACTTTGAATGATTGAAAATATTGCAAGAAAATGAATGAAAAGAATGCAAAGACATGAAGTGATTGCGTCAATTCTCTTAGGATTGCAGTTAATACTTGGATGAACAAAGAATTGCAATCTATGTGAAGACACTTGATAAAATAAATAAATTAGGTGGCACAACATTCCGTAAAACTAGGGCGTAGTGACTTACAGTTCTCAACCATTCCTGTGTGCGAGTCGAGTCATTTCAGGGATAGAGGGGACCTATAATTTGTATGCCGAATTCGAACGGCTAATTTGAGAAAGCACTTTTCAAGACAAGCATTACTATCGAAGTATTTGTCAAATCCTCGCAGGGGGCAATACCAGTGAAAAGAGCCTTAGGTGGCACTGGAAGGGATTGAACCCAATACCTCTAGCTTGACAGTTCTATACGCACTAACCATCACACCACGGGTACTAAGATCAAATGATTTGTGATCCTAAAATTAAAAGTCGCATACTCGAAACGAATTCTATGAATGTAATCTTTTAGTTGAAGTACTTAAATATTTTTTTTTTACAAGCCTGAGACTATAGTGTATTGCTAAATTCGCTCTTCAAGTTAAATATAAAGGTTAAACAAGATTTCTAAGAGCTATTTTTTCTATTTTATGTTTACACCTACTTAATGGAATTCTTAAACAAAAAGACTCAAAAGTCACAAGATTTATTAACCCATATGTACATAAATACCTTAAGCATCAAGTTCGTAATAATTTTCTCAAAATTGCTAATAAACTTCCAAAGAAACTTCCCCACAAGAATTATGTCTTCCAGCGTAGAGAAGAACTTCTTAGAAAACACCTTAACTATTTATCATTGTGTTTGATAATCCCACAATGACATATTTACGTAACCGATTAAGGAATCATAATCTCATCATCTTACATCTTAAAGATCTAATATATATAAGGTTGATATCACACTTTGGACTTCTCATAGTACATCATATACAGGAACTTAAAGGGCCAATTTTCCCAATAGCTTCAGGCACTTCTTCCATGTTCAATCTTCGGAATCCAGACGCAGCTCTTTATACACATTTAATGCCACAATAAACTATTGTGATTAGAAGGAGCTTATATGACAGGAATTACTTGCATCTACAAAAACCTCTAAGACATTCACAATCCCACTTCAGATGTTATATCATCGCATCGGTGCTGTGTGGTGTCTCGGAAGGGAAAGGTCGGGACGGGACGGGAATTATATAAATTTCGGATCCACTCATAGTTTCTTAGTTTCATTTTCATTTGAAACGTACGAGTATGTGAAACACTTATCCCGACCTCATCGTGCCCAACTATTTTACCGCCACTATAATATCTTAGTACACTAATTGTTGGATTGTTTTTGGGTCTTTTATGCTACAAACCTAAATGGGGTGCTCTGGACTGCTTAGGAGGACTATAGAGATAGAGAAACATATCGGGCTCACAATCGGATTACATTGCCGGGTGTTGACATGCGATGTGATAATTGTTGATGTTGATGCGGATGCGGATACGATGTTAACGAGGGGCAACCATTAACTCATTTAAAATTATTGTGCTCATAAAATGCTCGCCTTTTATGAACATACTTATTTTCTAGCGGCGGAGGTGGGGGAACGATTATTATTATAAAAATGTGCGGCAACAAATGAATATTGTTCTAAAATATAATAAAAGAACATAATTTTTATGGTTACGACCGCGGCGGCGGTGGTGGTGGCAGCTTGTAGGTCGGTGTATATAATTTAATGCTTTGGGAATTTTCAATTATCGGGATGTTAATCAAAATATAAACATGCCTAATCCTTAAGTGAATGACACCAGCATTTTTATTGTTGAAATATCTGTTTTTTTTTTTTTTTATATTTAAGGAGATAAGAAATCAGCAAATGCACTGTGGCCGGACTATGCTGGTTCAAGGATCAACGCCAGTGTAATTAGTAAACAATACATAACCGGCAGTTTTGTTAAAACATCCTCTGGTCAATCCAATTATAAAAATGATCTTTGATTTCATTTCGAAAAAGAGTTTGTTATTTTTCACCCAAAGATAATAATACAAACAAACCCTGACCCGCTCGTTTCGCTGGTCGTTATTTCAACTTATACAAAATTGCAAGGGGTTCTTAACCTCGCAATTCATATCAATAAAATTATGTGTACAAACATAATTTAAGTCGATAAAAAACGACGGTGACGTGGGTAACGAAACATCTCATTAAGCACGATAGGTAATATTGATTAACAGGGTGTGTTTTTAAAAGTATAGAACTTTAAGTTTTTTTATTATAATTAACAGGCACTCAAGGAGTTATTAATATCCTTAACATGTTTAAGGTTTAAACACAGTGCGAGCTTTAGGAAAATAGGGAAGGATTAAAGAGGAGATACCGATGCACATTGGTCTTAAAGTTTTGAATATCAAAATGATAGGGAAAACCAGAGCTGGGTAAAGCATTTCACATTCTCGATGGGCGGTTAAAAAAAGAATCTCTACACTTGACATTACGTCCGAAATTGAGCTCAAGGTTAAACTGATGTACATTCCTAGAAGTACGAGTATTACGGCTGAATTGTTTGAGGGGGGGAATGCAACTGGCTAATTCGACAGAACACTGTTTATAAAAATATCAGTAGAACAACGAAAGGCATAAAACATTGCGGCGGTGTTCGAGTGACGTAATTGTTTCGGTTATAGTTCTATCGCCTATCATTTTCAAAGCTCTTTTTTGGATCCTGTCCAAAATACTTAAACTTGTTTTAGGGGCACCTGCCCAAATATGCGAGTTATATTCAAGTTTTGGACGAATGAAGGCTTTGTAATTTACAGCCAGATCAGAAGGGGTGAACAATTTCTTGCACCGTCGCGGTCGGAGAAATCCTAAGCACCTAGCAGCATTTTTGGCAGTATCGAATATGTGATCATTTGATTCCCCATTGTACAATGCTGTCGAGATCAGAATTTAATGAGCTTATCATACGCTGTCCTTGAAGTTCCACATCCGAAGGACAAGGATGTGAATCTAGAAACGAATATGAAAAGCTGAGGGTACTGTCGTCAGCGAAACAGTTTAAAGGATTAGAAGTGGCAGACAAGAGACCGTTTATGAATATGAAGAAGAGAGTCGGAGACAAAACGGAGCTTTGAGGAACACCAGCATTTATTTTATGAATTTCAGACTTGAAACCATCCAATACAACTTGTATTGAACGGTTAGAAAGGTAATTTCAAATCCAACGAAGAAGGGATTCGTCAATACCAAAAGCACGCATTTTCGATAAGAGAGCTTGGTGCCAAACTCTATCAAATGCCTTTAAAATATCAAGTGCAAAAATTTTACTTTCTCCAAAACGATGTAAAGATTTGTTCCACTGTTCGGCGAGATAAACTATGAGATCACCATGTGGACCTATTGCTACGAAAGCCATACTGCCGGTTATTAAGAAGCTTCTGTTCTTCGAGATATTTCTTAAGCTGATAATTAATCAGCGTTTCCATGACCTTGGAAAGAAGGAACGTGAGTGTTATTGGACGATAGTTAGAGGGGGAGGATGATTCGCTTTTTTTAGGGATAGGCTGTACAAATGCTGTTTTCCATCTGCTCGGAAAGAGACCTGTAGAGTAGGAAAGATGGAAAAGCTTACGCAGTGGTTTTGCCAGCGTTGAAGAACACCTCTTCAGAACAATAGGGGGAATACAATCCGGGCCAGCTGATTTGTGTATGTCAAGGTCTTTCAATGCTCTTGCAACTGTACGAGTGCGAAAGAAGATTTGTGCCATAGGAGGACTCAGGACACTCTCTGATAGCGTCGAGTTAACAGCAAACTGTGCTGCCAGCAAATTGGCTTTATCAATCGAGCTAATATAGGGAATGTCACTGTGGACGAGCGTTGGAACCAAGGATGACGTGGTGTTTCGTACGTTTTTTACAAATGACCATCAGAAATGTTTACTACCTTTAGGACAATGTAGTATTTGTTGCCTTAATTTCTGGTCATGTATTTGTTTCGTCGAATATGGCCGTTACAAGTTATTGTAGCTTGTTTGAACTTATTCCGGTTTTCTTCAGAGGGGTCGGCTTTATAAATCCGGAAACTTACATCTCTGATCCTAATTACCTCTTTGAAGCTCGAATCAAACCATGAGTTCTCTTTAGGTTTGATAAATTTTACTCTATTCGGGATAAAATTTCTCATTCCACAAATAATCAAATTTGTAACCATATCTGCGCTGGAATCCACGTCACTATCGAGGAAGCATAGTGACCAGTTAAAGTTCCTGAAGAATTCATTAAGACCGTCCCAGTTGGCTTTCTCATATTGCCATATTGTCAGCACTATTTTAACTGTCGGCTGTTTGTTTTTTGTTCGGTTTGGTATTACAAAATGAAAAGACTGATAACTAAGCAACGTTTGAAATTGTACAAATTTATTTTAAAAACTATGGTAATGTTGGAAATAAGTATCACGCAATTTTTGTTTAGCGATGAAGCTGGCCAAAACGTTACAGCCAATGGTGTCCAATATAGAGTCATGATTACTGAATTTTTCATTCATTAATTGAAAAACTTCTACAACATTTTACTAAAGTAAAAAAATCTAAATGACTACTTTAACTTTTAATCATTTCCCAAATTCATACATAACTTCTGAGTTTCTGACATTTCAAATCAATAGGTCCGTTCAACGATTTAGGTGTGTTTGTTTTGTTATTTATTACGAACTGTCACTGCTCAGATGTGTTCAGAGGCATCTTTTTTATAAAAAAAAAAGAGAAATAGTATTTAAGAAAGTAGTATTTATTAAATCGATTTTCAGATTTGAAATAGCTAATAAATTGTTCAATAATTAGAAAATTTCTAGATCTGGTGAACGATCTGTGAAAGTGTTCAGATGCACCGTTCTTACTAGTCAACTAGATAGTAAGCCATGTAAGCCAATTTTTGCGATCTTAATTGTCATCAAAAAATAAACCATTCAATAACATATTTGAAAAAGAAGGTTTCTGAAGAGTTTAACTCGTTTATCAAAAATTAGGTAGATCGATACCTGAAATATCACTGAAAGAATTTTTCTATGAGCCTAATCTATCTCTGAAGAGGTTTATCTTTTCTTTGACATTGACAGGTAGAAAAGACAGATTGACTCACAGAATACACATACATTCATATTCAACAGGATGTGAAACATTTGTATTTTTGAAAATAGATATTCCCTTCCCAGCAAAAATAAACAACAAATATTTTCAGCAAATATATGCATAAAAGTTAATTCTGATTTGTGTATGATCTTAAATCCGATCGCATTTATTTGAACAAATATTTGTACAGGAGGGTTTGTTTGTTTAGCAAATTTGTTGGGATATGCGGTACCCATGTTTGCCTTTACATATTCGTTTTTAGTTTTATTATTATTATTATTATTTTTCTAATATTTAGCTGTTTTTCTTTAATTTTAAATCTTTTTCTTTGCAAAATAACCTTTTTTTTAAGTTCTGTTTATGTTTATTTATAGACAAAATAAAAAAAACTCAGTTCCTTTTGGAAAAATGCAGAAGCTGTATATAGAGTCGGTTTTATGTTGTTGTTTTTTAGAGATTGTTGATTTAAATTAGTTCTCTTTGGTTTGTTGAGATTTTTTGATTTTTTGTTGACAAAAATATTTTCTGTAGACTGAGATAAAAAAATTTGATTGAAAATTTTCTTTTTTGGAGGGATATTTGTTTACTTGAAGCGAAGAAATAGATTTGATTATATTTCCAACCAAATAACAGCAGGGAACAAATTGAAAAGCCTTTGTTTGTGTGCAGGAATTTCTAGAGCTATAAAAGCAATAGAAAACAATAAGTTCATAGTTATTCTGTCAATCATGATCGGGAATGATCGTAAACTCTATGAAGCAACATAAATAATAAAGTTAAGTAAAAGACAAAGACAAAGAAAAAGACAAAGAACAACCAAATCAAGGTCTTCTTAAAACGTAAAATTTTAAAGACAAAAGTTATGAATGTCAAGTAATCAAAGCAAAATTCATCGAACGAAAAGTCAGTTTGTGAATACTTTACCGTTAATTAGTTTTGACATCTTTGACACTTTTAATTCTGTCGTTCTATGTTTTCTATGTTTATTTTGTTGCCTTGTAATATGTCTTTACAGTTGCAATGTTTTTCTCCTCTTTTTACTACAATGATGCCAACTTTGCTCCCCCAGAAAATCAGTAAAAGATTGTTTATATTGAATGAGTTGTGATGTTTATGTTTATCATTGTAACAGTTTCTTCTATGTTTTTGTAATTTTTATTGCTATACGTTTATGTCAAGACCGAATTCTACTATCCAGTAAATTATTCGAAATAAGACTTTAAAATCTATTTTCAAGTTGGACTTTGCTTAGTTGATATCCAGTAAGCAAAGAAAAAAACATAGAAAACATAGAATGACAAAATAAGCACAACCGATACGAAATTATCCACGTTTACGTTTTATTTAGTAAATTCGAATTAACTAGTTGACAGGCATTCAATGGTTAATGGCGGCCTGAGGTCTTAAAAACTACCTTGATGTAGACAAGGGCGGATCCATACTTTGAATAAGAGGGGGGGGGGTCACACACTTAGATAAGTTTTTACTCACCGCTTAAAAATGTTCTTTAATGTTTTGTAAAGGAGGCTAACAAAATTTAAATAACATAATGTGTATCTTAACCTTACATTTACAGATTTCAATTGCTAAAGTGGCAACTTAGTTATCAAATTACTTTAGAACACTGTTGTACAGCAAGGTATGGTCTAACTATTTAATTTGAATGACTCCTTACATATGAAAGCATTCCAAGAGCTTAAACACAATAGTTTAGGGTTTTTGGTGCATTTCACGCAGAAATGTAAGAAATTGTTTTGATACGTAGATTTTTTTCGAAAAATAAAATATACTTTTCTTTTTTCCATTTCTATTAATGTGAAGAATGCTACAAAAATTCAAGAGAGACGATCTGATATGAAGAACTGTCGGGCTTTTTTTGACGTAGTTTTTTCGGACTCAATTTTCGGGAGTCTATTATTACTATCGCTATCAGTCTGCTTACTCGTATTTTGACTTTAAAGGAGTCACATAACTTAAAAATTGTAGAGAGAAAAATGCTTGGTTCTTGATTTTGAGGATATATGTGCATTTAAGTACATAATTTCTCTAAAAAATTAAATTCAAACAAATTAAGGTAAACAAATAAGTTGTGAAGAAACGTTTGTGTGGCACTCACAAATTACACGTTTTAGAATCTCTTTTCACTTCGAATCTTAAGAGATTCAAAGCTTCATCAATGAATGTGAAACGTTTATTATGTTTTTCAATTAGCCATTAGTTTAACAAAAGTGTCACTTTTGCTGTTTTTGGGACATTTATATTATTAAAATTCGTGTTTAAATCTAAGTTCCAGAGAATCCAAAGCAAATTCACTTCAAAAGTAGATTTAATTAATTTTTGAAGATCTTTTGTATTCAACAGAAAATCAATTTTGAAAGAAATAAAAAATGCACGACTGGGTCGCTAGAACTTGTTAATATCTTCCATAAAGTCTATTTAAAAATATTTCCTATATTTTAAGATTTAAAAATGTAACTTATCATTTTACATTTTGTCTTAAAAATACTTTTTGGTAAGCATTAAATAAAGTGCTTATAGATATATATTTTACATTTAAATTTCGTTATCGAGTTTTGTAAACAAAATTAATATTTTTTTAAAAATCAAAAAAAAAATGACATTTTTGATCATCAAAAATCATCATCAATTTGATCATTTGATCATCGACAAGAGCTGGCACAGAAAAAGAAGATTATTGAAATCGGTCCATTAGTTCTTGAGAAACTTTTAAAAAAAATGAAGGTTTTATGAGGGGTACCCTTCTGGAGCAATATATATGTTTTTCTTGTAAAAAGAAGCCAAATTAAGAATACAAAATTTAGAGAAAGTTTTAAAAAAATCACATATTTTTCAATTTTTTTTATTCAAAGCTTCTTTTCAAGAACCTAAATACGAGTATTTGCTCTTTATCTTAGAAACAAATTTTATTAAAATGCAAGCATTACTTTGACTGAAGTTTTTTCAAATTCTAAATTGAGTGAAAACAAAAAATTGTGTTGTTTTTGACAGCAAACCGCTTTTTGGTGAATGTCGTTAAATTACTAATAAATCTTTAGATGAAATTTTTACTTATACAAGTTGACTGTATAAGCTTTATGGCTCATATGACCCCCCCTGGATCGACCATTTGTCAAAAGTTGATGAATTTGTGCTGTGTTTTTGGAATAGGGCTGAATATCCGATTCATATTATGTTCTTGGTCTAGTCTTCAGTTAACAGTAGCACTTTTAGCAACAAAGTTTAAGGAAGTAAATTACAAATTTTGTTTTCATATACAAAAAATTAATAATTCAGAATATAATGGGGTTCATGTCCATTAAGGCAATATGATTAGTTTTGAGTTAAAGGGAATTCCTTCGAAAAAAAAACAAACAAATTATCTCCCAGGGGGGGGTTCATTACCCCAAAAGACCCCCCCCCTGCATCCGCTTTTGGATGTAGAATCCAGTAATTTTTACCAAATTTCTTCTTAAAACTGTTAAACTTATTTAAATATACGGCGGAATAGTGACCAACAAATTTCGTGAACATTTAGATAAAGTTTCAAAATGTTTACAAGTTTTTATGATAAAGTGATATCGCCTCAAGCTTTGGAGTGTCTCTTTTTCAGCTCCAAAGATTGCAAACATCCGTCTTTTTATCAAAAGAATTAATTATATTGTTACTCGACAACCACACACAAAAAAAAAACACTGATTTTGTTGAAGGACCGAATTTTATAAAGAATGAATTTTCTTGATACATAAATAAAGCAACAAAAAACCTCCTTATTCTTCTATGCGAAGTATAAAATAAAAACATCTTTTTTTCCTCAATGATTGAAAACAAAAGTTCGTGTTAAACTAAAGAAAAACAATAAAAGTGGAGCCTTCCGGTTTGGAATCTTCTACCAATATTTTTAGTTAAAAAGTTGTTTCCTTCTTCTAAAAGACAGTATCTGAAAACCTACGTAGAAGAATACACACTTAATAGGAAATGTATCTAAAAGAATAAAAAACAAAAAAGGAAAAAGTCCTTCTGTACTCTGTCAACATGGCAGTTGGCGGATAGCAGTTTCGATGAAAATGGCTTCTTTTGTTTAGAGTCACGTTTTGTGGCATACTCGTTCTTCTCTTCAGTGTTGCAGCAGCCAACTCAACGCAACTGTCGTCATCCTTCCTCATCGTTCGTCGATATCCCTTCATTATATCAACCGATATATTCGAAATAATAATAATAATAAAAAAAAAATTGCTATACACGTGAAGTTTATACTTTTGAAGGATTCTTTTATGCCCAAGGCACATCCACATCCAGATCTAAATCCTGTAGAAGAAAAGAACTTCCCCTGCATATAACATAGCCACATAGGATGAACAAGAGTTTTTTAACACGAATCCTAAAGAATAATAATAACAACACCAAGTTCCAAGACCAAGAGTACCGGCGTTCATTTCATTTGAAGTTTATTTTTCACAATATTTTCCACCCGTTGTCCTTATACTTATACTAAAGGAGGGGTGGGCACTCAATTATATTGTATTGATTTCGAAATCGTGAGTTTTTTTTTTTTCTTCTGCATGTTTTTTGTACATATACGAGTAAACTTTTTATATTTTTAATTCTTTTGCTGTTGTTTCGATCTTTTTTGTTTTCAATTTTGAGGGAATTATTTTGAAAATATTTCTTTCAATTGATGAGACCAGAACCATAGAATCTGCAGCAATTGCTGTGAAACAAAGTTAAAGGACATTACTGCCACCCAATTCCTCCCAATAGGCGTATTGTTTATAGCAGAGGGTTTGCGCCAGCAGCGATTCGTAATGCAAGCGTACAAATGGCAGCATTTCTTTATGAAAATAAAATAAAATATATAATAAATAAAGTCGAGAATTGTGGTCTGAGTCTGAATTGGCGGGTTTTGATATTTTAGTTCCAATCAAATGAGCTCATTGTGCGAGTGCATTGTGGCGATGCGATGGCGATTACTCTTCACGACTGAACGGTTCCGTTGTCCGGCTGTGAAAATTAATAAACGTCCCATGGAGATGGCGAGTTAAAATGTGAAAACAAAGCACAAGTGTAAATATAATAGTAATCGGCGTGGAGCGGGTGAAAATCGCAATTCCACAGATCGTTTTTGAAAAAAAAAAAAAAAACAAAATCCAACTAAGAACATCGATCCCTCAGCTCAAGGACATTGCTCTGATGCCCTTAAACCCACATTTTCAATGACAACACGTCATTTTCCATGGTCGTGTTGGGAACCAAAATTCTACCAAAATTTTGGTTTACCAAGTAAATGGTTTTGTATCGCGGTCATCCAAAACATAACTCCAAGCCCAAGGTCAATGATTTGTTTTGAGTTCGCAGAGCACCACATCAAGCATCATCCAATCAAGGACATCTTTTTTAACTCAAACCTTGCCTAAAGCAAACTCAAAACTATCTATCAACACACTATACAACATGGTAATAGAGTCACAAAGTATCTTCATCTTATGTGTATCTTCTTTTGTATTATTGATATACCTCTTCATTGGTGCTATCGATGTTACACTATACCAGCAAATGACAACTGACAATATGCCCCGTGCCGAGAAAATAGACAAACAAGAATGTCACTTCCTGTAGATTAGCCATAAATTGACGAAGATCAAGATTTTCGTTGCGCATTATTTGGATGCTATTCGAAAATCACCTATTCAAGTTCAATTTGACACGCATAACTGACAGACAGTATAACGTTTACGCTATGCTATAGCTCTTAAATGGTGATGGTTGTATTTTGTATGTTTCAAAAAAAAATAAATAAGAAAAGAAAGAAGAAGAAAACGAATGCATTTAGCATCACTTGGCATCCAACTGTGTTGTCCTGACAATTGAATAAGGAATAATTTACAAGATGTCAACGGCGGGACACTTCGTTTGTCGATTGTCGATTTCTTTTCCAATTTGTTTTGTCATTGAAAGGCAAACAATTCCAGCTGTTAGTTAAGCTATAACTCCGATACTGAATTTGAAAAACCGATAATGCGTGTTTACTACTGAAATAATTTAGAAAGTTTTACCAAAAAAACAAAAAACAAAAGAGGAACAGTTTAGTTTTGGAGTTGTTAGGTTTATAAGATCTGGGAGCAATATGTGATCTATTCTGTTTACCTTTCAGGTATAATGTGCAATGTGTATTTGTGCATGGGCAACCTGTGGAATGATGTCCTTTCAGAATTGAACCGAAAGAAAATATACATTTCATTTCTTTTCACTTTGAATAAACTGAATCCAATTCTTATATTTTCCAATTTGCCATACGATTTTTATATTTCTCTTGAATTTTATCGAGGTTTACAAAACTTTGTAACTTTATAGTTAAAGAATGAATTATGAATTATTCTGTATACATTTTTAAATTCTAGTCTATAAAATAAATCAATAATGTTATTTACTTCCCATAGGAAGTTATTGTAATGGGTCCAATTTGTCAAATTGAAAAATTTGACATTTATCGACGTTTCAAGGCGTGCATGTGTACGTACGTTCGTACGTCCGTACGTTCGCGACGTTTTTTCGTCGTGATACCAAACAAGTATATTTTTGGAAAAAAATCTAATAAACGGTTTTTTTATAAATCAAAACAACTGAAAAAAAAAATATTTGTCACCTCGAAAATTTTACGAATAAAAAATTACTGTATGTCCAAAACAATTTTGTGCAAGAATAGAAGAAAAATAACGTTTTCAACATCTGGTAAAATTTTTAGGAAAATCGAATTTACAGTTTTTTTATAAAAAATAAAAACCTAAAAAAAAAACATCACTCAAAGTTGGTAAAATTGAATTTAGATTTATATATCTTTTCGAAAATTTGAGATTATGGCTTCCAACTTATTTTATTTTATAAGAAATATTGTTTTCAACATTCGGTACAATTTTAAGAAAAATCGAATTGACAATAAAAAAGCATTACTTAAAGTTCGTAAAAATTGATTTTCGACTCAAATACATTTCTTAAATTAAAAATATTGCCCTCAAACTAATTTTACTCATAGAAAGTATAATTTTCGACATTCAGTAATTTTTTTATTAAAATCCAACAGCCAGTTTTTTTCATAAAAAAAATAAAATCTACAAAAAATAGTACACACATTTGGTAAAAAATGATGTTCGGAAGGTATTGACTTTAAATTCATTTCATTTATCCAATTTGTATTTGTTTATTTAAGAAATAAAAACTTTTAAGAAATGCTACTAAAATTGGTAAAAATTGGTTTTCGACTAAAAATCTCGTTAGCAAAAACTGATTTTGAAATCACACTATTTCATTGTATGCAAAATATTTTTGGTAATTTTCAATTTTTTAAGAAACAAAACAAGAAAACCCTACAAACTTTTAAGCAAGACAAATCGACAGACGGGATGGGAAGTTATCAGTGTGGGTCGCATCCCAGCCTCTTTTTTTATTTATTGTAGTAAATCATATTAAAATTAATTTTCTTCTAATTGCTTTTTTTGAAAAAAAATATATTTGCGTAGCATTTTGGGTTAAACGTCCAAACGCATTTTAAGGTAGAAGAAACGATTGTTAAACCAATTATTAAAGTTATCTTTTCAAAATTCTTCTTCCTCTAACAGTTCTCGGGCAAAATTTTATTGTAACTTAATAAAATGTTGCACTAAATAGTTCAATTTCGAATAAAAGATAATTTTGTAAAGTGTTAATTTTTTTTAAACAATGAAGCTTTTAACTATTTAAATAAACTTTAATAAAAACTGCTTCTACCAACAAAACTTTTCTTAAATCACAATATATTTTTTTCTGAAAAACCCTCTTGTTGAAGAAACAAACATAAAAATAATAAACTTTATTCAATTAAACTTAATTTTACCTGACCGTAAATACGATGTTTTGTTGTTTTCAGTAATTACACTCATTGGCAAAATCAAGATATTTTTGTCCCTTCTTAAAACAAGACAATACTTTGCTTAACAAATGAGATGTCCTGAATTCAAATCTTGGTTTTTAAAATACACCTCTTTAAAAAATATTAAAAACAAAAAAAAGGTGTTTTTAGGGCTAAGGCAAAACACAACATAGTTCTTAACAACAAATTGTTTAAGGATTTTTGCAAAGTACAAGCCTTGGTCAGGTCATCTGGATAAAGTTTAAATCCTTTTTTAGTAACTCACTTAGTTACAGAAAATTCGCATAAGTTATGAGTCTCCATTTCATTCTATAAGAAGTTTAGAAAAACCTTTAACTTTATGCTCTAATGGTTCACTTTTGAGTTAAGTTGATTTTTAAGCCAGATTTTGAAATTCGGATTCGTTTGGAAAACGGGTTCGTTGTCAGGAGAAAACATTAATATTTAACCGTGTTATCAAAAACCATTTTATCATTAATGGTTAAGCGTTTCTTAAATGTTCATGTTGGACAGGTGAAGTCTACAAACTAATCTGGGTTTTTCGAGAAGTAAATACTGATATAATGATAATATTTCAATTTAATGTTCAAGATAGGGATCATAGCTTTGGAAAATGATCTAACATTTCTCTGAAAAGAAAACTAGTTCATGAACTTACATACTTACAAAAAGCCCCACATAATGATTTGTTTTTGTTCCAAATGGGGTCATCTCAAAAACCTGACGTGCTAGAGTGATTTTAATGCCGAGTTCGAAATAAGGTCACCAAAAGCCTTCGGAAAATAGTAGTTTTATGGCATTTATTTTTAAAGTATAATTTCCGGCATATGTCCTCCCCGGCTACTAGCTACAGTACCCATTCCAATTTTTACTTCTTTTTCCAAAAAATATGGCAGCGTGGAGTCAAAGGTGGCTTGGTTATTAGCTTCCAATCGCCTCAAAAGTTAGTGGTTTGCCGGCATAAACCAATGACTTACCATATCCCTATAAAAAGTTATTAAAATGCGTTAAGTCAGGACGACTTCTGGAAATAAAGTTTTCACAAAATTAATTTTGCAATTAATTAATCAGCCCTATTGTGAGTTTCACGTGAACAAGATTCCACCCGAAAAAAATCCCTTTTTTCAATTCGCCTATTGTGAGTTTCGGGCGAAAAAAAATGCATGTTCGAAAGATTTCCCTTATTGTGAGCACTCAATTCGGGCGGAATGAAATGTCATTTGGCGCTAAAATTTCCACTTATTTTTTAGAGGCGAATAGGAAAACAACAAATAATGATGTAAGTTATTAAATTCAATTAGTGTTAAAAAAAAAAGAAAATAATACAATAACTTTTATATTTATGTTAGGAGCAAATCAATCAATTCAAAACAAAGTGATATGCTGCTCAATAAAATGCAGGAAAACCCTGAAATAGCACGCGGCTTTGTAAAAGAAAGAAAGGACAAAATCAATGCATTTTGGAAGCGGATCACTTTGAAACTGAACAGCGCAGGGCCTCCAATCAAAACTGAGTTCGATTCGAATGGAAAAAGGTAAAGACTCACTTTTATTTTTTGTGCTAACTCAAAAAAAGAAATGATTTTTTTTTTTTAATTAGGTTTGGAATGACCAAAAACGCTACGTGCGAAAAAAGGCTGCTACTAATAAAATGTATGAGAGAGGCACAGGAGGTGGGCCTAACAGAACCCAAAAATTCTCTCCTGGCGAAGAGGCTATTTTCCAACTCGTTGGAATGGAGGAAGCAGTTGAGGATGTTGGAACTTCGCAATCTTTTGGATTAAACCTACCCCAAAAAAGAAAACAAGGCGATGAAGAAAATCAAAGTCCAACTCAAGATTTGTTTGACGCAATTGTTGTTTATGAAGATCAAAACCAACAAGGCGCTGAAGCTCCACGGTTACCGCTTTCGGATACTCAGGTTGCACCTGAAAATAGCAGCGGCAAAGCAACCACTACTGCTTCGATCAGTCGGAATGCCAGGAAACAAAAGATTGGGAAAATGAGTACCCTAGAAGTAGTCATGGAGGAGCTTCAAACTCAAAAAGACCTTTGTGGGATATTAGGTGAAGAAATATCTATTATGAAAGATATGAAAGAACATGGAAAGTAGTGTAAAAAAGCTATATAGATCATTGGATAGCTTAAACGACAAAAAAAAAGATCAATTAAAAGAGGAGATGCGACACCATTACCTGTTTTTTTTTATTTTATTTCTTTTATTAAGTTAATTACTCAATCTGTGAATAAGATCAAAAAGTCTGTTAATTTTAAGTTCAACATAAGACTGTGAAATACAAATAAGACTAAATATAATTTTCTAAAAAATACATAAATATTTTATTGTTGCTGTACTTTCAATTTCGTAGACGTTATTTACTTCGTTAAAAGGCAAAGTTAAGTCACTTTTGAAATTTTACGAGGAGTACAACCTAGAAAATAATCAACAAAATTTTGTGTTTTTTTGTTTAATGAATTATTTGTTTTAACTCTTTTTTTTATTGAAGTTGTTTTTGTTTATTTTTTTATTATTTAGCTGTTGTTTTAAACAAACCTTTACACTTTATTTTAAATAAATATTTCAGTATTAAAAGAAAAAAAAGTATTTACGTTTAAACCTCTTTTATTTATTTTGTCTCTATTGTCATGTAAATTATAAAGAATTTGCAATTGCGAATACGCTGACTTGCAGCTAGAAAGTTTTCATCTGTATGAAGGGTTGGAGCAATCTCTGAGTTGTCTTCTGATACATCTTTGTTTTTGGTTTTCTTCCTCATCAATGATCATTTCCCTCAGGGCTATGCTATACATGTTCCTAAAGTAAAATATAAAAACAATTGTAAACAATTTTTGCAATAAAATATCATGTTCAAGTTCATACCTTTTGATGAGAGCAAATAGAAAGGCTACGGCAAAATCACAAAAAAAAAAAAACAATTTGTATTTGTATTATTTACTTATTATTTAAGTATATATTTTATATATATTTTTATGAATTTAAGACGGAATGCACGGATATTGTTTACCTTTTTAAAAATTTTAATTCGCACTTCACTCATCTGTCAAAAATCTGTTTAGCTGTGTTCGAAGTGATGTAGTTCTGAATTGTTTCGGTTTTTTTGTTCTGAGTGGTGTAGTTCGGTAATTTGGTTATGGATACCGTCGCGGTCGTTTGGTTTTTTCTTAAAAAATTACTCCTATCATACAAAAAATATTTAATAAAGTTTTTAAACTCAACAAATTGTCATTTTCATTCGAAAAGGTTTTGAAAATAATAATTTATTTGCAAAACTAGAACACCGTCCTATTGTAATTTTTCTGGGATTTGTTCAGATATTTCGTTCAGCTTGTATTTGTCTTTTCAATGAACGCTTCTTTTTTTCGAAATGTCACCACTAATTCGAAGTGAAATTCTATTCGGGCGAAACTCGCAATAGCTTTTTTAATTCCGGGCGAACAAAAATATTTCGGGTGAACGATTTTCCGGGCGAAACTCACAATAAGGCTGAATAGCTAAGCGCGGTAAATGAGAAGTTGCGAAGTTACGCTATCTTGTAGGAACCAATCGTCTTCGATGCTAAGCTGCTTAATTTTTTGAAGTAAAAACTAGCTATCTTCACAGGAACTGCAGCCCCTTCATCATTTCGATAGAAATATGTAAGGAATTCTGTATTGTCTTGAGAATTGTTTTCGCATCATAAATGACAATTTTGCCTTTGATGAAATTATTTTACCGAAAATTCTTTTGTCAAAGTAAATTTACAGAATATGGAAACGTTGTTCTGGCAGCGTCAAACCTTACTGAACAGAAATGTCAATACAGTTTGACGTTCTGAACTGTCAAACCAAAAACAAAAATTGATTGTATTTTTAATAACAAAACTAATTTTAAATAGTATCCCAAGACATCAAAAATGTTGTCTCTAAAAATTATAACTGAGTAAAACCTTTTAGTACTCGCTTTTTGAATGTATGTATTTAAGGTAAAATTGTTCATGTTTTTCTACTACTCAAAACTTCAAACGGTTTTATATCAATATTGAATTTCTTAGCTGAACTCATATTTCACACAATTTTCGACCGATTGACTTAAAATTTGGATTATGTCATTCTCTTTAGAAGTACTTTGGATTTTATTTATATTGCATAGTAAATTTTTTATTAAAAATTATCTGACGATTTTCTTGTTACATTTTTAACCATTTTCCCAAAGTTAAATGTATCGAAAAAATCATTTCAAAAATACTGCACAACCACCATTTTGTAATATATGTATTACTTACAAAAATTATTGTTAGCAATTACAAATGTTTATAGTAAGATTCTATTCCTGGACTTCCGTTTGATTTTTAATAGTTTTTGAAAAATAAATCTCCAAAAAGCCTATTTTTTGCGGGCTTTCTATTGGCCTAACCCCTTAATAAGTTATAACCACTTTAAGCCCAAAACATTCATATAAAAATATTCTTTGCTTTTTTTTCTAAATAAATTTCCTCCATGCTATTTTTATATTTCTGAAAAATGTATAAAATTAAGATGTTTTGAAAGCATTTAAGATTTAAATTTGTAAACATTAAAATGTTTCGCAAAATTAAATATTTATTTTGCACAATAGCTATTTTTGTCGGTTTTCTTTTCAAAATGTCTGTCCATTTTACGATTGAAGTCTATTTTTATAGCATAACCTCCCATAACCGCATCACAGGAATCAACATTCGATGTTGTAAATAAACATTTTACGAGTATTTTATTGTGTAGAAAACTTCTAAAAATAATTTTAAAATAAATTTACTAACTTCTAAACGAAGCAAAGTATATGAGGTGATCCTCAAACATACATAAATTCTGAAAGATTGATGAAACCAAAAAGGAAGAAAGATATTTTTGGGCAATTTCAAGAGAAAAATATGCCATACATTTTACATAACCTATAAAAGACCATATGGATGCAGGCAGTTTCAAACCATAATATTATTTATAATCTAGATTATTTCAAGAAAATATTTAGTTTTTCATTATAGTATAGAAGTCAATTGATCTGAGATTTAAGTACCTTACAAAAAACTGATTTACACAAGATCAGATTTGATATATTCAAATGTAGGAGATTTTTTGGCTACTGAAAACAGATTAGAGCATCATTCATTGTTTTCAAGATTCACAAACAATAATGTTTCCTTGAGTGACATGAAGTAGTTGATATATTTAAGACGATTACTCGGGCGTGCAACGAAGGAGTAGGTTTACTATTCCTAATTATCGAGGACATTTTACACTCTAGAAAAACCTATTTGCTCTTAATAGGATAATACATCCCGAATGCTGTTGTCCTTTCGTAACATTGCAATTTTTCATTTAAAGAGTTACTCGTTTACAAAAACCCAGGCAGGTGTTAGACGACAAGGATATAGATATCCGAACTTACACAAAACTTCTAAAAAAAAAAAAAACAATAGAGCAAATAGAAGGGACCCCTGAGGTTAACCGATTATTGCGAAAATTTGTTCATCACAAACACCCTCTGTCCTGATGATCGCTCATTTGCTGACATTTTCTGGTCTCGTTGCAAGAAAACAAAGTAAACTGTAGAAAAGATGTCATCCTTTATCTTTCTTCATTTTAAAAGAAAATTAAAAGAAGAAAAAACAACTTTCGAAACTGCCCCGACGACAGCACCCTAGGTAGCACCGCCTTTTTAAGGTTCTTCCGTGTACTCTCATCTGTCACCACATGTTGGCACCATCCGAAGATCGATAGATCGATAGGAGGTATACTGTTTTTTGACATTTCGTTCGAATTCGAATTTGGTGTTTAGCACACTTTTTGTCATGCTGCTGCTCTCTAACACCAACTGCGCTGACAATAGAATAGAATACTCAATTCGAAATATTTTTGAAAATACGAAGTAAACTACAGAATCGAGAAGACAAAAAAACCCTCTGATCTGCTGACATGATTTTTCTTCTTCTGATCAAAAGAACCAAAACCAAAACAGTCAAAAGAAAACAATAAAAACGGCCAAGAGGGACAGACAGACAGACTGGCGAAGGCGAAAATGAACATACATAAGTGATGGCGTAGACAGGACATCACTGAAAATTGAACCAAATTAAAACTGTCGGCAAATGGTGATGTCGGCCGGCGGCGTTGGCAGCGGCAACGGCAGCGTAAAGCGGCACGCAAAATTACTTCTGAAGAAGAGTTTTCTTTTTTGAAATCCGATAGTGATAATGAAGAGCTATTCGATGAGAAAATAAATTTGTTTTTCTCCAAATATTTTTGCTATATTCCAGCTGTGATGTATTTGAAAGTAGACGAGCACTAGTACTTTATATACGAATACGAAACACTTGTCTGTCAAAGAACTTGATTTAAAAGCGCCGCCGCCAAACGTGTGAGTTGATTTTTGTTTGACAGAAGATTCTGTTTAAGATATAGGGAAGAATGGGGTAAAATTACACGGCACGAAATCTTTGTATATGGAACCTAAAGTACTTTCATCGTGGCACTTTACGGGGACGGCAACACCTAGTGGCTTTTTATATGCCAGTTTTGCGGCTGCGACGAACGTCAAAAAAGCAGTTCCACAATAGCACTAAAGATTTTATATAGAAAAAGTGCGTTTTTTTCGTATTCCATATAAAGTAAAGTGAGAAATTGCCAAAAGAACGATCCGCAGTAGTCCGGTTTTTATATTTGAAAGTTGATACAACTGAATATTTGCCAGAATAATTTATCAAAAAATTCCAAAAAAAATAGCGAAATTCAGACCAGGGGTGAAAACGTGTAAGCTGATTTGTGATAGTTGACTATCAAAATCAAGAAAACACGTCTGTGTAACGTGATAGACGATTTCAAAGTTTTAACCAAACAATTTGACATAAAATAAAAACTTCAAGAAGGGGGTTTGTTCGTAGACTACTACATTAACAGGTGGTGTTAAAGCGAGCTTGAAGCTCGCTTAAATTCTTTATATACCTGAATCGAGTTGAAATGAGCTTGATTCGCCCTGATTCCGGTCGGGGATCGGAGTCGATTCAAAATTTGTGAAGAAAAACCTGTGTGGAGGAGTTGGTTTTGCAGATAATGCGTTATGGTCTGTTTATTTGCATGTTTGTGTACAAAAAATATAGTTTTGTTTTAATCAAATTAAAAAAAAAAAAAATTGCACATGGAGTAGGTAGCATATTCCTATATGGTGCTGAACTATTCAGTTTTTCATTGTTTAACACGAATCAAACTATCTTACTTGCACTTCATAAGAAACATCGAAACACCATTTGCATTTTAGAAAGTGCTGTCAAACTTAATCATTTTTAAATCTTCTTGTGCGGTGGAAACACCAAAAGAAACTGAGATAAACCTTTGGTGGAAACATAGCAAAAAATAAATATCTTTTCTATTGTTTTCTCTTGCAAAATAAGCCCAGTTAGTCCATTTCCACCAACAAAACTAAATAATATCAACAGTAATAGATTGATTTTTTCCCCAATGGAAAACACACCTGATTCCAAATGCACAACTACTCAACGAACACAGCCATCGAGATACAAATGCAATATCAATCGTACCAACATTTGAGAACGAAATCACATAAGATCCATTCGAGACTCGTATAAATGTCAAAAACCTATCCATAGTAAGATTCTACTCTAACTTTTATCGGTGTTATTCATACTATGGGTATTGTTTTTGTTATTCGTGTAAAATCCTACTATACTATGGATAGATTTTCCAACAAAACACGGGTAAGGAAGGAATTTAGTTATATTTTAACCTTGAGTCACATTCAATTAAAATATTCAACTCAGATCCAATTTCGAAAAACACAAAGTAAACTCTCAACTATAATTTTTAAAAATAAAATACTAATGGTTACCATTAAAACAATGACACTAAGAAGTAAGTATAAAATATGAGAAGACTTTATGAACGCCCCCACTGTATGAATAAATGTAACCAGTGTTTTCTTATTCTGACATAAGTATGTTTACCAGTGATGTCGCAGGAGAAGTGAATACATGAAACTTACTTTTATTGGTTGATGTCTTCACTTTCCTGAAATAAATTAAGCAAACCTTTGATTTGACAACAATCTGCAGAAAATATGTCAACGCCAGTTAATCATATTTCAGAAATTAATTTATGAACGTTTGCATAACATTCATTCAATAGAATAATTACCGCTCGATATGCTTCAGTCTCCCCTATTTATAGTCCTCTTATAAAACATACAATATAACACCACATATGCGGGATTGATTCAAATGAAAATTGAAAATTTGAAAAAAACACCCACTTGCAAGGTCTATTTATCATTTCGTTATAGAGGCAAGCAAGGCAGGCAAGGCAAACCGCGAATGGTTTGTTTGAAAGGCCATCCAAAAGAACGAGCACCAATTCTAGGTAATTATGTGTTTAATCTTTCATTTCTTATTGAACAACCCCCACGAATCGGTGTGGTGAGCAATTGCTTTTTATCTTTTGTTTGTTTACAAACAGATAATTACAATCACAATTCCTTTGAATTATTTATCCACCACCGCGCGCCGCAACGCCATGCATCGTACCGCGAAGTCGCTTTAACCATCAGTCCTACCGCCAAAACGACAATATTGCTTTGTTATTGTTTTAAGGCTGATCTCCATTATGAACATCGCATTGAATCTCTGAACTGAACGGGTGTAAGGTATGTTTATTTACACATAAAGCACCAACAACACTATACCACTGTAACCACCGTGTGTCGAAAACAAAAAGAAAGCATGGATTGTTTTCCGCCGATTATCCTACATCCGTCAGTGCGTCATAATCAGAGCTAAACGAGTAACACATCCCAAGATCCTCTTTTATCCTTAAGACACGTGTGCGCACTTTGAGAGTGCAATGTTTTGAAAACTTCGCTTAATTGGAGAGTGTCGTCGTGCTCGCAATTCGAATCGAAATTTGAAACTGTATAATATGGATTTGACTGCGTTACTGATTTTGTACAAAAGCAAAAATGTCTACACGTGTCAACACCATTGTAAGCGGGTGTTTTGCTATTGTATGCCAAAATGAGGGTTGATAAAACTTTTGTAACTTACTTAACGATGTTTGTCTTTGCCACTTTGCACAAACAAATATATGTTACTGTAACTGCGGTGGTGCTGTGCCGTACGTTGCGTCACTCGTCGTCGTTCTCGACGTTCTCGTTATATCCTTCAAATGTTGGTCATTCGAACATGATGCTCATTAGTTTTTATTGAAAGGCTACACCAAAAATCTTGGCACGTGGGGAGGTCGCGAGATGATGGTATATTTTTATGTTGGAAAGCCACAATATTTTTGTATTTCGTTCTATATGGGATATTGGAGTCTCATGTTGCATTGTTTCGTGTTTCTATAGATTTTGCTGGCAAATAAAACCGCGTTTGTAACATGAGGCACCTAATAACAACATAATGTAATATTCAACCCCCTATTTTTTGTTTGGCGGGGATTTTTTTCTATGGGTAGATTTCAAAACATACATTCCATGAGTTTTTATTAGCTCTGTTCGTTTACAATCTCGTGTTACTATTTTATTTTACTGTGGTTTAAGTGTCAAAAGTGTTGCTGGAATAAAATAGACATTTGTTGATTGTTGTATTTCTTGTAACTATTTTGTTAGTTTCTATTTAAATTGTAAAAAATACAAATCAGCAGATAAAACATATATTTAAATGATAAAGTAATTTAATCGACGTTGATTTTGTTAATTTCAAACATTTAACTTAAACTAAAATCACAAAATGGCTACTTTGTCTTAAGGCCTGGTCAAACAGAACGCAAGCCGGTGGGACGGCAATCAATTTATGGACGGGAAACAAATGTTCCCTGTTTTCTATAGAATATTGTGTTGTTGTTCAAATAGAACGCGATCAAGGCCAGTGGTTAAAAATGGAACCAGACCGTCAAATTGAAGTATTAGATTTTTACAAAGAACGCGACGGGCAAACGTCAAAGCAGAAAGAAAAAACAAACAAACAAACAAAATTTTTTGAATGTCTCATTTTGTTGTTGCTCCCCGTAATTCTTCACAAAAATTCCAAACTTTTGCTATTTAAAAAAGACACTAATTTCTTGTCGCAGTACTTTTAGAACGCTGAAATCTGACCGCGTTCTGGGGTGGAATCGGCTAAGGTGATTGTTGACAGTCAAAATAATCGAATTTGATCTGTGCAAGGTGATAGTTAAATTGATACCTAAAACGCTGTCACTAGAAAAATGTGATAGTCATTTTCCTACAAATATTTCGTTTCTGAATAGAGCTTACAGACGCTTACAAAAAACGAATGGACATTTTTTTTAGTTGCCCTTTTTAGGTACAAAAACACATTCTTGTGACGGACAAATCTAACGACATTTGAAAAAAAGAGAAGAAAAGTAAGAATGTTATTCAAAAACAGACAATTTGATACTTTTATTTATGTAAATATTTTATAGAAATCATTTTAAAATTTCACCATAGCAACAATGAATTGTGACAATTCTAATCTGAAATTGTTCAATCGAATTGAATTGAGTTGAATCATCTTACACAGATGGAATGAAAATGATAGTCAAATTTGACTATCAAAAATATGATAGTCAATTATCACTTAAGCCGATTCCACCCCTGGTTGACGTATCAGAACACGGAGGGCAGCAGTGTTCTGACCGTCCCACCCAACAACTTTCTGTTTGACCAGACCTTCAAAGCATGTATTCGCGTTAACCATGTGACATCAGTTTTTTAACATTTGAAGTCAATAGGTCCGTGTTCCAGATTCAGGTGTGTTTGTTTTGTTTGTTTGCGACATTAACGAACTGTCATTATTTAGAAGTGTTCAGATGATCTGATCTGACATTTCAAATTAAACAGTCCGTAATTCAGATTTAGGTTTTATTTGTTTGTTTTTTTTTTAACGACCTGTCACTGTTTAGACGTTTTCACTCTTCAGATGCACATATTAGTGAGTAAGCAAAGGATTACAATTTTGGAATAGTTAGTAAAATATGAAGCTTTTTTTTAATT
Source organism: Eupeodes latifasciatus (assembly GCA_920104205.1). Classification (NCBI taxonomy): domain Eukaryota; kingdom Metazoa; phylum Arthropoda; class Insecta; order Diptera; family Syrphidae; genus Eupeodes; species Eupeodes latifasciatus. The sequence goes on from OV049925.1 coordinate 154,406,433, forward strand.
ATTGAAAACCATCTCCATCCCTCTTCTGACTTGTTTATAAAACTGCACAAACTTTGTGCTAAAACAAAAATAATATGAAATCAATACAAATAATTTTTGAATTCATTAAAACACCTGTATGGTTTCATGTGAGGTGTGGTGGTATTATATTTACAAAACTAAACTCATCGCAAATCCGCTTAAAGTCCTTCCAGTCCAAGGGAAATTATTAAAATGTATCACCCACTGACATTACGCACATAATTTGCATAAGTATACTATACCAACCTCGTCGATTATTTGCTCATACAAGAGTACCTAAAACAACGATAAAATAATACTGCATTAGATTGTAGGGTTTCTTGAAAATGCAAATTTTATAAAATTGTAAATATCTCAATTGTGAAACCATAACTATTTGCACTATCACAAATCTATCAAGTTGACATTCTTGTGGCAAGTCCACTTTAGCACGCTCTTTTTGCAGCAGGGTGGTAGATTTTTTGTGTTGTTGTTTGTTTTATTAGAATGTTACAATTTATGGGGTAAGTTGCGTTGATGCGGTAAACGTCAAGCAAAGAGCTCTTAATGTGCACTCACCATCGCATCGTCATCGTCGTCGTATGTTATCGGCGTCAATCACCTAACGGGTAAATGCTTACACAACTTAACGCTACCGACATCCATCCCGCATAATCATCCTATCGGCAGATCTATGCCTCTGAGCGTGCTTTATTTCACCGGCACGCGCTAGCCATGATGCAAAGAGAATATAGCGCCCCCATCAGTGCACTTCCCAACTCACTTAGTGTAAAGCGACATTATGTTTTGATGTCGGAACGGGATGCTGTTTGCGTTCTCGCTAAAAAAGATCTACGTGATGTTATAAGCTGTGGTGTTTTAAGCCATATTTAGCACACCGCAAATGGTGTTTTTTGATTGATTTTTTTATTGAGCATCAGATAATTCTGATGGTGATTCTTTTAATAATAATTTTTGCTATCATCCCTTTTATTGAATTTCGACACAGCTCAGGAGTCAGAACGTATGTCCATTGGATATAAAAATATTTTTTTATTTAATTGGAAATTTCTTAAGGCGTGCGACTTAAAACACTTTCGGTTCGGAATTTTATGATACCGTCATAAATGCTTCAAACATCTGCCCTTATGTTCATCATCAAACAACAAAGGTGCTATTTACGAGCTACAATATAAGAGTGGCGTTTGGGAAAAATTTCACGCCTCGCGAACCACCTTGTCTCGTCCCGATCACCGTCAATCTAGGTGGTGTTATCTCTTGTTTCGTTCTTTTTTTTAAACTAATGTGTTAATGATAGGTCGTTAAAATTGCGTTGGACTATCTATTGATTTTATAGATAGTTTTCTGGATGACGTTTGGCTTTTTTCTTTTGCTTCGCGCCGTCATGTGCAAGATATTAAATCATCATCTTTTAGGCTGATGGTCGCTGACGAATTATAACTGTCAGGTGTAATTGTCTATTCTATATTTATTGTTTTTATTCGTCATGGATATACATATACATGCATTGCTCTTAACGGGTAAGTTATTGAGGAAGGTTCCGCATTTTATTTTATCTTTGACATAAGATCCAATAATTAAAAAGATAAAGGTAGTATATTTTAAAACGCTGCATCGAAGACCACGTAAGGTTACAATGACATTCGCCATAAGCAAAAAGTTACTTTTAAAAGTTATGTAATGTTAAACAGAGGCATTTTAAGCTAAACGCTTAAACAGGTTGTTTGGTTTCTTAAAAACGTTGTAAGGAGCCTTAATAAATTCTTATGCACTCGCAAATATTTACTCGGTTAAATGTGTCTACGAATTTTAATAAATACGAATGTCAGTTTTTAAAAACTGGGTTTGTATTTTTTCTATCTACGTACGAGTATGTATGTAAAAACCATTACGTTTGTGATATTTTTAAAACAATGCATTCGAATTTGTGAATTCTTTTTATTTCAAAGCTATCGCTTCGAAAATAATTTTGTTTTAAAATCCTCTGCATGCAAATTTATTTGTAATCACATCATTTTCCCTGGGAACAAAATTGTCCCTTATTTTAGAACAATTGCATTGGAAACGAAATTGACAGATGGTTTGTGCATTTGCTTTAGTACTTTAGCTAAATCCAATTTTAGTTTGAAATGTCAGCCACAGATGTCAGACATAAAAAGCACACTAAAGGCAACAAGTTAAGTTTGAATTACAGCTTATTGATTCAAGCCATCTGTGAGTCATTGGTGAGGAACATAAATTGACTTTAACCTCGTTTACATGAGTGAATGTAATGGAATCTAAAGATATTTTTAGATCCAACATGGCACATATTGGGGCATATTCATAGATGTTTACTAAACTCTTGCTAAGTTGTTACTTAGCAAGTCCAGAGTTTAGGCTATTTATAAATAAATTTAAGCCTAAGTTTAGGGCTAAGCCTGTGGTTAACCTATTAACATAGGATATGCTGTATTTATGTAGTTATTATCACAGCCAAATGTCATATTTTATTTTTATTTATAAATTGAAAAAGTAAATCATATAAAATAAATTGTACGTCAACTTGCTGTCTAGAAAAATATCGATTGATACCGCAACTGAAGACCAGTTTTCCTGCCGTCCGCCTTTTATATTTTCCTTGTTGTTCATCTTAAATATTATAGAACGTTGTTTGTTGCTTTTTTTATATTTTTTGACAGCACAAAATAAAAATATTGAAAATATAACAGTATTTTTTTGCTTTGACCTGTCATTTGAAGTATAATTGTAGTAGAATACAATCTTAAACTGGGGTTTTACTAAACACATCAGGAAAATTGACTATGAATAAGACCTGTGTTTATTTAATCAACAAGCCTTAAACTATAGGTCAAGAAATCACGACTTTAGTAATTCTCTATGAATACGCCTCATTGTTTTTATAAAATAGGAGATATCTTCATAATTTATTATCTGATGTTGGTTTAGCTTCGAAAGTTGTATTCGATGGGGAGATTAGAAAATCGATCTCAAACCGATATTGAGAATGTATATTTTTTTAAATTTTCAGGCAGTAAACTAATTTGTTATAATAAGACCCAAACTAAACAAAAGTTTAACGAAAAATAAATTATTGTGTCCTTTATTTCGATTAATTTATCAATGGTGGAAAAAGTCTATAATGCAACAAAGCAATTTTCGAAAAAGTGCAAACAAAATAAAATATTTAAATATGACACGTTTTGAACTGCAATTTGTTAACTGTGTCGTATTCATCTTGTTTCTGTTGTATTTTTACTACAAAATGGCTTACTGTGAGTTTTGACAAGTTATTTCTCGATAATTTTGGGATATACATTTTCCTCTATATCTATATTGTACCTTTTCCATCATTTTAGAATAAACAATATTTTTGAAAGAATAAACAAAATAATGGAATTTTCCCACATGTCATGTTGCAGCTAAGCAACTGTCTTAAGTGTTAACAATGTCTAATTCTAACTGCAGACATAGGTAAGCAAAAATATTCGTTTTTAAAGATGGTAAACCTCAGCTGTCATTTCGGTTTGACTGCAAACTGTGAAGGACTTATTGTGAGAATTGACGTGTTTATATTTCTGAGAATTTTCTATGTCAGATTGACGAAGGAAATTTAGAGAACGAAATTTAAACAGAATTCACTAATCATTTAAACGTATAGGAATTAAACTTTTCATTTTTAAATTTTGCTATAGAGGATACCTGTGATATCGAATCATAATACTTCTATTTTCACAGTTTTGACATTAAAAATGAGAAATTTTGTTCATATTTCTGAGAAAACGTCCTCCATAATATGTTGGCAAACTTAAATTTCATTTTGTTTAGAAAATTTTTGTAGGTGTTCAAAAAAATTTAGGTGCTGACATTGTTATATATTGAACGATTCTTATATATTTTTTAATTTAATTTAAAATAAAAATGTGATTTTTTGTTTGTAAAAAAATATCCTTATTAATTTTTAAGTGCCATAGATTTGGTTCAAAACGTACGAAAGTTTTTCATGTTTATAACAATCTAATACATTTTGAACATAAGTGGTTTTGTGGATCAGCAGTAAACTTTTGATTGTCGATTGTCTTACAATTTTGTTCGCTTACAATAATTTGGCAGAAAAGGCTTGATATTTTCACAAGCATTAAGCGTCATTTTGCAGATCTACATTTCAGCAATCGTAAATATTGAAGTTGTTTACGACTTTTTCAATTAATTTTTAAAGTACGATTTTTCCGAATTTGTATACCACGTCCTCAGAAATTTTAATTAGTTCACTAAACCCATGTACATATATTCACTTTTTAAGATTTAAGTTGACATTGTTTCCGATGCGAACAGTTTAAATGTGTCCCAAGGAAAATTCTTAGCGCAACATTGCAAATTATTGTAATGATATGTAGCTCAAACTGTATGCTAACCAAAATCATTTGAAAAAACATATTTTGGTTTATATCACATACAAAAAATTGAATTTTGTAACCCATTTAAAATGGCAGAAGATGTCACTTTGATTTGACAATCCTGTATTTCTCTTGGGCTCTGAAGTTAGGGTTGTTTGTAAATGTAAAACTTATGAGTATGATTATTATTATTATCTATATGTTTCAAAATTAAAAATTGTGTTCGTTGAAAAAAAATCACTTCGCACGATTAGGATACAAAAAATAACAGCTGTCGAGTTTGATGTTATTGAATATGACAGTTTACATTTCTAAGATCTCAGAGATTTTCGCCTTCTCAGGAATATAAACAACATTTCTCACCTTTGTTGTCAGAAATCTGAGAGTAGAATTTTTATAATTCGATTTCTCAAGAATTCTTTATCGCAGAATTTAAAAAGGAAGCAAAGAATTGCAAAACTAGTTTGATTGCTAGGTGAGAATGAATAGTGAACTGTGCTTACATTTCACACTACTGCTTTGTCAATCTGATTGAGAAAATTCTCAGAAATCTTAGAAATTTAAACTGGCCACAACTAGAACTGTCCTTTATTCTCAAGTCAACTCTTTTGGAAAGATACTGACTGTCAAAAAAAAAAACGAAATTCAAAAACCGAAAATGTTAAACTATTAAAAATCTAAAAAATTTAAAATAAAACTCATATAAATACATTTAATGTTTTGTTTTTATTAATTTTAATTAATTTTCCATTCTGTTGTGTGTTCGTTAGTTATAAACAATGATAGTCGATCAACGGACAATGATAGACATTTTGAGAATCTATTCAAAACCATAATTTATTGTTCACAGAAAAGGTTAGAGGAAATTACTTAAAAATTAAAGAGTAAATACAATTATTATACATCCAGAAATGATATCGCATTATCATTAATTTTAATATCATCGACAAAACGTTTTTTTTTTTTTTTGAAAATTTCCATTTTTCTTTTTGTTTTTAAAAACCACAAAAAATTAACGGTATAATGGATGCTTTGCATTAATATGCCCGTTTTTGATGTGAGTTGTATAATGCAGATCATCATTTTGGATAAATCTAAAAGTATTTTCTGTTTTATGTTTTGCAACCAAATGAATTTTTGTTGTTTTGTTTTTTTTTTTTGTTGTATCTTAAAATCTACACAATAATTTCAGTCATGTTTTTCTTGTTTGCTCGATACCTACTTAAATGCCTAGTTGTCGATTTTTTAATTTTAATTATTATAAATTTTTATAATATTGTACACACAACGGTTGTGCCTCTGTCTGCTACAAACATCTTTTGTTTCCTCTTCTTAACTTTACTTTGTTTTTTTTTTTTTTTTTTTTTTTTTTTAATTGTCTGAATTTGATGATGATGTTTACGATGATCCTTGTAATTATTAAATTTTAAATATTATAATATATTTTTTGTTTTTTTTTTTAATTTTAATTTTATGTTCCTTATATGCATTTCTCTTTTCGTATAAAAATGATAGGTTTCCTTATTTGTTTTGCTTCAAGTGATTATTCCATAACTAAAATATGAATTTTTCCATTTTGTTGTTGTATATTTCTATTATCGGTTTTCTTTTGTTTTATAATTAGTATTGTATGTATATTGAGTAAAAAGTTAGAAAAAAATATTTTTGTTATTATTTTTTGTTTTGTATTAATTCATTGTAGTGATATTATATTGTTTAGTACTTTTGGTTTTGGTTAATGCGTTTTTATTTTCATTATTTTGTTTTGTTTTGTTTTTTTTTTTTTAGAGACTTATTTTGTTTAAATTTTATTGTTTGTTTTTAGTTTCTGCTTGATAGAATATAGTTCTATTTTTTTGTTTCTGAATAACTTATAATTACTTAAGTTTGTGTGTTTTAACGAACTCATCCAGTAGTCCACATCCGGGGGATACGGATGTGGACTTGGGTGATTGTGTCATTTTTTGTTAGAAACATAATGCCTACATTCATACATATTGCAACTTAAATATTGTTGTTGAGTTTTGTTTTTTTTTACACTAAATTGGTTGTTAAAATATATATAATTGAATATGAATTTGCTTATTACATTAATTTTACTTTTTCTTATTCTTTGAGAATTGTGTTTTTGTTTTTGTTTTGTTGATTTCCTGTTTTATAAATATAGTTTTCGATATTATTGAAACGTTGTTTTGCTGTAACTGTATAATGTCGTCGAAGATAAATTGGCGGTGTTTTTTTGGTTAGTTTGTTTGTTTTTTTTTTTTTTAATTTTAATTTTAATTTAAATTTGGGTTATGAAAAATGGAGGAGAAGGAGGAGGAGGACAAAGTAAACATAAGAAAACGAAACAAAAAAAATATAAAGTATACTTTTTCTTATAACAATAATGTCAATGCATATTCATAAAAGTAAATTTTTGTTTAAATATTTGTAATACATCATCGCTGTCGTTTCCGTGGGAAACAAATCAACTACATTTTTATTTATATTAATTATTTAAAGACAGAACTGACAAATTCGACTTAATCTCCGCATCCATGGAAACGCGAGCCACAAATTAAATTGCAAAAGTCCAATATAACTTCGACGAGGACCGCAAACACTGATGGCCTGCTGATGGGTTCGTTTTTGGGGATGTGGCTTCTTTAACCAATGACGGTGTTTTGTTTAAGATGACCAAATGTTTTGTTTTCCAAGCCCATGATTTTGTTTTTTCGATTTTTCGTTTTATTTTTTTTTTTTGAAATTGGGAAGTGAAGGAGCAAAAAGTGCGTGTGTTTTGTTTTTTTTTTAAACTCATCACCAACAGAAAACAGACAATTCACCTGTATGTTCGCTATTGTGCCGCCATGAGGACACCGATCGGTCCTGGAGCTGGAAATAAAAAAAGAGAGAAGCAAATTTTAGTGTTAGTTCTTTTTTTGGAAAAAAGACAAATTAATAATACTTTCAATTCATGTCGTTTGCAGTAATTTTATCACAGTAGTGGCTACTATACGATAATTCCTACAAAATGGTCATACTATTGGAAATACGCTCTTACACGTTGGAGGTTCATTGGTTGTTGAGTCACTTTGCTTAAATTTAATAAAACGGATACAAAAACAAGTCTTAATTCAAAAAAGTCTTTCAAAGTAGTAAAGTTAAAATATTGTAAAAATATAGGTATATTTTCCTTTAATATTATTTTAATATCACAAATCAAGTTAAAAAAATATTTAGAAAAAAAAAGTACTAAAACATTTACATGATATTTTATTGAAAATAACAATGCTATTTAAATTCATTTAAATTAAATTAATATGCATACAAATGTTAAACGAAAAAAAAAACTAATTCAACAACCAAAAAATAAAAACATTTTCAAGATAATTTTTCCTTCAGTCGACTAAAGAAATATTATGATGTGGCATTTTACTAGGTACGTACAGTTCTCATGCAACAAACTAAATAACTGCCCTTCCAGAAAACTAATATTAGCTTTTTATAAAATGTTTCATCAAATATCAATATAATACACTGTTTTTCTGCTTTTAATAACACTGGCGCAAAATTAAGGGTTTAACAATTCACTAGTAAGCAAATTGCTAAATATTTAGTAATTTACTAAGAAACTCCAAAATGTTAAACCTTTGTTAACTAGTAAATTGCTAATTGGCTTTTATTAAAACACGAGCATCCAAACATGTCCAAAATTTGACAGTTCGTGAAAACAAACAGAGCAACTTAAACGGACCTATTAATTGGAATTCCCAACGGTAGACTGGACCATTCCAACTACTGCTCTTATAAGAAAAATTGTATACAGATGTCATATGGATTTAGCAAATTGCTAAAAGTAAGAGTAGCGATTCTGTGATTTTAACTTCAACAAATTGTTAAGAGATAGTAAGATGTTAAAATCGTTTAAAATTAGCTAAATCACCTTTTTAACCTAGTAAATTGCTAAAAATGGATTTAAAAATTTACTAAATCTTAACAAATTTTGCGCACCTGAATTTAATTTTAAATTTTTCGAATAGCTAATATCTTAAAAATATTAACGGTTTTGCTTTATGTCTTTTTCAGGAAACGGAATTCAACTACTGAAAATGGAGCAGTTAAAATTCTTCTATGTGATCTAATAAACATCATACACAATGGGGTAGCAAAACTTTTTATGAGGAGACACACAAGTCCAGTTTTTAACTATGTACATACATTTATCCTATTGTTTTGAAGCAAGGATATCTGCCCTAAGCTTAATGGCTGAATCACAAACACGCTTTAGCTTCAGCTTCGCCTGACGTTTACGAGTTTAGCCATAGGAATTCAATGCATGCTATCACAATGGAGCTTCGACCTCACGTTTCGTTTGACAATCGTAAGAAAAAGAACGTAATGTAACGTAATGTGACTCCAAACGGAAGCTCTAGTTCAATTATCTGAACATTTGCTTTGTCTGACAGCTCAATAGCTGTAAAAAAAATGTCAACAAACAAAATATTTGCTCTTTGGATGGGATGAAATAATAGAAATGTCATTTAAAGCGAAGCCGAAGCTGAAGCGTGTTTGTGATTCAGCCATTAGTCTTAGAATTTTATATTTTTCAAAAAAAAACTAAGAGACAGCTATAAAATATGCCAACAAACTAATTTGACGATAGTTTCAGATAATGCCAAAAGTTAATTCAGGTAATAGTTTAATTAAGTCAAAACTGACCATCAGAACAACTATGCTTTAAAAATACCTTGAGCTAAATGGATGAACTTTAAATATATCCTGATAAGTCTCTTTAAGGGTAATTGAACTAAATGGCAAAACAAAGTTTAATGACTTGTGGAATTGTGTACAGTCAGAAACGGAAATATTTATCAACAAAAATCAATGCAATATGAGTAATTTAACCACGAGATACTTGAGCATATTTTTTAATAAGACCACTTTAAAAAGAGTGTTTTCAAGGGATATAGAACTTTAAATTGGTAAATCTTTTTTAAATAGGCGCCATTTTGTCAGCTTTTAGTTGTATTTATGTTTAAATGGGTTTAGCATTTCAACGTGACGCCTGGAAAACTCCTCTAATTTGGTTCATGGTTCTGTTAGAAAACTGGATTTCCAATTAGCTCCATTATTATTACATAATGTTGTTTGGCGATGAAGTCCACTTTTGGTTGGATTGATACGTCAAAAAACATAACTGCCGTATTTAAAGTGATGATAATCCTCAAGTGTATCTTGAGACATTTTTACATCCACAAGAACTGAATGTTTGGAAGAATAATTGACCCGTTCTTCTGTCAGAACGATGCTGCCCAGAAAGTAACAGTCCATGTTGGCCGTTATAGAGCCATGATTTTCGTTTACCAATTGAACAATAATGATGTTCAAGATCAGGAACTGTGGGCTCAACTTATCACACTGCTCGTGTCACTATACTGATTTATTGAAGGCAACGTTTGGTAACCGCATAGTTTCACGGTACGGATCCGTGAATTGTTATGCAGGATCGTGTGATTTAACGCCGCTTGACTATTTTCTGTGCAAATATGTGAAGTCCGCTAGTCTATAAAGGTCTATAAGGCCAATACCAGGAGGAAAACATTCGTAGCTTTATTGTCGATATGTGGCCACATATGTTAAATAAAGTCATCGAAAATTGGATATCCATTAAAGACTACGTCCGAGTCAGCAATGGCGGTCATACATATATATATCAGAAATTTGTATTTAATTCTATATCCCTAAAAAATATCCTTTAATTATAATATATCAGAGATTTCTGTATTCTCAAATTATTAACAAAATTTCCCGTTATAATGTCAAAACTCTGAAAACAGAATCCCAAAATGCAATAAGAAAAGCTAAAATGATTACTAGGTGAAAATGCATAGTGAATTCTGTTAATTTTGTATGCTCCTGCTCCGTCAATGTGACAGAAAACATTTTCCAATGCCTCAAAAATGTAAACTGGTCAATATTTTATAGCACGTAACTCTCAATTCTGTGATAAGTCTATTTTTCTAATAACAAAAAGCAAGTTTTTGACGTGAAATCAAAGCTTAAAATTCATGGTTTTTCCCTTGAATGTTTTTCTTTTACTTTCACTAAAACTTAAAACTTACAAATCATTCTAACAGAGAGCATAACAAACAAAATAAAATGTTACTTAATATTATTAAAAATAAATTTACCTGTTGCATTTTATCAAAATCTAAACATGGTCTATGAGGACGCTGTAGTCTTTGTGGGGCATGATGGGCTCGCATTGGTCGCCGGCGTGGGGATATTGCACAATGAAAAAGTTTCGCCGGCGGACTAACTGAACGCACATCCAATTCTAGTCCTGATGTTGTTGATGCTGGACTGCTTCGACTGCTGTTGTAATGAAATTGATATTTTGGCTGAGGTTGGTGGATATGATGGCTGCTGCAGCTTGATTTTAATGCAGCAATACAGCTACTTTGATTACTGGTACTGGCAGAAGATTGCTCACCATTGCCACTGTTGCTGCTGGTGCTTCCATCACCGCTTCCATTTTGGTCACTACTAGTACTATCACAAGAAATTTTAATGTTCTCAATGCCACGACTCGCCTCAGTCAGGATAAGTGGAGTTGCGGAACGGAACATATGGCTTCGATTCGGTTTTAACGCTTCCAATGGAGGCGAGGTCCGGAAGTTAACTGGTGTTGAGATCGGTTCTAACATATTTTTTAGCTGAAAAATTAAAAAAAGAACAAAAATTAATACTCGATATCCGATATCTACAAGAAAAATTAGTTTGTTTTAACTTATTTGAGTTGATTTAGCAAATTTTATGAATGATTTGTATAACTATAAGTCAAACCAATGAATGTCATTTACTATCTTGTCAATGAAAAGCGTTAGTATCCATGATAATGGTTCGTAAAAATTAACTTTCTTACCTCAAAAACCTCTTTTTCAAAGAAAAGGTGCTGTGTAATGAATGAGTTCATGAAATATAACAAATATTTACGTTTAAGTGAAACACTCAATCAGAAATATACATTTTACAAAGTACTGGCCTTAAAAAGAACGTTCTAATACTTCTGCATTTGTGATAGATTTGGGCTTGATACTTTTCTAACACTTTATAACGAATAGCGTTTGTGTGACGAATTAATTTCTATTTAGACAGCTCACAACCTGCTTAGTTTTTTTAATTAATTATGCTATCCAAATGACCGTTACCTAAACATCAAGACTAAGTTTTGTATAAAATCCGGTTAGTTTTGAGCAGGGATGTTATGGGGTAAATTTATATATTTTATATTTATTTTTTTTACCATCAGATCATTATATTTTTAAAGTTATTATAAAGTATACCAATATGTTTTTGAAATAAATACAAACAACAAATTCAGTTTGATTTTTCCTAGTTGATGTTAAAGCCTAGTACGCTGCTGATGCGAAACGAAATTTTTCGGCAGTCTCCAAGTGCAGAGCGAAATTAAAACGAAAACCACAGCGGAAAAATATTTTTGGAGAGTTCTGTCTGGAAGTTGAAGTTCAATTTTAAGCCTAGTACGCTGCTGATGCGAAACGAAAATTCCCATACAAAAATGACATGACGAAATCATAAACGAAAATATTCGAAAAATTTTTCAATAAATAAATAAAACGTCAAAATTTCGCAAGCAATTAATATACCGGGCAATTAAATTGAGAACGAAAAGAGTGGAGAATTGTACTACGAAATCTAGTACAGCTATCCACTAAAATGACACATTTCGTCGTTCAGCAGCGTACTGAAAAACGAAAAGCACAGCGAAATTATTCGTTTATGATTTCGTCATGTCATTTTTGTATGGGAAATTTCGTTTCGCATCAGCAGCGTACTAGGCTTAGGAAGGAATTATACAAAAAAAAATCCGGAATGTTTCTAGCATCACTGTAAATATGAATAATATACGAAACAAACGAGATTGAGAGTAAGAAAAATTAGTTCTAGTCGTCTACTAATCTTTCCGCCCGTCTTAACCTCTAAGTAAAAGCCTGAGCCGCTGGAGCTTACTTGATGTTTATACAGGGTCCGGCAAAAAAAACTCCCGTATTTTAAGACGTTTATATTTAAAGCTATTTATAGATAAAATGGTATTCTGGGTATAGATAGATAGAGGTCTACGTGCCGTTTTTAGTAATCATAATGGCGTGGCACGGTGAGCATCGCGCATTTGTCGTAGAGGAATATATCCGTAATGGTGGTTCTGCGATTACTCCTCAGCAAGCATTTCGCATTCGATTTCAACTTGGACTATATGATCCTGTTCCGGATAGAAAAACAATTCAAGTTTGGTTATCAAACTTTAGAGCAACGGGTTCTGCGCTAAAGAGAAAATCGTCTGGCCGACCTTTAACCGCAACAACGCTGGATAATGTGGCACGATGCGTCTATCCAGCAATCTCCGAGGCGTTCAGCACATAAACATGCAGCTGACCTTGGATTGTCTGATAGGAGTGTAAGACGAATTTTGCACACACATCTTCATATGCATTCCTACAAAATGATGATCGCACAAGAATTAAGTGAGAGAGATTTTCAAACTCGCAGAGCTGTTTGTGAAGACATTCTTCAAAACATTCCCGTTGGTGCTGTTTTAATTTCGTCTGACGAGGCCCATTTATATTTATCGGGTACTGTAAATAAACAAAATTTCCGATACTGGGCAACAGAAAACCCTCAAGAAATTCATCAACGACCACTTCACAGCCCTTATGTGACAGTTTGGTGTGCTGTTGCTAAATTTGGTGCGTTAGGTCCGTATTTTTCGAAGAAAATGGGCAAAAAGTTACAGTTAATGCGGACCGCTACTGTCACATGATTGAGACATTCCTCCAACCAAACTTAAATCAGTTTACTAGGAACCACAAAGAAATCTGGTTCCAACAAGATGGCGCAACAGCACACACTTCACTTCACGGCGTTCACTAACCATTTTGAGAGAGGGCATCTTCTTTCTTTACGAGGAGACATTACCTGGCCACCAAGGTCCCCCGATTTACCAACTTGTGATTTTTTTTCTTTGGGGACATTTAAAGGCCCAAGTCTACACTCATCGCCCAACATCTTTGGAAGCACTTAAGGAGGCAATCACTCAGGAAGTGGCAGCCATTACACCACAAATGACTCGACGAGCAATGGAAAACTTCCGGGAAAGGCTTCGTAAATGTATTAATAATAGAGGACAACGGATATAATGTTTAAAACTAAGTAATTATTTTATTTAATGTAAAATGGCATAGTATTTAATTTAAAAAATTCAATACAATTTTTCTGTAAAATTGTTTATTTATTTGTCATTGCCTCTTAAAATATGGGAGATCTTTTTGCCGGACCCTGTACTATAATAGGAACATTGTCTTAGCTTTGAAAATAACTATGACGTTTTGCTATTCTAAAGGTTGTAGTAAACAAAACTTATGTTTAGCAGCTTTCTTAACTTTCTGATAAATTTTACTGTCAGATTGACAGAAAAAAGAATGAAATATAAACAGAATTCACTATTCATTCTTACCTAGCATACTAATTCGCTTTGCATTTCTTTTCTTCCTTTTTGAATTGTGTGATAGAGAATACTTGACAAAGCAAGTCATACAAATTCTATTGATTTTTGATAACGAAGTTTAGAATTTTTGTGGCATATTCTAAATGACATTTTAAGTGTCAGAAAAGTTGTGTTAAATGTAGTTTTTATTTGACAATCCAGACTCTCTCTGAGTTGATACATTTTTTTCATTCTGAAGTTCGGTGTAAATGTGAAATTTACATAATCATATTTTTTGACAGAGATAACATTAGACTCATTTTGACGTCTAATAGTCTTTTCGTATCCTTAATAATATTTAAAATACTACTTGTTAAAAGAAAATCACTAATTGTAATACATAAAATGACAACAAGTCGAGTTAAAAGACATTTCAAATTTATAAGTCAAATTCTCTTTGGTTTAGAATCATTATTTCCATCAGAAAAGTCTTAAGGCTTTCGGATTGCCAAAAAATGAATTTGAACTTTTGTAGATACGTTCAGTAAATGTTTATCTGCCATAATTTTATAAGTAGCTCGGATTATATGGTATCTCGATTTATTCGAGAAAATATGCGTCAAGACAAGGTGTAATGGTCATCTTCTGATGAGCCCAACCATTGCACCGGGCGAAACGCATATATGAACACTAATTGCTGGATCATATTTATTTTATTTTCATGATTTTCATGAATTTAAATCATTTTATCATAATTTTATAGTTTGGTTTCTTTGATTAGTTTTAATTTATTATTTGAGTTTAGGCATTCATTTTGTATTTTATCATAAATACGATTAAAAACATCTTAATAAGTTCGTTCTTTAAACTTTTGTCAGAAAAAATTAAATAGTATCCTCAAAGAAACATTTTGGAACATCGATAATAAACTTATTGTTTTAGATTGTAAATTTTTTTTAGATCTTCTGATCAAGTCATAGTTTAGAATTATTTTATAAAATACTAACCTCGTCGTCTGAACTGTGAGCCAATGATCGTTTTCTATTTTCTATCATCGTTGAGCTGGAACGTTTCGATGTGGATGCAGCCTCACCAAAAAGTTCATCTGGCTCTAACGATGATGAACCTCTTTCGGATATTAGCGAAGAGGCAGTCCCACGTACTACAAGAATACTGGCTGCCGCTTCTGCAGCTGCTAAAGAAGACGGTCCATTTATTACCTCAAGCTCTTCTTCTGAGCTGTGTTGATCATATAACAGGTGGGACTGACACATCATGGCAGGGGAATCTAAGGAGCAAGCGGTATCAGTTGGGGAAGTAGCGTCTAGGCGGGAGCTCATGCCTTCCGAGAAATATGAATTTAAAAAAAAATATTATGTTAAAACGTAATTCCTTTGAAAATTGTAAATTCGTCAAATTTGAATTTTTTTGAACTTACTTGTTTCCATTTCGGGCTCTGAGTGAACTCTCTCAGCATCTATATCACCATCAGATTCGGTTCCGGAATCGTGTACGTCACTCTGAAAGCAGTTATCAAAAGCTATAAGTATTTATCGTACAATCAAAGGTATAGCGTATAGGTATAAAATGAAAATATGTGATTTTGGTTGCAAAGGGAGTGATTGTGTGCAGCATTTGAGGAGGCAACAAACTGCCGCTGCCTCTGTCTTTGCCTCTGCCTTTTCCGCTGCCATTGCCACTGCCGCACATGTATGCTCCATGCACATAGACAATTTTAATTCAGAGTAAAGTGCTCCTGGTGTCTATGTGCATGTGAATACGAGTCGTGTAAAATCTGCGCCTGCATCCTGAAAATGCTACTTTTTCTACCGTTCGTCGTCGTCGTTTTCATCGTTGTCGTCCATCAGAGAAGCAGCACTATGATGGAAAAACCACAATCGTTTTATGGAAGCCATATTTCATGACCTTCAACTATTTTGTGGGCGGCGTACCTATCTATTTTTTTTTTTTTAAATTAAACCATGAAAATTCTATTGCTCACCTTTTTGGTAAAACTACAAGAATTGTTGAGGTTATCGTTAATCGACTGAGTTCGCAACTTGTGCGTGATATATTTTATCATATTCGCCGGCACAACTTCGGTGGTAGACGAAAATAAAATATTTTTCGTCTGCGAGAGTAAAACAACAACAAAAAAGAACTCAATCCACGGCAAAGTTGAGGGTCCTTACCCCTCTTCTTCGTTCCAGCCTCTTTCCTCGTAAAGCAGCACCTTCCGGGTGTACGTTGTACAACACATAGGTTCACAATATCGATTTTAACGATTAATCACTTTTGGAGGTTTTCTCGTTGACTATACTAGGTAGAGTAAGCATGTCTCCTACGCACAACAAATTTTCTTTTCAGTTTTCAGTTCTTTTTTCTTAAAGCTTAAAAGACGACGACGACGCGACGTTTGCAATGAGCCCTGAAAGTTTTCTAGACATATCTTTTGGATTATCCATCACTAAGCTACTACATAAGCACACCAAAACCAAAACCGATTCGATTCTTAAATAATTGGCATTTAAAAAATTGTGTAATAAAAACCAGACTTTGTAAATAAATTTAGTCGATTTGTCTACCTCCTCGACCGGCTCGGCGGCGGCGTTACAAATACTGATTGTAGATGAATGTCTATCTCTTGGAGTAGGAATTGCACTTGTCTTGGTCTTGGTGGTGGTTGGTTTTGTCTCTACATGCATTTTAAATACTCATAAATCATAGCACGAAAACGAAATATTGAAATGCGCAAATTTTGAAAATTGTCCATAGAAAAAGTGAGGGCGAGCCTCTATGTTTTTATGCGCCGAGAATTTTACCACCAAAGCCAATGTGTTGTGTATATCATATTTTGGTATTCTTGTTTTATTTTTGTTTTTATTTTTTTTTTTTTAATTTTAATCACAACATTTTATCAGCAGCAAAACCAAAAAACAAACCAAACAAACGATTAATTAAATCAACGATATCAGTTGAATATTTTCTTGCCCGTGCCAGAGCCAGTCCATACTGGTTTATCGACGGAAACCCGAAAAGATACAATATCTAAATTTTGGATGTCTCCTATTGTGCAGTGTAGTTTAATGTATCTAACTTGCAATGAGTTGCTTTTGCTTTGCTTTTCTTTGGTCTCTCTTCTTTCTTTCACGTATAATGCGGCCTCTCTTAATTCTTGCAAATGCAATGCCTTCGCTTTCGACTTTGCCGCTGCTACAAAGCTCATAATGTCACCGATTACGTGTTAGGAAAAGCTGAAAAGCTAAAACCCAGCTGCTGAATGCCGTAACTCACGTAGGTTTTTTTTAGTTGATATAATTAAACAACGAGATAGCACAAAGTTGTGAGGCATTCATATTTGTGTGTAGGTTTTTGTTTAGTATTTTGTTGACCAGTCCAAGTAGATGGGGAGAAAGTCTTTTTTGAAGGGATATTTTGTTGTATTTTAAGCTTGTTTTGTATGAATGAACCCTCGTTAACTTCATATTCTGTTACAATTTACTCTCAACGAAGTATACACAATATTTACTATTCAAATACAAAATATGGTGTAGTGCTTATTTTATATGATTCAATACTAAGATTCTATACATAAGTCTGAGCTTTCCAAACAGGATATTTTTTCAAATATCCGTTTTTTTCCCAAAATTGCCGACAACAGTTTTAATGGAAATTGGGTTGCATTGTGTAGCTGAAATCTTATTTTGGTCGAAATTTTCTTCCGTATACATTTTCTTCTCTTAAAATACCCTTAGGTTAGGTTAGGTTAGGTTATAGTGGCTTTCCAGGATGGAAACGGACACACTTAGGCCAGTTTAATGGCCCATTGTGATAGCACATGAATCTTGAGGCTTCCTCCTAAGCTCAATGGAACCCTTAACACAAGTTAAAATTTGTCACTACTTTTATTCCCTTATTGCATTTATTATAGGCGTAACATGCGGAAATAGCAACTTTAACAGCAACTAAAACTTTGACTTCAAAAGTCATTCGAAATAGATTACAACGTCAATAGCTCTTTTGACAGCATAAAAACGAATAAATTAAAATAAGTGACAAATTTGCAAATGCAAATAAAAAAATAAATTAGCTGGTGCAGCTCGCAGATAACCATTGCCTAGTGACTTAAAACTCTCAACTATTCCTGTGTGCGAGTAATGTCAGAGAAATGCAGAATGATTGCTAAAATAAAGAGACGAAACAAAAATATGATTGGCACATTTTGATTTGTGTTTTGATAAACCTGAAAAATGTCACCTTAAAAATTGGTAGCATTTGAAAAGCGTCATCAAATCTAGGGTTCAGGTCTAACGTTGATGTCGATGTTGCTGTATTAATGTATTCAAACCCATTTTAAACCAGTTTCTTTAAAAAGTGTAAAGTGGTTGTCAAAGTTGATTTTTCAATCTGTTTCTTGCTTTAGTTTTAGAATCAACCGCAACTAAGTTAACTTAAATTACATTTTCCTTTTTTACTAGGATTTCCTTTTTTATAAAGTAAAGCATTAAACTTTCTCGCCTGAAGTACAAATATTTGTAAATAAGGCTATTTAACTACTTTACCACAAAGCAACCATGAAAAGCGACAACTTATGACGTAATTTTCAAAGTTTTGGTTGCATTTTCGCTGATTTTTATGATTTCCGGAATACTTTGTTTAGCAAGCTTTAAAAATATTATATATTGGAAAATCGGTTCTCCTCATAAAAATAGTTCAAGCGATATACAGTAAAAATAACTTCCGGTTCTTATTATTAAGGAAAAAATACCAACGTTTTAAAAAAAGTTCTAGCCGAAATAAAAGCAAACAAAAGTTACCTCATACGATTTTCAACCTTATATCGGGTGATTTTTTAAGAGCTTGAGAACTTTAAAAAAAAAAAAAAACGCATAAAATTTGCAAAATCTCATCGATTCTTTATTTGAAACGTTAGATTGGTCCATGACATTTACTTTTTGAAGATAATTTCATTTAAATGTTGACCGCGGCTGCGTCTTAGGTGGTCCATTCGGAAAGTCCAATTTTGGGTAACTTTTTCGAGCATTTCGGCCGGAATAGCCCGAATTTCTTCGGAAATGTTGTCTTCCAAAGCTGGAATAGTTGCTGGCTTATTTGTGTAGACTTTAGACTTGACGTAGCCCCACAAAAAATAGTCTAAAGGCGTCAAATCGCATGATCTTGGTGGCCAACTTACCGGTCCATTCCTTGAGATGAATTGTTCTCCGAAGTTTTCCCTCAAAATGGCCATAGAATCGCGAGCTGTGTGGCATGTAGCGCCATCTTGTTGAAACCACATGTCAACCAAGTTCAGTTCTTCCATTTTTGGCAACAAAAAGTTTGTTAGCATTGAACGATAGCGATCGCCATTCACCGTAACGTTGCGTCCAACAGCATCTTTGAAAAAATACGGTCCAATGATTCCACCAGCGTACAAACCACACCAAACAGTGCATTTTTCGGGATGCATGGGCAGTTCTTGAACGGCTTCTGGTTGCTCTTCACTCCAAATGCGGCAATTTTGCTTATTTACGTAGCCATTCAACCAGAAATGAGCCTCATCGCTGAACAAAATTTGTCGATAAAAAAGCGCGAAACACATTTCGAACCGAACACTGATTTTGGTAATAAAATTCAATGATTTGCAAGCGTTGCTCGTTAGTAAGTCTATTCATGATGAAATGTCAAAGCATACTGAGCATCTTTCTCTTTGACACCATGTCTGAAATCCCGCGTGATCTGTCAAATACTAATGCATGAAAATCCTAACCTCAAAAAAATCACCCATTATAAGCTCAGGAAGTCAGTTTTATTCAGGAAGCTACATCTTATTTATAACTAATTTGTTGAGCCAAGTTTTTTTGTTTTATAAATAAATAATGAATTGGGTGGCGCAACAGTCCGTTGAGAACTAGGGCCTAGTGACTTACAACTCTCAACCATTCCTGTGTGCGAGTACTGTTGTCAGGGATGGAAGGAACCTACACTTTTAAGCCGATTTCGAACAGCTAATTTGAGAAAGCACTTTTCATGACAAGAATTACTCTTGGAGAATTTGCCGATTCCTCGCAAGAGGCAGTACCCGTGAAAAAAACTTCAGATGACATAGGCAGGGATCGAACCCAAGACCTCTCGCATGAGAGTGCAAAGTACTATTAATCATGCCACGGTTTTTGTGTTTTGGGGAAACTAAAAACGGCTATAATTATATCATAAAGACGGACATTAAAAAATGTTTAATCCAAATATTTTAGTATGTAAATATATGTATAGATGCATTTAGTTTTCATATTTAACTCAATGTCGATAGAATTGAACTCACGTCTTAATATCATCTGTGTACACATATTAGCATGAAAATTTTGATTGTTTACTAGCGATGAATCGCTAAACGTTGAGTCTGTTGATCCACTTTAAACTTTCATACACAAGGACTTCAATACGCTAGAAATCATTTTTGTTACAAAAGTACTTAGTTGGACCTTCAAAAAACAAGTAATCCTGACATCTTTAAATTTAAGGATATCCCATAAATAGAAGAACTGACACTGACATTAGACACATTACACTGAGTTGTCAACCATGTTTTTGTGAATAAATTAAATATTCCTTTTGCAAAAAGGGAAATTTCAAGATTGTTGATGGTGTAATTAGTTTTAAAACTCATCCCACTACATACCTAAAGAACTTAAGTGACACTGAAATTAAATTCATTACACTGAGTTATCTATCATGCTTGTGGGAGTAAATTACTTTTCCTTTGGCAAAAGGGAAATTCCACGTTTGTTGATGGGAAATTCTATTCTTAAAAGTCCTCTTACACTTTGAGTCGTGAATCTTAGTGGTGCTTTCTCTCTCTCTCTCTCTTTCTTTTGATACTCTCTTTTATGATAGAAAAATACAATTACAATTACAAAACCCACACATCATACTACTCACTTACTCACTGCAACTCGTTGAGTACCTATGTGTATAATGTGTATAGTATTTATTGTTGTTGTTGTTTGTTGCCTTTTTGCACTTCTATCAGGAAAACTTTCTTCGTTTACGCTTAAATTTTTGAACGAGTACGCGACACTTTCAGAAATTTCAACACCTACACCACACACTCTCATAATAATAATAATGCATGTCTTACATAATTTACAAACAAAGACAAGACTTATCTATGTAATTTTGGTTGTAGCTTATAGATAGATAGGTAGATAGATAATTACTCTTAAAATAAAAAAGAAAAATAAACTTTTATCTCCAAAAGATACGTAGATACTCTCGGATGCGCTTACCTCTGCGAATTCAATTCAAAATGCCATAGGTATTCCTAATGGCTGATGGATTTATTGCAATAACGGTGGTATGTGCATCGGCTGCCTTCAATTTCAATTTCAAATTCAGTTTCAGATTCAGATACTTTAGAGCTAAAGATGTCGAACTTAAGTGTCTGTTGTCTCACTACACATCTCTAAAAAGCATATACATATGTAGGTATAAATCGAAATAAATTTGGATTCAGGCCTGCGCATATGTGCAGCACAAATTGAAAATCGTGACCACTATACGCTGCTGCTTGCAAAAAAACAACAACAAAAATTAAAAGCAGTCAAGACAACAACGGTACGAACGGCGGCGCGCGGTGACGACAAAATACGAAAACGAATCAAATCCAATCGAATGGAATCAAATATAAAGTCGATGTAACACTTTGAGTTTGACGTGTCAACACACAAAAGAACAAACATAACAGGTTAGAGGACTTCGAGTCTATATTTCGAACGAGATATGGATTCTAGTCTAGAGGAACGAACAACACAAATCCACTTCCTCCCGAAAACCAACAATCAAACAAATAAAAGAAACTTCTTCTAGATCTAGATCTAGACAAAACCAAAACCAAAAGCAACCATTCCACTCTCTACTTCAAAACATATGTATCTATAGGTACACATCATGCACACATGGCAATTGCACTAAAAACAGTGTATCTATGTATGTCTGTCGGTTTGTTGGAACTTGGAAGCCATTGCACGACGACGACGAGCGAACGACTATGGAACAAAATCAATAGAGACCCATTATGGGCACAGAATTATTATTTTGTTCTGATAGTTTTGAGTCTTTGAAAAGAATCTTTTAGTAGTCCCAGGAATAAATAACTACCTTGCTAGTGGTCACTAGTCACTGGACACTGGTCACCTGGAACATCAATTTACACGAATTTATTTAGCAAGTAAGATTGACTAAATCCGACTCCGAAATTATGAATAGAGTGAGGGAGAAGGGGTAAGTTTAGTTGATTATTTCCGCGGCGGTAGTGGTGCTGGTTCTGGTGCTAGTATAGTGGGTGGTAGTAGCCGTGTATAGCCGTAAGCCCGTAACCCTCCCGACGACGACAACGACAACGACGATTAACAATGATTCGATCACCGGACGGACCGTTCTTGCAGATAAAAGACTTTCATTCACCACCACAAAAAGTTGACTGATGGCAGTGAGGCAGTGGCAGTGGCTTTGGCTTGGTTTCACGATTATTTGATTTCGCATGCAACTCATGGAAGGAAGGAACATGGATACGCTGTGAATCTGAATCTGAATCGGCTCCAAAAGTTGACATTTTACTACGCGTACAACAGAAATACAACTCTTGACGTTGGTCTTGGTCGTTGTAAACGTGACTTTTTTTTTAGTATATGTGTGTATACAAGTAGCGTGTAATTTTGTGGTGGTAAGTTAACTTGTTCAATTGTATGTTTTTATGGAACTCACTGTCATCAAGTAAAAAGCTCCCCCTAGTATCTATCAACTGTAGGTATATCATATCAGCGCGCCATGGGCTGCGGGGAAATGGGCATAGGGACGGGGACTGGAATTAAGATGTGTATAGATGATGTTTATTTCTGGTAGTGGGTGAGACGTGAGAGCGATGCACATATACATTTGCTTTTTTGATAGCGTACACATTATGTGCCATGCGCAGTTATAAAGAGTGTGTAGGTGTTTGCAGCAAGTTTGCTTTGAATGGTCATCAAAGAGCTTTTACAAAAAAGCTCGTTTTTTCTTTGAACAGGGTGTAGAAAAAGCAGGTTTTCAAGATTTACTATCTGTCAATTATACAATTCGGATTCAGAAGTTTTGTTTTATTGAAAAATATATGTTTCGTTAAAAAAAGAGCAGTAAAAAATTGTGTTTTGTTTTTAACTCTTAGAAAAGCGTCACCGTTAAAAACCCCAAGGTTTACTAGGTTTAGCGATCTACATACTTATGAGCATAAATGAAGAATCTACAACATTTTCAGACCAGCCTGTGCTCTGATAATAATTGCCAATGAGCCGGCAATAGCCAAATACCGTTCAATGACATATGGTCTGTTCACAATGTTTTATTAATTGTGGTCCAATATCTCACAACTTCATTGACAAGTGATCCGATTGATTTCATTTTTTGACCAGTTTTATCACAGAATAGACTCATCTGACAATATTGTAAGATCTGATTATCATATGACTTTGACGTTTTTGACAAAATTGTTACAAGAAACTGTTATTTTACAAGAATGTCATATTGTTTTTACTCAAATATCTGACAATCGTTTGTTTTAGCTGAGATTAATTTGAATATTTTACAAACTTTGTTCAGGAAAAGCATTATCTTCCCAATTTTTAAAAAGGAAAGTGCAGAAGAGGCGAGTAACTACCGAGGAATATCTTTCTTGAACACTGTAACGAAAATCTTCTCTGCTGTACTTCTCAATCGCTTAACGAAATGGATAACGGACAATGGACTCCTTAGTGAGTTTCAAGCAGGCTTTCGCAAGGAATACTCCACTGTGGATAACATCTTCACGTTAACAAGCATAGCTAAGACATATACCTTGATAACGGAAAGAAGCTATATGCTTTTTTCGTGGATTTTAAGACTGCCTTTGATTCCATAGACAGAAATTCTTTATTCCTTAAACTAAGCAATGTAGGAGTTTCAACGAAGATCCTTAAAGTGTTGCAAAGTATGTACGAGCAAAACCAAGCGGCAGTTTGGGATGGGAAACAATTGTCTTCTTGGTTTGATACAAAAATGGGCGTCAAACAAGGGTGTTTACTGAGTCCTTTGCTTTTTTCGATATTTCTTGATAACATCACTACCTCTCTCCCAGGAGGAATTGATTTCAATGGAATAAACATCAAATGTCTAATGTATGCAGATGACATCGTCCTACTGGCAGAAACGGCAAATATGATGCAACTCATGGCCAACAAATTACAGCAATACTGCTGTAAATGGAATCTAAAGGTTAACACCGACAAATCCAAAATTATGGTTTTCAGAAACACCACCGGAAGATACGCTAAGGATGAGAAATGGACCTGGGAAGGTGAGGAACTTGAAAAAGCCAAAGAATACAAGTATCTAGGAGTATCTTGACTCTCAAACTCTCTCTTGAGAAACACTTCAGAGCCAAGTTACATGATGCTAAAATGAACATTAACTGCAACTGGAAAGGGCTCCTTGGTAAAAAGAACGTCGCAACAAGTGTGAAATACAAACTTTTTGAGACGGTAGTAAGATCAATAATGTGTTATGCCGCACAGGTCTGGGGAGTTGTCCAATACGATGACGTTGAAAAACTCTTAAGATACTTCTTAAAGAAAATTTTCCGTCTCCCAGAAAACACTCCAACGTACATGCTCCATTTAGAGACTGGACTTCCTCCTCTCTTCATAAGAAAATAAGAAAAATCATGGAATACTCCCCGCAAAGACTTCCTATATAGTGGCCTCCTATATCGTGCAACGCAAGTCCCAGTTCTTTGGCGAGTGGTCAAGATTATGCTTGGAACATAACCTAAATCTGGACAGCGATACCCCCGAAAGATGGGAAGAAACCTTGGATGTCCTGTGGAACACTATTAAGGAAACAAAATTTGAACATTTCCATGAACGAGCAAGACAAAGTGAATCCAGGAACCTATATCGAGTGCTGGATCACAACCTATTAAGCAATTATTTTCACGACAACAACAGTATAGATACTATTTCAACGATCTTTAAAGCAAGAGGAGAGCTTTTGCACCTAAACTATATGCCCCATCGCAGCGACCGATCCACTGAATGTACACTGTGTAATCGACACGTAAACGTAATACATTTTATTGGAACCTGCCCTGTTTTAAATGCCATTAGACGTGCCCACTGGAATAAAATCAGTCTAACTATGGATGAACTATAAAATATATTAAAGGTGACACTAGCTGGCCGACTCTAGTCAGCTACGTTAAAACGGCCGCGGCATGGAAATACCGCTCCCAAATTATAAATGAAAGTTTTTGATTAACTCTTAAATTACCCGTGAGAAGTTATATGTTCTTAGATTACAATATTATAACAACAACTATTTCAATTCGATGTTAATATATTTTCTCTTTTTTTCGGCTGACGGCTAACGCCATGCTCTAATTGTGAACTATAAAATGTATGTATGAAAATAAAATGAATATTGAATAAAGATCACAACTAAACTAAAAACTAAAACTACAAACTTTGTTCCATCTTCACTTGTCGACAACCCATAAACACCTGAAATAACAATATTTCCCTTTAATATTATGGGCTAGTTTATATTTCTTGGATTTCTGATAATTTTTGGTGCCACACTGAAAGATTAGCACAATGAGATACAAACAGAATTAAAATTAACTTTTTATTTCTATTCTTCGTTTTTAAATTGTTTGATAGATAATACTTACAAAATCTATTCATAAAACTTCTATTCTAGGAGTTTTACAGCCAAAAAGAGAAATTTGTATGAGAAATTTTCTTTATGTTTCCGAAAATATAGAAATCTTTGAGATTTTTGAAATACAAAGTTACCAAAAATGTTTAGGAATTATTGTTTGTAAATTTGTTTGCTTGTGTTTTAGACTAAGATCAGACCAGATTAAATCTCGTTAAAACCCTAGGCTGTGTTAACATTGGCTTCTTCTGATTCTATTTATATTGACGTCTTAAAATTTTATTTTGCTCCTACTTGATGGCTTTAAAAAGATAGTGAATTGGATTGACATTTTAATATAAATTACAATAGATAAAGGCTGCGTTCAATCTCAGGCAGATAGGGTATCCGGATACCTTTTTTTAGTGTTTTACGTGTAAAATAATAGCTGATCAAAAACAGCTGAGATGTCAAAAAATTAATCCAAAGATATCCAAGAATTTCTGGGATATGTACAAGGTATCTGACAGAACAGCTGATTCAACATATGGTTGAATTTCAAGAAACTTGAAAATTGATTTCAGCTTTTTGTATTTGTTGGTAAACAAAAATGTACATAATGTTAGTTGAAGTTGTATTTAAGGATGTTCTGTACATAACAGTCGATGAAGAAGCTAATTACCTCCGAATTTTAGAAGGTAATTATGACTTCGAAGCTTAAATGTTTCTCTGCTTTTTGTGAACAGCTGAAAGTTGTTTTTATTTTTTGACAGCTATCTCAATACAGCTATCCAACTCGTTCAACAGGGTATCTAAAAATCCACCTATGCAAAATACCCTATCTAACACGAGATTGAACGCAGCCAAAGTGATTAGATGTCACTTTTTTGACATTTCTTCAAATTTCACAATGTAAATCTCAAAGCCAACATGCATTCTGCAATATGCGATATTTTATCATATTACTTTGAATATAAAATGAAACAACCTCTTAAATATTTTAAACAATTTCGAATTGCGTTTATTAAATCTAAGCACTTATTAAACATTAATTAAATTCTTGTTCTTATTTTAAATATTTTTTAGGTAGTATATGTAAAAAAAACTATCATAAATTGTGTCAAAAACTTGGCATTACAATTATTAATAATACTAAACTATGATTTCGCTTCGCAAAAACTTCGTTCGATTGTCTATTTACAAAAACTTAAAAACTAAATGAAAATATTAAAAATCTATTTCGTATTTAAAAACTACATAGCAGTTTCCAGTGGCTGGCTGTAACTACGGCTATCTTGCTGGAGCGGATTCATTGGACTGCTTGATCCTTCTTCATCGAAATTCGTTTCGAGTAATGCCTCCGATTTGGATCGCATATAGGAACTAGAGCGTGGCTCTTGGTCGGCAGTTTGGTAAACAGTCTTTGGGCGTTTGTTGGCCTCTCTCTGGTGATGTAGGGTCGGCTGAGTAAATTGTGGCGGAGCCTTACTACTTCGAACTGCAGTGTAATACGAATCGGGACGTCTTATATCGGCTGGATTTTCGTGATGAGCATTTTCTCTGACCAAGTTTTGATAGTCTTTCCTCGGATTGTTATCGGCTGGTGTGAAGTTGAAGTTATCAATTTTCTCTTCATAGGGTAGCGTACTGGATTGTGACTGATTAGATGAGTAGGGAAGAAAACTACTATGACTTTGTTCCTTTTCTCCTGGTTTATACTCGGGAAGAGTGTGTTTGAGTTCATTTAAGAAAGCCAAGTTCTCATTGTGGGTTCTTAAAGGCAACGTACTGGCATTGC
The DNA here is from genome assembly GCA_920104205.1 of Eupeodes latifasciatus. NCBI lineage: Eukaryota > Metazoa > Arthropoda > Insecta > Diptera > Syrphidae > Eupeodes > Eupeodes latifasciatus. The sequence goes on from OV049925.1 coordinate 154,433,839, forward strand.
CATAGTAATCCGAACCTATTTCATCCATATCTCCAGTATCTGTTAAATGAATAATGGGTGCGTCTTCAGTAAGACTCGCATTTGTGGAGTTGTTCCTTGTGCTGGCAAAAGTAGAATTGTCTCTGTAGCCTTCATTACGGTAGGATAGCTCAAAACGTTCTGATGGATTGGAGGCATAAATCGCTCTGCCCGTTCCTCTAGGCGTGCCAATTGTCGCTACCCTTGGCTCATTCCCATGACCAGAAACATGTGCACCTTTTGAAGGACTTTGATTGGAGTACTCTCCGTATTTTGTGGTATGAGGTTGGATCTTATGAGTCTCAGCGGTTTGGTTAAAAAATTCCTTCCCACTGACACTTGGTCCTTCATATGTATCAAAACTAGCTGTCGAACTTAGCACACTCTTGTCCATTGAATCAATTGATCCGTTGGATTCCATTTTCTTATAATCTTGAGCTAAATTCCGTGTAAGTGTTGCTGTTGATGATGACACGTTCTAATATGGCGTTTTAAACAAAATTAATATAAAAAAATGAAAATAAATAAAGAAATAAATAAATTAAGATTAAACAAAATAAAAAAAACTCATACGAAATTGCGTCGCCGTAAAGATCCTTGAGGATCAATGCCATTTAAGCTTCTTAAACTCTGCCGAATACTGTTTCTTCTCTGCAATCGTTGAACATGCCTATGTTTGGACTTGGCATACCAACAGAAAGCCATCATAATCAGGAGTATGATGGCTAAAATAAATGCTGAGATGATGCTTACTGCGAAGACATCAGCTCTCCAGGATAATGGATCAATTACAACCTAAAAATTGTCAAAGTCGGAGTATAATAAATGTTAATGTATCATAGATAAATTATGACAAAATACCTTTGGATCTATTTCACAAATGAATCCTAGCTCTAGATTACACTCTTCAACTTCTATGTCTCGGAAGATAAAACTGGTACACTTGTCAATGTGATTGTAGTCTTGGATCCAAACTTTTTCTGGATATCTATTCAAAAAAAACTACATGTTTCAAAAACTCTATTAAAATATATATATGCGGACTTACTTTAAATGCTGCATTTGGCTCTGAAGGTAAGCCCACAAAGTAGCACTGTCAGTTCGAATAAATGGCATCGATGCATTATCTGAACGACAAAAGTCTCTAGCTTCTCGGAATGGCATCGGAGCACCAATGTAGATGAAACAAGTATCCATCACTAAAGCCCATCCTGGTGGACATTTTCCATCGAGAATTGTCTGATTGTTCATTTGGAATGGAACTGCTTCTACTTCTAGCAAATATGGATCATCTGTATCACGAAATTAAAAACATTTTGATATATTTTTAATAAATAACATTATTAAATTTATGAATCGCATACCTGATTTATCACGAATTCTTGATTGCACTGAGATTGATTCATTGAAACTCCAGTAGTTGTGTCTTGCATCTACTTTAGATTTCCACAGCTCAATAGTGCTAACCAAAAGAGAATTTAAAACAAAAATTAAGATTATTTTTATTGATAAAACTTTAACTTCACAAAGTAGAAGTTAAACTTAAGATTTATAATTCTCCTCATATTTATTGGAGATTTGAAGGCATTCATATTGCTAAGCAATAAGTTTATTCAAGAATCATTGAAGATACAAACTTTTGTTTAATTCGTGATTAGGCATCATAGAAATTGACTGATTGCATTTATTAATATTCTAGAAAATGTCTTAACTAATAAATTCATGTTTTTTTTTGCAAATGCAGTCTATTATTTCGCTAGTATTTTCTTAAAGGATTTTTTGACGCTAAATTTTAAACAATCTATTATTAAGAATTTTGTTAAATATTTAGCAGTTTAAAAGTTATTCATTATTCAGCCTTATCACAGGCCCCGTCGTAATAGATTCGTAGTACGAACCCCGAAAGAAAGTATCATTGGTCCCGTCGGTCGTACTAAAAAAAATTGCTACGAAATTCGGAGTTCGTGAAAAGTGGTATCACTAACCCCGAATGAATGGCAGTTCTTTCTACGAACAGTTATTTTGATCGGAGTTCAATTGAAAACGGAAAAAAATATTTAGCGTGCGAAGATAAATTAAATAAAAATAAAATATATGAAAAGAATCATGTAAGGGCCCTTTCACACCAAACGAATCCAAATCAATCAGAATCACTCCGAATCAAGTTGAATCTGATTGACCAAGATTCGGCTTCGAGCGCTCCGTTTAAATGTGAAGGGATTCTTTTCCCGCCTTCAGACCGGACGAATCTGGTTCAATCAGGTTTGATTCGAGGTCGCACTTGATTCAACCTGTCAAATTCCTCGTCCGGTCAGTCTTGAATCAACAACCATACGAGATGGACGTGGAGTTATCAATTTTAAAAGTTAAAGAAAATAGTGCGATTTATGACGCCAGTGAAACAAAAAGAAGATGAAAGGATTTTTATAGATTGAGGTTGATTCAGCTGGTGTGAAAGAGTGGAGATGACGAATCAGATTCAACTTGATTCGGAGTGATTCTGATTAATTCGGATTCGTTTGGTGTGAAAGGGCCCTAAGTTTTACTATTGTTTTAATGTAAAAGTGTTTACCTATATTTTTTTTTTTTTTGAAGGGCAAATAAAGTTATCACAAATAAAATTCAGTTCCAAAGGCTTTATGAAATGTTTCAAGAAAAACCTGAAATTGCCCAAGGATTTTCGAAAATCCCTAAGGAGGAAGTAAATTCCTTTTGGGAAGCAGTAAAAACAGAGTTAAATAGCTTAGGCCCACCTTCTAAGGACACCTCTAGCTGGAGAAAAGTAAATTGAATAGATTAGTCCAAACTTTTTTATAATTTAATTCAATTCTTAGGTGTGGTTAGATTGGAAGGCATACATCAAGAGAAAAATGGTTGAGAACAAAAAAGAATGCAAAGCTGATTTTGACACTCCGAACTTAGTATTTCTGTGTGGCAATGCTTTTTTGATTTCGTTCGGGGCTTATGATGTAAATGTATTTGTATTCGTAGCGTAACAAAATTTTCGGGGACTCGCTACGAGGGACTCTGTGACAGGGGTGATTCCAAATTTTTGTATACAATTACAATGTTTGTTCAACAAAATTTCCTTTAATTGAAAACAGTGCATCTGAACACATCTAAACTATGACAGTTCGTTTAAAAAAAAATGAAGCAAACAAACCTTTATCTAGGAAACATACCTAATTTTAAATGTCAAAAACTTTAAATAGCAATTTTAGTGTTTTTACTTTAGTAAAATGTTAAGAGACAGTAAAATATGACAAATTCCCAATGTCATCTGTTTTTCTTAGTGACTTTAGAAAATGGTTTTAACACTTTACTAAACCTTTTTTAAATTTTGTACCAAGAAATGCTATTTAAAGTTATCAAATTGTATAGCTTAATACTTTACCTGTTCCAATACTGCATATCATAGCTGTTGTATTAGTTTTGAAAGGATAAAATATTTAATATTTTTTGACGGTAGGAGAAAACATGCAATGGAAAGATAGAAAATAGGTAAAAGAATAAAAACTATCATTTTTACAAAGGAAACAAATTAATTTCAATTAGAAGCAAAAACTCTGCTTTGTGGGATAGAACATACTTTGAATTATTAACGGTTATCATTTCGTAGTCATTCTCAAAGTTTTGGAATATATTGTCAACATATTGTTGGCCAGCAGTTCCTGCTACAATTGTTGCTCGTCCTTGATAACTGGTGGCAACGTTTCTAAAAAAAAAAATAAAAAAGAAGTTTTAAAATCTTGATGGTTTTAGATCACACATTTTCATACTCATAAAATCCGTTGTGCGCTGTTGTTTGGTAGATGGGCAGTCTAACTTTGTTAAAACCTGACACCTCCATAATTCTACTTCCAATATTACTATGGACGTAATTGTATGTAAAATTCGATATGACTTGTTTTAATCGAATGACGTCATGATAGTTAGCATCGTTTTGGGCAATATAATTCCTATAAAGTATAACTTCTTGATACGGTGAAGATTGTCTGGCTTCAATATGCAATGTAGGTCGATTATGATTTTTCACGAAGAGGTTATGTTGAATAAAGCCTTTCAAAGAAGTTGCTGTCCCACGAGAGTCGGCTCGGATGTATAAACCTCCTTGATTTTCTTGTACCAAATTGTTCTGAAAATAAAAATTGATTTAAAGTATTGGTATAAAATCATAAGACGTGTTTAAATTACCGTAAAGAAAAATGACTGCATGTTTTGAACATCAACTCTAAGAGCACTTTCACAGGTTGAAAAGTTCCCGTACAGTTGTCGGCAGTTGTTTTTGAATTTATTTGAACCCAGAGTAAACGTAGGTGACACCTCTCCGGCGGATGCATATGTGACTGCAGACTTCGTAGTTCCACTTATCTGAGAGTATGTCAAGTTATGTTGTGCATCGCGATCTGAACAAACAAAATAATTCCTTTAGATTCGCTTCAAAAGCATTAAATTTTATCTTACTTAGTCCAATGGCTGAAATTGGCACAGTGACAACCTCAGCAATAAATCCATGTGTTTCTGGAGCACCACTAGCAATAAGACGAATACTCAAAGTTGGTCCAGTAGTCTTGAAGAATGAATTCTGATTCGATGAATCAGCTTCAATTTGTCCAAGGAACTTGGAAGAAATATTATAGATGTCACCATCGTACAACTGGATAGTATCTGGCCGGCCATACTCCTTGGAATGATTAAACAAGTTCGACTGCAGTAAGCGGAATCCAACAGGTTTTGCCCGATAGACTGCGTTGAAGATTTTGACACAGTTCACTGGATTATTGTCATATTTGTAGTACAAAAGAATTCGTTCTTCTACAGTTATCACTTTGTTTGGATCACAGATGTCGACAAGAGAGTAGAGATGGTAAGAAAGATCCAATGATTTCAGAGGAACAAAACTGGAAAGATCACTTTCTCGTCCTTCGCCAGTCAGTGAAATTATATTCAATCCATTACCGAAAGTATTGTTAATGTGAAGTAAATTCAAGTTCACGGAACCACTTGGCGAAATAAGATTGATACCATGGTGAGCCGAATTAAGAATGGTAACTGAAGTGATCTTTGGATTCTTGAAGATTGCCTGAATGGCGGATGATTTCTCATTATGTAAAATTCCAGCATGTTCTATACGCACATATTCCAATTGACTTTCTTTTGCTGACATCAGGCCATGAGTCCTTATGTCATGTACGCGATTTTCGTATAAATTTTGCTCGAAGTCTGAATGCGCGAATCGTATTCCACCCCAATATGTGGCATCATCTGTTTCCATGTTCCCATAACAACTCACGAAGACGAATTCATCATTCCAGTGGCATTCATGAAGTCTGCCATACAATTGTCCATTCAACCTCTCAGTGCAGTCTTCTAGTCTATTCTCATCTCCTTTGCATTCCAATGGCTGAACCCAAGACCAAATTCGAGTAAGGGAATTCGTGTGGAACTCAATACGACGATCATGACCATAGTAAACATTCAGCGGGTCATATCCAAGCTCTCGACACACCACCTGTGCATTTCTTTCGGTAAACCTTTTGTCACAAATTGGCACCCATTGAAGAGTTGTATGATTAAAGTACTCCAAGAACCCTTCGTGTACAGAGTACATTTCATCATCGTGAGCTCTAGAAGAACAATTTCTTGCAGTACACAAACGTATCGAATCATGAGATACCAGATTTTCCAAGGATCTCTTGTTAAGCATGGTATAAGATTCATGGGACTTAGGAGGTCGTGGTTTCATAATGATTTGGGAATCTTTATATCCGATGGCATTAAGAGTTCCCAAAACGAGGATACCTACATTTGGCTCGAATTCCAAAACTGTTCCAAATTGTATCGTCAACGTTACACCTGGCATAACAGTGATATCCGAAATGACATTGTAAGGCTCTGGTCGTCTCTTCAACACAAAATCTCCCGATATTCTTCCTCCAATCTTATTTGTATTGGCATTTAACTCTTTGCCGTGGTTGGTGCTTGAATCCACTGATACACTGGCATCGAACGAGTTCTCGATAAGGTACGGCTGGAATACGACTTCTGCGTGATTATTCCAGTTGTCAAAATCGAAGATTCTTGATCGAATGTATGCTGGATCCGAAGATCCCCACCAGTTCTCCATTGCATAGAGGAAGTTATTGAGCCTGGCTGATCTGACTCCTGCTATCAAGTCGAAATCCATGGAATTCTGTACGATTAAATTTCTGTGGATTTTAACCTTCTGAACTCCGTCGAAACGAATGACAGCTGTTTTCGGTAAAGACCTCTGTTCTTGTTTTAAGGTTCTTATTTGAGAACGCATAATAGAAGCTCGGTAGCTAGCTACCGGGTCGTATCGGTTATCCTTTATTGTGTTGTACTCGAAAATAGCTGGGACTTCTCCGATGATCTCACTTAAACTGTCAGCCTTGACTTCAAAGACGAATTTACCATTGTTGTTCTCCATTCGATTGTAATCAAATTTCAATTTTTTCTCCATGCCATCTAATGCAATCAATCCCTTCCGACAGTCATTGTCTAGGAATAAGTTTGAAGTGAAGTTCACAGAGGCGTAGTGACCCTTTATGTTTATCATGAAATCCCTATTCCGCCTCCAGGTATTGTTTCCCAGAAAGATGCTGTGCGTGAAATTCTCGTTATACTGCCAGACGTAAGGAAGTGAGATGTCTAAGCCTCCATGAAGATTCGACTCGATGGTATTGTCTTGCAAGGCATAGTGGAAGAGGTTATTCGAAGAACGAAGATCCTTAGAGACGTGACGAATGCCTAGCCCATTTTGGAAGATTAACGTGTTGTTGATGTGAATTGTCACCTCGGAGATGTTGCTCGAATGGACGTCCCAAAATGGTGCCTTCACCAGAAATGCTTCAGCATCGTTAGAGCTTATTTCGGAATTCGAAATCTTGATTGATTCGTTGGCCTTTCGAAGGTAATGTTCACCGTTTTGTCCAAAATACCGATTGTAGTAGAAGGCCGAAATAGCTCGAGCATTTTTCTGGATTTTTGTTGATCTGATGGTCAGCGAAGGAATTGGACCTCCAGTCACTCGGTTTCGAACGTCCTGAACAGGGGCTGACAGTGTCGAAAGCATAATCACAGCACCTCCCAAAGCATTCTTACCACTTTCATAGTACAAAATGATTCCGTAACTGCTGCTGGTAACTGGAAACACACTCAAATCTCGTTTGACTTCCCACAATTTGGATCGATCGTTTTCTGTCTGAGAGTCCAGAATCGATATTCTTTCGGTTGATCGGTTTTCGATGGGATTCAAGAGCTGGATGCCCATAACATAACCCGGCTGACATCGGATCGCCATTTTTCTGATCACATTTTCGCCTGATTGCTTTTCGGTTATTATGTATTTTGTCTGCCATGTGCCGAGGTCGAAATTGAAGTCATGTTTTGGAAGGAATACAGGTTCGTAGTCTGTGTCAAATGTATTGAAGTCTGGTGCCATTTTAAACCATCCACCAAGCTCCCTCTGATCGACTGCCGAAACGACTGGGTTGTGTGAAATTCCACTGCCGAGATTGTCTTTTATCAACGAACCATGAATTCGCAAGCCCAACTGCTTTAGACTTATTCCATCACCCTTATTGTTTGTGAATTCACTGTTCTTGATGTTATTAATGGATTTTCCTCCAAAGACATCCGAATAAATGACTCCAAGACCGTCATTCAAATTATCAACAATGCGAACATTTTCCAAGTTGTGTCTGGCAAAATCCATTTGGACTGCAGGCTTGAATGAGTTGGTTTTATAATCGAACAAACCTGCCTTCTCGACAGTAACATACTGGAGATCTGCACGTTCAGCTAGCATACTGAATCTCAAGCCAGCCCAGCCTCCATCGTGACAACGGACTCCAACGTCATTATCGTGTGAACATGAATTCTCGAATTCGCCGCGAGATATTCTCTCAGAGCGGCATTTTGTTATGTCTACGTCATGTTCTGTGCATCTGATGTTCGAAACAATTACGTCTTCCGTTGTGCCAACTCCTGGCATTTGTGAAGGATGCAGTCGCCAGTCTAGCGGGTTGAGAGTATACCCAAGGTGATGGCATACCAAGGCAGCATTTATTATATTCCAACCGTAGTCACACACTGTTCCCCAGCGGTCGTCAAGGAAGATCTGTAAACGCCCCTCGTGCTCCCCAGACCCACCGAGCAATCGAACTGGAACATCTGTGAGATCTTCTTTTCTCATAATGGACTCGGTTTCCATGTCTATTGCTTCCACGTCTTCTCCATTTACATCAACCGTGTCATTGGTTGTTGGAGGCATCAAAGTCTCTCTCTTCAATGTAAACAAAATGTCGTCTGGTCTTCTACCTCTCGCTTCAAGCTTTCCTGCCACCATCATCCCAACACTTGGATCAAATTTCAGCGTCACATCTGGCTGTAGAATAAGCTTGCCTCCAGGGCGGATATTGATATCCCTATTTACTCTATAGGTTCCGGAGGGTATCATTTCTTGACCATCAACCTCCCCACCAAGCAAATCGGAACCTTCATTGAAGAACTTATGGACGAAGGTCGGTATCGAAATAATAGTAGAACTTCCCGGATTCGAGTTGTGCAATAAATATGGCAGATATTGAATCTTGGCTAGATTATACCGATCATTTCGATGAAAAAGTCTTTCGTAAATTTTGAATTCGTCTGTGAAGCCAAGCCAGTTATAAGTTGCATTGATAATCTGACTTTGATCACAGAGCTGTGAACCAATCTCATACTGGGAATCATAGTTGGAAATTATGTTACGGAAAATATCTACATTACTGGAAGAGACTACAATTGGTGCCGAAACTCGGGAACGCGGGTTTAGTTTCTTTTCTCCAGCTTCAAGGGAGGCTGGACCAAAGGGCTCCCGAATCTTGTTTTCTCGCACGAAATTTCGTGTGAACAGAAGCCATTGTACATCTTTGTCACTATAAGGGGACAATCCCAACGAAACCACATAAACTCCCTTGTTTCGCATGAAGTAGTTATTCTGGATTATTAGCTTCACCGGCAATTCATTGAACTCATCCCAAGGAGGATTCCGTATATACAAGGATCCATAGGACCCATATCTGAACTGATTGTATTCGATCCTTCCCACAAAGTTCAAAGCAGGACTCATAAGTATTGAGTTCCGTTTGCTATTCTCGAACATATTGTGGCCTATTTGAAGTTTGAGAACTTCTTCGCTGGGGTTTTTCAAGGGAAACCAACAAGTGTCAATGTAAATATCGTCCAAATTGCTTGCATTGAAATGATTTCCAGTTATGTTGATCCAAAGTGGAGCACAAAAGTTACCATGATGGATGCCGGTCTCTAAATTATTGAACATATCTGTATACTCCACCGTTGTTGTTTGGTTCAGAGGAATGAATTCCTTTCGATCTATTTCTTTGGTTTCGTTAAGCCACACTGCGAAACCAAAACCCTGATTCGAACTTATAGAACTTCTTGAAATATTCCTATTTCCACCGTAGTAAGTGATGTTGACTCCATCGCCTTTGTTAAAGCTTATATTGCTGTGAGTGATGTTGACATCTCCAGCGCCACCTGTCACATGGACACCAGAAACATGACCATTATTCGAAATAGTGGTCCCCTGAATTTGCAGTTGAGAGCGGATGTTGTCAATGGCAATACCACGTCCAGAGTTGTCCTCCACCACAGAGTCAACTACCTTTAAGTCAAATGTTCGTGTAGATCCGGTTGTGAGACGTATAAATCCTAACACTTCCGTTCGCATTTCCGCTCGAAACTGAATGTACAACTTATCTTTCGTACTAGTAACAGCTTGGTGTCGAGTATAATTCCGTAAGTTCCATGAAGACAAAACACGGTCCCCGGGGGAAGAACCATCGAATATTGTAATTGTCGCCGATTCATTACGTGCGACAGTGAAGTAATCAAAATGAACTGTCAACACATAATCCGGATGTGTAAAGAAGTATTTGCCACATTCCTTAGCCGCTCCAGCATAGAATTTCTGATGCATCGACAGACTTATCGGAAAGGTTTGACCCGACGTTGTTGGCAAGGTACAAAAGTCATGTATGGTTGCTCGATCAGTTCGCAAATCTGGACGGAGATCATGGCCAACGTATTTTATGCCATCTGCGGCATTGTCAACTATCATACATCCTTCCATGCTAACCGAACCAAAACTGGAATTAACAAAAACACCAATTCCATTGCTTTTTCGGACAGTTATGTTTTTCATTGCGAAGCCTCCGTCAGGAAGAGTGGTGTTTATGCCTGTGTAAGCTGAGTGATTTATGACTATGTGCTCCATCTCTGGAGGGAGGCCAAGAACCTCAAGGGCTGACTTTGCATCTCCTTCCCGTCCATATCCGGCTTTCAAAATGTCCACATATTTTAACGCCGATTGTGATATTGCTGAATATACTGTATTGTCAAGACCTAACGATTTGGCTGCTGGAGCATTCTCGAAACGCAATCCTCTCCAGTGTCCAATGACATTCTTATGCACTGGAATACATTGTATACCTATGTCACTATGGTAATCACAAACTCCTGAGCCCAGCTGTCTCGTGAGCCAGGCGCAATCAAAGAGAGATGATTCAGTTCCTTGACATTTGGGTTCCTCGTACAGTAAACGAGGTACCTTCTTCGCAGAACGTTCCATCCAATTCCAAAATCTTCCGCCTCGAAATCCCATCTGCCGGCACATTGTTTCATAATCCATTTGTGTCCAACTAAGAAAATAAATGTTTATTTATTGTATAGTTTGAAAACTACAAATATTTACTTTCTAGAGTTTGTGCAAACTGAACGCCATTGTCCTTTGTGGAATATTTGCAATCGTCCCTCTAGCGGAGTTGGTCCATCAACTAATCGTGCTCCTAGTTCCTCAGGGTCAGGAAAAACCCTGTTGGAACTATCACGGGATGTAAAAGTAATTCTTCTAGTTGGTGTTCCCTTAAGAAAAACAATACAAAAAACAGTTCATAAACATAACATACATAATTAAATTGGCATATTAAGCGCAATAGTTAGGGCCACTCCCTAGACAAGACATCTTAAGAATATAATAATTAACTCACACAAAAAACACCCTAATGTGTCTTGAATGAGTTAATTCAATCTGCAAGCGTTCGGAATCAAAGGGAAAAATGACAATTAAGAAGCCACGACCCACAGACCATTAGGTCAGTTAGCTCATTCAATTTCAATTATGCGAGTATCTTTTGTGTTCACTGCACCACATTTTGACTAGAGACGCCCGACTGAGAAAACTGAATCATTTGCTAATCTTCTTAAATTTACTATGAGGAAAATATGAAGACAATTTATGGTGTGTAGGTCATTTGTTTTTTCATTTTCGAATAGAAAATAATAATTGATCGTTTGATAGTAATTTGTTTTAAAGGCATTTCCTGTAAAGTGTTGTTTTGTCGATCATAAAATAAGTTCAAAGCTTGGATAGGTAGTCTTGATGAATAAGACATGCTTAAAATAGTTCAAAGATTAAATTAATGTACGTGGACCCAGCTGGTGGTGTGAAAAACCAAGATGGTAATACATAAGCTACTAATAAAATAAAAGTAAGACTTCTAAAATCACATGAATATTATTGAAATCTGAAACATTTCGTAAGGCCTTATAAAATCAATGACCCTTAAGGCTAAACATAAGGTAATGTCAAAAACCCAACGAAAATTTGCACACATAGCAATAATGAAATTTTGTTCGATAAGCTACCTGTCAAAATAAAAACAATTTATTGTCTTGTGTCAACAATAAGGCCATTTAATGATGAATTTCATCGTACTTTTCATTCAATTCATAAATTACATCGATCTTTCATGTTTGGGTTTTCCATTTGACTTTTTTAAATAATGTTTTTTCTTTCTTTTCTTTGAGCTGTCAAATTCCAGTAAACGGCGAGCGACAGAAATCATTCTTGTAAGATTTTAACGAAACTTAACGAATTGCACCTGAATTGTATTTTGAGTATTTAAACGTTTACTTATGCATGAATATAATTTAGCTTAATCTATTATGGATCAAAAATTACAGATTATATAGATTTATTAAATTTCGTAGTAGTTTAATGTTGAATTTCTACCTTTTTCTTCTAAAACAAATTTATGGATACAGTCAATCTTAAAAAAGTAACTACTTTTCTTAAAATTATACTAAAATAATAACAATGCAAAATTGGATTTTTATGACCTAAACTTAAAAATACGATACAGAAAGAAGAAATAATTTAATGCTTTGAATTAATTAAAGAACTGGAAACAAAAATAATCTGGTTTCTTGACGATGAAATAATTTAAAGCTAAGAGTTCTGCTTTTCACTTTCACTCGAAATGAAAAGGAAAAAAATATAACTAGATGGGATTTGACATTTGATTTGACTTTATAAACTTGATGAAGTTTTTGAAATCAATAGAAATACATATAGGCTTCCTTTTATTTGCTTCTCAAATTCAATTTCTAGAGCCTAGCTAATAGAATTAATTTTTGTTTAATAATTAAGTAATTTTGTAAAGTCCTTTGTTTTGAACTTATTTAAGCTTTTAGCAATTTGAACGTTAATTTTGAATGGAAAAAAATCCTTTTTATGATTTCTTACGAACAAAAATCAATGGCAAACATTTTTTTCAAATTTGAACTGAATGTCGCATCATGTTTGAGAAGATAGTGCAACAAACGTCAAAAAGTTATATTTACACTGGTCAGCAGGGTTTTGTAATTGGCAATCAAATTACTAGTGCGTAGAACTGTCATGCTTAAGGTCTTAGGTTCAATCCCTGCCTGTGCCATCTACAGTTTTTTTCACGGGTACTGCCTCTTGCAAGGAAATGACAAACTCTCCAAGAGTAATTCTTGTCATGAAAAGTCGTTCGGATTCGGCATATAAACTGTAGTTCCCTTCCATCTCTGACAACAGTACTGGCACACAGGAATGGTTGAAAGTTGTAAGTCACTAGGCCCTAGTTCTCAACGGACTGTTGTGCCACCCATTTTATTTTTTTAAGTCTCTTGCGAGGAATTGATTAATCCTCCAAGAGTTAATCTTTTCATGATAATTGTTTTCTGAAATCAGCCATACATAAACAAATTATGCTTCTTCCTCAGTTCGAATTCGACTTTAAAATCAATCAACCTCGTCAGTTTTTTGAAAACCTTTTAAAACTCTAAAAAAAAACATATATACATAAGACTTTTTTAGGTTATGCAAAAATTATGAATTAGAGTGTTTTCATTCAAATTCGTGTTGATTTTCCAAAACGCTTTATTTAATATTCCGCTGACACATTTTCCGTATCTTATTCACTTTAAAAAAATCCTCATAAGTTGTTAGGCTTTACCTAGCATACAAAAACCCTTAAAGGAACGCTTAAGCAATTATCCTAAAACGGTTCTTAAAATTAAAAACGCCGATTTATAGTCGTAAGGTTATATTATCAAGTTTTAGAAATATATTAAAAATAATATTAAAATAATGTTGAAAACGGGTTTTTGCTGAATCAAAACTTCATACAAGGTCCTTTAAATCATCCCATTACTTATAAGAATTTTGGAAATCTAACAAAACTCATTTAAACTGTATGTATCAGGAAAATAAAAATGTACACAATCATCATCAATTTTGTATTAAGAACTAGTGTCTGTTCAACCTTAGACTTATTTTTTTTTTTTTTTCATTTTTATTTTTAAAGAGGCATATTTCAAAAGACTGGCCTAATAAAGAAATTATAAGGCGAGATTCAAATTCAGGACAACAAAATCCTTTGGAAAAGTATTTTTGGTTTGTGTGGCAGAAAAAAAAACTTAATTTTATTGACCAGGGGCCCTACTATGTAACTCAATTCTACTTTTGATTCTATTCGAAACTCATTTCCGATTCTACTTTCAAATCGTACTACGTATGAAAGTAGAATCGAATGCCGGTTATACCAACTTGTTTTCAAAAAAATTTATACTTTCGAACGAGTATCGAGTCGTTTGACAGTTTAAAAAAAAAAGAAAATGTCAAATTTTTGGACAACAAAAATTATAACAAAAATGGACACAGTTGGAATTTGGTTCAATTTGCAAGGAAATGAAGAACGGTACGAGCAAATTGAACGCAGAAGAATAAGAGATAATTCCAAAATAATGGAGCTGAGTGAGAAAAGGTTTGCACATATAGGGTCCGCCATCGTTTTTTTTTTGAACTAGTGCTTATTTCGTGAATGGTTACACTTAGCTCATGACTGATTTCACAGATAATTAGTTTTATCTTTCCGCTGAACGAATATGGTTGTGTATACGCTTCATCATCTTTTCAGGTGAAGCTCATTTTGATTTTGGCAGGTATGTAAACAAGCAAAAATTGCGGCATTTGGGGCACAGAAAACCCGTACGCATACATTGAATAGCCGATACACCCAAAACGAGTCACTGTTTGATGCGGATTTTGGTCGAAAATGAGCAAGGAGGGCCGTTACAGTCAATGGCGATCGTTATAATTTTTGTTCACAAAAGGAGGAGGATATTGGCAAAATTTGGTTTCAACAGGACGGCCGGCGCTACGTGCCACACAGCCGAAGCTACACTCAATGTTTTTATAGCATTTTCAAAAAACAAAAAAGTTATTTGGCGGACCTTTTATATATACAATAAAATATTTGAACGCATTCTTAATGGAAAATATATATATACTTTTTTTAGTTTAGTTAAGAACTATCGTCTTTCTAAAGACGGATTTATTATCAGCAGCATTGAAGTTTTTGGCAACAAGAGGTTACCGAAACCAAATCGGTGGTGACAAGAACGCTGGACGTGCACAGCAACCCACATCAAAAATACTTGCCGAAGTTTTGACTTCAATCGAAAGAGTTATGTGCCCGCTGATGATGAATTTTGAAATGAATGAGAAAGAGAAACGAAAGTCCAAACGCTATTTTTGGCAAAAACCACGAATTCCCGGTGTAATTGGGGTGGTGAAATAATAAAACACATAAAGTTGAATGAAAAACTTTCAAATTCAAATTGCATATTAATAATTTATAACATTTTACTTACACTTTGACAAAAAAAGCTTCGCTCGCAAACACATTTGATGTAGAGTGATTATTTTCGATTTTGCCTTGTTTTGAATTCTACTTTCAAGTTACGTAGTTCCTCGTTCATTCGAAAGTTCATAAGAACATAGTTTGCACTACTAGAAGTATTCGATTCTCGTTTGTTCGAAAGTAGTCCCACTAGATACAAAGTACCAATTTTTCGAATTCGAGCAATTTCATTGTAGAATCGAGTTACATAGTAGGGCCAGTATTATTTTTATTGTGGTTTTGGTGAAGACCATTTCGTTTGAAAAATAAGAAATAAAACTCAAAAAATATGAATTTAATCTTTCTGTTTGGAAGGTTAAAATGGAAAATAAATCAACAAGATTCAACAAGATTCAAAATTTTATAGAAACACTTAAGAAGTAAACGATGAAGTCAGTGTTACCGATTGTAAGTGCATGTTCTGTCAAGAACTATTTTCAAAAAAAAAAAAAAAAAAAAAAAAAAACATTTGACAACTGGGAGCGGGATCTCTCAATGTTCTGTCTTACAACCAATTTTTTAGTAATTGTTTTATTTATAATGTAGTACCCGTGGCATGATGCTTAGTGCGTTGGACTGTCATGCGAGAGGTCTTGGGTTCGATCTCTGCCTGTGCCACCTAAAGTTTTTTTCACGGGTACTGCCTCTTGGGAGGAATTGACAAATTCTCCAAGAGTGATTCTTGTCATGAAAAAGTGCTTTCTCAAATTAGCCGTTCGGATTCGGCTTAAAAAACTGTAGGTCCCCTCCATCCCTGCAATTACTCGCACACAGGAATGACGTTGGATGCTTCCAGGTGGACGATTGTGCTTTGGTTTCGACATCATAACCGTACACTCATGTCTCATAACCAGTTATGACCCTTTCATGCAAACTTGGATCGTCGTTCACGTCATTTAGCAGCTCTTGAGCGATGTTCATGCGATTGTTTTTTTGGTCAAAATTCAGCAGTTTCAGCAAAAATCGCCGAGCTCATAAAAACACGTCGAACCTTAGCAACTACCACAGACAAAGTAAACAGTGAATATAGCTGAAAATTGCATCATACTTTAGGGGCATGTATACCAGGTTAGGTTAGGTTAGGTTGAAGTGGCTGTCCAAGATGGAAACGGACACACTTAGGCCAGTTTGATGGCCCATTGTGATACCACATGAATCTTGAGGTTTCTTCCTAAGCTCAATGGAACCAGTTTGAGTCTCTTATGAAACGTGAGAGGCTGCTTATGCCGATATGATTTAGATAGTTTAGATCATTAAAGAAGAATTCTCCTAGGTAATTCTTGCGTTTTCGAGCCAGAGCAGGGCATGTGCAGAGAAGATGAAGAACTGTTTCTTCCTCTTCCTCGTCCATACAGCTTCTGCAGAAGTCATTTGAGAATACGCCTAATCTCATGGCGTGCTTTGCTATTAGACAGTGCCCGGTTATGACACCTATTATCGAGCTTATATGCGATCTGCTTAGAGAGAGCAAGCACCTTGAACGTTTTAAATCTAGTGTTGGCCAGATGTTTCTTGTGACTTGACACGTGGTGATGTTGTTCCACCTGGTGCCTGCCCTCCTCACATCGTCTTGCATTAGCAACAGTTTACAAGTAGCGATTGGTATGCCAATACGTGCCAAACGTGGTAGAATGGGCTATACTATACCGTTCCTGGCGAGTTCATCTGCCTTACAGTTACCTGGAATGTCTCTATGGCCCGGCACCCAGCAAAGGTGAATATTAAACTGTTGTGCCATCTCCATTAGAGATGATCGACAGTTCTGGACTGTTATAGAGTTTGTAGAGACAGAATCCAGAGATTTAATAGCGGCCTGACTATCTGAGAAAATACGGATATCAGATGTCGATATCACGTTTTCTTTAAGCCAGGACAAGACTTCTTTTATCGCCAAAAGTTCCGCCTGGAACACGCTACAATGATTGGGAAGGCGGAATGAGAGACTTAATTTCAGTCGTTCAGAGTACACACCTCCACCAACCCCTTCTTTTGTTTTTGATCCATCTGTATAGAAGTGGATTGACTCATCTTCCAGGAATGTCCTATCCTCCCAAAAAGATCTGGGAGGTATAGAAATCTGGAAATTTCTGTCGAATTGTAGTTGGGGGATGGTGTAGTCTGTGTGCTTTGGGATTGATTCTAAATAACTAAGAATAACGGAGTGGCCAATGTTGTTGTTAGTCCACTGCGACGAAGCTTTGAGGCGAATAGCAGAACTTGCAGCTATTTGTTTGCTAAAGATGTCAAGAGGTGTTAGGTAGAGTAAGGTGTCCAGTGCCACAGATGCGGTCGTGCGAAGCGATCCACTTATACATAGGCAAGCTGAACGTTGGACTTTATTTACTTTATCTCGGTTTATACCTTTTTCTAAAGCAGTCATTAAAATCGGTCTGATTACCGATGTGTATAGCCAATGCGTGATTCTGGGTTGCAAGCCCCATTTATTACCGATGGCTTTTTTGCAAGAAAAGAGAGCTATAGTAGCTTTTTTGACTCTTTCCTCTACGTTGCGTTTCCAATTTAGTTTTTTATCTAAGACAAGACCCAGGTATTTAGCCTCGTCTGAGAATTTTAATTGGATTCCTTTAATATTGGGAGGATTGACAAATGGAATTTTGTATCTCCTCGAAAATAAGACCAAATCGGTTTTGTGTGGGTTAACACCCAGTCCACACCGATCAGCCCAAAGTATTAGTCTATCTAAGGCATTTTGTAAGAGTTCTTTTAACGTGTTAAGATGCATGTATACCAACACAATAAAAAAAAATTTGACCTTCGGACTCTCTAAACCCGCGAAATTTAAAAAATCCGGGTACTTTTTGAACACACATCGTAAATACTTTATATTCGTTAACCCTTTGATATCTGATGGTTGCATGGTTTTAACGGTCTTAAAAGTGGATAATTACTTTAAACTAATATTCAGTTTTGCCACCACTTCCCTTGCTCCATAAACCTTGAGAAATAAAATTATTATATCCATAATTTAACTAAACTGTTCAACTGAAAATGAATGCAAGTATTGAACTCAATATCTTGCATTTTTTAAGAGCACATTTATTAATGAGCTACACAATATTAACATCAAATACTTCTTTCTGTTAACAATTTAAAATTCCATTGCTTTCAAAAAAAATTTCATAGGTAACTATCGTGCTCTATTTTTCAGCTAAAGGATAACATTATGTATGTATATTGAATACAAAACTGGCGCCAAGGATACTGATTTGTAATGTTTTCTTTGTGTAAGGAATTGGATCGATATGGGTTAGGTACAGTCTAGTCCATGATATGGCAATAAAAGTATTTTAAAATTTAAACAATAGTAGAGTTGTTCTTGAATTCAATATTGAAAAGTAAATTTATTATTTACTCAATGAAAATTCAAATGAATTCAAGGTTGATAGCAAACAGTGCAACAAATCTGAAGTGCAAAATAAATCGTTTCTTAGAGAAAAAACTTTTTCTTAAAAAAATATTTCGTTCAGTTTAACATTTTCTTCAATTTCGTTTACAAGAAAAATAAGTGTCTAACATGAAGTATGGATTATGTATCTAATTACATTAAATATATCATCAAATAGCTTTAATTTTACTCTTTAAATTGACAGCCAAATATTGGCGCACTGGGCGTATACGCACTGTTTTCTTGGCAAGAGTACGATAACTCAGGCGACAAGATATTATAACGGATTTTGTAAGAACAGTTAAAAACAAGTATTTTTTAATAAGGGAGGGGGAGTCTATCTCCCTCCGTTTAGGCGGGAGGGGCAATTTAAAGAAATTATTATTTAAAATGGAAAAAATAGTTAAAAAATAACGGTAATACTTACAATTAAGTATTATACATTTTTTTAAAGCCAACATTCTGTTCTATTAACCAGTTTTTAAATCAAGTCAAAACTATGCGTAGTTTTTGAAAATTTAATTTTAATTTTTAAAATTTCGATTTGAGTAAAAAAAAAGTTAAAAAAAGGTTTAAAGTGTAATTTTTCAATACTTCAAGATTATCTACTATTGTTTTTATTTTATTATTTATTGCTCTTATTTGTTTTTAATAAAAACTGAAAACTAGATCCAAATCCTATTTTCTCAAGAACTAGAAGACATACGTACATATGTATGTAAAATCATCTAGTTTTTAGTTTTTGATCAAAAACAAATAAGAGCAATGAATTCTTTAAAAAACAATAGTAGATAATCTCAAAGTTTTAAAAAATTACACTTTTTGCACAAATTTTGAGTTTAAAACTTTTTTTTTTTCAAAAACTATGCATAGTTTTGACTTGATTTAAAAACAAACTAATAGACGAAAGTGTTGGCTTTAAAAATTGTATAAAACTTAGTTGTAAGTATTACCAATATTTTTTAATTATTTTTTTCCATCAAACGTACATATTTTTTTAAATTGCCGCTACAGCCTAAATGGGGGGAGATAGACCCCCCTCCCATAGTAAAAAATGCTTGTTTCTAACTGTTCTATACAAATCCGTCATTAAACTTTGTCGCCTGCGTTATCGTACTCTCCCCGTTTTCTTTTATAATTTGTTTCTACATTTCCCGTAGCGTGATGGTTAGTGCGTTGGACTGTCATACAAGAAATCTTGGCTTCAAATCCAGCCTGTGTCATCTAAAGGTTTTTTTCACAAATCCTCCAAGAGTAATTCTTGTCATGAACAGTGCTTTTAGGTCCCTCCATCCCTGACAACATTACTAACACACAGGAATGGGTGAGAGTTGTTAGTCACTACACTAGGTCGTAGTTCTCAAAGGAATGTTGCTCCACCTGATTTATTATTTTATTTCTGCATTTCTATTTGTGCCAGATAACTTAAATTAAATTCCTTTGTCCGACGAGTTTATTTCTAACATAAGAAGTGAACTTCCTCCTACCTATTTTGGCAATGGGTCTATATTTATTTCAACTTCCTCCACAGTAAAATTTTATTTCAGAACAAAACGAGCAGTATAAAGTTAACATGAGTATGTAAAACTATTGCCGTTTTAAATTCAAATTGGTTTGCAAGTGCAAAATTTTGAATCGCCAGTAATACCCTAAACATAACGTGAAACTTATTTCTTAGTAATTTCTATAAAATTGTAAATTGAAAATACACATTCCTACAATTGCTATATTCTTTTCTCCAAAATACAAACTACTATCTTTTGATTTGATTCAAGGGTTAACAACCCTATTTAACACCCACTGACCGGTTTTCTTAATCATATATACATAAAAACTGAATTCTGAAAACTATACACCCATAATTCATTCACTATTGGGGATGTTTTCTTATGGCGTACAATTTCTTCGCTGTAAGTACATATCGATTGGTCTCCTTTTATTATGATGTCAC
The DNA here is from genome assembly GCA_920104205.1 of Eupeodes latifasciatus. Lineage (NCBI taxonomy): Eukaryota > Metazoa > Arthropoda > Insecta > Diptera > Syrphidae > Eupeodes > Eupeodes latifasciatus. The sequence goes on from OV049925.1 coordinate 154,454,294, forward strand.
TTGCCCTAATTCCTTCAGATATCCTTCCTTGACATACAAAAAATTTGTCAACAATGCTAATAAAATTCCTTAGCCTAACTTTAAATAAAATTGTACGTATAGCTATTTACTTTTTGTTTTTGTTTAAAAACAGTGACTAACAATTCTCGTAGGAGGGGAATAAGAATTATACTACGCTGATGACGCAATCTATTTATATTAACGTATCAGTAACGCTGACGGTTTTATTTGTTTAAGTTGTGAGTTAACAATATTTTAGTCAGTGGGAGCCTTATCTGACTTTTTTACAGGTGATAAGATAGTGAAGTGACTTTTTATTTCAGGTGACTTCAGAGGTACAGGTGTATTTTGAGGACAAACAAAACTTGCGAATAGCTCTAAATTTCTACATACTATATTATACTTACAACCGCATTCATGACACCTTGCACAGTTATTCCAGTTGAAGGGGAAAATTCTATTGTAACTCCTGGCTCAATAGTTAGCTTGGAGCCTTTTGGCACCTCGATGTCTTCTGTCACTACATAAGGACTTTCGACAGCTCGTAAAATTCGTTCACCAATAATTTCACCCCCACGAATTTGGGTAACAGGACGGTTGAGGGTATTTTGGGGCTTATCCCCATCAATATCTATTTCATTCTCACTAAAAGCACTGTCACTTCCACTTCCACCTTTTTGAGCCACAGTCGTCGTTACCGCACTTAGTAGGCATATTAAAAAACTTACACAAATTATCACAATTAAATCGGAGCGCCCACCACTTCTCCGATTACTCATTTTCTGTCGTCGAAGACCTGTCATAGTCACGTCTTGTTTCATCGATGCGGATTCATTGGCATTCGTCTATGACATATTCACTGGCAATTTATGTTTAAAGGTATGACAATCAAGCATTTAGGACACACTAATTTAAGGAACCAAGGGAAACTTTAAATTCGAACTGTTTTTTTTTTTGGGCGCGGGTGGCTTATCACATGGAACCGTCACGGTTATGGGCCAAGACGGTTAAACAAACAATCTATAACCGAACGAACGGAAAAAACGAAAATAAAAACAAGTTTAGCTAGATTAAGAATGCATCTACACACAAAGAACCGTTATGAAGAACTAAACAAAATATAACTGTAAAAAGTCGGAAAACCAATTTACAAACACTGAAACACTCACTTTAGTCACAGTATATCGGGTATCTGTGTGAGCCCGCCAAAGAGTGTGTTGTGTTGTGTAGCACTGTGGATGGATGGCGGCTCGGCGCGTAGTCACTAAAAACAAAACTATGAAAACAAGTCGAAGCGCTGCTGCTGTTGCTGTTACGTGAATGAAAAGCTACAGATAGAGTGTGGAGTGTGCATTGAACTCCCTCGATTTGGTCTTTGAATGTCAATAGATAGATAGTTAGATACTTTTGAATGCAGGTAGATATGTTTTGCTTTGGGTGCACAGCCAGCAGAAGCACATCACTGGAACGTGTGTAGAATGTTGCTTCACAATATTGCGAGTTTACTTGTTACTGTTGTTGTTGTTTTCTTTAAAGCTATATGTTGTTGAAGTTTGTGGAACCCAAGTTAAATGGTACTGTCCCGCACGCGTGAAGTTCCTTTTTTTTTTTTAAATATTTTATGCACTCGAACGTGTCTTTTACGGTCGTATCTTTACAACAACAGCAGCAAAAAAGTCACTCGAGCAGCAACTTACAGGTATTATGAACTTAAAAGTGGCAGTTAATTAATAGACTTATTATAAATAAAAAAATTGGATTGATTTTTGTTCGTTTTCTTTTCACCAAAAATAAAAAAATTCAAACACAAGCGGAGAAACTGCTTTAAGAGAACAAAGCTAGCACAAAAATATTTTGCATAAAGGTATCTATCTATAAAGGTGTGTACAAGAAGGTAAATCTTTTTTAAGATTTTTTCCACATCCACATCCCCGAAATGCTTCGTTTTTAAGCTTGAACTAGGATAATTTTGGTTTATTAATAAAGAAAAACCTTCACTTCAATGAATATTGATCACTTATTTATCATTTTTACACGTTTTCCGATGATCTTTTGTAGATGGAAATTAATTTTTAGGTGCGGTCACTAGAGACACAGTGATAGATACTTTTGACGAAGCACAGAAAACAAAGCACAAGTGAACACTCCAAAGGTGAAGACGACAATGGTGAGACTCTTAGTTGGGGAAAACTTTCAAAGTGTGGTTTTTGGCTTGATTTTAAGTTCGGTTTGATATCGAGTTTAAGATTCTCTTGGATGTACCGAGTTCTCTTTTGACACATTTATGTACGTTTTGTATATTCACCTGTTGGGAAAAAAGCTTACAGAGGTTAGACCAGGCTCAAAAGCTTTTTTTCGATCTATCAACAAGTGGTAGATATAATTTGGCTCAAAATGAATAAAACAAAAATACGGTTAAAAGTTTGACCAGCCGTTTTGTGTTTATTTTTTAGATTGTTTACATCCAATTACAAGATTTGTTTTTGTGTATGTTCAAGATCGCCCTGGTTTGACCTAGATTCTAGACCATGAGTCAACACTAGGTTTCTATCTATCCCAACTTTGATGAATAGTTTCATGTGTTTTGTCATTAATGTGATGTTCATTGTGTCATTCGTCGTCGGTGTTATGCATTTTGGTAGATCGTTTGTATTTTTGTACTCGTATCTACCTGGAAAGGTTTTATTTATACATTTTGTGTTGTTTTTTGTGTCTAGCGTAATGTAGGCTTAATTTTGTATTTGAAAGTTGAAGTTTTATTGGACTTTTATGTACCTACCTATGGAATATTTGGTGTAGCTGCTGTAGTCTTAGATATTCATAGTGAAAACAAAAAAATATTTGTAGACAGTTGTTGATCAGTTCGGGGGTTAAAATATTATTTAGAGCTTATACGTATACAAGACAGGCTTACCATATTAGGTTATTATATTATCAGAAATTGAGCTATATCCTTCCGAAATTCCCGACTAAGCTATTTAATTATTACAGACCAATTGTGATTGAGTTATAAATAGGCCAAAAAATAATGTTGGACTATTTTTATAGATTATATATTTAAACAAAACACAGACGTTAAAAAAATGTTTCGAATGAATTTAGTTGCAAAATTATTTTTAACTTGCTGAAAAGCAATGCTACGGAAAAATATGCTGCAAAAACATTGCAAACTATAATTTTAAATCTATACTATTACTCTACTAATATTATAAATGCGAAAGTAACTCTGTCTGTCTGTCTGTTACTCAATCACGCCTAAAGTACTGAACCAATTTGAATTAAATTTGGTATGGAGATATTTTGATACCCGAGAAAGGATATAGGCTACTTTTTATCCCGGGAAAATGACTCATTCCCATGGGAAAATTCAGGTGGGCCGATTGCTTTTACGCCTAAGTTACTGAACAGATTTATTAATTTATAATTTGGTAAGGAGTTAGTTTGAAACTTAAGAAATGACATGAGTTACTTTTGACCTCGGGAAATCAACGTATTCCCATTGAAAAAATTACTTTCCAGAGAATCTGATCGCTTTCACTCAATTACCAAAGATTTGAATGATATTTGGACAAAATTGGTATTACGGGAAAAAAACGCATTCCCAACCCTTCTCATAAGTTGAGATTGAAGGTTGGTGTTCCAGTCCTGTCAATAAAAAATCTTGATGCATCAAATTTATGGTACACGGCTACAGTTTACTCACCTAGGACGAAATATTAATTCCCCGCATTCCGATAATTTCAACCGATTTGCCGTTTTAGTTTAAAAGAGTGCAGTTTCCTCTGAAGGCAGCATTTGCAATAAAAATAAATAAAGCTCAGGGGCAAACGCTAAAAGTTGCAGATGTAAATTTGGAAAAAAAACTATTTTTCCCATGGACAATTATATGTAGCGTGCTCACGAGTCTCAAACCCACACAATCTTTACGTTCTATCCAAGGAAGGAAGAAAAACAAAAAAGGTCGTATATAAAAATGTATTGCAGTAACCCATCTTCTTCTTAAAATGTATTAACCTAACCTAACCCAACCTATGACAATCACACGGGAGAGAGGGTCGAAATGCTGTATTTCAAAATACTGTATGGTCAAAATGCTGTACATACAGTATTTTGAAATACAGTGTTTTGAGATACAGCATTTTAAATACAGTATTTTGATCCATACAGTATTTCGACCCCAACCCCAATAACACTTAGTATGGCCTCATCCCATCTCGGCACAATTCAAACATACGTACAAAAAAGTACATCTCAGGTTTTTTCATACTACTATCCAAAAAAAAACTATCTATAATGCGGACGAAGTCGGGTAAAAGCTAGTAATAAATAAATAAAACCAAATAATTTACCAATGTGATAACGGTGATGACAATGACGATAATACGGATGAGGTTGTCATATTTGTAGGCGAATTTTTGACAACTAAATACGATAAATTATATTCCTCCTTTTTTGTAAACTTTATTTCTTTGTTTTTTAATTAAAGTACAAATTGTGATTTTGTTTTAAGTTCTTAGAATTATTTAATTAATATTGAGCTACTTTTTGCGCTACTCTTCCAGTTCAGATTTTGAGCTGCAAATGTTTTTAAATTGAGCTATTTTACTAGTTTAACCATACAATTTCATTGTTTCCTATGGAAATTTAATCATTCAAGTTTTTAAATGTATTTAAAAATAAATTGAACTTCAAATCCATTGTTTCTTTTTGAAAAAAATATGTATTTGACTTTAGAATTTATCTAATTGCTTCAATCTTTTGCTTATAATAAAATTCTAAAATGCTCAGAAATAAAAAACAAATAAATTTGTTTATGATAGCTATAACCGTCCTCTCATTGAAAAAAATTAAGTTAAAATTGCTGGACCACCCTTAAAAAATCAAGCTCTATTTTACTTTGTCCTAAAATAAAGTTTAACTTAGCTACCTCTAGTTAAAAATTTACTTTTTTGAACTCCACACTAATTTAACTAACCTAAAAATCCAAATTTATTAAATAAGATTCAGACACATAAGTTCATTGTCATATTTTACATTAAACTAATATTTAAACCCCTCAAAATCTAAGTCAAATTTGTTTGTTATTTTTGTTTTCTGTTATAAAATGTATATATAAAACTAGCGGCCCGTCCCGGCTTCGCACGGGTAGACATAAATAGGTACAGATAATGTAGCTTTCTAATGAAAAAAGAATTATTAAAATCGGTCCAGTACTTTTTGAGTTTATTCGTTAAATACAAAAATAAAAATCTTTCCTCTTTATAATATTAGTATAGATTATAAATTATTAAGACCATTAATCGAAATATAAACTATCCTATATCTCAAGTTAGACCAAATTACACATAAAATGCCAACTTTCATCGAAATCGGTTGACTTGGTGAAGAGTTCACTGGGAACATACATATGAAACTGGATTTTTATATATTAAGAAGATTTTAGGAATAATTTTGTATATGAACACTTTTGAAGCATTTTTTGAAGGCTTACATTGGAGCTTATTTTAGGCAATTTACCTTCTTAGGGGAAGATTTATTGTTTTTTTTTTTTAATAGTGAATTTGAAAAAAAATTAAAGTGCCACCTTAAAAGGTAGTAAAATTGCTACTCCCTTTTGCAAGTTCCTAAAGAGCCCAGAGAAGTTAGGTTTGTGACTTTGCTAGACGCTTCGATTAGTATTCCTTTAGATAGTGTCGGTACAAAGCTGTCGGCAAGGATATTCGGCCATGGGATAAGAAAATGTGTCGATAAAGTAGGTCGATCTCTAGAAATCAAAGTATTGCCCCGACAAGTTGTGTATTAAGAATCCAACTAAATAGTCGAATTTCTGTATTTAACTTATGTATAGTATTATTATGTGGCGTTGGAGGTTTTACATATAAAATGTATGCAAAAAAAAGTCTGCTCGAGCTAATGTCACAGTAGCAACTTAGTGTCGCCCCGAAAAAGATCTTAATGATAGTACTTGGGATTTTATATACAAATTCGTCAACGTAGTTTTTTTTACATTAGGTCACTTTGTAAAAATAAAACGATGTAGAACCAAGTCATAAAACTTTCAAACAGTAACATTTCTTTGTGATAACTTTTCATCTTCTCAAACATTTTCAAACTCTTTTCTTAGTATTACTATTACCATTTTATGTGTCATTTTGAAAACCTATATATAAACTAAATTAGTGTTACATTACATCCTACAAAATAACTCATATTTTCGATTATAAAACTCAGTAAATAATTTTAAATTCATAGGATAGCTGGCTACTAATAAAAAAAATAGAAGAATATACTTTACTAAAATCGTTGATCTATGAAAATTCATTTTTAATAAATGTTGGAGAAAAATGACACTTGTAGCGAACAAAATTAAATTGGTTTGACCTAGGCGACTACCATACTGTAGTCACTGCTACTTATGCCATTGTTAACGTGTTGTGAGAAACATCCCTCTATAAAAATATATTATATACAAAATCTGTAGTTATCTCTTGAACGGGATTGACACCTAGGTAGCGCCACCAGCACAACTGTCAATGTACTAACATTTCATGGAGGAGCTCGTCGGACCACTTTTTTGTCTACAATCAAAACTTTTTTGGAAAAATAACAGTTATGAATGAGCTTATGGTTAAATGCATGTACAGTTTTCATTTATTTTATAGTCATTGGCACTTTTGCATATAAAATATACATCAAGTTAAGGGAAAAAAAAACCTGCATGAGCTAATGTCGCCGTAGTCACTAGGGCGGAACCTAGAATTCCGAGATGAAACTCAGCATTCTATTTGTTTTTAACACTGTCTCTATAAGCATTTTGATCAATGCTTTGTTTTTATTTTAGTACAATTTTGTCTTTAATGTATTTATTTATACATTTATTCCCTTCCTTTACGATTTAAAAATTCTAAAGATTTCAATTTAAAATTAACAATTTCTTAATAATAATGAAAAGAGGGAATCTTTGAACTGATTATCTTGTAAAGGGTCCGCCAAATAACTTTTTTTTGAAAATGCTATAAAAACATCGAGTGTAGCTTCGGCTGTGTGGCACGTAGCGCCGTACTGTTGAAACCAAATGTTGCCAATATCCTCCTCTTCAATTTTTGTGAACAAAAATTCGTTCAACATTGCCCGTTAACTCCTTGCTCGTTTTCGAAGCAAAATGGCCCAATTATGCCTCTAGACCAATATCCGCACCAAACAGTGACTCGTTTTGGGTGTATCGGCTTTTCAATGAATGCGTGCGGGTTTTCTGTGCACCAAATGCGACAATTTTGCTCGTTTACATACCCGCCAAGATCAAAATGAGCCTCATCTGAAAAGATGATTTTTTTTTGGCAATATCGGAATCTTCTCTAAGCGTTGTTCCCAGCGTTGTTCAAGCGTATACACACCCATATTCGTTCAACGGAAGGATAAAACTAATTATCTGTCAAATCAGACATGAGCTTAATGTTACCATTCACGAAATAAGCACTAGTTGAAAAAAAACGTAAACGTTAGATGTCGGACCCTATATTTACTATACATACCTTGATTATTTTTAAATAAACTTATATTAATGTATGTGAAAAAAGCGCTAGGAAAACGATCAACCAATGAGTCTAGTCCAGACAAAGCATTAAATAGAACAAATTTCAACGAATACAACTTCAGGTCGGCCAACATTTAAATATTTTTCAAACAGCTTAACTACCTCCTACATTTCACTATCTTTACTAAAATATTTTTACTGACTAGCCGCGTTTTATTATCACCGTGATCTGATCTGGATCAGATCATGATCATAAAACAGCATTGGATCAACATATTTTTTATTATTTAAAGTTTGGTAGCAGTGTCAAATTCGTTCTTTCAAAAGTGACATTTCGAAGCAAAAAAAAAACAACACATACCAAAAATGGAAGCTCCACAACTTTTGAAAATGTTTCTGCAAATCACCATTGCACTCTCAAACTCAAAGCATCCAGGAACGCTTTGGTCTCACATGTAGTACAGATTCTTTTTGACCTTTTAAGAAATGTGACACTTAAATAATTTAATTTAGAGATTACTAACAATTTATTTGAACATCTTTTCTCCCATTTGTGCTGCAGCTTTCACGATTTTTTTTTATATTTTTTGACATTTAAAGCAGGGTTGCCCAAAGAACATTTTGCTCAATGATTTTTTTTTGTTCCTTTTTTTGGGGAAAATAATACCCATAAATTATGTCAAATATACATTTTTTGGACTTAATTATTTTAATTTCACCAATTAATATCTACTTTTGTTAAAACATCTAATTATTTCATGGATTATATACCAAATAAATAAATATAAAGCTTCTCGCTTTCTATTTAAAAAATATTTCATTTCAGTCAAATGGAAATGTTTATATGACAATACAGGTTTTATTTAATTTGTTTGCAATGATACCAACATTTACATGTGAAATTACAATGATAAAGCGCTCCTTGTTGTGAAAAAAAAGAATTAAATTTTGGATCTCAAATTAGTATCCAAACACAAAGCAGGATCTTGTGTTGTTGTTCTAGTGCATGTAAATCCAAGATCCAGATCAGATCATGGTGATAATAAAACGCGGCTTCTATTAACTTATTTTTATTCACTATTTTATTTTTTTACTTAATAATAAAACAAATCTTCCATTTTACGTAATTTAAAAAGAAATGACAACATAAAGTCGCCTAGTGTTTTGTAGGTCTTAATGGACATGTCATTTATCATGAAAAGTCAAATTTATATCTGAAGACTAAATTTTCTTTGTTCATTGGATTTTTACCAATCTATAGCTCCACCTTAATCGAAATTTAATTTAATATTTATTGTGTTCAGCCAGTAAAGACAATCAACTTCCGGCGCGTCTCTTGTGTTCAGAGGTACAACGCTCCACTACCAACATTTCAAAAACAAAAATTTAATGCAAAATACGAAGATGCCGTCCTCTTATTGGTCAAACAAAAACTCTCCACCAACCACACCAAAAAACAAGCCAACGCCGTTCGCCATTTCACAACTTTCAGCCATTCTCGTTTTAGTTTTCGAAAGGAGCAGACGTCCCGTGAAAATAGTGCGTGCATAATTAAAAGTTAAAGTGAAAAGTAATTTTTCTTAAATTCACCTCAGGTGCATCGCTGATCACCTTGAAATAGCCGGGAAGAAAAATTAGGTTCAACGGTAAACTTTCTTCAAACAATTATTAAAAAAAAACAAACAACAATATAATTGTAAAGATAAACATTTAAACAAAAAAAATTGCTTATTTATTTTAGTAATTTTCGACGTTTTATTTCGTCCACCACTCCCTACTTCTCCAAAATACAATAATTTGCATATTATATACGATACGATGAATCGAGTACATATATAATCCAAATATATATGTATGTACCTACTTTTGTCCGTTCCGATCCGAATTTCAAAGATCTAAGAGCGCAATTAAAGTGCCTGTGCCTTGTTTTAGCTCACATTTCTGCTAACGCCGATTAAAATTCATATGTTAAAAAGTCTTCTTTGAGTCTATATAAAGCCATCATTTAATAAATTCGATATCGATTGATCCAATTAAATGGCAGATGGCACCATCGCGTCGATTACACTGAAATCGCAATGGGAAAAAAAACGCTGATCTCAAAAATATATAAAAATCGTTGAAAAATATTTTCGCCAACGACGCCATCTTGAATAGGGTGTTGTACTACATCCCGACATTACATATCACTTCGAGTTTATTCTATTTTTCTTCTCTTCCCTTCACATACTAAATCCGCCTCTGCGAAAAGCAAACGATATAAATAAAAAGAAAACATTTTTTTGAAGCTGAATCAAGATAGAACAAGACACAATCACCTTATTTGTTTCGATTCGATGTAACGCCGTTAATTTATCCAAAAAATACAAATAAAGCACATTTTTATATAGAACCCTTTTGGCTGTGCGAAAAATAAAACAAAATAAAATCACGTATTGCTACTTACTCCACTTAAAGGTTTACTCCGCCGAAAAAAATCGTATTATTTCCTCCTCTTCCTCAACAACAAAAATCAAAATATTAAATATCCTTCGTTTTTTTTGGAAAACATGACGCATGCATTAATTTCTTCATCGTCTCACGAATCACGATATATTTTCTTTTTCGGAAATTACATAAAAATAAAATCAAAAAAATCGTCAACTATCGCAAGTCGCATACTGAAAACGGATGTGGGACGATTTATTTTATTCCCCATTACCACCCTCCCAACAAAATCAATATTAGAATTTTCTATTTGCTTAATTTTTCCCTAGATACCTTTTCCTAATTTAATCATTGGTATGATGGGAACGCGAAAAATCGATCGCTTCTTTGCACGACATGCGTGCTACGTGCTTTTTGGTTTGGGAGATAATCGTAGCCATAGGCTGGCATAAATTGGCGACGCCATTTTATTCTTTAGCGCGCTATTAAAATCTTGTTTTTTTGTTCTTTTTCTTTCTATCTGTATAATTTTTCTATTTGATTATTTCTTATAAACAAAATGGCGTTATCTGGCTTTTTATTTATTTGAGTTTAAATTCGAATTAAATTTATTTAGATTGACGATAAGTGGGCAAATATTTCAGCGTACTGCAGCAACGAGATAAACCAGTTTTGCTAATCATGTTTTCTTGTATTGTGCGATGAATTAAATACTTCTTCAGTTCATTGTGCTTGTTTTTGCTACGACGCAGGCCGCAGCGCAGATGAAATTCAATCGTCAAGCCTCAAGTAGTAGGTACCTTTTAACTACCTACGTTTGAAGTTGTACGTATTGTGTGTGCTGAAAAAGTTAGAGATAACGAAAACGAGCACACAGAAACTGGTTATTGATTCATTTCTCAGTGGAGGTAAACTATGCGCATATAGTTTCTCTCCCTACTGACTCCCAGTTTCAGTTTCCAGAAGTTTCTGCGAGTGTTAGAGTTTGTATACCTACCTACCTAGGTATGTATATGGGGGTTGGTTTGTATTTTAGTATACTTACCTAACGACATTTGTTACATGTTTCTTTTGGCATCTTGTGGGTAAATTGGAAGCCATTTCTTTTTGCTGCATATTCTGAAACAAGACTTCAATGAAAAACAAAAATGATACCTACATACTCATTGCAAGAAACTTCGAGTTTTAAAACTCTCCACTTGAACTTTTGTTAGTTAATTCCTTTTGTAGAATTCTTCACATAAAAACCTTAGAAAAATTTATTTGTATTCTGTTTAAAGTTCGTCGAACTAATTTGCCTTTTAATTTACCTTTCAACTAATTTCTTAGACAAAACAAGTTTTTAACTAATTAACAGCAAATGTTTAACCATTTTTTATCTTTCCTGTAGCTGCATAAATTTATAATTTATTTTTTCATAATTAATTAGAAAAACCATCAAATAAGTTTCAGTAGAAACCGTTTCACATTAAGATTCAGTATGCGATACAAAAGAAAAGAAAAGAACAACAACGAAATCCTGTTTTGTAGATACAAAATAAAAAAAAATATAATTTACAACAAAATTTCTTCTTTGGAAAAAAAAAATAATAAAACTGTATACACACTTATGTATTTATTTCGCTGTTACTTTATATCACGTATATATTCGCCGAATTTTATGTTATACTGCTACTACTAGTAACCTACTATTCTACATGCAATTATCAATAAGAAAAATCACATTTACTTCTCAAAAAATCTCAAAAACATATCAAAGAACGAATACCTTTACCTACTATTATCAAAACATTTCACAGTCAACTCGAAGTCAGTCGTCGTCGTCGTCGTAGCAACTCTTCGTAGGCAACGAATCCGAATCTGAATCAACGTTCTACGTCAGCTCATCGGCATCTTCTTCAGTCCAAGTCCGACGAACCTATCCCGAACTCCCGAAACAGAAACAGAAACACACAGTAAACTACAAATATGAGTGACAGTCGAGGAACACGCGTCTACGTTGGCAATCTTACCGACAAAGTTAAAAAGGAGGATCTGGAAGGAGAATTCACTAAGTATGGTAAATTAAACTCTGTTTGGGTTGCTTTCAATCCCCCAGGTTTTGCATTCGTCGAATTCGAGAACCGCGATGAGGCGGAAAAAGCATGCGACATTCTGAATGGCTCAGAAATCCTAGGCTCACAACTCCGTGTGGAAATCTCAAAGGGTCACCCAAGACAAGGTCGCCGAGGTGGCGGCCGAGATTTCGGACGTCGCCAAGGCGGTGGAGGCGGCGGCGGTGGTGGAGGTTTCCGTGGCCCACGCAGCAGCAGCGGTGGGTTCCGTTCTTCTCGCGGACCACCCGGTCGTGGTTACAGCCAAGATAATGGTTACAGTTCAGGAGGCGGTCGACGAGGCGGCAGCGGCGGCTACGGTGGTAGCAGCCGAGACAGCGGTTTCAGTGGTCGACGTGATGGTTTCGGTGGGGGTGGTCGCGATAGCGGCCGTTCCTACGGCGGTGGTGGTGGCGGATTTAGCAGCGGCGGACGAAGTGGCGGTAGCGGTGGTGGCGGACGATTCCGCTCTCGATCACCAGCCGGTGGCCGAAGATTTTAAGCTATAATCTACTCATTTAACTATAATTATAATATTATACACTAGACATTGCTGTATGACTAAATACGTTTTTGAATTAAATCTTACTGCATTAAACAAGAAACAAAACAAGAAAAACAAAATAAATAGAAAAAGAAACAAAAAAACGAAAAATCCAATAAAAAAAAAGTAAAAATGATGCCGTGTGTGTGTTGATGCGGCGAGTATTTTAGATTTTATTTCGTAAATGTTAGGTTTTCGAATGTGAAAATGCATAAAAGAAAAATTTAAACATTAACCATGTACGAAAATATAATCATCTTCTATTGTTTTTACTAATATTTTGCCAAGAAACGAAGATTGAAAGAAATTTTAGAAATAAAGTATTTTAAGTAAAAAACAAAGAAAAATGTATTGAAAAGTTTATTTCAATCGATATTTCTGAGACTTGGATATTTTTAAGGGAAGAAGAAGAAAAAGGTGAATGGTTTTTATTTCAAATTTTTGTCCAACTGAATTATTTGTCGTACATCCACATAAACAAGACTAAGCAGAATAAATGAAATATGTATTATAAATTTTGTCTTCTCTTTTTATTCCTGGGGATTTAAAGTTTTCAGATGGAATGGAAAAAAGGGTAAGCTTTTTAGTAACGTTAGTGTTTTCATAAACGTCTGCCTTAAGCTAGGCATACACGATGGACACGTTCGTTTGCGTTAGCCCACACAAGACAAACACAACGACGAACATTCATTTCGGGACGTTTGTTCAAGAAAGAAGGATGTCTGAAAAACAAGCGCAAGTAGTTGCCCTTATGGCAATTTATTTGTTTTATGTGAAAAAAATAAAACAAAAAACGGTTGTGGATAAAAGAAGCTTCAGAAAATCTACGTTATTAAAATACCATAAATTTGGTACATATACTCTTGCTCCCGACTTTTTACTTCTACGATGTCCAAAGTAGCACTTTGGTCAACATCCTTGTAATTTTGTAAGGGGTTTTCCCAAGCTTTGGTTTTTCAATTTTATTTTTATACTTTTCGCTTTTGGCATCCCAGATAGCAACCTCGTTATGCAGCAATTCCAAAAATTCCTCTATAAAAGTTATGGCTTACAGTTGCCATCTTCCGCAATGTTCACTCGGACGACATTCATATGAGAAATGAGAATTTGTTCGCGAACATCGTCATCCACGACGAACATAACAACTACCGAACATGAAAAAATCCAAAATTTTCGCGAACAAATTCTTATATGAATGTTAAAAGAGTGAGCATTGCGGAAGATGGTAATTTTTCCCAGGCATTGTGCGGAAATATTCGTCAGAAATTTAAGAACTTCGTAGCTTTATCCGGTGGTGGCGAGGAATCGCAAGGTTGCAGATAACCTTTCATCAGGAGTTATGGCATCTCTCATAGCAGTATCTTTTTTAATTATTAAAGGTGTAACTTTGTTTTGGCTTCCATTCGCAAAAATTTGTTTAAATCTTCGTGTGATGTTATCTCCCAGTTTTCTCAATAAATTAACATGAAAACGAATATAATTAGTCTAAGAGCCGGCAGCAAATTTTGGGAGTAGAGTGATAACCAAAATATACAATGGGTGATTATATAAAAGTTGGGTAACTCGATGTCATCAACCAATATATACAAAGTCTGATTATATTTTATTGAGATTGCAATTTATTTTTAAACAATGGAAAGACCTTTATTTAGTCCACCCAATTTCAGTTCTTCATTTTGAATACAAGTTATTAAAAAAACACAATTAGTTCTTAAAACGTCAGTCCTCTGGCATGTCACAACCCTGAAAACCAACCATTAAGTGACTGTCTATTAAACATTATCATTGATTTGAGAAAACTTATTAAATTAATACAATCTGCGATGTATATAGTTTAATATATACTACAACTTTCATAATGCAGTGTTCTCCACTTTATTTAAAAAAATAAAAAAAATTGTGTTCAGTTTTATTCGTCAGTTTCTTGTGTGTTATAAATTTAAAATTCGTGTGAAATATCGCCGACTCAACGTCAAATCCCACTTTGAATTTTAATGTTGGTAATAAAGTTAGTTGCGGGTCGCACAATTTGACGGCCACCATAACTGTACCAGAGTTTGGGTTATGTTTGTTGTCTATACACGTGCTTAGCCAGTCAACACGTCAGTTTTATGGTGAGTCGTTATTTTTTTGTTAATCTAAAGTTTATTTTTATTTATATTCGTATTAGACTTTGATTTGTTAAAATGTAGTTTGTTGATATTTGAAATTACAAAAAAAAAACATTAGTCCAGTTTATAATCTCAAATTTCGTCTTTTTCGTCAGTAGTGTGGCGTCAGTTCTGTGTCAGGTAAATTGTTATTGTTCTTCATTTCTTGATCATTAGTACTTTTAGGATGAATATTGTTAGATTTTGTTTGTTGATTACTTTGAAATATTTAGTAAAATTATGTGAAAGTAGTAAAAGATAAGTGAATAACGTTACGTTAAATGTCAAAAGTCTGTTTTGAAAACTGATGTAGTATTTTCTCCTAGTATTACATATTAATAATTATTTTTAATTGTTTCTAAGTGATTTTAAGTGATCATTATTAAATTTTTACTAATTTGATTTAATTTCATTATAATACTTTCAAAACTGTGTATACTCGTCAGTCCGCTGGCAGTCAAATTCTGAAATTTTTAAATATCTTACTGTACTCAAAAAAGTGACTGGCCCGATTGGGAACAATATATTAATTAGATTAGCTATCATATACACCCGAATTTATAGAAGTTTGATTTAAAAACTATCGTAAACAAAATATCCTCAAGAGTTACCCAACTTTTGTATAATCACCCATATAAATGTATGTGTAGATATACGCAACATTATGCCAAATTCAACCGTCTGGCAGGTTTTTTTTTCATGGTCATTTTTTCGATTTTGGGGTCGAAGTGATAACCAATTAAATGGATAGAGGAGAGTACGATAACTTTGGCGACAAAGTTTAATGACGGATTTGTATAGAAAAGTTAAAACAAGCATTTTTTACTATGGGAGGGGGGGTCTATCTCCCCCCGTTTAGGCGGTAGAGGCAATTTAAAAAAATATGTACATTAAATGGAAAAAAAATAATTAAAAAATAACAGTAATACTTACAATTAAGTATTATACCTTTTTTTAAAGCCAACATTTTTGTCTATTAGCTTGTTTTTAAATCAAGTCAAAACTATGCATAGTTTTTGAAAAAAATTGTTTTAAACTAAAAATGTATGCAAAAAAAATTAAAAAAAAAAGGTTTAAAGTGTAGTTTTTCAAAACTTTTAAATTATCTACTGTTTTTTTTTTTAGAATTCATTGCTCTTATTTGTTTTTGACCAAGAACTGAAAACTAGATGACTTTATGTCTTCTAGTTCTTGAGAAAATTGAAAATTACCAAAAAAAAATATTTTAATTAAATTACTTTTTCCTTGCTTAAGTGTTAACGTAGTCTTATTTTGATAGTAATAACCGAATATGGATTAAGATACACCTAGGGTAAATTAATTTTTCTTAAATCCAGCTTATTTAAATGCAAAAGAAACTGCATGCACCCCATCTTGCACCCACCGCACCTTGCACCCTCCCCACCTTGCACGCACTCCAACTTGCACCCAGCCCAAATCCTATAGTGTTCCCAAGCAGGGTTCAGCATGCCCCCCTTACAGATCCCACTGTTGCATACACCCAACCTCGCACACACCTTACTGTTGCATACACCCAAACTCGCACCTACCATTGTTACTATCAAAATAAGACCACTCAAGCAAAAAAAAAAGAACATGGAGACTACAACACAAACAATAAAAAAAAGAATTAAATTAAAATAGTAGTTGTGGTTATTTTCAATTTTCTCAAAAACTAAAAGACATAAAATCATCTAGTTTTCAGTTTTTGATCAAAAACAAATAAGAGCAATAAATTCTGAAATAAAAACAATGGTAGATAATCTTGAAGTATTGAAAAATTAAACTTTAAACCTTTTTTTTACTCAAATTTTGAGTTTAAAATTAAATTTTTCAAAAACTACGCATAGTTTTGACTTGAAACTGGCTAATAAAACAGAATGTTAGCTTTACAAAAATGTATAAAACTTAATTGTAAGTATCACCGTTATTTTTTAATTATTTTTTTCCATTTTAAATAATAATTTTTTTAAATTGCCCCTACTGCCTAAACGGGGGGAGATAGACCCCCCCTCCCATAGTAAAAAATGCTTGTATTAAGCCCCTCTACCAAAAACCGTTATTATATCTTGGCGCCAAAGTTATCGTACTCTTGCCAATGGATATATAAACAGAAGAGGATGGTGTCCTGATGTCAGAAAAGTGTGTCCAAGACGTTTTACTTTCAGCCTTCCCCTTGCCAGACGACCACCAAAATGCGCGAAAATCAACTTTTTGGGTCGAAATGATAACCACATGAATGATACATCAAAAAATCAGAAAAATTCTCCTGGTTCCAAAAATGTGTGTCCAAGACGTTTTGTTTTCAGCTTTTTCCTTGCCAGACGCATTTTAACACTTTAATAGGATTTTTTAACTTGAAGTGGGAAAATGTAAATTGTATTGGAAAGAAGTAACTGCTACTTTGAATGTAGCTTTTAATCTTATCGAAAGAAAAAAATTCCTTATGAAGGAAGGACAGTGCTCTTTGAGACCGTTGATACATTTTTTTCCTTTGACATCTTGGTTATCAAACAAAAATCTCGTGGGAGAAATTTCTGATTTTTGTCTGACGTTCATGAACATTCTGACTATTTAACACACGTTCTGCAGAATTAGTTTGTTCATTAATGCAACAAATCAGGCTTTTTAGGTATCAATTATCACCTTACATAGATCGAATTCTATTATTTTGACTATCATTTATCAACAATCACCTTAGCCGATTCCACCCCAGTAAGATCATTGTGCTTGCCTGATTCCATCCCAGTAAGACCATTGTGCTAAAGATTTTCGCCCTTAGTCTGAAGCACATTTTAAATTATACAAGTTGGGACCCGAAAGAAAGAACTAGATGATGTTTTGACGACATGACAAAAAAGTTACCGTCACTTACCAACAAATTCGACGTTTGCAATGGGTCTGTTCCCAATCTTGACCAAAACTGCCAATTGTCAAAAATATTTTTGCCCAAATACTGCTCCGCAAGAGAGTGAAAAATAATTTCCCATCCTGACAAATTTTGTCCAAGCAATTTCATTCATTGCGGTACGTAAATTTACTGTTATAAGCGTCGTTCGTTCGGTTTGCTTCACATTTCAGCTCAAAAATTTTGGAAACAAACATTATATTATATGAGTTGCCAACGGCTTGCGAAAATGCTTCATTTTTAGGCTTGGAATTGTAAAATTCTTCATTGTCACATTTTTTTGAAACTTAAATTTCATGGCTGACCTCATTTTCATTTCTGAATGAAACGGTACTTTGTCCCCAAATAAGGCACAAAACGTCGTCCTAAGCGTTAATAATTCACATGGAAACGTCAATATTCAAAGTATTAGAGTTCTCCCAATTGGGCCAACGGTGAAATTTTGAAGGACACGTGGAACAAATATTATCCAACCCCAAACAAGACACCAGCATAAAGAGAATAAAGTGGATAACGTCTTAAAAAAATGATTGGAACTGCAAGAGAATGGACAGGTTCAGACAACATAAGGGACTTCGTTTGTGGTAAACTTCATTCTTTGAACGTAAATTTTGACCAAGGCAACTATGTACATAGTTAGTTTTTCAAGTGTCATGAATTTCAAATTCAGAACTTTACTTTTCTTGAGTAAATTTTCCATTAAAGTTACCTTAATTAGAAGGTAATTTTTTGGCAGCTGGTCAATCAGATACTAGAAACTTGCCTTACTTTCAAGTCCCTTATGTTGTCTGAACCTGCCCAATTTCTTTTCCAAGCAATTGGAATTTTTGGTTAAGATTGATGTTGCTATTCGAAAGGTTGCAAATATTGGAGTTGGAGATAAATTAAAGCCCAAACGATTTAAAATTGCTGGAATTCAACGGCAGGAAGTAATATATCTATATATGTATACTAAGTACTAAAGCTTTTTGTTTTGTAAAAGAAATATTTGACTGTTAACAGTCAAATAGTTTTTTCCTGAATACTGTTTATTTTTAATAAAAATGATTTAAAATCATGAAAATAAATAAAGGGTGTCCCAAAATTAACGCAAGATTTGAATTTGCCGCCATTTGTGCAGTGAAGTGTTGGCAACCCTGAAAAAAAGCAATTTGACAGCTAACAGTATAGGGTTATTAAAAATGGAGCGTTACACGATAGAACAACGTGTCTTCAAAAATAGTGAAAGCTTGGCGGCTGCAGTTCGAAAATTTCATACAAAATATGGTCGGAATAGTGTTTTAACTTCGTCAACTGTGAAGAGATTAATTGAAAAATTCATGGAGACTGGATCCGTTGGAGACGCCAAACACACTGGTCGTCCAAAAACAAGCCGTTCAAATGTGAATGTCGAAGCAGTGCGTGAGAGTGTTGCTGACAATCCAGGAACCTCAATTCGACGTCGTGGACAAGAATTGCAAATTTCAAGAACCTCTCTACAGCGTATACTCACCAAAGATCTGTGTCTTCATGCTTACAAAATTCAATTAACACAACAATTGAAGCCTAATGACCATGGACAGAGAAGAGAGTTCGTTGAATGGATTATTGAACATCAACAAATGGACCCTGATTTTTCGAGCAAAATCATCCTAAGCGATGAAGCACATTTTCATCTTGATGGCTTTGTCAATCGCCAAAATTGCCGCATTTGGGGTTCGGAGAACCCACATGTGATTGTCGAAAAACAAATGCATCCACAACGCGTGACTGTATGGTGTGGATTTTGGGCTGGAGGTTTAATTGGGCCATATTTTTTTGAAAATGATGCTGGTCAAACAGTGACTTTTACTGGTGCTCGATATCGCGACATGATTACACAGTTCTTTCTGCCAAAATTGGATGATATAGATGTGTCCAATATGTGGTTTCAACAAGACGGTGCCACATCGTCACCTGAGTTCTATCTTGTTCAATAGACCATTTTTGACGAAATTGAGTTAGAAATGCAGTTTTTATAATTCGAGGGTGCTCTTTCGATTGGCGCAAACCGTTTTGTTCTATCTCATTTAGTTTTCAAGTTATGGAGAACTGTTTTGTTCAATAAACCACTTTTCTGACCATTTTGAGTATCACTTTTGTTCAATAAACCACTATTCATTCTTTTTGTATCATATTGAACAATTCACAGTATATCTTTAAAATCATATCTGCTTATTTCTTTCTTGTTCAATATCCACATTTATGGATTTTTTGTTCAATATTTGTATATACTCCATTTATTTCTATTTTGTTCAATGTTCAAATTATTTTGGTTACAATTTGTACCTTATTGAAGAAAAAGATATGAATTTGGTTATATAAGAACAAGAATTCTATTTTGTTCAATATCATACGAGATCACCATTGTTACACTTAATTTGGGTATATGCTCATTCAGTTCTGATCTTTCATCGAGTAAATAAAGTTAAAAAACATATAAAATCTTTTCCAGTAATGGATTCGCACTACTGCCGAGCAAATACCAAAAAACAATATCTCAAAGCTGGCCTTACTTCAATGAAAATGTATAAAATGTACATATGTATGTAGAGACAGCGAGAAAACTTGTTTCATGTAATATTTATCGGAAAGTTTTCAATGAATCATTCAATTTGTCGTTTTTTAAACCTAAAAATGATATTTGCGATAAATGTGCTAAGTTCACAGCAACAAGAATTCCGAATACAAGTGAAAAACGAGATTATGACGCGACGTTCATCGCAGTAATCATAGTGAAGCAAAGGCTCAGCGTGATATCGATCGAAAAAACATCGCTTATGATCTGCAAAATGTTTTTTCGCTGCCGAAAGCAAATGTTTCGTGTTACTTTTATAGGCGTAAATATGCTGTATATAATTTGACGGGATTTTGCCAAAATAATAAAACCACCTACTGCGGAATTTGGCACGAAACGTTAAGCGTTCGGTATGGAAATGACATAGCATCTGGTCTCACTATTATTTTGAAAAAAGTTCTGGAAGATCTTCCAGAAACAAAAAGGATTATTTTGTGGTCCGATTCTTGCATTCCGCAAAATAAGAACAGAATGGTTTCATTAGCCATTCTTAAATTTATGGAATATAATACCAGTATTGAGACAATTACACACAAGTATTCTGAACCAGGCCATTCGCAAGTGCAAGAAGTGGATGCTGTACACAGTGGAGTCGAAAAATACTTAAAGGACTTGGAAGTTTACAGCCCCGTTTCTTTAATAAGGATTCTGAACGGAATAAACTACAGCAAAATTAAGCTTAAGATTGCGCAGCTTAAGAAAGAAGATTTTTTGAATTCTAATAAAGATTGCAGACAAATCGAATATAGAAGCAATGACCTTCTTTCCTTGTATTATAAGACAAAACATAGTGAGGATTTTCAAACGGTTAGAATCGCTAAAACTATGAGAGGCCTTAAAGTGTAATATCCTTTCTACTGTCGTACAAAGTGTTTTCAACATAAAGCTAACCAAGGAAAAGAAAAAAGACATTCAAGCAATGTTACCGCTCATGCCTAACATACAAGATCAACGTTTTTACGAAAACATAATAAGAAACCATTAAATGAAATGTAATTATTAACCCTGGATAATAGATCCAAATCTAGCCTAAAGTCAATTTTAACTAGAACATCCGTAGAAATAAAACACAAATTTCACCTCTAAATGCTAAAAGCTCCTCAAGCTAAATTTAAAATGAACTTATATAAGCATTTAGAAGTGAAATGTATGTTTTATTTCTACGGATGTTTTTGTTAAAGTCGACTTTAACTAGATTCGGATCTCTTAATCAGGGACATTGAGTTCTATTATTTATTTTTATATTATCGCCTTAAACTAATAATAATTTTTATATTTAAAACGAAACAAAATACTGTGAACGAACAAACTGTGAAAAATGAATTAAAGACTGTTTCTTATTTTTATTTATATTATTTTTAAAAGTAAAATATAATTTATATTTTTTTTTTAATAAATACAATGAAGCTATGTTTTTATCAAGTTAATATAATAATACATAAAAATATACAAGAATTTCTCCTTTATTTTTTGTTTAAAAAAAAATAAATTATTCAATGCTTTGTTGAGAAATAAATCTTTTATTTGTGAAATAAAGTGTTTTTCTAAAACCTATATATTTTTTTTAACAGTACAGACATACCAAGATATTCAAAATTTTGTTGTCTCCTTTCATAGTACCCTTCAGAGAACCTAATGAAATCTGATTTGAATAATGAAATTGTTATTGTTCAATTTAATACAAAATACCTCTGGTTTCCTATAATATCCTCGTTAATTTCTGTCTTGTTCAATATTAGGTTTTTTTGTTCAATATCCACCAATTTTATCAACTTATCTTCACTCCATATAACTTTGTTCAATATCCAAAATAACCTCTGTTTGGATTTTTATTTATCATTATTTCAGAACAGAAGAAAAAAGAAATTTGTGAATTGTTTTTAAAACAAAATTGTTAAGGCTTTCAGAAAAACATCACTTCCAAAAATAAATATGGTAAAATAAACAAAAGTTTTCGATCTGGACTTTAAAAATCGATTTCCCAACATTTTGAAAAATGGACATAGAACAAGATAGAACTCAGGTGACGACATGTCATACAGCCCGTGAAACAATTCAATTACTGCATGAGACATTTCCAGGTCGTGTACTCTCTCGTTTCGGTGATCAAAATTGGCCTCCTAGATCGTGTGATTTAACACCATTAGACTTCTTTTTATGGGGTTATTTGAAATCACAAGTATATGTCAACAAGTCCACAACCACCCGTGCATTAAAGGAGGAGATTCAACGCTGCATCAACGAAATTCAGCCACATTTATGCAGAATGGTCATGGAAAATTTCAACAAAAGAGTGCGCATGTGCATGCAAAGCCGTGGAGGCCATTTGTCCGATGTGTTATTCCATACATAACCCTATCCTATGTACTTTACGAGTCAATAAAAATATAACTATCAAAAGACTAAAAACGGCGTTTTCTATTTAATTCAAATCTTGCGTTAATCTTGGGACACCCTTTATAAACCAGCAAGTGTTCATATATGCGTTTCGCCCCGGTGTAATGGTTGGGCTCATCAGAAGATGACCATTACACCTTGTCTTGACGCATATTTTCCCGAATTTTGTTTTGTATCTTATTTAACGTTTTCTAAATTAAGGGCTTTAGAAAACATATGTATGTATATTTTTAGTTAAATTGACAAGACCTATGGTTCTCAAAAAAATAAGCAACATTTATGAAAGCGACAACTAAATCGCTGTCACCTATAAACCATAGTGAAAATAGTCAATTTTGATAATCACCTTACGTGGAGCAAAAGAATTCTTGTTGATGATCAATATTATCGACTCCACCCCAGCAATGGTAGTCGCGATCCATGATCCATTCAAAACGTGTAAGCAATTTGAAGACGGCCTTCAGCTAGCAGAAGTAGAGCTTAATGGCTGCTTTGCAAGAAGGAATTTGCTTGTGTCAAAAAGAACATAAAGAAACGTCTTTTACAATTTACAAAACATTTTATATCAAAGTCGTTGAAAATCTGAAAAAATGTATTGTGGAACGAAGAATTCATTTTAAACGGATTTGGATCTAATAGCAAAGTCCACTTTCGTCGTCCAAAAAATGAAGAGTTTAATGCTAGTTTTACGTCGAAGAACAAAAAACGGTCCCCACAGAATTTTGTGGATAATTTGCCAAGAAGACTTAAGGAAGTTTTGGAAAATAAAGAGTACAAGTAAGTACTAAGTACTGAATTAAAAAATAGATTAGTCCTACGCCCAGTTACTTCACAAAGTTCTAAAGTTAGGACCTTTACTAATCATTAGTAATCAAATCGGTATCAACTTATTTCTTTACGCAAGTGACAGGCCGTAGTCCTATCAATTTAAAATCTAATATTTGTTATAGCTTAGTTTTTTTATTTTGTGTTTATCGACCTAAAGTTGAAACAAAAATGTTAGAACAAGTGTGTTGCGAGGGCTAGTCTTTGAAATCACAATAACTTAAAATATACCTTAAAGAGAAACCGTTGGCCACGTTTTGAAATAGGCAAATGGAACCAGTCATTTTGTTTTGACTTCATACTCAGAAAAATACATTCATGTGCGTATACATGTTATGTTATACTAGAAGTAACATATTTTATAATTAAGATGTTATGGATATAAATGAAATACAATTCAATATTATTATAAGGTCCTTTATAACATATAGAAAGAATAAGAATGAGGACTTTTGTCGTTAAAATGACACTATTGGACGGAAATAATAGAAAGAAAATTAATACTGCAGTCAAAAAATAAAATAAAAAGAATCAATTAATTTTCCAACGTTAAGTGATTTTCACAACTTCAATTTTAATAGCAATTATTTATAACATTTTGTTTTGTCTAGATTTAGTCTACTTGGTTGAGACGCGAGTGCGCTTGTTCCATGCGAAATTAATGCCATAGTTCTTGACACGTTCCTTCTTTGGTTTCTCCTCGCTCTCGACAAACCATCTCAATCCATTCTTTTCACAATGAGCAATAGCTTCCTCCTTGGTGTTGAATTCAACTTGTAAGTTCGATAGTGGATCACCTCTGCAAATATTTCGTAATAGAATTTAAAATCCCAAAAGGGCTAAATCAATAAAGATGTCTTACGTAGACGCCCAACCCATCAATGGGTTTTCCCAACGTTCACGGTTATCGAATTCGATTTGCCAATTTTGAATGTTATTAGTTCCACTTTGCATGGCGTTCTTTGGTGGCATATGAATGCGTACACGACGTGTTTTCCAATGTTCCGATGGAACTCCCGATATTGGAGTTATGTCAACCTTAAATTAATACCAATCGAATGAGTTAAATAGGATTCTATTATGATTTACGATTATATGCTAACTTGAACAGGAACAGTAATAGTTCCCATAAGCTTATTCTTCTGCTCGATCTCTTCGGGTTTAGCGAGAGCTGTGGATACATCAATAAGTGGTGCTTCACGTTTACCCACAGACTTATAACGCACAAGTGGAGCTGCTGCTTTAGCCCTATTGGAAAAGTTTTTTAGTACACAATAAGCTTGAATTGTTAGCTTTGTTATTTTGATAAATACCAATTGTTTGCAATCAGGGGATTGCCCAGGACTTTAGTTATTACGGACATCGTCTTGATTTTCCTCGATTATGTAAAGAATATCCAAAATCCGAATTATATTGCGATGACAGTTGAATATGACATTTCTTATTTTTGTTCAGTTGTCAAACTTCCAAAAAAAGATCTGTTTGTGTAACTTGGGGACATAGGTTCTGTAGACTGGAACTTACGTTTCCTAAGCTGAAAGCACATTATTTGGGAAGACAAAATTTTGGGTCGTCATAGAACGTCGTCAATCAATTCAGGCTAGACTATATTTGGCACTTTTTTTAAAAGTACACCGAAAAGTATAAATTGTATGAATTTTATGGTCTATCAAATCAGAATGAGTTATTGCATTGAGATATTGTAAAAGTTAGGTTAGTTCGTTTGGTTGGTTTCACAAATGACAATTCAAACTGTGTTGACATTTCTCTTCAGCAGGGTTTGGAAATTCATCATGAATCTTTAAATGCCAGAACAACGCTTCCAAAATATGGAAAATCACTTTAAAAAAGTATATACAAATTTGAAGCTTCCAAGAGGGTGCAACTTGTCATGCAGCGCGCATAACCATCAATTTTATTGCAAAATCAAGCCTAAAGCATCATTCACATGAGCGCGACCAACGAACGACGAATGAATTACAAAATGTGAGTTTATATACGTTTGAAGACATATTTCCACACAAATTCTTAACAAAACGATAGCAATATAGTTTCTATTTGATTTATGATGCATACTTTTACTTTTCAATATCATAAATTAATAAATTTAAGAAAACAAATTTATTCGTCGCGAAAAAAATTATAGTTGATACGAACTGTCAAACTTTATTCGCGTTCCACATTATCCACACTCGCAACGAATAAAAAAATCGCGCGTACTTAACCTAAAAAAATCGTTCTTGTTTTGGTTTCAGTGGTGAATGTCAAACTTCATTCGCGACGAATTAAAAACTCTCATGTGAAAGAAATGTCAAAATCGACGAATATTCGTTCATTCGTTGGTCGTTGGTCGTGCTCATGTGAATATTGCTTAAGACCTTAGAAGCATTTGAAGTTATTATTTTAACCACCATTGACATCATATGATCAGACTTATTGGACAATTTAAAATAAGAATAAGTACATAAAAGTTTATATTTTTTGACAAAACAATCAAACAAAATGATCGAAGTGCAACACTCCGCTCTAAATGTCAAAAAATATAATTTTTAAAGCTCTTAAAAATCAAAGTTTCACAACACAAAAATCAACTTGGCCTGTTTCAGAAGCAATACATCAACTACAAGGTAGCATTTTGACAGTTATGTTGTGTCTTTTCTGTTAAACAGATAAATTCAATTAATTGTGTAGTAAATCATTGAATCGTACGGACAGTAAACTGAAGGAGTCTTTAAAAATTTGATTCCCTTTCATAGGTTAAGATGTTACATTGTTGAAATACAACAACTTCAAAATTTTCCCGCGAATTTAGGACAGTTTTGTGGAAATACAATTAAGGTATTTTAGATGAACATATACGTCTTCAATCTGCATTATGGCACTTCCTATAATCTCCATCGGTAAAGATCTGTGTATTTGAAAGTGCAGAATAGTGTAGGCACACCATTACTCATTGTGTTGTGTTTGCCTTGTATAGATTTTCAGCCCGTTTGCAAAACTGAATGACAGCCGTGGTATACTTTCCTTGCTATTGATTGTCTATAGGCAACTGTCAAAAAATTCCAAATAAAAAACATTTAACAGCTGGGACTTTGTGTATTTGTTTATAAATATCCTCGTTTTTGTTATAATTTTTGAACTTCTTCGAAAAAATGAAGAAAACTTTAGAATCTCACCCAAAAAACCTAATTGATCAATATCTTAAGGCTTCAAATAAGCTTAAAAAGTTTGATAGAGTAGTCTTCAAGTAGGAATCCATATCAACAACAAGCTTTTAAAACACAAAATAATATTCCATTTTTCCTTTTTTTTTACAGACGATTTGCACCAAATGTATGCGAAGTCTTGAACGATTTCAATGATTTATCGCTGAAATTTGAAGATGCTGGCATTTATCAATACGCTGCTATGTGCTACCTTGGATCTGCCAAATGTGAACAAAGCAATGGTAGATTTTTTAAATAGAAAATTTAATTAAGGATTATTTATTAGCTTTCTGTCCTTCAAGGAAACAATTTGTCGGAAATCAATTGTTATTTAAAATCTGCTCGAGCATTCCTTAAAGCTAACCAACTTTCCGAAGACCTACAAATGCGTTCCAACAAAGGAGAATATCGCGAAGTAAGTCTAGGAAATATCAAAAACAAAAAATTAAAACAAAATTAATATAAATTTTCACAGGGTGCCCTGAAGTCCTATTACTTGGCACTTTCGAGAGTAGCAGATGATAGGGTTCTAAAAGCAGCAATAATCCGAGAAACAACAGAAGTGAATAGCAACTTCGACGGAACCAGTACATTTTCTTCACCAAGTCATAGAATATTTGACCTTGAACTCTCGGCAAAAAAGAACATCGAAACTGGAGACTATTTGGGGGCATTGGAGAGACTCACAGACATTTACGACAATCTGACAGAGCGCAAAAAGCAACATCTCTATTCGGATTTGCTTAAAGAAATCGAGATTTGTCGACTTTTGCTATTGATCATATTGAATCTTCCGCCATCAAGACAATCGCCTTCACACATCAAACTCGTCGAGCACTATTATAATTTCAAAAAAGGCAATAGTCACGATTTGGGTATGATGTCTCCATCGCCGTATCACATGGACAGTATGGAACTAATTTCCTTCGACTTGAAGTGTATACTTTCGGATATGATCACTGCCTGGCATGACGACAATAAGAGCGATCTGGGAAACGCCATCGACGAACTATGTGAACTTAGAGATATGAGTTCCATGGAACGCATGCTGGTAGAAAATATAATGAAGAGTCTTATCGCAGTTTAGTTTACATGTTTCATAGATGTAGGAAATAGTTGTATACATTTTCAATAAGCAAAGTATTTTTAATACAAATTATAAAATTATATTGAATTTGAGAATTTTAATCTGATTGGATATGGTTCTAATTAAGTTGTTGCCAAACACTTAATTTAACACAAACAAAAACATAGTATTGAAAAGGTTTTCACATTCCTTAACTGAAACTGACGAGTCCAAGTAAGATGACTGGCCAACACTCTTATTTTTAAAGGACCTTAAAGCTATTTGAATCGATTTTACGTTAAACTCATAAATAGGAAACGGACCAATTCTTAGTCGATTTAAATTACTTCTTTTTTTATTGTTTATTATTTAAGCCTCAATAAAGTAAAATTATTCATTACATGAATGTTGGATTTTATTGAAATTATTTCGGAATCCTATGAGGAATTGAAATATTATCGATAAAGAGGGCTCACTAAAGCAGACTGTTTTCATAAACATGCAAATTCTGCCTTAGTACATTCGTCTTCCTGCTTTGTTGCATTAATGGCTGCGTTCAATCTCAGAAAGATAGAGTATCCGGATACCTTTTTGTTAGTGTTTTACGTGTAAAATAACAGCTGATCAAAAACAGCTGAGATGGAAAGGAATCCAAAGGTATCCAAGAATTTCTGGGGTATGTAGGTATCTGACAGAACAGCTGATTCAATACATGGTTGAATTTCAAGAAACTTGAAAATTGATTTCAGCTTTTTGTATTTGTTGGTAAACAAAAAGATACAAAATGTTAGTTGAAGTTGTATTTGAGGATGTTCTGTACACAATAGACGATGAAGAAGCTATTTGCCATTAATTATTCAGCCTTATCACAGGCCCCGTCGTAATAGATTCGTGGTACGAACCCCGAAAAAAGTATCATTGGTCCTGTCGCGCCGTACTAAGAAAATTTGCTACGAAATTCCGTGTTCGTGAAAAGTGGTATCACTAGCCCCGAATGAATAGGAAGTTTGGCAGTTTTTTCTACGAACAGTTATTTTGATCGGAGTTCAATTGAAAACGGAAAAAAATATATATTATTGAATACACCAATTCTGCACAACGTATAATTTTCAATCTATCAACACTTTTTGGAATTGGCTTTTTGACAGCTGTCACTTAATTTATGTTTTATTTGATGTATAGTTTTCAAGAAGAAATAAAATACACACAATTTGATGTTTTCGCCAAGAATTAAGCTTAACTATAAAGACAAGAGTTTGGCATTATGTTTTGAAAATGAGGCTTGCTAGAATAAATTCCAGCAGAGAGGCCCAATTTTTGACGTATGGGGCCAATGGTGCCGTATGTCAGCAATAACGCGCCAAATATTCTCTTCCATGTCGTCCGTGAATCGTCTCGGGCTTATTCCCGTACACAAGCGAGTACTGGACTAAAAAATTTAAATTTTTCTTACTTTACATTTTACGCGCTTTCATTTATGACGTTTATTCGATCGCTAATCTGGGGTGGAATCGCTTAAGGCGATAGTTGATTGTCACTGTTTTGATAGTCAACTTTGATCATCACCTTTTCTTTGTTCTGGTTCTGTGTAAAGTGATCGTTAAAACTTTCTATTTGCTGGCAGCACTTACCCAAGTTTGGGAAACTTGGTACAAATTGCAACAGTCATAAATGTCATTTTGATCAGGCTGTTGTGTTTATTGTGTTTAATTTTCAATTTGCAAAGTTTTCTTTCTTTGAAAATGTAAGTATACCTATAACTATACTTAATAATAGTTATAAATTAATAAGAATGTTTGTTATATTTTTCAAAAATATATTCTTTTGTTGAATATAAAGGCTCAAATTTAATTAAAAGTGGACATAGAAGCGACTGCATTTTCTTAATAACTGCAGCGCTTATTTCAGCTATAGTACTTTGGCCCATCGGTGCAGCTTAATCAGCCCCAACTTGTAGTTGATAACCACCACCTCCATGAAGATTTAAAGTTGCAGCCAGTGGAAGGATAGATGGAGTATGTGTTGATCTTATTCCTGATAGTAAATCGAGCAACCGCAAAACATTGACAAACGTTTCTTTGTTCAATCGAAAATTTTTCAAGAATCTGAAATAAATAATTTATACTGTACATAAATTGTTTTAAATAACTTATTTATAAATATTCATAGAAAGTTTCATTGGGTTAGAAAGTTCCAAAATATTTGCTTTATTCCCTAATTTTGTTCTCAGCAATTGAATTTTTATGTAGTCATTTCTCGTTCTGGTACACTGATAGAAAATTTGCATTGAAGTACATACATATACATAACTGTTAACTTATTTTTATTTTAACTTTGATATCTTTTCACTTTTTTCACTAAATTTAAAATTTATAGTGGAGCTGAAGTTCACACAAATTATCTTTCTTACAAAAAATTAATCAAAATATATGAAAGTGACACCTAAATAACTGTCACTAACAAACCATAGCAAAAAAGTGATAGTCAATTTGATAATCACCTTACGTGGAGCAAAATCATCCATTTTGATGGTCAACAATCAACAATCACCTTACGCGGTCCCACCCCAGGTCTAAGTTAGACAGACGTTTATAAAAATATCCCCATCTAACCCTAAATCTAATACTTTTTGTTCTAATAGTTATGTTAATGTGTTATTTCAGAGGTATAGAACTTTAAGTTGACAACACTATTTTAACTGGCGGCAATTTTGTCAGATGCCTTGTTTTGGTTTGGCATTTTTACATGAAAAGACTCAGACTGAGGCTTGAAAAACGCTTTCAAATTGTTCAAATTTATTTTGAAAAATTGTTCTGGTTCTGCTCGAAATACGTACGAGTATGGTGTGAATTTTGTTTAGCAATGAAGCTCAGTTTTGGTTGATTGGTTAGCCAATAAATAAAATTGCTGTATTCGGAGTGATGTTATTCCTCAAGTGTATGTTAAGACACCGTTACATCCACAGAAATTGACTGTTTGGTGTACTTTATGGGTAAGTGGAGTAATTTGTCCGTACTTCTTCAAAAACAATGCTTACCAGAAAGTTGCATTTAATGGCAACTGCCATGACCATGATTACTAATTGAAGAACCATGAAGTGCAGTAGAGAACAAGAGACCAGGATCAACAGTTTGCGCCACAACTGATACATTGAAGGAAACGTGTGGTAACCGCATAGTGTCACCTTAAGGCTCGTTTCACACTACACGATTTTGACCGTACGGCAAAAAACCGGATGGCATAAACCGGATCAATGGCTAATTACACATTATACGGTTTTAACCGTACGGTAAAGCACGACATATGCAGGGTTCCTGTGCTTAGTATACTTTCTCACAGGTTTAGTTTTATAAGAACAGAATAGTTAATCACAAGTAATCGTGTGTTGAAGTGGCTGATCGAACTCTGCCGCACGAATAAAATCGTATGATGTGGAAACATGCATTTCGTCACCTACGCCACTAAGCTTATTGCGCCGTCTCCGGCTGCCGTATTCTGTAGTGGCAGTAGACGGTGGCTACACGGCGCAGCGCCGGCATTTTGCCGTGACCGTATAATATGAAAGCATGTATACTCTTCTTCGCGCCTCTAACAAAATGTGGCCGTCCGGTTTTTTGCCGTACGGTCAAAACCGTGTAGTGTGAAACGAGCCTAAGGATCCGTCAATAGGTCTCCAAGATCGTGTGATTTAACGACGCTTGCCTATTTTTTGTGTTCGCTAATCTACAACGATAAGCTTGGAGCGATTGACCACTTGAAGGAGAACATTAGACGCATTATTGCTGAAATATGCCCACAAATGTTGGAAAAAACATCGAAATTTGGACCTGCCGATTAAAACACGTCCGAGTCAGTCGAGGCGATCATAATGTCAGGGGCCTGATTATGGGATTCGCTGCAAATCGTTTTGCTAGCGAGTTTGCCATTTTTCAACTATTGCTTTCGCTTTCGCCTTCTTCGTTTTGAATTCGACCAATTAACGAATTCGAAGGCGAATTTGAAATGTCATAATGTTTGTTGGCGAGTTGAAATCCGACAGCTTTTTTTTTTGGCGAATTCACAGGCGAAAGAGTGTTTATTATTATTCACTGTTCGATTTCGTGGATTCTTTCTTCATTGTAATTATATAAAAATGTGACTTAGCTTTATTTTAATTTTCTTATAATTGATCCACAATCCACAATAAAATATAAAATTTTCATTAAATCACCGCAAATTTCATAAATTCGATCAAAACAAAACAAAACAAAATTTGTTGAAAGTTTCAAACCAAAAGTGTCAAATCACTGGAATATAGGAAGACAAATTCAAACCAAAAGTGTCAAATCACTGGAATATAGGAAAAACTATTTTCGCTTCGCCGCGAATTGGTTAATAAGGAAATACGACGCGTGTCAAATTTGAAAGGTCGAATTGAAAACGATCCGCCGCGAACATCATAATCAGGCCCCAGAAATTATATTTAAATTATGACGCCAAAAGATTATCTTTCGAATAAAGTATATTTAATGTCAATTTAAAAAAAATCATCTTTGTTTTATTCCATTCCAAATCCTCTAGAAAAACACATATTCTTAAAGGATCAAATGTCAAATATTTAGGCATCATTCAGACCAGGTTTGTAAAATAATGAAGTGACCTTAGCTTCAAGGTATCTACCTAATTTCTTTTAATTTTAGAAAAAAAGTACAAACAGTAATTTTAGAATTCTTTTGAACAGAACGATGCGGATAAAAACTTCAGAACTGATTATTTCGAAGTCATCTGCTTACACGATGAGCTAATACAGAACCAAATTTACAAACTTCAATACACAATAGCTGACGGTTAGATTTCAAAAGTTTCAAATACCTAGTTCAAATAGTTTAAATAGAAATTTGAAATAAAAAAAAATCACGCATACGCCTCAGTGAACACCTTCCATCTTTTTCTTAGAATTATTTTGAATAAAAATAAAAATATTTCACCTTTATGTGCTCTTAAAGATTAAAAACAACATTAAGTTTGTATGATTAATATTATAGAAAAAACAAATCATCGCATCTCAACACTCAATAAACTTCGCAAAATAAAAAAAGATACAAAAAAACGGAATTAAAAAATAATGTACACACATTTTCCAATTTCACCGCCGCAACTCTTGCGCGTTAAGTTGTTTTTTTCTTTTTTTAATTCTTTGTATACAAAACTGTTTATTCTTTCCTCTCACAGTCTGAGATTAGTCTAATTATTTCTTTCACTTATGCCTACAGGTGCCCGAGTAATTAAAGCAGAAATAAAAAACTTAAAAATTCTAACAAACCAAAAAATCAAATGAAAAGTTGATGTGTAGGTTGGTTGGTTGGTACATTCCTTATAATTCAAAGCTTGCATCTTTGGTTATTTTTTGAAAGTAAAAAAAAAAAATAAAAATGTTTACCTACATGAAATAAAACCTCAATTTTAAAATTAACTTCTTAGAAAATACCTGTAATCATAATTTAAAGGAAAATCTCTTCTTCTTTGTCGTCATCCCTCATGCATACTTTTAATTTAAACATTTTTTTTTTTTTAATTTTATTTCTTCTTTCTTTTATTTGTTTTTATTTCCTATAATTGACTCATAATCACATCAGCACCCTGCGCTGGATTAAGCTAACATACCCTCTCCGCGAGCGGCGCGAATAAACTTTTTAAGAGGGAAATGTTGTTGTTGTTGGTAGAGCAGTAGAAGTACATCCAAAACACAAAAACACCACCACCCTCCCAAAAAAAAAAAACGGAACGAAAAAACAGTGTCAGTGGGGTAGTTGGTCCACATCCACACTGTGAACTTTTCACACGCATAAAGTAATGTGCGCCCCATGGAAGAATCAGTCGATTCAGGAGCTTTTCGCCATTTAAACGTTCCCTTAATGCGCTGGTCCCGGCACCATAGCGCTGCTGCTCAGTTTGCCATTCCAGAAGAGTGAATTGGTTTTTGTTTTGGGTGGTATTTTACTGGTGAAGTGAACTCAACTGTTGTCTGTGTCGTTATATTATTTTTCCTCTGTGTGTAGAATAATTTTTATATTAGAATATCCTTTTTGCTTATAATCCTTTAATTAAAATTATTACAAACAAAATAAAACACCAACAAAAACCGTGTATAAAACCTAGAAAACCCCTGGTTATTTATTAAAATGCTTCCGTATAAGTATTGTTCCTCGGATAGATCCTTTTGAAGTTAAATTTTCCGCAGGACGACGACGTTCATGAAAGAAAATGTAAGAAAAAAGTCAAGTGTTCCCGTCAAATTCTCAAAAAAAGATATTTTCTACAACGAAAATATACTATAGATTAAGTTTTAAGTTAACAAAATTAAAACCCATATCAAAACCGTGTGAGTGATGTGCCTGGAGTTTGTGTGTCTGAAAAATCGATGTGGTAAAACGCCTGCAAAAATAAAAATAAGAAAAACATCTTTTCCAACTTCCCTAAA
This sequence comes from Eupeodes latifasciatus, assembly GCA_920104205.1. Classification (NCBI taxonomy): domain Eukaryota; kingdom Metazoa; phylum Arthropoda; class Insecta; order Diptera; family Syrphidae; genus Eupeodes; species Eupeodes latifasciatus. The sequence goes on from OV049925.1 coordinate 154,488,500, forward strand.
CATTCTAGATTTTCGTTCGTTTTTAAAAAAATCTCTATACACACTGCCTGCATAAATGTCATGGAAGGAAAAGTACTCTAGATTTCCTATGGTTCCGCTTCCAAAACACAAAATTCTCTGAGTCGTGTAATCAAAGGACAATTTGCAATTTTTAATTTTAATCCTTACGCCAAAAAAAAAAAAAACAAAAAGAAACACATAATTTTTACTCTAAATACGCCTTTTTTTGTATATATCGATCGATCCAAGAGCTTTGCATTCTTCCACCCGCCACCCGCTCGCGCTTTACCTGCCATACCGACGACGATGTTTCGTGTTGTAAAAGTGATGGAGGCCGACGCGGCCCCCACAAACACGGAGAAGGAAGGAGGGTGCATTACACTATAATTGAAATAAATTTCTCACCAAACGAGCGACGGACGTCGACGTGTGTATAGTTCTTAACATGGCACTTCTCAGACTCACAATCAGAATCAGAAGTGGGATTGTTCAAAATACACAAAGTGCTATTTCTTGAATTCGAAAACGAAAACCTCACATCGTTCGATGTTTTGGTTTGTTTATAAAATTTGTCTATTTGCCTTTTTATAGACACTCAGAACTCAGAACTCAGAATTTGTGTTTGAAAAGTAAAAAGTGGATAGACCGAGTTGTGCGGTTGGCTTGAGGTTTTTCAGATATGAAAACTGTTGATTTTGAGTGTCTGTTCATATCTCCATAATAATGATCCAGGAGAAAGGCAATTTCAAATGTCATGTCGATGTCAATATAATGACTGCAAGGAACGAACCAAGAAGAAGATGATGCGGGTGCATTCATCTCTTGTAGCCATGTAAACAATATATTTGGTGCGGAAAAATATACACAAGACATCAGGATATCCTTTTGTGTACGCATGTCTGCTCTCTAGACTTTTAGTTTTAGTTCAAAAAGATGATGATTTCACTGTACTCGTTCGTACGTTTTTATGTGAGCTTTGAAAATTGCACGCGGTAAACCATATGTGTTGTGATGCACAGTGCAAAAATTGTTTTGAAAAGATAGCCGGATTAATATGGCTTATATAAATAATTGCGTTACTATTTCTATCATCTCCGTATGAACGCGAGAGCGACCGCAAAGCATAATATGATTATGATATAATTGATGCTCGATGTCAAACATGACATTGTGTTTATCTGAATGTAGACATTTTAATCTGTAAAATGTTTATTTAAGTTATTTTGAAGAACCTACTCTACGAACGCAATTTGATTTCACTTTTTTTTTTTGACGTCTGATAGAGTGTGACTTTTACTTTACATTATGTGTTTATTAATTGGAGCAAAAAGTACTTTTCAGAGAACTGTCGTTCGTCTTTCATTAGAATTCAAATAATAATCCTGCATTTGTATACATCAATTATCATTCACTTTCACTTTGAATTGAATTGAACCATAAAGGCTGGATTCAAGAAGGAAATTATAGAATTAAAAAAAGAGTACACTCAAATTGTCAGTTGTAAAAATTAAAATTTCTTGACTTTGACTGTCAAAATATCAAAAGAAAATGTTTCTGAGTCAATGAAATTATAGATACCTAAAATGTCAATAAAATTATAGATTTTATAGTTAATAACCATAATTTATCTCAAAAAATAACATATCAAATCAAACATTTTAGACTTTCACATTAGATTAGACATTAGAGAGTTTTTAGCCTTTGACATTAGTGCTGTTTGTAATTTAAAAGTTATTGACATTTTGTGACATTTTTTCTTATCAACGAGTCACAAGTGTCTTGTAATTTAAAAAAAAAAAACATTTGACGACATTTTAGAAACTAATAATTTTACAGAGATTTAAACATTGATTTCTATTAACCCGCGTAGAGTTAAAATATTTTACGACTCTATGATAACGAATTTTTTTAAATAAAACTCTAAGGCTTTGTGCCTTACATTTCTGAAAACAATATTTTGATTTTTAAGCCTAGTACTTCGCAGTTTGGAAAATAGTTGTATTTTAATATTGTTACGTTTGACTCAAAGGGTTTGTTTGATTAAGTGAAATATTTACAATTTGCTGTCAGACCAAACAAAAAAAAAAAAAAAGTCTAAATGAAATTTCAAGTTATAAAACAGATTTCAAGTTATAAAACAGACATAAAAATGTCTAAACATAATTGTTCAAGAAAAATAATATTCGAAGCATTATTTTCGTGGAAAGTTTTAAAAGAAGCAAAATCTATGAATATTAATTTAAGATCTCAAAGATGTCTGTGTTCTCAGAAAAATAAACAAAAATCTCAATAAATTCGGCACTTTCGCTGTCAAAACTTTGACAACAAAATTATTCAAACAGAAAGAACAAAAGTTACACATTTCAGTAGAACTCTGATTAAGGAATTTTGTAACTTTTATTTATATTTAACTAGCAAACCCGGCGAACTCCGTTTCGCCACCAGATGGCTTCGTTTTTTGTAACATTTCGTTTTGGAATTAAAGCCTTGTACGCTGCTGATGCGAAACGAAATTTCCCATACAAAAATGACATGACGAAATCATAAACGAAAAATTTCGCTGTGCTTTTCGTTTTTCAGTACGCTGCTGAACGACGAAATGTGTCATTTTAGTGGATAGCTGTACTAGATTTCGTAGTACAATTCTCCACTCTTTTCGTTCTCAATTTAATTGCCCGGTATATTAATTGCTTGCGAAATTTTGACGTTTTATTTATTTATTGAAAAATTTTTTGAATATTTTCGTTTATGATTTCGTCATGTCATTTTTGTATGGGAATTTTCGTTTCGCATCAGCAGCGTACTAGGCTTAAAATTGAACTTCAACTTCCAGACATAACTCTCCACAAATATTTTTCCACTGTGGTTTTCGTTTTCATTTCGCTCTGCACTTGTAGACCGCCGAAAAAATTCGTTTCACTTCAGCTGCGTACTAGGCTTAAAAGATGAAGAAAAATTATTTTTTTTGTTTTATACCTGAAAAGGAAAATTTTTATTCCATTTCACAACAGTAATGAATTCATTTCGATTACAAAAATGAAGTGTAAGTGTAGTTGAACTTCTCTAAGTAAAAAATTAAAGTCAATCCAAAGTAAATACTAAATCGAAGCTATATACTTGTCTGCAAATTTACGTTTCATTGAAGTGCTCTTTGGTAAACCAAATTTTCAAACAATGGTTTTCTAAATTTATCCCACAAACACTAATCTATTGGCCTTGCGACTTGTTAATTGTCATTGCGAACGCAAAGCGAACCGGAAATTGCAATCGTTTGAAGTCAAACGGAAGATCAGTCGGAATCATTGGTATTCGAGGAATACATACATTTTCACCTGCGTACTTTCCGTTAATAATTACTGGCAACGTCTACCTAAAATCGCCTGCCAACAATATCATTTAACCGCCAAAGATGTTGTTACTTCGTCGAAGATCCTTCAGTGTGAAGTTAAGTGCTTCAAGCGATTTCGTATGTGCCATTGTGCACTCATCCCAAAAATTTTCCCATTGCACTGGATCGGGAAATATTGCATGTTGGAGTATCAATTGTGTTTAAATTGAGTGGCAACTTAAGCGCAGAATGTGCAGTACGACCGCCATCTAGAAGAGTTACCGCAATTCCAGATGATGCTAACGCCAAAGCTATGTCACATCTTGATCGAATAGTGGCCAAAATCAATGAACTGACAAATGTTTTCCCTGTTCCTCCATGTGCGTCCAGGAAGAATAGACCACCAGTATTATTGTCCACCGCTTGCATTGATGTTTCGTATACTTATTTTTGCTGTTCATTCAGTAACGGCACATTAATTCGAACGAATTCCTGCAATGTATCAACATTGTATAGAAGCTCTCGATTTAATTCTTGGTTCAATGTATCGTGCAATCGGTTTTAAACGTTATTTGCAGTCGATATCTCTGATGTTTCTAGAGATATGGTTGACTAAAAAAGGTTCCCAAAAGTAAGCTTTGGTTTAGAATATAGGGCCCTTGAAACGTCAAAAAATTTAAAAATTTTCATTTCCACAAATCGGAAATTTTATAATAGCTTTCTATGGGAAGCTAAACGAAGTTCACCGCTTTTCTGTTGAAACTTTTCCTGAATTTTGTCTGCTATAAACCTTACGGAGCCCGAGACCTTTCCAACGAATGCAAAACCGTGGAAATCGGTTCGTGCGTTCTGGAGTTATAGCGTCAGGAAGGAAAACCCGACTTATTTTTATATAGTAGATTCTTCTACTCTGTCGGTTTAAGAAATTTCTCAAAAGTCTCAGAAATTCAAATTAGCCGAATTTCAAAATCAAAAGAAATATTTTTGACATTAATTTGACAGTTCTACTTATTCCTACAATATAATTTTTTCTACGTTTTGAGGGAATGTTCAATGAGATACAAATCATACTGACCGAATTTAATTTGTTGTATGATCTGCTTATTAGGCTTAAAGGAACAAGCTTTAGCCTTTGCTTCGGTGATTTGGAATGAAAAAATTACACGATGAAAGCAAAATAACATTTGCGGTAGATCTATAAGAAAATTAACAATTTTTGTTAAGATATTGAATCATTCAAATAGCTTGATGCGGACTCATTGACCACGTTCGGTTCGCAATCAGATATATACTATCTGAGAGAGTCTCAAATATGTTTGTGATCGACTAAAACCGATATATTTTTGACAACAGATGATTTGTTCATCAGTTTTATCTCCTTGTGCGATTACAACATCACAAAACTATCGGAAAAGTTTAAGATTGATCGCCGAACGCGAAAATTTACTACGTTTATACGTGATTTTGACGTAAGATTGAACCTGTTTTTCTAGTTGAATTGAGCTTGACACGACTCGATTGCACTAGATTCAAAATGGCTGTCATTAGTTTTCGTTATCGACCATTTTGTTTCAAGATTTAAAAGCGATAAAGAAAGTTTAATTTGTTATGTTTGGTATCAAAATCAAGCTAAAGATTTATATTGTTTTAAACTTATAAAAGTATTTCATCCCAGAACTTTTGCCTTAGTTCAATTTTGTTTTCGATGTTCTAATTTGGAACAAAACCGTTCCACTGAAGGTGTTATATTTTCTTTGTGTGTACATCTATCAGTTTTACTTTCAATGATAACCTCTAACCTAAAGTGCTGGGCTTCAATCGGGTAATCTTTTTTCAATGACAGACATTTTCAATGTCACAATAATTCCAATAATTTCAACTCAACTCCAATTCAAATCTAAACTTAAAGAATGAACAACCTGGGCCAACAATCCGATCCTACTACAGCTCGAGCTCTAAATTCTGCTTGAAAAACGTATTAATTTTGACATCTCATCATTTCTTCTCGCTCCAACTCATTTAAAAACAATACAAATTTCTATCACAATACTTTATATTTTTATATTCATTAATTGAACTAAAGTTGCCTCAAAAGTCTCCATCAAGATCAAGGTTTTGAGCTTTAAAACAATTTGACAGATAAGTCACAACAATCACCCAACACAAAATCACATCAACTATCAGATTTTGACAAATTCTTACACATGTCATGTCATTTAGATGTCATCGCCTGTACTCATTATTCGCCTTTCAACATTTTCAATTCAATATTAACAAAAATATTGTAATTGCTTTGTTTTCTGATGAAAAAATTTCTTAAGAAATAAAAGTACAAAATAAACAACTAATACAGTCGAATTTTTCCCGCCGTTTGAATTGACAACTGAAATGACTTTCGCAAGTGAAATGTTCTTATATATTTTTAAAATGTCTTACAAAGTTCAAAATTACAAAAGCCTTTGAATTTTAATTTTAAATCATTTGACTATTTTTAGAACAATAATAAAATATTTGCCAATATGTAGTTTGGTTCTCTATCAAAACAGTCTACATTATTTTAATCACAAAGACTGTTATATGCACGTAGTAAGTGCATTTAAGTATATAACAAGACAAGAAGCTTCTTTAGTCAGTGTTGTTTTGTCAGCCTTCACAATCAGGGATATATCGTCATCATGATTTGCAAAATTTATGAATTGTTGAACTTTTTTAGGCTATGAAAAAATACAGGATAAAAGTTCTTGTTTTTTCGAATATAAAATAAGATTGAATGGTTGTAATTAATTAGCAGAAGTATTTTAAAACTCTTCATGGTTAACTGAACTTGAACTGGAATAATCATTGGTAAATGACCGAATTACGCTTAGTTGTCCTAAAAGGCCAAATATTTTTAAGTCTTAAAGCTCTCACTTGGCGAAGACGCACGAGGAGTTCTGAAATTAAAAATAAAAAAATTTGCAGTCTCTCTTTTTCAAACCAGCCGGCCGTCCGTATACCTTGTGTTAATGCACTTATTTCAAATTCAAGTGGAAATGTACCATAAATACTGCAGAAACGTATATTGTTCACGTTTAACAAAATACCTAGTAACAGTTAAGGAGAAAAACTATCGTTAATGCACCGAAGTCTAACATTTTAATTAAGAACTTATATAAACAGGAAACTTTCAAGACTTCCTCTCTTTAAGTTTTTAATTGAAACCAAATGTCCTTTAATATTTTAATCATATTTTTTAGAAAGCATCATGATTATTTTTGTGGTCCTTTTCTATGTTTATTAAATAATTATGGTTTTTCTTAAACTTTTTGGTTTGTATTATAAAAATGATTAAATATTAACAACACAAAATAGCAACAATATCTTTTTTGAATTTTCATTTTAGATCCACAATTGAACACGCTACAAAATGTTTCCAAGATAAAATTAAATAATTTGCGAATTACATTAATTTATGTAATTTGTTATTTATTTTTAAGATTTTGTTTTAATTTGAGACTTGGAAGTGCTAAGAATACGCCAAGAAAGGTATGACCCGTAGTACGTGTATCAATATTTAAAAAAAAGTAAGCTACTTGCCTTAATATGGTTTTCCCTTTCCTTTTAAATTATAGCAATGAATCTTATTAATATGGATTCCGAAAACCGCGTTGTTCTCAACGTGGGCGGAATCCGTCATGAAACCTATAAAGCTACCCTCAAAAAGATTCCCGCCACCCGGCTGTCTAGACTTACAGAAGCTTTAGCCAACTATGATCCTATACTGAATGAGTATTTCTTCGATCGGCATCCTGGAGTATTTGCCCAAGTATTGAATTATTATAGGTAAGTTTTTAATTTTGAGTAAAAGTACTTGTGATTTTTGAAAAGTTTAAAAATTGATTTTGATTTTTAAAGGACTGGCAAACTACATTATCCAACTGATGTGTGTGGCCCTCTTTTCGAGGAGGAGTTGGAGTTCTGGGGCCTAGATTCTAATCAGGTTGAACCATGTTGCTGGATGACATATACTCAGGTAAGAAGGAGGTTTTTAAGAAATGAGTAAGACTTTTAATTGAACTTGTATTTGTAGCATCGTGATACGCAAGAAACGTTAGCAGTATTGGATCGACTGGATTTGGACACTGAGAAACCTTCCGAGGAAGAGCTGGCTCGCAAATTTGGTTTCGAAGAGGACTACTTCAAGGGAACACTCTCCTGGTGGCAAGAAATGAAACCTCGCATCTGGTCGCTCTTTGACGAACCCTACAGTTCTAACGCCGCAAAGGTAAGTTTTCTTCGAAAACGACGTTTTTGAGTGGTTAGATGATGTTATTTTGTGTGGTTCATTTCATTTCAGATCATTGGTGTTGTGTCAGTGTTCTTCATTTGTATTTCAATTCTATCGTTTTGCCTTAAGACCCACCCGGACATGAGGGTGCCGGTTATCAAAAATATAACCGTTAGAACTGCAAATGGCAGCTTGGCTTGGGTGCTAGATAAGACCACAACGAATGCCCACATTGCATTCTTCTACATAGAATGTGTTTGCAACGCTTGGTTTACATTCGAAATTCTGGTAAGATTAAAATTATTAGATCCTGTAGGATATTTATGTAACCTTTCCATTGTAAATTCCTATCTCTTTGTTTTTTTTTTTAATTTTAGGTTAGATTCATTTCATCACCAAATAAATGTGAATTCATAAAGTCATCTGTTAACATCATAGATTACATTGCAACGCTTAGCTTTTATATTGATTTAGTGCTTCAGAGATTTGCGTCACATCTTGAAAATGCTGATATTCTAGAATTCTTCTCTATTATTAGAATAATGCGGTTGTTCAAGCTAACGCGACATTCGTCGGGTTTGAAAATTCTAATACAGACATTTCGGGCATCGGCCAAAGAGCTGACGCTCTTGGTGTTCTTTTTAGTTTTAGGCATCGTCATATTTGCTAGTTTAGTTTATTACGCAGAGAGGATACAGACAAACCCGCATAACGATTTCAATAGCATACCATTGGGTCTATGGTGGGCATTGGTTACAATGACCACTGTCGGCTATGGCGATATGGCTCCTAAAACTTATATTGGAATGTTTGTTGGTGCTTTGTGCGCGTTGGCCGGTGTACTAACGATTGCACTGCCAGTTCCGGTCATAGTAAGTAATTTTGCGATGTACTATTCGCATACCCAAGCTCGTGCGAAATTGCCTAAGAAACGACGAAGAGTTCTTCCAGTTGAACAGCCCCGACAACAACCTAGACTTCCAGGTGAGTAATAATATTGTTTGTCTATTGTATAAATTATATAAATATTAGCTATTTAGTACATATGTAGGTATATATAGGATGTAAATACCTATATTTGTGTAAAACAAAGTGTAAATGATGCATTAACTCGCTGCAAAAATAATTTACATAAAATCAACAATAAATTGATGTAAATAATATTTTAACATGACGCTTGCTAACTAGCAGGCTCGCGCTAATAGCATTGCTTCGCCTAATTTTCACATAACTTTGCTCAGGGTCTCAGAAATCGTCACAACTGTTGGTAATTTGATAAACTAATAAATAATTTCTTCTTCGAAAATTATTGGAAGCACTTTGAGGTATTTGTTGGGTTAGTTGAATCTTCTAGATGAGTTATTTTAGCTTAAACCGTTAAACGTTAAAGGAATAATTTTCTTGTTTCTTTCATACGAATTACATATTTCTGAAACGAGAAGAAAGATGATGTTATAAGATCTTTCAGAATTAGATTTGGTTTTTCTAAACTTTTTTAAGAGACATTTTGACAAAGCTTAGGTAAAATAAAAGAATTATTTTATATCATGTCCTTTTTGTTGTTAAAGTTGTCAAAATTGATGATATAAATAAAAGGAAGCATTTACTAAAAAGCATAACGATTATAATCTCGATTGATTCTTTCTTTGTCGTTCATATAAAATAAGATAGATTAATTGGAATCTCTAACTCACTAGAGACAGGAACGGAATGTTTCAGAAAACAGAACACATTAAAATAGAACTCTACAATTCTACATAAACAGCTGGTCAAAAAATAGGTGTGATAATTAATTTTAGTATTAATTCATTTTTTATTACTTTTTTATGTGAAATATTAATTTTACGTAGATATTTTTAAAGCTCTTATATTAGTTAAATAAAAAACACTAAAAAGCTATCAAATACATAACAATTATAGATAATATAGCCCCAAAACTGCAGATGGAGGTTTTTTCACTTGAACAAAAAAATAGGTGCGTCTTCCTAAAGTATAAATATTATCGTTTTTAATAATAATTTCTGTATCTTATCACAACTTTTGTTTTACTTACTCTAATAACCTGAGTATCCTCTATTATTATCCAAAACTTTTTAGAGTCGTCGCGGCATTGTCTCTATTAACTTTTGGCATGTTTGCTGGGGTATGGAATACCATTCTCTTTGAACCGCTTCCCATAATTGGTCTCCATTAGTGAAATATTGACCTCCTTACTTACGCTTAAGCTCATTCCACAAGTTCTCAATAGGATTGTGATCAGGGGATTGACTTGGACATGGGACAATGGATACTTGTTTCTCTCGAAACCAATCTTTCACAAGACCTGCGGTATGTTTAGCAGGAGCATATGTTTTCCTCAGAAAACGGTAATATGACATCTTTCAAAATATCCCTATATCCGTATTTTATTAAGATGTTATTAAAACGGAATATAGAACCTACACCGTACCAGGAAAAACAGCCCCACACCATTACATTCCCTCCTGCGTTTTTAATAGTTTTCTGTGTATAGCGGGGGTGGAAGTGCCTGCCTTTTGGTCGCCTTAAATTGAGCCCGGAATCCGATGAAAACAAATTAACTTTTGTTTCATCACTCCACAGGATATTGCGTCATTATTGTACGCCCTCTGGTCCGTTCCAATTAGCATGGTTTAAGGCAAATTCTTTTATGGACCTTATATAGCTAGCCCTAAGGAATGGAACTTTGCCGGCAATTCTTAATGAGAGATTCGAGTTCTGAAGCCTTCTTCGGATCGAGCGTGCACTGACCGCATTATCAATTTCAGCACCTATAGTCCTTGACGAAATAAAAGTATTAGATTTAGCTAGAAGTACTATGCGATATTTTTTTCGGCCGGCCTCTATTTTCGCGTATTCCACTGGGCTTGAGAGCATTTGTTATTAAATTTTGAGATCTGCCTAGGGCCTCCTCAATAAATTTGTAGGTATTGCCGTCATCTTTAAGTCGACGAACTAATTTCCTTTCTTCTGGCGAGCAGTGGACTTTACGACCCATATTCAAACACTAATAAATAAAAAACTATTGTTTGAAGCTAATAAAATGATTATAAACAACCTACCTGAAGAGTTTATACCATAAAATAAAGAATATTATAAGAAGCTTGGATTTTATTTGGAGCACACCTATTTTTATGGCTAACTTCTAGAACAAACACAAACTTATTGCAACACAAATAATTTAGCTGTTTAGCATTACATTACTTAGTTCCAAAAAGTTTGGCATCCTCATAAAGAGAATAACCGTTCTTTCTTTTAACAAAATGTTGGTTGCATTGCTTGCAGTCAAAACAACCGCTAATCAGCAACAAGTCAGCAGTGGATATCAAAAATTTTCTCACAACTATTTTTTTGACCAGCTGTGTATATGAATGGACTTCGATTTGTGTCAGTTTTTTATGGTAAGTTCATACTTGTGTCTCTTTAAGTTTCCTTAAAGTAAATTCAAGACCATGTAAGAAAAGAATTTATAAAAGTCGTTTTTGATTTAGTAGATCTTTAGAAAAATCTGAAAATTATACTTATTTTCTACTGGCACAGCTCACGGGATTTCAGAGAAGCTGCTTAGCAAAACTATCTAGCTGTAACTATAGTTTCTTAGGAATAAAATTACAAGCCAACCAGTTAACCCCTTCTTCTTTAAAAGGAAGCATTCGCTCTCAAACTTTGATAACGAAAAATAAAATTGAACAAATCAAAAATATTTCTTTTCTTGCCATTCTCGTTTTTAGAATTCTTCAATTTTTGTTAGTACTGAAAAAAGATATTGAATGTCTGTGAATTTTTTTCAAATCAATGTCAATTTTGTTGTCAAATGATCGCCATTTTTATAGTCATTCAATAGGTCCGTTCGCGTACTTTCTGCACTAAAATTCGTAAAAAGAGATATTTTAAAGAGAAAAAAAAGACAAATTTTTCCCACAATTTTACTGTCAAAAAAAATATAAATTTTGAAACATAATCATTTCATTTCGTGTTAAGATTTATTTTTTTTGTAACTGGATAAATTAAGACAACATGAACTTCAATTTGTGCTTGAACGCTGTGTTGAAAAAAAATGACGACATCGATGATATTCTGTTGGAGGACTCCGAAGAAGATGAAAGTTTATTTACTTTATATTCAACCGATTAAAGAAAGCCGACATTAAATAAGTGACAGCAAAAGCGAGCAATTTATTTAATTTATTTGAAGTTCTATCAAATTTGACACTTTTAACAAATCAGCGCAAAGAAATTTCTTGGGCTAAAATTCGTAGGTTGGGGAAATATTTTACTCTCTCGTGAGCGCTCTCTTTTACGAAAAACTACGAAATTTTTTAGTATTCGAACAGGATTTGTTTAAATTTCGTAGTTTTTCGTAAAATTGGACTGTTTTAGTAGGGTACACGAACGGACCTAATTTGTTTGGAAATTTATTTTTTGTCTACGAAAGTTCAGTTTTCAGTTTAAAAAATCGTACCATTACTGTTTGACTATTATTTTAAGAGCAACCACTTGTTCATTGATTGTTAAGCAAGTTGGACCAACTAAGTCGTATTAAAAGGTCGACCCTCCAACCTATCGTTAAGTATTCTCTCCGAAGAGGTCTTCACAAAATTTTAGATTTTAAAAACTGAATCTAGTACTTAAAGCGCAATTATCTTTACTTAGTCCTTGTCCTTTTATTTTACAAAATTTTAAGTTTTCTCGTAAAAATGAAAATGCTAAACAAACATGAAGATTCTTTCCCTTTCTTAAATATTAATATTTAAAATTCAACTAAAAATTGAGTTTTGAGCATTTACTATAATTTATTCTACCGCCCATATGTCATTCTGCCTTGTAAGTCTGCCTTGCAGAAATTTAAACACAGCTCTTAGCATTGAAGATTGAGGACTGTACAGGTTGTATCAGCAGGATTACACTTGCGGTAGAAATATTGTCGACTGAGTTTGCATTTCGAAGGCACAAAGGCCTTACAACATCATTAAAATTCCTCCACAATCTTACCGTGGTTACCACTTTTTTTTGTAAGTTTTATCACTTTGTTTTTCTTTGAGTTTGACAGGTGTCAAAAATATAGCACCGAAAAAAACTTCAAAAGAGAGTTTAAAATTGAATGAATTCAACGGTTTTCTAGCTCACCGTTCTTTCGTTGCTTCTTGTTAGATTCTAGCGGAAATAAATAAAATATTGTCTCAAGATCCACAAATAATTTATATGCGGTCGTTCTGATGATTAAATCCTCAATATGTATTTCAAATATTGATTTTGGACGTATTAAGTCAGTTGATTAAACTTTATTCAAATTTTCCCAGTGGAAACAAATATTTCAAAATACTGCCCATTCCCTTCAAAAAAGAGACCCTTATAAAAGTTCAGAGGATTAGGTACTTCTGAATTTTTTTTGTGACCGTAGCTTTTCTGTTTAAATTACCACAGGTCAACAGGGACAAGCAAGTGGCTGTGGAACTCCAGGCTCTGGACCACCTATGGGCTCAGGTGGCACAGGACCCCGAAGGATGAACAATAAAACAAAAGATCTAGTTAGTCCCAAGTCAGGTATGTATATGACATCACATTGCTATTATTTACGTATATATCATACACAATTTTATTCAAAAAAATTAAAACACATACAAAAGTGTAAATATGTACGTATCTTAAAGCTTTTAGCCAAAATGCCAAAACATCAAATGCTATTGTTTATCCAACAATAAAAAAAAAAAAAAAAAAAAACAAAAAAGAACAGAAGAAAAACACAAGATTCACAATAGCCTCAAGGCTTTTTATATGCTTTTTACCCAACCACATGATTTTTTTCACGCGAATAATAAATTAGATAAACAAAAATTTACACAATTCAACCCTATTCTCTCCAGCTCCAGCTCCAGGCGCAAACATTCAAAACCAACCGTTTATCCTATGCTTTTTGAGTGTCTCGAAGAACTTGCTTAAACGCTTATATATTTGCGGAGATATACAATATTTTTCTTTTATTCCGTAGTTTTTTTTGTTTTTTCTTGAAATTCCATTAAAATATCACAAAATTAAGTTATTCTACAATCTAATCTACACCATATACAGTACACGCCACATTACTCGAACAACATATTATGACCACCAAAAGCAGGGTTATGCCAATCCTAGACAGAAGACATCAAGTTAATAATTATAATTGGATTATGTTTTTGTTGCTTTTATCTCTGATTTGTTGTTTTGATATTTATCAGATGAATATTTGGCTATGATTGGCAAAAACTCAAAAGATGGCAAAATGGGCCGGCTTCTTTGAAAGTAGGACGATCAGCGCTGCCATCACCGTCGCTGCTGCAGCTCTTCCAATTCCACCAGCAATCCAAATTAGTACATCCTCTCAGAAAATAAAAAAAAACTAACTATCCACAAACCTTAAACAAACCAAAGGATGACCAACACCCCCTCAAACTTCCTAAAACAAAAAAAAAAACAACTCCAAATCTTCTCTCTCAATAAAACCGTTATTTGTAGCATATTTTATAAACGGCCACTATTGTTAGAAGATCTCACAATACCTTCTTAATAAATGGGACAGCAGCGTACACCGTACGTAAAATATTTTTTAAATTCTGGATTCCGCAAAAATCTGGAGCTTTTAAGTTGCCTCTAAATTATATAATCTATAACTTTATGTTGTGTATCTATCTTAATTCGTCAGCTTTTAAATGTTGTATCTTGTATTTATATGTATGTGTGTGCGTTTGTATATGTATGTACGTGTGTGTGTGTGTTTTAAGTTTTGTTTATTCCAGTGTTATGTTCTTGTTCTAGCTATGGTTAACTATTGTTACGATTTTAAACAATATAACGTCAACGTCACCAATTCGTTCCTAAATTCATTGTTGAAGTATCAAATAGTTTCGATTTGTTGCAAATCTCAACTTGAACTGTCAAAGTAAATGACACATTTAGTACTTTTATTAAATTTCTGAAGCAAGGTTAAAACTTCCCTAATTTTTCTATCGTTATTTATTTGGCGAATAAAAACATTTGTTTTTATTTTTGACATCGGTAGTTTGATAGAGATCAATTATTTTTTAACAATACTCGTTCCTAAATAATTGTAATAAACTCCAACAATTCGTAACAATGACACTTGCAAATAATTTTTGACGTAAGAGCAATAGTAAACTATAGTTTGAAAACAAACAGACCACTGGCTGTGTTGTTGGTTGTGATGTGCTTGTAAAAAAAGATTGTATCTCAAATGGACCAATGGAACTAAAAAGCTGATTGCAACAATTTTTTTGTTTTCAATAATTGGTAAAGAACGGTAGGTGTTATTTTGTATAATTTATTTAATTATTTTTTGAACGATTTGCAAACGTGGCTCAAAATTTATTTTTTTTTGTTCGCTAAAATTCTAATAGTTCTAAAGGCTTTGTTGTATTTTAAGGGTTAAAAACAAAGAAAAGGTCAAGTCGTGAAAGTAGAAAGTTTAAGCTATGTTTTAATTCATTTTAATACATTACAAAACCAAAAATGTACTACCTATGCATTAATTAAAATGGCAAAAGTACCACACATGAAAAAAGAAAACCGAATAAATCGAAAAAAGCGAGACAATTTTCAAATCTGATTTGCTTAATTTTTGACATTTGAAAAGAGGTGAGTTTAGCTTTAAGCTGTGTGCATTGATTTTGCAAGAAATTTTAAGACGTTTCTCTAAGTACAATTTCTTTCCAATTCAAGAAGTTTTTTGGAAACAATTTTTTTTTGTTTATCAAATTAATTAACTTCGTACACAAAATTAGTTTTGATATATATACAAAGTTAATAATTGGATTCAAAACGAAAATATCTTGCATTGTTAATAACATATTTAGGAACAGCAGTTTGCAAAACAATATTTTAAATTATACATAGTTTATTATTCAGTATAAAGAAACTACTTTTAAGATCTATTCAAAAATTCATAGAAAAGAAAAATGAACGGCATTTAGAGAATCTTGTTTATAATTTAAGAAAAGTCAAATTTTAACTTACTTAAACCTATTCTTCAAAAGGTAAATATTTTATTCACCTCGCTAGTGTCAAAATTTAGTCATTGGGGAAATATATCCATCATTTTGACGCAATTCACATGCGGCATAAGATCGGGAATACTTAAGAATACTTTCGTGATTTAAAATTATTAAGACTTTTGATTATGAAGAAATTAGTTCAATTGGGAATTTTAAAAACTGGTGAACAGGGATTAGTTCACCACGCTAGTATTCAAATTTAATTAAAGAGAAAATTTAATTATAATTTTAACGTAAAGGGACGGTTGTTTTCGTGAGTCGTTAAAACTTTTAATCATGACTTTAGGAACTTCAAGAAAATTTGGAGTGTACATTTAATTTATATTTTAATAGTATAATATGTAAAATACAGTAAAAGCTCTAATAAGCGAACATTTATTGTTCTCTAAATTTGTGTCCAATCGTAGGAAGTCTCCGGTGAATGAAAAGAAACACGAAATATTAAAAAAAAACATCACACTAAATATTTCTCTGTTTTAAAAATTCGAATTGTGGATATCCATAGTTTTTCCACTTTTTGTTGCATAAAACAATTACTAGACGAATTTCAACATTTTTGATAAAAATAAAAGATACAAAATATTTTAGACCAGCTAAAACTTTAAGCGGCCAGAAATGGAACCATCTTCAGATCTGTCAACTATAAAAAAAGTGTTAAAATCATTTTTTTGTTTTAGTTAAATGAATTTTATTTCCAAAAACTATTATTTTCGGATAGTTTGCAAAATAGTGTATTTTACCTCCTTTATCCCCCCCTAAAATTATTTAGTCTGGTCAAAAATAAGATGTTTTTTAAAGAAATGTTAAGGACATATAAAGCTTCACACCAAAATTAAGCATTGTCGTAATTTTTTCGATGTAAAGCCTAATTTTTGTCTTCTTGATAAATAAAATAATTAATAAATAAAGTTATACATGAGCAGCTTTACGTTCTTTTAAACTAAAATTATCAAAAGGGTTATCGTCCGTTTATGAGAGTGCCCATAGGCAAGTCTATTGTACGAGAAATTCGATTTTGTCCGAAAATGTGTCCGTTTAAAGGAATGGTCAGCTTATTAGAACTGTCTGTTAGTAGAGTATTTACTGTATCTACATTTCTAAAGCTCCATACTTATCTGATTTATAAAGTCTAAACTCGCGCAACTCCGGTTACATTTTTATTTTGATTTAAACATATTTGTTGGTATGTTAAAATTACTTACAAAAGTTCGATAATTCAATTCTGTAAAAGCACCAAAACACAAACAATAAAATTAGAAAGAAGGTGTATTTTCAAAAAAAAAAAAGGTTTTTGATTTAACAATTCAATTATAGGTTTATAGAGTTTAAGAAATATCAAACAAACAATTCCCCATAAACTTTGTCTATAGAATTTAAATTTATTAAAAAAAAATTAAACGTAGTTAGTTAAAAAAACAAAGTCTCACATTTAAAACAAAATGCATTCCTTATACAGTGGTATATTGTTTTGAAACTTTTATTTCAGATATGGCGTTCAGTTTTGACTAAACAAACAAACAAACACTTCACGTTCACGCTGGAAACACTATTAAAATAGGAAGTCATAAAAAATGTATAAATTTACATTTAAGATTAAAACATAACAATTTTAAATTATGTTTGTTTTACATATATACATATACGTAAACCTCAGATAAAAAAAAAAGTATTTCCCATATAATATATCATAATATTGCCAAGAGTTACTGAAAATGTATTTTACATCATTATTTGGAAAACCATCTTTTCAAATTTTCCAGTGTTACCTACATTTCATAAAAAACAGCTCCCGAAAATTGCATGTCTGTTTTTGTTTTACCTTAGTTTAAAGAGCACAATATTTACTATACCTATCGTCATGTAAAACACTTGCACATTTGTTCCTTGTTCTTTGATGCTTGTTTTTTTTTTCATAAAAAGAATTATATCAGTTTCTAAAAATTCTCAAACAAAAAAATCACGTTTTTCTAATAAAATTTTAATTTCTATTTTGTGTAAAAAATAAAAAAAAAAATGAAAAATAGGTCCAATTGGTGCCAGTATTGTCGCTATGAGTCCAAGAAACATGTTAGATCTTAATCCAGCCCTAGCAATGAGCAAACCAATTTTCGAATCCAAGGGTCCACCGATAACTACAAAAGATAAAGACGGAGTTCGGAATCCGCTCGACAACTCAACTAAGAAGAACTTTC
Organism: Eupeodes latifasciatus; assembly: GCA_920104205.1. NCBI lineage: Eukaryota > Metazoa > Arthropoda > Insecta > Diptera > Syrphidae > Eupeodes > Eupeodes latifasciatus. Next base: position 154,506,349 of record OV049925.1, read on the forward strand.
TTTAATTTTTATCTTTAAAAAAAAGTAGCAACGACAACACGCAATCAAAAATGCTGCCGTGCAACATTTTGAATGCTTTATATATTTTTTATCAAACCACATAAATTTACGACATTATCATTATTTTTAATTTGCGGCAAACAAGATTTCAAAAAAAACACCATAATATTTATGTTTAGAAAAATATTCAAAACAAAATAATGTATAACGAACTTAAAAAAAAAAATAAAAATAAAATATATCTTCTGTAAATCAACATATTCACTCATTCATAAAAAAGAACATAAACAAATGATATGAAAAAAAACCTACTTACATATCTCTAACCATATTCATTATATATATGTATAAATAAATTTATGAATCTAAATTTACATCAAAATTTAACAAAAGAAAACAAAAATAAAGAATTTACATTACAAATTTAAATTAGTTCCTAGTTCTTAAGTGGTGACCAATCCCAGAGTTGGAAAAGTTTGAAAAACTATATACAGGACTATTGGACGAACTTAAGCCAGAAATATTGAAAGGCTACAGAAGATTGATTTGTTTTCTTTTTTTGTAAATTTTTTAGACTAAATAATAAGTTAGATAAAATTGCGATATTACGTATTTTGTTTTCTCTTTTTTTAATTTTGTAAATACTCATGAATGTAAGTAAAGTATATAAATTAAAATCTTCGATAAACAAAAATATATCTATTTATATAAAACTTCAGCTAGATGTAGTTTTGTTTATAAAATACATCTTTGTTATTACATCTCAAGTTGTTCTTAAAATAATTATACAAAACAAAAAACGCATGATTAGGTCCAAGAAAAAAATAAATAAGCTCACAACGGATTTGTAAATATAAAAACAAAATGTTACTCGTATAACAACTTTCTTTTTTAAGTTTGTTTTTTTTTTCCAATAGAAATATATACAAATGTATCGATTTAAAAGTTAAAATAAATTACTTAAAAAATAAAGCATCTCAAAGTCTTTCCTGTTTCTTAAGCAGATATTATTTTACTACTTTACACTTTTAATAAATAAAACAAAAAACTAAAATAAATAAAAAAAATTATTGCTTATGATTACACTTAACATTAAAAGGCTCAAGTATTAACATAATATCAATGATTGTGGAATGATACATGACATGATGACACCACTCTGTTTCTAGATAGCAATTTTTAATAAATTATCAAAAGAAATCAACAAAATACTGTAATTGAAATAAAGTTAAGTTATGTTATTATTATAAATATCATCCCATTGAATATATTGAAAACCAAAACAACCAAAAACTTATACTAAATGAAGCTAATACATTAATTTTAATAGGTTAATCAATTGTCAATAATTTTTAACATAAAAGCGAATATTTATTGAAATAAAAATTCTTCATATTTATATTGAATTGTAGTTTTTTTTTTTTTAATTTTTATTGATCGGATATCATAAAAATTGGTAAATATGTGTTTTTTTGTATGTATATGGAATATTTTTGCTTATATGTACCTTACCCACTGGCAGAAAATGTGGTCATTTTCAATTTGTGTTTGTTTTTGAAATCACAAAATTAAACAATAAATAGGTATGTAGGTTTATTCTGAAGTATAAATTGGTATCCTGTGGCGTTTACGTACGTTTTTATTTTGTTTTTATTGATTTTATTAATTTTTTGTCATTTTCTTTGTTGGCTTACGCTTTGTTTCACAAAATAAATACATATGAATAGCAAAGGAAAGAATAATGCGATATAGTCCTGCAGGCTGAACTTTTGTGTAATGACCCAAAGTTTTTTTTATGTGAAATATAAACTGGAGTTGTAAGTTTAGCAGGACTCCTATGAAATATTTTAGGATTTCATCCCTGTTTTGTATTATGATGAAATACAGCCCTTTGCTAGCTAAAATACTATTTTTATAAGAACAAAAAGTAGACGAATAAATTTGGATTAAAACAAATAAATTGTACATATTTAAAAATTTTAAAAAAATTCTCTATAAAACAGGGTTTGGAGAACGAAAAAATTTAATTCGTTTGCGATCGAAAAACTCAACCGGAAATTCAATTTTGAATTCTTTCAAGAATTTAAGTTTTTGGATCTTTGAAAATAAAATTTCTATTAATGAACAAATTCAATTTTTGTTAACTGAAAAATTAATTTCGTTAACAAAATTATCGCAGAAAATTCATAACAGATCCATTCACGAATAGGGGCCTTATTATGAGGTTCGCGGCGGATCGTTTTCAATTCGACCTTTCAAATTCGACTCGCGTCGTATTTCCTTATCAACGGATTCGCGGCGAAGCGAAAATAGTTCTTCCTATATTCCAGTGATTTGAAACTTTTGGTTTGACTTTTTCTTCCTATATTCCAGTGATTTGACAGCTTTCCACAAACTTTGTTTTGTTTTGATTGAATTTGTGAAATTTGCGGTGATTTATTCAAAATTTTATATTTTATTGTGGATTGTGGAAATAATAATAAACACTCTTTCGCCTGTGAATCCGCCAAAAAAAATCTGTCGGATTTCAACTCGCCAACAAACATTATGACATTACAAATTCGCCTTCGAATTCGATAATTGGTCGAATTCAAAACGAAGAAGGCGAAAGCGAAAGCAATATTATTACATTGAAAAATGGCAAACTCGCTAGCAAAAAGTTTCGTCGCGAGTCCCATAATCAGTTCTAAGATGTGATTTTTATTCAAAATAAAAATTACATTTTTAGGTTTTTAATTAAATCGCTGTTCAGCTTAATTATGATTTAGTGTTATAATTTGAAGAGCACTTAAAGACCATTCCATAGAGAATCGAGTCGATGAAACTGCAAGAAATATCTGTGCTAGTTTTTTTAAGAGTTCTTCTGTTTTACTAAAAGTTTAAATTAGTATCAGAACTTTTGTACGTTTCTTTTTTAAGTCCAAGACAACATTTATAAAAAAAAAAATCACAAACTTTTTTTCTTTCTATGCTCCTGAATTTGAAATGACAACACTTCCACTTCCCAACGGTTCCTCATTTAAATTGTCGTCAAAACTGACCTTATGGTGTAAAAATCATTCAGTCTCTCAGGTTTTTTCAATTATTTTACGTGAGAGAACGAAATTCGAAAGCAATTTTATTTCATCGTCCTATTACGAACTGAATTTGATTCGAAAGAGAACTGAAATTTTTAGATCCCGAGTAAAGTATTTTTAAGAGAATTTCATGTTTTTCGGTTTGTGAAAAGATCTTGAAAAACGTGAGAATTATAGAGATTTTTCACTTCACTAACGGTATTTTACGAACCCTGCTTTTAAAACATCAATCCCCTAAATTTGCTCCCGAATAAACCACCAAAAATATTCACGCAAAATTCTTGTCTAGGAAATTTTCCCAAAGTCTGTGTCTACTTGTTTCTTAAGGACAACATTTTTAACACGACGCTCTTCCAGCGACTTAGGCCATTCTAAAATTTAAAACAAATGGATTTTTAAAAATATTAATGGTTTTTTTTTTTTTTTTTTTTTTTTTTTTTTTTTTTTTTTTTTTTTTTTTCAGTCTAAGTCGGACTTTCAGACGTGTAAGACGCGTAAACTCTATCGTGTGTGAGTATTTAATAATAATCAATCATTACCAAGCGCGGTAGATCACCCAAACCCGAGGACAAGCAATTGTCCTTGGATAAAAAACTTTGTGCCAACATGGATCATTTATCTAATAAAAATACTCCAAATTGGAAAGATTCCAAATATTGGAATCCCCTGCAGTGTCAACCCGATAATGATCTTGAAGAAGAAGTAATGGACGATGTTGTGTCGCCAACTACTCAAAAAAAAACCTATGTTCCACCAATTAAACTTCTTAAAAAACCAATTGAATTTGTGCATAACTTAATGAAATCATTAAATATCGCAGAATATTCATTAAAAAGACTATCTATTGGTATAAAAATAGTGTGTGAATCCATTGAAAATTATAATTCTGTCCTAGCTAAACTCAATGAAGAAAATTGTCAATTTTTTTCGCATGATCTGATTAGTGCAAGACATTTCAAAGTGGTGCTTTATGGCTTAGATGATGTTGAAGTAAATTCACTAAAAACAGAACTAATTAAACTCGGTTTGAAGTGCATAGATGTTAAAAAAATATCTAAAAAATATGATCATTATATTGACACTATCTATATCATTTCATTAGAAAATGGTTCAATCAAATTAAATGATTTAAAAAAAAACTTTCGTTCAATTTTGCATACGCAAGTCAACTGGAACATACAACGTAAACTTAAAGGTAAATTAACACAATGTCACAATTGTCAGATGTTCGGTCACGGCGAACGTAATTGCCATATTAAAACATATTGTGCTATCTGCGCTGGTTCTCATCAGACTGTCGATTGCACAAATATGACAAATATTAAATGTGCCAACTGCAACGGTGATCATAGAGCGACTGACCCTACATGTATAAGTCGAACAAAATATTTGCAAATCAAAGAACGTTCATCACCAACAAAATCATTTTCGTCATCACAACGCTTGGCTGCAGCAACAACAACAACTCAATGTGCTTTCACTCCTAGTCACCATCAACAACCGGTTTTATTAGAGTCAATGACCGATTTTCCTCCAATTCGTCAACGAAGACAAGCCCCTTTAGATAAAATCAATGTACCCAGCAATTCAAATACACACCTTAAATCTCCAACAAATATTGCATGGTCAAATGGATCACATGTTGGTGTCACTGCAAGCCCTGTACCTATTAGCAACAACAATATATGCAACAACTCACTTTTCTCAATGGAAGAACTTAATTCTCTATGCATGGAGATGATATCAAGTTTAGCTAATTGTAAAACTAGAGTAGACCAATTTAATGCCATCGCACATTTAGCGACTAAATTTTTGTATGCAAATAATGATAAGTAACATGATGTTAAACGAATATATAAATATTATTACATGGAATGCTAGAGGTATTCGCAGCAAATACTTAGAATTTATAAATTTTTTAAATTGTAATATTGTTGATATTGCGTTGGTGACCGAAACTTGGCTTTCATCTGAAGTTAGGTTACCTTCTTCAAATTTTAATTGCTACCGCGTTGATAGAACAGACCAAAGGGGTGGTGGCGTTGCAATTCTAGTAAGAAAATCAATTCAACACTCACTTTTGCCAATTTTCGCTACTAAATGTATAGAAAACATTGGTATAGAAATTAAGGTAGGTAATGGAAAAAATATAAAGGTATTTTGCGTTTATTTCCCCGGCGGGTCATCATCTGAATATAAGAAAAAATTGCTTAAAAGAGATTTTTCTAAGTTTTTTTCACTTAAAGACGATTATTTGATTGGTGGGGATCTTAATTGTCGCCATAGAGATTGGGGTTGTCTACGAGCAAATGCTTGGGGCAATATATTGTCAAACCTTCTTCTCACATTTCCTGTCTCTGTTCTATTTCCGTCCAGTCCAACTTATTTTCCTTCATCGTCCCGTGGAAGTCCATCCGTGCTTGATCTGTTTGTTACTAATGTTCAAACTAAAATTTCACCACCTTTTACTGTGAATTCGTTAAGTTCAGATCACGTACCAGTTTTTTGTCATCTTCTTTGGTCAGGGGTTGAGAACGTTAAATGTTACTTAAACCTTAAAAATACTAATTGGTCATCTTTTCGTTCAAAAATTAAAAAGAAACTGCAAACAAATTCCTTAAATTTAGAAAATATTTCTAGTAATGCCGATGTTGATGGTATTGTAGAGACCTTTACTGAAACTATTTTAGGTTGTGTTGATGATTGCGTTCCAAAAAAAAAGGTTAAAAATCGCTCAAAAATACTTCCAAAAGATGTTTTAGAACTGATTAAAATAAGAAATATTCATAGAAGGAACTGGCAGAGGTACCACCATCCCTTCTCTCAAAGTATGGTGTCGTACTTCAACAAACGTATTACTTCTGCAATTGAAAATTTACGAAATGAAGAATGGAACACAAAATTAAAATTCCTAGAACCTGGTGCAAAACCTTTTTGGAACATAGTAAAAATAATTAAAAACAAAAATAGAAATATGCCGTTCTTGAAAACACATTCTGAAACATTATATACTGACTTTGAAAAAGCTGAAGAACTTGGCGCAGTTTTTTTAACAAACCATAGAGTCTCTCAACACTTAGGAGAAAACACAACAAACGCACTAGTTGAAGAAGCTTTAGAAAATTTTAACAACTCAGAAATTATAACTCCTTCTCATTACTTTGTGAAAGACAATGACATTAAAAATATTATTAAAACATTAAAAGTAAGGAAAGTAGGTGGTATTGATAATATTAAAAACATTTATCTTAAAAATTTACCTCCGATAGGTTATGCATATCTTACATTCATAATTAATGCTTGCCTGAAACAGCAATACTTTCCAAATTCTTGGAAAGAAGCTAAAGTTATACCTATCATCAAAGCAGGTAAACCTTTAGAAAGTCCCCAAAGTTACAGGCCAATTAGCCTTTTAAGTAGTGTAAGTAAAATCCTAGAAAAAGTCCTTAAACAAAAAATAGGAAAGTTTATCTGTGATAAAGAAATTTTACCAGACCAGCAATTTGGATTTAGACAATTTTACAGCACCTCTCATCAAGTAAAGAGAATCTGCGAAATTGTCAAAAGAAATCGATCTCTAGATAGATCTAGTGGAATGATCATCTTAGACATTGAAAAAGCGTTTGATTCGGTCTGGCACCATGGCTTAGTTTACAAATTGTTACGTTATAATTTTCCACCTCACTTGAGTAAAATTGTTCAAAGTTTTCTGTCTAAACGTCGTTTTAAAGTGCATGTAAATTGTGGTGTTTCTAGTTTGTTTGAATTTAATGTTGGTGTTCCCCAGGGTTCTGTACTTGGGCCAATATTATACAACATTTATACTTCAGATTTCCCGCATCTTGAAGATTGTGAATCAGCAATATTTGCTGATGATACAGCAATACTATCATCGCATAAGTTCAGTCTCAATATTGAGACGAATCTCAAAAATGCAATTGAAGTATTGGAACGTTATTATAACAAATGGAAAATTAAGCTTAACTTGGAAAAAATGCAAGCGATCTTTTTTTCAAGAAAAAGAAAAGCTTGCTATCTTCCAAGTAATCAGCTGCAAATCAGTGGTATAAATGTTGATTGGGAAAAATCAGTTAGATATCTTGGTGTATACCTTGATTCTAAGTTAACGTTTCAGGAACATATAAACAAAACACTGAAAAAAATAAGTGTAGCCATAAAAATGCTTTACCCATTTATTCATAGAAAGTCTCTGTTATCAAATAAAAATAAAATAATACTGCACAAAGTAATTTTTCAATCTATCTTTCTGTATGGATGTCCCGTTTGGGGAGATTGTGCGAAATGCCACATACAAAAGCTACAAATTTCGCAAAACAAGATTTTAAAAATGATGTTGAGCCTACCATGGCATTATTCAACACAAGAACTTCATAATAGAGCAGGTGTTGAATTGATTTACGAAAGAATTCAAAGACTAAATGAGCGATTTATGTTAAAATGTAGTTTTGCTGAAAATAGTCTCATTAGTGAATACTGTTTATAAAATAATTTTTTTTTTTCTTTTCTTAATTTGTACATATTTGTATCATTTAATGTTATATATTACTTGTAATTATATCTTTTTTTTATTTTACTTACATGGAATTATTTATTTATTTAATTTATTGTTTATTTATTTATTTATTAATTTATTTGTTTATTTTATTACGTGTTTATTATTTATGTATATATTTTTGTAATTATTAATTGTTTATTTATTTATTCAATTATATTTTTGTTCATTTGTTTGTTTATTTATTTATTCACCTATGTATTTATTTATTCATCTATTTATTTATTTATTTATTTATTTATTTATTTATTTATTTATTTATTTATTTATTTATTTATTTATTTATTTATTTATTTATTTATTAATTTATTTATTTTCTATTTATTTATTTATTTATTTTTAATACAAATGTTTAATCATCTAGTCATTTTAGCTCTAAGTTTTCTCTTTTTATAGATAAAAAAATAAATAAAAACCAAAAAAAAATCATAAAAGAAAAGAAATGTATATAGAAATATATAAAATATAAAAAAAATGTTAAAATATAATTTGCTTAATGAATTATATTACTATTATTGTTATTTATATATATAGATGTATATGTATATATATATATATTTTTTTTTTTTTTAAATTTAAATGAAGGTTTTTTCTTTCGTGTTTTCCTTCAAACTCACTGTTATTATGTAAATAAATATTGTAAGAAAAAATAATGTTTCAGTAGAAAGATATTATGTATCAAATCTCTGTATGTGAAATGTGCGGTGGCAATCCTTGAAAAAAATTATAACGAAATAAAGAAATCTATCTATCTTGTTGTCAAGATACTGATTTTGAAGGTCAAAGGTAATGGTTTTTTTACTACCTCAAAAAAAAATATCTCAAGAGATTATGGACGGAAAATCTTTTAAGTAATCCGGTTTGGAATTATGTTAGAAGGTATAACAAAATTATTCAAAACTTCAAATCAATACTGAATTTTTAAAGCTGGCCAGATTGATCTCAGGGCCATGGACGCTGAAAGAAGGTGACGATATCCCAAAAACTCCACACACACACTGAAATAAGCCAATCGGAGCTCGTCAAAAATCAAAGTAATCGGAGCTCCTTCGTATTGAATATCCAAGTAATTAAGTAAGAAACTTCGTTCTTGTTGATTCTCATTATTTTGGGTCACCATTACTATGGAAAATAAAAATATTTGTCAAGGACGCATGGTACTGCTCACACCATCCGCTACTAATTATCACTAAAAACTTATTAAACTTATAATGTTAGTCTCAGAAAGAATATTTCAAAATATACTTTAAAATTTAACTAATTACCTAAGCAGAGCCCCTTCTGTGCTCGCAAATTATTATAAATGTCATAGCTCGTTTCTCAAAAATTGTACAAAATAACCTTAATTATATTTGAGCTTTTAATAAACAACGCATAGAGCGGATAAAAATATTTGTGAACCTAGAGAAAGATATTTTTATACAATTCTCCAAATTGTATACAAATAATTGTCTCTAGGTTCAATCTTCTATCTTTCGGATGTGGTATTTCAATTTTTCATATGCACATCTCTCTCAATATGGAGAAGGCCTCAAATCCATCCTGCTAAACAGATCTGAAATTTTCGGAACTGACAGCTCCTTAAATACTTACTTAAATAGAATATTAAACAAAATTTAAATATTTTATCAAACAAACAGAAAGTCCTTAAAAAAAGAAATCATAATCCCGAAAAATATTTCTAAAAAATCTGTTGTCAGGGTTCTTATTGCTTATTTTTTAAACCAACAATTATTATATCAAATACATCAATTTTCTTCTAGCTGCTACCAGGTCAATAAAAAAGGATTCGGCAGAAATAGAGGTTGAAAAAAGGACAACATTTCCTTATTAAAACCTTTTTTTAAACGTTCAGGCATATGATTTCCGTATACATTTTTGAATGGTACCTAAGTACATATATAAAAATTTCCAGAGGTGACCGTGAAATTTTCTTCAAAACAAAAAATTAAATAATAGCCTTTCCTAGCTTCTGCGCATTTAAAAAAACAATAAAAATTGAATTTATTAAAAAGGTTAGCACAAATTAGGTAGGTGTATAAAATTGACTAATGTAAAGTACGTGGATTGAAGTTGTTAGCAGGTAAGAATGCTAAATAGCCTATAATTGCAACTTAATGAGTCAAGTCAACCCTCCACAAAATAAATATCTTCTTATTTTTATTATTTCCCTAATGATATCATGGAGATATAGAATAAGGAATTATATTTGCATAAAACTTTCCGCTACAGCTAAACATTTTAATAAATCAAATACAAACATTTCTAACTGTAACTGGAAGCGAATTTAATTTCCTAAAAAAAAGAGAATTTTAAAAGTCTGGATGTAATTAACTGTTCTAGTTTTTCTTACAATTTGTCAAATTAAGGTGATACGAGTTCTTTATAAAAGATATTTTTGTATAATTGTTTTATTTTTTTTCTTCTATGCTTTCTTTGTTCTCATTTCGTTCATCCTATGTTCCCAGTTCCCAAACTTTTTAAGAACTTTGAGAAAGCAAATAAAATATTTTTTTTTCTTTTTCATTTCCTAAAAAGACTTCTAAGAAGGAAACCCTAACTCTCATTCTCATCCCCCATTCTTATTTCGTTTTTTTTTTTATTATAACTTCACTTCAAGTAATTTTGCTTAGAATATTGCTTCTTAGCAATAAGAATTTTACTTTTCACCCCTCTCGCAAAATTAAAAAAAGGCGAAAAAAAAATTATTCATGTCTACTTTGCCTTCTGTTGTCTTTCATATAAAAATATTTTAAAATAATTAAGGGCGCAACGAGTTCGAAAGTAAAAGTAATTGATGTTATGTCCTTTATAATAAAAACAAAAAATTGGTGTGCTAGGAAGATACTCGTAAATTGCTGAAGACAGGAAGGAAATAGCTTAGAGCTATTTAAGAAAAGATATGTATGTTTGTAGGTGTGTGGGAAGTGATGTGGGTTCTCAAGGTTATTTAATTTTATCGATAGAGCTCTTAAAAAAAAATTCCACAAATTTAGTCTATATTTTTTTATGTTTACTGACGTTGTAACGTTTGAAAAACAAATTTTTAGAGTTATAGGAAAAACAATGGTTTTGATCCCACCCAATCTGATGACTACACCTAAAAACTTTAACCGACATTTTGTCCGTAATAAGTCTAGTTGTCATTTCAAGAATTTCGAAAAGTATTCAATCTAATCTTGAAGTTTAAGTTGTTTTCTCTCGAGATATTCGATACGTTAAACTAATTTAGAAGAGTTTTAGTGCTTTTATGAGAGATAAAATTTGTCGATGTTTTTTTTTCCTGAAACTATACTAGTCATTGTTATCTAGCAGTCGAAAAACACTTTTTTAGAGTTTGAGAAGTAAGTTTGTACTTTTTTTGTAAAAAGTTTTAAACAAAAAAAAAAATATGTTTGTATGAAATATCTTTATTTGTTTCAAGACATTATAGTGGGGATATAATGTTTATACATTTTAAGTTTTTTTTATTTTTATGTAACTAAATCTTTCTAAAACTTTTACCAGATGTCCAATAAAACGATAAGCATAAGATTACTATTTTCAAGCTACAATAATTTTTTTTTGCAAAAAACAGTATTTTACGCCCATATTATTGAGTTTTAAATTTTAAATTTTTCAAATATTTGTTTTAGATTTCAATAAAATTCAAATCAATAACATTCATTCTCTTATCAAATATTTAAGGCCAATCAACGTTTTTTGAACTTCCTATAAACAAGCGTAACTTATGTATTCGACCCGATTTAAAGAATTGAAAACGTTGACATTTCTCGAAGTCTTAACGTTTGAAAGATGCAGAAAGGAATTTTAAAAAATTGCGTGGGTGGATTTTTTACTGCAGGCATTTTAAGAATTGAAGAATTTTGTCGACACCAAATATGTCTGAAACCAATAACGCTACCGACTTAAATTACATTTTATTTTTTACATTTTGACGTGATACTAAATTGGTTCGAAAGGAATTAAAATAACGTTTTTTTTTTTAAATACGAATTGAAAAAAATATTTATCACCACGAATATTTTGCGAACAAAAAATTGTTATACTTTACAAATTGTTTTATGAATAAAAAACAACGTTTTTAACATCTGGTAATTTTTTTTTTTAACGAAAACCTACAAAAATGACTACTAAAAATTGTGAAAAAATTGTAAAACTTTTATAAAATATCAACTGACGGACATAAATGAAAAACTATCCTTGTGGGTCGCATAACAGTCTCTTTTTTTAATTGCTGTAATCCACTGAATTGTTTAAAAATGTTTCCTCCATACTTCGATGTTGTTACTTGTGAAATAAAATCTATTTGAAGTTGCCATATCAACTCATTTTGCAGCGTGGAAAAAGGCGCCTTTCCAAAAACTAGTAAGGATTATGTCAAAATCATCAAATTCGACAAATTTACAATAAGTTTTAATGAGATGTTAAAAATAACTTCGTTTTCATAAAATTCATGTAGGTTAGGTTAGGTTGGAGTGGCTGTCCAGATGTCATTGACTCACTTAGACCTCAAGGGTCCATTGTGATACCACTAATGAGGTTACTCATGGGAGAGTAATGAAAATTAAACAAACCATTTTGTGCTTTTAATAAATTTAGAGAGACACTTTGTGTCAATCGTTGCCAGTTCACTGGTATTTTCGAAGAAGGGATTACCGAGAAAGTTATTCCTTCTAATGAAGAGTGCTGGAAATGTACATAGAAGGTGTTGGACTGTTTCCTCTTCCTTCTCGTCCATGCAGCTTCTACAGAAGTCATTTGTGTAGACCCCTAGCCTCAGAGCATGTCTTCCTATGAGGCAGTGTCCTGTTATTACTCCAATTGTAGAGCTTATATTTTGTCTGCTCAAGGATATCAAGCCTTTTGACCGATTTAAGTGTATGCTTGGCCATGTTTGCTTGGTTGCTAGGCAGGTGGTACTCTGTGACCATCTAGCATTTGTTGCTTTTAGAGCATACTGCTTGAGAAGATATTTGCATGTAGCAAGTGGTGTTCCTATGTTATGTTTTTGTCTAACATTAGGCAGAAGTGTTCCGTTTTTGGCGAGCTCATCGGCTTTACAATTTCCCGGAATGTTTCTGTGGCCCGGCACCCAAATGAGGTGAATATTAAACTGTTCTGTCATCTCATTCAGAGATGATCGACAATCGTGGACTACTTGTGAGTTTGTGGAGACAGACGCGAGAGATTTAAGAGCGGCCTGGCTGTCCGAGAAAATTCGTATATCCTTGCAAGAAATAACGTTTTCTTTGAGCCAGGATAGTGCCTCTTTAATCGCCATTACTTCTGCCTGGAATACACTACATTGATTGGGAAGTCTGTATGATAGACTGAGATTCAGTTGTTCCGAATAGATACCACTTCCAACTCCGTAATCGGTCTTTGAACCGTCTGTATAGAAGTGTATCACATTGTCTTCCAGGGGTCTCTCTTCTTCCCAAGAGGATCTTGAAGGGATGGACACATGGAAGCTTTTACCGAATACCGTTTTAGGGGTGGTATAGTCTAAGCGATCTGGGATAGATCTAAAATTGTCTAGAATGGTAGTATGTCCAGTATTGTTATTGTTCCCTTGAGAGGTGGCTCTAAGCCTCACACATGAGTTGGCTGCCACCATTTTGGAGAAGATGTCAAGAGGTGTTAGGTTTTAAAATTCATGTACAATTAAATTAAGAATTTTAGACGTGTGATTTTCAATCTGGCAATACTTTTTTCTTGATTTATGCTCAGTTTCGTTTGCCATTTCAAAATAAGTAGAGTTACTCCTGAACAACGTTTGCAAATGGTGAACATTTGTTTCCAAAATAATGGTTGGGTTTACGAGACGCGACACATCAAAAGGAAACTTATGGTGAGTGCGTATTATCTCGCGTTGTGGGCCTGTGGCGTGCCACACTACTACTCCAAAACCATTTATTAAACATAGTGGTAAGCCTTTATCTTTGTGATAAAGCTGAATTTTTGACCATAACATTAAATTATATTCGTTTTATTTCTTTAACAACCTTTATTGTCCAATTTTCTAAAATCGATGTTTTCTAAGTTCCAAAAATTCCTACTCAATATCCCTTTGAAATGTTGTTGAACTTAAAATACATTAATATAAAATTACGAGTAATTTCCATAAAATCCTTCAACCTTACGGTCAACCAAAAAATAACTTGTCAACTAAAATATTAACCCCTAAATTTATATTTTGTCAAAATGTTTTTATCCTCTCATTTACAAATTTTGCGAAGTTAGCAAACATAAGAAGGGAGAAAAAAATCACATCACATCACACCAAATTAAGAGTTTTTTTTTTTCGTTTTGCCTTCTCTTTTTAATCCAATAAATGTGCCCAGAAAACATTGCTAGGTCTTAGAAAGTTTTCAGATAGGAACTCGTAAAATTTTATATTATCATCAACCGAGATTATAAGCAATTTAAATTTAACCCAACCTGTTTTTTGGGCAAAATGTCGACCCAAAGAGATTCCAAAAACAAATTTCTATAGTGCTTCAAAGTGTATCCCTGTCATCATCACATTAACATTCATGGTTATGCATTTATATATTCGAAAAGAACTTTAAGTGACCAACTATTCGGTCAACATCTAAACTCCCCCAAAAAGGGACTCTAAGATTTTCAAAATCAACATCGATTGTTTTGTGTATAGACAGAGTCTACACAATCTATAGAGTATGATGGGAAGGCTAGCGGCAGAGCAGCGGCGCGGCAGCGGTGGCGGTGGCGGCAGGCATTTTGTGTTATCTTTCGTATACCTTCTTTCACTGTAGTTTGTTGGATGAACTTTAATTAATGCACATTGTGTGCCTAACTGCTCCAGATGTTTCATTTGAAAATCTATCCATCTTCCATGATATGCCTTCCTTCATGTATTCAGATTTCGGATGAACGCTTTTAAAACAAACATTCGAACCGTTTTTGGTCCCTAGTCCATATCCTTGCCCAGGATTCCAAACTGATGTTTTATGAGGAAGATGAACCAACCAACTGCCAAACCAAGCCAACGAACGAACGTCGTCGTAGTATAGAGACACGTCATAGCGTTACACACAGCATGACAATTGACATTTTATGATATCAGTTGGTTTGGTTGGTTTTTGAGGACCATCCCACGTACGGTGTCACCATATAGTTGGCCTCAAGCGATTTACAGTCACTTCGTACGCTTTTCGGAATTCTAATTATACGCAACCACATCAGATGGAACACTAAGTGCATTAGTTCTCACCATTAAGAGCCTTCACGTGATTTCAGGAACAACCCATTATTACACCCAACCCCCCACCCAATTTTAAATATATATCTATACATATATAAGTTTACCACCTACCATCTCGCTAGTATCATGATAGCGGGGGAAGGGGGAAAAGGAGCGTATTCAAATGGACATTGTTCTTTTGAAAACTTTAATTTACTTATAGAATAGGACACGTACAACAAACACCCTGTATACAAAGCTATAACCAGCAACGGCATCAGTGTTGTAAGCGTTGTCGTCCTTGATTGCATTTCTTTCTTTATTTTTTGTTGTTGTTGTTGTTGCATATGATTGCGTTGTGCCTAGGTGTCTATATAGGATACAAGAATATACGACAACTCCGACTATACGACGACTCCGACTAACGTCGACGACGACGATGATTCTATCTGAAAAAGGTTTGAGTTCCGGAAAATAAAGTTCCAACAAAATAGGCCACTGTAAGTTTTCATATAGTATGTACTATATGCGAGATGAGTATAGGACGAGCTCTAACAATGGATTAGATATATAGACATCTCAGAGATACAGATAGGAAAGCATCCCTATCATCATCATCAGCAGCCAGCATCATCCGCATACATATATGTAATGTACATCCAGTTATTTGTACATATATTGCAACAAAGTGGGGGAGGAACTTTAAAACAATTAAAATACGTGAATGTAATTTGAAGACATACGGAAAGTCGGTCAAAATTTTTAACGAACCTAGAGTAGTACCCAAGAAGACCAAGACAATACTATATTCGAGCCTTCTATAGGTACATATCCTATGTTATTCTGTCGGTCGTTAGGTTGGTCGGTAAGTCCGTCGCTCGCCGTCTCTTGTCTATACCCTCGAAAACCACATAGCATAAGTTTCAGCATATGGAAGATTTTTGAAACTTATGTACATATGAGACGGAAAATAAAAGTGTTCAAGTGGAAGTTTGCACCTAATTGCATTAGACTTATGGCGTTGAATTTTATGATATACAAATATATATACTAAATATGTAGGTTTGTGATGAACAAAACAAGATAGATAGTCGCCATTCATCGTCATCATCAGAAAAATAAAATTCCATCGTTTGCCCAGAGGCTAAAATCATAGAAATTTATACTCGCAATCGTATTGTGTGTGTTTGTTTCCCTCTCTTTTTTAATATGGATGATGGTTTGAAAACCATTCTCTCCGCACTTCGCAATCCGCCAACCAACCCCCTTGCCTCATGTGGACTTACTTGAGGCGCTTGAAGCATTTGTATAACGAAGTAGCTTTTTGGACCACAAGAGGATACTACCTATGCTATTTGTGAGCTCTATTGAGCGCCACGTGAGACGGCTGATGATGACGAACGGCGAGCGACGGCGACGACGACGACTAGGCTAAAGGAAAGCTGTCCCGCAAAGAGACACATTGGTTCAGGGCTGCCAATGTGAGCAATTTATTATAAAGATTGACAGGGAAAGGGGAGGAAAATTTAATCAAATTTTGGATATGGCACAATCAACCAAATCCAAATTTAATTGGGCTTTAATTTTAATTTGAGGATTTTTTGGACTTTAATTTGGCAAGAAAGTATTTTTTTCACAGCTCAAAACAGAACTTCGAAAATGTGTATCCCACAAATTTAATGTTTTCTTGGACTTACTAAAGTTTTGTGTAGGTCCAAGTTCTATTAAGGGGGCTTCTTTTTGACGTTTTGACATTTTATCTCTCCACTCATTTAAAAAAAAACATATAAATTTCTGCCTGACTTGCGTATCTCTTTCTCAATATGAAGTGGGATTGGGATAAAATGTTGACACTTCAACTTAAATCACCTCAAAAAGTGCATTGTGTGCATCCCTTAAAAAGTTCATAAATAGGCGTTTTTTTTTAAGATCTGAAAAGAGTTCTAAGCAGAGTCTGAGCATATCTCTCAACAAAGCGTGTTCTAAGCGGTCAGAATTATTTTTGAAACACACCTGAACACTTAGCTGTCACTATTTGACAATTGTTAATTTACTTGTCATTTTCTTCTACAAGTTTTTGTTAAACAGTTCAAGAAAAACGCTTTTTTGTTAACGTTTTTATTTTTAAGCTGAGAAGTTTGTTCTTTTTCTATAACTGTTGTTAACAATTCATTCCTAAACGGTAAGATTGTTACGATTTGCAACAATTTGATGTCATTACATCGTTGATAAATTCACTTTTGAAGTGTCAAATAGTTGCAATTTGTTACAACGAAAGTGTTTCACTGTCAAAAGAAGTTATTGTATTTTTTTTTAACTTGTCAAAAAACAATGAATTTCAAAACCAAGCGTCATCTAAATTGAATCATAAATTTTCATTATACAATAAAACAATGATTTTCGTTAATCTTCTCTTTGCTTTACATCCATTTGTTAAAAGAATTAAATGTTTTATTATTTACATATCACATTTCGATGCTTTCGGTTATTCTTTCGGTATTTATTTAGCCATTTGAAGTTATACAAATATATTTTTTTAAGATGTTGGTAGTTTGACAGATCAACAATTTCTGACAGTTGACGTTTGACATGATAACAAAAGTTAAAAATTGTTCGATAAAGAACAGAACACAGATCAGAGAACTGAGCTGTCAAAAGAACAAATCTGTGGTTCCTTTTATCCTCAGACATATCATGGCTGAAATACAAACACGCTTCAGCTTCGGCTTCGTCTGCGTTACGATAAGCCTGCTTCGAGGTTGCTTTGAATGACATTTCTATACCTAATAACCAATTGGAATCCCTCAGAAGCAAATGTATTTTGTTTGTTGTTTTTTTTTTTTTTTTACAGCTGTGGAGCTGTCATACAAAGCAAATGTTCAGCAAATTTGAACTAGAGCTTCCGTTTGGAGTCACATTACGTAACATTACGTTCTTTTCCTTACGATTGTCAAACGAAACGTGAGGTCAAAGCTTCATTGTGATAGCATGCATTGAATTCCTATGGCTGAACTCGTAAACGTCAGGACAAGCCGAAGATGAAGCGTGTTTGTGTTTCAGCCATCAAAGCGCGCGGGTTGTGCTTCTTTTTACGACCAGTAATAGATCGACTCGGATCACGCTCTATGAGATCTGAATAAAATGGCAGAGCTAATGGAGTAAAAAGCTGATCGCTTATTATTTCGTGTGGTATGAAGGAGATAAATGACAAATTCTTAAACTTTTGACAGTTCCGTATTTTGGTGTGTTTCATAAACAAATTTGAGAGTTCTGATAAAACTCTGCTCAGAGCGTACTCCACGTGCTCAGGCTCTGCTTAGTTCTACTCTGTTCTGAGGTTAAAAAGAAAAACGTCTATAGTAAAGTCAAGACACATAAGATTTCTAACAATTTTCTCAGTAGGCTTTACAAAGCAAGAGAATAAACTAAAGATAGAATGACATTTATGTGAATTTAACTTAAAAATCAATATTTTTTCATATGTACGTCAACTTATTTTTTAGTTGACGAAATATAAAATTAAGCTTAGTTCAAGTGAGATTGCCAGATCTGGCATTACAAAAATTGTGTTAAATAGCAAATGTCACAGTATTGTATTTTGTTGACAATATTGTCAGAAATGCCATTTTCAGATGACGTATAAAATTTTCAGGTGTACAGCTTGGTTGCATTAAATAAACTGCGACCACGGGAATGTAATTGTGTGATTTTGTGCCAAAATCTGCCAACCGTGTCAACATAATGATTTTTGACTATTTCCAGCTCAATAAAAGCTTTTATTGTAAGATTTCACAATATTTTTAGATCTTAAAGGTGAGCATACATTCTTCTTCCCCTAGCAACCAGTTTATACCTTGACAGTTTACAAGTGTCAAAAAATGTTTGTTTTATAAACAAAACGAGGTTAGTGCGACGGACACTATATTCAATTTCAATTCTGTTTAACCTCAGAAAGTTAACCTGTTAATTTGCTGCTATCAGTGAGGTTTTGACTTAAGCAACTATTCCTATTTTCTGGACTTTCCAATGGAAAATTCAATTTATGGGTAAAACGATCTACATTAGTAAAACAAATGGCAAGCCTGGTCATCAACAAACCAGCTAGCTGTGCAGCAGGTGATGGTGATGGCTGATGGAGCATTGGAGCATTTTAGCAGGCAAGAGATTCAAATGGAGAAATTACAAAATCAGTCCGTAGTTCGCATGCCCGAAAAGAGAAAGAACTTTCACACACAGCTTTGTTGCGGCGCTGCTGTTGTTATGTTGTGTTGTGCTCTGTGATGGAGATGGATACGACAACGACGTGAAAGTGGGGATATACGAGTGAGTACTTACCCGTCGTCGTCGTTCGTTCATCGTCGTAATATAGCAAATGGACTTGTGGAATGGATACCTAGGTACATACTCATATATTTCTATGGTTGAAGGAGCTTTGGACGTTATATAGCGTTGCAATGTTTTGCTCCAGAAATCTTCGTCTTTTTCAATATTCCGATGCTTAAATTTGTCTCTGCAAGTTTTGCGGTGTGTGTGGTGGCGGAGAGTCTTGCTCCTCTCTGTGGCGGGTGTAGTGTGTGGCGCGGAACTTCAACTTCAAGACTTTACAAGCATACGTTGTTTTTTCAGTTTCAGTTTTTGTTTTTGTATATTTTATTCTCACTGTGGAGCCATAGTGAGTTTCATGCGATTTTGTGTTTTATTTTTTTGTGTATGCCATTCCGCAATTCGTTGTCGGTCCTCATTGTTCGGTGTTGTGTCTTTTCGGGGTCTTTTTCGAGGGTTTTCCTTAAAAGCATATATTGTTGCCATTATACCTGGGCTCTGTGAGCAGGTACATCCTTATCCTTTAAATTCTCCGTATAAGTATATATCACAATAACGAGAGTAGAGTAGTGTTTTTAAAGTGCGTGAGGTTTTTCCAACTTTTCCGGTATATTTTTCTTCTTGAATTTTATCTATTTAAAAAGTGGTCGGTGTGGAGCCGAGCGGCGTGAATCGGTATCTCGCTGCTGTATCCTAAAATCAAGCTATATATTTTCTCAGCTTCCCAGGGTCTGAGAAAGTCCGGACGAGAAAAATAAATAATAAGAAAGAAAAAGACATCTCACGACTTTTAACAGCTAATGGTATACTCGTCATGACCTTAATTAAAAAGACACTAGTGATGGGGTGAATTCCGTCGACACTTTGTCGAAGCTAACGACTGCTGTGAGCGGTGCTATCATCATCATCATTATCATTACCATCATCATCATCATCTTTATCGCCGCCGCGCTTGATAGAGAGAAAATCACAAACACAAATCGAATCAATACGAGATGACTTTTTGCCTAGATACGAGTATACGAAGCGATACAGATTCGATTCGATAGAGTACCCATCTGCATCAGCATCAGTATCAGCATCATCGTGCGTCGTCCGCGTCGTTATTGTCGGTCGCACGTTTGTCGTACGTCGTTTGTATTTCGTAGTCCATCGTCCGTCGTCGTCCGTCATATCGGAGCCGTTTTGAAATCATAGTTCCAGTATCCATTCGTGTGTTATTCCTCTAGAGAGTTCTTGGTGAGATGTGTTAGAAACTGTAGAGCCAGAGCTCAAACCCGAGCCCGAAGACCTTACAAAAAATCCCAGGCAATTGAATAAATAATAGAAAGTGTTATTGTTATCGTTATAACAATAAAAATAAATTGTATCTAGAGAAGTGTTTCTTTTGTTTTTTTTTGTTTTTTTGCTTTGTTGCTTTTTTGCTTTTTCTGCTTTTTTGTGTCGAACACACAGCTCGTCAAAATATCGCTCGAAAATTCAGTGTAATTTTGTTTTTATAAGTGTGTGTAAGAAGTGTGCGTGTGTGTCAGCATAGCTGTATATATAGCGATATAACGATATAGCGAACAGAATTTATTGACCCGAGAGTTTAAAAATGGTATTTGCGTCCTTGTTCCATCGGAGGAGATAATAGGGTGAATGAGCGCGCGGCACTGCTGATGGAGTGGTGATGTATCTGCGGAGAATTACTTTCGGGGGATGCATATTTAACTCGGAGACTAGTATTTGCTTGGTACGTGTTTATTCACCTGCTTAAAGAATTGTTTTTTTTTTCACTTTAGTTTATTTTTCCGTGTTTGACTTTTTGTTGGTGGTAGGTACTTATTTCTTGTGTGTAATTTAATTTTGTACTATGGTGGCTGGATGTGTATGGATACTGGAGGAGCATACATCATCCAACAAATACGTTCTTTAACGTACCTGGCCTAGGTACTTATTCGGATGCAGTACGTATGAAATTTTAATTAATTTTTGCAGCAAACCGCAATCTCTCACTCTAGACCCATACCCCGAATCTCTCTTATTCCAAGTCTGATGGGTATGGTATGTTGGCACGTAATTTCGGTTTGTTTATCGTTCATGTAAAACCACAGAACAAACATCCTGATGCCTGGGATGATGTCTTTCCATATAACCCACCCCCCCCCCCCCTCCCATCGCCCCAAACTTCTCTCGCTTCGGTATTCGGTCTTTGGTCGCCTTTTTTTGTACCGTCAACAGCGGTTACTGTGAAGTCTTTACGCTCTAGAAATCCCCAATGGACTCGTGGAACATTCTTTGACTATATGTTGACAAGCGACTCGACTGTGCCTCTGCCTGCCTGACTGCTTGCCTATACCTTTCTTTCTGCCTCTTCGGTTGTTTGATATGATGTGTGGAGATGCTCCGCTCCGCATTCACAAAATTGGGCACAATGCGTTAATAATTCAATGAAAAAAAAATATACGTAAAGGTATATAAAATATATACTATAGGCATCATAAAAGCAAAGCAAGTCTGACAAAAGGAGTCTTTATAGCTTTGGCTCGGTATACAGAGATATATAGAATTAATGGGGATTCCTAGTCAAGATCGTTAGAGAGCTTCGCATATCTCTGATAATAGCCGCTTAAATAGATATTCCATCATTGTTTTGCTGGGTTGAATGTACCAACTACCAACATACAGTGGGGTAAAATGAAGAAATCTTCTTTGAAGATGAAAAGTTGTAGTTGTATGGATATTTTTGAATAAAGCTTGTTTTTTTTTACTAGTATCTTCTTGCATTAACAGATTAACCTTAGTTATGCTTCAAAATTGTTGTAACTTTACCAAAATGCGTTTTCGAGTCTTACGAAAATAAAATTTACTGTCTACCTCTCAGGGAGGTAAATGATGCTCCAAAGCTTCCCTTGGAATTAATTGGTTTTGAGAAACAAGAAAATTCGAAGAAAATTCCGTTGTAAATACATGATATTTTTGTTTCAGGGAAATTCAGATTCGCAGGAAATAGTTATTATAACAAAACGGGTAGATTCATGATTTCTAAGAGTTGATGAGATATTATTTTTTGTAAGGGATGAAGTTACGCTGAATTCTAAATGTTTATATCACATCGGGTTTTTAAAATATGCCCGCTTTTAAATATATAAAGACAACCAAAACGGGGTTTTAAGGTTAATTTAAGAACCTTAGCAATAAATTGTTTAATGATTTTGCAATGCAAACAAATCTTTGTCTTCTATAGATACAGTTTAAATCATTTTAGTATCTTACTTAGTTTCTGGAAATTCTTTTTAGTTATGAGTCTTCATTTAAATCTAAATAAAGTTTTGAGGAACCTTGAATTTAATGCTTTCATAGTTATGAAAAACGTTTTAGCACAAATAGTTCCCGATTTCTTTAAGAATTATGAAGACTTTTCAAAAATTTTATGAAGTGCTATAAATATTTCAAAGAATATTGAAGAAATTAACTTTATTGAAAAAAACTACTTAATAAATTAAAATGGCCTCAATTTTTTGTAATTTGAGAAAATAATATATACGAGTAATATAGTAATTTTGAAGTTGGAATTGACTTAAGGCGATTAAATCTTATTCAAAAAGTGCAATTTAAGTACAATTGGGCTAAAAACTGGAATTAAAATGAAAAAAAAAAATTAAAATAATAAAAACTGGAAGCAATAGTTTTAAATAAAATGTGTACATTTTTTGGGGGGTTTAGACGCTAAAAAATTAAAATAGAGTAAGAACTCAAAAGCAAAACTCAAAAATGTCGGTTGTATTGAAGTTTTTCTTTTTAAGAAGTATCAGATTTTTATTGTGGATATTTAAATTCTGACTGCTTCAAAGTTCTTTTGGTAAAATGCTGTTGTTTTGAAATCAACTTTGCAAAATTTGGTTTTTGAAAAAATCTGTAAATAATAAAATAAAGATTAAAAAGTATTAAAAAACACCAACTTTTGTGTAGGAAAAACGGTGGGCTTAAGATGTATGGCGTTTTCTCAAGGACAGTGGCGATTATTTTAAAAATTCAGTAAAATGTAAAAACCATTATTTCGAACTAATCAAACTTTTATTATTAACTTCCCATAGGAAGTTATTGTAATGGGTCCGATTTGACAAATTGAAAATTTTGACATTTCTCGACGTTTCAAGGTCCCTAGAGTCGAAATAAAAGATTTTTAGAAAGATGTCTGTGCGTGCGTGTGTACGTACGTCCTTACGTCCGTACTTCCGTACGTCCGTACGTTCGCGACGTTTTTTTCGTCGTCCATAGCTCAAGAACCAGAAGAGATATCGACTTCAAATAAATTTTGTTATACAGATAATAAGGCAGAAAGATGCAGAAAGGGCTCTCAAGAAAATTGCGTGGGTGGTTTTTTTACCATAGCAGTTTAAAAAAAGGTGAAAATTTTGGTTAACCCTAAATATCTCATCAACCAATGACGCTAGAGACTTGAATTAAATTTTGTATTATATATTGTAACGTGATACAAAACAATTATATTTTTGGAAAAAAATTCAATTAACGGTTTTTTTTATAAATCAAAAAAACTGAAAAAAAAAATTTGTCACTTCGAAAATTTTACGACTAAAACATGATTTCATCTTCAAAACAATTTTGTGCAACGAAAAATAATGTTTTTGACATCTGATAAAATTTTGAGAAAAATCGAATTGACAGTTTTTTTACAAAAAATAATAACCTAAAAAAAAAATAAAAAAAAAGTTGGTAAAAATTGAGTTTTGACTCAAATATCTTTTCAAAGCTTTGAGATATTGGCTTTAAACTACTTTTATCTTTCAAAAAATATTGGTTTCAACATTCAGTAAAATTTTGAAAAAAATAGAATTGACAGTTTTTTTACAAAAAAATAAAAACCGAAAAAAAAATTTAACAAAAGTTGGTAAAAATTGATTTTCGACTTAAATATCTTTTCAAAAATTTGAGATTATGGCTTCTAACTAATTTTAACTTATAAGAAATATTGTTTTCAACATTAGGACAAATTTTGAGAAAAATCGAATTGACAGTTTTTTTACAAAAAATAAAAACCTAAACAAAAAAATTAATAAAAGTTGGTAAAAATTGATTTTCGGCTCAAATAGCTTTTCAAAAATTAAAAATATTGGCTTCAAACTTATTTTATTTCACAGAAAATATTGTTTTTTATATTCAATAATTTTTTTATAAAAATCCAACAGTCCGTTTTTTCATAAAAAAAATAAAATCTACAAAAAATAGAACGCAAATTTGGTAAGAATTGATACATTTAGACAAACTTTTAAGCAAGACAAATCGATAGACGGGATGGGAAGTTATCAGTGTGGGTCGCATCCCAGCCTCTTTTTTCTTAATTTCAGTTAAGATCAATGGCTTCTCCGACTTTTAGTAAATTACTGAATCCCTGTGACTTCTAAATTTCTGATATTTCAAACTAATACTACGTTTCCACCGGGCTTTAAACCGAGATTTAGCTAGATTTGTCACAAATCTCCTTGAAATCTCGAAGATTTACCATACAAATTTTAATCTCCTCAAATGAAGATTTCAAATAAAACTCATTGAAATCTACTTGGAAACATTAGTTTGTCAAATCAAACAAACTTTTTTTTCGGAGAATAATTGTTGAACCGACCCATTTAAACGCCAATTTCGTTTATTGACAGATGGAAATGTCAACAAAAACTATCTGTCTCACTTCCATATGACTCAAATTCAAAACAATAAACAACTTCCAAGAAATCACAGACGAAATAAAATGTAAGTATACAAATATAATAAATATGTACAAGAATATAATAAAACTAATTACTTACAGATGTTGAGTGACAAATACATATTTTTTTCTTTTCGAAAGGAGAATAATTTGAAGTTTGGTTGTTATGACATTAACCAAACGTCAAATTAATCTCCTTTTCTTTGGTGGAAACACCTCATGATTTATTTTAAATCACTTGCCTTAAATCTCGGATTATTTGTTAGTGGAAACGTACTATAAGATGTTCATTTCTCAAATTTAGGTTTGTTTGATTGTTGTTGCGAACTATCATTGTTAAGACGTGTTCAGATGAATCGTTCTTATAAAATGAAATCTTCATTTAACTAATTTTTAGCAAAATTTTTTGTGGATTTGATTTATGCTTTTCAAAAATTTGTTTCAAAAAATTTTGTAAGTAATTAAATACAACTTTAAAAAAAAACGAATAAGGATTTATTCCGTTTAGGGTGTATGACGTTTTCTTAAAGATTTAAGATTTCATTTAAAAGTTCAAGACATTATTTCGATATAATTGACATTAGATTATCTCTCAACTTAAGATAAATGGCATTTTTCTTTTTTAGTTCAGAGCAGAGCTCGAACTGTCAAAAAAATAATTGTGTTTCTTTTTGAGCTCTGATCGTTCAGAGCTTCAAATTCGTGTTTCTTTTTTAGTTCTGACCATGTTAAAAGCGCGCTCTGTGAGCTCAGAATAAAATAACAGAGTAAACGGAGTAAAATGCTGAACACTCTACTCTACTCTGTTCGCTCAGACTCTGCTCAGTGCTCAGCTCTGAACTAAAAAAGAAAAACGCCAAAAATCAAACTAAGAGGTTCGTTTCTTATAGTACGTTTCCACCAACAAATAATCCGAGATTTAAGGCAAGTGATTTAAAATAAATCATGAGGTGTTTCCACCAAAGAAAAGGAGATTAATTTGACGTTTGGTTAATGTCATAACAACCAAACTTCAAATTATTCTCCTTTCGAAAAGAAAAAAAATATGTATTTGTTTTATTATATTCTTGTACTTATTTATTATTTTTGTATACTTACATTTTATTTCGTCTGTGATTTCTTGAAAGTTGTTTATTGTTTTGAATTTGAGTCATATGGAAGTGAGACAGATAGTTTTTGTTGACATTTCCATCTGTCAATAAACGAAATTGGTGTTTAAATGGGTCGGTTCAGCAATTATTCTCCGAAAAAAAAGTTTGTTTGATTTGACAATCTAATGTTTCCAAGTAGATTTCAATGAGTTTTATTTGAAATCTTCATTTGAGGAGATTAAAATTTGTATGGTAAATCTTCGAGATTTCAAGGAGATTTGTGACAAATCTAGCTAAATCTCGGTTTAGTGCCCGGTGGAAACGTAGTATTATCCTTAGGTTTGTTTGATTTGTTTTTTGTTTCTCACGAACTGTCACTGTTTAGACGTGTTCAGATGCATCGTTTTTTTCATTAAACAACTTTTTAGCAACATTTTTTTCTTAACTTGATTTTATGCCATTCATATGTTCCACTGTAGATAAGTATAATGGGTGGGTGGGCTAACATCCCTGTCGCACTTAATCGCTAGTGATGAGCAGCTAGCATAACAAAGCAAGGAGGTCACACGATTGTGTGTGTCATTTTTTTTATTTCTTATAGGAACACTCAAAACCGTAATTGACATCAATAGGCGAACTGTCATCGTTGGGTATATTTTGTTGTTATTCGACGTAATTCAGTATCAGTTATGTAGGACGTTTTCAATAAGGATGTCGTCGATATGACGATGCCGATGTGTCAATGTGTTGATATCGATGTCGATGTCGATGTCGCTGTCGATATCGAAGTCGGTTTTGCCGTAAATAGATTAGCTAATTCTCAAACGAAAGGACAATAGGAAAATATCTTTGTAGCTATGTATATGTATTAGAAAGCGGTCGTTAGCTTGATTTTTTTCTGTTCAATAGATAAAATTTCCTAAATCTGGATGTCCTTGTAATAGCTGATAGCATTTTATTTGAAAGCGAAAAGAAACATTTATGCTAAAATGAGCTCTCTTCTATTCTGATGTTCTTTAGTTTAGCAATAGATATTATAATGTAGACATATAGATATCACTTTATTCAGTTGCAATTGGCCTAATTACAATTTTTGTAGCAAACGAGCGATGGCGGCAACGTTGAAGACAACGAACGACGACGAGCGACGGTACGGTGGCATTGGCCGTCCGTTCGCCTCCAAAACTCATAAAATTCTCTACTTTATGTCATAGAAAATTGGATCGCACCATTATTCACATTTTTAATGGTGGCTCTTGCTCGTAGCCTCGTACTCGTGCTCGTGCTCGTGCTGGTGCTACTGCTGTGGTATAGTTTGTGGTGATGGTTTGTTTCTTAAATCTAGGTCTTGTGCGTCAAAATGGTTTTTCTCTGATTATTTTTTCTTGCTGGCACTGCATTTTTCTATACTTTACTATAAGAAGGAAAAATAAAAATTAATAAAAAAAATATTAAATAATGAAGACGAGAAGGCCATCAGAACCAGAGCCAGAGCTAGAGCATACCTCTGTTATAAACTTATCTAGTTGTAATAATGTAATGGGTTTGCACAGAGCTCACAAAAATCGATTACTTATAAAAAAGGAGCTCTTTTGCAAGGATTAAAGTATTAAGGACACTTAATTGAGACTCCTTATTGCGACGACATCGTATATATGAATGAATTTTATTTTTTATTCGTTGTTTTTTCTTCCTTTCCTATGTTTTAGGTCTACGTAAAATATGTGTTTCAAGGTTATACAAATGGCGATGTAAATAGACTTGGAATAACCTTCATGTCTTCTTTTTGTAATAATTGTACCCACCTAAGTGTGCTTTTGTTCCATCAAAGTGGATGCTAATGCGTACTTTCACATTTTATAGTGCCTCTTTAACATTCAGTTTTTTTCTTTTTTTGCTACTCATCTTCTGATGCCTTCTGCCTTACGGACTAATGCCATTTGTTAAGTATTTCTTATTTTGTTGTTGTTGTTGTTGTTGTTGCCCCATTCTGTGGTTATAATGTTGATTTATGAATTTACTTATTTTTTTCTTCTTGTTAAAATTTCGCAATGATCTTCGTAAGACATATTTTTGAACTTGCTTATTCAAATATAGCATTAGTCGTGGGGTAACTGGGTGCATGTAAGTGTTACCAGACTGTTTAAAAAAATATATTCAACTTACGTAACCTTAAATTAGTCTTATTTATCCTGTTTAGTGTTGTTCGAAGCAATTAACATATACTTAAAAGTATAGAGATTCCTTTTATCAGCCGCACATCAAGAATGTGGAAAACTTTACGAGATTACCTGTACAATTTTTTAATCGATTTATTTCAAAACTGGGGTTGTGCAGCATTTTTGCAATAACGCCTCCTATTTTAAGGGTCTAACACTGCTAGACTCACAGCTGTTGCTATAGAAGTACGTAGAACTATTTAATATAAATAAAAAAAAATTCTAGAGTCAATTAACCTCTTATGTAGCGTTTTATTTTTGATATACATATATTTGGAATTATGCAGTAGTCTTGGAATTTTGTTTTCATTTTGTTTGATACATTTTTCGGAGTTTATTTTTTCACAAATTGACGTAAGAAAAACATGTAGGCAACGATATGACTTATTAATGACATCTGTATGTCAGTTCGTCAATTTTTTCAAACTAAGTAAAAGATAATTTATACTAAGAACTCATATACATTCCCTCCAGTGACGGATTTAGGCTTGCTGCCGCCCTAGGCCCCATTCGATGCGCCGCCCTTATTGATAAATTTTACTTCATAAATTTTGATCCAATATTTTTTTTGATCCAAGATTTTTTTTTTCAAAATAACTTTATTTTAAAAGATAAATAAGTTATAATCCTTAGATAGACAAATAATACATTTTTTTTATATTAATCAATTCAAACATTTTTTCTCCTGGCTTTCGTCGGCGCAAAAACGACGATTATATCGTCATAATTAATTTCTTGGACTAGTTGTGCTTCAATAGATTGTAATGCAAGAGCATTAAGTCTATCTTGGCCCATGCTTGCACGTAGATATGTTTTTAATGTTTTTAGAGTGGAAAAAGATCTTTCTCCTGAACAATTCGTAGCCGGACAACTCAAAAAAATTCGGAGAGCAATGTCCACATTCGAATAAACATCTTGAAGACTGTTTACCCGTGAGTCATCTGGCTCAATTTTTCTGTTTTTTTTTTTTGCGATGGGTATAATAACGATAATAATCCTGAACTACGGACATTGCTTTAGCTTTTTTTTATATTCAGAAAATTGTCTGTCTCTTTATGTCTTGAGGAAATAAAGCCAGAGATCTGTACAACGGATGATTAATCAGCTTGAGAATCTTGAAGCTGCTTACAAGCAGCATTACATTCCAGGCAATGACTAGGATTGCTGTTCCTAAATGTTGTAATTTTCGCTGCAGTCCCGTAGCTTCAGATCGCGTAGACGGTCATCTCTGCTTTCGGCAATAAATTCCAGTGCATCAATTATTGCAGACCACTCTTTTTCTAATGCGTAACATCCATCATGTCGAGCAGACCAACGAGTTTGAGAAAGACTCTTATTTCTTAAATTTGTACGATGCACCAAGATTTCCCAACGATGAGTAGATATAGTAAGGAAATTGTATAGTTCTTGTAAAGAAGAAAAGAAGTCAACAACTAATGTTACCGATTCAACTGGCACATGACCCTACCAAATTTAAAGAATGGGCGCAACAAGGAACATAATCCTTGCATCCTCAATATCTTTAGCTTTATGGCCCAAATTTGGTAGAAATTCTAGAAACCTTTCAACAATTACACCGTTATCACGTACATATGTATCTCATAATTATAGTAAGTTGATCGACATGTGCTATATCAGGCGTAGAATCTGCAATTATACCAAAATACTCAGGAGATTGCACTTCACTAGAAATTCGTTGTAGTACTTTATTTTAAAACAACAGTATAATTTCTTGATAGATTATTTTACAATTTTAAATGTTCAGATAAAAATGGATCAAACTCAGCAAGGAGCTGAGGAGCTGTTCCTAAAAATTCCCATTATGAGGATCTCCTATTCGTTCTGAATTTCCTCGAAATGGCAGGCCTCTTATTGCTAGTGATTTAATAATTGCAATTACTCGGTATACAATTTTTTTCCAATACATTATTTCTTCATCAAGTTGTTTTATTAGAACCGTGAACTACTGCTCGAGCTTTAAAATGACTAATGTTAGTTTTGTGACAGTCAGAATTTTCATGAGCTCCGATGCGTGCTTTTGAGTTTTTCCAGTCAATAAAAGTATTCATTTCACTACTTCTACCAAATAATAAGCATGGAATACAAAATACAGAGCCTTTATTTTCTGAATAAATCAACCACTCACGAAGGCGATGAATCTCTCCATTTTTTATAGTACGTTGAAATAAACTTTTGGAACAATACCTCATTTTATCACCATAAACATTTCTAGAATTGCTAAAGTCTGCATTATCATCTCGCGGTACACCATTTATAGATATAAAATCCCGTGTTTCTTCATTCAAGTTCCATAAAAAGGGATCAGTATTAAATTTAAAAATATCAGCTGTTGACTGGATTTCTTCAGTATATTGTGATGAAGAAAAATTTGACGGTGCCTCGTTCGTACCTTGTGATAGGGAAGAGTGTACTTTTTCGCTATCTTATTCTGAAGTCTCTTCTGATTTCAAATACAAAATCAATGCCAATAAGAAAATTATTACCAATCAAAACAAGATAAATGTACTTACAACCGATGAACATGATGCCTGTTGGTCATTGTTAGAAGATTCAGTTAGGCTTGTCATAAAACTAGATATTTTTTGATTTTTTGAAGTAAATTATCTAACTTCGTAGATTCTTTTTCTTTTATTTAACGACATTCAGCACCGCTTATTTTTTTTAAATAGCCACTCATATTTAATTAAAAAAATAAAATCAAAAACAAAGAGATGAGGTGAGATTTTTCTATTCTTACAGTTCTCTTTTGTTTGTTCAAATGTTAAGCATTTTATAAATTTTGCCGCCTTTCAAATTATGCCGCCCTAGGCTTGGGCCTCACGGGCCTAGGCGTTAATCCATCACTGATTCCCTCGCTGGAAAATGTCTTGCAAAAAATCCTTCTCCTTAGAGGCAAATTACTCATCGAGCTGTATTTAGTCGTCTTCGTCAGAATCGAAGTACTGCCTAACGAAATCGTGGTCCATAGATGAAAATAGGTGATAGTCTAAAGGGGCCAGGTCTAGAGAATAAGCGGATTGTGGTAGCACCTCTCAATTGAGTGTTTCCTAGTTGGAACATTTTTGACAATTGCGATAATGGTGTCTTGTCGTGAATAGAAATCAGATGTTCATGTTCTAATTGATAATAATCAGTCTTTTTTTTACTCAGAGCACGGTGTAATTTGATCAGATCTTGGTCGTGGCTAGGTTTCAAAGTCCTCAAAATGTTTGGGTCAATTTTCTTCCTTCCGCAGGTCTAAATTGCCGTCTTTGAACCTACGATACCAAACCCATTGATGATGTTTCCGATAAAGTACTGTCGCTATAAGCCTTCAAAAACATTTGATGTGATTCAATAGATGATTTCTTTAAATTAAAGCAGAAAAGCCGAACTCCACACGGAAAGAATTGTTAGATCAGATCAAGAAAAATAAGCTACAAATCACGAAAAATGAATCCAGTTTTGGACCTTGGCTTCGAAATAAGTAAATTGCTACTTTTTGTTTGCAATTTCATAAAATGAGCAAAATGAAGATATTGACACTCAAAAATCATATTTCACTACAATTTAGTAGCAATAATTCGACCGAGGAAATCAAATATTTCAAACAGCGAATTGCAATTTGATATCAATTTGAATCAATTTAATGTTTGTTTTAATCGCGAATTTCAGCAGGAGTTTGTAGATTGAAATTGTTTTCTTGTAGATTATGATTCGTTTTTTTAAATACCTACACACACAAGTGGCAAATTTCAACCCTTGTTTTCTTAGACTGCGACAATATACATTAGTTTGCAAATGACAACAAATGTTTTGCTACTTCTTTTTTTTAAATTGCAACTTTTGAGTTGTAATTTGAAACAGGTTATTCTGCAGTTTGCAAATGACAGTCACAGTTTTGATACTTAGTTATCTTTAAATTGCAACTTTTCAGTCGTAATTTGAAACAGTTTCTGCAGCAATTTGTAGCTTTTAAAGATTAATTTACTTTCCATTTTCAAGCAAACATGTAGTGATTCAAGAACAATTTTTCGCAAAATCAACAATCTTCATTAGTGATTTACAACATAAAGTTATTCTAATAAATATGATTTAAAATCATGAAAAATATAAACCAGCATAAGTGCATATTGCAGCTTGAATATTTATATTGTGATTATATTTTATTGATTTGAGAATTGAGAATGCTTAAATCACCGCATTCATTTCGCAAAACAAGATTAATGAGTAGTCAAATTAAATTATTCCCCTAAAATAGCAGATTGCGACTCAAAAGTTGCAATTTACTTTCATTTCAACAAGGTCGAATTATAACTTTCGATAATTATTACCAAATTATAAAATTTTGTATTTTACGAAGATTTGAATGCTGAATTACAACTTTCTCATTCATTTTATAATAAAATCGTCTTGATTTACTAAAAAAAGGGTTTTCGTTAATTGCAACCTAAAATTTAGCAATTATTGATTTTTCAATTTTCTCCGTGAGCTTATCCTCTTTTTCTAGCACAAAACTGGACTTAAATTGCTGATTATGTGCACTGATAAATTCTGACAGACGTCAAACTTGTAAAAACAACAATATGGCGTATCTATGGTAGCTCAATACGTGCACTAACGCCATCTAAGAACAAACAGCTGATTGAAAGCTGTCATTGGTTTTTATCATTGAAACCAATCATTGGACTTCTTTTGACATATTGATTATGTATATCTATCATTGAAAGATGTTTTTTGTGTTTCCTGATTGGAACCAAGCATTTCAGATAAGAGTTGACCATTGAAAGTTAAATTGACAGAAGGGAACACAAAAAAACGATTTTGTTCCGAAATGTGAAATCAAAAATCAGCGTTTATTGAAAACGATTTCATGATTGAAAAACTAAATGAAAAGTTCTGTCAGTAACAATGTCCAGGAATCTTAAAAACTAAGTCTAATCTCAAACATTCAATAGGTCCGTTCGCGTACGCTCCTAAACAGTCCAATTTTACGAAAAAATACGAAATTTAACCAAATCCTGTTCGCGTACTCAAAAATTTCGTAGTTTTTCGAAAAAGAGAGCGCTCAGGAGAGAGTAAAATATTTCCCCAACCTACGAATTTTAGCCCAAGAAATTTCTTTGGGCTGATTTGTGAAAATTGTCAAATTTGATAGAAATTCAAATAAATTAAATAAATTGCTCGCTTTTGCTGTCAGTTATAAAATTTAAAAACAAATTTTCAAAGAACAGCAACAAGACAGTAATATTGTGTGAAAAATTTGTTGTTTTCCCGTTCGCTTACTTTTTTGCAGTTTTTTTTTTTGGTGAGAGAATTTTACCCCCACTCATTAAAATATGTCTTTTTACGAATTTTGGTGCAGAAAGTACGCGAACGGACCTAATATTTCCTTGGACATAATTACCAAATCGAAGTCCAGATATATCGTATACATATGTCTGAAAAAGACGAATTTTACGTTTGGAAATTATGAAGGCTATAGATAAAAAAATTTCCCTTTGGAATGTTCCCATAGAAAGAATCCCGAAATGTCCATAATTTCCCACCCTTTTTCGTAAGCTCAAATCAAAAAGCTTGAAATAAGAGCCTATGTCCTCAGAAATTGAATTTTTGTTATAATCAAATTTCATAAGTTAAATTTGATATTATTCACGTTTCCAATTTTCAAAGATAGGAAAGTTTCGTGCGGTATTTTATTCACGATAGCCCACAATGTCTTTTAAAATAGACGTTATCTCAAAGACGTTTTAAGTCATTTATTTAAATGAGTTTCAAACCGAAATTCCAACAATGTTTTGGTTCCTAATTTCGTATTTTTGAAATTTTAAATCCTTAAGTGTAGTTTCCACACTTTTTCCTCGTTGATGGGCTTCGAAATTGCCCCAAACAATTCTTTTATCAGTCCTCAATCTACAAAACACTGACGTAAACCAGGTAGGTCCTTGATTTCAATAAAATTTAATTACCTAACCTCCTCTCACTCTCGCTCTTCGTGCTTTAACTTTTTTTTTTTTAGAAATTTTATTGTAAAAAGTTATTTTCTCTTTATTTCTTCTTTTTATTACAAAATTAGCAACATCGAGGTCATTTTATATGAAATAAGAAAAATAAAGTAAAAAGTTAGTTTTGTGAAGTGTTCATTAGTGTGCCATTTGGTTGCGGAACCAGAACCAGTACCAGTAACTGAAGCAGAGCTATATAGCCATAGCCAGAAACTGAAACTGAAACAGAGTCATAGTCAGAGCCAGAACCAAAGTCAGAGAATGATAAAAATTCGAATTCCATAGTTTGTAACGGAGAGGCGCGCATAATGAAGGAATTCGCATGGAAACTGAACTCTCATTTTATATATACCTAAGTATTAAGGATGGATGGATGGATGGATGAAATGGGACGATAAAGTTTAAGTTTACTTTGTGTATTATTTGCGTTCCAGGAAGTTACGTCGCTCGTCGCTTGTCGTCGTTGTAGTCATCGTCGAGCTTAGTGTGTATATAGCCTTACGAAGTACCTGTTCAGCCTGTTTCTCGGTTTTAATGAGCGGAACTTTTCGACAATCTCAGAGCCGCATAAGCAAAAAATAAATTATGCTAAATGTCCTTTGTAAACGCAATATTGCGGTAGATACTCGTATTTCGTATGCCTTATACCTACAATACATTTTACCAAATGATGTTTTTTGTCACCTGAATGCCCAATGCGAAGTGTTATGTGAAGTTGTTATATACTTAAATACGTTGTACATATGTATATATGTATAAGTTGGATGATAAAATTTATTCATCAGAACTTTTTCTTTTCCTCAAAGCAAAAGCAAACCAAACCAAAGCATAGCAAAAATAAGAAGGAATAATAAAGGGTACCTATTTAGGATTTTATGTAGAGACAGGCGCGTAGAAAGTTTTTCTGATTTTTATTGGGGTGGTTTTTATGATTAACGTGGGTGGCTGTATAGCTTTATGCGTACACTGTAGTACACACTCTTGTACAGTGTTCAAATGCGTATAACAACCCAACACTTTTTGTGTCTTCTTTTTCTTTTCATAAATTAATAGTTTGATGATAAGCAGGAATGAAAAGGGTTGGCAAATGTTTTCATTATATGTCTCCTATGGGCTCTATAAATAGAAGGATAAAACGATTAACAATTTTGAGGAAGCTCTGCATATATTATGAGGATTACTAATTTAGTTAAATCTAAACGAAACGAAATGAAACGAATACGAAAGGGGCTTTGGAAGCTGCTTCCAGTTTTTTGGCTTGGAATTTAAATTATGTGTTTCTATACTTTTTGCACTTGTTCACAAATATTTGGCCAATCTGTTTTTAGAGAACTTTGATAAAGTTATTTTTTTGTTTGTAATTTTCAGATAGGAAATACTTATCTGTGGCTATAAGGAAGTTTTTCTTTTTTTGAAACTATCCATTTGAAGGTTTAGGGACTCTGATATCCTGGGTATAGAGAGAAGGATGAAAAAGAAAGCAACGTCTTTTTATCGTAATAGTTCAGGAAGTCGTTATAGATTTTGACATAGGTTCATTTGCTTTTTCCTAATTTTGGGGTAGAAATGCCTCCCCCTTCCCTCCCCACAAAATATATATATTTAAGGATTTATGTACTTTCCATCCTTGATAACCTTAATTTTAGCAGTAACGCATAAGATGAAGTCAAAAGCATCTGGCTTTCAAAATTATGGAAGCCAAATAGTTATAAAAAAACATCATAATTTTGTGAAAGTTATTTCCACAACCATTTTCTTTCGAAACAATTAGTTTTCTCATTCCAGTATAAGTTCATTTTGACAGTTGGAAATGAACAAATAAATACGTATACAAATTTATTGTTACCAATTTTACTTCAGTTTTAATAAGAGAAAAAAAACTTACATAAAGTAGATATTACGAAGTACGAAAAGCTCAACATTTTAACTAAAGGATGTCTTCTTTAGAGGTATAGAACTTTGAAATGAACTGTGACAAAGATGTTTTTTTTTTTTTAATTGACATGAAATTAATTTTATTGGAAAAATAATGTGGCCATACATCGGAAATAACACGGCAAATGTTGTTCTCGAAGTGTTCAATCATTTTGGGCTGGATCGGCGTACACTAGCGATTTGACATATCTCCACGGAAAAAAGTCAAGCGGCGCACGATCTTGGAGACGAATTCACGGGTCCGTAAAGTGAAACAAACTTTTTCTTCAACAAATCAATTGTTGCTCGAGCTGTGTGAAACAAATACTGCAGTTCCATTTATTGACGTATCCTTTCAATCAAAAGTGAGGTTTATTGCTAAACAAATGTCAGACGATACGTATTTTAAACAGAACCATGGTTTTTAAATTATTAAAATTTAAATCCAAATCGCTTGACAGCTGACAAAATGGACGCCAGTTTAAATATTGCTGCAAACACAAAGTTCAATACCTCTTAAAAAACACCCGATAAATATTTGAGTTGTGATAAGAAAAATGTGTAAACAAAAATTTTAAACGATTTAGTAAAAGATTAAAGCCATTTTAGTAAATTACTGTGCTTAAAATAAATAAATAAATTGGGTGGCGCAACAGTCCGTTGAGAACTAGGGCCTAGTGACTTACAACTCTCAACCATTCCTGTGTGCGAGTATTGTTGTCAGGGATGGAGGGGACCTACAGTTTTTAAGCCGATTCCGAACGGCAAATTTGAGGAAGCACTTTTCATGACAACAATTACTCTTGGAGAATTTGTCAATTCCTCGCAAGAGGCAGTACCCGTGAAAAAAACTTTAGATGGCATAGGCAGGGATCGAACCCAAGACCTCTGGCATGACAGTCCAACGCACTAACCATCATGCCACGGGTACTACTGTGCTTAGTATATTTTAAATGATTTGAGTATCGTTAACGTTTTACTAAAGTTAAAACTACAAAATGGTAGCTTTAACTTTAAGCAATTTGCTTAGCCCTTATGACTTTTCTTTCTGACATTTGAAATAAATATATGTCTGTTCCGACGACTTAGGTTTGTTTTTCTTTTCTTTATTTACGAACTGTCAATGTTAAGACGTGTTCAGATGCAGAGTTTAAAGTAAAGGAGATAAGTATTTCACTAAATCTTTTTAGATTCTCCAGAATATTGTTGAGTCTTACCTTTTTTCTTTGAAATACTGTCGGTTATATGTCAATTCAATTCAGAAAAATATCCCTCAACTTACTGGTTTACTGGCTACAGAATCCTTCTTTTTGAGGTTTTACCTATTTGAGATGCATTATTCTGCAGTATAAATTTTAATGAATAAACATTTCGACAGAAGATATTAGAGAAAAAACATCATTGACATAAGATCAACAAGAAACACAAAAATCTTAGCACAGATTATAAATATTTTAACGAATTTCAAATAAAAACAAACACGATAAATTTTATTCAAAATATTTACATTGCTATTCCAATCATCAGATAAAATCTACTGTATTTGAAGAGTTTGAAAATAATTTGAATATGTATAGGTACTTCGTAGTATTCCTCTCTGTTTTGTCTGTTAGATTAAATGTACTTATAAACATATGTATCTATCTACATTATAGGTACTTTGTATCATTTTATCGATGTTATGTCGTCGAGTTTTAAATCATTCCAGTTTCTGTAAATAAATCGGGTTTATAAAAGAGCAAGGAGTGTATGGTTTTAGCTCTTAGATAATAGGTACTCCAGGGATGGGTTTATTAAGGATATGTGTAAGCTATTGTGCGGGGCTCCCCACTTATAATAGCTTTGTCACAGTGATAAATAGCTTTCGATTTAATTTAAGGTGACAATAAATAACTTAAATGTGTTTTGAAAAAGATTCCCTAAAAAGAGGACCAACAAGACGAAGGCAAGTTTACCAATTGTGTAAAAAGATATATATTTTTTTCCGCAAAAGTTGGCATGAAAGACATTTTATGCACTTGGTTAAACCAGCAGTTTTTAAAACTACTTCTTTTTGAACGCTTTTTCTGAGGTCCGTCCTTTTTCTAACTATCGTGAACTATTGTCGTTCCTAAACGTTAGGATTGTTACGATTTCTAGCATCGTTCCCCAGCTCAGTGTCAAATAGTAACGATTTATAACAATTCAAAACTCACCTCAAGAGATGAGTTAGTTAGAAGTGCTGAACTGTCAAAGCAAATGACTTGTTTACAAAAAAGTAATTGTTAATTTTTTGGCTTGGGAGAAAATAGTGAACTTAAGAGTTTCCTTATTGAACCACAAAATTTCATTTTAAAGTAAATCAATGTTTTCCGTTGATTCCTTTCCTTTCTTTTCTTTCCTTTCTTTTTTTTTATTGCTTTTGTTTAAAAAATAAAACTTAGTTTTTTATAATTTTTTAAGAAACATGCATTATTTAAGACATTAATTTTTATTAAATTTCATTTTGCGATTTAAAGTTGTAAAAATATTGTTTACATTGGTAATTTGACACTTCAAGGATTTAATGATTCTAACGAATTTCAATAACTCGTAACAATGACACTGACATTTTTTTGACATAACAAAAATAGTTAACAATAGTTTCAAAAAGAACAGGCCAGTAGGTTTTTTTTGACAGATTAGTGGTTTGACAGTTTAGACGTGTTCAGATTTTGAAGTTATTTTTAAATTCCTCGAAATTGCTACTGAATGTTTCGGAACAATAAATAGCGTTAGACACATAACACTAGTCTAATTTTAAGCTAAGTTCACGTTTTATTCATTATTATCATTTTTTTTAAACATGTGTCTATATTTAACAGCAATTTGATAGCTATAGAACACATTCAGAATGGAGTTTTTTTAGTTCTCTGATATGTGAAAATGTATTTCTGAACACGCCTAGTTTCTTAAGTCACAATGACGTTCGTACTTTGATTATTTTCCCCAGCAACTCTTTTGTTTTACGATGTCACAATTTTGCATCGTTCAACAAATAGTGGATCTGTCAAATGTGTTTTTTTTAGATCTGTAAAACAGTTTTGACAGATGATGTTTTATCGATTTGACTTTCATAAAACCATTTCCTTAAATTTAAAATTCTTGCGCTGTCTAAAAATGAAATATCGTTTCAACTCACTTCACGACACTCGTAGTTAATTAGAGCACCAACAAAGTACGCCCCAAAAATTTGTCTGGCCTGGACTCTTGTCTATGTCATTTGTCACAGAATCGCTCTTGGTTTTTTTTTTTTATTGACCTTTGCAAAACATAAAATATACATATGAACAGAACATACTCTGTGTCTGTGTGTTCTATTAGAAAGAGGGTAAGGCAAATGTGAAAAACGATTATTTGAAAAACTGCATATATAAGCTCAAGAGCTCCTCTTAAAGTACATACATACATATGTAGAAGGGGTTGCTTGTTTTCAATGTTTAAATGGTTGTATGTGGAAAGGATGGGAAAGACAGCCATACAATCATTTTTCTGTAATTAGCATTGTAATGATGACATGAAGGTCAACTGTAATTGATAAAGCATTTTTTCTATGTTATCCTCATGTAACCTAAATTTTAAGGAAATAATGTTTTTTTCAGTATTCTTTTAGTTTAAAATAATTGAAAGGACTTTTTTGTGTTATGAGATAAAATACTCTTCAGCGTGTCCTATGGTTTTCTGTTTTTAATATATACCTTAAAATATGACCAGGTTAAACTTAAACAGAAAAAAGAAGATTTTATTTGCTTTTAAATCTGAGTGCACATTCAGGATTCGTCTTCTTTTTCCTTTGAAGGATACTTTCATGAACGTTATTGGTTGGCATGCATGCATAAGGACAATAATCTTGAAGCGTGAAAATTTCATACAGATAAAAGTCGTTTTAAAATTGTATATTACTCTACTATGCCAATGTTGGGTTTTTGGTTTATAACCCGGGGCTTAGACAAGGATGTAGATGCAGAACTATTAGCATTATTATATCTGAACATGAGAGAGAGAGAGTTGGTAGATGATGAGTTTAGTAATTTCCACGAATAATATTATGTTGTTTTGTTTCCACATAGTTTTCGTGTTTTTCTAATAAAATAAATATTTAACATATTCCCAAGTTAATGGCATTCTTGTGCTTGCACATACGAGGAGGTTCCTACATCCATTCAAAAAACTATATAAAACGATAAAAATCATAATATTTTCACTTGCCTCAAGGAATATACATACAAATAGTGTACACGATTTTGTTACTATGTGGACTACAGACATCGACGACGACGACCGAAATACCCCTTGGCGTTATGGCAATATTTTTTAAATTATATTCTACCTACCCATAAAAAAACTACACCATTTGACAGGCCAGGCATAGGTAGTCTGCTGTTGACGTTAGATCTGTTCGCTTCAAACTAACTGTCAAAATATGGAAGAATGTCAACGTCAATTCAAACATCAAAACATCCTCACGACTTTTCTTTAAATTTAGACATTTTTCTCATGAAAAACTAATTTCGTGTGTGTTATGATATAATCTTGGATCAAATTCAGAAAATGGAATACAAAACTCTGTACTTAAATACTTTATTATTTATAATCTTAACAAGAAATTACAATAACCTACATATTCTTGAATATATTCATATAAAAGAAAGGATTTGAGATCAGATAAAGAGTCAAACCTAAGCAAAAAGCTACACAATACAAAAGAGGCGCATAAAATGTGGGTGGATTCATATGGAACATTTATAAAAGAATTACAACCAAAGCCCTTAGGGATGCAACCTATACACAATACTAAAAATCAGATAGTGTATACAAGTACAGATACCTGTCAGTTGAAGACCCTTGCCATCTGAAGTGGGACACAAGACCATCATCAGGACGACAAAAACCAGGACCCTACATATGTATACATATATGTTATATGTTGTGTACAAAGAAAGAATTGATTTTTTGTTTTTTAATTTGAGAAAGTATTCCCAGATGTGTCATAGAAGAAGACGATACAAAAGCTAAAATATTTTATGCCAATCGTCAGTTTAAAATAAAGGGTCCCTTAAGCAAAACCTACCTAGTACTATATATTACGGACTTTGGTTGGATCTTAAGCACCTCAGACATATCCAATGAAATAAAAACAGACGAGTCACATAATAAATTTTCTATACTCGTTCTTAAAACATTTCTTTAACTTTTAAGAGCGAGAGATAATGATTATTTTTTATTGTTTGCTATCAAATTAAATTTTATTAACATTAATATGTAATGAACATGAATAAATTCTTATCGATACAATGACATTTGTTATATTGAATAAATGATTGTGTAGCTTTTTATTGTCATTGTACAAATAACTACACATCATAAGGGTATGTCTACAAACTCTAACTATAACTCTGGGTCTGTTTGTGGGGTAGGTAACTCAAAAATATCAATTTGTTTGCTTTTTTTGAGTGGGTAAAATGGACGGAAGGGGAGGGGGATATGGTCCACGGATATGAAAATACATTCTATTTCCGAAAAAAAAAACATCAATTGACATATTTTAAAGGATGTACTTATATGAAATTGCGGTAGTCGCACATGTCAAGATGAATAATTGATAAATCTTCGAATATCCTTGACAGCAAAATTATATTACACAAAAAAGAAAAAGAAATGATGTTTAGGACAGAAATGTCCATGGCTTTTTCTTAATCTTATAAATGAATGAGAAAAGTTCTTGCTCATGGAATCTTTAAGTGAATTTGTAAGATTGTTCAATAGGAATTACAGAGCGATAAAAGTTAAAAGGAGAATAGTTTGCGTTTATTATTTATTTTTATTGTTCTATGTTTTTTACTTTTGTATAACTTAGTCCATCCCTGACAACAGTACTCGCACACAGGAATGGTTGAGAGCTGTAAGTCCCTAGGCCCTAGTTCTCAACGGACTGTTGCGCCACCCAATTAATTTTATTTATAACTTAGTAAAGCAATCCTCAGAAAACGAATTCAAAGACTGTCTTATAGTTATGTAGCTTTAAATAAATCTTAAATTTTGAATTCATCATGCGATGTTTTCTATGTTTTTTCTTCTATGCTAACTTTGTGCCAATTTAAAAAAGCAGATTTCAGAGAACTGATTAGAGGAAATTTTTGTTAAATACTTTTCTAGCTCAATGGCGGATCCAGGGGGGGGGGGTCGTAGGGGTCATGACCCCCCCTGGGAGATAATTTGTTTGCTTTTTCGTAGGAATTCCCTTCAATTCAAAACTAATCGTATTGCGTTAATGAACTGAGGACTGCCTATTCCAAAAACGCAGCACAAATTCATCAACTTTTGACCAACTGACGATCCAGGGGGGGTCATATGAGCCATAAAGCTTATACAGTTAAGTTGTATAAGTAAGGATTTCATCTATAGATTTATTAGTAATCGACATTCGCCAAAAATTGGTTTTCTGTCAAAAACAACTAAAATTTTTGTTTTCACTCAATTTAGAATTTGAAAAAATTTTAGTAATGCTTAAAATTATTTTCATAAAAATTGTTTCTAAAAAAAGAGCAAATATTCAAGGTTTCTTCTTAGGAACCTAAATATTTGCTCTTTTTTTAGAATTATAGATCATCAATTTTATATTAAGTTGCCTTTAAATTCCTTAAACAAGCCTTCAATTTTATTATTAAATTTTTTTGACACACATACGAGTAAATAGTGAACATTGAAGTGATTTTTACTTTCGACATATAGGCACTATATGGCAAGTTTTGCATTAGTAAACAATTTCGAACTAGAGCTTTTAATCAAATATGATATTACGACGGTAGAGAAGTCGAAAAAAGTGGTAACCCGATTCCGTCCGTCTGTCTGTCTTTCCTGGCTCCTACTGTCCAAACAAGTTTGTTGATTGAAATTAAGGTCTTCAGCCGATTAGCGTAAGGCGTTTTTTTTTTCATTTTATTAATACGAAAAATAACAGCAGTCCCCATACAAATTTTTTGGTTAAAACATGTGATTTTTCTAAAACTTTCTCTAAATTTTGTGTTCTTAATTTGGCTTCCTTCTACAAGAAAAACATATTTTGGTATTGCTCCAGAAGGGTACCCTTCAAAAACCTTTATTTTGTTTTTAAGTTTTCTCAAGAACTAATGGACCGATTTCAATAATCTTCTCTTTCTACGCAAGCTCTTTTTGATGATCAAATTGATGATGATTTTTTATGATCAAAAATGTATTTTTTTATTTTAAAAAAAAATATTAATTTTGTTTACAAAACTCGATACCTCACAAAGGGGTCAACATTTTTTGACGAAATTTAAATGTAAAATGTACATATATTTAATATTTATAAGCTCTTTATTTAGTGCTTGCCAAAAATATTTTTAAGACAAAATTTAAAATTATTTTCGAAAAAAATAAGTTAAGCTAGATTTTTTAACAAATAAAATGGCATTTAAATTTTCGAGAAAAACTTATTTTGCAGGTACATTTTCAAATCTTAAAATATAGGAAATATTTTAAAACAGACTTTTTAGAAGAGATTAGCAAGTTCTAGCGACCCAGTCGTGCATTTGATTTATTTCAAAATTGGTTTGCTGTTGAATACAAAAGATCTTAAAAAATTAAATTAATCTACTTTTGAAGTGAATTTGCTTTAGATGCTCTAGAACTAATATTTAAACACGAATTTCAATAATATGAATGTCCCAAAAACAGCAAAAGTGACACTTTTGTTAAACTAATGGCTAATTGAAAAACATAATAAACGGGTCATATCTATTGATATGGAAGCTTTGAATGTCTTGAAATTTGGAGTGAAAATAGATTCTGAAACGTGTAATTTGTGAGTGCCACACAAACGTTTCTTCCCAACTTATTTGTTTACCTTAATTTGTTTTAATTTAATTTTTTTAGAGAAATTATGTACTTAAATGCACCTATGTATGTACATACATATATCCTCAAATTCAAGAGCCAAGCATTTTTCTCTCTACAATTTTTAAGTTTTGTTGACTCCTTTAAGGTCAAAATACGAGTAAGCAGACTGATAGCGATAGTAATTATAGACTCCCTAAAATTGAGTTCGAAAAAACTTCATCAAAAAAAGACCGACATTTCTTCATATCAGATCCTCTCTCATTTTCTGGTTTTTTGAATTTTTTTTAGCGTTCTTAGCATAAATAGAAATGGATACAAGAAAAGCATATTTTATTTTTGGAAAAAAGCTACGTTTCAAAACAATTTCTTACATTTCTGCGTGAATTGCAGCAAAAACCCTCTAAACTATTGTGTTTTTGCTCTTAAATATGGCATATTTAGAAAACTTTTGGAATCTAGGCATGCTTTCATATGTAGGGAGTCATCCAAATTAAATAGTTAGACCATACCTTGCTGGACAACAGTGTTCTAAAATAATTTGATAACTAAAGTTGCCACTTTAGCAATTGAAATGTGTAAAGGTTAGGTTAATATACTCATACACATTATGTTATTTAAATTTTGTTAGCCTCCTTTACAAAACATTAAGGAACATTTTTAAGCGGTGAGTAAAAACTCATCTAAGTGTGTGAACACCACCCCCCTCCCCCTGATGAAAAGTCTGGATCCGCCCCTGTTCTAGCTAACAAATTGCTCTTGCATTAGAATTTGTTGCCGTAGATGTAACAGTTCTAATCTTGTCATGTAATGTTTTCTATGTTTTTTTAGAATTGTTGCTATAGAAATTCTGCAAAAATATTTTACATTGAGTTGACTATATGACTATATGATTAAAATT
Source organism: Eupeodes latifasciatus (assembly GCA_920104205.1). NCBI lineage: Eukaryota > Metazoa > Arthropoda > Insecta > Diptera > Syrphidae > Eupeodes > Eupeodes latifasciatus. The sequence goes on from OV049925.1 coordinate 154,551,244, forward strand.
ATTAATTTTTAACGTTCTATGTTTTCTATGTTGTTTTATTCATTTACTTAACTATGCTTCTATAAAATTAAAAAGGTAAACACTTTATATGTTGAAAGGTTTATGATTCTAAATTTGTTAATTAATTGTGACGAATTAATTTTTTGTTCTATGTTTTCTATGTTTTCAACCGGCTTCGAGAGGGTGTGATTACTATAATTTAACACGGTCTATACATGTAACTAATTGTTCTTAAGTTAATTACCCAATCAGTGTTTTAGATGAATAAGTTGTTAAAGTTCGCAACAACGATTTTCTTATTATTAACTGACAAATTTAATAATAGTAGAAAACGATTTTTATCGGGTGTTTTTCTTAGAGAAAACAAATATTGTTGGAATGATTTCTGAGTGTCTTGGGGCTTATTTTTCAAATATAATTTCTCGGAGTAATATTCGCTGTGCTTATGAGTTACATAGTCTATTCCGTGACTTTACTTTTTCACTACTTTTTTTCATAAATCTGCGGCTGATTGGTGCTGCCGGCTTAGCCCCATAAAAAGTAATCAAGAAGCATTAGGTCACACACCTGAGGTAGCCAGCTAACTGGACAACTTCTGGTCAAAAATTGTCCTAAAATTAATTTTGTAATAAATTGATGGTAAAGGAAGCTGTATGACAAATTGCGTCGTCCTATTTCAACAAAATATTGTTTTCGATGTTTTTCTGGTTAATTTTTGGAAACCAAAAATCATTCAGCCGTAACAACAGCTGCTTCTACCGATGAATGCCACTAGCGTGTAAAGCGCACTAAAAAGTCAATTTTAATAGAAGTTATTAGATTTTTAGATTAGAATTGATTTTATTTATAATTAATAAAATTAATATAACATTTTAATATAAAACAAAATCATTAGACATGGCTATCTGCCGTCTGCCGAATTGACTATTTATATACTTTTACAATATTATTTATTTTTTAAATTTGACTTTAAATTTTATAATTAGTGATTTTTAATTTATTTTAATTAATAATTATCACATAATAATAAGAATAAAAAAGGTGTTTCATCAAAAAATTCCTTGTAAGATTCTATTTCGATATCTTAAAGCAATTGTACAGAATTGATACAGTTTAGAAACATTCATTTGATTTAATTCGAATATGACTTCCTCAATGGTTATTGAAGTTATTGTACTGCAGTTTTGCTTGTTGAATAAGCTATTTAACTATAAATGACCTTCATCACCAAACACCGTAAAAGGGACGAAATGCTCTATGAACTTCGCGAACAGTTGAGAACATTTCTACAATTTGGCCGTGTTGTTCTGTCGATAAACGATTCATGATGAATTGTCACTTAATAAACTTAATTGAACAAAAATTTGTCAACTGCCAAACCATATAAATTTCCTGTGAAGCTAAAAAACACCCTTGATCAAAAGTTTAACTTCCATTTATTTATTTAATCCCAAATTAAATGTAGATTTACCTTTTCAAAATCGTTTTTTAGTATAATTGTGTTTTGATGCATTCCAATACTTCCTTTCCACAAAATTTTAACTGTTTTTTTAGAAAAGTTCATTGGCCCTTCAAGAGCCTAAGAACATCGTCACCACTTGAATATTTCAAAGTTCTTTTTTTTGTTTTTTTGTTTATTTTTTAATAACTTTAAGGGCCATTATATATGAATTCAAAAAGTACTTAAAACTTGACTCACTTAGTGTGAATAATACATTTATTAAAATAGCATTTTATCTCACCTTTGAATTTAAATCTATACATGAGTTGGTTTAAACAAAAACAAAAAACTTTTTCCAGTTCGAACACTCTTCTCCTCTTTATATATGTAAAGGGTGTCCCAAAATTAACGCAAGATTTGAATTAAATAGAAAACGCCGTTTTTAGTCTTTTGATAGTTATATTTTTATTGACTCGTAAAGTACATAGGATAGGGTTATGTATGGAATAACACATCGGACAAATGGCCTCCACGGCTTTGCATGCACATGCGCACTCTTTTGTTGAAATTTTCCATGACCATTCTGCATAAATGTGGCTGAATTTCGTTGATGCAGCGTTGAATCTCCTCCTTTAATGCACGTGTGGTTGTGGGCTTGTTGACATAGACTTGTGATTTCAAATAACCCCATAAAAAGAAGTCTAATGGTGTTAAATCACACGATCTAGGAGGCCAATTTTGATCACCGAAACGAGAGAGTACACGACCTGGAAATGTCTCATGCAGTAATTGAATTGTTTCACGGGCTGTATGACATGTGGCACCGTCTTGTTGAAACCACATATTGGACACATCAATATCATCCAATTTTGGCAGAAAGAACTGTGTAATCATGTCGCGATATCGAGCACCAGTAACAGTCACTGCTTGACCAGCATCATTTTCAAAAAAATATGGCCCAATTATGCCTCCAGCCCAAAATCAAAATCCACACCATACAGTCACGCGTTGTGGATGCATTTGTTTTTCGACAATCACATGTGGGTTCTCCGAACCCCAAATGCGGCAATTTTGGCGATTGACAAAGCCATCAAGATGAAAATGTGCTTCATCGCTTAGGATGATTTTGCTCGAAAAATCAGCCGCCAAGCTTTCACTATTTTTGAAATATTCTTTAATAATGACGACACGTTGTTCTATCGTGTAACGCTCCATTTTTAATAACCCTATACTGTTAGCTGTCAAATTGCCTTTTTTCAGGGTTGCCAACTCTTCACTGCACAAATGGCGGCAAATTCAAATCTTGCGTTAATTTTGGGACACCCTTTATAACCTACAACTCCTATACCCTCAACCCATCCAGATTCAGATTCACATTCAGATTCATATTCAAATCCAGACCTAAGTCATAGTCATCATCATCATCATCATGAGTATTAAAATGTCATTTTATTTTGTATATTTATGAATGTATATGTACATGGAACATCCTGTTGTATAGGTCGTATTTTTAATAAAAAAGTAAAAACAAACTTTTCTGACACTTTCAACAGGATACACAATTCTCTTCTAAGAGATAATGAGTTGGAAGTCTTGAATAAAAGTCAATTAAAATGATTGAAAAGTGCACATGCAACCGTAGAGAGAAAATAGACTTTTCAATCAAACAGAGGATGAATGATTGTTCCCTAGTCCAAAGACATCAAGACACTCCGACACCGGAAAATCCTATATCCCATAGTTGTCCGCAACTGTCGTCGTCTTCGTCGCCGTCGCAAATTTATTCGAATATTCTTGGAAACAACAACAACAACAACATAAACACTAACAACAACTGGAATTGCAATTGCAACAATCTGCCCGAGCACCAGGACCAGCATCAGCATCAGCATCAGCACCAGCAACAGAACCAGCACCAGCACCAAAACTACCTTCATCATTATCATCATCATCATCATCAAGAGTACATTGGACGACAATGCATGTGCGCCAGTGGAAGCGATAGTCTTCGACATTTCAACAAAAATTGTAGCATCCAGCCACCTCACCATTGGCCATCGAGCACAGTGTGACAAAACCAGTGCTCCAGTAGTATCGACCTTCGTGAACCCGAGTCCGAGACAAACCGGTTGCAGTTGCAGTTGCTTGCCACCTCGGAAGGCGCTCCTCCTAACCCATCATCTGCAGTTCCTCCTAATGCGCTCACCACCAAAAGATACATTTGTTGTCATTGTAGTTTTAATAACAGACCCATCATCTGGTGGGTGTCCTGTCCTCGGCTGTCTTCCATTGCATCGTCAACGAAATTAGACACCAAGCCAAGTGCATCCCATTCGGACTTGCGTCAGCTATACAAAGAAAAACCCACCGCCATGAATAATTTTTATAATTCTTATAACGCTTATAACCAGCAGCATCATTTGCATGCAGATGATCCTGTGTTGCCAGCTACTGTTCCCCTTCCTCCAACATCGCATCTGCGAAGACAGGCAGCAGCAGTGTCGATGTCGAGGCCAAGCTTTGGCAATGGCAACCTATCGAATCAGCACTCCCAATCAATCACGGCCTTATGCAATGTTTTCGATAATTATTATGGGAATAGCTTTACGTGTCAATGTCATGGAAACTTAGGAACCCCAAAAGTCCGATCGGATCAGTGGTTCGAGGAACCAAAGCCCAGGGAGCTACCACCACCGCCCAGCTGCTATTCAGGTTTGTATCATTAATTTTTTTTAATTAACATGCACAATGCACAATTCACCATGAAACAAACAATGACACAACACAATCCATAATACTTACTATACACATTGTCCTCTTTTTCTAGGATACGAACGAGGGAATAGACTGACCGATGACGAGGACTCAACCTTTCCAGCAGGACTCCTGGACCGGGAGTTCCATATGTTACACCGGAATATACCTGCCCTGCGTAGGTCTGGTGTTGATATCACCACAATAAGACAGCATTTTTACCCGGACGGTGGTTGGGGCTGGATCATTTGTGGGCTATCGTTCCTAGCACACGTCCTGACCTCAGGATTGCAGCTCTCCTATGGATTGCTGCTCTTCTATGCCACTCAGCATTTTGGCAACAAAAGCGAAATAGGTGAGATGTGTTGTTCTTGTTTTTTTGTGTGTTTATCTTTATCACTGAACCACACCACCACACCACCGGGAGCATGGCACCATATAGCCATTCCCTATTTTGCCATTTTCGCATTTTCAACTTGAACAATTCGAATTGCAGATTGGTTAGGAGCATTAAGCTGGTCGGTATCCACAATAGCTATTCCAGTTGTAATAGCATTTTGCAGAAAGAAATCGACTCGGCTTTTAGCTGTCATTGGAGGTTTGGTGCTACCGTTGGGTGTTCTTTTCACATCGTTTGCCACCCAACTGGGTCAGATGTCTTTTAGTTATGGTGAGTTGAGTGTCATTCGATAGGAGGGTCGCGTCGTGAAGGTGGAGCTTTTTGATTCCAAATGGCTCTTTAATTTATTTTTTCAGGTGTCTTAATAGGACTTGGAGTCTCAATGGTTCGAGAATCGTCGATCATAATGATTGGAAATTACTTCAAAAAACGTCGACAATTTGTCGAAATGGTGGCCATGTCTGGAGAAGGAGTTGGCTTGGCATTGTTCTCGGTAATCCTTAAAGAGGGCGTTGGGTGAGTATTAAATGGAATTTGTTTTCATTGAATCTCAATTACTCATTATTTTAATTTTTTTTTCGATTTTTTCTATGATGTGATTCAGCAAAATGGGTTGGAGACTTGGTTTGCAAGTCATTGCAGCAATGGTGTCTGTCAGCTTCTTTATGGGTCTATTGTATAGACCGGCTTCCCTCTATCATCCACAACGTAGAGCTATTCAACATTTGAAAAATCAAAGAAAAAAAGTAAGTAGTTTTCTTTCCTAGTATCTATTAAGTTCTGATGCTTAGATATCCAAGTTTTGCTTCTTCATTTTCAATCTGTTTTTTTTAAAGAATTATTTAAGTTTGTTGTTATGGAATATAAATTTTATAAGGTTCAAAGTTTATCAGACATAATTTTGTTTTACTTTTCACTATGCTAATATATATACATACACTGAAAAAATTAGAAAAAATTATAGTAGATACAGTAAAACCAGGTTAGGAAAAGTCCTGTATCTCCGAGTATTTATCAGCCAATGAACTCAAAAACACTTAATTGAAACTAATTTAAGTAACAAAACCCGGGAACCTGAAACATATTTTTAAGAAAATTTTGTTCATTAAAAATCCTCTTATACAACTAATTAAATCGAAGAGAACAAAAATTTAGCTGAACGCTTTCATTCCTTGTTTATTTTTGCCTTCACCTCATTTTCACCACGAAAATGTCACTTGAATGTTTTCAACGGTTTAAGCAAATTGCTTTGGTCAAAAGATAATTACAATTTCTAGCTTTAAATTTCTGTATAGTACAATTTTTAAATCTGAAATTCATCTTAGTTAATTTTTTACTTGCGACACAAAGGAACTATATGAGAAAAATGTAGGGCCAACGATTCCGCTCTTTTATTTGTCTGTTCTCGCAAATATAAAGTTAGCCTTTGGGTCAATTGAATTCAAATTTTAAGAATCAAATTTTTAGGACATTCGTGTAAGGCGTTTCTTTTTCAGTTTTGTACGCCCACAAAAATAGTAAAATTTTATTTATCAAAAATGAAAAATTGAAATTTTCTCAAAAACGACGAAGTTTTATACAAATTTGTTTTTCTTAATTTGACTTCTTTTAATAAAGGGTGTCCCAAAATTAACGCAAGATTTGAATTAAATAGAAAACGCCGTTTTTAGTCTTTTGATAGTTATATTTTTATTGACTCGTAAAGTACATAGGATAGGGTTATGTATGGAATAACACATCGGACAAATGGCCTCCACGGCTTTGCATGCACATGCGCACTCTTTTGTTGAAATTTTCCATGACCATTCTGCATAAATGTGGCTGAATTTCGTTGATGCAGCGTTGAATCTCCTCCTTTAATGCACGGGTGGTTGTGGGCTTGTTGACATAGAATTGTGATTTCAAATAACCCCATAAAAAGAAGTCTAATGGTGTTAAATCACACGATCTAGGAGGCCAATTTTGATCACCGAAACGAGAGAGTACACGACCTGGAAATGTCTCATGCTGTAATTGAATTGTTTCACGGGCTGTATGACATGTGGCACCGTCTTGTTGAAACCACATATTGGACACATCAATATCATCCAATTTTGGCAGAAAGAACTGTGTAATCATGTCGCGATATCGAGCACCAGTAACAGTCACTGCTTGACCAGCATCATTTTCAAAAAAATATGGCCCAATTATGCCTCCAGCCCAAAATCCACACCATACAGTCACGCGTTGTGGATGCATTTGTTTTTCGACAATCACATGTGGGTTCTCCGAACCCCAAATGCGGCAATTTTGGCGAATGACAAAGCCATCAAGATGAAAATGTGCTTCATCGCTTAGGATGATTTTGCTCGAAAAATCAGGGTCCATTTGTTGATGTTCAATAATCCATTCAACGAACTCTCTTCTCTGTCCATGGTCATTAGGCTTCAATTGTTGTGTTAATTGAATTTTGTAAGCATGAAGACACAGATCTTTGGTGAGTATACGCTGTAGAGAGGTTCTTGAAATTTGCAATTCTTGTCCACGACGACGTCGAATTGAGGTTCCTGGATTGCCAGCAACACTCTCACGCACTGCTTCGACATTCACATTTGAACGGCTTGTTTTTGGACGACCAGTGTGTTTGGCGTCTCCAACGGATCCAGTCTCCATGAATTTTTCAATTAATCTCTTCACAGTTGACGAAGTTAAAACACTATTCCGACCATATTTTGTATGAAATTTTCGAACTGCAGCCGCCAAGCTTTCACTATTTTTGAAATATTCTTTAATAATGAAGACACGTTGTTCTATCGTGTAACGCTCCATTTTTAATAACCCTATACTGTTAGCTGTCAAATTGCTTTTTTTTTCAGGGTTGCCAACACTTCACTGCACAAATGGCGGCAAATTCAAATCTTGCGTTAATTTTGGGACACCCTTTATAAAAAAAATCTATTTATGCATTGCTCCAGAAGGCTACCCGACATAGAACCGTTATTTGCTTTTTAATTTTTTCTCAAGAACTAAAGTACCGATTTTCTGAACAAACTTTTGTATAGTCTAAATAATATTTGATGATTAAAAATGTCTAATAAAATACAATTCATTTTTTTCTTCAAAGTTCGATATCTCAGAAACGGGTTAAAATTTATTTAACAAAATTCAAGTATAGGAATGTACTTAAGGACATGCATATACAAATATAGTGACCCAACATACTTCTTCTAAATTAGTTTACACTATTTAATTGGAAACCATTTTGACAGCTGTCAAGTGATTTATTTTTGTCATGGTTTGCCGCCTGAACACCGCTTCCATATTGTGTAATTTTGTTTTCAAAACGATGCTTCTGTTCGAAATAAGTACTTAAATCCATTTTACGGTCAATTCACTTTTGGTTGAATGGATATGTCCATAAACAAAACTGCCGTATTAGGAGTGATAATAATTCTTAAGCCTATGTTGGACACTGTTACATCCACAAAAGCTGACGGTTTGGTGTGCTTTAGAAGTCGGTGAAATAATTGGTCCGTAAATACTTCTTTTAAAATGATGCTGGCCAGAATTTTACAGTCAATGGCGACCGCTTCGGAGCCATGATAACTGACTTTTTAGTTCATCAATTGAACAACAACGGCGCAAAATTTAACACAGCTCGTCAACTATTGATTAATTGTTCCGTGTCCAAAAGTTATCCAAACCTTAAATGATTGTCCACTTGAAGGGCAACATTCACGGTGTTATTGCAGATACAAGGCCACAAATGATGAAAAAAGTTATCAACAATTAGACCTCCAAACTAAACTATGTCCGAGTCATCCTTGGCGGTCATATGCCAGAAATAATGTTTAAGTTATTATTCCAGCAGAATATCTTTCGAATAAAGTAAATTTAATGTCAATTTACAAATATCATCTTTGTTTTATTCCATTTCCAAGTTATATAATTGTTAAAATAAAACTCTTTACAAGTAAATTTAGTCATGTAAAATACATTGGGCTAATATATAAAGTCACTTGGCCAAGGAAAAATGTCTGCTGAAATAAGAATATCTTTGATTTTAATATCTTAACAACTTTAGAATAATTTTTCCTTAGATAAAAATATTGAAAATAATGTGTTCTTAACCATTTCGTTTCAGGTTAAAGAAAAAAAGACAATAGTTCAAAGTCCAAAGAAAAGTTTCATAGATCTCGTTCCAGCTAGATCAACTACAGTTAGAGTGCTTATAATAACTTCAGCTGTATCGGCGCTGGGAATTTATGCTCCAATATTTTCAATGGTAATGTTGAAAACTATTTGTTTCACTCATGTGCATATTTTTTAAAATCCACTAATTTCAATATTCATTTTAACAACAGTCACTCCATGCTGCCAAAGAAGGTTGTGACATCCAAGACTTGGTGCTCCTACAGACATTCCTTGGATTATCAACAACTTTAGGAGTAGTTATAGCTGGTTCAGTTATAAAAAGATCTTGCAGAATCAACAATACTTTGATTTCAGTGCAAATTGTTTCTCAGGTAAAGTTTTTCAAAATATATCCAAAAGACTATCTAAACATTCTTTGTCTAATTAAGACATTTTGATATTTAAGATAACTTTCTAAAGCTATTTTTTGCTAAACATATTTCAGGCTTCATTGCTCGCCGTAGCGGTTTCTATATTGTTTCTATCTTTTGTGCTCGGATTTCGACCACTTTGTGTGCTCTGTTGGATATACGGAATTGGATTTGGAGGTTTTCGATACTCGTTGAAAATGTTAGCCCTGCAACGAGTTAAGGCTAAATACTTTACAAAAGCATGGGGTAAATATTGATTTGAACTTTAAAATTGAAAATATTTGAAACTTATTCGATTTTTTTCTTTTCGAAAATTAGGCCTTATAAGAGGAGCAGAATCATTGCCTGTGATTATAAGTGTACCGTTGACGATGTTTTTGAATGATTACTCATTGAAATATGGCCGAGCTGGATATTTTATTTGTTCAGCAGCAGCTGCTATTGGCGTTGTTCTAATATTCTTTGTTGGATATTCGAGCACTAGACAAGGAATTTCAATGAAAAGTTGCAATAATGGCACTCTAAGATCACAATATTCCACTGCCAATAGTAACTTTACGCCGGACCTTCTCAATCGAAGCTATCTAAATTTACCGGCTGCTGCTGCTGCTAGCGGTAGTGGCGGTGGCGGTGGAGTCGGCGGTAGTTGCAAATATATGGGACAATGCGGCTGCCAAGCGTGTATGAGTCTCCTTCAGAGGAGCTGTTATAACTGTCACCAAGTACCTAATATCCAACCCAGATGTCATGCTGCTGGAACTAGTCATTTTAATCCCTATACAAATTCGTACTGTTTTAACGAAGGTATGATGTGTCCTCAGAAGTACAACGCTCTACGGGAAAACCAAGCTCGTTGCCGGAAATACACGTTTGGATCGGGCAGCATAGGGGCCAATATGGGAAGGAAGCTACAGAAGAGTTTTTCATTTGTCAGCAATCCGTGTACTGCCACTTGTGTTTGCACCTATCCAGAGCAATATTGTTTACCGTGTACTCCTAAAAGGTATACAAATAGTTTTCAAACTCTTATACGATGTCACTTAAGTTTTAAATTATTCCCATTTCAGACCAAAACAAGCTTTACATCCAGGTTCATTTACTCGAAACTATGGTGGAGCTGGTTCGTTGTGCCATTCGTCGAAAAGTCGCAGTGTTCCAGAAGGCCTATCCACATATTCTCAGACTTGCCGATGCCCACCAATGCATTGCCAAACTTATAACTATCAACGTCAAAGGTCACAATCTCTATCGAAGCCAGTTCACTTTGTCGAGCAAATAACAACTTCTGTCTGACCCACAATTAAATACAAATAGGATCAATATTAGAAAATTTACGTAGAACCTCTTTTTCAAATGGAGTTAAGAGTCTAAACCTTAAACCTTTTTAACACCCTCAAAACCCGACCCCACCCTAATAACGCCATCCAAAGATTCAAGGATTTCTTTAGAGTATAGATCAATCGTATTATTTATTACTAAATGAAATAAATAAATAAATTAATTAATTAATAAACAAATAGACGAACGATATACACAAATTGTGTTCACCAATATCAGGCATATCGAAAAGTTCAAGTATTAGAATGTATTCTATGTATATAATATATAAAGCTCGATATAGGATTTTTATATAATATAATGTATAATAGGAGCTATAAAATCAATGTTTATCTAATCAATTTCTTTTTTCTTTTTTCTTGTTTTTTTTTTTGTTTTTTAAATACAAATAAATCAAATTTTATTGTCGAAGTGTTTTTGAAAGTATCCATACAAATATTACACATGGCAGAAAAAAGAAGAAGGAAGACCTTAAGAGCATGGGTTTGTAAATTAAAGGATGTTTAATCAGGAAGACAAAAAGCAAACAAAACATTCTTCCATTTCCAACTAATTAAGATTTAAAATCAAGTTACATTGGTATTGGCTCTGCTGCTTGTGTAAACATTATGTTGTCAAGGATTATCATTAAATATTTAGAAGTGTTAACAACCATGAAGATATTTAGGATGGAATTCTCTTAATCAAGGCTTTTTAGAAAATGTTTTAGCTTTTAATCAAAATCAACACTTCGCATTTTTAATACGAGGATTTGTTCGCTGAAGCAAAAATGAAACTAAAATAAACTGAAATATTAAAAATTTAAGAATTAATTTTGAAAATGTTTTTTCTAGAATTATTCATCAAATTTTATTATTTCAAAATTTTTTAACCGGTTTGAGTTTCCATCAAAGATAATAGACCGGAAGCTGGCAATGATCATTTTTAAAAGACTTGATGAAGGCTGAAAATCAAATTTCAAAAATGTACTGTTTAACCGATTACTTTTGCTACATTTGAAAAGTTGTCAAAAAAAACAAAATAGCATGTGATATTTGATAAAGGCTGAGATTACTTAGAAACGGAAGTTGGAATTTATAGAGAAAACGTCTCTGCCATCTTCATATCTGTGCTATTTTTTCGGCAGAACAAAAATTTATTTTGTATTTTAAGTTTTAATAAAAAGAATATTTTTAATGATAACTGAGTTGACAGAAATCGAGGAAAAAAATACTTCCTGCTTTAAAAATGTTGTCAAGTCAAGAAATAGGAACAAAGGGGGATTGTTTTAGTTTGTCTTCTATTTTTGTTTGGAAATGTAATAAAAGTAATTTAATTAAAAACTTGACATTTGAACAGGTTCTAAACAAACAAAGTCGTATGTCTTTTTGCGAATTTTGAGAAGAATAAAAAATGCTTTATTGGTTCTAGCGAGGTATTCGTTCAGAACGAAAGGTTGTCCCTAACGTCAAAAATGTTTCAAGTTAAATTTTAAATATTTGGTATCGGAAAGAATTTTTTAACAAATTTTTTACAAGCTTTAAGCTAATAAAACATTCTTATAATTAATTAAACAACATCCCACGTTATTAAAGACACTCAAAACGGAAATGGATTATTTTGAACATAGGACATCGAAATCGGATGATTGTGTGTTGAGCAATTTCTACATTCTTATTATTGTTGGCTTAAGGAGTAAATTAGTTCGATAAAATGGGATTTTAAATGTTATAAAATTACTAGCTGACCCGACAAACGTTGTGTTGTCATATAAATAATTTCTAGAGAAAATTTTGCTAGAAATAAATCACTTACTGGTAAGTGTGTAAGGATGTTGTATAGGTGGGAGAGGTATACGTAAACGGTGACAAAATATTTAAATAATAAATCACCAAACAATTTTTTTTAATTTATTAAAATTAATTTTTAAACTATGACTATACTACAAAAAAACAATATCAATCCCTTAATGCAATAGAGTGTGCAATATTTTTTGTGATCCCATCTTTCGCCAATACAAACAAACTGGATGGTTTTCCCAATCGACAGCACGCCACATATAATTGTCCGTGTGAAAAACATGAAGTGATCTAATCTAAGCCGCATAGACAGACATTGTTTGGCCTTGAGACTTATTGATATTCATTGCAAATGCCAATCTAATTGGAAATTGAAGGCGTTTGAATTGAATTGACACATCTGTGGGTATAATAGGGATTCGCGGTAATAATATATTATCACCTCAGAATTTGCCATTTAGAATAATGACTCCGATAACATTTTTCATTAATTTTTTAATTACTAATCGCGTGCCGTTGCACAACTGTGGTGGGTTCAAATTACGAAGCAAAATTACCGGAGATCCAACCTTAAAATGGAAATTATGCGGTGGCTTGCCAGGTAAATCCAATGAGTTCAAAAACTCAGTTGGATAATTTACAGCTTTGGTAGCATCACAAACTGTATCAATAGATTTGTATGACACCAAGTCTCCTGGTAACAAATGTTGTATCTTGAGATTTAATTGGTTGACATCCACATTTTTTGCTGCCAAAATTGCTCTTTTTGACAGCCACTCCTGACTTGTATATTGTCTGTGTACATCGGGAAATATCTGGTCAATGAGAGCATCTTGTGGATCAATAAACGTGCAGAAATCGACCGGTAATTTATACATCCAGTTTCATTTGTAGTAACTTTTCCGTCGCCTATATCTAGCAGTTGTTTTGGGAATGTCTCAGTGAATGGATCTTGAAGCATTTGAACACGCATATTTACTTTCAGTTGTACATTTTCAACATTACGCCACGAGTGGCGATGATTTAAGGCACGCGTTGATCTCATCAGCGTACGTGGAACCCGGAATAACGGAAAGTCTTTGTCTGAAATCACCTGAAAGGAGTAACAGAGTGCCGCCAAATAGTCTATCGTTGTTTTTTATATACTTCAATGTCCTGTTCAACGTCTCAAGCGAATGTTTGTGTGCCATAGTGCATTCATCCCAGATGATAATTTTACACTGTTTCAGCACTGTGGCCATGGATGATTGTTTTTTTATATTGCACACCGCGTCTGGGTTATATTTTGAATATTTAGTGACAGTTTAAATACTGAATGAGCTGTTCTGACTCCATCCAATAAAGTTGCCACATTGCCAGAAGATGCAACAGCCAATGCGAAACCATTATTTGATCGCATTTTAGCAAGAATTAGCGAAATAAGGAAAGTTTTGCCATTCCACCTGGTGCCTCCAAAAAAATGAATCCATATTTCCCTGCCAAAACTGCGAGCATGGTGTGGTCAAAAATGGTTCTTTGTTCTTCATTCATTAGTGGGGTGGGACATTGCGAGCAACAATCGCTGCCATTTCTACAGTATTGTATTGTAGTTCACGATTCAATTCAGTGTCTATTAAATCAGATGCATTTGGATTTGGTGAATGCATACCGAAATGACTGAGTGGTAAGGTGGCTATGGTAATGCAAAGATCCTCAATACCAATCAATGCTTCATTGTACATACATATGTAGAGTCACTAAATAATATCGTAAGTTCGTTGCACCGTGTACGATATTGATGCAATTAAACCTAAGCACTTAGGAATATAAAAAATAGATAAAAACCTATTCTCAGACCTACCGAATTTATATGCAAAATTTCATTGAAATTGGTTAAGCCGTTTCGGAGGAGCATGGCAACTAACACTGTGACAGGAGAATTGTATATATTAGATTGTGATTTGAATGATCTGGACAGTACATGTTTAAATTGTTTAATAAAAATCGACAATCTATTTAACGTACGTATGTCCATACGACCTTACGTTCGGAATAGCACAATATCTCAAGAACCATTAGAGATATCGACTTCAAATAAATTTTGTTTTACAGATAATAACATCGAAAAATGCAGAAAGGACTTTCAAAAAAAAGTCCTTTCCTTTTAAAAGCCATTTTAAAAAGTAAAATATCTCACCAACCTTAGCGACTTCAATTAAATTTTTATTATATTCATTATGTGACGTGCTACCAGTTCTTTTATAAATCAAAAACACTGAACAAATATTTGTTACCTCGAATATTTTTCGAACAAGGTATTACGTCCAAAATAATTGTATGTAACGAAAAATAAAGTGTTTAACATCTGATAAAGTTTTTAGAAAAATCAAAGCAACAGTTTTTTTTTTTCAAACAATAAAACTCTAAAAACATACTATTAAAAATTGGAAAAAATTGATAGGCTTCAAAATACTTGCTTCTTATTTTTTTAACACAAATAAAAACCTACAAAAATACTACTGAAATTTCGTAAACAAATATTTTCGACTCGAATATCTCGAGAACAAATAAAAGAATTGACTTTAAAATTATTTGATTCTGTGCAAAATATTTTTGTTGACATTTATTTAATTTTTTGGGAAAAAATCGAAAAACTGAAAACCTTACAAAATCTTTTCAAATATATGTCCACAGAAAACAGCTTAAGCTTGATTTTTTTTAAGAAACTCCTTGTTTTTAACACTTTATTATATCTTTTAATTTGTATTCGGAAAAACAATAACATTTAGCGGTAAAAAAATGCCCAAACTTTTCGGAAGTATACCTCGAAGCAAGAATTGTCTAAAAAATAAATTATTGGAGCAGGAGCATCCAAGCGGATATATTGCTAAGGCATTTGGTTTTTTAAATACGCTTTAAGGTTTGTAAACTATTCTTTTTAATAAGTGGCTTGATTTTGGTTGTATTCACAGCCACGCAATTATTGTTCACAAAATTATATCAAAAATGATTTTAACAATTTTTATTATAAAATTTAAAAGTAGTGAAAGGAAAATACTTTTGCACCAAACATACAATTTTATTCTACTTTCAGAAAATACTGTTAAAAACTTTTTAAAAAATACTACTAAATTGGTAAAAATTGATGAGATAAGAATATTTTGAGAAAAAGTAAAAATTTTAAACCTGGGGTGGAATCGGCTAAGGTGATTGTTGATTGTTGACAGTAAAAATAATCGAATTTGATCTGTGTAAGCTGATAGTCAAATTGATACCTAAAAAGCTGTCACTAGAAAAAGTTGATAGTCATTTTCACACAAATATGTCGTTTCTGAATAGAGCTACCAGACGCTTAAGAAAAACGAATGGAAAATTTGTTCAGTTACCTTTTTTAGGTACAAAAACACATTCTTGTGACCGACAAAGCTTACGTAATTCGAAAAAACACAAGAAAAGTAAGAATGTTATTTAAACACAGCCAATTTCATACTTTTATTTAGATATTTTATAGGAATCATTTTAAAATTTCACCATAGCAACAATGAATTGTGACAATTAGAATCAGAAATTGTTCAATCGAATTGAATTGAGTTGAATCATCTTACACAGACGGAATGAAAATGATAGTCAAATTTGACTATCAAAAATATGATAGTCAATTATCAGCTTAGCCGATTTCACCCCTGAAATCAATTCACTTTATACAAATTATTCTTGTTATGGTTTGATAAAATTTTTGTAAAATAAAATTTAACTGACATTTTTTTTTTAATATTGCTAAATGGCTTTAAAAATTATTCTTTGACTGGAATATCTTGGAACGAACAATTATATTGAATTAGTATTGATTAAATTTAATGAACAATAGTGGTAAGAATAATTGGAAAAGCATTCAAAATCAAAACTTTATAAACACTTATAAATTGGTTTTACTTCTAAAATATATAGAATCAGGGCCGGATTTAGAGGTCCAGAGGCCTCGGGGCAATAAAGGAGCGGAGGCCCCCTCGCCCCAAAATAAAGTAAACCATTTTTTTTTCACTCGAGATTTTCAATAAATAATTTATTGTGAAACCAAGTAGATTCCTTTAGTATTGAACAAACACATATAAATATAAAGGGAAAAAAGAATTATCTGAAATTAAATTTTAGGGTTAACGAACGGAACGTTTCAAGCTTTTTTCGCCGAAAAATCGTTGATGATTTCGTTGAAATCCAGTTCTCGGAGTAATCGCTTTCAATGCTCAGGAGGTAAAGCTTCGATAGACGGTTTTGTCCCATCGTGGTTCGAAGCCTATTTTTATAATTTACATTTTTGAAAATGAGCGCTCTCCAGTGCAATTTGTTAACATCAAAACCAAATACATTCTCAATGCAATTTCGAGGTTTGGGAATGTTGCTCTGAAATTTTGATTTTCGAGAATTTGGTAGTAAAATAGTTCCGGCGATTGATCTGTTCCAAGTCCTTTTCCTTTTTGTATGAGTCAATCAAAGACACAAATTGAACCAACTCATTACCAAGACTAGGTTCTAGATCATCTAGATACACTTTCACCAATGCCTCTGCTGCAGCGTGCAAATTTTCAGCATCCATTTTCTCGATGTGATTCAGGAATCTAAATGTCGAACGTAAAGCTTCATAGGCATGCAATCTTTCAGTAAGAGAAACGGATAGTTGGTCAATCAGTGGGATGAAGGCGGATACTTTGTATTTTTCGTTGGGTGACAGATTTGCGTCTTGTGCTTTCCCGTAATCGAGCAGATTCAACCTTACATTTCTCGTTCTGGTGCGGGTGCGTGATTGTACATACCCATCAGTATGGGATATTTTTTTGGCTACTTCCTCGTATTTATCAAAATCATTTCGTTTGGATTCCACGAATGATTTCAATGATTACAACATCTTGTTTGTAGCGTTGAATCGCTGCAAGATATCGTTCCAAAATGTTGCAAACAAAGCGGTTTCGTGACCACTCATCTTCTGTAGAAGGTGCGTTGCTTCATTCCTCACGATGTCTTTTTGCTCTTTATTGGAAGATATGCTGGTTAGAGCTTCTTCGATTTCCGAATAGCCGTTGACTAAGGCTTTCGTAGCTTCAGCTCGACAAGACCAACGAGTGTCGCTGAGCTTTTTCAAGACTATTAACCGGCCGCTTTTCTTCTCCGATAATTTCTCAATCCGAATTCGGTGCCGCTCTGTACTGGCTGTAAAAATCGTATACAAATTCTGCACGAAATCAAAGAATTGAACAGCCGATGAACAAGAGTTAGCAGCTGCCTTTCCCACTAAATTCAGAGAAACACAAATTTTCCGGTTTCTATTGTGGGGGCCCCCGTTTGTGGAGGCCCCCGGGGCTTCCGCTCGGTTGCCCTCCTCTCAATCCGGCCCTGTATCGAATAAAACCCGTTTAAACCAAATTTTTTTGATTGCATACTTTTTGAAATTACTTAAGTGACATTTTGGCTAATAACAAAAAAAATATCAAGTTCAAGATATTAATGGTTATCCAGAGTGGGTGGTGGGTGGCAATCTAGCCTATTTGTACAATTATTAATAAAACAAAAAAGTGATTTTAATTGAAAACACTGAGTTTTATTTAAAAAAACTATAAATTCAAGGTAGAACTAGTTCGTTACTTCACTTTTCTGGCACTTCCATGTTCAAGTTAGATTTTTTATTTTATTGAAAAAGAGGAAGTTAGAAAGTTTACAATATTTTTAAATCATTGCAAAGCACAGATATATAATATCAAATTTCATCTTACTACTGAAAAGTAATAATTAGTTTTTGAACAGCATGACTATTGTGTATATCTTAAGTGTTTAACGTCTGAAATGTTTATTTTTATTTAAAGGTAGTTTCCGACTTTTTCTATAAGGTCCAGGTTTTTTTAGTTTCAGATTGTTAGCTCCTAAAGTTAACTTTAGGTACACTCTGATATTCACACTATTAAAAACTCAGCTGTAAAAGTGTCAGTATCACTAAGAATAATAAGGACAATATAATGAAAGCCATGCAAATACGCTCTCATACGGTTTATTCGTATTGAACAAAACAAAATTAAGTGAATATGTTTGAATATCCATTTTCGTACTATACGGTTTTGCCAATATCCATTTTATTTCTGAAGAAATGTCATTCCAGAAAAAAGTCAACATTGAAAATATCCAATGGTCTCCATAAAACATCAATACCATCACCCTAAACTAAGTACAAAACTTTGAGAAAATCCAAGATTACCAAAATATGTAGGTATTTATGTAAGCTGCCATATCTACATACTCACGGATTTCTTTGTTGAAATTCCAATATGAAGTTCGCTATAGAATCTCAATATCATTATCGAGTTCCAAATAATATTATGTAGGCTAGGTTTATCTATATATGTTGTGTGTAAGTATTTTTAGCAGATACTCGGATGTAACACATATTCTTAGCTTAAATTCTACTTACCGTGTTAAAAATAAAACAACGAAATGTATCCAAGGGCACAACACTCATAAGCCTTTTGGTAAATTGAAGGCTTACTTTTGATCATACGTGTTATTCACCCGCCGCCACCGCCGCCGCCTTTCTTCGCCACAGCCGTCATTCACTCTACTACATATCTTTCTCAATCTCTCCGTCCAATCCACCATTCAACATATTGTGATATGACAAAAAACCTATGCTCCGCTCCATGCCTCAATGTATACCTATTACCTACTACATGCCCGAGAGTTATTCCGAGCGGAAGACGCGTTTTATTGTCATGGTTACACAACGAATAACAATTTTCCACTCAACGAACTATGCCTTCTGTTTGCATCCTGCAGCACTTGACAGGACCTACTATATTAAGAGTTCTGATGGGGAGCATCATAATACCACCAGTGGAAGGGACGGCGCGGCCGGCGGGGGTCTAAGGCTACAGTGGGAGTTCTATCTTAAAAAACCCAAAACAAGAAGAAGACAAAATTCGGCATCCGCCATTGAGGAGAAATAAACTTTGGAGCAGCAGCGTTTGCGCTCTCCCAAAAATTTTAATCAAAGAAAATATTTTAACTGCTTTTCGCTGCACTTGAGATCAAACAAGGACTTTAATGGCACTTCATTCAGTGTCGAGGATTTTGCGTTGAGGGTGTAAAGGGCCAAGCTGCGGACTATCGCTATACGAAGAAGAAGAACAAAAAGAAAAAAGGATACAAATTCCAAGTCTTAACTTTTTTCCTCTAATCTTTTGAGTCTAGTCCTATAACTTTTTCGTCTTCTTCTATCTTTTTGTGCGAACTCCCTCCGAGAAATAATAAGTTTTCTAAAAATTTTCATAAAAGTTTCTACCGTATAATTCTTCCCGAAAAAACAAAAATTCACGGGTTATGCTTTTGAGAAGTTTTTCATTTCGTTTCGTCTTCTCGGGCATCATTGAATATTCAGTATCAGTATCAGTACCAGCATCAGTATCAGCAGCGAGAAAAAAGGTTTAACATTACGTAAAGGATTAACAGATCGGAGTGAAAAAGTGCAACTTTCTGAAGGAAGGAGTTTTTCTTTATCAATGAGCTTCGGGATTTCTTCGAATTTTCATGATTTGCAATAAATTTGTTGGAAGTTAAAAAAGTTCTAATAATTAAATTCATTGGCATATTAAAAATTGATGTGAATTTTCCCTATACCCCAAAACAAGAAGATGACTTCGACAACCATACGTACAAATGGTGAGTTGATGAATGATACTGATGATGTTGAAGATGAGTGATGATATATTTTTTCGAATAAAAGTGTAATCCCACTTCTGATTTTTGTGTGAAAAATTTTGTGTGTTTTTTTTATTTCTATGGGGCTTTTTTTCTTTCTTCTAAAAAACATTTTTTCTTTGGAATTCAATAATTCTAAGGGTATAGAAATAAATCAGCTGTATCTGAGCATGAGAGGGGATGCTTGACTGCTTAAGAGTTCTTTACAGCATCCCCTCTTGGAACGCACACGCGTACTAGGACTTCCACTCGGATCGGCTGTATATGCAGAAGCTGTTTGTCTCTCCGCATTCGTATCCTTCTTCGTCTCCGTGTCCTGCATCCTTTTGACACACAAAAATGTAACAGTTTTGTGTCAAACAAACATTTAATGCCTTTCTCATTTAATTTGGGAATTCATAAACAATTGGAATTTGCAGGTGAGACGATGATGGTTTTGGTTGGTGGTGGGCTAATATAGTGGCGGCGACAACGATAACGACTACGACGACGACGGCGGTTTTCTCATTTCATTCCAGATGAGTTTTCCTTTGTTTTTTGTTTTCAGTGATGGTGATGTTTTGAGATGAATCCGAAAGTAAACATTAGTTTTCGAACCAAACATGTTTCACATTGAGCTTTTTTCCTTCTACTTTTTTCGTTTTATCGTTGTTTTTTGAAGTGTGTTTCGTTGGAATTTCTTGCGCTCGTAAATGTCTGTGGTGCAAGGAATTGCAATGACGTCATTCGCAACGTGTAAACCATGGAGTAGAGTACCTATCTTGTGCTCCATTAACCTCAATTAAGATTCATTTGAATTCTATCGATTCTTTTTAAAAAAATTGAATTTGTGAAAATTCTACTTCGGAAAGGAAGAACATTTTCTAAGTATCTATAAATTTGTTTGTATATATTTTTCAGGACTGCATCATGCAATCTCCTTAGGGAATATCGAAACATCAGCAAAGGTACACTTTTTAATTTTATTTGGTTTTAGTTTTTATGTGCAATGCAATACATATAATTTTTCTTCTCTCACATTTTTCAGTCGAATTCGTATCAAGTTGAAAGATGCTACGATTCTGAGGATGAAAATATGGGCAGACGACGGGCACGAACACAATCTCCATCGGATTTGTACCATAAGACATCGGTTTATTCCAAAGGAGATATAAGAGAGCAGGTACATACCTTACCTATTACATAGCTTAATCAATTGAATTAAGCAGACAGTGATCTAATTTTAATAACATATTTTCATTCATTTTGCAGTATTGCCTTACAGACAGACAACTTAATACCATTGAAAGGCCAAGGAGGGAAAGGTTTTTTGGTTGTTTTTCAAGCAGAGGTGCTCCGCAATCATTTTTGGGAGTTTGTGTTGGAAGGAGAGCGCCTTCTGACGAGAATATTGCAGACTATGCTCCGTTCTATAAATATCCTCGGTCAGTTTATATTTAATTTAACCTTAATTTGTTGCAGAGGAACTTTTTTGATTCATTATTCAGGCCCGTCACAAAATCGGAAACTATTACGAATCCCGAAAAAACTAATTCGTAATGCAAAATTGTATGAAATTTTCCACTTCAGGAATTTCGGGATTCGTAAGACTTTCCTATTAAGATGGAACTTTTATGAAAGTAGTTAAGAAGTCTTAAGAACAATTTTGCTTACTATTTTTTACAGCTACCATCATCATTGTTCGCCAGAGCAGAAACCACCTGAAGATGACCAAGACAGTTCCTATTTTCGAAGACAACCTGCTTCCATACTAATTACAGCTAAATGTGGTGCTGCCGAACCTTCCCAAGATCGGTACTCGTGGATAGAACCAACATCAATCATTGATGATTCCAATCTACGCCCCAAAGATCTAGGGTTTGTGCGAAGTCTATTTCAAAAAAGAACTTTATATTGATGTAGTAGTTTTTCACCTTTTTTAACGCATTAACTCCCAATAATTAGTTTGCTTATCTTTGCCCCGAATATATTAGAATTCGGCGGGAAAAAGTCATAAGAAACGCCTTATGTATGTGCTCCTTTTAAGTGTCTCAGCTTGCTTTTTGTGTAAGAACTTGGCTATATAGATATTATCAAACCCGCCGGAGGCAGTTGTGGCCGGTTTTTTTTTTAATGAAGAGCCATGAGCCATTATTTGCTTGTAGCTATTTTGTTTAAAAAGTTCCTTGCAAAATTATACATTCCCCCAACCCACTTTCTAGAGAACAGACATTTATGTGTGTTTTGTTGTTATATATATATACTTATACATTATGAATCTCGGGTCATTGCCGGAATCCAGCTTCCAGCAAGAAACTTTTATAGTGAGAGGCTACAAACAACCGCAGTATTTGAGCCACAACTCAGAACATGTTACCTGGTATGTACTTTGTATATAAAACACAAAATAAAATCTGTTAGAAACAACGTTTTGCTTTTTGCCTAACTACTTCTACTTTTATATACCATTCTCTGGTATTTTCATGTACCCAATACCTCAAAAAAACACGCATTATGACGGACTTAACTACATATTGCATTTATCATTATCTTTAAAAAACCTTTAAAAAACATTTTTTAAAGCATAAGTAGAGAACAAAATATTGTCTTTAGAAAACCATCATAGTTTTAGAATGTGTTTTTCGTTCATTGCAAATTCATCATTATACATTTTGACAGTGTTTATCGATGTCCAGCGCATGTTGGTCTTCCACCACCTCCTCCCCCACCAACTAATGCCCCTAGTGGTCCACCAACTCCAAGGTAAAATCTAGCCAAACCTCCGAGCTTTTGAATACTTAATCGAGTTTCTTACTTTTATAGGACAAAGCACGTGAGTTTTGCCAGATCGCACACTTTGACATCGTTCGATGAGGCATCTCTTCGTTCGTCTGGAAGGATGAAGGGAGCCAGAAGTCAAGAACGTCTCATCGGTGGAAAGAAGCCCATCATAAACACGGGACCGATTTATGAGCCAGCTCAGCATCAAACTGCATTTGTAACCAGAACTTCCCATCATCACATCATTCCCCATCAACATCAGCACACCCAAATAATTCAACAGCCAGCTTATCATATTCACCATCCGAACATACTGGTTCCAATGCATCAGCATGAACTGGTAGCTCAGCACCCAACCAACGAGGAACTAATATCAATGATGCAGGTAAATCGAGGGGCTGTTGCAGATATGGGTGCTGCTGCAAACATGAGTGGAATAGTTCCACAGAAGTCTCCATCGGCTGCCGAAGTTATTCTTGTGGAGAAAATCAAGCGAAATGCAATGAAGACTCAGGCCACACAAACCGAGGGTTATGCCGCAGCCAAGAAGGAAGGAGTCCCCTACAATTTGGCCCTAAGTCCTCGAACTGTACACAGGGTAAGTTCTAACTTTCGAAAACAAAAGATTAAAAGATAATTCTTTCAAATTCAAAGATTTTTTCAAATTTAAAATGATTTGTCTTCAATATTTCTTCCAGGTTAAGGTTGTGTCCCAAGGAGCTCAAACGAATGGCATTTTAAATGGAAGAAAACTAACAAAGAGCTATTCCGAACTAAACAATGGTCGAACAGCAAGTGCTCAATCCAGTGACTATCTATCAGCTGACAAAAACAAAATGTAAAACAAACAAACTTTAAGTTTATTCTTCGAGTTCCTAAAAAACACCTTCTCTATCATTTCAGACAAATTGATCACGAGCAATTACATCGGACTCAATCTGAAGAGCCTCCTCGATCGCCATCGATGACACTGCAAAATAACATTGGTGAAGACCAAACTACCATTAAGTACTACGAACCACCACCGCCAATAAACATATCGTCCCATTTGAAAACAGTTAACGCCAATGACCTATACATGAGAGATTTGCCCAGGAAGCAGTCTCAAGAAAGCGTTTACTCTTTCAGAGCTACAGACAACGAATCAGCATTGTCCATGAGTAGTAGCAGACATCATCGGGCATCGGAAAACCAAGCCCATCAATCCCAACATGTCTCTAGATCTAGATCGTCGTCGCAGAGCATTCATGCGTCGCAATCGATTTACGGTCCCGGCTATGAGGGTTCTTCAAATGCCGGCAGTGTAACTGACTACGAAGGGCCAAATTTTGATTTTGAACGAAACAGTTTACCACGCCGAGCTTGTGGCCAACATAGATTAGATGTTGAGTCCTATACTCATAGCTTGCCGCGCCGTGATACAATGCAAAATCACGAAAGTTGCCGCCATATTACAGAATGTCCAGAACTGCTTAGTGAAGGAGTTCGAGAATACAGGGGAGATGATCTTTTGGAAAAACTTGAAATCCATCGTCAGTCATGGAGCGAACAACGAAGGTCATCAATGACTGGCCAACGGGCAGATGGAGCATTTTCGAGAGACTCATTGCGACGCAAGTCAATGCCATTACAGCCGTTCATAATTCCGTTTCCTGGTGCTCCAACGTCAATTGTTAGGACAAAGTCTTCCGAGCCAAGGCCAACACTGGTTGTAGTTAGTAAGAAAGAAGAACCCAAGCTTGAACCCGAAGAAGAAAAGGAGATCTTTATAGACTTCAAGCCCCATGCCTCGCCAAAGCCAAGTCCGAAAATAAATAAAAAGAAACTTACTAAAACTTCATCGGATGGGGAGATCCTCCTTGAACGAAGACGAAATCAAGAGGCCCAAAGAGAAAGCCATCATCCCCCGGCATCAACCAACCATGTATCATCGAGTACAGCAGAAGACGATGAAAGCAGTGATCACTTGTACCAGAATCTTCCGATAAAAAAAGAAATCGTCGCTGAAAGAAAATCAGTTCCAACTGTCCTGTCTCCACCACAAAGTACAAAAGAAACAAGCAAAAGGGACATGTTTCGCAAGAGGTCAATCAGTTTGGAGGACCCAAACACTACCAACGATGCGAGACTGGCCAAGTCAGCTCCACCTTCTCCCTGCCTAGAGGAGCTTCTAGCTAATACCTCAACTTATCCATCATCGGATTCCCTTGCCAACGATCTAACACGGGATCATTCTGATGGGCTTTGGAATGACTCACAAGTTACTGTTGTCACTGTAGAGCCCCGTGAGGAGTGTAGTGAGAAAGGTTCAACTTCACATCTTTTAACACCATCATCAAAAAGGAAAAACTTACTACTCCAGCACCAACAACGAAGTTCCATAGACACTGACTTCATTGATTTTGATGATCAGATGTCTGACCACAGTCCAACGTTCTTAGTTCCTCCAAAATCTATACCGATGCAATCCACGTCGAAAGGTGTCAAAGATCCAACTAGCAACAGTCTGACTGTGCCGTTCTTGAAACAACCCTCACCGACGATTGCCGTAACTCCAACTAAGCCCATTCGGGCTGAGCATAAGCTTCCATCTCCGGTTAATATCAGGCGACTTTCAAGAACACTTTCTCCGGCTCCAGATCCAATATACGTGTCAAATAGGTAAAATAAGTTCTGGCTAAGGCTTATATTCATTTCATAAATATTTTGAATCTTTCAGATTCCTAGACACATCTATTACGGTAACAAGTCAAATGCCACCAGAGTACCACCTTTATAGCCGCCGTGATTCCTCGGTGAAGACCAACAACACCGACCTTTCAGAGTGTAGCACCAACACCGATGAGTACATCACTTGCACAGACACTTCAAAACGCACCCCAGGTATAAAGACTCCACCAACTACAACAAGCTCGTCATCAACCACACAAGTACCAGGTTTGCAAACTTTTTCCAAAATACTAGATTTGATGTTTGTGTGATGTGTTTCTCTGTTGAGTCTTGTATATTGTGATTGTCTACCTACCTAGACTTTCTAGACTCTAGACAATCTAGAGGTATTTGTTGTTGCTTGGTGAACTGCTTGCAGTGTAGTCACATGTGCTTTCGAACTGTTTCCCAAATGTTAATGTTAATTAATGTGTCTTCCAGTTTCAGCTCAAAGCTCGCAGACCGAAAGGACTCATGAAGGTTCGTCTTTTGAGAGTGCTTCTTCGCTTTATTCCACACGTGGAGATGGTCTTTCCGAAGACGCTCCAACAATTGATGAACAACTTCCAGGAGCAATGGGTCAATCTCCAATGTCTCCGAAATCTGAGATGGTGAAGCAGTCCCCATCTCATTCCATTTGCAGTACTTCTTCGGGAAGCTACAACATTGCCGGTGGACTATCGACAACAATCACGCCGGTTAAGGAAGAAAGTTCACCCATCCCAATAACAGTCTCACCTCCAAAAACTGTAACTATTGCCCCCAGACAAGTTGCGGCACACTCTGCAAAAGCAGTTTCAGCATCGTCGGGCAAGCAGGGTGCGCAAATGTCAGCTAAAAAGAAGGCCGAATCTGTTTCGGATGATGAACGGAGTGAAAAACGGTACTCATCGTCTGGCTACTACGAAAGCCCCCCGCACGATGAAGATCCCAAGCTTTCAAAACACCGACGTCATCGAGTCGAAGAAGATCGCCGTAGAAGGAAGACATCGATGAAGCTGGACATCGAACGTGAGAACCTTCGAGCTTTAACCAGTCCCATCAAAAAAACGGTTCTTTCGCCAAAGTCTGTGTCTCAGATTTCGCCAGAAGGCCAGATAGCAACGAACTCAAACGCCACCGCCATCGATGGTGCAAGTCCCAGTAAAATGAAAAGGTTCCGTCCTAAAATACGAAGACAATTCCGCCGATCATCGAGGGACGAATGCACCCCACGCAAACAGAAGGCCATAAGTGTACCAGGACGCTGTTCGGACTACAAGCCGCCGCAGGAAGCAGCAACAGCCAGCAGTCCCCTGAAATGTCAAAGTTCTAGCAATCAGCTAAAAGCTAAATCCATTGAATCGCTGCGGTCCGTTTCGCCGGGCTCTGATTCAGTTTTTTACAGCGAAGCTGATGGAGGAGGATTAATTGATCAGCAAGTACATTGTTTACACTGTGGTAAAGAAGTTGAGATTGTTAATGCATCTGGGTCACAGGAATCCATACCAGCTATAGAGCAGGACGATGACGAACTGGACATTGTAAAGCCGCCAGCTGATTTTGCCGATTCACCAGTTACAACGAAAACCTCACAACGTTTGTATAAGAAAATGGACAAACGGTTCCGTTCGGAAGAGAGACATGGTGATCGTGGAAGACATTACAAGAGCCGCCAGGAGAATATTAGAGCTAAGGTAGGTCTTCGTAAAAAGGATTCATTAATTTAAGCACTTTTTATGATTGTTTTAGAGTGAAGAACGCGGCAAGGACAATACCTCACAAAGTCCTCCTGTTTTACGACCAGCTGGTTCTAGCCCTTGCGTTTTGCCAAATGAAACAGTCTCTGTGGATAGAGATCAATGCATTTATCGTGGCAGTTATGATAATAGTCGTTATACACGATTAACTGACATTGATGTGTGGATTCAATTGGATCATCAAACTTTTGGTATACGCAATGTGTTACAATTGTGACTTTTTAAATATTGATGTAAATTTAACTCTTTTTCTAGACCGTCAAAGGGATCGTCGAGGATCAACCGAATCAGAGAAGAACTTTCATTCAAAGTATCAAGTTATTCTTCATAGATTGGTGCAAAGAAGATGCACTCTGGAAATGTACCATAGGCAGAAAACTAACTCATTTAGTAAGTTCTAGATATAATGCCTTTAGATCGTCGATTACACAATCCGACGAATGTATTTGAAGATAGTTTTTGACATTTTTAATATGATGGAAATGTCAAAATTAACATTTGACTGCTTCCGCAACCTTATCATCGGAAATTGTAAGCGATGGGATTATCATTTCGAAGAATAGAAATTAGGTTTGTTCCCAAGATTTTTGGGTAGAAATTGTTGGTCTGTCAAATTTCGAAGTATGAAGATGAAATTATCTCAAAAACTGTCAAAAACGTATGAAACGGTTTCTTGGCAAAAATTATATCAATTTGAAGCAAGCCGAGTGGTAGTAAAATAAATTTACGTACCACAATATCACAGACCAACAATTTTTGGCCAAACAAATTCCTTGTGCAGACTTTGTCAGGATTGGAAATTATTTTAATCTCTCGTGAGTTCTCTCTTCTGTCCAAAACTACCAAATTTGTGAAGCTTGGAACAGCATTTGGGCAACAATTATTGACAATTTTCAACAATGGCAGTTTTGCTCAAGGTTGTAAACAGACCTATTAAGATAACAATTCAAAAATCGAAAGTAATATAATGCACAGGTTGTCAAATTAAGAACTGTCAGAAATTAAGAATGGCTGCTCAAGTGACATCTGATATTGACAGCTGAATATAAAAATACAGTTGATATTTATAACGATTACATAATTGGATGAACGTATTGTTTATGGATTTGTCATTTTTGACATTTTAACCGTGGCAAAAACGTCAAAATAGAATAGCTGTAATATTTGAAATTTGACTTAAGAACTGCACAAAAAAAATCATCTAAAGGCGTTTCAGATTGATTCTGAGTTAGAGAAAGAGTCAATTGACACACTTGACAATTTTAAACTACTCGTATTTAGTAAAATGTTTAAGCCATTTTAGAAAATTACAATTTCGATATTTTTAAACTATTTGATCATTTAATTAGCTCCTAATATTTCACTAAAGTTAAAATCAAAACATGGTTATTTTATCTTTTAGTAATTTTCTTAATCAATCTCCACCTTTAAAATCAGAGTTTTTGACATTTCAAACCATTTCAAGGTTTGTTTGTTTGATTTTTTTGTGTGCACTAAATGTCACTTTTTAGACGTGTCCAGGTGTCTGGTTTGTAATAAAAGTAATGAGTAAAATACTAAACTACCAAAGTGTATCAATATTGGGTCCGTGGATTTCTGAGTTCGGTCGGAATTGTTGCCCTTAATAGATGATCTTTTTCTGGTGTAAGTCTAAAGATAAAAATGTCACCTTGACAAGCCTCATAATGAGTATCATTTGTATTTCTCTATTTTTTCGCACCATCTATTTGGTTTGCCAACAATTTAAATTTATTTGCAAACAAACGGTACCCAAGAGTATATGACAGGGAAAATAAAAACTTTTATTCAGGAAATGGTAACCCGGGCACGTCATATATTGTGCTAGGCCAACAAGTCACTAGCCCTAAATGATACTTTAAATAACTTAGATACTTTTTTCTCTTTGTTAAGATCAGAGGCACACATAATGAAGGACTGTGCGTGCGTACAGAGTGCCAGCGTTGCCGCGAAGAAGGAATTAGTGCCTTTTCAAAAATTTTGAGGACATATTGACATTTAAAAAAAGACATAAAAATCATTTCGTATAAAATTAGACTTAATTTTTAAATTTTTATATTTATTGTTATAAAATATAAAATTTTTAAAAACCTCTAAAAGGTACCCCCTTAAATCTTTGACGGTGATAAATTTTTTTGGGGTGGAAACACATTGCAAGTGTCAAAAGAGATGAACTTTTAAATGCTTAAGCCAATTCTGAAAGACCTGCGTAAAGTTAAAAATATATTAAACAAGGGATTGATCGGGCCCATTGCGGCAACGCTGCGTCTACTGTGTTTCATAGATATTAGAAACATTCACCGGAATGGCCCTGTTTCTAAATACATAGTTTTTGAACAATTTCCTCTCACGCATAATATTTCCTCTTTGAAAAATACAACAATTTTCTCGTTCGTTTGTTTTCCCCAAAAAATATCTGTATTTTTGCCTGCAGTTTATTTAGAAAGTTCGTTGGGTGAAGATCGCCGTTTTTGATAAACAATTAAGAGAACAAGCGTGTGTTTTGATTTCACTTTCTAAAAATAATCAAAATCGGTTGGTGCGTATTGGCTGACGTAGCGTGACGTTCATTGTCTAATAATATACCACGTGTGTGCACTTTTCACCTCATATCTGAAAAATTATTTTTC
This sequence comes from Eupeodes latifasciatus, assembly GCA_920104205.1. Classification (NCBI taxonomy): domain Eukaryota; kingdom Metazoa; phylum Arthropoda; class Insecta; order Diptera; family Syrphidae; genus Eupeodes; species Eupeodes latifasciatus. The sequence goes on from OV049925.1 coordinate 154,581,071, forward strand.
TAAGTGATGCACTTTTGAGTTGACAGTCGGGGCAGAATGTTAGGTTTGCTTAAACTACTCCGCATTTTATTTTTGAATTGAAATTATTGAATTAAATCTTTTAGATCTTATTTCAAAAAATTCTCCTCCGGAACCGTTTCGAAGGAAACTGGAAGAAATTTTTAAGTTGATGTTGGTAGTATGGGCGCGAGAAGCTCATGTGTTATCTAGATTAGGCTGCAAGACAAATGGTTTGATAGTTCTTCTTCTCAAATATTTCAATACTCCAGTTTTAGAAAAAGTTTTTGAAAATCAAATTTGTTTTTTTTTTTTAGAAATTGATAAAACCATTGTTGTTAAGAGTGATTCTGGAGAATTTGGTTTCCGAATACATGGATCGAAACCGGTTGTTGTGGCGGCTATTGAACCAGACACGCCTGCAGAAAGTTCAGGTCTAGAAGTTGGTGATATTATTATTTCAGTGAATGGAGTATCGGTGTTGGATAAACATCATACAGAAGTCGTTAAAATTGCCCATGCAGGATGTGAGACTCTGGAATTGGAGGTGGCTCGAACGATTGGAGTCCTGATGAATGAGAAACAAGATTCGCCACGTCCTATTATTCAAAAAGGTTACCTATGGCGACAGAGTGGACACGCCAAGGGAATACCAAATCCAAAGAAGTGGGTGAGAAGATGGTTTTGCCTGAGACCGGATCACTGTTTATATTATTACAAGACTGAAGATGTGAGTAAATATTAGGGCAGTATGGGAAAATTGGTAAAAAGTTTCTGAATTTTATTCGTAAATTTGTGGTTTTAAGAAATACGGGTTAAATTGTTTTTGAGACTTCTTCGAACTTATAATTCTTTCAGGATACTCAACCTGTGGGAGCTATTATTTTGGCTAAACATACTATTGAACGTTGTGACACAAGTGCTGGAAAGCCTTTTGCTTTTAAGATAGAAGCCGGCGAAGGTATTCCCATGTATCTTGCAGCTGATACAGAAGATATTTTGACGCGTTGGATAACAACTATGAGGCATTCAGCCACGCAAGCAGATCCCTGGTTAGATATGAGGTAAGCATAATAGAAGAACCCAAATCCTTGAAATACCTTAATTCAATGTAAAATTTGGTATCTAATTATAGCTCAAGGAATTTAAAACTACCGCCTGGTGGAATTGATCGTCCTGATTGTTTTGGTTACCTCATGAAACTCGGTTCACGTTGGTGCGGTTGGTCCAAGAGATATTGTGTACTCAAGGATGCATGCTTGTATTTCTACCAAGATGCTAATAGTAAAGTTGCTTTTGGTAAAATTATCCTAATTGATAATTCTATCTGTTCTTTTGACTAACGTATTTAAATGGTTTTGTATAGGAATGGCATGTCTTCAAGGTTTTAAGGTTGCCTCAATGTCAACTAATTCAGCCGGTCGCAAGAATTCATTTGAAATTATCCCACCAGAGTCAAAACTTCGACACTATTACTTCAGTACTGAGTCAGAAATGGATAAGAAACGGTTATTTAAACGAAAATCCTTTAGAAATTATCTCAAAATAATTATTTATTTGTTTTTAAAAATTCTAGTTGGATATCAGCTTTGGAATATTCGATAGATCGATGGATAAAGACCGGGTAACTAGCGGTTAAATCTAATGCACACAAAAAGAAACGTCGCAGTATCAGTAAGTCAATTTACTGATAGTAACCTAAGCCACAAGTCAGAAGCCACTAGTCATAGTAAGAGAGACACAACCGTCGCAAAATGATGAAGTTTTTACATGTTGTGTCACATGTTACACGAGCTACGAAGAAATCAAGCTATCCATTTTATTGTTCTCATTTTTGTTTTTAATTTGTATTATTATTTTTTATTTATATAATAGATGTGTGTATTTTAATATTGTGAACATAAAATAATGAACAAGCATTGTACAAAGCGTTAAACACAAATAATTTTTCTTAAAGAAACAAAATCACATATGAATATATAAAATGCCTAAAGTTAAAAAAAAAAAAAACAAATATTTTTACTAAATAAAAAAACACGTTAAATCGAATATATTAGAAACAAATTAAATAAAATTTTAACAAAATAAAAAGAAAGTTCTAAACAAAGGACCAATTATGGTCAATAAAAATAATCCAGGAGGGTCCGTCCTTCGTCCTGGTAAACAAAATGTCTTATGCAAAAGTTTATGTATACATTTAGTTAGTTAGAAATTGTACAATGTATTTTTTAATGCCTCGGTGTGTTATTATTATTATTATATTAGTATAAATGTTTAACTAAGTTATATAGAGAAAAAGAAACGAAATAAAAACTGTTCAAAAAATTATATAAATTTTATTGTTTTTGTTTTTTTAATTTTTAGTGTGAAGCAGTTTTTAAAATTGTCTTATTGAATATATGGATAAACTTCTTAGAGTTCACTTGTCTGACATAAGTCTTAAGGAAACGCTGAAACACTTTACTAAAACAGTTTTAAAAGGAAAAGGCAAAGCGGTTTGAAAGTAATTTAAAGCTAAAGTATCAAGTTTTTAAAATATATTGCAAAAACATAAAAATAATGAGTGTATTCATAAACGCAGAAAATCTGCGCTAGTACAATCGCATTTCTTTTCTGATGCATTTGTGAACGCACTCCCAATGCAGAATGTCTGCAGTAAACAAAAAGGTCTGACTTAGTCCGATTTGTATGTAAACAGAGTTCATAAACGTCAGATAAAAATGGCTGCCAAACAAATTTTGTTAAACTTGATTTTTGATTTGCTTACCGAAAAAGAAAATTATAATTGGCACAAATATCTTGCAAAGAAAAAATAGAAAGAAAATTATAACGAAACAATTTTTAAGCTTAAAAAATTATCTTTCTGCAGCCAAACAAATTCAGCTGCACAATCTGCCCGACGCTGACGACAGTCTGACGTTTATGAACGGTAGGTACTGCGGTTCGACTAGGTTAGTTCGATCGAAAATCTGCTTTATGAATGCAGATAACGCAGTTCTTAGTTCGGCTGACGTTTATGAATACACCAAATGTTGAAAACGAATATTTTTAAAATTTGAGCATATACATACTTAAAATTGAAGTTTGAAATCAGTAAAAAGAATTAAAGTATTTGTGAAAACAACAAAAGCGTAAATTTAATATATCTTAAAAGTTCATATTAAGTCAACTGAAGATTGAGAATTTCCATAAACTATGGAAAATACTTAATGATTTCAATTGTGTGTAGAAGTTGAAGATTTGCACTTCGCAAAATCGTCATACAATTTATTGTAAAAGGATATGTTGGGTCTTAACTAAGCCTTAAAAATCCAGTTTTTGATTGTTTAAGAAATCATCAGGTGATGAGATAGAAAAATGTTTAGACAAGATTCGACTTCAGGACAACCTTATCATTTAAAAAAGCATTGTTTTGTTTGTGTAAGAGAAAAAAAAAACTTAATTTTTTGACCAGTGAATCAATGATTGAAGTTATAGCTGTTTGTTTGTCGAGATATTCGAATAATTAAACCAAGAAAAATTGTCAATTTTTTTTTTATCAAAAGTTCACAACAATATTTTGTACAGAATAATGTAAAATGTAAGTTAACATCTTTGTTTGGTTTCTATATGGTAATATATTTATCCGATCTCATAGTCGAAAACCAATTTTTAAAAGTAGAAAAACTGTCAATTCGATTTTTATAAAAATTACAAATTTTTAGATAAGTATACACAAAAATTGGTAGTGAATCAAACAATTCTCTGACTTCTTGCAATCGTTTGTACTTGTCTAAACACCCATTTTTTGTATTTTTAAATAATTGGTCGCTTGTCCACTAATTGGATATCATCATCCAATTTTTAATTGGCAGAAAGTTTTTGAGCCGGAAACAACAACAAAAGCTTAAAGGATTCTGTAAGAATTTGAAAACTACGAAAATCGAAAGAAATACATAAGTCAGTTTATTGCGAAATAATGAAAAATAAGTTATAAAAAAAAATGGTTGAAAAGGATGGGACGTATGCACGAAATTTTACAATAAATTTGTTATAGCCTGCTATATTATTGTTTCACTTTTTTGATATTTTATTTTATTTTTGTTTCACTTCTTAAACACTATTTAACATTCTCTGTCATCTATCTTGAAAATTGTCTTCCAATGAGTCTACCAATTCTATTGTTTCCTAAAGTCTTCCAACAACGGTGTAAACAGACACTTATTAATTGGAAAATAGAAAATAGTCAGCAGTTTTTAGCTGATTTTCTTTGAATTTCTAGCGAATTTGTTATGACGTCACAGTGTATAATAAAATATTCAATTGTCGATGAACCATTCATTCGTAAGATATTTGAGTTCAACCAAATTTTCACATTTTTTTTAAGTTGGTAAGGTTTTGTAGTCTTTTCTGCCTATTTTAAAAATATTATCTGTAAAACAACATTTATTTCAAGTCGATGTCTCCGCTGGTTCTTGAGATATGACCGACAAAAATGATATCCCGAAACGTCGAGTTATGCCAAAATTTTCAATTTGACAAAACGCATCAATAAGAATTTGTATGAAAAATACAAAACATTGATAAAAATCGTTTGAAAAGTCTGCTGACAATCTTCTGCGGCGAAGCAAGATCAATAAAACTAACAGAAAAAATGGATAAAATCAACCAACCGTGTGAACAGATAACTCAACTTCATTATTACCAATAAGTGACTTCAATGTACAACTGCGGATTTCTTTAAGGAAGTCTTATGAAGACTTTATACTTTTTATGGCCATTGAAAGATGAGACAGTTCTTATTTTTTTCATTTCAATTCAAGTCAAGACGATTTATAAAGACCTCAAAAGATTTAAGTAAGAAGCTATTAACACTTATCTTATTCTAATGAGAAACATTTTTAAGTAGCTAACGTTACTAATTTATTTTCAAATTTATGTGTTTTAACAATTTTTCCATTGGATTCTTTTTGATGGTATAAATAAAAAGCCAAATGCCAAAGTAAGAATTCTGCAATAAATTCATCAAACTAATCGAGTCGCTTTTTTTTTCGGTGGGATCTCGTTTTATTTTAGTCAAGAGATAAAATACGAAGAAAAATACCATTGGATCGGATTTTCTTAATCTAAATTCCCAAGAAAACCAGCAGCAGTAGAAGAAGCAGCAGAAGCAGCACGGAACAACCTTAATCTCCAAAACTACAAACTCACCACGGTTGACATGCATCGCTGGTTGAAGTAAAATTAAAGTTAAAGAAATAAAATAAGAAGTTAAATATAAGAAGAAGTAGAAGAAGCGTGTAAGCGTTTCGTACATAATCATATTGGCATCAGGCAGACAAGTGCATTATCAAACTCTTAATAGGCTGAGCTCATTGACACCGTGCATAAATTTTTATTCACTGCCACTACCTTTTATTCAGTTACTGGTACAGAAGTCAAAACTATAACATTTTGCTCCTGCTCGGCAGAGGCAAACTGCTGGTGGTAAAGCCGCTGCTGCTGCTGCTGCTGCTGCTGCCGCGGCAGCTATCTTCTGTTTCTGTGTGATGATGTGCCAGTGCACGAAAATGAAAGAAGGTAGAAGAATACAAAAATAACTAATCCGTAAAACAAAACCAAAAAAAAAAACAATAAAGGTAAAAATGATGAAAAACAAAGAGGTAGAAAAAAAGAAGAATCTTTGGCGGTCCAAACCGGCTCCAGAATCATGGACTTCTTTTCCATTTTCATCCACAGGAGTAATACCTTATAGACTTACCTGAGTTACAAACGTATCTATAAAGGAAGGTTTGCATAGGTAGGTATTGGTGCATATATCGGGAAGAAAGGCAACCATCGTCAACATCATCTATCTACCTTTACCTTACCTTTTCTCTTTCTACCTTTATTTTTTGTATTATTATTTTTTAGTGGAGTTTCTGGTTTTCCAAGATTAAAGTAAGCAACTTATAAAGAACTCAAATATGCACACATCACAAACAACACCAACACTTTTATAAACCAAATAAAAGATATAAATAAAGAAACAAGAAGAAATTACAGAACGTTGAAGATGACGATGTTGATGATGATGATGATGATGATACCTTACCTCTGCCTCAAGGAATTAAATTTATAATTTTTCCATGGATTCACTTCTCAACTTAACAAGACGAAGCTATTCAGAGACCAAAAAGTCACCAACTACTCTGCTGAGGGAAGACAATAGGGACATTTTTAAATTTTTCTACACTGATACATTTTATTCTAGTTGAGTTCGAAAGTAGCTTTTTGCTGTTAAACGTGATTCTTTTTAAGCACTAGGATCTCCAAATTTAGATATTTTTCCTGAAAAATAGTTAAAGTTACTTAAATAAAGTTAAAAGTATGGTAGAAGTAGGTTAATTAGTTTTCTGGTATCGTTAATTTTTGATTTTTCGAACAACAACCCTAAATCTTGATTTATTTTTTTGAAACAATTTTCAAAGTAAATTTTCCGTATTCTTTTTTTTCCATAGTAAATACAGATATTCTTTTCTTCAATCGCATTTTTTAATAATAAACAAATAAAACAAAAAATACAAAATTAATGAATGCCAATGCCAAATTTTAAATGCTTTAGACTGATCCTCAGAAGGTTTTATTTTAAAGTTTTTAATTCGTCAATCTATTGTCAAAGTTTGACCATAAAAATTGAAGTAGATTATACTGTTTAAAGCAAACACTAATATTTTTAGGAGTTTCCTTTCCTTTCAGCTTGTTTTTGAGAATAGATTTTCAGGTTTGTTCTTTAAATTTTTGGTTTAGGGTTTTTTTTAGTGGCTTGGGTTATTTTAATACATTTTAGAAATTGGATACTTTTCTTTTAAATCACGAGAAAGTGTTTTAAGAATTACTACTCGGATAAATAAAGAACACAGATGAGATCAGTCGATCAAAAATTTCAAAATACAACAATTTGCAACAAAGTAAATAAAAGTGTTCTTAATTTATAAGTTGTGCAATAAATTCTTACTTTTTCAAAGCAGTTTAACAAGACATACCGTATCTGACCTTTTTTGAAATACTCTTATAGACCAAGAGCAAAAATCAAATTTCGGGTTGGCAAAGTTTACCGAAAATAAGAACATGAGTATTAAACTGTGGCAAATTTAATGACAAAACTAAAAACATGTTATACCCGTCCTAGAAATTGATCCCCTGATCATAAAAAGTGTATTCTGTCAATGATATTACAATTGTTAAGAAAATGTTGACTTCAAAACAAAAATATGTTTTTAGACAAATTAGGTGTTTTTTGAAACCGATTTTTTTTTTCAATGAAGCATTTTCGAGATACACGCTAAATCAAAATGTTTTTGAGTTATTACCTAGTTTGGTTTTCAGCACTTTTTTTGTCAGCTTTAGGAAGTGATTGTATCCACTTAAAGTTGAATGTCTTAACTTATTGTATTCTAAATCAAGAAAATTTCAGAGTCAATAACTTTTAATTTTTTAAACTTAACGAAAAAGTAGAAGTAAAGAAATCAGACATTTCGTTTTGTTTGATTTTAGTTAAAAAAAAAAGTTTAAAAATACAAAAATTAAAAATAGCGAAAAAGAAAAATAAATCTTTGAATTTCCAAATCTTAAACGGAATCTGGTGGAGGGCTAACATACGGTAAAATTCGTCGAAAATATGTTAGGGACATTTGGAAAACTTGAAAACTTATTTAAATTTTGAGTCTCAACTTCTAAACTGACAGTTAACAGAGTGAATAACAATCTTTTTGTGGGGGATTTTGCAAGACGAATTAATAGAGAACGACTTGTTCCGCTTGAAGGATATTTATTTAAAAATTTGACAAAGCTGTACATCGATATTGAGAACTAAAAAGAATAACTTTCGGTTGAATCATCGATCATAAGGCCCAATCATAAGTAAAGTAAATAACGAGTGCTTGCAGTTAGGCATAGTGCGGTGCGATACAAAAGTTTACTGACTACTTAGGAATAAAGTATGCTACATTTTTTAGCTTTTTAGTTTTAATCGTGAGTTAAGAACAACTCCGAGGTTTCACAACTTTAAAGGGTGTAGTTTTTAGTATTAGTCAACTTGAGACCAACTGTCAATTTTAGAGTTCAATATTTGAGCTCAATATTTGAACTAAATTGTGTTAAATTAACTAATTAAGAATATATGCAATAAACAGCATTGTGAAATCTAGACAGTGGTTCCAAGAATTCACATGTATCTTATTGTCTCGCGCTTGGCAGTTTGGCGTTAATGAAGAGTTTTAAGTGCTTCTTTTGAAAATTACAAACAAGAACATTAAAGAAAAATAAAAAATAAATTTTAATCTTAAGAATATTTTTAACTTCCCATAGGAAGTTATTGTAATGGGTCCGATTTGTCGAATTGAAAATTTTGACATTTCTCGAAGTTTCAAGGTCCCTAGAGTTGAAATAAAAGATTTTTAGAAAGATGTCTGTGCGTGCGTGTGTCCGTACGTTCGCGACGTTTTTTTCGTCGTCCATAGCTCAAGAACCAGAAGAGATATCGACTTCAAATAAATTTTGTTATACAGATAATAAGGCAGAAAGATGCAGAAAGGGCTCTCAAGAAAATTTCGTGGGTGGTTTTTTTTACCATAGCAGTTTATAAAAAAGGTGAAAATTTTGGTTAACCCTAAATATCTCATGAACCAATGACGCCAAAGACTTGAATTAAATTTTATATTATATAATGTAACGTGATACAAAACAAGTATATTTTTGGAAAAAATCCAATTAACGGTATTTTTATAAATCAAAAAAAAAAAACTGAAAAAAAATTGTCATCTCGAAAATTTTACGACTAAAATATGATTTCACCTCCAAAACAATTTTGTGCTACGGAGAATAATGTTTTTGACATCTAATAAAATTTTGAGAAAATCTAATTTACAGTTTTTTTTATAAAAAATAAAAACCTAAAAAAACATTACTCAAAGTTGGTAAAAATTGAATTTCGACTTAAATATCTTTTCAAAACTTTGAGATATTGGCTTAAAACTACTTTTATCTTTCAAAAAATATTGTTGTCAACATTCAGTAAAATTTTCAAACAAATCGTATTGACAGTTTTTTTACAAAAAATTAAAAACCGAAAAAAAATTAACAAAAGTTGGTAAAAATCGATTTTCGACTTAAATATCTTTTCAAAAATTTGAGGTAATGGCTTTTACCTAATTTTAACTTATAGGAAATATTGTTTTCAACATTAGGAAAAATTTTGATAAAAATCGAATTGACAGTTTTTTTACAAAAAATAAAAACCTAAAAAAAAAACAATACTAAAATTTAGTAAACATTTACTTTCGACTCAAATAGCTTTTCAAAAATTAAAAATATTGGCTTCAAACTTATTTTATTTCACAGAAAATATTGTTTTCGATATTCAGTAATTTTTTTTTATAAAAATCCAACAGTCCGTTTTTTCATAAAAAATAAAATCTACAAAAAATAGTACGCAAATTTGGTAAAAATTGATGCATATGTATGTATACACAAACTTTTAAGCAAGACAAATCGACGGACGGGATGGGAAGTTATCAGTGTGGATCGCATCCCAGCCTCTTTTTAAATATTCCGTCATGCTTAAATATTCAAAATCGTCAAAATTGTTGCCGATCGATGGTCAAACTCGATGGCCTTTTCGAAAATTCTGCCCAAAAGGGGCGTTTTGAAAATATCAGTTTTAGCTGTTTCGTTTGTAGGTAGGGTTTTTTTTTGCTAGCCTAGCGAGAACTCAGCTCATACAAATTTAAATCCGGAATTTTATTAAGAAAATGAACTTTTGAAAGAAAAATATGTAAAAAAAAATGTCTGCGTTTAATTTCTCAAGTTTTCGAGCCAACATCTCCAGTTTTTGGGACTTAAGAAAGCCCTAAGTTGACTTAGTCGAGGGTTTGAGTAAATAAAAACAAATTCACAAATGTATAATAAAAACTCCTATGTTTTGTTCAATGTCTACAATTTCTATAAAAACACGCTAAACTCTATAACAAAGTCAATCTTTTCGTTGTAGCGTCAAAAACTCAAGCTTAAGAATTTTTGTTTTTGTTCATACTCGTATAGGAAGGTACCTACGTAACGACCAACGAAGTACGGCATAAAGAAAAAAAGAGAGCTCAGCTTCGGAATAGCGCTATAGGCTACCACAGACAGGTTATAAAAACCCAATCTGTATAGACCTATCTATAACTACCTTCATACCTGTATATACTTTCGTAGCAGCGTATCTTCCAAATGAATCGAAGAATAGATACAAACAAACAAAATATACCAACAACAACAACCAAAAGATAAACACAAAACGACAAAGGCACATTTCGTATCTAAACAAAAAGCAAACTTTGAGCTCAGGTTCGTGTCTGAGTCCGAATCCGAATTCGAATCCAAATTCAAAACTCTCAGCAGCAGCAATGAACCCGTATTTCGTATACCCGCCGACCAGCAGCAGCAGCAGCAGCAACATTAACAGCAGCAGGAGCGGCACGGTACCCCGTACCACACATTCACTTTTCAAATATTCTTATTCTCCAAAATGTTAGGTAGCTCAAACTGTCCCACTCTTCCAACTGGACTTTCACACTATCCATCCAGTTCACTCTGCTGCCACTGCCGCACATTAAATTCTCTCAAGTCTCAGTCTGAGTCTCAGCAGTCTCAACGTCAACCTCAAGTAGCTATTCCGTCCGTCCTAATCTCTCGTCGCCCGGTTGCCGTAATGCCGTATAGCCGTAGAGCCGTAGCCGTATGCCCCCAACGGAGTTTCCAGTTTGCTCTTCGATCAGTCTTAAAGAGTTGATCGTACCTTGCGCACCTGTAATTTAACTGTTCGAGCGATCGTCGTCGTTTTTGTCGTCGCCTTCGTCCCGCGTCGCGTCCCGTAAACCTACCTTCGTGTTCTCCGTGTATGTGTGTCGTCTTAAGAAAACGCATCCGATATTGTGTGCAGGTATATTATTAGCAAACGTCGTCGTCGCTTATTGTATTTGTATGCGCTCTGTTAGCTCTGAGCTGTAGTAAGCTGTGTTTCCTGAGTACTGTGTGCCAGGCCAGTCAGTATCTAGTTTAAGAAACCTCTGTCTCACTTCGACGCGACGACTTAAAAAATTTGCCTCCCGCTCACACCCCATTGGCAGAGTGGCGTGTGGGAAGAGATTGGGACTACTTGAGGAGCAAATTGGTAGCGCTAGCGTCAGCTCCCATTGAATTCATACGCGAAGCGAAGCCCACAAATCTCAGATATACTAAACCTCTGCCCGTCTATCTACCTACCGTACCTAACCTACCGAATGAAATTCCAAAACCTGATCCACACTACCACATAACACCTGGATTAAAATACTTCTGTATGCGTGGAACAGATTAATAAAAATACTATATATTTTTTGAATTTCGAATAAGGTGTGCGATGTTTTACTTTTATGAGATTGTTACAATAAAATTTTAATGTTGTTCTTTTTTAAATTCAAATAAATAAAGAAACCTTCCAAAACTTGGATTAAGATTCAAAATAGAAAAATGCATTTTCGAGTGCAACACGTGTATTGAAAGTCTGTGCAGACTAAAATTTGTGTTTTTGTTTATAAAACTTCGTTTGTTTAAAAAAAAAACAATTGTTTCTAATTTCCAATTAAAATCTAAGAAGGAATTTTTGAAATTTTAAAAAAAGTGTTGGTCCTAAGATTGTACCCTGAGTTTAATTGAATTGAAGCTGAGCTGAAGAAGAAGAAAACTTTTCTAAAATAAAAATTATGTTCAAATGTGTTTTTTATGTATGTGTTAGAAGAGTATAAAAAAGTGTGTGTGTTGCCACTGCCATTGCCACCGAGCACAGTGTGATGCCATGTTGGGCTTTTGATCCCAAAATGCTACTTTAGTAGACCACAACGCGACGGTGCTGAGTTTTTCATTATTTCTGGAATACCTATCTACCTTTTTCTTGTATGAATTATTACGGAATATCCCTGGACCGATTTTGGATTTTAAACTTCAAGAACACATCCGAATTCTATTGAGCTTGAGTAAGCAGATCTTGTTAAAGAAGAGGTAAGTTATCGATAGATCTTTATTTGCCAAGATTTTGGTATATATTTGATCTGTCAAGCCAAATAGCTAGAAATATCACTTAGTTGTACAAATAAAGAAAAGAACCCAAATATACCTCAACTCAGATCTCAGACTCATAGATACACCGAATTGTTTGACCATCATCATCATCATCGGCAAGACTCAAGTATCTCGAGGCTAGGGGTTATTTGCAGATGCGAGCAAGAGTCTCTCGAGAAAACCTTGCTCGAATAGCTTTGTTCAGTTTTAGAAGAAGAGAAAGAGTTGAAGCTAAAAATTGAATATGGCTTAAATTAAAAAAATCAGTACATTTTTGACGCACTTGTAGGTAGGTTAGGTACTTGGTCTTTATTAAGATCGTCGTCGCGGTCGTCGCCGTCGCTTGCTTTGCTTGGTACATGGCCACGTCATTTAAGGAGGCTGCAAAGAAGGCATGATCACGTTTATAGGTACGAGTACTTGCATTAAGGCGACACACTGGTTACAGCTTACAGGTTGCCTGCAGGAAGACTAGTTCTTGTTTTTGTTTTTGTTCTTGGTGGTTCTCCCTGCTCCCTAATGGGTTTCTGATTACGATTATATTCACCTACCAGAAAAGCACCTAACATAACAGAGGTGGCCGCATCCGCGGCAGCCATCTTACGTCGTCGTCGTCGTTGGTATGGAAAAACATTTAAGCCTTTTTCCATCTAAAAGAAGAGACGACTTCTATACGACGACGACTGCGACATAGGAACGGACGACGACAGTAACGACGACGATGAACCTTCTATACCGAGCATCCATCTGTGTTTACGTTTATTCCTTCTTCTTTGCCACTTCATTTTCTTCTCATTTAATCTTTTTTCTTATTTATTGAATCTGGGTCCAGAGCTCTTCCAGCATCAGCATATTTAGATCCCAGCACCACCGTCAGAGATCAGAGGCTGGGATATTGCTGCTGCTGTTGCAGCAGTAGATACTCGTATATTATTTTGATGATGCGATGTGGTTTTAAAACTGTAGCTTATACTTCAGATACGAATAACTAACTTATGCGGTTCGGTTGCTCTATCATCAACTTTTTAAAAAATATTATTATTATTGATATATTTTATTTTCTCCATTTGGATCAAATTCTGTGGTTTCTCTCATCGTCCGTCGCGTCATTGCGTCGCTCGTCGCGTCGCATTGTTGCCGTCGATATGGTTTATTGATCCAATTTGTTTTTGTTCTCTTATTGATTTGTCTTGGATCATGGTGATGCGGAATATTTGTTTGTTTTATTAAATGTTGTCTGGGATTTTTTTCAAAATGCTTAGTTTGCAAAATAAGTCGCTTTTTATTGTATTTTTAACGAAACGATCAAGCATGACAATTCAGCTATAAATATAAGTTCATATTGGGATGTAAACATTCATTAGGTAATATTTTGTTTTGCTGTCAATAATTGAAACTTATATGAATTTCTGGGATTCGCTTGCGCATTTACTTCCTAATTCACTGAGTCGAATTGTTTGTGGAAAGAAATTGTGAATATCAGTTGACTTCGAGATGAGAAATTATAGTGGACATTTTACGATTTCTTACACATTTGACTCTTTTGAGGTGGCTCAACTTGACATTTTGTCATTTTATCTCGCACCAACTCATTAAAAACATCAACCTCTTTTTAACCATTCAGAAGGAATGGCTCAATAATAAACTACAGTGTGAACAAAACCTTAGACACCTTAAGTAGGGTTTGAAGAATTATTATATCAAAAACATTAAACAACAGGAAAAGAACACGAACAAAAAGCTTAACGTAAAAATTCGGCATTTACTAATTGACAATATGTATATATACAAATGAACAAAGTTTACAGAAATATTCTGGACGTTTTTCAATTTCTGAGAATCTATCCAATACTCAAAGAATTTCATAGGCGTTTTTTTTGCAGTGAACACCGTTAATTTGGAAGAAATGACCAATATTTTGAATGAAGCGACCAATATTTTGAATGAAGAGCGTAATGGCTGGGATCTTCTAGTTGGGTATGTTTCGAATCGTTTTCGTTACAGAAACCAAATTATCCAAGAAAATTTCTAAAGCTTTGTTTTCAAATAATAATAATAACAAAGCAATGTTTATGAAAAAAACAAATTTTTTGATATAACTTATCAATAATATTTGTGTTGAAAACAAATTTTAATGTCATTCTGAAAGACTGCTTTCGGAGAAACAATATTCTTATCAAAAAAATGTACATAATGTAGTTAATTTATATTTATGAAGTCAATAAAACTAAAAAACTAAAATCTAGTGTGACAGGAGCTTTTTTTTAAACATTGGAAACAGAAAATTGAAATAAATTAAAGTTTTTTTTAAGAGAGAGATACTTCATTCTCTCACACATTTTTGTTTGTATTTTACTTCTGATCAACTCGGCTTTTTAATGATTTTGATGCGTTACTTTATTCATTTTTATCATAAAGGTTTCTTATTCCAGGAATATTAGATTTTATTTACTTCGAAAAAAAAATAGACAAAGCTGAACTATGGCGGAGAGCTTCATTGAAACATCCTTAAAAATCAAGTGTTAATTCTACCTTTTCCCTAAGCTTGTGGAAATAGCAATTGTGAGTGGGGTAAAGGGGGGAGGTTAAAATCGCAGTTTTATACAATTCAATAGAAAATTAAAGAGTTTTGAATAAACATTGTAGCTCATGTTATTCTACACAAAAAGGATTCAAAATTAAGTGCCGAAAATATTTAATTAAAACACGTTAAGTCAAAAAATGTAATAAAACTATATTTTTAGGTTTTTTTTTTAGAGTTTTTGAAAGGAAGTTGACTATCCTGAACAAAGACTTTTTTAAATTTTCTAACTTTCGAGAAGTTTATTTTTTCACAAAATTATTTATGTAAGAAATATTTATAGGCTAAAGAGTGCAACTATATGAGCCGTTTATTTTGAAAGTGGCATAAGTCACTTTTTCAGAAAAATCCAGTTAATGGCAACACTAAATACAATTGAACGGAATCTTTTCATTTTTTAAAAATTTGCACTCAATAAGTTGAGAACTATTGAGATTTCTTCGAGAGAAGTATTGTTAATTAACGGTATAACAAATATCTTAAATATCTCGACTTAAAAAAAAAGTGACTTATGCCACTTTCAAAATAAACGGCTCATATATAAAATGATATATTACTCATGACAGTACGTTAATTCATTCTTAAGTTATAGCGGACCAAAAATAATGTAGTTCTCTTAAAAAGAGCCCTGTTCCCTGAATATCAGTCAAAGTATCACTTAATTTCAAGCATCTCCACTTTCACCAAACTTACATATGTACCTGCGGCTAAGCATAATTTTTAGGAACTTCTTTACTTCACTCCAATTTAAGAGTACCTACTTTTAAGGAGGCTTTAAGGACTAACAAATGAATCTCTCCACCAAAGTTCAAAATGAGATTTGGTTTTCAAAATAGGAATATTTGTATTAATTTTTCCTGGCCTTTCTTTGTTTTATTTCAATATTCCAAAGTGTGTATTTAATACAAGATAAAATATCATAACAAGGCATTTTTCGTCAAAGCTTGTATTGACATCACTTTATGCTCTTCAATTTTGTAGTATCAATATAATACCTTTTTATATATATAATATTTTCTACATAAATGACCTGGGCCTAAATCTCAAATTTTATTCATATTATTTATAATTTGAAGACTGCATGTAATTTTCTTTCCTTAGTCTATTTCTTTGGTCCATACATATAAAAAAAGGTTCATTACTTTCAAAGCCATTCTTAACATGTTGTTCAAAAAAGTACGTCTTCCACCATCTTAAAGACATTTTAAAATTCATAGCTTTATCGTTGTTGTTGAAAATGTGTGTATGGATACTTTGTATGTTTTGTTTTTAATTTTTATTATTTAATACGAGGATAAATATAAAATAGTAATTTTTTTCAATTTAATTGTGTTAAAAGTTAATTTTGTCCACTTTTTAAAAAAGAAGAAGAAGATTTCAAGCTTAATTAATTAAAAAATCACATAAATAAGTTCTTATTAGTTAGAAAGTATAAGCCGTAAAAACTTCTGCATTTTGTTTACTAAAGTTGTTTACAAAGAAGTTAGCACTCGTGATCGTATAAATCACAAGGTTTCCGCAAAGCAATGAATTAAGGTTTTTTTTTCAAAATATGTGAATGATTTAAATGTTAATAAAATCCAACCAGTTTATGTCAATGAAGATAGAATGACAACTGACAGGTCGGTAATAATAAAAATTAGTTTTTAATGGATGGACCAATCCGCTTTCGCTTTTCAGCAATAAAATTCAACTCTATTAATACAAAATCATCTTTAAAAGGTTACTTATACATATATTTCTTTGTAGCTACACATTTTAAATTGAAAACACGTGTCTTTTATATTGAAATTCCTTCTTACGTTTAATAAAAAGACCCACCCTTGACCCCTTATAACATGTCTGGAATTTCAAAATCACAATAACACCATATGTTCATGATATGATCCTTTTTACCTTGTGCGGTCTATATTGTATTTGTGGTTGATATTTTTCGCGACGCGAATTAGACATAAGATATCAAAATATAGCCGTGACCATATTGAATTTCAGCCTGGTGGTCAAACTGTTTCGTCTGCAAAGGCTACCACCATTGAATTCGCGACTGAAAGCAAATGACTTATTTTTGAAAATTGTATTAAATACAAATATTTTTGCTTGCATTATAATTCCCTCTATGGTCGCGGTCCCTAATTGTGTTTCAAAAATTTTTATTTTTCCCTTTTTCAAGAAAGAATTTTGTACGATATCTGAAAGACCCTCGTTTAAAACAAGTAACATTTTGTTGCTCTTAATTTTAAAGTGTATAAACAGGTCAACTGAAACTAATGTGATGTGTTGTTTTCTGACATGTTTACCTAAGTGAAGAATGAACATTTATTATATTATTTATCTCAGTAATTTTAAAGTAGTAATTTATCCTTGAAAAACGTACGCAAATTGAATACTCAATTTATAAAAAGACCAAATGTTGAAGCAACTACTTCAAAAATGTAATGATCGCATCAAGCAATTGCTAGTTCCAAAACCCTCTGTTTCTTTTATAGTTGATGCACTAACTATAAATATTTAAGTGTTTTAAGACTCAGTAAAAATGTAAAAATGGTATTACTAAAGACTTTAACTTTTAGATAATGTGAAGAACCTTACAATAACATCATAATTTGATCTTGACTTCATAAAACAAGTTAAACTTGAGTCCCAAAG
Source organism: Eupeodes latifasciatus (assembly GCA_920104205.1). Taxonomy (NCBI): domain Eukaryota; kingdom Metazoa; phylum Arthropoda; class Insecta; order Diptera; family Syrphidae; genus Eupeodes; species Eupeodes latifasciatus. Next base: position 154,598,394 of record OV049925.1, read on the forward strand.
TGGGATTTAATTAGAAAAGGCTTTCCTGTTTTCGAAAATTAATTCCGGGCTAAATCAAAATTAATATGCATCATTTTTTTTAGAGGTATAGATGTTTGAAATGGAATAAAATAATGCTTTTTTTAAAAATTGATATGAAGTTTAGCTACGACTGGCGCGGGCGTAGGCTAATCTAGAGATTCGAATTTCTGTGACCTTTTGCAACAACATAACGCAATGAATGTTGTTCGTCAAGTGGTTAAACTTTTCGGGCTTATCGTCGAAGACAAGCGACTTCACGTATTCCCACAGAAAATAGTAATTAGGTTCTTAGCGTCAAATAAGCGGTTAGCATTTCCTTCAATAAATCAATAGCTTGAGCTGTGTGACTTCAACCTATTATAGGGGAGGTTCAGGCAACATATAAGGGACTTCATTTGCAATCAACTGCATTCTTTGATCGATAAATACGAACTTTTTAGATGTCATTAATTTCAAACTTGCAACTTTACATGATTATCTTTCAGTTGCAGAAACTACCGACAAAATTATTTTCTGCACAAAAAACCTCTTACAAATGTAACAAGCTTATCGTAAGCAGTGTTTTGTATTGTAAAGAAAAAGTCCTTATTCTTTTATCCTTTTTCAATGTGAAAAGGAATCCCTTGGATGGACTAAATAAATAAACCAAATAGTTATGAAGTTCAGATTTAAGTTGAATAAAAAAATGTTCATTTGACATTCTTACGTAAGCCAGATTTTTCTTGACTTTCTGGTTCATTTGACAGCAGACAAAATGGCCTCCTGTTAAAAAAATGTTGCCAATTGTAAGTTTTATACCTCTAAATAAATATAAAACAAATAAAATATAAACTAATACGCTACAACATTTTTATTTTCGCTTTCATTTACGGAGATTTTTTTTATGTGCCATTCTGTCTTAAAAATTTAAAACATTTAGTTTATGCTTGAATGAAAGCTTTGTTTATAACATTTTTTCCACTGACTTTTAAAACAAATTGCTGAATGGTGCGCACTTCTTGTCCTTTATAACTGCCTATAAGAAAATCCGTGAGACAAAAATTGTATAGTTAATTTTTACGAATATACTCGCGAAAAAGCGACTTTTTACGGTCTATAATTTACGACGCAGATAAAGATATTTGTTTAAAACTCCAAAAGGAAGTTACAAATGACTATCCAGCTTACTATTTCTCATTTCGAAGTGAAAGTCTTATTTTACAGAACTATTTTGTATTTATTGATTAAGAACTAAAAAATTAAAATTAATACTAAAATATTACGACAAATAATTCAGTTTTTGAAAAAAGTATTAAAAATTAATTTGACAACATAAATAAAATTTAATGTCTCAAATTATTTTGAATACAAATCTATTCTTAGCTTGGGTATAATAGAAGATGCAGCTTAAAAATTATCTTAAATATTATATATGTATGTAGGTATACCAATTAATTTTACGATTATACCTTTGCCACAATTTAAATCAAGAGACAACCTTGTATAATATTCCATCAAAAAACATCAGTGTGACACTTATTATAGCTTCCATTTTTCCATCTATTGACAAACATCCCACCAACATTGCCTCTGCTATCTCGATTCCATGGAATCGCGTGGAAAATCCCATCTAACTTAAATTGTTTTCAGTCTATGTGTTTGGATATAGAAGCCACTGCTGCCGCTGCTGGCTGGCGTGTTTTTTCTTATCTAGCCATTCGATTATCATAACCCAATAAAGATACCGCAGGTAAGGTATAGATATCCAAAGAAGAAGTAGGTTTGCTTACTTACGTTTGTTGCCTACACCTACTCTTATCCTCTGAAATATGTGTACCTTAATATATATGTATACCGAGAGAAACCTCCAGTCTTTGCTTCCATCATAGTTAAATAATAATCGTCTTATCGGCCACCAACAATACGAGCTCTACAATAGAAAAAGGCCATCAGCCATAAGATATAGCTCCAGAAAAAAAGAGACACGTCAAAGTATAATAATAGAGTTTTTTACGGTTGTACGTTTAAGCATTTCGAAAGTATTTTAGAAATGATAAGATAAAAATAAAAACTTAGATATTTTTCTAATTGGTTCAATGTTCTGTTTTTTTTCTCTTGTCTTTTGCAGATAGAGGCTTCTGGTTCTGGTTATAGTGGAAGAAAGAGAGACATTTCCCGATCGTCCCACGCGTGAAATGTGAAGCGATCATGCCAACCGAAAAGTCAATAATTGAACATGGCAGTGTGCCGTTGGTGCGTTCCTCACGAATGGAACAGTTCCTGCAATCACCAACTGGCTCGAATTCCAGTTCGGATGTGCAACGCACATCGTCTGGGGGCCGTGGTGGATCATCAGCGTCGCTAGCGCCTGGTTCCTCCTATGAATCACAACTCGCCTACCAACACCATTTGGCGGCAGCGGCGGGGATGATGAATTCGTCGGGCCCCCAATCGAGCCATCACAGGGAGATATCGGCGTTTGTGCCAGTCCTTCCGTCAAGAAACCTCCGCGGTCCGGGTGCTCTCTATTCAGGAATCATGGATGGACCAGACAAGGATGTGATTGGCCAGGCGAAGCGTGGTTCCAGCTACGAAATAATTGCTATGATGGCTGACAAGCGAAAGGAATTGGCGTTAAGAGAGGCTGCAGCTGCGGCGATGCTTCTACCCCGTCCTGGTCAGGGCCCCGGTGGGCCCCCCACAGTGATGTACTCACCGGCGTATCTCGGCGGACCTGGGCCATCGCCGACATCGGCAGGCTCATTCCCCTTTCCACCGTCGGCCGGTGCCAGTGGGCTCTTCCCGCCAGGAGTCCCACCCAGCATGCATGCCGGTCTGGATCGTAGACTTCTGCGGGCACCTGGACGTGCGTCGCGACCCAAGAAGCAGTTCATATGCAAGTTCTGTAATCGTCAATTCACAAAGTCATACAATCTGCTCATCCACGAGCGCACGCACACCGACGAGCGACCGTACTCCTGTGATATTTGCGGAAAAGCATTCCGTCGCCAGGATCATTTGAGGGATCATAGGTAAGCATCAATGCGGTCCATCCATATATTTTGTTTTCATCTTCACTCTAAGTCTAAGTTTATTTATGACTCAGCTACCAACGAAAGATTGATGGTCTTTCATTCCAACTTCCATACGAATACGATACGCCTTGAAATTATTCCTCATCCTCCGCGCCAACTGCCAACTCGTGCGTGGGTTGAATGAAAGACAAAAAAGTTTATGGCTAAATAAAATGCGAGATCTATTTCTAAACACTCTTAAGTCTTAATAGATACGCATATGCGCATGCGAGATCCATGAGAACGCAAAGCGCGTTTTTAACAAGCTTAACAAAACTATACAACATCAAAATTCAATAAACCTGTTTCAATTCATCTTAAACTTCAGTCAGTCAAGATTATGGTAACTAATGGTGATTGAATGTTTACAGAAAAAGTAGTGCTAGGTGCTTAGGCTCTATGTTCATGTTTTCTGTTTTTGTTTTTGATGTGATGTGAACTATAGTTACCTGATCTTTTACCATCATCCGGGTCAAACAAATAAAACAAAAACGCACAAACCAAAATTAAAATAAAACAAACTAATAACGCACAAGTTAAGTGGTTAATTATTTATTCCAGGTTTTGACATTTGAGGTGTGTACGACAGCGACGACTGTGCGTTCTCTCTCTTTAAATAAGATTTAAAACTATTTATTGGGCTGATTTTATTCGAGGTAATAACTCACTGACTTAACTAGAGTTATCTTTGAATATTTTACATACTCGTCTCGTATGTATAAGACTGTTTTGCTATTTTACAAGTAATTGGCAATTTATTTAAATTCTATGGGAAAATAAAACAACAAACGACCGACTGTAAGTTTAGTTAGTAAATCAGTTTGAAAATGCAAAAATCTTAGGAATTTTCAACACACAAAACAAAACTAGTGTTATTGAGCTTAACAGGTACAATTTTATTCCTTTGTCCTCCTTTAAAAAATTATAATCTTGTAATATTTTGATGGCATAAATAACGAAAGGATTGGTGCAAAGTTTTCAACGATTTAGTGAAATGTTGAAGACATTTAGACATTAGTAAGTTACTTAAGGTAAACTAAGAAAAACGATGTTGTCAGATCTTGCAATATTATAAGATCTGTCAAATAAAATATCATTGTCGGAAGACATATAAAATTGTTCTCATAAAATAAATTGTTGTCAATTTATTCATTTACATATTTGGCCCGTTTAGATTTCTTTGGTCTCAGAGATTTCTGCAAATATATACAAAATTTGTCACTTTTGCTGACAAAAATTTAGGAGTAAAATTTGTATGATTCGATTTCTCGCGAATTCAAAAAGAAAGAAAAGAAATGAAAAACTAATTTCATAGGCATTCAGAAGTCTTAGATATATATAAACTGACCAATTTACTTTGTATGAGAATATTGTAAGAACTGTCACTGTAAACCATATTGTCAAAAGATATTTGTAATTGTTTTGATAAAATTTGACAATGTCAAGCACTCCGATCTACATACATACATACTAAGTAAAGGCGACACACACATTTTATAAAACAGTGAGACATGTCCAGTAAAATCAATTCACATGGTTTGGTTCATGGCAGTCAAACTGCACTTTTCCAAAATTATTTCGTCACGTCAGGTTTTTGAGATATGACTTTTTAACTTTCAAAAGAACAAAGCACATAATTATAGCATTTCATAAAATGTTCGAAAAATCTTCATAAGTTATTAGATTTTACCTGTGTCACATAAATCTTACGGAAACTCTAAACTATTTATGCTGAATCGGTTTTTTTTTAAAGATAAAGGCAAAACATTTTCAAAGTATGTTTTGTTTTTGTAACGAAATATTCATCTAAGGCTGTCACATCAATTTTTTGAGATATGTATATTGAAAAAAAACCTACAAACTGTGTTTTAAAAAATTTGGGCAGATTTTTAAAATCGAAGTTAGGATTTAAAATCAGCAGTAAAAATTAGCTTCAAAACGTATTTTTCAAAATCATCACACAATTTATTGTGATTTTTAACTCAGTGTTAACAAACCCGTGTTTGGTTGTCTTTAGCATTTTTCAGGGGTCATATTTTAAAAATCTGGTGTGATAGAAAAATTTGAAGACGAGATTCGATTTCAGGACAGCTTAATCCTTTAAAAAGTAGGGTCCGCCATCTAACTTTTTTTTTTCAACTAGTAGTTATTTCGTGAATGGCAACACTTACCTCATGTCTGATTTGACAAATAATTAGTTTTATCCTTCTGCTGAACGAATATGGTTGTGTATACGCTTGAACAACGCTGGGAACAACGCTTAGAGAAGATACCGATTTTGCCAAAAAAATCATATTTTCAGATGAAGCTCATTTTGATCTTGGCGGGTACGTAAACAAACAATATTGGCGCATTTGGGGCACAGAAAACCCGCAAGCATACATTGAAAAGCCGATACACCCAAAACAAGTCACTGTTTGGGATTTCAGTCCAGAGGCATAATTGGGCAAGTTTTTTCGAAAATGAGCAAGGAGTTATCGGGCCATGTAGAACGAATTTTTGTTCACAAAAATTGAAGAGGAGGATATTGGCAGCATTTGCTTTTAACAGGACGGCGGTGGGGGCGCTACGTGCCACACAGCCGAAGCTACACTCGATGTTTTTATAGCATTTTCAAAAAAAAAAAAAGTTATTTGGCGGACCCTTTAGAAAGTCGAATCTCTAAATATTACTCATAGTTTTTCTAGTTTTTTTTTAAAAGCGCTGACAGATCAGAAAATCATTTAAAATCTGACAAAATTTTTAACTTAGGTCTAGTTCAAAAAATGTGTTTGCTAAATTTATACGATTATTTAGCATAATACTTTTTCTTAACATTTTATTTAAATAAAAATCAAAAAATGGCTAGTTTTGTTTTTAGTAATTTGTTCAATATACATGGCTTCTGAGTTTCTGACATTTCAACAGGTTCGTCCTTTAGGTTAAAGTTTGTTTATTTTAATTTTTTAAACTGTCACTTTTTAGACGTGTTCAGATGCTCTATATACTGTTAAATATCAACCAAAATTGCTGGCTTATAAAATACTAAGGCCTTAACAATGGGCGCATTCATAAAGATAGTGACTACGTAGTCAAAATTCATAGCTTTGTGAATGCAAAATTGCACTACAAAGCTAGTTAATCCGGAACTGTCATATTAATGACAAATGCAAATATATAAAATAAGAAACATTTGTGTTTTCAGAACTTTAAATAGTTTTTTTTCTTTTTAAATTCAATAAAACCAAATAAAAGACATAACATGATTTATATTTGTATTTAAATTCCCAAAGATTCATTTCATTTTGAATTCTTGTGTCCTTACCGAGCAGCTGATTGTGAAACGTCAAAAACAGTGTGCACTAACTTTGTAGCCGACATTTTTACACTACGTCGTCGGAGGGGAAATTTCAACTACTTTTGTAGTTAGATTTAACCAATCAGAATCCCTTGACTACGTAGCCACTAGCTTTGTGAATGCGACCAATAAGTTGGTCAAAATTGTTGGCCATTGAGTTTAGTAAAAATTAAATTCAAGAAAAAAAGTTATCAAAAATTGTGGGGATAGTAAGAAATGTATTCACATACAACAGTTGTCAAAAATTGGGAACATGTTTTTACACATTTAATTTTGTAAATTTAAATTTTGTTTTCACAGCTTAGATATTGAAAAATGGATTTAAATATCTACAGTCTTATTTAATAGAATTCGCTAAACAGATAAATAGTTATACAATGTATAAGGATTTATGTAGGCTCTATGTGACGTTGCGAAAATTCCTATTTATAAACAATTCTGCTATAAATTTTAGTTATACAATGCTTATATCAAAAAAAAGTACCAAAATGGAGCAAACTATTCCATTTATCTGTCTATCAAATCAGCTTGTTGTCATAACAAATAAAATATACAAAAATAATTCAAATTATTTGTATGATATTCTCTTTCATAAATCTATATTTTTTTTAAATTCTTCGTTTCTTATAGGCTCATTGGGTTGAACCTTTTTTTATAAACTTTCCGCCTTCTTGGAGTCGGTAAAACGCGATTTAAATTCCTTAAATCATTGATAAAAGAGCTAAACTGGAGGGGCATTACTGTTTTTATTTTAATTTCAAAAATGGAGAGAAATCAAAATGACATTTACGAAATAATAATAACAATAATTTCCTTATGTAGGCTCTATTCAACCTCAAAACGCGTTTAGCTTATTATGAGACTATACAACATTGCACAGGTTTTATAAATAGCATTTTTGCGTTTAGAGGCATTATAGAGATTACATAACTTTATGTAGGCTCTATACAGCGTTTTTAAATAAGACTGCTAGTGATTATCTCCTTTGTCTCCTTTAGCCTGGTTTTCTTTCTAATATATTTAAAGTTTTTTTTTTTTAAATAATTTGCATATTAAATGCAACCACAAATGAACCTTTAACATTTCTCTATATGGGCTTACAAGTAAGCCATGATAAAAACTCTATTGTGATTACCTACTTAAAATATTTTAAAAATATGCTTAAATCTTCTGAACAGAATCCAAACAAACGATCTTTTTAAAAATGTTAGCGACAGGAACTACCGCCATATTTCATGTCACTTCTCTAAATGCCCATCAGTTATATTTAGTGCTCAACTTTGGAATTATTTTTTTCAGCCGCACATTAAGAATGTTGAATGCTTTTGTTTCCTACTTACTTTAGTATCCACTCTTTAGTGTGCGCAAAATGTAAACAAAATAAAATTCTATCCTCACGTGAAAAGAAGTCGAATTTAAAAGAAACTAATTTTCTTAAAAAATATGAGCTGCCACTTGAAGTAAATGTTAATGCATTTATAAACTTTGTAGCCTAGAATAAGAGCAAACTCTGTTTTTGAAAAGAATTTTATAAAATTTTAGACGTTTTATGTTCTTTTTTAAAACGTTGAGTGCTAGGATCTTAGTTGCAATAGCTTTAGTTTACATGTACCTTTTCAAGAACTCACCCAGATAACATCGATATACACTTCATGATTTCTGAGAGCGATTTAAAAAGCACCTTCTTGAGCTTGAGTCAGTTATTTGTTTTAAGAAAAACACTCCCTTTCTTCAAAAAAAAAAACAAAAACGGTTCTAGCATACAAATAATTTATTAATTCACTACTCTCGATACTAAAGCAGTGATTTGAAGAAACGAGTACCAAACCGACTTATTTAGGGTTTTTTTTTCAGCCGCAAAATGATTGTACACGCGATTCAAAAAAGGTTTTAAAAAAATTTGGCATTCACACGTCGTCGTCTTAATGTACATACCCACTTAAACTTTCTAATGAATCCGCCGAATGATAGATGTACTTGAAGCATATCAAAGCCTTAGCCGACTTGTCACCGAATGTCATTAGCATTTCGGTTGAAAAAATCCAAATGATGAGTAAACATTTCCCATATAAAGAAAATATTCAATTATGAGGTTTTTTGTTTGTTTAACTTTGATGTTTGTCCAATTTTTGTTGTTGTTTTTATTTTTGCTATTTGTTGGTCAAGTCATGTATGAAGTGTGGACTTGGTTTATGTTAAGTTGGTAGCAACATAGCGTCGTCGCAATTCGATGGATGAATAAAATGTTTTAATATATTTGTGTTTTTATTTTGTGTTTTAGATACATCCACTCAAAGGAAAAACCATTTAAATGTACAGAATGCGGCAAAGGGTTCTGTCAATCACGAACACTGGCTGTTCACAAGATTTTGCATATGGAAGAGTCGCCACACAAGTGTCCAGTGTGCAGCAGGAGTTTCAATCAACGTTCAAATCTCAAGACGCATCTTCTGACCCACACCGATCACAAGCCCTACGAGTGCTCGTCATGTGGCAAGGTGTTTCGAAGGAACTGCGATCTGCGGAGACATGCGTTGACGCATGCGGTGGGAGATGTCCCGACAGAAGTTTTGGATGTCGGAGAGGAAGATGGCCAGAATGGAAGCGATGACGAAGAAGATTCACTACTGGAAGTGGACTCTCCCAGACAGTCTCCCGTTCAGAGGCATAGATCTCCGTCTCCGGAAAATAACGTCCCAGAAGTGGAAGAGACCAACTTCAAAGCTGCTGAGGAGAAGAGTTCTGGCTTAAAACAGCCTAATGAAAACGGCAACCATTTTGATGGGGAGATCGATGATCAAGAGGATGATGAGCCCGAGGAGAACGAAGAAGAAATCGATGAAGAGGAAGAACGTTTCCTGCAGCAACTCAATGCAGAGAAACGGCGAGAACGTGAAGAAGCAGTAACGCACTGTCACCATGAGGGCGGGGAAACTTACACCATGCGTCCGAACTTCTCAGACAAAGATCGAGAATATAACGATTTTCTGTGCAGCACCCAGTTTCCACATCTCTATGGTCCGTCGATGAATCCTCATACACACCTTCCCGCGAGACCTCCCTTGATATCTGGTCTGGCCCAGTCCATCCATTCGCCTTCATCGCATAAGCCACCGGAACCGTATATACCAATGTTGCATGTCCGTAGGGATTTGCACCACCACAAGAACTCTTCGACCCCACCAGTGAGCACTGATACCTTGAGCAGTCACTCGGCTCTGGACTCCATGCCGAGTTTCCTTGGCTCCATTCCGATTCGTAAGAGACCGATTGGGCCGGATGGAGAACCACATCTAAGGCCCCCACAATTCACTAGCCACAGTCATATGGCCATCAATATGACTCGCCAGCAAAACTCGCTCTTGAAGCCGAAAGAAGACATATTATTGCACGATATGGTCCCGCCACCTCTAACAACGAAACCCCATCAGCCACCGATTCTTCATCCAGCTACGGTGACTTCACAGATCCTAATTGAACCCGGCCCTCCTTCTGAGTTGTCAGTGCACGTCAGTCCTGCGCCAAGTGGTCAGCACCATTCCGGATCTCCATCACTACCACCTCTTCCACCACCGCCACCCGGACCAGGACCACCTCCGCAACAAGCCCCAAGGGCCCCCATTCAGCCACCACCGCCTCCACCCAGACGAACAGGCTTTAGCATAGAAGACATCATGCGGCGCTGAAATGCTATGTCGCCACCTGCTTTACGAAACTAGCGACCATATAACACTGGCGGCTAGCTATAACTTTTAAAAATTAAGATCAAAACCTATTAGATATGTGATTCAAAATTCATCTATATTTAGATTTAAACAATTTACAATTTACGATTTACCCCTAAGCCAAGCTCGTTGTATGTTCTTGTACTTTGCATCTAGAATTAAATTTTATAAAAATAAACGCCCCTTAATAGTTTCTAAGTTAAGTTTTAATGTTTAAGTGCATTTTTATTCTTGCTGTTATAAATAATAAGGCTTGCCAAACACTAAGTGTTTATATACTTTACATTTTTGTATTATCTTCCTATATACATATTTAGCAAGGGGCCAATAATAACTAACTCTTTGTCAATGTTTAAGCTATAGATTTAATTATTATATATGTATACAGTACGAATAAGTTTAAATAAAATATGTAACCTTTATTTTGGTGAAAATGTTGTAAACGCGCAATGTATGACTAGGTTTTTTTTTTTTAAATTTAAGTATGAAGCAATTTATTATTGTTTTTATAAATATTATTATTTTGTATAACCTTTAGATAAAAAAAGGCTTAGATAAAGAGCCTCTCGAAAGTATTTTATTTTGCCTCTGTAAACTTTTAAAGTTTCGTTTATTTACCCCTTCCCATAAAATTATACAATAAAGTCTACAATTATATATAAACAAAAAAAACACAATAATGTAACATTTTATTGCTTCAGTTTTTGGAAAACGTCGTTGTTTTTTAGAAAAAGAAGTTGATTCTAAAGCGATATATGTACGTATAAGAAGGAAGGAAAGTGATGAGGGATAAGACCGAGTTTGCATGAATGTAGTTGGTGAATTGAAGCAACAAAAAAGACAGATTAGACATCCCTAGAAATTTCGGAGTTAAAATGATAGAAATTGTTTTTACCTTGGTACTTCTTCAAAAACAAATTAAGATACTAACTTTGGGCGAAATTATTCAAATTGATTTAATAATTGATCTGCATTTCAATTTTATTTGAAATGAAATAGAGAATGAAATAGATTTAAAATATAGATTGAAGTTCTGAAATTCAATTTTATCGTTATCGATTGCATTTTTTTTCGAAATTAAAAATAATTCTACATTTCGATTTTTGCGATTTTCAAGTGATTTGAATTTGACTTCTACTTCTTATTTAAAAGAACGAGAAAAGCATTTAAAATGATTCATAGCAAGCCAATTGTGTTCTCCGTAATATTTGAGCAAAACAATTTTCTTTATACATGAGTTACATTTAAAAACCATGTTTCGACATCAGATTCAATCCCGACCAATATTTGGAAATTGCCTATCACAAGGAACAGCAAAATTGCATCTAGCTATAATGTGCATTCACACAATATAAAAAAAAACACTAATATTTTATATTTATTTCATTGAAAAGCAAAGAGCAAATAAAAACATAAGAAATACAAATTATTAAAATCAACAGAATAATTTATTGACCGATGTAATATAATTTTAACTGCTTTAATTTATTTTGAAGTGATTTCGAAAAGTATTCGAAGCTATGAAACCGATTAAATGATAGAACGAAAAAGCAATTTCACTCGATTTTCAATTTAAATTTTTATTTCATTTTACTGATTTTTTAAAATATTCAAACAAACTGAGAATAAGCTTCTTATTATTAGTTTATTTCTATTCCATCTAAAAATCTGGTGTCTAATCAGCTAAGATGTTAAGTGACACGTTTTTCATAGTCAACTTTGCCTATCTCAAACTTTCCGTCTGTTGAAGATCATTCGACTTATTTTATTTCAATTACACAATTTCTACCAAGAATTGTCAAAAAAAAAATGATTGATATTGCGAAATGTTTAATTGATTTCTAAAATAAAGAAATAATAAATTATAGTATAATATTGGCTGTCTTATCATATGATTCGAAAGTTAAAAGGTAAGTGGGAAAAGGTTGCAGGTTTTTTGTAAGCACTTCCTGGTGCTCTATACTTAGGGTTGGGTACCCTAGCCCCAAAGCAAAAATCACCAAAACAAAATCCCCAACACGAAATCCCCAAAATTTCAAATTTCAAAAACCAAAATCCCCAAAACCAATATCCCCAAATTCAGAATCTACAAAATCAAAAACCTTAAGTACAAATCCACCATATTTCGAGTGGGTTGGTGATAATATCCCCCAAGATATAATCCCCAAAGGAAAATCCCCAAATCCATAATCCATAATTTGTCTTATGTCTCTGGGGATATTATCAAAATTTATTAAATTTGTTTGGGGATATTATCCCGTGGGGATTCTTTTTTTTGGGGATTCAATACGACACCCATTTCGAGTAAATCTAAGAAGTTATGTTTGGCGCCAAACCTAATTTCTTAGATATACTCTAAATATGGTGAATCCGTGCTTAAGGTCTTGTGATGAATAGAATGATAACTAGGATTCGGACTTCTGATTAAAAATTTCGAAAAAAAACGAAGCAGATCCAAAATTTCCGAAGTATGTATTTAGAAATTAAAGAAAAGGTAAATGTACATACATATATGAAAATGTTTCTTAGCTAAAATTAGTCTTTCAAAAAATAGCCAATCATTGCTCAATTATTGAATTGAAAATAAAATTTAATCCCAATCATAAACTCGAAAACACTCACATTATCACATTAATATTAATAAACAACGAAAGTAAATTCGTTCAGATCGTAACTACTGACGTTTAAAGTTTGTTAGAAACAATAGTTCTGACTTTTACCGATACGCTGTAGTTTACCTGTCGATTTCCATGTATTCATTGACATTTTTCCAATAGAAAAACGAAGTACTCGTAGAACTTGAAAAGCGAAGAAGATTCTTTGCCGAAGTAAATCTACTTTGTTAAAATTAAAATAATTTTTAAAAAAATACACCACATATATTAAAACCAACAGTCATTGACGGCGATTTAGATTTGGGGATTTCGTTTGTGGATTACATGCATGGGGATTTAGATCCTGGGTATTTTGTTTTTGGAGATTTTGAACTTGTCGGTATCCCCTATACTTATTGCCGACAGAGAGGTTGCTATAAGTATATAAGTTGTTTTATTTTGACTAATTATCAAAAATCATCTTAGCCAATTCAACCACTGTTTTTTTTTAGAAAATGGCTTTCTTCATTCATATTCCAAAAATTTTCATTTGGTTTAGAGTTCTTTTTAAAGCAATTCAACTAATGTTTGTTTTTGTTTAAGTACACTTACATAACTTAATTTTCTGGGAATCCAACTTTTTTGTATCTATGATAAATTTCCCTTTTTAAATTTTAAAAAAATTAGAATCATATGCACAAAAGCTTCTTTTCCAATTGGAATAAGAGAAACTCTTAAAACGATTTTATTTTAACGTATTTGTTAATCCTTTAATTCTGTGCAAATATTTTTTTTTTTTCAAATTAAATGTTTTTACTCAAAACGGTTACCCTTGTTTATAGCGTTCTCCATTCAAAAGTCTTGAAACGATGTAATCAAGCCATTTGTACCAAACTATCGTAGGGCCAACAAACGAACAGTTTCCTGCTGGTCCATGAGGCAAATTATTGCTTAAGACATTATAAAAACCTTTTACCTGCACTTAAGCTAAAACAAAAGGTTTTATGACTTTATATATGTACATACTAGCTTTTACCCGCGACTTCGTCTGCATTAGATAGTTTTTTTGGATAGTAGTATGAAAAAACCTGAGCTGTACTTTTTTGTACGTATGTTTGAATTGTGCCCAGATGGGATGCGCCATACTACATAAGTGTGATTGTCATAGGTTAGGTTAGGTTAGGTTAATACATTTTAAGAAGAAGATAGGTTACTGTAATACATTTTTATATACGACGTTTTTTGTTTTTCCTTCCTTGACCAGAACGTAAGGATTTTGTGGATTTGAGACTCGTGAGCACGCTACATATGATTGTCCATGGGAAAAACAGTTTTTTTTTCAAATTTACACCTGCAGCTTTTAGCGTTTGCCCTTGAGCTTTATTTATTGTTATTGAAAATGCTGTTTTCAGAGGAAACTGCACTCTTTTAAACTGAAACGGCAAATCGGTTGGAATTGGGTTTCGTATTGAATCCCCAAAAAAAAGAATCCCCACGGGATAATATCCCCATACTGGGGATTTGGAGATTTCGTGGGGATTTTGGCAAAATAAATTATTTAGTTGGGGATTTTGTCCATTTGTCTTATGTCTCTGGGGATATTATCAAAATGGATTAAATTTGTTTGGGGATATTATCCCGTGGGGATTCTTATTTTTGGGGATTCAATACGACACCCTATCCGTGCATATCTTCATTTATGCATGCAGTTTTTAGAAAATCTCTCATGAAATTCTCTTTTTGTGATATTAATAAATGATAAACAGTTTCCAAACAAAAAATCGCTATGAAGGCATGCACTTCTCAGTCTAACTTTAGTATTCCGAGTAGTAGTGCCGAGTATTTCTTTTGTTTTGGAATAAAAATTGAACTGGATGATGTTATTGTTTCCAAATATTTGGATTGCATTTCATGCAATATAAGTTCAAGTAGTGAGCGCGCGTGATTTAATCGCATGATTCACTACTTGAACATAATTGTTTTGGGGATATTCACTTAAGGATTTTCGCCCTGGGTATTCTCTCTTTGGGAATTTTGCTGCTGGGGATTTCGTTTTGGGGATTATGGATTTGGGGATTTTCCTTTGGGGATTATATCTTGGGAGAAATTATCACCAACCCGTTGGAATGATCGGAATGCGGGGTATCAAAACATTTTTTCCTTTTGCTATCCAGTCATGATTATAGCTTTTATAATATTTCGTCCTAGGTGAGTAATCTGTAGCCGTGTACCATTACATAACTTTGATGCGCCAAGATTTCTCATTAACAGGACTGGAACACCAACCTTCAATCGCAACTTATGAAAAGGGTTGGGAATGCGTTGTTTTCCCATAATACCAATTTTATCCAAATATTACTCAAATATTTGGTAATTTAGGAGTGAAAGCGATCAGATTCCCCGGAAAGTAATTTTTCCCATGGGAATGCGTTGTTTTCCCGGGGCCAAAAGTTACTCAAGTCATTTCTTAAGTCTCAAACTATCTCCTTACCAAATTTCATTTAAATCTGTTCAGTTGTTTAGGCCCACCTGAATTTTCCCATCGGAATGCGTCATTTTCCCCGGGTAAAAAGTAGCCTATGTCCTTTCTCGGGTATCAAAATATCTCCATACCAAATTTCATGCAAATTGGTTCAGTAGCTTGTGCGTGATTGAGTAACAGACAGACAGACAGAGATACTTTCGCATTTATAATATTAGTATAGATTACGAAGAAATTTTAATAAATAATATTATTTTTTTGTTTAAAATGTTGCGTACTACAAAATTGCGGAAATGTTCAGAGAAAATCTTCAATCCACCAAATTTGTCTTTTTAAATTCCTTAAATTTCGTATTAAACTTGAGCCATTCCTATTCTCTTTATTATTACGGAGTGAATTTTTAAATAACGTAAAAATTAAATTTATAAACAAAAAACTTATTAGGCTTTGCAATTTGTTTCTATTTCTGTTGGTTCTTATCGCTGCTGTGGGGAATAAGGGTTTGGATTGCAACGTATTAGACACACTTTATTTGTAAATAAACGATACAAAATTTAAGAAAAAGAATTTCTTCTTTTCTGATCATCAAATTTTGTTTGTTTGTTTTGTTTTGTAAAACCTTGAACTTTTTGTTTGTGATTGACATCTAAAAACCATTAAAAATATTAAAGGAAAATAATAAACAATAAATGAACTTATACGATAATCCTGGCGAAAACAAAACCGTTTTACTTTCACATTAAAATTAAAGTAAATTTAATTCTCTACAAAAAACATATTCTACAATTTTTCACTCATAGCTATTATTTGAAATTTGTAGGACATTTTGATTAAAAGGTATGTTTTTTTATTCACCATATCTTTTTTCATATACATACATAGCTCTGTAGCGTTTATATGATAAAATATTTTCATGTACGAGTATATTGAGAAAATGGTATTTTTGCTATCAACAGAAAAAAATTAAACACTGTGGATATTTTTATCGTATGAAATCCCCCTTAAAAATGTATCGTTGACCTTGAATTTTGTTATAAATCTGTAATTATTTTTAATATATACGGATAACATTTCCAAAACTAATTTTCCGAATGGTTCTTAGTTTCTCGGTATAATGTAAATTAAAACTTCACGTTTCAGCATCAGCTCTTTCATTCAAATAAACGAGTATATCTTTTAACTATAGTTTTATAACATTAAAAAGTTACAACTTCTATTTAAACCATTTTGATTTTAAGGAAATTCAAATTCTATACTTTTTTTGGGAAATGAAAACACAGTTACTTAGTTCTAGAATAAATCCACTGATACCGAATGAGAGATTTAATCAGTGTTTTAAAACACGATGATTCAATAGCGTAGAGGTGAATGTGTCTAATATTCTTCAATTTCACATCGAAAGAGATGAAATGGAGAAATATTTTTTCTGACTCGTTAAGTATTTAGGAAACAAACATTATCCTATTCTAACTTGATAAGGTATCTTACCTTCTTTTGGAAGAAGGTTTATAGTTAAAGAAAATCAAAATCAGTTCGTTTAGTGAATTTTTAAGTTTAATTTTATTTCAGTCCATGATGCAATACAAAAGCGCATTCATAGTTTTGTATTAAATCCCATTTTATATTGCATGACTATTTTTTAATTATTGTAACTTACCGATGGATGACAAAATCAAAATCAAAAGCGGAAAGTATTTTTCTTATTATTTTGTGAAATTTAACTCTATGGCGTTTCACGTCTCTAAAACGTGTGGGTACTGGCTTCCTTGAAGCTTAACCCATTTTGAGGATGATGTTATAAGAGTTAACCGCAAAATCCAAAACTCAAAACCCAAACCCAAATCCAAAAACCGAGCCATGCCCAGCCCAGTTCGAGGAAATAAAACTATATAAGATGATGGAATCACTCAGCGCACCACTCATTTTACGTGATTTGATTTTATGAACAACACGTTTCAATGTTACTCCTGTGTGAATTTATGAATTTAAAGTTATTTATTATTATTGTTGTAGTACTCGAATTGTACTTGTGCTTGGTGCTGGGTGCTGGCTGGAGAGAAAAATAATAGGCTTAATTTTGTTCCATCTCAGTGAGCAGTTAATAAAGAAGCTCATGAAAGAATCTTATAAGATTGGATTAGAACAGAACAGAGCAGAAAAGAATAGAACAAATAAATTAATTATGTATTTAATGATGTACTTACATTATAGTAATGATAAACACACCGTTTAGGTTTGCTGGAATATTGTTTTTTGTCTAGATTGGTGATATGACTGAAGTTGAATTCATTTTTATTGTCGTTTTGTGTTAAATAATATACCAGTGAAGTATCGTGATTATTTGCTATTAAATTTTATTTACACAAATCATGTTAAATAGGTGTGTCTAATATAAGTTTTTAAAAGAACTCGTAGGCTTCTTGATTTGATTACCCTTTTATAGGAGCCGAAGTTATGTGTGTACATAGATACAAGAGTAATTTTTTTAGGATCCATAATTTACATACAATAAATAGCTTCATAATACATAAGACATAATAAGATGTTATTAATATTATTACTAAAAGGCGTATACATACTCATAATTGAGGACGTACATATAACTATTTACTACATTTGTTTTTAAAAATGTTTATTCTCAGTTTCTATCAGTGCTGTTTTCTATAGTGCAATATAATGTTAGTAAATACTAATATTTTGTTTTGTTCCAATACCACTGTGCTTAAAGTGAAAATTTATTTTTAAAGTCATCCAGCAGATATTGTAGCTATGAAATTTGATTGTGGAGATCATTTTATGGTACCTTAGAATTTTTGTAAGCCCAAGAAATCTCAGTAGACTGAGAAAGATAGCGTTTAAGGTCCAAATAATTAATTCAAGTAATGATGTTATTTTTGAGTGTATATCGAAAACCAATCTATACTTAATATTATAAATGTGAAAGTAACTCTGTCTGTTACTCAATCACGCCTAAACTACTGAACCAATTTGCATGAAATTTGGTATGGAGATATTTTGATACCCGAGAAAGGACATACCCCGGGAAAATGATGCATTCCCATGGGAAAATTCAGGTGGGCCGATCGCTTTTACGCCTAAACTACTGAACAGATTTAAATGAAATTTGGTAGGGAGATAGTTTGAGACTTAAGAAAGGACATAAGTTACTTTTGACCTCGGGAAACAACGCATTCCCATAGGAAATCACTCATAAATTACCAAATATTTGAATAATATTTGGATAAAATTGGTATTACGGGAAAACAACGCATTCATAACCCTTATGAAATAAGTTGTCGAACATGTTAAACTTATCAACCAGTATTTGCAATAATAATAAATAAAGCTCAGGGGCAAACGCTGAAAGTTGCAGGTGTAAATTTGGAAAAAAAACTGTTTTTCCCATGGACAATTATATGTAGCGTGCTCACGAGTCTCAAACCCACAAAATCTTTACGTTCTTGCCAAGGAAGGAAAAACAAAAAACCTATCTTCTTCTTAAAATGTGTTAACCTAACCTAACCTAACCTAACCTATGACAATCACACTTAGTATGGCCTCATCCCATCTCGGCACAATTCAAACATAAGTACAAAAAAGTACAGCTCAGGTTTTTTCATACTACTATCCAAAAAAAAAAACTATCTGATGCGGACGAAGTCGCGGGTAAAAGCTAGTATAAAATAAAGTCAAATTAAAGAAAGTTGGAAAGTTGTTAAATTTGTCTTATAAATTGAGAATCAAAAGAGTTTTTAAAAATATGTCATGATATGTTGTGTTTTATTTGAGACGTTGAAAAAGCTGTTTAACTTTTTTTCAGAAACACTTTTCAAAACATATTAATATTATAAGTTTGTTCACTGAGGTTTTGTCTAGATCAGAACAGCACAGGACAGCACAGTTTCGTGAGAAACGTCAGATCAAGTTAGAACAGTCAGTTAAACGTCAGTTGTAAAAAAAAAAAAACAAATTGCAAATTGTGTGAATTTTTCGTTTATCGCTTATTTTTTTTCATTTTTTTGTGTTTTTACTGTGAAAAATATTATTAAAAATTATTGAAAGGAAAATCAAGTGATTGCTAAGATAATACTAAATGAAAATGTTAGTGGTTCGGACAACGATAGTGATTTTGATTTGAACACGAAATTAGAACAGTTCAGCACAGAAAAAACCTCAATAAACAGCAAAAAGCTGTACTTTTCTGTCTAGAACAGTCCAGCACAGCGTCACTGAACACACATTATATTTAATGCAAGTTTTTAAATACGTTTTATTATTCATAAGAACTAAAAGAATTCATACAACTGAAGTTAAAAGGGTGCTCTTATATGTAAAATTTGATTTTTTTTAAAGTAAAGTCATGTCAAAGGATCTTAAGAAAAATATAAAGCTATCATAAGTAAATTTCAATTGTATGTTTTTAAAAAGGATGGATACTAATCTTTTCTGAAATGCAGCCGAAAATAAACAAAAATAAAAAAAGTAATCAAATGTGATATTAAAAATAAACTGTTTTCGATTTCCGCAAAAGTTTTTAAATAAGATAAAATGATCTAAATTTGTATAGCATCAACCTCTACTATGTTTCAAATATATTTATAACAACAAACTTCTGTTTTTGTAGCACAGTGTGATTAACTTCAATTCAAATTCCCAATAGAACATTAATTTGTTTGTATTATAATGTATTGGTAACTCTGTCGTTATACCATTCTGATTTTCTTATGACACAGTTTTCAAAGTTGACTTAAGTGTCAAAAACGTTGCATACTTAGGAAATGGATTTTTATTATTTTTCACCCTTTATCGTCTGAACGCAATCATTTATTCGTACAAATTCGAAATCGAAACTCTGTAAAAATTAGTTACCTAATTCCTAAACCTTTATGTTATCATATAGAAATTTATAAATAGGTTCGAATCAAGACTAGCTACATGCGCCATCTAGTGGAATGACTGGATATGTGTAACAGTCAATACAACAACCATAAGTTAATATCTCGGAAAAATTGAAGTTACCAAAAACAAAACTATAGAGTGCCAGCGTGCAATGCAGTAGAGAGATAAATCGATGTATTCAAATTAAATGCGATGTTTTTCCCAATTAGTTTTGTCACTTAAGTATTTTTAATAATAATTTATGGTTTTATAATATTAAATGGTTAAAAGAAATAATTATTGATAGTTCAAAGTAAATTTTGAAAAAATGTGTAGCTATGCAAATGACATACCCATCTAAATCTTTAGGCTTTGCCGTTTCGTTTGTAAAAAGTTGATTTCCAACTGAAAACAACGGTAAGGAATTAAATAATGAAACAGTATTTATTTAAATAATATAATTAGTTCTTAACAAACTAGGTAAGTACATTTTGATTAGAAGGTAGACTTAAAATAAATACAAATCTTTCAGAACTGTGTGGTTATAACAATTTTAAAATCACTTCAATTAGAGGAGAAGAATTATTAACGAATATATTTTTATAGCAACGATAAATATAATAAATAAGGTATCTTAATTTCAATATATGAAACATATAGTTTTAACTTACAATTTACCAAACAAATAATATCAAGTAAGGTCTTTGTTTAGTATTTTAATTAACTGAAGTTGTTTTTCGTGAGTAAAATATTAAAATATTAAATATCGTCTAACAATTAAGTATACAAAAAAAACAAATTTTGACACTGCTAATATTTTCTTTAATATAATATTTTGCAAGTTTTTTGACAGCTGTCAGATTGCAATGCACCATTCAACAAAAGAGGGTGTGTTCAATAATAAATAATATCAATCAAAGTAAGTGCGTTTTTTTCGTATTCCATATATAGTAAAGTGAGAAATTGCCAACAAAACGATCCGCAGTAGTCCGGTTTTTATATTTGAAAGTTGATACAACTGAATATTTTCCAGAATAATTTATCAAAAAATTCCAAAAAAAAAATAGCGAAATTCAGACCAGGGGTGAAATCGTGCAAGCTGATTTTTGATAGTTGACTATCAAAATCAAGAAAATACGTCTGTGTAATGTGAAAGTCGATTTCAAAGTTTTAACCAAACAATTTGACATAAAATAAAAATTTAAAGAAGGGGGTTTGTTCGTAGACTACTACATCAACATGTGGTGTTGAAGCGAGCTTGAAGATCGCCTAAATTCTTTATATACCTGAATCGATTTGAAATGAGCTTGATTTGCTCGATTCCGGTCGGGGATCGGAAATTTGTGAAGAAAAACTTGTGTGGAGGAGTTGGTTTTACAGATAATGCGTTATGGTCTGTTTAATTGCATGTTTGTGTACAAAAAATATAGTTTTGTTTTAAGCAAATTAAAAAAAAAAAATTGCACATGGAGTAGGTAGCATATTCTTATATGGTGCTGAACTATTCAGTTTTTCAATCAAAAAAGAATCAAACTATCTTACTTGCACTTCATAGGAAACATCGAAACACCATTTGCATTTTAGAAAGTGCTGTCAAACTTAATCATTTTTAAATCTTCTTGTGCGATGAAAACACCAAAAAGATTTATCTAATCTAAACTGAGATAAACGTTTGGTGGAAACATAGCAAAACTGAATTATCTTTTCTATTGTTTTCTCTTGCAAAATAGGACCAGCTAGTCCATTTTCACTAACAAAACTAAATAATATCAACATTAATAGATTCATTTTTTCCCCAATGGAAAACACACATGATTCCAAATGCACAACTACTCAACGAACACAGCCATCGAGATACAAATGCAATATCAATCGTACCAACACTTAAAAACGAAATCACATAAGATCCATTCGAGACTCGTATACATGTCAAAAACCTATCCATAGTGAGATTCTACTCTAACTTTTATCGGTGTTATTCATACTATGGATATTGTTTTTGTTATTGGTGTAAAATCCTACTTTACTATGGATAGATTTGCCAACAAAACTCGGGTAGTGCTTCAAAGTTAACTACAATGCAGTACCCTTAGTTTTTCATATTCGTTTTCAGACTCACTTCCCTCTTCTTCGGATGTGGAACTGCAACGACTAAATATGATAAGCTCATTAAATTCCGCACTAAACAACACTGTTCAAAAAAACCGTGAGGAATTAATGGCTGAATCACAAACACGCTTCAGCTTCGGCTTCGCCTGACGTTTACGAGTTCATCCATAGGAATTCAATGCATGCTATCACAATGGAGCTTCGACCTCACGTTTAGTTTGACAATCGTAAGGAAAAGAACGTAATGTAACGACATGTGACTCCAAACGGAAGCTCTAGTTCAATTATCTGAACATTTGCTTTGTCTGACAGCTCAACAGCTGTAAAAAAATGTCAACAAACAAAATATTTGCTCTTTAGAGGGATGAAATAATAGAAATGTAATTCAAAGCAACCTCGAAGCAGGCCCACCGTAACGCAGACGAAGCCGAAGCTGAAGCGTGTTTGTGATTCAGCCATTAATGCTTCGAAAACCCAATGCTGTCTCGCTCGTATCGTTGCCATTGTCCATGGATGGCACTTTCATCAATGATATTCTCGATATGTGTCAGCAACCTCTTCTTGAAGAAGGTGTTTGGGTTTCTTAAGGCGATGATGCTAGAAAATTTTTATCCTTCTAATCTGGCTGTTATTAATTTAACATCGTCGTAAAGTTTCTGTCTCACCCTTTTTTAAAGTTACTTTAACTGTTTATGCTCTAGTGAAATAGCCATCAGCATTCCTCTTCTTAAACAGTTCAACCGTTATACTCGCGCTTCTAGGAATGCTCATCAGTATACCCTCGAGCCCAACTTCGGCCGTACTGTTAAACACAGAGATTCGTTCTTTAGCCGTACTACGCGAATGTCTGTGGAATGCCTTACCACACTCTGTCTTTCCCAAGAATTCAAAACCAATGTGCCAACATCTCCCTTCGAATTCTCTCTCCCTTTCCAAGTGCTCACAGTGTATCTCTGCATAATAAGGGCAGTAATATCCCCTTGAGTGTGCGTAGATGTTTTCCAAACACCACTGAATATTGTTTCAATCCTGGTTTACACTAATTTATTAAATCCAGAAGCAAAATTATAGAATTACAATAATTGTGATTTCGTACTAAGCGAAAACTTTTAAAAGAATCCTGTAAAATATTTCTTGATTGCCTGATTTGTATAAGCCTTTGAACCCAGTTTATATATTTTGTTTAAATAAACCCGAAAGAACTTTAAACTAAATCAAGAGAAAATAATAAATTTGCATATCTGGGGCTATAATTTGTACTCAGGTAAACTTGCTTGTTAAAACCCTGAGAGTAATGTTTCTTCATATAAAATAACCACAATAAAGGATACTCAAAGTTGCTCAACAAATCGTAATTACTTTCATATTGCATGAACAGTAGTTGCAATCGTTTTTTAACAGCTGCTGTAATTTTGTACACTTTTTTCTGATTTCTTGCAAACATACTTCTTCTGAGCCACTTAAATAATTGCCGCCCAAGTGCCACATATTGCACCATTGCAGCATCCTCTATAGAAATTCCCTTTAACACCCGATTGTCCATGTTCACATAAGACTTGACTGGATTAAAGATCCTTAACAATAATAAACAACTATCAAAGGTCCTGATGCCATTGTTCAAATGGCAAGATTTTATTTTTTAAATACGACATAAGTATCAAAAGAATCACTTCAATTGGGATAATAACCACATTCATCCGCCAGCACACGACATTTTCTGTGTTTGTACATTTTGTGTTTTCAAAACATAAGTAAACAGAAATGAAAATAAATTCGTCTCCAATTGAGTATAAATTGTATCTACAATATTCACAAGAAATCCGGCCACACAATGACAAAGCAAAGTCAACTCTGTCATTTCGCACCTTTCAAAATGCGACCTACTGTGTAGATGTCATCCTGTGATTGTCCACGACCTACGGACCAAAAAAAAAGAAACCTCAATGGGCGACATTCGATCTTCGAATAATTCCTTGAAAAGTTTCATTTTTTTGTCTTCATTTCTTGGATATTTACAAAATACTCAGTAAGTGCAAAAGATATAAATGCACTCAACATGAATCTAATCTCCGGAGAAAATTCAAACCCTGCCTTGTTGTGGTCTTCATATACCTAAACAATGATCCCAATCCCAAAACACATAAAAAATCGTGTCCTCAATGTTTTGGGCAATTTCAGGACAATTAGGATAAAACACCATCCAATGGCCATGTAATGGAGAGCTATATCTTTCGAAAATGAGACGACGACGACGATGAAGATGAAGAAGAAGAAGGTAATTGTGAGCCTGAGCATGCGTGTGGTCCTTCTATAGAGCATCCATCTCGTATGGTCTTGTATTCGTTAACAATAAGAATTCCAGGATTTAATGAGGCGTAGAGAATACCTACAACACCACTAAGAACATAAGAAGTGATAGTGAAAAAATAGGTGAACTGAACATCAATTCACATCGATCCTTGTTGGTGGCTGATTGCCTTGTAACAGCTATTATCAGGACTACATTTAACAAAAAAGGATATTGTACTCCTATATTATATGCCAAGGATATGGATATTGAGAGGAGTCTTTTCTTTTGGTTTTTTGTTTGCGTTTTGTATATCTTTTTGAGATAAATGAATGAAAAGATTCTGTAAACAAATCAATTCTTTGGTGCGAAGGGCCAATTTAAGGCACCCTGCATGTTCTGCTGTATAGAGTTAAATGAGGTTTGGGTATAACGATTATGCAGCATGACATTTTTATTTTGAAATGGAAGATTGAAGAAGACTTTAAGATGGTCTTTTGGTCTATAATGACCCCGGAAATTTAGTTTAATGGCTTACCAATATCACACATAAAGATAAGAAATTTCAGGGACATCAAGAGAGGTTTTAACCAAAAAAAAAGGTAAAGAGAATAACTGTAATTTTGTCGGTGATATATACCACACCAAGATTTGTGGCTTTCGGTTACAAATCTTTTAAGTGCAGCCTATGGAAAAATTGGAGCTAAGGCTACACATTTTTTAAATGTTCCTATAATTTCTCCACTTCGAAGAGGGAGCTGTTATGTAAATTGGCAATAAATTGATGATACATTTGGTAAGAATTAACTGATTTCTCCAAATAGTCGAAAAAAAAAATAAAAAAAAGTCAAAATAAGTTAGAAATTCACTTCGACAAACAGGAGAGTTTTAGTCATACTTTTATAACACAAACTAAATTTTTAATCTTTCAAACAAATTTAAGGAATGATGAAGTGGATTTTTATCCAGATTTCTCGAAAACTATAGATTTTATTTTTACCAGCCTGTTATAGCTTTTATTGGTTTTTATCATTGACCATTTTGTTTTGAGGTTTAAAAGCAATTAAGAAAGTTAAATTAGTTATGTTTGGTATCAAAATTGTTTTACCTAAATGCTTTATTTCAATCGGGAACAATGTTTTCAATGATAGAAATTTTCAATGATCGCTATACGAGACTTGTCAAAAAATTCCAATGATTGGTTTCAATGATGACAACGATCGGAAACATTTAAGTGAGATCTCTTTAAATTATCTCTTAACACTTGAGTGATAGAATTCTTAAACTAATTTATTACCCAAAGAGTTGAATCTAATTGATTTAACTTCCTATCTTCATACCACCATCTATTCCATAACCAAACATTATTATCGGACACGCACAGCACATGTGTCGTCGTATACCTGATTTGTTGGTCCATTTACGAGTTTAGAATTGGAAAATATATTCAAAAAAAAAAACATTTTAGCCTCCTATAACCTCTTAACTAACTTACATACCTACAGCATATACCTACACCTAAGTTGTGTATAGTCTATTTTTGTATGTATCTTTATAAATCTTTATCAACTTGATTTGTCCCTTTAAATGGGCATTATATCAGATTTATTTGTTTTTTATTTTAAGTACCCTCAGCATTTTTTGGTGTTCTTGCTAATTTTGTTTATTTTTAATATACGAGTACATCAATTAAAAGGTCTGTTTGAGTTAAGTTCTGATTAGTTATCCGTGGATATGTCAAAACAAAGGGACACAAAATAAATTCTCGGAGACTTTATTCGAATAGTATTTGATATGTTTTTCAATGATACCAACGAATCCAATGGAAGTTACAATGCTGAATTTAATTACAGATAAGAATAAAGTACCATTCACAGGTATCAAACAATTTGAATGAAATATCAATCTAAAACTTTAATAAAGATAAGATTTTTTATTTAATTTGGTAGCGTGATAATTTGTAATAAATTAAGGTTTGCAGTATATTTATTATTCTGAAAAAATTCCTCTCTGATATGTCAAAAATTGTAAGCAGAATCTAAACGGAAACGGGTTATTAAAGGAACATTTTCCTCCCATTTTTGATTGGAATTACTTTGACTTTGTTCGTTTAAGTTTAAATAATTAGTTGAAATTTCAAAATATTTTAGGAAATAGCTCTAACATTTATATGAAAAGCAAACAGATTTATTGGAATCTATACAAAATGATAAATTAAAGCTTTTCTTTTAATAACAGCTCGTAATAACAATTGCTGTTGACTTTTAATCACGTTTAACATAATAGATGAGTTTTTACTCACCGCTTAAGAATGTTCTTTAATATTTTGTAAAGGAGACTAACAAAAAAAAAAATAACATAATGTGTATCTTAAACTTAAATGTACACATTTCAAAGGCTAAAGTGACAACTTTAGTTATTAATTTATTTTAGAACGCTGTTGTCCAGCAAGGTATAGTCTAACTATTTAATTTGGTCGACTCTCTACATATGAAAGCATTCCAAGATTCTAACAGTTTTTTAAATATGCCATATTTAAGAGCAAAACACAATAGTTTGGAAGGTTTTTGAGTTTTAAGTTGAAGAGTATATTCTTTTTTGTTGCCATTTCTATTAATGCGAAAAACGCTACAAAAATTCAAAATACCAAAAAATGAGAAAGAACTTTAATTTAAAGGAATCAACAAAACTTAAAAATTGTAGAGAGGAAAATGTTTGGAAATTAAGGAAATAGGTGCATTTGAGTACATAATTTTTCTGAACATAAAATAAAAACAAATTAAGGTAAACAAATAAGTTGGGAAGAACATTTTTTGTGGCAATTACACGTTTCAGAATCTCTTTTCATTTCAGTTCTCAACACATTCAAAGCTTTTATATTAATAGATATGAAACGTGCATTGTGTTTATCAATTAGTCATTAGTTCGACAAAATTGTCACTTTTGCTGTTTTTGGGAAATTTATATTCTTGACATTCGTGTTTAAATCTCAGTTCCAGAACATCTAAAGCAAATTCACTTCAAAAAGTAGATTTCTTTAATTTTTTAAGACCTTAAAAGTTTTATTGAACAGAAAATCAATTTTGAAAGAAATATAATGCGCGACTGGGTCACTAGAACTTGTTAATTTCTTCAAAAAGTGTGTTTAAAAATATTTCCCATATTTTAAGACTTAAAAATGTACCTGCAAAATAAGTTTTTCACAAAAATTTAAATGCCATTTTATTTTCCAAAAAACATAGATTAACTTATTTTTTTTATCAAAAATCATTAGAGCGGGTTTTTTTTTTTTTTTTTAATTTTAATTTGTGTATATAGATACGATTTTTAAATTTTTTCTTTAAAATATTTTTGGTATGAATTTATTTAGTGCTTATAAATACACATTTTACATTTAAATTTCGTTAAAAAATATTCACCCCTTTCTGAGAAATCAAGTTTTCTAAAAAAAATAATTATTTTTTTAAAAATCAAAAAAAAAATAATGACATTTTTGATCATCATCAATTTGAAAATTTGATCATCGATCAGAACTTGCACTGAAAGAGAAGATTATTGAAATTGGTCGATTAGTTCTTGAGAAAACTTAAAAATAAAAAAACGGTTTATGAGGGGTACCCTTCTGGAGCAATACCAAAATATGTTTTTTTTTTGTAGAAAGAAGCCGAATTAAGAAAAAAAAAAATTAGAGAAAGTTTTAAAAAATCTATCGGTTCATTTTTCAAAAAATTCGAATTTTCCATTTAAAACCAAAAAATTTGTATTGAGACTGCTGGTATTTTTAGAATTAAAAAAATGCAAAAACCTTAAACTAAACGGCTGAAAACGTTAATTTTAATCGGCACAATGGTTCAGGCTGTAGGGGCCAGGACAGACAGACAGACGGACGGATGGAATCGGGGGACCCACTTTTTTCGGCTTTTCTACCATCGTAATGTTATGTTTGATTCGAATTTTTTTACGAATGCAATACTTGCCATATAGTTCCTATATGTCGCAAGTAAAAATCACTTCAATGTTAACTCTTTATGTGCCTTAAAAAAAAATAAGATGGAGTTGAAGGCTAGTTTCAGGAATTTTAAGGCAACTTTATCTAAAATTCGATCTCTTATTCAAGGTTTCTTCTTAAAAACCTGAATATTTGCTCTTTTTCTTAGAACACATTTTATGAAAATAATTTATAGCAATACTAAAGTTACAAAAATTGTAGTTATTTTTGACAGTAAACCACTTTTTGGTGAATGTCGTTAAATTACTGAAACATCTTTAGATGAAATCTTTACTTATACAACTTAGCTAAGCTTTAAAAAAAATCTCCGACCGAGCTAGATACCTCGGAGTTATATTGGATAAAAAACTCAATTGGGGTCCAAATATCCAAGAAAGATATAAGAAGGCCACAATCGCACTCTACTCATGTAACAAGATTCTGGGTAGAAATTGGGGACCGAACCCCAAAATAGTAATGTGGATGTACACTGCCATTGTCAGACCGATTCTAACTTATGGCGGTTTGGTTTGGTGGAAAGCGTTGGAGAAATCCACGAATCAAAAAACACTTACCAAAGTACAGAGAATGGCTTGTATCTGTACTAATGGTGTGATGAGGACTACCCCAACTGCGGGTTTAGAAACGATCCTCAATCTCCCCCCAATAGATCTATTCGTCCAAGAATCAGCAGCAAACAGCGCCCTCAGGATCAGTCAAACTAACATCTGGAAAACTAGCCAGAGTGGCCACGCAGCTATTCTTACGAAATACGTAGACAACAATATCTGCACAGATTATATGAGCCCTTACTTAGATTTCAACAAATCTTTTAGTACTAGGTTCCCCAATAGACAAGATTGGGAAAACAGTGAGCCCTACACCAACGACTCAACCATTACCATCTACACCGATGGCTCTAAAATAGATAATAGAGTAGGTGCAGGCTTTTACTCTGAAAGCCTCAACCTTGCCAAAGCATTCAGGCTCCCCGACTATAGCAGCGTCTTCCAAGCTGAGATCTTGGCAGTGAAAAACGCTGCTAAACATATATCCATGATGGCGATATCACACGCGGACATCACTTTTTTCATTGATAGCCAAGCAGCAATAAAAGCTATCTCTGCCACCCAAATCAAGTCGAAACTTGTCTCTTGCTGTCGCGAAGAGCTAAAGGTTCTTGGCACACAGCATAACGTAAGACTCTGCTGGGTTCCTGGCCACAGTGATGTACCAGGCAAC
Organism: Eupeodes latifasciatus; assembly: GCA_920104205.1. Lineage (NCBI taxonomy): Eukaryota > Metazoa > Arthropoda > Insecta > Diptera > Syrphidae > Eupeodes > Eupeodes latifasciatus. Next base: position 154,628,110 of record OV049925.1, read on the forward strand.
GAAAAGGCGGATGAACTTGCTAGGGAGGGCTCCACACTGGAACCCTCTCTGATAGACCATCATATAGGGATACCGTTATGTGAATTGAAACATAACGTCAGTAAAACCATCACTCAAAAATCCAATGACAGATGGAATCTCCTAGAAACCTGTGTTAACACCAGGAAGATATGGCCTAGATACGATAAGAAAAGATCCGACTGGATCTTAACTCTTAATAAACCCTCCCTAAGATCCCTAATCGGCATTATTACAGGTCATAACCTACTCGGCTACCATAAGAAGAAGATGGGGCTCAGTACTGATGACCTTTGTAGAGGCTGTGGTGATAAAAACGAGCATGAAGACACTGCTCACTTTCTCTGCCACTGTCCTTCGCTCTGTCTTGCTAGGAAGAAAACTATAGGCAACTTCTTCTTTAATGAACTAGAGGAACTATCAGAACTGCCAGGCAAAAGCTTACTAAACTTTGTCAATACCTCTAAATGGTTAAACGAACCACATGATTCATAGGTTATTATATCTTTTCAGGAAGTTACAACACTTCGGGGTACCACAATGGATCTACATTGATCTAAGTGTGATGGTAACAACATCAGCTGTCAGCCCGTTCAACCTAACCTAACCTAGCTAAGCTTTATGGCTCCTCCTGGATCGTCCATTGGTCAAAATTTGATGAATTTGTGCTAAGTTTTTGAAATAGGGCTGAATTTCCGACTTATATTATGTTCTTGCTCCAGTCCTCAGTTAAAAGTGAATATTCCAATCAATACATTTCATGAATTAATTATTTGGACCTTTGACCTTATCTTTCCCAGCCTATTACTAAGACAAAGATTTTTGCAAAATAATCATACAATTTATTAAATTTAAATGATTAAATGATGTTGTGTTTTACATAAGAATTTAAAACACCGTTTTTAGTTGGCTTTAGCTTGTAGTTGAAAAAACTGATATGATAGAAAACATTTAGGGTGAAGTTCAAAACAACTTAATCCCTTGAAAAAGTATTGTTTTTTTTTGTTTGTGTAACATAAAAATAAAGACGTTTTTGACATTCCATTTCCTTAGTCATGTTCGCAAGGCAGGACAATTAAATACAAACACAATTCTCCAAATCATTCATTGAGAATTGAAAGGATTCAGAGAAGTTTCACAAGATATTGTTTTTTTAAGCTAAATTGGAACATTATTATGCCCGCATATAATGTGAGATGTTTGCTTTTTGGTATGCAAACGCTTGAGGTCAGAAGAAAGTATTTTTCTATTATGATGATAAAGGATATAGTAAGTAGTCACATTGTGTGTCCTTACTTGCTAGAGCAAATAAAATTTTATTTTCCCAGTAAAGGCCTTCGTATAAGCTTTCATTTACGGGAGACTTTTTCTAGAAGTAATTATGGTAGAAATGTACCGATTATGCGTTGCATCAGAGAAACTAATGCTGTAATTGAAAAAATAGATATTTGTATGCACAGTTCACGAGAAACTTTTAAAAAACATGTAATGTTAATTTTGTTATTTCATTAATTATTGTGATATATATATGTTAAATTTATGTTTTCTGTATTTATTTTAAATATTTATTATAACTTTAAGTTACTATTTTTCGTTATCTTTATTTATATTATATTTATGTAATCTAAAAGAGAATGTTAATCTCAGATTGATGAAATAAACTAAACTAAACTAAACTAAACTGAAAAAAAACTAAACATACGCAAAATTCAAATTAATGAATTTAGAAATCGAATCATAAAAATTCTACTCTCAGAGTATTGACAGAAAAAAAACTACAAAAATTCATACATAATTTTCTTTACATTCCTGACGCCTAATTTTGTCGCAAAATTCATATTTTAAAATCCATTCAAGCTATATTCCTATAAAACGGAGAGCTAAGAACAATAATCTATATAGAATAATTTTAAAACTCTGTCAAGAAAATGATTATAAGAAAATGAGATCTTATAGAGAAATGTTAGTTTTAATAAGATTGGGTAACAAAACAGCACAAATATTTATTTTAGTCGTTTTGAAAACTATAAGAATTTGTGTTTTTCTTTCTTTAGAGAAGAATTTAAACTTCAGCCCTAAGCGAAAATGTGATACTTTTAATGGGTGAAAAAACGCATAAAATTTGCAAAATCTCATCGATTCTTTATTTGAAACGTTAGATTGGTCCATGACATTTACTTTTTGAAGATAATTTCATTTAAATGTTGACCGCGGCTGCGTCTTAGGTGGTCCATTCGGGAAGTCCAATTTTGGGTAACTTTTTTGAGCATTTCGGCCGGAATAGCCCGAATTTCTTCGGAAATGTTGTCTTCCAAAGCTGGAATAGTTGCTGGCTTATTTGTGTAGACTTTAGACTTGACGTAGCCCCACAAAAAATAGTCTAAAGGCGTCAAATCGCATGATCTTGGTGGCCAACTTACCGGTCCATTCCTTGAGATGAATTGTTCTCCGAAGTTTTCCCTCAAAATGGCCATAGAATCGCGAGCTGTGTGGCATGTAGCGCCATCTTGTTGAAACAACATGTCAACCAAGTTCAGTTCTTCCATTTTTGGCAACAAAAAGTTTGTTAGCATTGAACGATAGCGATCGCCATTCACCGTAACGTTGCGTCCAACAGCATCTTTGAAAAAATACGGTCCAATGATTCCACCAGCGTACAAACCACACCAAACAGTGCATTTTTCGGGATGCATGGGCAGTTCTTGAACGGCTTCTGGTTGCTCTTCACTCCAAATGCGGCAATTTTGCTTATTTACGTAGCCATTCAACCAGAAATGAGCCTCATCGCTGAACAAAATTTGTCGCGAAACACATTTCGAACCGAACACTGATTTTGGTAATAAAATTCAATGATTTGCAAGCGTTGCTCGTTAGTAAGTCTATTCATGATGAAATGTCAAAGCATACTGAGCATCTTTCTCTTTGACACCATGTCTGAAATCCCGCGTGATCTGTCAAATACTAATGCATGAAAATCCTAACCTTAAAAAAATCACCCATTATTTATTGTAGCAGAATATTCTTACATTTTTTCTTAAACTATATTGCACAATTTACAGAGTTACGGTATAAATCTACCTTACTACTGACAAATAATAAAATTTTTAATATAAGTAATGGAAAGCAAATAACAGTATATTGAAGGAAAAGCTACATAAAAACCTTCATTAAATTGCTTTGAGGATTTAGAGAGGAGAAGGGTGGGCGGTGAGGTATTCAAATCAAACCCAACTTAAAGTTTTACATATATTCATTATATGATGAATAGTTAACAAATGAATGAATAAATAAATAAACAAATAAATAAATAAATATATAAACAAACAATTAAATAAATAAATAACAAAATATATATAAGACAATTCAAAAACAAGCAAAAAAAAAAAAAAGAAAAATGAATAGTAAATAAATTAATGAACAAACAATAATAAACAAAAAATAATAAATAAACAAAAAATCAAATAAATTAAATAAATTAAACAAATAATTGATAAAATAAATAAATAAATTAATTAATTAGTTATCAAATAAATAATCAAATAAATAAATAAATAAATAATAAATAAGTAAATAAATAAATTAATAGATAAAAAATAAATAAATAGAAAAATAATAATAAATAAATAAATTAAAAAGTAAATTATAAAATTAATATCACAAAGTCAGTCTTAGAAAAAGGAAAATAAGAAAAAAGAACGAAAATGTACTTTCAATAATAATTATATATAACTAAGAAGCTAGGCTTGAAATCAATATGTTATCTGAAGATAAACAAGATAAATTATAGCGTACATTGATTTTGTCAATTCTTTGCAATACTGTTGAAAACGACCATGGAAGCTTCAGAATCATTTTTAAAACTTTATTTTGAGCTATTTGAAGTCTTCGAATATGGCTTTTTGCACAGGCTTTTCTTTTTCTTGAGAAAAAGATAGCCTGAGTCTTTGAGGCATTTATTTTTATCTTCCAATCAAACAAATAATCTTGAACTACATTAAGTGCAGATTGCAGATTTGTTTCAATAATGAAACCAACTGAATCTGATGAAAAGATACAAGTATCGTCAGCGAATATAGCTTTATCACAGTTTGTTAAACATGGAAAGTCGTAGGTAAAGATAGTGTATAAGATTGGACCTAGCACCGAGCCTTGAGGTACACCTGCCATAATATTGTATGATTCAGAAAACCAATTATTTATTGAAACCTTAAACTTCCTTTCAGACAGAAAGGATTGAATGGTCTTTATAAGGTACATTGGGAAATTGAGTCTTAAAAGTTTGTGTAATAATGCATTATGCCAAACAGTATCAAATGCTTTTTCAATGTCAAGGAGTACCATGCCCGTACTTTTACCCATTCTAAAATTATTTTTAATGTGTTTGGTAATTCGATGAACTTGATGTACTGTGCTGTTGTGAGCCCTAAAGCCAAATTGCTCAAGCGGTAAAATATTATTTCTAGTCACTTGAGACACAAGTTTACTTTTTAGAATCTGTTCAAAACATTTGCTTAGTGAGCTTAATCAACTTATTGGTCTATAATTGCTTGGTAAATTTGCACTTTTACCAGGCTTCAAAATGGGTATTATTTTGGCTGTTTTCCAAACATTAGGAAAGTAGCTCACTTTCAAACAACAGTTAAATAGGAGTTGTAAGAATTTAATTCCTGATTTTGGCAAATTCCTTAAATACAAATTTTTAACACCATCAAAACCCGCAGATTTTCTTGTTTTAAGTGCCATAAGTACATCTTTGACGTCTTGAAATGAAACATGCCCATAAATATCATTTGCAGTACTTGAGTTTATAATATTGATTGAGTCACTGACCACTGACTCAACTGTAGTATTACAAGGGATACCTGTAGTAGTCAAATGGTTTACATAAAAGGTTTCAGCCAAGGCATTCGCTTTTTCAACACTTGAAATCATTACATTATTCCCAACTTTGAAAGCTGGAATATATGTATTTTTCTTCTTGATTATTTTGACTAAATTCCAAAAAGGTTTACTCCCTTTGTCTAATCTCTGTAATTTTTGATTCCATGCTTGGTTCCTATAAGCTTAAATTGAATCCTTTATTAAGATATTAAATACCTTAACTTCTGAATTATAATGAGGGTCTCTTGTTCTTATCCATTTTCTTCGGTTGCTGTTCCGAGTTTTTATTAGATGTAAAATGTTAGGTGGTAATAAGTTGGCCCTGTCATGACATAATATTTGTTTTTTAGGAACTGAAATGTCAATACTTTTTTCAACAGCAGTCGTGAAACAAGAAACTCCAAAGTCTATTTGTTGCTGATCGACAACATCAATTGAAGGTGCATGTATACATGTCAACTTGGATCTAATTTCTTTTTTATATCTAGACCAATTAGCATTTTTAATGTCCAATATTTCATTTTTGTTTTCCAATGGTGAATCAAAAGATTTTATAAGAACAGGTAAATGATCTGAACTTAACTCGTTTATGACCATAGGTTGGTTAAAAAGATTAGGCATATTACTTAAATATAAATCCAAAGTTGATGGGTTTGATCTATTATTAGTAGTATAGTAAGTTGGGTGAGGAGGGTACAAAATTTCAAATTGATGCCTGGAGTTAAGGCTAGCAAGAATATTACCCCATGTATTTGCTCTTAGACAACCCCAACTTCTATGCCTACAATTAAAATCACCCCAATAAGATATTTATCATTTATACCTATCATCTTTCTCAAGTCGTTATTCAAATGAAAACGTTTTTCCGCACTAGCTGAACCTCCCGGAAAATAAACAGAAAATATTTTTAATGCACTTCCATTGGCAAAAGGTATTTTAATTCCCAAGTTTTGAATTATTTTTGTATTTACAATTGGAATTAATTCATGTCGACAATAATCTATATATAATAATGTTAAAACTCTGTCAAGAAAATGATTATAAGAAAATGATATCTTATAGAGAAATGTTAGTTTTAATGAGATTTGGTAACAAAAAACAGCACAAATATTTATTTTTGAATCTATACAAAATAAGAAAATTATTTTTCAAGCACTTTGTACAAATTTTAGTCGTCTTGAAAACCATAAGAATTTGTAATTTTCTTTCTTTAGAAAAGAAGTTAAACTTGAGTCCTAAGCGAAAATTTGATACTCTTATTATCCAACAGTTGAACTTTCACTTAGTTTCTTTCGAAGCTTAAAGAATAATTTTGTATTAATTAATTCATAAACATGTTCGTGATAATTTATGATAAAAAACATTTGCAAAATATTAAATTTATCATGCAAAAAACACGAAACCGGAAATTGATTAATAATTTCACAAAAGACTCTTGTAAACATTTAAAATTATTTGTTTTTGACATAAACTTTGACAAATATTGTACAGTAATTATTTTCTTTTACAAGTTGACTCAATTCGTAATAACAAATACTTTTGTGTTAAACTACAAATGTGTTAACAAAAGTCCCCCTTTAAGTCTCATAAAAATAAAAAAAATAAAAATGTTAATACCTGCTACATATGTTCTGGTGTGTATAAATTACTAAAATCACACCCCATTGTTGCTTCAAATTGTGCAACAATAACTATATTTTCGTCCCAATAAATATAGGTTAGGTATAGGTAAGTGGGGGAGTCAAGACCTTATTAAGAATCTAATACCCTATAAGTATTCTTCTGCTGCACAATCTTATGTTATAACCTCTGGTAATTAAGAATAAATAGTGTGAAAAATCAACACCAAAACCGACCCTCTTAAAAATCCTTCATAATATACTATATCACATGATGGTAGTGAGCTCGTGCCATTGATTAAGGCCACGACCAACGATGACGACGAAGAACGCTCGAATAAAAACCAGGAATTGGTATTGATTTTTGAAGTGCCATATTTGCCCAATGATTCAGTTTTATATATTTTAAGGGCGCGCTCACACACAATGGACACCGAACGAATGCGAATTTCGTATGATCACAGCAACATTTCGGATTATTGCATAATAAACGATGTTACGATGTTTGCATTTAATCTGACTTAATTTATCCTACAGCTGTTTATATGTTGACGTTTAATGTCAACCATTACGATGACGATGCCAACGAAGGACGAACTTAGCTTGTTTTTGTTTGTTCTGTCCATCAAAAGGACAATCGATTTCCTACAACAGATTGGAGTAGATTCTGCAGTGGTATAGTGTAGTGGCGACTTCCTGGGGCCGAGCTGCGGCAGAAGGACACATTGCTGATTCACAGCAAAGTCAATATACCAAACAAAGGTCCTATAACATATGTGTGGAAAGTAAAATAAATCGGTGCTCGTTATAACGACTTCTCTGCTCCTCTGTTGCTCTGCTTCCATCTGTTTCAGGGATTATACGATTTACGAGTTACATCATTTTATTGACGATACGTTTTTGTGACAAAGAAAATTTATAAACTGCTATAATAGGGAAGCACATTCCTTAATCAAACTTAAGCTCTAATTAGAACTCGAGCACTTGACAATTTAATTAAACAAACCCTCGAGATGGTCATGTTTTCATATGTTTTCATGTTTTCGTTTTGCAAATCTCGAGTGCCTTGCCTATATAGTGATTTTTAAACCACAGAAGTCATGAGCAGATAAGACATTCATAGACATGAAGTAGCAAAGTGGCCACTTCTATCCGACAACCTACAAAGCCCACTCGAAACCTGACACTGATTAGCAATGACAATTGTTCCCAACTATGTAGACTTATGAACACCACCAATTGATTGATTTTCAACAAGCTTCACACAACACTTTGTCATCAAGCTGATATGGAAAATGTTTTGAAAAAAATATCTATTTCAAAAGTATATACAGTATGATTATGGGTTAGGTACTCACTCTTGTTATACTATACCAATGAGGAATGATTGGAATTTGTTTTTAACCTTGAGAAGTCTATAAACACAGAGTGACAGAGAAAAAATAAACAAATTGCAATTGTTGCAACACTTTCTGAGAATTAAAACGCGGTGGCCTCATTCGAAAAGTAAACATATCCCGCTGCCGGTAGAATAGTTTGACGAACTTGTCTACGAACTTATACTATGTACTATTACTGGGTGCACTGCACACGCCCTTCTTTGAAACTCTGAAACGGCTTCTTCCACGCGACCGTAGATAATCATAAAACGACTTTATTTTTCCTTTAAAAACCTGTGTTGGATTTCGCTGACGACTACGACTACGACGACGACTACGACACGGCTACGAAAATATATTGCTGCATGAAATTAAAAAGATATTGTTGTCCCTCTAGAAATTATTGCCCCTAATTATCATAAAATTTATTAAATACCAAGAGAAACAGAAATTCGTAAGTGTATGAAAAACGGGAGGGCAAAGGAGTATAGAATATAATATCTATAAACGTTAAGCAATAAAAACAGCAGTCTTCGTTTTCTTAAAAAAGGACATTTTAAAATGAAAAATACTGGAAAAATGAAAAATCCTCTATGCACGCATATTCGGCTATTTAGCTTAAACAAAACATCAAAAGGAATGACTTTATAGCATTATGGTCCTTCAATTATTGTACCTTCTGTATTTTTAAATTTCCGTCATTAATGACACAGAAAGCAATATATATATGCGCTCTATACCTATATCTCTTATATGAAAGCAACAGGACAGTCAAGGACCTATATGTACATACACTGCCAAGTCGACTGCGCTATTTTCGATGTCATTATATTCTTTTCGCAGCGTGTAAACATCGAAGCGCGACTAACTTCCTGTGAGTATACGAGTATATATGCGGGAATTATGAGTTTTCAGAATGCTCTGCAGGTAGCACATTGTTGTCCAATGGAAGCCATTAAAGGTCTCAGCAGGAGGTGCACCAAACGAATAAAGGTCACAAATTATTGCACTTCTTTTTTGGGGATTCTCGCCAAAACTATTAATATACGAGTATATACCAAAGCGCAAATTCGTCAAGGCAAATAATGAGGATGAGGATAAGGATATGGATGGCGGACAGGACATACTATGGATGATGGTTTTCGAGGTTAATAGTTGTCCTCTATGATGATGGCACACCAGAACATACCCATAACGATGTGGAAACGATTTGTCCAATTATACATGGTGAAACAAAATATTGTCATCACATCATCATCGGAGTGATGGTCCATGAAATCGGTCGTTGATGTGACAAATCGACAATCGGTCGGTGTAACTAAATTATATTTCAATCTGTTAATCTATACAAAACGAGAATTTACTATGCGTTCCATAGCTGCAAGTAAAATATCTGGAAAATTGAATTTTCAAGACTTCAAAGAAAACATATACATAACAATAAAACGAGAGGAAAGTACGAGTTTGCAAGTATATGAAAAAATAACTCAACTCAACTCAAACACAAGGAGGAGGAAACAATTTGAAATTAGTATGCAAATCGGAAACCCAGGAACATCCATAACATCCGAAAAGGATCTACGCTTTTCCACCCACCTATATAAAAACTCAAAATAAAGAACTTTTGAAATGATGGGGATGGCGAAGATGAGCAAAAAATCCCATCAACTTTTCATTTATATTCTCTTCTGCAGGTCCTGATGATGGAGATGGAGGAAGGATAAGGATACCTACCACTGATGTCCTTACTGTGTGCTGTGCACTGTGCCACCACTGTGAACAACTGTGAACACAAGCCAGGACTATATTACCCTCAGCAGGAATACCATTTAACAAGGTTACCCGTTTTCAAAGGGTTCTTTCTTTCAACACCACGGGCTGTGTTTTAACATTTTGATTTGACTTTTGTGATAAACTTAAAGGATTTTCTGATGCAAATCGTTTTCGTTTTGTTGTATGTATATTTTTCACTTTAATCTGTTCAGGAAATTTATGGAATATGTTTTGTTTGTTTTTTTCTTTTATTAAATTATATTTTGAGAGAAATAAATATATAGGAAAACAAAATGAGGGTAACTAAGTGAAAGCATTAACAAATAATGAAGAATGTAATGTAGATACATTAAATAAGTTATAATTTTGAATTCATGTTTGTAAATATTTTTATTCTCAAATGATTTTTCCCTGAGTAAACTTTCTAAGTTGTACTTAAAGAAATATTTTGTCTTTAATTGATTTTGTTAATCACCAGATTTTCAGTTTGGATGTAAGCCATCAGAGTTAAGCTTAAAAGATGATTTTAATTTGTCTTTTCTTAAGGCTCAACATCGTATTAAAAATTTAGCCTATTTTTGGGCTCCCCATGGTGGCCATTTTGTTTTGTTGACATCTGTCAAATCTCTTGTTTATTATTATGTTGTTTATGCCAAATCATCATGGCAAGTTCATATGATAAAACTTTATTATTGTCGTTAACGCAAACGTTGCGCGTATTACGCCCATTTTACGGTAGACGTAGTGGCCCTTCACAGTCGACTCTTCAATGTTTGGTGGCCAAATTTGAGACGGCCGGTTCAGTAAACAATCAGCCAACACCCGTACGTTCAAGGACTGCAAGATCGACCGAGAACATCGTCGCGGTCCGTGACAGCAGAACCCGAGGCAGTCTATTCCTCGCCGTGCACAAGAACTCGGCCTTTCGCAGACTTCAACTTGGTGAATTTTGCGTCGGGACTTGGGCCTACACCCGTACAAGATGCAACTGACCCAGGAGTTCAAAAATCATGACAATAGACAACGCCGTTTGTTCGCTGTCTGGGCTTCGAATCGTTTTTCGCTCAAATTCAGCCGGATCGATGCGGAAGAGTAATTGAAAACGGGCCACCGTAAGAAGCCGAGGTGGGCATTTGAATAATGTCATATTCCACACTTAATAGCATACATGCGCCTTTCAAATAAAAAAATAATTTTGTTAATACTTCACACAAAGCTTATTTTATTCCATTTCAACATCTACCCGCCCTTATTGGAAAAACCTTTAGTTAAGAGTTTTTTTTCATAATTTTGTAATTTTTTCGGACATTAAAATATAATTATAAAAAAAAGAGGCTGGGATGCGACCCACACTGATAACTTCCCATCCCGTCTGTCGATTTGTCTTGCTTAAAAGTTTGTCTATATGTATCAATTTTTACCAAATTTGCGTACTATTTTTTGTAGATTTTATTTTTTTATGAAAAAACGGACTGTTGAATTTTTATAAAAAAATTACTGAATATCGAAAACAATATTTTCTGTGAAATAAATTAAGTTTGAAGCCAATATTTGCAATTTTTGAAAAGCTATTTGAGTCGAATGTAAATTTTTACAAAATTTTTTAGTATTGTTTTTTTAAGGTTTTTATTTTTTGTAAAAAAATTGTTAATTCGATTTTTCTCAAAATTGTTCCTACTGTTGAAAACAATATTTCTTATAAGCTAAAATTAGTTAGAAGCCATTATCTCAAATTTTTGAAAAGATATTTGAGTCAAAAATCAATTTTTAACAATTTTTGTTAAATTTTTTTTTTCGGTTTTTAATTTTTTGTAAAAAAACTGTCAATTCGATTTTTTTTCAAAATTTTACTGAATGTTGACAACAATATTTTTTGAAAGATTAAAGTAGTTTAAAGCCAATATCTCAAAGTTTTGAATAGATATTTGAGTCGAAAATCAATTTTTACCAACTTTAAAAAATTTTTTTTTTGGGTTTTTATATTTTGTAAAAAAAAACTGTCAATTAGATTTTTGTCAACATTTTTTCAGAATGTCGAAAACAATATTTCTTATAAGATAAAATAAGTTTGAAGCCTTAATCTCAAGTTTTTGAAAAGATATTTGAGTCGAAATTCAATTTTTACCAACTTTGAGTAATGTTTTTTTAGGTTTTTATTTTTTATAAAACAAACTGTCAATTAGATTTTCTCAAAATTTTATCAGGTGTCAAAAACATTATTCTCCGTTGCACAAAATTGTTTTGGAGATGAAATCATATTTTAGTCGTAAAATTTTCGAGGTGACACATTTTTTTTCAGTTTTTTTGATTTATAAAAAATACCGTTATTTGGATTTTTTTCCAAAAATATACTTGTTTTGTATCACGTTACATTATATAATATAAAATTGAATTCAAGTCTTTAGCGTCATTGGTTCATGAGATATTTAGGGTTAACCAAAATGTTCACCTTTTTTTAAACTGCTATGGTAAAAAAACCACCCACGAAATTTTCTTGAGAGCCCTTTTTGCATGTTTCTGCCTTATTATCTGTATAACAAAATTTATTTGAAGTCGATATCTCTTCTGGTTCTTGAGCTATGGACGACGAAAAAAACGTCGCGAACGTGCGGACGTACGGACGTACGAACGTACGAACGTACGTACACACGCACGCACAGACATCTTTCTAAAAATCTTTTATTTCGACTCTAGAAACTTGAAACGTCGAGAAATGTCAAAATGTTCAATTTGACAAATCGGACCCATTACAATAACTTCCTATGGTGAAGTTAAAAATAAGTTTAGTCTAAAAAAATATGAAAGAATATCGTATACATTTTTCATTGGGTTGAGTAACCACTTTAAAAATCTTATAATTTTTGTTATTGTTTGCAAGTTTCAAGGTTATTTAACCTTAATCTTTTATTCTATTTTAAGTTGAATAATAAAAATTAGTTTTCTTTGGAAATTAAATCCATTGGTTTCCTTAAGATAATCAGAAAATTAAAAACTCTTACGATTTAACGTAGAGCTTCAATTTATTTTTTCAAGGGAAACTTAGGTATTTGAGATTCATATTTTGAAGTATAAATAAAAATAGTTTTTCTGTGTTTTAGAAATATGAAAATTAATTTTCACAATTTGAGTTTTGTCTGTATTTTTAAATTAATCAAGAATAGTTCAAATGGATTTTAGTATATCTACTTTCTAAAGTGTGTCCCAAAATTAACGCAAGATTTGAATTTGCCGCCATTTGTGCAGTGAAGTGTTGGCAACCCTGAAAAAAAAGCAATTTGACAGCTAACAGTATAGGGTTATTAAAAATGGAGCGTTACACGAGAGAACAACGTGTCTTCATTATTAAAGAATATTTCAAAAATAGTGAAAGCTTGGCGGCTGCAGTTCGAAAATTTCATACAAAATATGGTCGGAATAGTGTTTTAACTTCGTCAACTGTGAAGAGATTAATTGAAAAATTCATGGAGACTGGATCCGTTGGAGACGCCAAACACACTGGTCGTCCAAAAACAAGCCGTTCAAATGTGAATGTCGAAGCAGTGCGTGAGAGTGTTGCTGACAATCCAGGAACCTCAATTCGACGTCGTGGACAAGAATTGCAAATTTCAAGAACCTCTCTACAGCGTATACTCACCAAAGATCTGTGTCTTCATGCTTACAAAATTCAATTAACACAACAATTGAAGCCTAATGACCATGGACAGAGAAGAGAGTTCGTTGAATGGATTATTGAACATCAACAAATGGACCCTGATTTTTCGAGCAAAATCATCCTAAGCGATGAAGCACATTTTCATCTTGATGGCTTTGTCAATCGCCAAAATTTCCGCATTTGGGGTTCGGAGAACCCACATGTGATTGTCGAAAAACAAATGCATCCACAACGCGTGACTGTATGGTGTGGATTTTGGGCTGGAGGCATAATTGGGCCATATTTTTTTGAAAATGATGCTGGTCAAGCAGTGACTGTTACTGGTGCTCGATATCGCGACATGATTACACAGTTCTTTCTGCCAAAATTGGATGATATTGATGTGTCCAATGTGTGGTTTCAACAAGACGGTGCCACATGTCATACAGCCCGTGAAACAATTCAATTACTGCATGAGACATTTCCAGGTCGTGTACTCTCTCGTTTCGGTGATCAAAATTGGCCTCCTAGATCATGTGATTTAACACCATTAGACTTCTTTTTATGGGGTTATTTGAAATCACAAGTCTATGTCAACAAGCCCACAACCACCCGTGCATTAAAGGAGGAGATTCAACGCTGCATCAACGAAATTCAGCCACATTTATGCAGAATGGTCATGGAAAATTTCAACAAAAGAGTGCGCATGTGCATGCAAAGCCGTGGAGGCCATTTGTCCGATGTGTTATTCCATACATAACCCTATCCTATGTATTTTACGAGTCAATAAAAATATAACTATCAAAAGACTAAAAACGGCGTTTTCTATTTAATTCAAATCTTGCGTTAATTTTTGGGACACCCTTTACCTTGACAGTTTACAAGTGTCAAAAAATGTTTGTTTTATAAACAAAACGAGGTTAGTGCGACGGACACTATATTCAATATCAATTTTATTTAACCTCAGAAAGTTAACCTGTTAATTTGCTGCTATCAGTGAGGTTTTGACTCAAGCAACTTTTCCTATTTTCTGGACTTTCCAATGGAAAATTCAATTTATGGGTAAAATGATCTACATTAGTAAAACCAATGGCAACCCTGGCCATCAACAAACCAGCTAGCTGTGCAGCAGGTGATGATGATGGCTGATGGAGCATTGGAGCATTTTAGCAGGCAAGAGATTCAAATGGAGAAATTACAAAATCAGTCCGTAGTTCGCATGCCCGAAAAGATGCTCAAAGAGTAAAGCTAAATACTGAAAACCAAAATGTTTTACAATTCTATTTTCAGCGCTGTCTAATTTTTTGATTTCTAAATGTATGCGTAGAAAATACTAGGCTTTAGAATGTTAAAAATATTTATGAACAGTTTAACTAAAGTTTATGGCATGCGTTAAGGTTAAAATTTAAAGATGTTGAAAAAAATTAAATGGTAACAAAATTAAGTCAACTAATAAGTAATATTTTTCTACAAAATTTTATTTTTCAAAATTCGAACCTCGTTTTATATTTCACCATTAAAATTAAGACAAAACAAATCACAAGGCTTTACAACCTATAAATCTTTTCTTCTACGGTTTAAATCTGTTTGGTATTTTTGTTAGATTCTGATTCAAATGAAGTTTTGAAAACCTTGAATCCCATCTCAAGGTCTTATAAAATACTTTTTATAGTTAATTTTTAATTTTGATATTAGTACAAGAAATTATCTTTAAAACATTTTTGAATTTTTCTGCTTTGTCACATACATATTTCGATTCTTTTATCTAGAAGACTAATGCCCAATTTCATAAACAGCTTTTATACATTTAACAGGATTTTAAACTGTAAAATAGGATATTTTGGTTTCACCAAGCGTTTTTAAAGTAAACAAGCTTTTAAACACCTTTTAAAACTAAATGCCCATTTTTGGCTCATTAAATTTTAAAAGTGTCATTTTAAAATTAATATGAAAGATTGACAGCTGATGTTTTGTTTTTGTAAAATTTGTGTTCTCAATACTTGGAGATACAGAATGAATAGGTAAACAAATTCAACATTGCATTTACAATATCATTTTTATGATTTTAATTTTTAATTAGAATATTAGATTGGTCATCTTCATCTGAAGAAGATTTTCATATTTTATTTTTGAACGACACACAATTTTTGATTTTGAAGAAGCTTACGTTTTTTGCGATTCTTGTCATTTATTTCAACATATTATGCTTTCTCATTTTTTCTCACACAAATCGCTTAATAGAAAGAAAAAAAGGGGTTTTATTTTTACAGGGTTGTGAAGAGAACTCTATTTTAACAAAAATATCCCTGAAATTTCCCATTTGAAGCTTGGTGAAACTGAAAAAATTTAAAGGCCTGATACAATTTAAAAAGCTTTTAGATAAAAGTGCTTTTAGTGTTTGTTTATGAAATCGGACATAAGAAATAAGTACGTACATATTCTATTTTTTTAAAAGTAAATGTTTCCTTTGAAAAAATGTTACCTCAAAAAGTATTACAATTTTATATGAAGTGATATCTCGAAAATAGTATGAGTTTGAAGTCAGACTCATACTAAGAACTTGAAAGCACTTCTGAAAGGTATACTTTGATGTAAGGTTTTGGTATCGTATTTTTGAGGTTCATTTTCCTCTCTATTATTTCGTTTGTATTATTATTTTCACTTATATTCTGATTTCCTATTTATTTTCTGTTTCATTATTTGTAATCGAAATACGAAGATTATAAAATAAAATAACTATTTAATAAATAAATAGATAAATTGTAACATATATGATAAATAATGATTGTATATTTTTTTTCAATTACATAATTACATATTGTGAAACGTTTCTGTGATGCGACTTCGATATACTTAACCTCTTAAATCGATGGTCTTTTAATCTCAAAAACAATATAAGTTAAGTACCTATGATGGTTTCTTAAGCTGAACATGATTTATAGTAAAATAATTTATTTCTCTCAGTGTTTAGCCGTGAAGTTTTGAAGCCACTTGATAATGATATTTCAACAGAAACTAATTTGTATTACAAGTTGTTATATTATCATTCTTGTTCAAAATAAGATTAATGAACAAAACAAAATTCTCTTCATCGCGATGAACTAAAATGTTTGCTCGAAAAATAAAAAACAAAACACTTTCAACTTTTGGTCAAAAGGTACAAAGAACAAAAACATCCTTTTTTCAGATTCCGCTCAATCATCATGTAGCTAGCTATAAGTTCTAGATATTTATTTTTTCCAATTACAGTAGGAATGCATGTCCTAAGGTTGCTACTAAGCGCAAACAATACTAAAAAAAAAAAGAATATATTACTAGCATGTTTCGCTTGAAGAGTTTAAACGAAAATTAATAGACCTGTCGAAGGCGATCTATATCTTTTGCTCCTCGAAAATAAAAACAGAAATTTAACAACAATTCATCAATCAGTTATATTCTCGGATGTTTGATGTTTCGATTTCAATAGATCTCTCCTCTAGAATATTCAAGACACGTACCGATATTGTTCATCCAGAGTTAGCCTAAGCTGCGCATCCACCACCAACACCTTGTCAACATGTAGGGTCGCGAAGAACAAAAGCGACCTACACTATACACAACACACACTGAAAACATAGCTATACAAAAAGATACAAAACTTATATCTAAACACAAAAAGTGATCACGCACAATGAGCGTATCGATTTAACCGTGTTGTATGTACACATTTATAATTCACCAGTTAATGACACAAAGTCCGTCATTTATCACTCTGACTTCAAGCCTGAGCCTAAGCCTCAGCTCGAAGCCTCGAGACGAGGCAAGATGAGATGTATACCTAAAGATAGGTGATGGACTGACAAAAGCCGCCATCAATTATTCGGTGTGATGATATGATTCTGTTTTTTTGAGATAACTCGATGTTGCTACATGATGGTTGTCTTTCTTCTGAGTGTTGCGTCTTGCGTGTGAACCAAATCTTCCAAAAGCTATCAGGCATTGTATTCAATTTCCATAGTTGAATAAGAAATTATTAAAAATTAGCGGATATACAGAACGTGCACTCATTTATTTTTATCTTAAAAATTTGTATAACTCGGTAACGGCAGCGTAGATATTGGGGGGAATGTGGAATGATGGGGAAATGTACTTAGTTTGGATTGCTTCTTATCGGGTGCAAATGTGAAGGGCTCTTGGGAGCAGTATCAAAGTCTCTTAATTAGAATCACTGAGAATTCAAGTCCCATGAGAATTTTTCTGTTAACGAAAGAAAAAAACGCCCACCGCAAACACAAAATACACACAATCTATCAGCGTGATGATGACTGCCCCTTTTAATTAACACTGATAGCAGAGTAACTCACTTTACAAAGTGAGGCAGTTTCACAGGCCCGGATTATGTTTTATATATTTATTACCAACTAAAGGGGGTGGTTTAGGGCGTATAGGAGATGCTGGGAGATTCATATATGAAGTGTTGTCTTCCGAGTCTGCAGAGCACTTGATTCCATGGTACATGCGGTTTGATCTTTCTGCCTCAGTTGGAAAAATTCAAACAGATTTGACAGTTCAACTTTAAGTCATAGAAAGTGACAATATATCAAAATTCAATAAAAAATGAGCATTACAAAATAGATTAAAGCATTTTCCGGAAGTATTTGGGAATTTTTCTTTTTTAGTTCAGTTTAAAGCTTGAACTGTCAAATATAAAATTGTGTTTCATTTTTACCTCTGAACGTTCAGAGCTTCAAATTTGTGTTTCTTTTTTCGTGCTGAACGTGTTCTGAGCATGTTCAGAGCCTTATGAGTTTAGAATAAAATAACTGAGCAGACCGAGTTGAATGCTGAACACAAGTATTTGACAGGTGAAATTGGAAAATAAATTAATGATTGTTTTATTGTAATTTGATTTTCCATTTTGATCAAGTTTTAAAACTCATTTCTATGGAAGAAAATGACAAGTAAATTAACAGTTGTCAAATAGTGACAGCTAAGTATTCAGGAGCGGTCAGAACACACACGGGCTACAAAATCCAAACGAATTTGGACGCAACTGTCACAAATCGGTTTATTTTCTGATTTGAATCCATATCCGTAGTTTCAAATACTCTCAAAGATGTGAAAAATAAAAGATACACTCCTGGAATAAAGGGTAGAATAAACACTTGAGATTTAATAATATTCCGATTGAAAATTTAACTGCGTATAATAATCTGTGTATTATAAGAGCACTCCATCCTCAATTTCGGATCCAATATTAATTTGTTTCTTCTTATTACAAAAAGTAGAAGTCAAAACTGAAAGATAAGAGAATTATTTCCAAACATTTTGATGTCCTTGAAAATTATTTGAACCAACAAAAATACACCAACATTCTGAGCATCTGAGCTGTGGTACTGATGATGGCATCCTATAGAACGTGCGCGACATTCTTTCTGACACTTCTTACAATTAGCTCATAAAGCAATTCCATGATGAGGTATGATGGATTCGCCTTCAACGGAATTCCTTGTCATAAACATTTACCTATAATTTTAGAGTATAATATTCTTCTTTTTTCTGATGTTTGTAAAGAATATTTTAAGGACGCTAAAGGTCGCGTGCGTTTATTCTCTGTTTTAACTATATATAATGAAGTTCTTATAAACATAAGCAGAAGAGATATCCAGCTCAACAAAGAAGATCGTAAACCTTTAGAAACATAGTTCACAGTCAAAGTCTATATACGGAATACCTATTAAGAAGTTTTGAAAAGGTAATATGGCAATTCTTTCGTAGTATACCTAATGTTCAGCTAATGTTTTTCGCGTCCTGTACACGAGTTATTTAGCGCGGTGATCATAAAAAAATAAAAACTGTCGTACGCAACAGCAGCCAACTATCATAAAAATAAAATCTATAAAATATTTCCATGGGCGGTAGCTTTAGAAGGATGGTATACTGTCTTATATTGGCAACAACGCTTAAACCTTCAAATAAATTTATATTGACTAAACTGTCAAGGACCTTATTACGGAAGAAAAGTAATAAACTGGGTTTCATTTAGTTTTAAGTCTTCTAGAGAACAATATAAGCGAAAGTATAATAACAAATTAGTGAGACTATTTTTCGATCTTCAGCACACTCTTTGCGTAAAAGGCCACGCAAATAGGAACTTTAGAGCAATATTTTAAATGATTTTATCATCTTTCTATCTCTAAATATTTTATCAAAGTTAAGATCACAAAATAGCTACTTTTACTTTCAGTGATTTAGTAAATCGTTAAGGCTTTTGAATTTCTGACATTTCAAATCAAGGTTTGTTTGCTTTGTTCTTTGTTTTTGCACGAACTGTCACTGTTTAGACGTGTTCAGATGTACCCTTTGTAAAAAAAAGATATTAATATTGTTTTAGATTTGGTACCCATTCCAAAATCTAGTAAATAATAAAACTTTCAATAATAAATATTTAATAAAATGCTAAGCCCTTAAAGATAGGTTGTTTAAAATTTTGTGTCAAACGTTTTTGTTTAAAAGAATTGCCGACATTTATTTTCTCAGAGTATCTTATTTTAATTCTTCTGAAATTCAACCAAACAAATTAAAAACAATTTTGTTTTATACGAAATAAATTAGGAGATAAAACAGCTCATATTTCTCCAGGGCCTAGTGCCTTACAACTCTCAAACTTTCTATCTGAGTGCGAGTACTGTCAGGAATGAAAGCGACCAACAAATTTAAGCCGAATCCGAGTGTTTCACTTGGAAGCACTTTTCATGAAAAGAGTTAATCTTAAAGAATTTGACATTTCCTCGCAAGAGGCAGGACCAGTGAGAAAAAACCTTTTTATGAAATTTTACATTACCAAATCGCAAAGTTGTGGATGCGTGTCTTCGATAACTTCACGAATATGCAACCCTAAACTCCAAAAAATTGGATTTTTGTTCATATTATAGAAACAACATTTTATTAAACATATCAGTGACTGTTTCCAATAGTTAATCGGAGTGAATTATTTAAGATTGGCGGTGTGTATCGTTTTTACAATAAAGTCGCCTTTTTTAAGGTTCCACGGCTCTGTAATTCTTAAATCAAAAGAGTCCTATGCATTTTTTATTTCGTTTTTATAAATGCTATAAAAGTATGTAGGATGTTTGTAATATATTGATATTCAATTCTAAAGTGATAAGTAACAAAAATTTCCTTCACAATCTTCAGGTAATTTTTACCAACAAATGAGTTATGCAACATGACAAAAATTGTACGTACTCCCAAAGATATACCTAAATTTAGTCCAAGCTTGTTTGCACTCTTCATTAATGATATCGTCGAAGCATTACCAGCAGGAATCGAGTACGCAGGCGTTAACTTTAAATCTCTTCTTTTCGCTGACGACATTGTCCTACTCGCGTATACACCGCAGTCCCTTCAGCTAATGATAAATAAGCTTGCTGAATATTGTAATAGGTGGAACCTAGTGGTAAATTTAAGTAAATCCAAAGTGATGGTTTTTAAGAATGGCGGAGGAAGATCGGGTGCAAGTGAGCAATGGCACTATAATGGTGAAAGAATACAAATATCTAGGAGTCTGCTTTACTAAGAACTTGAGCATGGAAAAACATCTCATTGACAAACTTGTTAGGGCGAAAACAGCTATAAACGTAGCATGGAAGCAATGTTTTAATAATAAGGAAATTACGCATACCAGTAAATTAAGGGTCTTCGAAGCTGTATCGGAATCAGATATGTTTTATGCGGCGCAAGCTTGGGCAGGTCGGAAATATGAACAAGTGGAAAAACTGCTTAGATTTTACATTAAACGGACTTTCCACCTTCCTTCGAGTACGCCAAACTACATGATCATGTTGGAATCAGGTCTATCGCTGCAGGTCGATTACATCCTAAAAGTTCTGGATATGCCAATTTATCGTCTCCCTAAAAAAGTAGTTCTTCAAACAATCCAATCCCGAAGTGGATGGTTTAAAGACTGGTTAGAACTTGCCGAGCAGGTGGATGTTGGCCTAAACTACAGTAACCTTTCCTCTTGGAAACCAGCTTTATATCGCCTAATAGCTCGTCTGGATGAAGCCTCAAGAGAACAATACACGGAGCAAGCCAAAAGCTCACTGCACCGCATGATATACAGTAGACTAGACTACGATCTCCGGGAAAGAAACTACTTTCACGACAAATATACCATCGAACAAATTTCGTGCATGTTCCGGCTAAGAGGAGAACTCCTTAATCTGATTCTGAACTACATTCCTCACCGCGATGACTTATCGATTTTATGCAACCTGTGCAACTTGAATGAGCGCGAGGATGTTTTTCATTTTGTTGGGCGATGTGCGATACTGAGAGAAATAAGAAGACTTATCCTAGGCAGTGACTTTCTTTCAAATATACTGAAATCATAAGCCTTTTACAGGAAATGGAAGTCACAAAGTTATATGCATATTGCAAAACAGCACTTAAATATAGACATCAAATTTTAAATGAAGCGTTTTAATCTTAAACTGCACTTTCTTTTTTTAATCTATATAAAGCTATACTTTTAGTTGTCAATCAAGCAGACGGCAATGCCATGCATCATATTGATTGTATTAACCATATTATTGTTAAAAATTTATGTTTAAATAAAATCAATCTAAATCTAATCAATCAATCTAATCTATATTTAATCTGTTAAAAATTGACTGAGTTATGAGCCCGGCCAACTTATAATTGCAGCATTGAAATAAACACATTTAATGTTTTGAATACCAGAAAATCATGAGTAGGTCATTTTTCAATACTATTTACCATAATTTTAAACCATTTTTCGGTCGTCATTTTTAAAATGAAAAAAAAAACGACTTTTCAAAAATTCATGGTAACCTAACACCTTAAGGTATTTAATCGACTACATATTTTTGAAAGTTCTTAAAGAACAAAATCTTGATTGCCAATTGTGATCACTTCTTCGAGAAACAACGCGGTCAGTAAACATTTCTGGCAAAGCTGCGAACTGTTCAATGATTTTTGTAGTAAATTTTAACAATGTCAGTTCATTGTATCCTTCTATTTTAAGTAGTGACGTCATTTTAAATTGTCAAATGTCAAAATATGATAGTTGGTTTTAAAAGTGACAGCTGTCTAAATATTGGGCTATTCTCCAATCATTTCTATTTTCGCATTGTTTCATGTTTTGCAAGCAACCTAAATTATGGTTTCCTTTTTTTTCTACCTGCAGATGCAGTACTGACATTTATAAATCTAAAATTCAACATCTTACAAATGTTTGATGATCTCTTACTCTAGTCTTGATAATTCAACTTAAATTTTCAATGAATTATGTATGTTTTTTCTAAAATTCTTCCTTCGATGTGACATAATAAAATTTCTACGAACTTACACCCAATTTTAGACTTCGAAGTAAACAATTATTCTTCTTAACCGATACCAAGTGGTGTCCGGTTAACTTATGATGGGAATATATGGCGCAAAGTGTGAAAAACTGCCCAACAGACATGACGGCGCACACCCATAAATTCAATGATTTAATACCTTAAACACTTGCAGCCCACTATTTTGGATATTATGTAGAACACAAATCAACATATGGCCAAACATAACCAAACAAATAAGAAAATATAAAATAAATTCAAATAAAACAAAACACACGAAACAAAAACGCACCCGATCGATCCAAAGAACGCGTAAGCCTGCTTGTATAGCCTAGAGTAGAGTCCCTCAGCGCCACTTAAGCAAGTGTGATAGTTCAAGTGTCTCCATTATAATATGTACATACACTCGTAGCTATATCAGAAAATTAAAAAAACAATTCTTAAATTGCATTTTCGGAAGACGCCTACGAAACACGATTGAGGGTGACACAAATGAAATTGGACACTCAAACAAGAAGTGGTCACAAATTTGAATCTATACAACTCGTATAGATGATGGTCCTGGTCCTTGGCTATGGCTAGCGAAATACCAAACATTTAGTTGCCCATAAATAACGTAATAGGAGTGGTTTGGATATTTTGTAAAAATATCCGACCTCGTAATCTCATAAATCTGTACGTATACACCACCGCCGAGCCGCGCAGTGTCGAGGCGTTCCGTTCCGACTAAGCCCTTGAAATTTGTTTACACTACATTCACAGGAGACAGAACGACCCGAACGAGCTCGGTCTCTATAGCTCTGTGTACTTAAAGACGGAACGGAGTAATGTGAGAGACAAATTGGCGCACTCGAATAAATTTACATAATGGCAACAAGTGTTGACGGTCAAAGGCAAGCCTACGAAGCCTGCGTCTGCATTACACGCACAGCACATATTTCTTCAAGGACCTATGTACGATGCCTCTGGATCTGGACCTGATTCTGGACGGGACGTGAAACCAAACACACCAATAATGTTCTGGGAAAAATAAGTACCAGTATCTTTAAGGATAAGGACGCTGTTTATTGAATCTTACCATCATAACGCCACATACTCGTATATGTACATATATGAAAATAGAATCATTGCTGACAGATAAACGATGCACTAAATGAAAACAAGGAGGGGACTTCAAATGGCTTCCTAATCTGATGTGTAATTGAAGACCTCAGAAAAATAAAAAAATGTAAAACATTTAAAAAAAAAATAAACCACTTTTGTTTGAATTTTTGTGTGTGCTATAAAAATATTTCCCACCCAAAGACTTGCTGGTGATTTTCAAACGTTAGAAAATAGGTCTAGGAAAATTTCTGGAAATTAGGAAATCTTCACGAAGAACTGCGAGTGTTTGAGGAGTTAGAGAATTATAAATAAAATTATAATGACTGAGTTTTTCATCTTCATTTTGAGTATATGATATTTTTCAGTTATGGATTTGATAAGAAATACATTAAATTCAAAATTATTAATTTAAATTGTAAAAATTATTAATTTTAATTGTATAAAATTCAATAAGAATAAAAAATAAAAAAAGAGGCTGGGATGCGACCCACACTGATAACTTCCCATCCCGTCTGCCGATTTGTCTTGCATAAAAGTTTGTCTATATGTATCAATTTTTAACAAGTTTGCGTACTATTTTTTGTAGATTTTATTTTGTCGTGAAAAAAACGGACTGTTGGATTTTTATAAAAAAATTACTGAATATCGATAACAATATTTTCTGCGAAATAAAATAAGTTTAAAGGCAATATTTGTGATTTTTGAAAAGCTATACTTGAGTCGAAGGCAAATTTTTACGAAGTTTTAGTGTTGTTTTTTTTTTAGGTTTTTATTTTTTATAAAAAAAACTGTCAATTCGATTTTTCTCAAAATTTTACTGAATGTTGACAACAATATTTTTTGAAAGATAAAAGTAGTTTAAAGCCAATATCTCAAAGTTTTGAAAAGATATTTGAGTCGAAAATCAATTTTTACCAACTTTTATTAATTTTTTTAGGTTTTAATTTTTTGTAAAAAACTGTCAATTCGATTTTTCTCAAAATGTTATCAGATGTCAAAAACATTATTCTTCGTTGCACAAAATTGTTTTGGAGATAAAATCATATTTTAGTCGTAAAATTTTCGAGGTGACAAATTTTTTTTCCACTTTTTTTGATTTATAAAAAAACCGTTAATTGGATTTTTTTTCCAAAAATATAATTGTATTGTATCACGTTCCTATATATAATATAAAATTTAATTCAAGTTTCTAGCGTTATTGGTTCATGAGATATTTAGGGTTAACCAAAATTTTCACCTTTTTTTTAAACTGCTATGGTAAAAAAACGACCGACGCAATTTTCTTGAGAGCCCTTTCTGCATCTTTCTGCCTTATTATCTGTATAACAAAATTTATTTGAAGTCGATATCTCTTCTGGTTCTTGAGCTATGGACGACGAAAAAACGTCGCGAACGTACGGACGTACGGACATACGGACATACGGACATACGGACATATGGACGTACGGACGTACGGACGTACGAACGTACGTACACACGCACACACAGACATCTTTCTAAAAAACTTTTATTTCGACTCTAGGGACCTTGAAACGTCGAGAAATGTCAAAATTTTCAATTTGACAAATCGGACCTCTTACAATAACTTCCTATGGGAAGTTAATAAAATAAAATAAAATAAAATAAAATAAAATAAAATAAAATAAAATGAAATAAAAAGAAAATAGAACAGATTGTAAAAGTAAATATATTTCTCTTTTCTTTCAATTTAAAATATTTGTGTAGGTATTAATTTCGTTTTCGAAGGCAATTAAAACAAATATAATATTATAATTTCAAAAAAGATTACGTAGGAAATTCCGTCTAAATGGAATTATTACATAACTTGAAAAATATGTGTAATAAAAGTAGTTTTCCTAAAAAAAAATTAAAAGATCGTCAAAAACAAACATTTTTATCAAAATAAACACAATTTATTTCTCAAAATTCAAATACAAGTAGACTAAAGAAGAACAGAGACCAGAACGTCATAATTTTGATCAAGCAAAAGAAATGCTTTTGACAGCATAATTTGCAGTGGGAAAAATTGACAAGCTTTAAAAAATAGAATTCTATCTGTCTTTTCAACTCAAAAACTATTCCGCAGATTTCTGAAATTTTTGAAAAGATTAAAATTGTGGATATTAGGTTTTTTATTTGTTTTCTTTGGAGAAAACTTTAAGAACCAATTTGTCAATGTCGTTTTCTGTAAAAATTTAATAATTGAAATACTGAAATACTGTTTTTTAGATGTCTTTATGATACTCCATGACACTGTTTCGTCATAATTCTGTATTTTTTTAATTCTGCATTTCAAAACACTGAAAACTAATAATACTGTTTATCAAAATGCTATGACACAGAACACTGTATGTCATAACACAATATCTCCAAATTTATTAATTATCACAAAATACTGTATCATTACAAATTGTGTTTTAGATAGTTCTGTTTTTTTAACTTGTTGCATAATAAAAAGTCAGCGCACCTGATTTAATATATTATATTATTTTTTAAAAATTGAACAAATTTTGTACCAGAATTAAATAAAAAGGTGATAAAATTTGACATAAACTGTTTTAAATACAGTTTTATGATCCATACAGTATTTCGTCCCCAACCTAATTTACTTTTGAAGTTGAGAATGAAACAAACATTTTCGTATCGTAAATTAAAGTTTCAAGAATGGGTTGGGTTCGAAATACTGTATGGACCATAATACTGTATTTAAAATACTGTATCTCAAAATAATGTATTTCAAAATACTGTCAGTCTTATTTAAAAACGCTGTATAGAGCCTACATAAAGTTATGTAATCTCTATAATGCAAAAATGCTATTTATAAAACTTATGCAAGGTTGCATAGTCCCATAATAAGCTTAACGCGTTTTGAGGTTGAATAAAGCCTACATAAGGAAATTATTGTTATTATTATTTCGTAAATGTCATTTTGATTTCTCTTCATTTTTGAAATTAAAATAAAAACAATAATGCCTCTCCAGTTTAGCTCGTTTATTAATGATTGAAAGAATTTAAAACGCGTTTTACCGACTCCAAGAAGGCGGGAAGTTTATAAAAAAGGTTCAACCCAATGAGCCTATAAGAAACGAAGAATTTAAAAAAAAATATAGATTTTCGAAAGAGAATATCATACAAATAATTGGAATTATTTTTGTTTATTTTATTTGTTATGACAACAAGCTGATTTGATAGACAGATAAATGGAATAGATTGCTCCATTTTGGTACTTTTTTTGATATAAGCATTGTATAACTAAAATTTATAGCAGAATTTTTTATAAATAGGAATTTTCGAAACGTTACATAGAGCCTACATAAATCCTTATGCACTGTATAACTATTCATCTGTTTAGCGAGTTCTATTAAATAAGACTGTGTATGTACAAAATACTGTGTGAATTACTGCATCTCAAAATTCTGTATTTCAAAATTCTGTATATCAAAATTCTGTATTTCAAAATGCTGTAAATAAGGCTAAAAAATAAAAATCGTTTTGACAATGTAAAAAAGTGCGCACTTTTCTAATATACATACTTCCCTTGAACAATAACATTGTCATAAAGTAAAATTACAGAATTTCTACCCAGCCCATCACAAATTATCTTTCGGTTGGTCTATTTCCTCAACCAAGCGTCCAAACAAGATGCGCTTTTCACTATAATACACAACATCGACCGACCTATCAACTGTACTAGACTAATTGATCTGTCAAAACTTCCAGTATTATACAGTATTATGAGATACAGTATTTTGACAACACAGCATTTTGAGACACAGTATTTTAAATTTACAGTATTTTTAAATACAGAATATTAACCATACAATATTATGACCATACAGTATCGTACAGTATCATACAGAATTTTAACCATACAGTATTTTAAAATACAGCATTTTGACACGCTCCCTTCAAGAATATATGGCTGTATGGAAATATTTAGGGTTTTCGAGAACAAATTTTGCTTCGAAATTTTTTCCATTAACGAAATTTAGAATTTCTCATAGTTTTTCTTGTTTCCTTGAAAGCTCAAATTTTACACAAGGAAATAATGTTAATTATCAACCTTCTGAATTATTTTCAAAAAATGTTCTATTCCCTTTGTTGAAAATTTCAATTAACATGTAAAGCCTTCCTTCTAAAACGTTAAGTTTTCTGTGATATACTCATAACCAACTTTTGTTTTATGTTCTAGGTAAATTCAGATTCATTTGTTCAGCAAAATACCAAAAGCAAGGAAACCCCATGGAAAGTTCCTCAATTTTATGTGTACTTACGATAGCTCGATGAATTGAAATAGTCATTAAAATTGTTGGCTTGGAAAAGAATGTACCGATATAATAACCTTGAATAATAATATTAATATCAACGTCAAATGTTTGGTTATGAAATTATCAATTTAAGAATCGTGAGCATGAATGCAAAATCTGGAATAAATATATTAAAATGTGTTCTTCCGAAATTTCCAGATAATGGTTTTCGAGATTTTTTGGTAAGCCTCTTAGCAACTTAATTCTCAATAAGAACATGATAAACAATATATATTGGTTTTCAGTTTTAAGAACAATTCAGTAATTAAAATATTCTCTTTGTTTTTTATTTTCTTTAACAAATTTATAAAGTATCATTAAACGTTATTTGTATGAGTTGTGTTTTTTAATTATATTTTCTTAAATGAGAAAATAAATATTGAAATAAAAACAAAATAGAATTTAAAGATAGAAGCTTAAAAAAATTCCATTAATATTACTCAATATATATTACTCAATAAAGAAAGAAAAATAATGACCTAAGAACTATTTAAAAAAATATGTAGTAACTCACTTCCTTATTGATTTTATATTTTGCGAATATTCAGGAACTGAAATCTGGATTAGTACAAAAACCAAAATGACACGACACGTGCAGCATTTTAAAGAGTCATACAAATTACTGTTCATTGGCTTTTAAGGCCCCAATACAATAGAATTAAGCGCAGCTCATTTAAATATACTCGAAACTGATCAAGTGAATGCACAAAACCCTTCTTCATGAACCATAATGCAATTTGGGTGCATTCGAAATTCGTTACGTTTAGTTAAATTTCTGCAAAAGCGATTTCAAGGACTAAAACGCAAAAGATTTTGACAGATACTTAACTAGGCGAACAAAATTTAGTTATTTTGCAGACAAAATTTGTGTTTGCTTCAAGGCCTTATCTATTAAAGGTTAGACTCAAGAGTTAAAGGTTAGGTTCAAGATTAACAATGGAAATAAGCTTTTGATCCAGACTAAGACGTTAAATTATTTTTTTTTTTACTTTCCATCCAAAGCTCATAAGTCACATGGATACATATTCGTTTCTACAATTTAGGTCCTCGTTGAAAAAAATTAGTTTTGGATGATTATTGTAATAGTATTTTAAATGTCGTTGAAGAATTGATACATTTCAAATATCATTTGATAAAAGTTTGCAAATAAAAGAAATTTAAAAAAAAATATAAATTGAGTTTTTTAAATATCAGGATTCTGATTTTATTTCAAATATCAATGAGACTGTAATTCTGCTTCCAGCATTTCTTTTTCAATAACTTTACTTTTATGTTTTCAATAGTGTTATAGCTAGTTATTTTTGGTAAGTCTTCATCAGACGGTTACAATTTCAAAGGCACATTCAAAGTTATATAAAAGATAAGATTTTTCAAATGTTTTAGGTATTTTCTCATTTAGTTTTCTAATTTCAAGGAAGAAAGTCTTAAAATGAACCCTTTAAAGTCCTTGAAAGAGTTAAGTCATTATCACGTAAAATACTCGTATACCAAAGTAACACTTACACTTTAATATACCTGAAGGTCACATAAAAATGTCACGTTTCATTTAAGGAAATGTGTTGATATTTTGCAAAATTACAAATTATTCAAAAACCTTTCACAAAGAAATTCACATAGTCGAACTAGTAAATATTTGTCAAAAAGGCAGAAACGGCCTCGCCCAAAAACAACGTCAACATTTATTTTATTAATTTTATTGCGACCATATAAAAGGGGTGTTTGGATTGCAAATACTGTACACCATACACTAGATACTTTCAAATCAAAGGGTGTAATAGCGACTATTTCAATAATTTTACAAGTAAACATCGCTAAATTCAGGTATTTCAAGATTTTTGCAGGATATATTTTTCAAAAACAAAAAAGGTCTTATGAAGAAATTTGCATCAGACAGAAATTTTCAATCAGGTACCCAATCCACCTTTGTATATAACCAGGTAGCTGGTACAATAAAAATAAATATTTAAGGACAATCAAATTTTGAGGAAATATTTTGGCAATTACCATTGTCAACGGCACACCCCTTTAGGCCAGTAGTATCAAAACAATGGGAGCAATTGCTGCCTGAAATAAAATTTGCAGGTTTATCCTCTAAAATTTGCATCCTTTCGTCATATTTTCGCACTATTCAAATTTCGTCCTCATCTGAATTTGATGTGAGAAGATTTTATCGAATTCTCTGAAACTGCTGTAACCTTGAAGAGCAAAGCAAGATGGTTAATCTTTTATTTTTTTTTTAATTTTTATTATTTTATTTTGTTGTCGAAACAACTTTTGCAAATATTGACGAACCTATTTATGGTCATTTTTATTATCCTTGCAAATTCTTGCTTGATTTGATACGCACACCCTTTTTGAGTCGCAGAATTAGAGAATTTCTAGGCCAGCGATGGAAATTTTTTGAGCGATACCGATAGTATCTTCTATCTTTTGAATACTTGTGTTGAGGATATTTTCAAAAAGGGTTAACCATTTTGGGAAATCATTATATTAATCCTTTCATCTATGGATACACTCAAAAAATTGGAGGGCGCACTCGTTTGCGGTGAATTTGTTCTGATTTGTTTACAAAACACACATTTTACCTGACAAAAGGATTAATATAGATGAAGTTGAGGAAGATATGCCCATCAAGCCCATATTAGGTTTACCATAAAAGGGTTACGGTTTTGATGTTTGAATTTAAATTCAAAAAGGGATGAATTTCTATTGGTGCTTGTATACCGTCTTCGTGACCGTTCTCGAGTTGTCTTCTTCGTCGTTGTCGTCGTCGTCGACCTTTGATGTTTTTTTTATTTTATTAATCTTACTCCAAATTTTTAGGTTGTTTGGTCTGAGAAACACCTTTGCTATGTGTGTATGAGGAACTGGTGGTTATTTATTGTCATCATGGCGGTGACAATCATTTCTGGGAAATTGCCATTTTTATGGATTAATATTATAAAAAAATGAAGATAATAAACGGCTTGCTGATGTATGCGCAGTATAAAAAAAGTTAATGGGTGCCTTGCCTAATCTGATATCATTAGTAAGGTGACGCCCACCGATTTTAATTTTGTTTATTTTTGTTTCTTTTGACTCAAACTCTCTTAATGACGAGACTCTCAAAACCTCTCTTCGTAGCGGGATAGGGAACAATTATTTAGATTTCCCATATCAGTTGATATGGTAGAATAATTTTATTTTGGTTATTATAGATAAATTTGATTTAGGGTGATTTGATTAGGAATGTCTTGAAGGTTGAAGCTTGTATCTGTCGTCATTATGAACTTTCTGATGTAAAATTATTATTTAAGAATAGGAAATTAAGTTGACTTTAAAATTACGGGTTTTGAAGCATGTTCTGAAATATTTGGCAATGCTACCAGGAAAAATCAAACAGAAGCGACAATAGTACACTTTTCAATAGCCCTCTACTTTTATACTATTTAGCCACTAGAAATTAACTTGCAAATGTCAGTAAAAGTGGTATAGGAAGTGTGTCCTTTTAAATGATAGAAATCGATTAAATTCCAGAAACGTTGAATGCTGTACAATTAGGTATTAGCCCAACATTTTTAACAACCTATTAGAACTTTACTTTGTCGCACTAGAAACACAGAACATTTACCTTTCACTCTTATAGTATTATGAATTTCAATAAGCTATGTTCACTTGAAAGCTCTCCCATGGTTACTGAATTGAGCATTATCAACTGAAGTACTTCTGTCAAAAATTTCGGTTCATGGGTTACCATCTGTTAATTATAATTTCTTGGATATAAAATCGTAGACCGTAAACTAAATGTAAACAATTATATTTAATATTGTAAAATTATTTTTTTGTTTTGATGATTGCCAGTTTTCTTCTTTGCACTTATGTCCTTAAAAGAACTTGAAGCCATTATTAATATTAAACAATACAACACAAAATTAAATTAGGTACATCAAATTCAAGTAAACTGTTTTTGAATAACACTATTTAAATATTTAAATTGAAAAAAAACTGTGTGGCATTAAAAATTAAAAGTTATCAACGATTAATAAATCCACCGAACTCAAAATGTTGATCAAATAGGGATTTTTCCTCAAAAAAGCCATTAAATATTGTATTGTATTGTTAACAATTTTTTGAATATTTAAAAATCTTCTACAGCTATCCCAAAATTTTAATTCTTAAATGACTATTAAAATACATTTATTTTTCCTAACCAACTTTGCATTTGAACACTTCTAAAAGTAATGACAGTTCGCGAAAAATAACAAAGGAAACAAACCTAAACTTGGTAAAGGTCCTATCAATTTGAAATGTCACAAACTTAAAAGTTATTTAGATTCAGAAAATTACTAAAAGTTAAAGAAGCCATTTGGTTAGTTTAACTTTAAAAAATTTCAAGAGATCGTAAGATGCCAGGAAATAGTTTTTAGCGATCTAATAACAAATCACGAGCCTGGATTATCTCAATTGCTAGTTAAAAAAAAATAATTTTAAAACGTTTCACCAGAATCAAAACACTGGAAATATGTATATTCACTTCGATGGTAGGTACTTCTAGCCTTGAAAATCGAATAAAAATAAGACCTTGAAATTGTAGTTCCCAATGCGTTTTAAATTATTGTTTATCATTATTGCAATGGGTTTGAGATTTTAGTGTTAAACAATAAACTGAAAAAGAAAATCTTGCTTTATTAAATTATTTCGAAAGTGAATGTTTAAAAAATGTTAAATCGTAATCAGACCTGATTGATAACGTTCTCTTTGAAATTGTATAAAAAAACTGTATTTTTCTAAACGAATCACTAAACTTGCTGAAGTAAATCGGTTCGAAAAACATCCTAATTTTCCTAACCACACACAGTCTAAATCTGTTCGAGATTAAAGCCGTCCATGGTGTGAAACAAACAAACCCTGGTGCATGAGATTTTCCCAAAAACCATCATATGATTTGTTTTTAAGGTTGTTATTCAATCAGGTGAAAATTGCCGCCTCTATTTGCTACTTAACGAATGAAGAAATAACAAAAAACACCCGCAAAGAAAACACTTAACACATTTCCCACACCCGTTTCCACTTCAATTCTGCATAGGTACTACTCGTATATATGGATATAATAGATAAAATATAAGAATTGAATTCCCGAGTCAACTTTTCACCACATGTGAGATCTTGAGGTGATGATGGCACAAGTGTATATAGAAAACCTGTGCAACTACCAAATGGCGTAAGATGTTTATTATTGAAAATTTGTTATTTCAACACCATCAAAATGTGATTGGTTTTTCAAGAATTTATTTAGATTTTCATTTTCACTGATGCTGGAATCACATCGTATGAGTATATGGCGTGCGTTTGCGCATCTGCAAGGGATTACCTGAGGGAAATATTCCCGAAATCCCGCAAGGAATTTAGGTACTTTCCTTCCATAATCTCCTTCTGGTGTTTATTTCTACGCGTTGGCATAAAAGAGTGAAGTGACATATATTGACATCGAACGAAAGTTGCGAAAAAAAAACAACTTCAAAAGATTTTATCGCGCGCGGAAAGAGTTCCGAATATCTTTGACATTCCGATACGCAAAGATGGCGGCGGCACTTTTGAAGATGTCACGATGACATTAATTAGTACTTCCATTTACGCGGGTAAAACTACTTTTTACGGTTACTTGTTTGACACACTGCTGATAAGAAGCCTCCAATCCAACCGAACCCAACCCAACCAACCCATCTGCAGGCTGGGCCTCCCTAATTATGGCGGCTTGTATATTATTAACACTTTGATCAGTAACACATCACAATAAGACTATCAAAATTGGATCTGCAATCAGTCTTGTTTTGCTTGTTTTTATTTTTGTTTACTTTTATTAGACTGCGGCAATCTCTAGATATTATATCATGTATGGGAATGTGAAAGGGGTGTGCTTGCCAATGATATTATCTTTAAAGCTTGATCAGCCGTCATAAAAGGCGGCAAATTAAAGTTAACACACAATATTTTATATTCGAAACCTGCCTCACCTTCTTTATTAATAAAACAAATTAAATTAAAAAAGCATTACGCAGTTTAATCAGAATTTGCAATGCGCATTTTAACTGTCTGCAAAATAGCAACTTTGTAAAAAAAAAAGAATATTAAGAAAATTTGAGGTGAGTTTTATGGAATATTTGTATTTTATTAATTTAAAAGGCAGTTGAATCGATAAAATGTATTGCCTTAAAAATTTACCACCGATGACGTACTCAAATTATTTGGGGTTTTATTTAATAGTAGCTGACCTATCAGACGTTGTTGCACCCTTTTTATCTCTGTTTTTTTTTTTTTCAACGGCTACAAAGGACTAAATAAATATTATATTCTGTTCTATATTCTTCTTTAAATTGTCTCCAAAATTTCATACAAATAAATTCTTTGATTTACTTTCACTAGGATTCAATGAACAACAATCAGAATTATTTTATTCTTTACTCTGTAAGACATTTTTTAAGCTCAGTTTAGAAACAATGAGTTATCCGTTGGACTTGTCAAATTATCGAAACTAACAAGTATTTTGATTTAAAAAAGAATGGCGCCCTATTTATTAGTTTCCTTAACTTTTAGTTATTTACTAGATCCATATGTATATCTTAGCTTCTGACATATCGAAGTAAAAAGTCTATTTTTTAGATTTAGGTTTGTTTGTTTTCCGTATATCCACTTGTCACTTTTTTAGACGTGTTCAGATGTCTGTTCATAAACCATTTTTAAAAGGAAGACATTTTGTTTTTTTAGTAGCTACTAAAGTTATTAAATTGTTGAATATTCAGAGAAAAATCTTTTATAAGCAAGTTCATGCGACTGATTCCAATGGAATGGAACATTTAAATATATAAATATTAGTACAATAAACCAAGACAAAAAAAAAGAGCTTTATTATATGCCTTCCATTGAGTCTTACAATTTTTAGATGCCAAATTAAAAAGAAACCATAAAAACTGAACCATTTACCATAAAAATTGGAACGAACAATTAGCCAAGGTTGTGACTGCAATAAAATCAAATATAAAGCAACGCATATGAAAAAATCAGATTCATTTTTTTTTAAGGCACATCCACCATTTTTTTCGCTGAAAATTTAAAAAATAAAGAAAATGTTACACTTAAGAAGTTTCGAGGTTTATTACTCTAGGGCATGTACCGCCGTCGTCGTCGTAGCCGTCCATAATAAAAATATGGACTATTTTAAATATAAAGACAAAGCGAAATAAATATTTCAAATATACCTATCGGTCTTTTTTTTAGAATTTTTTGTTTGGTTCTTTATGGTGTCAAGTATTGGGAACTTGTATCGTTAAAAAATGTCCTAATTCGGTAGGTAAGTATATAAATTGTTTACTAAATTTTTATTACAGCAGTTTTTTTTTGGGCAATTCCCTTGTTACCTGCAAAGGGCAATATTTTTGAACTGTTTTATTGCTACAATTTAAAAATGTCACAAAAACTATTTCAATGAATTTTACATTAAATCTTAAGAAACCATTGAACTAAAAATTGTCACAAAATCTGCTCAACATGCTTAGGTATTCAAAAATTGGTTTGAATACGCACACAACCGCGAATTTAGATTAACTATTTTTTAGTTTATCAAATCGTCAGAAATAATTGATAATTTATTTACTTTTTTATTATTTCATAAAGTTAGTAATGAATTCTTAGATTATTTTCAAAAACCATTTGGTATTTAGGTTATTTGTTATACAAATAAAACTTTTTAACTTCAAAAGTTGAAATTCGTATTTTGACATCCGACTTTTGACTTTCATTCACAAGACTTTTAATATTTTTCAAAGTTTTTCTCCGTCTTTTTTTCTTTAAGCAAGTAGAGTTAAAAAATAATGATTATTCATTCATTTCAATTACAAGAAATCGGTTAATTTAATTACTTGAAATTGTAATTGAAAAATATAAATTTCGATTACTAGTAATTGTAATTGAAAAATGCATTTATTATAATTTTTTTTTTTATTTATCTACAAGCGATTTGCTAACAGATTCAATTACAAAAATTTTACTTATTTATTTAAAATATAAATTTATACAATAATTCAATTTTAAATTTATCTCGAGATAAATGAAAATCAAAAATAACACATACTTCATTGAACGAGGAAATTGCTCGTGATATTGGTTCATTTTTTCCATAATTTGTTCTATGTAGTTTTTCAAAAAGGAAACAACTTGTTCTTAACTGTCTAGATGGTACATAAATGGAAATCTGAGAAAGCAAAAACGGACTTTTTATATGATAGCAAAGTACCTATATCTCTCACAAACATTACATCATGAATTTTTCTTCTAGATTCTAGGGATTTTATCCCGAGCAATTGGCACCTAGCTTTATAGTCTGGACTAAAATTCCAACGCATTTTACGAAACACAAATTTAGTAAACCGCCTTTGGACCTGTTCAATTCTATCAGAATGAACTCTATAGCATGGGTTCCAAATCACATCAGCATATTTGATTGTTGACCTAACTAGTGAGATATAAAGGGTTAGTAAAACATAAGGATCCGTAAAATCCTTACTATTCCTTTTAATGAAACCAACTACGGTGTTCGCCTTAGCCACAATGATATCTATATGTTTTTTTGGAGAAAAAGTATTATCAAAAATAACGCCTAGATCTTTGATATTGTTCACTTTAGTCAAAAGATTCAATTCGATTTTATATGGAAAATTAAGAGCTAATGCAGATTTGGAAAATGATATAGCTTTACATTTTCCAATATTAAGTTTCAAACTGTTCAAAGAACACCACGTAGAAATATGGTCCAAATCTTGTTGAACTGTTACACAATCATCAATGGTTTTAATTTTAAAGTAAAATTTTAAATCATCAGCATATAGTAGATAATTACAATTTTGTATTATGTCAACTATATCATCTATATCATTAACATGTAATTGGAAATTGTAATGAGTTCATTTAAGTTCTTGGGGCAAAGAACTTTTAAATTACAGTCAAGTGAATTGATATCCTTATTTATTTATTAATTCAAAGCAACAAACATAACATAACTTGGCATTTCAGGAAATTATTTTGTAAAATTATTACAAAAATAATATTCAATTACATTTTTGTGTAATGATTATACTGGAAAAAGTAATCATTTCTGCTTCTTTCTTCATTACTTTCACATTTAAGCTATTAAATTTCAAGTGATTGATGCTTTTGAATAACATGTAATTAGTAATTGAAAGTATTCATTTAAATTTTAAAGTAATTGAAAAAGTTTATGGAGATTTCAATTTCAAGTAATTGTAGTTTATCTTTTTTAAACCATTTTTTCCAAGTCTGTGAATAAGCATATTAAAGTTATTGAAAAATCTGATATTTAAGGAAATATACATACCTAATGCACATCAGTTAAATTTCTTAATTTCTCTGGTATTTTTGGTATTGTATAAAATTTGTCTTCAAGATTCAGGAGAACGTTTAAATAAGTTAAGGAGTTTTAAGAACCACTTATCTGCACAATTTTTGTTTTGAATAACTGGAAAAATTAATATTGCTGTTTCCTCAATTTCGCAGAATTGTTAATGTTTTTCAAAATCCTGATTATCAATTTTAAATTTTAAAAAAGGAATGTTATTGAAGCTAAATAAACGAGATATTTGGTCCAGGTTAAGCCGTCATAAGGATAATGTTTTTAGTTGAGAGAAATATCAAAGAAATATGTAAAGCTTTACTTTCACGCTACTTCCAAAAATTGTGTGCAGGATTAAACTCAGAATTTTTGTCTCAAAAAATTTAAAAACTAGAAAATTAGAGCTATGCCGTTATTTCTTTTAAACTTGATATCCACAAATTTGTTTTTACTAAGATCCAACATTTTGAAAAATCACAAAGAATTAAGAAATATTTTTGCAGTAGCTAAATAGATTTCTAGTTATTTCCTTTTATCTGGGTTTGTACCAAAATTGAGAATGGACATTTTTTTGAATTTATTCTGACAAAAGTTTAAATTCATTCCTGAAAACAGAAACATGCTCCAAGTAATTGTTGTAATGGAAACATCGTATTTGAATGTTGAATGTAATGAATGTTATGATTAAAATATAAAAATTTAACTTGCCACCAAATTTTACTGTTTCAGATACCTAGTATAGGTACCTAATTTATTTATCGGTAAACGCCCCCAAATAAAATGTAAGTACTGTATAGCCCCATATAAATTTTTGTTACCGGACAAAAAGAAAATGTTAAGGTTAATGCATTTAGCATTATTAAACAAAAATAATTTCGTTATACCTACCTAAGCATTTTTTTGTAAATTTCGTTCGATTGATTAATAATTTATTTTCAGTCTTTAGAAAGTTGTAATTTTGTTAAGCTCCTGGCGTGTCCTGCCTTAACTATACCTTTTTTGTTATTAAATATTCTGGCGACAGACCTTAATTACCTATCAAAGGATAAACAGAATCACAATATTTTTATTTTATTGTGTCATACATATAGGGGTACATATAGACATTGACCAATTAGTATAGGTATACTATCCTTATAATTAAGTATACCATTACCACCTGCTTTCCTAGTAAATATAGAGGATAAATCAGACATTTATATTATCAAACCCTCTTACCAGATGTTTGCCTTATAAAATAGAAAACACCCAATATATGTACCTACCTATCAATTGAAAAAAGAAATGCAAAAAGGACCTAACTATAGATATCAAGGTAACCTAGCTAACCTAACCTATAACTATTCAATTCATCCCCTTTAGAAAATAGAAAAGTGAGCAACACACATAAAACAACAAGACGTCAGCAGCAATTTTGAAGTCTTCCTAAGAAGCGACACGTGGAATTAACAAGGATAACATAAAACAAACAAAAAACAATCATCGCTATAGGTATCCTCGTATCTAACCGCAAAGCCTGTACCTCATACATACATATGTAAGGTATATATTTAAAAAAAAAAAAAAGAGGGTTGAAGAAGCAAAAGCAGCAGCTAAAACTTCCAGGTCCCAGGATAGGCATATCCAGGGTTAAAACAAAACGCGCATCTTCTTGGTCGTTGTCGTTGTTATCATCGTCAGCAAACGTCAACCATCAAGTCAACCCCTATAAAACTCACCACACACACATTTTGTCTGTCTGGTTCTGATGATGCTGATGTAACCCAAGCGTGTGTACGAGAGAAGATACGAGTAGGTATTATATGCGCTGCCACCATCAGCCTCAGCCACCCGGTTCAGTTGTCGATCCAGGAGCCCAACAGTTTCCACTGACTTACCATCCAGCAGGCAGCGCTGGCCAATCCCAGCTCGAATCGTCTCATTGTTTGCACTCAGGTAGGCGGATCCCAGTCACCATCTTTACTGAAAGCCGTTCGCTAGCCCTCGCACACACTCTCGCCAAGGCACACCAACAACCCCCACCACCGTTAGCTGAGTGCCTTTAAACGGGTCCGCAACTGCCGATAAGTAGTTATTACTGAGCAAGATACGACAGCGGCAAGACACGTTTTCATTTAGTCCATATTTACAAGTCACGGTATCCGACAACGACGAAGAGTGCGAGGAAAATTCTACTTCAGAGATACTTTAACGTTTAACCAAACCAAAAACCACAGATAGATACTTTTTTGTCGTAGCGTCGTACGTCGTTTGTATACGCTCCGCTCTGTTTTCGTTCGAGGGTTGTTCTGCCATCATTTTTGGAATACATTTTCAGTTGTGCATCTGAGTTCGTTGGGAACGTTTGTTACAAGAGAAAGAAAAATAAATTTAAAAAATAAATACGCACAAACATTTTGAAGTGAAAAGTGAAGAAACAAGAAAATCAGTGTTTTACGTGAATTCGA
This sequence comes from Eupeodes latifasciatus, assembly GCA_920104205.1. Classification (NCBI taxonomy): domain Eukaryota; kingdom Metazoa; phylum Arthropoda; class Insecta; order Diptera; family Syrphidae; genus Eupeodes; species Eupeodes latifasciatus. Next base: position 154,667,995 of record OV049925.1, read on the forward strand.
AAAAAACAAAAATCAATCCCGTCAAACACGCATCAAAAAATTAATTATGTCATCTGCATCTGCCTCACCAATTAGCAACATCACAGTCGACGAAATCCACATTCGAGAACAAGGTAAGTTCTAAAAGAAACAATTGTGACAAGTGACAAGTGACTAACAAAAGTTCTCCCCCCTTTATTCTATAGATTTCTCCCCGGAGTATATCACAATCAAAGAAGAACGCTCCTCGAGCATTTCACCGATTTTAACGCCACCCCATACGCCGACGGAAGATCGCATTCGAAAGATCCAACACAGTCCGCTATACGAGATGGAGCAAATGCGACACCACCATCATCATCATCATCAGCAACAGCTCCAACACCAGCAACATTCACAACCGCAGATGCAGTCGGCACAGCACCCCATGCACTATCATAGCGTTCCAGTGCCGCTGCATCAACAGAACATCGAGGCCCATCAGCAGGAGCAGCAGCACCGTTTGTGGTTGCAAGCTCAAATGCAGCAAGCCCAACACCAACACCAACAACATCAGCATCAACATCAACAGCAACCACACCAACACCAGAATTACCCTTCCATGGTGTACAACCATCAGGCTTCGAGTGGGGTCAGCATGGAAGCTGCCCAACACCAGGCTTTGCTCATGAACCAATGGATTCGCAGCGCTGCTCTGTACCAGCACCAGCACCTGCACATCAGACCCTACCCGGACATGCAGCGAATGCACCCAGCTGCCCGAGTGATGGGAGGCATGCCCCCAATGAAAATCGCCGGGCCCAACGGAACCAGACCAAAGAAGCAGTTCATTTGCAAATACTGCAACCGTCACTTTACCAAGTCCTACAACCTGCTCATCCACGAGCGGACTCACACCGACGAGAGGCCCTACTCGTGCGACATCTGTGGCAAGGCATTCCGCCGTCAAGACCATCTTCGCGATCACCGGTACATCCATTCCAAAGAGAAACCCTTCAAGTGCACCGACTGCGGCAAGGGATTCTGCCAATCACGCACCCTCGCCGTCCACAAAGTCACCCACCTCGAAGAGGCACCCCACAAGTGCCCCATTTGCAACCGCACCTTCAACCAAAGAGCCAACCTTAAGACTCACATGCAAAGCCACAGCATGCCCGAGCAAGAAACCCAAATCCAAGTGGACACCAAAGTTCCCTCACCGGTGCTCGACCTCTCCCAGAAGACTACCATTAGCCCGCCAAAGAAGGCGCTCGGCTTTACAATCGATGAAATCATGAAGAGATAAACCCTCGACGCGGTGGTCTTCCCATTAAAGACGGAAGACAGTGACGGCTTCAAATTCGAAACCAAAGCTTCCAGTGACCTCATTGTTCCTGTTGTTTGGTTCATCAATATGCCAATGCCAACGAGTTCGCCGTTAGCCTCTGCATCAATTGCAACCTCAGACTCAGCCAGGCGCTATGGAACGTTAAGAGACGCCCCCGAGCTCTTCCACCTGAATTGTAGCGACAACAACAAAAATAATTCGACACCCAACTATGCCAAAGTTTTTATAACGAGTATTATATGCGATTATAGCTGTTTTAGATTTATAGCAACTTGTTTATTATAATTATAATTATTATATTATATATAGTACCTTAACTAACGGCGGGCGGAGCACTCCCCTCCCCCCACCCCCCCACACACACACAGCTCGCCAAGACTGATTTAGCTAGAACTAGAAAACCTTTAGATTTTTAAGTAGTAACAAATTATTAAGCCCAATATTTAGCTCGTAAGTAAATATACTAAAGACAAAAAGAAAGAAAATTGTAGTAAATTATTATTATTTTATCATTATAATAATTATGGCTCCCATCCCGTTTTATTTAAGTACCTCTTGTCTCTTGTCTTGTGTATAAATGTTTACCTTTACCGTTTGAAACGGCAACGGAACATTTGCAGGTACAAAAACATCAGATGAATGTCAGAAAATATAATAAAAAAAAGCAAATCAAATGCAAAAATAACGGAAAATACCTATGTAGTTCTTTGTTTAAACTTTTAAGGTTGTAGATACGAGCGGCGGCGTACGAGATATGACTACGCTACGAAGACGACGAAAACGCATGGACGGACGGCAGCGGAAGCTATGTTTTTTGATCGTCAGACCTGAGAGTCTGAGGCAGAGACGGCAATCCGCCCACCCGCGCTGCCGCCGCGCCGCTGCCACGACTGGTGAAGGTGTGTAATCATATAAAACAAATATATTCTCTGATAACACATATTATTTGATTCTTGAGTTTTATGATTTTTATTTTTCGTAGAGTTTCAAGATATACTCGTACATATACCCACGAGAAAAAGTATCTATAGAACTCTACTTCGTTATAATCAAGCACTTTGGTTATATGATATAAAGATATTTTTGCGCACTGTTTAAGTATTAGGCGAGTTGGGAATCCAATAACCTAGCTGATAACGGTTAGCAAAACAATGTAGAAAAACAATACTTAGAAATGCATTGTTATAACTAAATTAACTTGATAAGACGCTAAAATATACATTTCATATACTACCAGAATTTGTTTTGAAGTAAACACCTAATTGAATTAATTTTTGAACCCATAAGTTCAAGTTCAAAATTTGGCTCCGATGTAGAACACCTAACCTATAAGTATATAAAAAAAAGTTCAAAAAATTTGTTAAAATAATAAAAATATGCTAAATAATAAAAGCAGAACCATAAAACAATGTCTTGGACCAGCTCACAAAAATTCACCGTTATCACCAGGGTTTTAAGATGTGCAGTGATTTGTGACCAAAAGCGTCGAAAAATACTGAATTCCTTTTACGATTGTTCTTATTAAAATACGTATATTTTTAAGCAAAAATAAAGAGACAACATATGAAGTTAGAAAATGAATAATATACAAAACAAAAATGTATAGTTTTCAAGTACAAAAATTAATGGAAGAAACTGCATTTTTTAAACCGTCTTTTGACCGTTGAATTCGAAATTCAGACAGTGGAAAATGTTTGAGTTTTGTTATTTTCGGGAATTGCGGTTTTTTAAACCCAATAATAATGGTTGACAAAACTTATTTTAAATTTAATAATTTATTAATTGATCTTTTCTTGCTTGTATATTCTTACATTGTGTGAATTTTTCATTACCAGCATTACCAAAATGCAATGCAGGACTTTTCGTATTTCTTTTGGGCCATCAGCCAATATTTGGGGCTATATTTGTATTTCACATTTAAACTAAATTCAATTAATTAATATTTGTTTTTATTGTTTTTTATTTATTTAAACCAACAAATCTCTTATATTTAGTTTAAGAAAAATTAAATTTCTTAAATTCATAAACATCTCTTGACTTTCAGATGTTAAATAAATATAACTTCACAACTTTATACGACTGTCAAGTTAGCACTACATTTTTCGAAATTTAAAAAACCGAGTATGAAATTAGTTGTAGCTTTTTTGTTTAAAATTAGTTGTGGAAAGAAAAAGTTCCAAAATTTTTGTTTACTTTCATTTTTTTTTAAAGGGGGTATGTAGATAGTCCTAACTTGACACCGTGAGTCCAGGCATAAAACAAGAATATTTGAAAATGTAACGATGCAATTAATTGTAGCTTTTTTGTTTAAAATTAGTTGTAGAAAATGTTTGGAGTTTTTTTCTTTCCACAACTAATTTACAACAAATAATTATTAACTAATTGCGTACCTACTTAGTTTCAACAAAATCAAAAAGTGTAGTGCTAACTTGATATCAACCTAGCAGTGGTATGTGGTGGTATGTATAAACTTTTTTTAAAAATCGTCGAGCTACAAATTTTTTTTTCCACAACTAATTTATAACAAAAATGCTACAATTAACTGCATACTCAGTTTTTTAAATTTCGAAAAATGCAGTGCTAACTTGACAGTGTTTTCTAATTTAGTCATTCATGGTCGTTTTAATTAGCATGCTTATAACTTAAATATCTGTACCTATTTATGTCTACCCGTGCGAAGCCGGGACGGGCCGCTAGTTTAAAATATTTTCAAAGAAATGTTTCTTCGATAAATTGAAAAAAACGGGTGGCTAAAGTTCAACACCACTGTTTAGTTTTTTCTTTAACTTAACTAAGACCTAAGATTTAAATATTGTATAAATATTCCTCACATTGTGGGTCATTTTTTTTTTTTTACTGCCGATCACGGTGCATACTCGTATTTCACATAAATAAAATGTTTCAATACCTAAAAAGTATCACCAAGTTTGGTGTCTCTTCATTCACAAAATTTTTCGGAGGCTTAGTGGGTAAGTATATATTACAGAACTAAGCCATACCCATGATATGTGGTTCATTCTAAAAGGTAGTTAGGTGAACTAGAAGAAAATTGGGAATCCACTGACTTAAAAACATCGTTAAAAAGTCAATTTGTAGATAATTTAAAAAGTTATTTTCAAAGCATTTTTTTTTAAACACGGAACTCCCCTAAAAATAAATAAAAATAAAATACGTCTTTTTTCATGTTGACAGCTTTTCCTTTACGCTAACCAGTGATGGATTTACGCCTAGGCCCGTGAGGCCCGGGCCTAGGGCGGCATAATTTGAGGGGTGGCAAAATTTTTGAAATGCCAACATTTTAGAGGCGAAAAACAGTAAAGAGACAATCAATTTTAAAAATTGGTTCAGATTAGTTTTTATAAGAAATTGTTTATAAAATATATTATAATTTTTTAATAGATCAATTATATAGGCTTTATTGAGTAATGTTCTTTACTTTCTGTTCCTTTAGTGAGATTAATCTCACGGGTATGAAGCATTTTGAAATTACTAAAGCTGAATAACTTCTCAATTTGTTTTAAGTGTGAAAAATAAAAATACCGTAGATTTGCATGTATTGAATATCATTTTGATATTCATTCAAAAGTGTCAGAACATTTTTTGTTCATAAAAATAATTTTAATTCAGTATAAAGTACTACAACAAATTTCCAGTGAAGTGCAATCTGCTAAGTATTTTGGTATAATTATTGACTCTACGCCTGATATTGCACATGTTGATCAGCTTACTATAATTATCAGATATGTACGTGATAACGGTGAGATTGTTGAAAGGTTTCTAGAATTTCTACCAAATATCGGCCATAAAGTTAAAGATATTGAGGATGCTTTGTTAAAATCTCTCGAAAATAATGGTTTGGACATAATGAACTGTCGTGGTCAATCTTTTGATAATGCAAGCAATATGTTAGGTATATATTCAGGCCTTCAGACACGAATTAAAACAATTAATCCTTTAGCAGATTACGTTCCTTGTGCCGCTCATTCTTTAAATTTGGTAGGATCATGTGCAGTTGAATCGGTAACAGAAGCAGTCGACTTCTTTTCTACTTTGCAAGAACTATACAATTTCTTTACTGTACACATCGTTGGGAGATTTTAGTGCAGCGTACAAATTTGAGAGTTAAGAGTCTTTCTAAAACTCGTTGATCTGCTCGACATGATGCATGTTACGCATTAGAAAAAGAGTGGTCTGCAATAATTGATGCACTGGAATTTATTGCCGAACGCAGGGATGAGAAACCGACTACGCGAGCTGAAGTTACAGGATTGCAGTGGAAATTACAGAATTTAGAAACAGCAATCCTAGTCATTGTTTGGAATGTAATTTTAAATCGTTTTAATGCTGCTAGTAAGAAGCTTCAAGAAGCTGATTTATCATCCGTTGTTCAGATCTATAACTCTCTTGCTTTATTTCTTCAAGACATGAGAGACAGACAATTTTCTGGTTTTGAAGAAAAAGCCAAAACACTATCTGGAGTTCACGATTATTATCGTTATGATACTCATCGCAAAAAAACCAGAAGAATTCAGCCAGAAAAGTCACGGGTAAATGAAAGGACACCTTTTTCTGGACAAGAAAATTTTCGCACAAATGTTTATTACCCTATTCTAGACACTCTGAGTGTACAATTGGCCGGGCGTTAAAGTGCATATAAAAAGCTTTACGAAAATTTTAATTTTTTTTGATGATTTATCTGAAATAGATACAAACGAATTGAAAAATCTTGCCAATAAACTAGTCAGTAAGTATCCTGACGATTTGGAAGAGACGTTAGGCAATGAATGTATTCATTTACATTTTCAACTGAAAGATTTCTTAGCAAATACGGAAGATGTACGCTCTGCACAAAAAATATGCAATGTAATGCATTCACGGAGTCTTCGAGATGTTTATCCGAATGTGGACATTGCTCTCCGTATTTTTTTTGAGTATTCCGGCTACAAATTGTTCAGGAGAAAGATCTTTTTCCACTCTAAAACGCGTAAAAACCTATTTACGCGCAAGCATGGGCCAAGATAGACTTAATGCTCTTGCATTACTGTTAATTGAAGCTCAACTAGTCCAAGAAATTAATTATGACGATATAATCGACGTTTTTGCGCGGACCAAAGCCAGGAAAAAGAAATTTTAAAATTAATTAATATTGAAACAAATACCTATTTATGATTTCTCTGTTTAAAGTTTATAACTTAGGAGTATTTATCTGTCATGTTTATTTATTTTAAAGTTATTTTAAAATAAAAATATTGGATCAAAATTAATGAAATTCAATTTATCAAAAAGGGCGGCGCATCGAACGGGGCCTAGGGCGGCAGCAAGGATAAATCCGTCACTGACGCTAACCTTTTAAGACTTTGTTTTTAAAAAGAAAATATTTGTTCAAAGAAAATCCAAAAATAAAAATGTCTCCACCCAAATATTAAAACAAAATGTTTTCGACAATTTTTCCATATACCTATTATCTGTAAGTTTTGCTATTACTTTTGTGTATAAATCTCCTAAATTAGGGTACTTTTTCTGAAGTGTTATTTAAGTGAAGTCCTTTCGGAATTTTTTCTGAGTTCATATCTTATTTTTCTTGACTTTTTGTGGGAATCCATTAAAAATGGTCCATGGTATTGAATATTGACACTGTCTAATTCAAAAAAAAAAAAATAAAACTAAACAGTGTGCGTAGTGCCAGTTTCTTATATAATTTCAACATCTAGCAGTTTGAAATCAATATTTTTATTCAGAAATATGTTGAAGCTGCAATTTTATTTGCCAAAACTATAATTCAAAACAAAAAGCTGTGCAACAAAGTGTTTATTAAGTTTGCTTTTTAAATTACGAAATACGTAGCTCTAATTTAACAGGCCTAATTCTTCGTTCCACAGGCAGTTCTAATAAATATGTATAAATAAATAAATACATGTAACTTATAGATTATAGGACATATTAAAGTAAATTTTAACGACTAAAATACCGAATCGTAATAAAGAATTCAGAATCGATAATAAATGAAAAATATAAATATTCTGGCTGAATTTTGTTAATTAAAAACTGTTAATATGAACAAATTAGTTTATATTTTGAAATAATTGTTTTTGATATATTCTTTTAAAACTAAAAACATAATGTTTATATTTCGGCAAATAATTACTTACTCTATTGTTTGTATATTATGTACTCTTGTGTATAGTAACGATTTCGTTTCGCTTTATTTGGTCCCTCCACAAAATTGCTTAGTCGATGACAAAGCACACATAAATTAGATAAAGGAATAATAATTCTACAAGGTCAAAGGTAGGTAATAAAGAAATACATAAATACAAAATTACGGTACGTAAAGGTAATGTAGATAGGATAGGTCTTTAATTTTCTACTCTGATTTGTTTTTGAAAATAACATACAAATATTTCGTTTTGTTTGGTTCTAAGAAATACTTACCTAATTTTATAGGAAGTGTTCTGAATTAATATAATAACACTGGTCAACAAGGTTTTTGTGCAACTAGCAATCATATTACATTTTTCCTATGGTTTTTGGAGGACCTCTATTCGAATCCGACTTCAAAATAGAGGAGATATAACTTTTAGAAATTCGAAAAAAAAACTTTTTTAGACTGTGCAAATACACGAAACAGTTTTGTTTTTTAATAAAATTCGTAATGATTTTCTAAAAACATAATAATAGCTATTTTCGGTTTTATGTTAAGCTGATATTTTCAGTATCGTATCGTAAAATATCCTCATTAGTTGTTAGTATTCCTGAGTCCTACAAATGAATTCGTCATCTAAACAAGGTTATCACATCATCAATATTTTAAATGACAGATTGAAAAAAAAAATATAAAAATAATGTTGACAACAGGTGTTTTTAAAATTGAGAATATAGCAAAAATCAGTCGTGGAATCGGCTAAGGTGATAGTTGACTATAGTTTTTTTGATAGTCAAATTGACTATCATTTTCATTCCGTCTGTGTAAGATGATTCAACTCAATTCAATTTGATTGAACAATTTCAGATTCAAATTGTCAAAATTCGTTGTTGCCTTGGTGAAATTTTAAATTGATTCTTATAAAATATCTAAATAAAAGTATCAAATTGGCTGATTTTGAATAAAATTCTTACTTTTTGTTTGCTTTTTTTTCGAATGTCGTAAGCTTTGACGGTCACAGGAATGCGTTTTTTCAAAAAAACAAAGCGATCTAAGAAAATTTTCCAGTCGTTTGTGTAAGCGTCTGGTAGCTCTATTCGGAATAAACATATTTGTTTGAAATTGACTATCACATTTTTTTGTGACAGCTTTTTAGGTATCAATTTGACTACCACCTTACGTAGATCAAATTCGATGATTGTCATTTATCAACAATCACCTTAGCCGATTCCACCCCAGAGCTCAAATTCTGAATCATTCCAAAAAATTAACTCTAACACCAGGAAACCAATATATTCAATGTTTTTTGAAAACTTTATATAGATTCAAATGAAAACTCATAAATCTTATAGCTAATGAGAATTTCCGAAAAGTAAGTTAAGATACTAAAGTGATTAAAACAGTATCTAAGAGATATAAAATTGACAACTATTTTTGTAAGAACTATGTTGTGTTTAACTTTAACCTAAAAAACACTTTTTACATTTTTAAATGAGTATAGTTTTATACCCTTGTCATGAAAAGTGTTTTCTAAAATAAGCCGTTCGAATTCGGCTTAAAACTCTAGGTCCCCTCCATCCCTGACAACATTACTCGCACTCAGGAATAGTTTGAGTTTTCAAAGGGCTGTTGCGCCACCTAATTTTTAATATCTCAAGAACCAGTATAGATATCGATTTTAAATAAATTTTGTTATACAGATAATAACACAGAAAGATTCTCAGCAAAAATTAGGTGGTTATTTTTTACCATAGCAATTTAAAAAAGGGAACATTTTGGTTAGCCCAAAATATCTCACGAACCAATAACGCTAGGGACTTGAATTAAATTTTATATTATATATGGCCAATATTAAATACCAATCAAATATAATTTAATTTATAAATAAAAAAAACTGAAAACAAAATAATTATTGTTACCTCGAATATTTTACGAATTAAAATAATTACATCCAAAATAATTGTATGCAACAAAGAATAAAGTTTTTAACAACTTTTAAAGTTTTGAGAAAATTCAAATTGACAGTTTTTTACAAGAATTAAAAACCTAAAAAATATGACTAAAGTTGGTAAAAATTGATTTACGACTCAAATACATTCAAAAACTTAAAATATTGGCTTAAAACTAATATCATCTTATAGAAAATATAGTTTTCGAAATTCAGTTAAGTTTTGATAAAATTCCAACAGTCTTAGGCGCCTGTTATAGCTATCATTGGTTTTCATCATTGAAAACAAACATTGGAATTTTTTAACAGGTCGTTTATAGCTATCCTTAAAAATTTCTGTCATTGAAAAAAAAAATTCCTGATTAAAAGCCACCGAAAAACTGTTTGCTGACAGAATTCTGTCATTGGAATTGTTTGAAATTGGAACACAAATCAGTGGAACGATTCGTTTCACTTTTGAACATAAAAGTATCAGCTGTTCAGGAAAATGAATTTCCGTCCGGAAAATAGAAAATTACATTGTTACAGAAAAATAAATGCGTAATTACACTTCTTTTTCTCAACAAAAATTGTTTGTGTGATCGATCAGTATATAATTTTCATTATTAATTAAAGGGAAATACCGTCAAATATCGATTCAAAACATTTTCCTGATCGATTTCAATGATAGCTATAACTGGCGCCTTAGAGAAATCAAATCTGTATATATTTATATAAGAAATAAAAACCTTCAAGAAATGCTACTAAAATTGGTAAAAATTGTTTTTCCACTAAGAATCTCATTTACAACAACAGATTTTGAAATCAAACTATTTCATCATAAATGTAAAATATTGTTGGTAATTTTTTAGTTAATTTTGTATAAAAATTTAACTGACAACTTTTTTAGAAAAACATGAAAACCTACAAAAACAATAAAATACTGATAAGAAATGGGTTTCGACTCAAGTGTTAGGAGAACAAAGAAAGGTACTGAATTTAAATTATTTATATCACACAAAATATTGTTATGAATATTTTAAATAAATAAATAAATAAATTAGGTGGCGCAATAGTCCATGGAGAACCAGGGCCTAGTGACTTACAACTCTCAACCATCCCAGTGTGCGAGTAATGTTGTCAGAGATGGAAGGGACCTACAGTTTATATGCCGAATCCGAACGGCAAGTTTGAGAAAGCACTTTTCATGACAAGAATTACTCTTGGAGAATTTGTTAATCCGTGAAAAAAGTTAGGTGGCACAGGCAGGGATTGAACCCAAGACCCCTTGCATAACAGTCCAACGCACTAGACATCACGCTACGGGTACTACGGTTACGAATATTTTAATAAAGTTTTAAGCAAGACAAATTGACAGACGGGATAAGAAATTATCAGTGTGGGTGGCATCTCAGCCTCTTTTTTCTCGTTAGATTTATTGACATAATTTTGAACATAGAGACTTTTTTTTATAAAAAAATAATATTGAATTACTGACTTTTGGTCCTGCCAATTTTGTTCATTCAAATTTATGGAGAACAGAGTTTTGTGTTTCAAAATTTAAGAGAACCCACAGATATGAATCGTCCAGAATTTCGATTTCAAACAATGTTTTTAAATACAGTTAACTGTCTCCCTTTTAATTAATTACTTTTTAAAGTTGGATTTTTCAAAAACACATCACTGTTTTTGTTTAAGAAATTGATATATGTAGATGTCTATAAATTTGGTCTACCAAAATATTAAGGTATTAAATCCTAAACCCAAAAACAAATTTTAGTTATCTTTTGTTATCAATTCCAATGTTTTATTTTTAAAGGTTTAAAAGGGTTGCCTGCTTCAGTTTCGTATATGCTGCAGACACACCCTTTGTTCTTAAGTGCGCTATGCATTGGTAAGTTTGATTTCTTTTCTTGCATTTTTATGCAAATCCAGGAGGATTCTTCAATGATTTTCACAGCAGTAGTGTCACTCCTAAATATTTCTTGTAGGTAGGTACATAAAAATATCAACAAAAAAGAAAAGAGGAAGAAACTGCTGCACCCACAGTGTGGCTTACCAATTTGAATCTCGAATAGTTTGAAGGCGGAAAGACGAACAATGCGTGCTGTAGGTTTTCCAGGAGCGAGTATTGTCCTTTTTTTTTGAAAATTCTAATGGGATCTATCTGTCCGGACGTGATGTCATGATTTTGATGGTGGACCAGCCAGCATCACAACCATTATATACCACCCATGGGTCAAATGCCATTTCACAGCAGGAGGTAAGTGCAATTTGTGTTTTACCAAACAATTAAGAGTCTATATCCTTATCAGGATACATATCAACATAAACATACCCTAAAAATACCTCTATTGCCCATGTTCTCTAGCCAGCAAGCCAGCCAGCGTTGGCAGGACAGGTAAGTGAGATAAAGTGTGCCCTTGGTAGCTGATGCCAAAAACTAGAAACTGAAAACTAAAATCCATGCAGATTTCTAATGTTTTTATGTATACAAACAAATGACAACAAGACCAGGATGAGCCTTTGTTCTGTTTACCAAATATGCTGGTGTTGCATTGAAAGGATTCTCTCCGCAACGAGGGTGGTAATTCGTCTCGGCAGGGCAGGGTTCCTGTCCTGTATAGACTCCTTAGTTTCTTCCTTTTTTTGTTCTTTGCATTGCATTCATCAAGATGTCTTGCTGATTTCTAAAAGAATAGACACGTTCGCAACTAATGAGGGCAAACAACAAATGTCCTCACATTGTGGCAGTGATGGCATGCGTACGAGTTTGACAGACGTTTTAATTATCACGAGTATATATTCGTACCTATGGGAAAGGTGATATTGAGATGGATGGCTACGCTACGACAACAGCTTGCCATTCCAAAAGACTGTCATTTGTTGGGTTACCCTATGGAAGATAGTCTGTTTTTCTAGTATTTACTCGCTTATTTATAGGAATGATCATAAAAACTTGCTAAGGCAGTGTTCGTCGTCGTTCTAGGCGTCCCACCTCCGTCCGTCCGTCTGTTCGTCGGAGTCGTCTATAAATGAAGGTATATATGGTTATTCTTATCTGGGTTTTGATTAACCACATGTATAATTTTGATGACGGGGATGATCAAAGCGACTTCGGCGGAATTCATAATTATATTGAAGCCTCAAGTGCTTATTGAGTTAACAGTAGTTCGATTGAGTAAATTTTATTGCAATTTCCTCAGCCACTTTTTTATCTGGGGTGTCTTTTATAATGCTGATATGGGAATGGCTGTATAATATAAATTTTTGTTTTATTCTTTTTTAACAAGTATATGTTTATAGTTTTTGTTTTTTATTATTATATTTTTATTTTGTTATAAAACAAGAGTTAAATGGTATAAGTAACTATATATTTAAGATTATTAGTAGAACTTTAAGGTGCATTTTAGTTAATTTAATTTAGTTAAGTTCTATATTTAGTATATAACACCAACGATTCAAATTCTATAAGGTTTATTAGTTTCAATATATTTCACTTTGATATTTGGGGTTTTCACACAAGTTTTATTATGTTTTTGTTTTGTTATTATTTTTATAATAATATTCACTGGCAGGAAAGAATATCGTATAAATATTGAATTTCTTTTGGGGAATGTTTGAATTCTACGATAAAATACTTTACCTTCTGTTTATCTTTTATCGTATTTTTATATACAAAATTTCTCGAGCTCGGTCAATAATTGAATTTGAGAAACACACATTTTTTTAAAAGACCATAACTGAGAGAAAAAAATAGACATATACTTTATCTCGAATTTTTAATATTATAGGAATTTGTAAGCATTCCATTGGTAATTGCGATTGATTTATTGGATTGATTATTCTATATTTATGAATGAAATCAAATCTGATAACAGGTTTCCGTTCACGTTGCCAAAAAATAAAAAAGAATAATAAACTCAGTTGGATTTTAGAATCACATCCTATAGGAAATAAATTTATTTATTGAATTCGTTAACAAACTAACGTTAGAACTTAAGACTAAAATTACATTTATTTTTAGATTTACAATGCTTAAAGCTAATTGCAAACAAAAAAAAAAGCTAAACTGAGGTATGGAAGAAATTTACTTTAAATGTTTTACTTTTAAAATCATCGCTTACGGAATATACCACAAAGTAATACTTGTTGTAAACTGAAATCAATTGGTTGAGGCGACTGTTTTTACCATAGTTCGATCTGCTTGATATAGGACGTAAAGGAACTTGTCTTCTAATACTTGAACGGATATAAATAAAGTTTAATTGTTCCAAAATTGATGGTGATATGACTGACCCATTGATTAATTTTATAATAAAGCACAGCTGAATGTACTCTCTGGTATGTAGAAAGCGATGGAGGATTTATGAGCGTGAGCCTATGATTGTACGGTGGAAGTTCGATCCTATTGGACCATGGGAAGAAACGGAGGCAGAAGCGCATGAATCTTCTTTGTACTCATTCTTTTCTTTTTATATGGACTGAATAAAAGAAGTTTAAGAATATAAGAAATATGAAAATCGAAGGGAAAATCTTGCTTCATTCGAATAAAAAAATGTTTGGATCTCTAACGGCGAATTTATTGAAGAAGTTCTAAATTGAAATAAAAACTTGATTTAGTATCTCGTTTTATCAATGGAAAACCATTTTAAAAATATTTAGAACTTCTTCACATCTAATCATATATGTAGAACTTTGTTTAAAATCATTTTTTAGTTCTAAGCAATTTAGAATTTTAGCCGAGGTTGAATGGAACTTGATTTTTTGTTATTTTTGTAGCACCCCATAGGTAGATAGTTGTGACTCGAAATTCTGAAATTTACGAACAAAATTTAAACAAATCTGTCAGTTTTCGTTGAAGCGGACATTTATTTTAGAATTTTGTTTTGATATTCTCACTTTTTTCGAAATAAAAAATGTGTTTTTTTGATAAATTTACACATATTCGTGTTGCTCTGAACGTCTTTACTCGAGTAAAGATCAAACGAAATTGGTTTCGAAACGTACAATCTCTATATGTCACATAATGTAAAAAACGGGTGCCTTGTCTTCTATAAACATACATATTTATCTTCACTTTTATATGGTTACTAGCTGACCCGACAAACGTTGTTTTGTCATATAAATAATTTCTAGAGAATATTTTGCTAGAAATAAATAACTTATTGAAAGTGTGTAAGGATGCGGTATATAAGTGGGAGAGATATAGAGCACTGTAAACTGTGACAAAATATTAAAATAACAAATCACCAAACAAATTTCTTAATTTTTTAAAATTAATTCTTTAAAATTATAAACATATCGCTAATTATGACAAAACTACAAAAAAACAATATCAATTCCTTAATGCCAAAGAGATCCCATCTTTCCCCAATAAAAACAAACTGGAAGGTGCTCAAATCTAAGCGACAGACAGACTTCGTTTGGCCTTGGGACTTATTGATAGTCATTGCAAATGCCAATCTAATTGGAAATTGAAGGCGTTTGAATTGAATTGGCACATCTGTGGGTATAATTTGCGGTAATAATATGTTTTCACCTCGGCATTTGCCATTTAGAATTTTGGCTTCGATAACATTTTTCATTAATATTTTAATTACTATAATCGCTTGCCGTTGCACATGCACAACCGTGATGGGTTCAAATGACGAAAAAAAATTACCGGAGATCCAACCTTCAGTTGTAAATTTTGCGGTGGCATGCCTGGTAAATCTAATGAGTTCAAAAGCTCAGCTAGATAATTTACAGCTTCGGTAGCATCACAAACTATTTCAACAGATTTGTATGATCCCAAGTCTCCTGGTAAAAAATGGTGTATCTTGAGATTTAACTCGTTGACATCCACATTTCTTGCTGCTAAAATTGCTCTTTCTGCCGGCCAGTCATGTTTTATATATTTTCTCTGTACATCGGGAAATATCTGGTCAATGAGTGCATCTTGTGAATCAATAATCGTGCAGAAATCGACCGGTAATTTTATGCATCCAGTTTCATCTGTATAGTAACTTTTCCGTCGCCTATATCTAACGGTTGTTTTGAGAATGTTTCAGCGGAAGGATCTTGAAGCATTTGAATACGCATATTTACATACTTTCAGTTGTACTTTTTCAACATTACGCCACCGTGGCAATGATTTTAAGCATGCGTTGATCTCATCAGCGTACGTTGAACGGGGAATAACGTCTGAAATCACCTGAAAGAGTATCAGATTGCCGCCAAATAGTGTGTAGTTGTTTTTTATATCTTTCAATGTCCTGTTGGACGCCTCAAACGAATGTTTGTGTGCCATAGTACATTCATCCCAGATGATAATTTTACCCTGTTTCAGCACTGTTGCCATGGATGATTGTTTTTTATATTGCACGACGCGTCTGGGTTATTTTGAATATTTAGTGGCAGTTTAAGTACTGAATGAGCTGTTCTGCCTCCATCCAATAAAATTGCCGCAATGCCAGAAGATGCAACAGCCAATGCGATACCATTATTTGATCGTATTTTAGCAAGAATTAGCGAAATAAGGAATGTTTTTCCAGTTCCACCTGATGCATCAAAAAAAAAAAAAGAATCCACCTTGTCCAGCCGAAAGTGCGAGCATGATTTGATTATAAATGGTTCTTTGTTCTTCATTCATTAGTTGGACATTGCGAGCAACAATCGCTGCCATTTCTACAGTATCGTATTGTAGTTCACGGTTCAATTCAGTGTCTATTAAATCAGATGCATTTCAATTTGGTGCATACCGAAATGACTGAGTGGTAAGTTGGCAATGATAATGCAAGGATCCTCAATATGAATCAATACTTCATTGCACTTAGCGTCACTGAATAATATCGTAAGATCGTTGCACCGTGTACGATCTTGATGCAATTAAACAATAACACTTAGGAATATAAAAAATAGATAAAAACCTATTCTCAGACCTACCGAACGTATGTACAAAATTTCATTGAAATTGGTTAAGCCGTTTCGGAGGAGTATGGCAACTAACACTGTGACAGGAGAATTTTATATATTAGATGTTGTCCATGGTAATTTATTGATTATTTTAGATTGGATGTTATTTCTCGATATAATTTGAATAGCTTTAATGTCTATTTGTGCAGACTCAATAGTTGTGGTCTTTGATATAATAAATAGGTATATAAAACTAAAATAAGGCGCACGAAAAGTTAAAAGTTTAATGGATTTAAAATGCTTGTGTTATTTTACACTTTATGAAACTGTCAGCGTCAACTACGTTTTACATTGTGAAGCTCCTTTTTGTGACATTTTGCCAAACCGCTCATGTTTATGTATTTTATACAAATATTTTATTATAACACATAAAATGTCCTTGTGGTCTGAAATTTAATCCAAAACTAGAATGAATCTAAAAATAAGGTCTTTAGAAGAAGTAAAAACATTGCTGAACCGAGTTCTAATATTACAACAAGACAAGAATTACTCTTGGAGATATGTCAATTCCTCGCAAAAGGCAGTACCCGTGAAAAAAACTTTAGATAGCACAGACAGAGATCGCACCCAAGGCCTCTAGCATGACAATACAACGCACTAACCATCAAGCCACGGCTTGACCACGACCCGAATTTTCGGGTCTAATAAACCGAAGTTCTATCTTAAACTGGGATCTTAATCAGAGTTCTTACGCTTGAGAACTTCATAATGAAATGAATTAGAGCTCAATTGAGTTCTAATTTATAAATAAACTGAGTTTTAGAGACTAGAACTTTGTCAAGAAATTGGCCGTAAATGTTTCATATTTGTATTAATTTCTGCTTTTTGTCTAAGGTACCCAGCGGTGCTATTAAGATTTCATTACAATACTTCTTATTTTTAGTTTTTTTTTTTTAATATGGTAAACCTTTTGTATGGATTTGCAAGCTTTATCAAATTTGAGACAGTACGAGAAAATCTAAAGTGTTAAGTTTCATAATTTTTAATTTCCAATCATTGCATAAAATCCCACATGTCAATGTGAACATTCTCCGGGTGTGACTTTGAACTTTTTATAGGTTTTTAAATATTCATTTGAGGACAAATATTTGTCTCTTAAGATATGCTCTTGTAGCCAGGAGGGAGTTTTTCATTTTATTTTACTGATAAGGAAAAAATCAATTATTTTTCTTTAAGTTATGTAAAAACTCAAGACTATTTCAACCGAATATATTAAAATTAATGCAAGCATTTGAAAATCAAGAGCGGTTTTGTACATTTTGGTTTTGACAGAGAACATTGAATGAGGCAAGGCATTTCACATTCGCAAAGGTCGGCTAAATAACGAATCTCTGTACTTGTTTAAGTTTACTTAAGGGTAAACTGATAGACATTTTTGAAGGCGTTAGTCTTAAACAGCATTCACATGAGCGCGACCAACGAACGACGAATGAATTACAAAATGTGAGTTTATATACGTTTGAAGACATATTTCCACACAAATTCTTAACAAAACGATAGCAATATAATTTCTATTTGATTTATGATGCATACTTTTACTTTTCATTATCATATATTAATAAATTTAAGAAAACAAATTTATTCGTCGCGAAAAAAATTGTAGTTGATACGAACTGTCAAACTTTATTCGCGTTCCACATTATCCACACTCGCAACGAATAAAAAAATCGCGCGTACTTAACCTAAAAAAATCATTCTTGTTTTGGTTTCGATGGTGAATGGTGTTCGGCTGTCAAACTTCATTCGCGACGAATTAAAAACGCTCATGTGAAAGAAATGTCAAAATCGACGAATATTCGTTCATTCGTTGGTCATTGGTCGTGCTCATGTGAATAATGCTTTACGCTATAATTTCTTGGTTGGAGGATGGCAATTGTCAATTTTACTAGAGCATTATAATGGTAAATAAAGGTGATACAAGAGACATTCCGAGCGACGGTTATCAAGTGACGTAAATAAATTAAAGCTGTTATTGGCACGAATCATTTTAAACGCTCTGTTTTAATTACTATCCGAGAAAGTTAAGTAATTGACTGCAACACCTGCAAACCCGAACATCAGAAAATCTTTTAAAAATTAAAAAAAATCAAGAACTTTGTCTCTTTGTACGTTTAGTATAAAATAGTTTTATCAAATATAGATAGAACACGATAGTTTCAATCTCAAAACACTTTCAAACTATTTTGAGCGCTGTTAAAAAAAATGTGTTGTCTTAAGATTCCATATACCTAATATAATATTATTGACTCGTTAGCGTACTAAATTGATTCCATTTTTATTTATTTCAATTTTTCCCTTATTGCTATCATTAAAAACTTAGAGTAAATTTTGATTTAAAATTATTGTTTGGTTTTGTATTTTTAATTAACTTTTTCATGTCGTTAAAAATAGAAGAGACAAAAATAAGATTAAAGTTTATTTATTTAGCAATACTGATCATTTTTGTATTTATTTTTATATTGTTGCGTTTCTGCCGTTCGTTTATCTGAATTGGGATGTGAAAACTAACGCTTAAGTTTTGGTAAGATTAATTCAATTATATTTATTTAAAAGAGTAACAACCAGTTTTAAATTATAAGACACCTAGAAATCGTAATGAAAACTCCTTCAATACAAATTTTCTAATCAGAAAAATCCTAGTTTTTGTGAAACAAGAATAATAAAGTAGAAACATTGATAGTGTTTAATGGAAAACACTACAATATGCTTTTAAAAAAACGCCAAAATCATTTATAAATTGAAATTAACATAATTTTATTTTCATAGATAAAAGCATTACCTACAATATTAACGCCGCTTGCTCAAATATATGATATTTTAAATATATATGAAAAATGTTCTATTTTATATTAACAATTAAATTTTTGACTGATTTCAATTTCACTCGAAGGGAAACTATGAGAAAAATCTTCATTTAATATTAAATGAATCAATTCCAAGTATTTTTCAAATTACTTAACAAAAATCAGTAAATTGACAAACGATAGTAATGATTTGGTTGAATTTAAAAATATAAACCAATGAACACTCGGGCGTATAAGTACTTTTATTTTTAAATGTTAATTATTTCAACCTAAGAAGTGATGTGTACAGTTCAGCAATCATTACGATTTCACGATAGACAATATTTTTTAATCAAAATAAATTTTGGATATCCCAAGTTGTTATACGTTTTTTACAATTAATTTACAATTTTTGACTTTTTGAAAATTCATCTTCAATTTATCGCTTAACTTGTTTTTGATTGTTAAAAAATGTTTACCTAAATGGAGAAAATATTTGTAAAAAATATTGCAATTTGGTTTTATGAAAAACCATTAAATTTTTACCCAAAAGTTTTAGTCTTCGCAGACAAGAAACAAAAAGCCACCTTCAAAATTTATAGAAAATTCTATGTCCAACTTAAAAAAAGAACTTATTCAAAGTAACTTTACGTAAGTATTCACAATGGGGTAAAAATTATCAACTGGAAGCCATAATGCAAAATTATTAATCAATTGATAGATAAGATCGAGTAACAAATAATCCACAATAAGTTCTAAAATGTGTCAACGTTTTATTTCGTTTGTTAACTAAGAAAATAATCAAGTACTTAAAATTAAAGAAATATGCATCTAAAGAAATTTCACCAGAAGATATGAACAATTCATCAAAAAAGGTTCGAACGATTCTTCTCATTTTTTTAAATTGGATATTGGTAGCTTTCAATCAAAAGAACTTATTTTCAAATCCAAGGTTTCCAGTAAATTCAGTAATGAATTCCTCGTATTTAAAAATCTTGAAGTAACCAAGTGCAATATGACTAAGATCTTCAGCCAGTGTAAAACTATTTCCATATGCGTACATTTATATTTATATATGTATAAAGTTAACAAGCATTAAAGGTATCCATAAATTATTATCTATGTCAAAGCAATCAAAAAGCAAGTCTAACCAAATTCCATTTTTGTTAACACTTTTTCCCACCCAAACGCTAATTCTCATCAAAAAACCATCAAAGTGACATTTTGTGATAAAAACCTATGCATTTACATGCAGGAAGTTGTCAAAAATTCTTATGGTGGATCAGCGATAAAAGCCTCGTGAAGTGTGTTGGCGTTGTTAAAAATATATAAAACCATACTAAAACACAGAGACCAATGTCTGATGTCTGCTTAAAGATAAAAATATTTCAGCATAATCCCAATTTAAAATGCGTGGTGTAAACCACAAAAATAAAACACCAACAACAACAACAACAATAATAACCAAAACCAAAACCAAAACCCAATCACGACGCCTATGTTGAATTATGGCTCCAATTCACCATACCATAAGCAACTGTTACTGGTGTCCATTTAAAGTAGAGAATCAATAAATAATTTTTCTATTAAGTTCACATTTGTCCCACTGTTTCGATTTTGCTTAATTGCCTTGACAGCAGGAGCAGCTGTTGTCGCGGCAGTTATGGTTGTTGTGTTGTTTTCTTGATTCGACATTACGATACGATTGCGGTTTGATGGCGGTATTCGTATATTGGACCAAGACAGAACCTCTTGGTCTTATGGTCTTAGTCTTGGTCGTAACTTGGCTAACTGATTAATTGGAAGATAATTATGGATAAACGTCATAAACTCTGATGATTTTGATCAGCAGCAGCATCAGCAGCAGCAGTGTGGCATGGCGCGGGCGCAGTGATGGAAATAGCAATCTGCCAATTAGTGGGACAGCAGAACAAGCAGCCACCACCGGCCGCGCCAAGCCGCGGGCAAACCAGTTTCCGAATTCTATGGAGGTGGTATGGCCTTTTTTCAAAGCTTTTTTTTTACGATTCTTTGGGCTATGGGCATTTTCCAAAAACGGAATTTATGTCAATTCTACAAGTCATTATGCTGGTTACCAGCAGCTTCACCAAACTGGCTGCCTGATCGGGAGCTATAAACAAAATTTATGCGCACTAAGCGTGGGTGTCTTCCCAAAACTGGTGGGAAGTAAAAAGGTAAGTGTGGAGAAAGCTATGATTTACCTAACTAACGATGATGCTCGTATAGAGTTGGAATCAGGCCAATTTCCGGAAAGATTTTTTTCGTTCGATTGATACACCAAATGATGACCAAATGAGACTCGACTTTGGAAAATAAGCAATAACGCTTAAGAATGGTGCGTGAAATCAAACCTCATGCACATCACAAATAGCCATTGTGACACCATTGTAGGTTTGTGACAGCTCACCTCTTGCACTCTTGATATAGTCTCGATTCTTTGAAGAAAGCCGTTTCGTTATGCACCACAGCGCTGATGCTGATGCTGCTGCTTCCCTCATAATTTTTCGATTTCCCAGCCTATTAGAGCTGGGAATTGAGAATTGGGAATGCGTTTTGTTTGATGGGCGGCAAAAGGAGCAAACAAAGAGAAAGAAAGAGCTGACCTGAAACCTGACAAAGAAGTGACATGGCCAAAAAATTTACACTTTTCAATTCCACAAAATAGCGACAAATGCTCGTATCGTATAGAATAGATGTTGAAAGATACTGATTCTCATATTGAGCAGCAGCGTGGCAGGTACCTTTGTCGCACTTGTTCCCTATATTGATGTGAATGTCTTTATTTTGTTGGCCCATACGACAACGACAACGACAACGAAGACGGACGACGAAGATTGTTTGGAACGAATTGGCCTTTTTCTTTTCAAGCCGAATCTACTGTCTTAAGAGGAAGGCGCGCATTCAGCTGATGGTAATACTTGTAAAAAGTTGCATGATGCAGGTACAAGCATCAAAGACAATATAACAATAGTTACACCTTAAACGTGTGCAGATTGATATATTGTTGGAAATAAATTATATCACTGCGTCAAGAAATCGAAATAAATGGGTTCTGTGCAAAGACACCTTTAAGTCTGGTGGATTTCGGTGTTCTTGCTTTGGAGCACTGAGAAATGGGACTGGGAATGGGATAGATTCAGTTTTCTGGATAAAAAGAAAAACAATAGCGGAATCGTCACAACGTTTAGGTGAACAAAAAGTGGCTACTCCCATGCGCTTCATGGGTATACATATAGTGAGTCCTTTGTTCGTGGTCAAATGGGAAATTAATTGCACAGGTGTGGAAACCGTAAGTGGCTATAAATTGCTGATCTATGACTCCCCTTGTCGAAGATGAAAGTGAAGACAGTTTTTCGGTATTCAATGCGTTTTTTTTTTGAAGATCCCTTACCGCGAGAAGGTTTTTATAATGTTTTCTATTTCACTTTGAGTGTTTTAAGGGTGTGTCTACGGGGTTTTATTTTGTTTTCCATGGAATTTTAAGTATGATCATGTAAACCTTATTACGACTTGATACAAATGCCACAGAATAAGTGTAAAAGAGATTCATCTGTAAAACTTAATTAATTCGGCCCTTTATTAGTAAATTACAAAGTTTTAAACAATTATTTTTATAATTTACTTTTCTTTTAAAATTTTATATTTAAGACAAAGTAACAAAAATGCTGCTGTCACTTTAAGTGATTTCCTGAAATCATATGACTTGTAAGTTTTTGACATTTCAAATTTATAGTTCTGCTCCCATGATTTAGGTGTGTTTGCTTTCTTTTTTTTCACGAACTGTCACTTTTTGGACGTGTTCAATGCATCGATTATAATAAAATAGAATAAGAATTAAAATTTTTGAATGAGCTATAAAATAGCTAAATACTTAAAAAACTGCTTACAATGGAAATGCTAAGTTCTATATAAGAGATTACTTAATACTTTGCGACACTGACTTTAAAATATAAGTCTTTTTTTTCAATCTTGACGTTCACATGATGTGACAGATTGTTAAATTAAAATTTGCAATCAGTTATCTTTTAATAGTTCTGACTCCAAAATCAAAATTAAAAACAAAGATTTTAATAAAGTTGAAACAACATTAGTTGAATGTAATCAGGGTCTAATTAACTTCCAGTTGACAGTTATTCAAATCGGTCAACAAAATTGAAAAGAGGAAAAATATTAGTCATCAAGGAATAACTTTTTGACATCTGGTATACTTTTCAGAAAAATCGAAATGATAGTTTGCAAAATTTGAAAACCTACAAAACAAATTCTTTTTAAAAATTATTGAAAACTGATCTTCGACTTCATGTACGAAACATTCTTCTTACAAATCATTCTTTTAGAAAACAACCTTCAAAAAGTGGTACCGACTAAAAGATCTTTTAAACAAAAGCAGAAATTGAAATCAAACTTACCCAAATATCTTGAAAACAATGACAGATATTTCCTTCACTTGTTTGCAAAACTTTTAGAAATTTTGACATACGGACACGATTGGGAAGTTATCAGTGTGTGCATCCCATCCTATTTTTTTTAAAGTAAGTAGCAAAATATCTACTTTAACTTTTAG
Organism: Eupeodes latifasciatus; assembly: GCA_920104205.1. NCBI lineage: Eukaryota > Metazoa > Arthropoda > Insecta > Diptera > Syrphidae > Eupeodes > Eupeodes latifasciatus. Next base: position 154,691,695 of record OV049925.1, read on the forward strand.
TAATTTTCTAAATCTAAATGACTTATGAGTTTTTGACATTTCAAATTAAAAGTTCCGTTTCATTTGTGTGGGTTTTTTTTTTAAACAAACTGTCAAATTTAAGACGTGTTCAGATATTCTGTTTTTAATAAAAGGGAATCAATATTAAACTAGTCAGCAAATGATTACAATTTTGGAATGGTAAGTAAATTGCTTAGAAATTAGAAAACTCCGAGAAAGCAAAATTCTAAGAGCTTAATAAAAGGTTTTTTTTTTACATATTAAATGCTAAGGCATTAATTCTAAAATTTGTTTTTGTTTAAAATTTGACGTTTGCGTTCTTTGACAGTTAATAAAAGTGGATTTCGCAAACATTTCTCTTTTTTCACTCCGGCTTATAAAAGAAAAAACATGTTTTTAAACAAGGATTTAAACACATTTTGAAAAGAAAATTAGTTCTTGTAGCCAGGGTTTCTTTTTTAATAGAAACAAAATCAAGTATTGCCTCTCAGGAAATTGCATTTTGAAGAATTCTTTGGACATTTTTAAACCTCATTTCCGTTAAATCTTCTTTACGCTTTCAGTTTAGGAAAATTGGTGATTAGGGCAGATTAAAAACTTTAATGTAATTTTATTATTTTATGTTTCGTATATGAATTCTCAAAATGGAAACAGAAGGCGCGGTATATCATCCATCGTTAGTGCATTTTGTGTCAGAAAAGACTGCATCTTATTTGCAGCACAATCCCATTGGCTCTTTTACAAGCCTCTGGACATGGACGTTATTATTAAACCCATACTCGCATACTTATTCACGACCGATGTAATATAATAACTGAATTGAAAGTTGCAGGAGGAATTCAATGTTATTTATGCAACGGCAAGCATGCATCCATTACATGCGATAATGATTCCACAAAAATGCACCCAAATTCAACAACCAACTGATTTCGTGCAGCACAAAACGGTCGGTGATGATTGGCCCCATAACTGCAGCTCTGTTTAAGCTCCAACAACAGCAACAGCTACAGCTACAGTTTCAGCTCCAGATGTGTCTAGTATGCCCCTGCTCCAGCCCCAGCTCCAGCAAAGCATAGCATTCCAGAGGCGCATTCCGCCCATGCATTTATGTATAGCTTTAAGCCCTCCGGGAATCCAACAATTTGTGTGTGCACAATCAAAGTCCGGGATTGATTTTCTGTAATTGAGCGCCTTCCCCCAATCGACACAGCCACAGCACAGCAAAGCGACAGAGCAGTGATGGTTGGTGGTGGATAATGGTGAATGGTGGTGCATTATTGGAGTAAAACGTTAAGTTAATTTCCTGACTCCTTCGGTTCGGTTCTGGTCGGTTTGGAGCGGTAGTGGCAACGAATACCACCACTGCCGACCAAAGGTTCCCACACTTTTATGTCCATATAAAAAGAGAGAGAGATTGCCTTTGATTGCCTACTCGCGGGTCTGTTGATGGTGATGGTTGATGGTTGATGGCTGATGGGAGCCAGAGTGATTCTGGGTAATTATGCCGGTGCTGTTTCTGTTTGTCGGTGCTGGGCTGGGGAGTCGCTAAGTGACGGCGGAGAATGGCGATGCCGATACACGACTGTATCAGGATTGCATGTTGGTTGGCCCAAAACAATTTACCTACCACCACATTGTATATAGCGTGAACGCAAATTTCTGCGATTCCATTTACCACATCAACATTTGATGGTGGCCCAGCGCAGCTATTGACGCCGCCACAGCTCTGACGTCTTCGTCCTCTTCGTCATCCAAACACGATTGAATGGCATTTGTCATAAAACGTGCATCTGGCATTGGTATATTACCTAAGTATTCACAATGTTGCATGTTACTATGTGAGAAAGAAATAAACACTCTGAAAGTGGAATCCACCCCGAATTGCTGAATTGCCTAATTCTGCGTTGCGCGATTTCCCATAAAGAACAAGATTGTTTCGTTTTAATTACACGTTGCCGTTGTGTGCTGCTACGGCGGCGGTTACGGCGGCGTGGAGCCTTCAGCGATATTCAACGCTACTTCAGAGACAATATGGGTGTAGGAGCACCAAACCGCTGCCGCCACCGCCGCCACAGCCGCAGCCGCAGCCGCACGGCAACAAAATTGTTCACTGTCGATTCCGAAAAATGCCACTGGCGATACAAGTCGAGAGCAAATGACCTTTTAAATGCGTTATATGGCCTCAGTCGAAATTGGGGGCGATTTCGAAGAACGCGAATGCAAACGCGAAAAGCCAAACGCTGCTCAAGCAAAAAGCCTGCATCAAGCACTAAAACAAAAACAAAAACAAAAGCAACAAAAATAAAAGATTTAAATTGTCTAAATGAGCAGTATAGAAGCGGGGACGGACGCGCCTCTTAATGCGCTCGCGGAGCTTGTCGGGGGCGATTCGGTATTCAGGTATTCGTTTAAAGGCCTTTTGGCTTACCCTACCCCGTCGCATCGGTCGTCCGTGCGTCGTCGGTTAGTAGATATGTAGAGGACGTATACTTGTATAAACATCAGCAGAGTCAGCGCTTCAGACCTGTGCTGGTGCGCGACTGTTTTAAACCCAAATAGCCAAGGGCTATAATTTCACCAAAATGATGATGCGAAGGCACAAAATGTAATCGCTGGATCATAAAGTTCTTACAAAATGTTCAAAATAGGCTCAGCCCACGCTGAAAAGTTTGCAACTGCCTTAATTATAGGTGTGTTGTGGGTCTGGAATGCTAAGCTGAGGTTGGAGCATTTATGTATGTATATGCTTCACTTTCCTTATAGAGTCTTTTCTGGGTTAAACAATAACTACACAATATTCTAAAAAATAAAACAAAAACCTGACCCTTTTGCATCGCTGGTCGTTTGTTTGTATATTTTTTGAACCAAAAGATCTGACAGATATATTCAAGGATCCTCATAATGATGACGACTCGACGACGACGACGCACGGGGACGTTGCATAGGATGTTTCCCATATATCTACTTATTTCCTTTAAGTTGAGGGCATTAAAAGCCCATTTGCGTTTTCTTAAGTAGAAAGGATACAAACAACCTACCTACCTACCTTACCTACCTTATGTACATGTGCGTCAAGCTTCCGAAGAGGTGTTTAACTTTTTTGATGGATACATATAAGTGAACCTGACGTCTTCCAACATGAATCATTACCAAAGAGCTGTATTTGGCAATCCTCCTATAAGTAGGCATAACTGTCTCTAGTTTTATAGGAAAACGATGGTTCATGACAGCCATTTGTAAAAACCAACATCTCTGATATTCTATTTGAAAGAATTACTATGTAAACTATAGGAAAATAGGTAATAACTTGAGGCGTGTCAAAAAAGTTAGGTATATATGACGAAATATCAACATGAATTAAGGATTGAAATATTGAGTAAATAATTTTGAGAAAAAGAAAGCATCACTTTTAATAATTTAAACATTTTAGTCTCCATTGCTGCCACTATTTTATTTCCTACGCTTAAATTGTGCAAGTATTTTATTTTCATATACATATTTCTAAATACAATTTTCCAGCTATTCCAAAATTCCGAATCCTTTTCCTCACATGTAAAATACTAATTTTCTTGTATTAAAAAAAGAGCACCTGGACACGTCTAAATTGTTACAGTTCCTGAAAAAATAATACAAATCAAACAAACTTACATTTAGGGAACCGGTATATTAATTTGAAATGTCAAAAGATATCCCTATTAGAGAATTTGGTGAATGAGCTAAAATGACGGTTTCAATAATTTTCCCAAATTTTGCTATTATCAAATCCGTCGAAAGAAAGTTGAACGAATGTCACACTGGGGCCGGGCGTATGGGAAGTGATACCCAAAACTAAAATAATAAAGTTTTGTGTGTTGAACTGATTAAAAATGCTTTCAAATACATTATGTTTATATTATTATTTATATTTTGTCTTCAAACATGTTTATTACATCATTATCAAACATTTTTCTGTCACATATTGACACCTTTCGCATAAGGCTTAAAATTGGATCGGATGAAATAAGTAATCTGTTAAATATATCAGTAATGTTATCAAGCCTGGAAGTTTTTCTTGAAACAAAATTCTCTGTAGGATTTAAAATCCTTATTTCTAGACTCCTGTGTCTCTTTGCTTAGCAATCCGATTGGTAATAACGCTTCACGTACAATTAAAGACCCATTAATTAAAATTTTGCGTAGAGTAGGAGTCATGGGCATATAAGGATATAATTATACAATGTACATACAGCGAAGCCGTCTCTAAACAATATTCTTCAAACTTTTGTGGGTTAATTTTGAATCCATTTGAAAAGTTGAAATTGTTTGCAATATTATATAAATCCGTCTTATTAGACTCGGGTCAATTTTTGTGATTGAAGATGAAATTATGTGATTTTGAAAAAAATCGAGTTTCCAAAACCTGGTTTTGGTTTATCCACAATAAGTCCCAGATTGCTTTTAAACTGTTCTTGAATATTTTTTTTCGTTCTTTCTACTAAATCTTTTTTTTCACTTGATAAGCGCCAAGAAAGAGTTGGTAGCTTGTAACTCAAATGCAGTAATGACTCAAACAATCGTATCCAGGCATGCAATACTGAAATACCAAATGATACGTAATCTGCGTTTATAGGCCTTCTACAAACCATTTCAATATTGTTAAAATCTTTGTAAGTGGCATCACATAAGTAGCACTTTAGAGAAGATTTAGTACCGGAAACCACGTTACATATTTTTCCATCTACCATTGTGAATATAAGTTTGTGTGTAATGGAAAATGATTGACTATCTAATGTCATTTTAGTAGGAATCAATGCATCGATTTGACGATCCATATTTTCTTTTTTTCGGAAGCGCCAATTTCGTTGTTTCTTTTTTATATTGAAGACTTACCGGCCTATAAAATCTGGGTGAAGATGGCTTAGGATTTTGCCACAAAACTTTATTGCCTCCGTTTTTTCCATAGTATGTTATAGCAGTAATGGCACCAGACAAGTAAAAAATATGTATTTGTCGTCCGCATCTTCAGATATAAACTTTTGTTTGAATTGATTGTGGCTTAAACTACCATCAAACCCCCATTTTGAATACAAAACCATTTTGGAACATTCAGTACTTTTTGTTGCAACAACTGGGTTTTGGCTTTGTAAGATTCGAGTAACCGTATGATCTAAAAGTGATTGCAAAGCCACTTCCGCTTCTGATTCTGTAACTTTTAGATCATTGGGGTAAGAGCTCCGTTTTTCTGCTTGCACCAGTTTGTAAGATGGAAAAACATCTTTTGTATAGTTTCGGATAATGTTGTATTGATTCGTACTTAGTTTGGCTTCAATAATTATTGAAAGAGCTTCACGGGCGTAATTTTTTTAATATTAACGGACGATTTGACGTCCATGCAATCTTTAGCGTAAGTTGGAACATTAGAAACTTTTTTAATAACATCAGCTTAAGTTGTTTTACCCTCAGCTCTCAAATTCATTTGAGCTGCATATGCCAATAGATTTGAACTATGTTCAGCACGAATATCTGCTGTTTTCCTGCGTTTCGAATTTTCGCTACTTTCTTCAAAGGAAAGTGCGGGCCTACCGCCTTTGTTTGGGGTGTGAAGAGTAATTTCACACCTTCCATTTAACCAGGCAATTTCATTTTTAATGAACCTATCATGATGGTTGTTATGTTTAGCATATTTTGCTTTTAATTGGATTTTAAAATTGCGTAACTCGTTTAACAATTAGGCCCTTTTTGTTGCGCAACAATTCGTTTCCTTAGCTACATATTCAATTATGTCATTAAATTTTGCATCGAAACCCATATTATTGCTTTTGTAAGATACCTCAAATATTTTTTCTCCTTTAATTTTTATTCTAGGCTCGGTTTCTAGAAAAATGCGGAAAATGAGTATTAGACTTATTAGAGAAAAAAATTATTTAAAAAAAAATGCACAGGTCCTTTTTACTTTTGACTTCAGTTTTGTGTTAAGAACATTCTAATTCTTAAATTTTATCCATACATTTTAAAAGTGATATGTGCATTTTCATTTAATTTGATATTTGTTCTATAACCAGAGCCTCTACTGTAACTGCAACTACCTCTTGTGAATATGCAACTACAATTCTAATAACCAGTTATTTTAACTCTGCTTACCATTGTCCATAGCTGATAATATTTTATTAATTCGTTTTTAGCTATACACTCTAAAAAAAAAAAACAGTTTTAATTATAATCAAATAAATTGTTATCCACTTTAATGATAATGAAAAGCTAACAAAAAGAAGTGGGAGAGCGTATACTAACCAAATATGATAAGAGAAGTCATAACTGTATTTATTTTAAAATATGAGTTTTGGGCATCTCTCAGATACAGTAAGCCCCACTGTTTGTCGGTAACATGCCCTGCACCACCGACATTTCGCAACATTTTCGCACTCCATAAAATTTCTAATATCTGGCAATCAATTCATCTTTTATGTAGTTCAAATTATTTCACTTTATCGTAGTTTTTTTGTTTTATTTTTCTTCATTTATTGAATTACATGTATGACGTTAAGATGTCAGAAACTGACAGCGTCTATAGTCAAGTTGAAAAATGATAAGGTAGTCCTAGTTATCAACAAAGTAGTAGAATTGCATAATTAAGTTTTACAAGTAACGCGAAAGGTCAGCGAAACGAATTGACTTGCCGGTAGTGAAATTTTTAGAATTCCATAATCAACATGAAAAACTCAAAATTAATAAAATTCTGAAAATAAAAGATAAAGTAGTTATTTTGTGATTTTAACTAAAAACAAATGTCAAAAGATTGTAAGATGATTATTTAGATCATCGTTTTAATTAAGAAACTAAACGAAATAATTGTAATATTTATCTAGATCATGTAAAATGTTGAATCAATATCTTTTATTTCGGGGTAAAGAGTTAATCAAACTAGAACAAGTTGTTTATAGAACTTTCTTAAAAAAACCTAAAAGATCCAGCCTTAAAACTGTTTAGATTTCAAGAACAAACAGCGGTACTCAGGGAATGCTCATTGTTACTTTTTTTTATAAAAATATTGTATCGTTAAACTTTATAGATGTGAAGCTTTTTGTAAATTGAATATTTCTAAAAGAAAAGTGACATCTTAAACGTCACTTTGACAGTTTCAAGTTATATTAAAGTGACAGTGTGATGCTTGGAAAACATTATTCCTGTAGCACCATCAGAATTGAAGCGCATCAAAGCTGCATGTGTGAACCTGAAGACACTTCACTCTTTTTTGTATAATGGCTGTACTCGTGTATAGAAACTGAAATTTGATCTGTTGCACTCACCCACGGAAAATAAAACCCCATTGTCAAAGTGAAGGCGCGCGAAGAAGCTTCAATATGTTTTCGTTTTTTATGTGAGTATCTCGTTTTCGACAAAACCAAAACGAATTAAACCGCTCAAAGGTGGTGGTCTCATCGTTCCGTTCGTCGTTATTGCGTGTCGTCGCGTCGTAGTCGTAGTCGTTTGTCCCACCGACCATATTCGGTCGATTGGTCGTTTGGTCGGTTGTCGCAATGATGATGATGATGATGTGTTTTGGGACATCCATCCGACTGCAATGCACTCTCTGTTGATAAACCCAAAACCATGAAGACGATGAAAACAACATCAACAACAACGACGAACGATGACGACGACACAAGTTGAGAGATAAAACAGACACAAACTGCCTTCGAGTAAGAGCATCCCTCAATTAATTTCATTATCACGTCCCCAAATTGATTTGTCGATTAAGTCCCCTGATGGCCAAACAACTAAATTTGTCTCCTGATACAGATCAACACAATTCTTATGCATCGATGACGATGGGTCGCGTCGCGTCGGTCAGTTCGGTCGTCGGTCTTCCTTGGTTGTATATATTCTCATGTCTCGGCCGTTTTCGTTTTCGTCTTCCCTTCATGGTTGACAACACTCAAAGGATGACAGCAAATTTGACCTGCCCATTGCCCAATGACGACGACATACATACATTGCTGCTTCAACCGACGACGGACCGACAGATGGACAGAAAGACAAACAGACAGATGTAATGGATGGAGAGGCTTGAGGCGCTGGAAACGACTTTATTGAGATGAGATGACCACCACGACCACCATCAGGCCACAAGCCCGACCGAATAAAAGGGAAACAATTCCAAATTGAGGCAACTATTTGGCCATAACTTACGACTAAACACTTTCGTAGGCCGTATTCCTAATTAGCCCACACGGATGGCCGTTCGACTTCGACCGAGACGTGAGAATTAATAGTTGACATTTGGTGCTGCCACACACTTTTGAATATGGGATTGGGATTGGGATCGGGAATGGGATGCTGCCTGCGTGCGTCGTCAATGAGGATGCAGTAGAAACACTGCAACAGACAGTGGTCGTGGTGATGGTGATGGTGTTGTGGAAAGTGTCACCTGTTTTATCTAAACGATGAATCAGTATCACCAACTGCCGTGGAGGTCCGACTTTTCAATCACATTAAAAACTTAATTGTCGTGGACTCCTTCGATGATGCTGGTCGCTGATCGCTGGCTGGTGTCTTATGGCATTGGACGTACTCCCATAACTACGCATCTGCATATATGCATCTCTCCACCTTGCAGTTCCTCCTCGTTTTCATTTTATTTCTTACTTATATAGAAGTCAATTACCATTTCGATATCAGGAGGAATCTAAAGGTTGGTGGTTAGCATTACGGATGCAGGTAATCCTTTGGCAACGAGCGCGCTCATCTCTCTATCTCTATATGTCCATGGTTATATTTGAGGTATGAGGTGTGAGGAAATTGTTCTGGGTGCTAGTGCTGAGCTGGGTATAGTAGGCTAAGACTATGAGGAGCTCAATTCGCTCGAGCATCATCAACCTCTGGGTAATTTTTGTTTGGAGAGATACGAAAGAAATTTTTCATAGTTCCGTTTGTAATTTATTCGAAAACGATAAAAGGGTGTGATTAATGACGGTTTTTCCTGTTTTTGTTTTGCTGGGTATTTCTATGCAGCTACGCAGTAATATGTTATTTTATTTATTTTTCAAAAAAAGAGAAGAACTGATAAGGCATATAGGATTTGGGTTCGGGGTTCGAAAAAGTTCTCAAAGTCCAACATTTGACTGTGTGTTCCTGCGTGTAGCATGTTGATTGCCTACTATCTAATTTAGAGAAGTGCGCATTCAAATTAAGATTACCTACATAGCCACGCAAATGGTATTTTTGAAGTTGTAAAAGTTTTTCTTTTCTATTTAATGAAGTGGTACCGATATTAAACAATATAAAATTCATTCAACATGAGCTACAACAGGTTGGCAAGTTATTGATTTTGGTAAAAAGAATAATTACACCCAAAAGTAATAACATTTTTATGGAGTACCTTGATTTCGGATCATATTTGAAGTGATGAGCAGTGGTCATAAGTTATTTTTTAATTTTTGTTAAAAAGCCTAAATCCACGTACAGACCCGTTGTCAGATTTTACAATATTGTAACATCTGTCAATAAAAGAATGTCCGAAATGTATTATAATCGCGTGAACTTACAATCATTGTTTGCGAATGGTCAGAAAATGTTTAAAATTGTCTTTGCTTATTAAATCTGACAGTTATAAAAAAGCAAATTAGGTGGCGCAACAGTCCGTTGAGAACTAGGGCCTAGTGACTTAAAACTCTCAACCATTTCTGTGTGCGAGTACTGTTGTCAGGGATGGAGGGGACCTACAGTTTTAAGCCGAATCCGAACGGCTAATTTGAGAAAGCGCTTTTCATGACAAGAATTACTCTTGGAGAATTTGTCAATTCCTCGCAAGAGGCAGTACCCGTGAAAGAAACTTTAGATGGCATAGGCAGGGATCGAAACCAAGACCTCTGGCATGGGTACTCCAATCTGACAGTTGCTGGAAATTAATTCATTGTTACATAAAAGGTGTTTTCGTTTGAGGTATACAACTTTGAAACATAATCTTCTGGCATTTCAATTTAAATATGATTTCTGGTTAATAACCGCCAAAGCTTGCTTGTACATAGTCTAATCTGTGCAATTTTCTTTTTACAACATTTTTTAGCTTACTGACGAAGATAAGCGACTTCACATATCCCCGCAGAAAAAATCCAAGCGGTGTTATATCGCACGATATTGGAGGCCATCCGTAACGTGAAACTATGCGGTTACCAAACGTTTCCTTTAGTAAATAAATTGTGGCACGAGCTGTGACATGTTGCACCGTCTTGTTGAAACCATAGCTCTTGCACATCATGGTTTTACAATTAATGGACAAAATAGTTAGTATAATCATGGCTCCAAGGCTGACACCATTGGCTGACGTTCTGGCCAACATCGTCTTTAAAAAACTACGAACCAATTACCTCAGCAACTCATAATGGCTGAAACACAAACACTCTTCAGCTTCGGCTTCGCCTGTGTTTACGAGTTCAGCCATAGGAATTCAATGCATGCTATCACAATGAAGCTTTGACCTCACGTTTCGTTTGACAATCGTAAGGAAAGAACGTAATGTGACTCCAAACGGAAGCTCTAGTTCAAATTTGATGAACATTTGCTTTGTCTGACAGCTCCACAGCTTTAAAAAAAGTCAACAAACAAAATACATTTGCTTTTGGAAGGATTCCCATTGGTTATTACAGAAATGTCATTCAAAGCAACCTCGAAGCAGGCCCATCGTAACGCAGACGAAGCCGAAGCTAAAGCGTGTTTGTGTTTCAGCCATAAAGCATTCCAAACAGTCAGTTTTTGTGGATGAACCGGCGTATCAATATCAACTAAAGGATTATCATATGTAACTCCAAATACTCCAGTTTTTTTATTGATTTATCCGATACATATTTCGAATAAAACCATGTTTTTCAAATAAATTTGAAGAATTTTGAAACTTTGTTTAAGCGTAAATTTATTTGTGTAGAAATGTCAAATCAAACCAAAAATAAATCACTTCACAGCTGACAACATGGCGGCCAGTTAAAATAGTATTGCCAACTAAAAGTTCTATGCTTCTATAAAAACAACCGTTACAATAAATTTTCTTCACGGATTGAAAATCAAATCAGCAAACAAGCTTACAGTGAAATTATACGATTCTAGGACAAAATCTATATCCCATGGAAAGAAGTATATAGATGTTGTCAGAAATGTCAAATTGTTTAAAAGCTTTCTGAAAGCTCATTAAAATCCACTCGATCATATTCTTACGTCAAAGAGTAGATCTGTCATTTTCATATTAAAGAAAACAAATGTTAGGAATGTGTAGCTCAAAAATAAAATCAACGATTTAAATAATTTACTAAAGAGTTATTAACATTTTACTCATTACATTTAATAAAAAATCTTAACATTATCTACATAAACACGTTTAGGCAGTATTTTTTTCACGTGACAGTTCGTAAAAAAAACAAAGCCAACAAACCTAATTCCACGGAACGGACACATTAATACCATGAAAAGTCAAAAGCTCATAAGTAATATGCATGACAGAAATTTAAAGTAGCCATTTTGTGATTTTCACTTTTGTAAAATATGGAAGGAAAGTAGGTACATATATTTAGTGCCTTAATCAGCAATTTACAAAATTATTTAAATTTTGTCTTCTGAATTTGAAAAGACTCAAATTTAAAAACTCATTAAGTGACACACCAAGAGTATTATGACAGTTTAAATTGATTTGCCTTCAACAATCTCCGTTGTAATTTACCCTTAATCAACCCGCATTCTCTTATGTGTTTCAAGTCTGTAATTGACTTAATCAATCACCTTAATTGAATAATGTTAATAGTGTAATCTCCCCTTTAATGTTAGATTGATATTATTAGAGGTGGATAGATTTCTGGCAAAGTGTTAATTGAATTAGCACATCAGTAAAAGGCCTTTCATCCACAACATATTATAAAGCTCCAGCTTTTATCCCAACATAAACTTAACACCTAAGGACATTTCACTCAGAGAGAATCAAAAAGAAAGAATACCTACATGAATTTCACCGCACTACTTAAGGTGGAAGTACGTCGCGTCGCGTCGTTCTATTAAAGGTAAAATCATTATAAAACAAAACATTATACATTATGTTGAATTGTATATAAGTCGTCGGTGGATGGGGATTCGAGCGCATTGAAGTTGAAGAGAAGAACCTAATCACAACTTATTCCTGATGCCACAAAAACAGAGTCAAAACAAGAAAAAGATTGTAATTTCTGTATCTGACTGCAACAACCAACGAGCGACGCGACGACGGACGCTACGATGGCGGACTCGGACTGCGAATAAAGTCACGTAATTTATTCCTAAAAAACTCTCACGGTACTTTAAATATAATTTTCCGTTCACATCGCACATTTACTGCATACCCCATCTCGAGGTTTGTTGTGAAGTTGAAGTGATTCAACAGTACAGAAACAACAACAATGCCAAACAACGAGGACGACGCACAACTAAGACACCACCACCACCACCACCTAGATTCCGTCGTCATCATCATCATGTTGCAACAATCCGGCCGGCGAAGAACACCAAATAAAACTCCAACACTGGCTGAAAACTTGAAATTCTTCTACGTGCGACGATTTCACCCTCAGGCGATTTCTACCGACCATCTCGAGTCGACCGACCGGCCGTGGATGGTGTGCTGCGCCTGTGCCTCTGCCTGTGCTGAGCAGTGCGGAGCTGCAACACCAGATTGGCGAGTGCAATATGGTTACTTGAAGTAAGTTTATTACTGGTTACGCTCGCAACGAAGTTGCTGTCTATGCGCGGGTCCACTAGGCAGCAGCCAACCAAATGAATGGCCAACCTTCCATACCGCGCCGGCCGGCAGCTTCAGCAACCTTAGCAGCTTTAGCAGCCTCAGCAGCACCAGCAGCAGCAGCGAAGATCGAAGAGAGGTCAAAATGAGGAAGACGACTGAAACCGAATGCGAAACGGAGACACGAATGCGCACAGGCGCATCGGGTTCCGAACTATACCCCGCTCATCACCACCACCGCCATCGGTCGCTGGGGCTCACCAGAATCAAAGCTGAAGCTGGCCCAGCATCCAGACAGTTCAAAGGAACAGAGTTATTTATAAGGGGCAGTAAAATAAAATATTTCACCAGACCGGCCGGGCCGGCCAAATGGATCCCGAACAGATTCCCATAAGGAGCCGCCTGCTAGAGCATCAACGATTTTTGAATTATTACCTTCGTTTACTTCTTGTTGGCAAAGAGTCAAATTGGTCGGCACACGCTCGCGGGCACACGTCATTTCCCACGGATCTGCTCTGCAGCTCTACAGCTCTACAACAACTCTGATGCTTACAACTCCAGCCACGGTTGAGCTGCGCATTACTAACGTGAACAGTGCATGTCAGATGCATGCGGCTGTTTGTGCATCTTCGTCTAGATATGGAATGAACTACGACGACGACGACAACGACGACGCTGAATAAGAAGAAGACAACACAGATATCTGCCAACAAAGCTAATCAAACTGACGACAGAAACGATCCCCCCAAGAGTTTCGGCATGTCGTCGGTGTCACCCACTGCGTGAGCTCATTTGGCGACATAGCATAGGCGACGTCACCGCTAATCGAGTATAATATGCAAAAATAGTGCGAGCGTCAAATCGCAATGCCGCGCCGCCGCCGCAACGCGTCGTGTTAACAAATTAGTCGCATTATCTGGCAAAGCGCATGTTCGCGCTTAACACAAGTCCCAAGCTACAGCAACATTAATAATCGCCTCACACACTTCAATTATTGTATTGTTATACAGCTTGGGATAGGGCTGATGGAGCTAGAGTTAGGTCTCTGGGGAAAGGCTAGAGAGATAGACTGTCAGGCTGCGAAGCGGCGGAACGAGATGATGCACACACGCAACATTCGGTATAGTCAGATTTGAAGTCGGATAGTGTCAACAAACAACTTGCGACATGGGGTGTCCTCTGATGGTGGAAATTATTATATAAAAATTCAAATGACGAATTATAACAATTACCCATAGCCATAGAAGATGTTGGGATTCTGAGGTTATAATTCATAGATGACGTTCGCCGATTAAAGTTCGAAGGAAAATGAAGACATTTATGTGATATTACTTGATTTAATATTTTTTATAATGTTACTGTTTATCAAAGCGATAATTTATTTACAAGAGATACAAGCGTAAGATTATCAATTTGGTACTTTTTGGTTTAAAAAATATTCTGTAATTCTTATAAAATTGGTGTTGGTCTGTTAGAAATTTTAGAATTACTAAAAATACAAATTAATTAAATTTTTTTAGTGAAAGTAGTTGCATTTCTTGATTGAATGGTTTTAATCTAACAGTACAGTACAAATAATATTAGAATAAAATCTATAAAAGAGTAGCCAAAGATTTTAAATCAAAAATAAAAACAGTTCGATAAGATTTGGTATGTATTTTTAATTTTTACAAACTAAATGTTTAAATAAATTAAGTATTAATTTTTTTTTCAATTAAAGCAAAACTTGCACCGTGATCCCTGATTAAACCATTAATTATTCACTTTTTACCACGACAATGGCATTCAAATTCCCAGCTTTAAACACCGCTTATTGAAATTTGAGGATCCGTTAAAGAGTTTTCGTATTGTAAAGCTCTTAGGTAAAATTTTTTACACTTTAGTTTGTTTAAGTCAAAAATTGGCTTAAATGGAAGAAAAGTTGTATTAAATTGGTTTTATTGTATGCACCATCATATTTAAAACACTTAAGTCCAAATTTCAAAAACTTACTCTCGTACAAATCTAATTGAAAAAAGACGCTGGGATGCGACCCACACTGATAGCTTTCCATTCCGTCTGTCGATTTGTCTTGCTTGAAAGTTTGTAGGTTTTCGTGTTTTGTTAAAAAAGTTGTCAGTTGAATTATTCTTCAAAATTTCAAAACTACCAACAATATTTTGCATATAATGAAATAGTTTTATTTCAAAATCTAGTTTTGTTAACGTTTTTTTTTTTAGTAGCATTTCTTAAAAGTTTTTATTTCTTATATAAAAAAATTCAAATTGGATGAATAAAATTGATTTGAAGTAAATATCTTTTATTGAACCGAACGCCAATTTTTACCAAATTTGAGTGCTATTTTTTTTAGATTTTATTTTTTATGAAAAAACGGTCTGTTGGATTCTTATAAAAAAATTACTGAATGTCGAAAACAATATTTTCTTTGAGATAAAATTAGTTTGAAGCCAATATTTTTAATTTTTAAAAAGATATTTGAGTCAGAAATCAATTTTTACCAAATTGTATTAATTTTTTTTTAGGTTTTTATTTTTTGTAAAAAAAAAACTGTCACTTCGATTTTTCTCAAAATTTTACTGAATGTTGACAATAATATTTTTTAAAGGACAAAATTAATTGAAAGCCAATATCTTAAAGTTTTGAAAAGATATTTGAGTCGAAAATCAATTTTTACCAATTATTGATATTTTTTTTTAGGGTTTTAATTTTTTGTAAACAAACTGTCAATTCGATTTTTCTAAAAATTTTAAATTTTTTATATAATTCAACACTTAATTCAAGTCTCTAGCGTTATTGGTTCGTGAGATATTTAGGGTTAACCAAAATGTTCACCTTTTTTTTAAATTACTATGGTAAAAAATCCACCCACGCAATTTGTTTGAGAGTCCTTTCTGCATCTTTCTGCATTATTATATGTATAACAAAATTTATTTGAAGTCGATATCTCTACTGGTTCTTGAACTATGGGCCACGAAAAAAACGTCGCGAACGTACGGACGTACGAACGTAAGTACACTCGCACGCGCAGACATCTCTCTAAACATCTTTTATTTCGACTCTAGGAACCTTGAAACGTCGAGAAATGTCAAAATTTCCAATTCGACAAATCGGACCCATTACAATAACTTACATACTATGGGAAGTTAATAAGAGTTACTTTGCATAACACTTACAAAAACTTTACGAAGAGTTTTTAAAAGTTTTATTTATATTTATAAGAATTGAAAACTACCCATTTAGTTATTAGTTTTCATTAAATTTAGTACTTTTGTTCTTCCTTATGAATTGAACATCATGAACTGTTTCCATCGTCAAAAATTGTTTCGATCAAAAAATTCTACGTTTTTGATAAATATATAAAACAAAGAACGAAAAAAGAGGCTGGGATGCGACCCACACTAAAAACTTCCCATCCCGTCTGTCGATTTGTCTTGCTTCAAAGTTTGTAGGTTTTCGTGTTGGGTTAAAAAAGTTGTCAGTTGAATTATTCTTAAAAATTTTAAAATTACCAACAATATTTTTCATATAAAGAAATAGTTTAGTTTGAAAATCTAGTTTTGTTAAATAGATTTTTAGTGAAAAACAAATTTTTACCAATTTTAGTAGCATTTCTTAAATTTTTACTAATTAGATGAATTGAAATAATTTGAGAGATATCAAGAACCGAACATCAATTTTTACCAAATTTGCGTACTATTTCTTGTAGATTTTATTTTTTTATGAAAAAATGGACTGTTGGATTTTTATAAAAAACCACTGAATATCGAAAACAATATTTTCTGTGAAATAAAAAAAGTTTGAAGACAATATTTTTAATTTTAAACTGTCAATTAGATTTTTATCAAAATTTTACTGAATGTTGAAAACATTTTTTTTTAAAAGATAAAAGCCAATATCTCAAAGTTTTGAAAAGATATTTGCGTCGAAAATCAATTTTTACCAACTTTTGTTAAATTTTCTTTTAAGTTTTTATTTTTTGTAAAAAAAACTGTCAATTCGATTTTTCTCAAAATTGTACTGCATGTTGACAACATTATTTTTCAAAAGATAAAAGTAGTTAAAACCCAATATCTCAAATTTTTAAAAAGATATTTGAGTCGAAAATCAATTTTTACCAACTTTTATTAATTTTTTTGTTTATGTTTTTATTTTTTGTAAAAAAACTGTCAATTCGATTTTTCTCAAAATTTTTCCGAATGTTGAAAACAATAATTCTTATAAGTTTAAATTCGTTGGAAGTCATAATCTCAAAATTTTTGAAAAGATATTTGAATCGAAAATCAATTTTTACCAACTTTTGTTAAATTTTCTTTTAAGATTTTATTTTTCGTAAGAAAACTATCAACTCGATTTTTTTCAAAATTTTACTGAATGTTGACAACAATATTTTTTGAAAGATAAAAGTAGTTTTAAGCCAATATCTCAAAGTTTTGAAAAGATATTTGAGTCGAAATTCAATTTTTACCAACTTTGAGTAATGTTTTTTTTAGGTTTTTATTTTTTATAAAAAAACTATCAATTCGATTTTTCTCAAAATTTTACCAGATGTCAAAAACATTATTCTTCGTTGCACAAAATTGTTTTGGAGATAAAATCATTTTGTATTCGTAAAATTTTCGAGGTGACTAATTTTTTTTTCAGTTTTTTTGATTTATAAAAAAAAACTGTTAACTGTATTTTTTTTTCAAAAAATATACTTGTTTGGTATCGCATTACAATATATTATATAAAATTTAATTCAAGTCTCTAGCATTTTTGGTTCTTAAGATATTAAGGGTTAACCAAAATTTTCACCTTTTTTTTAAACTGCTTTGGTAAAAAACCACCCACGCAATTTTCTTGAGAGCCCTTTCTGCATCTTTCTGCCTTAT
Organism: Eupeodes latifasciatus; assembly: GCA_920104205.1. Classification (NCBI taxonomy): domain Eukaryota; kingdom Metazoa; phylum Arthropoda; class Insecta; order Diptera; family Syrphidae; genus Eupeodes; species Eupeodes latifasciatus. Next base: position 154,709,296 of record OV049925.1, read on the forward strand.
TATCTGTATAACAAAATTTATTTGAAGTCGATACCTCTTCTGGTTCTTGAGCTATGGACAACGAAAAAAACGTCGCGAACGTAGGGACATACGGACGTTCGTACACACGCACGCACAGACATCTTTCTAAAAATCTTTTATTTCGACTCTAGGGACCTTGAAACGTCGAGAAATGTCAAAATTTTCAATTTGACAAATCGGACCCATTACAATAACTTCCTATGGGAAGTTAATAATATCCGAAGAAATTAAAATTTAAAAAAAGTGCGTATACGCCGCAGTGTCCAACTTATTTTAGACAATTGGTTTCTTAACACAAAGCCAGAAAAATAAAATTCATGGTTAAACAATTATACCTTGAATAAATATGTAGATGTCAATTCCTTTTATTTGTTAATAGATTATATCATCGCCTTTATATTAAAACTCTAAATCCAATTTTTGGGTTTTGAGATATTTGCACTAAAAGTTTGAAATCAATAGGAAATTTATCAGGTTTCGGGAGTTTTAGTTCTTTATAATTTAGTAATAGAGCAACGTAGAGTTTGGGAAATTTTGACAGAACATAGATTTTGTTATTTGTATAAACTTGGTGTGTTTATCTCATTTTCAATAAAAATGGACTCAAGAAGTTTTCATACAATAACGACGATCAAATAATTTTTATTATGAAAAACGTTTCTTTTTCTAAACACATCAATAATTCTATTTGTCCAAAAATCAATTAAGTACAGAGGTTTTTCATGCTGAGTGACACTTATCAAAAGATTCGGTTTTTTAAAATGATCATGTTTAATCACTTTTCTCTCAAGCAGTAAAGTTTTTTAGAATACCACTGCAAATATTTACTTTTGTTTCCTTAAAACCAGAGCGTATTTAATTTTTTATTATATTTGGCTCATTGGTTAATTATTTAATATTATATTAGGGGTCTTATTTTCAAAGGCAACATTGTGTAGAATTGGCTTGGCTGTAATCGATTTTGCCTCGTTATTACATCTTTTAAAATAATAATTAGACACGCGGCCAACAAGACAAGTAACTTTTCAGTATTTTGTTGTGACTTTATTGTTCATGAATAGTTTTATGAACTTTGGTTTGAAGCCTTTATACATTGAGCAACGAACAAACATTTATTCATCCATTACAAATACTTAATTTCCATCGGTTTAATGCATTTCACCCGTCTTTAGTGCGAATCACTTCAGCTTCTTGAGCTTTGACTTCTTTTAACATCCTTGCGGAACTTCGAACTACTTAACCAATCGCACTTATGTAATATACCTAGGTATTTTAAGAAATGTTAAACAAAAAGGTTTTGGAAATGGCAATAACATTATACTTCTCTCAAAGTTTTTGATGGCTTCAGTTCAAATCTACCATATCAGGTTTTTTTTAAGGTTTAATCAACTTTCAAGACTCGAAAAAACAAACTTCATACAAGCATCTTATTTACTTTTCAAAAAAATCCACATTAGTTGTTCATTTTACCTGTTTTACAAAAGCTTTTAAAAGAAACTCTGACGCATGCTTAAAATGGTTTTAATAGAGAAACGCAGAAGGGTATAAAATTATTTTTTTGTTCTTACAACGAATTCGCTGTAAAAGAAAATTATCACATCAAATTTTAGAAAATATGAAAATTATGTTGAAATCGAGCACGTACCATAGATTGAAGTCCGGATCTGAAATCAGCTTTCATTTTTTTTTGTATTTTTCAAAACAATATGGGAGGATAATTTAAAGTTTTTCAAAACTGCATATAGAGTCAAATGAAGACCAATAAGTCATCTCACACAAGTAATAAGAGTTTCCAGAAAATAAGTGAGATACTAAAATGATTCAACCTGTATCTAGAAAATAAAGATTTGTTACTATTGTTATTTTTTATTGTACTATTCGTACTAGAATGTCAGCTTGTTAGACTTGACCATTCTTTATTCTGTCAATTTTATTGAATGTTTGAACAACAACAACAACTTAAAGGTGCTACCACACATTGTTTTTTTTTTTTTTTTGGCTGGAGATATAGCTATTTCGTGCTTTGCCACTTTTACACTCATCATTTGTTTGATTTGTTACTTTGAACGAAAAAAGTGTCAAGGCCTTAATCTAAATTACAATTCGATGTCAACATTTTAGGTTAAAACAAAAGGTATGATATTTCATTTTCTCCGACGAACGGGGCCTTTGACTATTTTGACGAGCGTTTTTATAATAAATATGTTATAGGGTCCGCCAAATAACATCTTTTTTTTTTTGAAAATACTATAAAAATATCGAGTGTAGCTTCGGCTGTGTAGCACGTACCGCCGCCGCCGCGCCGCGCCGCGCCGCGCCGTCCTGTTGAAACCAAATATTGCCAATATCCTCCAATATCCTTCAATTTTTGTGAACAAAAATTCGTTCAACAGGACCGATAATGATCGCCATTGAAGGCCACTCCTTGCTCATTTTCGAAGAAAAATGGCCCAATTATGCCGCTGGACCAAAATCCGCACCAAACAGTGACTCGTTTTGGGTGTATCGGCTTTTCAATGCACGCGTGCGGGTTTTCCGTGGCCCATATGCGACATTTCATCTGAAAAGATGATTTTTTTGGCATCTTCTCTAAGCGTTTTATTCCCAGCGTTGTTCAAGCGTATACATCACAACCATATTCGTTCAGCGGAAGTATAAAACTAATTATTATCTGTCAAATCAGACATGAGCTAAGTGTTACCATTCACGAAATAAGCACTAGTTGAAAAAATATATAATAAATGTTTACCATTCAAATACCTTAAAAATTAAAAATTAAATGTTTTGCAACCTTGTAATCATTTCGCCTAATTGTCTACAAGCAATTTATGTGAGAATCAACAAGAAAAAACCTTCAGCGGAGGTTTCTTTTCACATAAATGATGACTTTCAGTTAAATGCAGATCTTTAAACTTACAATACATAATTATTGTTTACCCAAAACATTCCCAATTGACAAATGAAAGGCTAATAACAATGTTTTGTTCGATTTTGACACGCCTAACAGTTAGTTTAAAAAAAATGTACCTATATTTCGTGAGAAATGTTGACCAACAATATAAAATTGATTGCCTTCTTTTAGAGACCACAGTGGGATCCATATCGGAATCTAATGGCGATTTCAATTGATTCCGAGACCCCAGAGTGCGCGTGAAAATCCACACCTTTGTAAAAGCAATTGATCTGAGATGATATGATCTTCAATATAATAATAACAAAAACACTAAAAGAAATGTAAATCAGTTTTTTGAAGATTTTCACAGATTACAAAACTTTTTGAAAAAAAGATAACAATTCAGTTCAGAGCCCTGCTGTGTCGAATCATCAAACATCCATCGAGTACAGAGGAATCGGAGAAGAATGGTTTTAATTTAATTAATATTTCTTTCTCTTAGTCCATAGACCACATGATCCATGCTTCATGTTCATACCATGAGCTGATGGGAGAAAGGGTTCGTTTGCTTTTTTAACTGTCATTAATCACTTCCCAAATCACCCACAATTCAACATAAACTTCGAGAAATGACTTGACGGAGTGGGTATATCATTCCTCCTATACCACATGTGGCGAGCACAGCAGCATCAGCAGCAGGAGTACAAATCTGGAGAGCAAGCGAGAGCACTGTCGGTCGTCCCAGGTCAACTAGATCGTCGAAATGTTAATTATTCCTGGATTGACCTCGAATAAGATCATATTGTGATGATCATCCCAATCCCAGAATCAGAATTAGAATCAAAACAAGAAACAGAAACAGAACCAGAACTGAATCATAGCAACATCAGCTATAGCAGCGCATTCCTATTTCACATTATGTCGTCACCATCAACAGATAAAATATGGCCACACGTCGCGGTCGCGGACGCGGTCGTCGTCGCCGCGGTTGCCCATAAGAAAGTGCACCTTTTAGAGAAGTCAATCGACATCGGATTTACAGCCGCATATTGATGATGAAGTCAATTCCATGAAACAACACCATATACCCAATAAAATTCCTAAGGAACAGCCCTGGCTGAGGGTCTTATCTTTTGCTGTGGATTCAAAGTTGCTGGGTTGGTTCTTTGGTTATGTTCCTTCGTCTGGTTGCGGTGGTGGTGTCCCATCAAAAGCTGTTTAAATCGCGCGCTTTGCCCAGATTATAACGAGAACTACGACGACTACGGCAACAACGACAACCTCAACGACGAAAACGACGAGCGACGACTCGATCAAGCCAGCCAAGCGCAACCATAGCCAAGCCATTGCCCATATCCCAGCGAAGGAGTATCGGCGACAATCTTCGTAAGTGTGAATAACATCGAGTTGCGATATCAGTTTTATGGGTGGCCCACATGTCAGGGGCCATAAAGTAGAAAATTATCACCTTTTAAATTGAAGAAATCCAAACAAATTGAAACGGATATCGTGTTTAAGTGCTATCATCATCATTCCCATTAGTTGTGGCTAATGTCCGGCTCAGTTCAGACTAAGACTCAGACTCAGACTCAGACTCAGAATGGTTTTAAATGTGGTAAGTGCGAGAGTTGAATTGCGTTGAGATTGGAGAGCCAAGAAAAGAGTGTAGGTTTTAGACTACAAAGAATTAGATATACATTCATGTGTTTCGGCGATAAATAGTTGTAAGGTACATAGTATTGTCTTGTAGATACAGTCTGTGTGAAAAGATTAATTACATAAAATAAAACTAATTTTTAAAAATATTCCATTAATTTTCATTTTATACAAAAAATGGAAGCACAAATCGAAGGTCCTTAAGATTGTTTTTTAATTAATGTACTTTTCGTTAAGTTCTTTGTTTTTCTTATGCGATTTATCATCGATAAAATCCAAAGTATTGAAGCATAATTTTAACAATGTTCTAAAATCTTAACGCCATTTTAGTAAGTTACTAAGTTAAACAAAATGATTTTAGCATCTTTCCACATCTCCTAACATTTCACTAATGTTAAAATAAAAAATAGCTAATGTAACTTAATTTTCTAAATTCATATGAGTTCCGAGCTTTTGGTATTTCTAATTAATAGTTACGTTTGCTTTGTCCTTTTTTTTGTAAACTGTCACTAATCAGGCGTGTACAATTTGAAGTCCCAGTCTTTAGTTGAATTCAATAAATACAATCTTTGTATTGAAATCAGATGAAAAGATTGAATTCCGAAAAGAATGCATTCTTTTACAAGCTTAGGTTGCTTGAAATCTTATTCCATGTGTATTTTTTTTTAAATAAAAATTACGCAAATCTAAAATCAACAGAATAACGGCTTATGAAGCCGGATCTTCTGATTTATTTGAATAAACAGAGCAATCGAACTGGTAATTGGCATTTCGGTAAATGAAATTTTATTTTTTTTCTCAACTATCGATTTTATTTTCTTCAATTGACCATTTAATTCTTAACTAAAGAAACTCTTAAGTGTATCAACTTTAGATAACCACAACTTCCCTGAAATGAAAATGTTGGTACTTTGCTTTATATCCCGAACAAATATTTTTGAAAGAATTTTCCATGATCATCCGAAAGTTTGGACACAAATTTTGAAGAGTTGGGAATTAAAAACAGTCAGTAGCAAATAAATAAACTTGTCATTTCTTTATGGGGAACATTGAAAGACTGATGTTATACCAACATTCTGGAAATGATTAAAGTACTTAAGGGCTATTTTGAAAGCGTAAATTGGCAAATCTATACTATTATATAAAAGCGAAAACATTTTAAAGTTCGTAACGCATGATCTCAGAAAGTAGTCAACCGATTTATTTGAAATATATTTTATTATTTTTTATATTGTTATGAGAGTGTTTATGGCTTTAATTTTTTTTCATTAATTATTTGTCAAACTTAAATATTATTAATTTTACATTTTTTGTCCATTTTTTTTCATTAGTTGACTTATACAACCACTCATATCTTAAAACCTATACAATAATTGACAAAGATTAGCATTGCTTCATAAAGTCAATACTGTTGCGCAAATTTTAAGCCTAAAATCACTTCTAAGCTAAACATACAGCCTGAGAAATAAATAAAAACAAATTATAAAATTATAAACTTTTTTAATTTATTTTATCCAGGAAATTAGATTCCATCACAATCGCGAGGTCGCTGCTTTGTTTCATTTCATTATCATTCCAACATTTTTAATTTTCTTTTCTTCCCATGCTCTTTCTCTCTTAATATGTGTTCCATTTAATAGTTACGTTTTTTCTCTTACCTACCTACCTACATATTAAATTTTTCATTGTATAGTTCATCAGCTAACCTATACACACACATTATTTTTTTGTTTCTCTAATTCTATCGTCAGGGCCGTCACATTGCTGAGTAGTGTGGGCTCTTTTTTTTAAGTTAATATGGACATTTAATAAAATATATAAATATATTATGTATATATAAATAAATAAACAGTGCCATGCACATTAAATGCCGATTTATCTAAAGAACAATTAGATCTTTTTTATTTTTCTGGTTCGAGGAAGTGAATAGATAATAATTCTTCCAATTTAAAAATAAAAAAAAGTTCTATTATAATAGCTTGAATTACCAATTTTGTATCACTTCCTCGAACAATAAAACTGAAATTAAGTTAAAATTTTCTTTACAAATAACTCAAAGAAGGTACTTTCAATGACGTCGATAAAAAGAGCACACAAATGTAGGTAGGTTAAGTCAGTTGCACTGCACTGAACATGAGCAGATGAATAAAAAAATGTGTCTATGGATATTTACACACGCATACCTATAGATGTATGAGAACATTAAAAACACAAATTTGTTTTTTTTTTTTTTTACCGCAAACTATATTTTTTGGTTGCAAAAAACGTTTCTACGTATGAATAAAAGAAAGAAAAGAAGAAAATAGTCAAAAATTTCGTTCTGTTTTCAACTAAAAATTGAAATGGTTTTGTATTTTGTTTATTTTCACGTGCGGCTTGGCCTTTACTACGTAATATTTTACTTAAGTTTTTTTCTAAAGTGTTAATTTCGGTAAGGAAGAGTTTTTTATTTATAAACTAAAATTAAAATTATTGTAGAAAATATGCTCAGTCCCATTGAAAATTTTTTTCATATGCTAATACTAATATTCAAAAAATGTTCGTGGTTACAATTTGCGAAGCAACGCGAGCACGGGTCGGCTAGTTATTTATAATTGCAGTAATTTAGAGATGGCTTTTGCTATTTTTCGGAACATATTAGATGATGCTATTGCTATTTTTGTTCCTTTAAAAAAATTCAAAAAGACCAATTTGATTTAATTAAAGTTTGTCTAGGTTAAAGAATATCGTAGCTATAAACTTCGTAAAAAGATTAAGACTTCGAATTCTTTTCGTGAACAATTTATTAGATCTAGGAAGGAGTACGAATTCTTAAGAAGATTTACATATCTATACTAATATCATAAATGTGAAAGTAACTCTGTCTGTCTGTCTTGTACTCAATCACGCCTAAACTACTAAACCAATTTGCATGAAATTTGGTATGGAGATATTTTGATACCCGAGAAAGGACATAGGCTTCTTTTTACCTCGGGAAAATGACGCATTCCCATGGGAAAATTCAGGTGGTCCGAACGCTTTTACGCCTAAACTACTGAAAAGATTTAAATGAAATTTGGTAAGGCGATAGTTTGAGACTTAAGAAAGGGAGTTACTTTTGACCTCGGGAAAACAACAAATTCCCATGGGAAAAGTTACTTTCCGGGGAATCTGATCGCTTTCACTCCTAAATTAACAAAGATTTGAATAATATTTGGATAAAATTGGTATTACGGGAAAACAACGCATTCCCAACCCTTATGAAATAAGTTGTCGAACATGTTAAACTTATCATACACGTATATTAACGCGGGCTTCGCGCTCCACGTGCCTCAAGCCCTCAACGTTAAACGCAAACTGTGGCTCCCACCAAGTTCCACAAATAAACTTTGCTATGCTCAACCTTTCATCGCCAAACACGAGCCATGTAGGTACAACAAATAATTCACTGTCTGTCTTCTCCTTCTGATAATTCTGTTTCGGCTGAGGCGCGGGCGGGGGTCGCACGCGTTAGACGAGGCTGGTGGCGGCAGCGGTAGTGCGGTGGCGGTAGTGCGGCGGCGCGGGGGGAGGACATCACTGAGTGGGTCTACCCACGACGCATGCAAATTACAGAGAAATCCTGCAAATATTTTATTTGTCGTGTAAATTTAATTGTTTCTTTAATACTCGTACTTAATGATTTACTCGGTTCGTCTTTGATCATTTAATTTACCAGAAGTAGGTATAGGTAGTTTTTAGTTAGTTTCTTTAGTTCACCTGCTTATTTCTTTTAATATTTGAACGTGTTTATTTTTTAATTTTAAAATAATAAACGGTATTCAATACCTACTTAATTTCTATTTATTTTGGTTCCTTTAAGTCTGTAAGTAAAACTAAAATGTAAATAGTTACGACTGTCGTTATAATACTTATTTAGTTTAAATAGAAGCGTTTAAATAATCTCCGTTTCTTTTACACTTCTAATTAATCTTGGTTTCGTTTACATTAAGCTTGATATTAAGCTAATATGCCTGGAAAACGTAAATCTAATCTAGCGCGTAGTTCTAGCAGAGCTCGAGCTGCGAAAATAGCTAGGAGCCAAGAGTCCGAAGAACATACCCAAACCCGTTTGGCTTTAGATGCTGAGAGCCATAGGGCTCATAGAGCTTCTGAGACTGAAGAGCAGGGTCAATCACGACGTCTTTTAGATGCTGAGCGCCATAGGGCTCAAAGAGCTTCTCAGACTGAAGTTCAGAGTGAAACCCGTAGATCTTTAGATGCTGAGCGTCACGCAACTCAAAGAGCCGCTGAAACTGAAGATGAAAGACAGGCACGAAGACTTAAGGCCCAACTTCAATGGACATAAGCCATCATAAGCGAATGTAGAAAACCTAACGAAAATTTGCTTATGTTTGCAAAATTCCCGCGCATACCCATAATTGACTTAAATGATCAAAGCCATCAACATTACATTACAAAGCACTAATAATATTTTTTTGTCAATCTCGAAATATATTACACATACACGCTCATTAGTTTTGAAATAATTAACATGTACAGTGTCTCTGTTTGTTTTTCATGTGTATTTGAACAAACCGTCAGATTTTACTTATGCGCCGAGCGACTGAGATCGCTCTTGCTTATGTTTGCTTAAGTTAACGAAACTGAGGAAAAATTAACGAAACGGAACTAGACTCGATTATGGCTATTCAATAAAGCGTGTATGCATTTGCACGTTTGCTTATGCGCGCATAAGCTAGCTTATGTTATGTCGATTATAGTTCTGCCTTTAGACGCTGAGCGATCACAATTCAAACATACGTACAAAAAAGTACAGCTCAGGTTCTTTCATACTACTATCCAAAAAAACTATCTAATGCGGCCGAAGTCGCGGGTAAAAGCTAGTAACCAATATATTTGGTCTCTTGAGTCGAAAATAAAAACTAATTCGAAGTGTTTTTGGTCATTTTTAAATACTAAAAGAAAATCAATTGGAATTCCTTCCAGTATTTCTTACAATGGTATTTTTTCTGAAAATTCAGAAGATATTTGTAATAACTTTGCTTTTTTTTTCCAATCGAACTTTTCTGATTTGGGTGTAGATTATAATAAAACAGTTAGTTTCAATTCTAACATTAATGTTGGTGACCTTTCTTTATCGACAGTTGATGTATTAAATGCTTTATCGTCGCTTGATAAAAGTTTCTCTGCCGCACCGGACAATATTCCACCTTTAGTTTTGAAATTTTGTAAATATAACCTTTAAACCCCACTTTGTTTTATTTTTAATTTGTCCTTGAAACAAGGACAAATTAACGTAGTCTCCCTTGAGCTCTATACACTTTGTCCAACGCTTCTCCAATTTTTTTATCCCTACCAAAAAAAATGATTTGTCGAGGTCCTCGAAATAGGCCTTTGTTTGCGCGATGACTTCATCATTGGAGTCAAATCTTTTTTCACCAAGCCATTTCTTCAGGTTTGGGAAGAAGAAGTAGTCGCTCGGAGCCAAATCTGGAGAATAGGGTGGATGAGGGAGCAATTCATAGCCCAATTCATGGATTTTTGCCATGGCAACTGCACATGTGTGCACCCTTGCATTGTGAGCAAACGCGGCACCCATCTTACGGAAAGCTTTCTCATGCCCAAGTGATCATTCAAAATTGAAACCACTGAGCCATGCGAGATTCCTACGGCTTCCACAATCTCTCGCACTTTCAATCTTCGGTCGGCCAACACCATATCGTGAATTTTTTCGATTGTTTCGAGTGTAGAGACCCAACATCTTCAGTGCTTGTACGGCCACAACGAAATTCAGTAAACCACTTTTTTACCTTTGAAATCGATGGTGCAGAGTCCCCATAGCATTTATCAAGCTTAGCCTTGGTCTCGGTAATGGTTTTTTTTCGCAAGAAATAATGCTTAATAAGCACACGAAATTCACTTTTTTCCATTTTCTCCTCAAATTAGTGAGTAGTCTGATAAAAATAGCTGTCAAACACAAACTAACTGACGCAGCAAGTTTAAATTTTGACAGGAGTCAACTGACAGATGCCTGTTGACAGGAGCAGTGTTGCTGTTTCAGTAAAGAGGTCATAAATTCAAAAAGTCACGGACTTATTGACCCACCCTCGCACATGAAAACATTCTCTGATAACTCCTTTGCAAAAATCTGGATCTAAAGCATCTGTGGAAAATTATAAACCTATTGCTAAGCTTCAGCTAATCCCCAAATTATTTGAAGCAATTGTTAAAATTAAACTTTATAGTTTAGTTCAAAACCATATTTCCCTGCATCAGCATGGCTTTATGAGTGGTAGGTCTACTGCAATTTTTACAAATTATTGTCTTGGTTGTTTAGAAAATCGTACTCAAGTGGATGTAATCTACACCGATTTTTCCAAGGTGTTTGATCGGGTACAACACAACGTTCTCTTGAAAAAACTTGAATTTCACTCGAATCTCCTAAAATGGATCAGAAGCTATTTGGTTGGTGATGTTCCTTCCAATGAAATACAAAATTTTTCCGGTGTACCACAAGGTAGTCATCTTGGTCCACTGCTTTTCATTATATTTATGAATGATTTACCGAATTGTATTAAAAGTTCTAGATGTCTTTTATATGCTGATGATCTCAAGATTTTTAGTTCTGTAAGTTCTTCATCAGATGCTAGTAAAATTCAATTGGATATTGATAATATTACCAAGTGGTGTTTCATAAATGGTTTAAATATTAATATAAAAAAGTGTAGTATTGTTACTTACTTACTAACTTTAGGTGGCGCTACAGTTCAGGGCGGACCTGGGCCTCAACCAACATGCGTCTCCAGCCAGCTCGGTCCCTAGCTAGCTGTCTCCAGTTTTGCACGCCAAGTTGGTTGAGGTCTTCACCCACCTGAGTGCGCCACCTGAGTCGCGGTCTTCCTCTACTGCGCCGTCCCTCGGGATTGAATTCGAAGACCTTCCGGGCTGGAGCGTTGATGTCCATTCGCTCTACATGACCCTAGCCATCTAAGCCGTTGGACTTTAATTCTGCTAACTAGGTCAGTGTCGCTGTACAGCCCGAACAATTCGTCGTTATATCTTCTGCTCCATTCTCCATCTATACGTACGGGACCAAAAATCACCTTAAGAATTTTTCTCTCGAAGCATAATAAGACGTTCTCATCTTTTTTTGACAGGGTCCAGGCCTCAGCGCCATAAATGAGAACCGGGATGATGAGTGTCTTATAGATGGTGCTTTTAGATGCTCGAGAGAGGAATTTACTTCTCAATTGCCTTCTAAGTCCAAAGAAGCAGCGATTTACAAGAGTTATTCTTCGTTTGATTTCAGCGCTGGTGTCGTTGTCTGTGTTTATAGCGGTGCCTAGGTAGACAAAGTCCTTAACTACCTCGAAGTTATAGCTGTCCATGGTGACGTTTTGTCCAAGACGTCGTTGTTCAATGTCCTTTTTTGATGACAGCATATACTTGGTCTTGCCCTCATTGACCACTAAACCCATCTTCTTCGCTTCCGTCGCAATGCTCAAAAACGCTCCACTGACATCACGCTTTGATCTTTCAATTATGTCAATATCATCTGCGTATCCGAGTAATTGGATGGAACTTTGGAAGATTGTGCCTCTAGAGTTGACGGTTGAGTTTTGCACAATTCTTTTCAGAACGATGTTGAAGAAGTCGCATGACAGTGCATCGCCTTATCTAAAACCTTTTTTGACATCAAATGCATCGTTGAGATCTTTTCCGACCTTGATGGAGCAGCGTGCATTCTCCATCGTCATTCTGTAGTATTGTTACGTTTTCTAAAATAAAGGATTCGATATGTTTTGATTACAAAATTGCGAATCAGTTCTTAATGAGGTTAATAAATCAAAAGGATCTTGGTGTGATTTTTGACTCGAATATGAATTTTTCTCTCCAAATTGATAATTTTATTTCAAAAGCTAACACCATGTTAGGATTTATTTCAAGAACTTCTAAGTCATTCGAAGGTCCTTATACTCGTACTTTAAAAACTCTTTTTGTATCCCTTGTAAGACCTTTACTTTTATATTGTATAAATATGCCACCTTATGAGACCAGATGTGCTTTAATTGACTTAAAACCTTTAGTATCTAGAAGAAAATTGTATTCAGTACTCTTTGCTTACGATGTGCTCAACTCGTAACATAAATTGTTCAGTTTTATTGTCTCTAATGACTTTTGCAGAAGCTGTATGGACGAGGAAGAGGAAGAAACATTTCTTCATCTTCTCTGCACATGCCCTGCTCTGGCTCGAAAACGCAAGAATTACCTAGGAGAATTCTTCTTTGACGATCTAAACGATCTAAATCATATCAGCATAATCTGCCTCTCACGTTTCGTAAGAGACTCAAACTGGTTCCTTTGAGCTTAGAAGGAAGCCTCTAGATTCATGTGGTATCACAATGGGCAATTTAACTGGCCTAAGTGTATCCGTTTCCATCTTGGACAGCCACTATAACCTAACCTAACCTTGTCTCAGTTCAATATGTATGTTCCATTTCGGAACTTGCATCCTAGAAATGGTAATTTTCTACATGTTCCTTTTCATAGCAAAAATTATCCGAAACATAATCCAATAACTGCTTCTTGCATTGCTTTTAACGAATTTGAGTTTGTAATTGATTTTTATAAAAATAGATTAGATATTAAGAAAGATGTATTGAATTTGTTGTAACACTATGTTTTTACCACTGTCAATTTGTAAATATAATGTTTGATTTTAATGTAGTCTCCATAAAGTATTGTAACTTGAAAGACGAATAAATAAATAAATAAATAAATAAAAAAATTAAAAAAATCATTTTTAACCAAGCCTTTATTTGATGAAAAATAATAATTTCAAATATTTAAGTTTAAGTTTGATATCAACTCTAGAGTTGGTAAACTGCAGAGTTTGAGACAGGCTATAGAAAAAAGGTAAGAAATTTCATGTTCAATTATTGAATATATTAACATCCAATTTTTCTATTCATACTGTATATCTGCATGAAGCCTCTTGACAAGAAGCCTCTTGTAGGAAGGAAACAGTATGCTAGTCTAGTAAACTCGATAACGTCCATCGACAAGTAGAGTCCAACTTGTTGTCTTTTTTATGTTTTTATGTTTTTGGTTTTTATTTTTATTTTATTAACTTCACGTGTAAAAAGCCTCTGAATATCTTTCATGCCATTAATATCATTACTGCCAGCAATTTCTGTGCAGCAAGCATAAGCAAGAATAAGTGTCTCATATCCGCGTGAATACGCGCAATTGATATGCCACTACTAGCCTCTGGCATCCATTCCACATGCCTCTTGATGTCTATAAGTATAGTGATGCTGGGCGTTTCCACGCCACGCAAGAAATAGTTCACTCCAAATAATGAAGTACTATACTTGTTCTCCTCGTAGGTATGTAAAGTGTATACCTTACCTATAGTATATGAGAGGAACCCCACGCTCTCTTGTTAAATGATACGAAGTTCGATCGTGTGCAGGTTCTGGAAATGTTATCTACTGGAATTCCATGTGTGTGCTCCCTTGCCCAAAGTCCCAAGTCCCAAGTGCAGCAGCTCTATCTAAGTACCAATCTAATTTATTGCCGTACAATTGAGTCGTATAGTCAGATACCATGTTAGATGCCCATTTCCTTTTTGGATTACGAATGTTCTACTGATTCTCGATCTCTCTGTCTGCTGGGTACTGCGGCATTGCAAGCACTGATTTTATATAATACTCATTCCAAACGACAGCATAACAATTACAATTAAAAATCAATTGCTGGCATTTTAGAATTAATCCCATCCATATTCAGGTATAAAATGGATCCATTATTGAAATTGTAATTCAAGTATGGTAGCAATCAGTGATTACACTTTATTGATATAGTTTTAAGTTGGTATAATTTTTTTCAATTTTCTAGAAGTTCACTATTTTCTACTTGAATTTGTTTCGTTTCCTTAAATGAAAAATAGAAAGACATTCCAAGTATACATTAGTTGGACTTTACCCTAAATTCCATAAGATGGCAAGTTTCAAGATTCTTGTGGCCCCTAAATTTATGTATTATTTTTCGGTAGCCCTTTTAATCACCCTCTTTACTACATTTTTGTTTTATCTTTTGACAATGAATCGTTGACATTCCCGAAGTTCAAGAAGATCAATTTTCATTAAAATTCATTTGCCTTGTGTAACAAATCTTTGACAAAAATTACCAATAGCTTCCATTATTCTACCGATATGTTTATAAAAAATTTTCTATCGAAATAGCTAAAATCTGTCATTACAGTAGTATGAGACTTGCCGGTGAGCTCAATTCTGGACGTGAAGCATAGAGATTTTTTCATCAGCTGCGCATCAAGAATGTGAAATAATTTACATGATAAAATATATAAATTACGTGGCGCAACAGTCCGTTGAGAACTAGGGCCTAGGGTCATTCCTGTGTGCGAGTACTGCTGTCAGGGATGGAGGGGACCTACAGTTTTAAGCCGAATCTGAAAGGCTAAGGGGAGAAAGCACTTTTCATGACAAGAATTACTCTTGGAGAATTTTTCAATTCCTCGCCAGAGGCTGTACCCGTGAAAAAAACTTTAGATGTCACATGCAGGGATCGAACCCAAGACCTCTGGCATGACAGTCCAACACACTAACAATCATGCCACGGGTACCAATAATACCGATTTACATGATAAGAATTTAAAAAATTGCAGTTAAAACGACAGCTGAAATATGAATTGTTAATTGTAAATAAAGTGGTAACACTGGTAGCTTGTCAGAATTTTGTTTAAAGTAGTTGATTTGGGGACGATATTCTTGTGCGATGGTGGCGAGGAATATACTAACAGGTTTATTGAATTAAAATTTCTATAGAATATTGTTTTTCCTCGCCCGCGCCACATCGCACCGCTCAACGCCACCGCCCGCCAGTGGTGTACGCGCACCTTAAAAAGCAATAAACTACTCGACCGTGTTGGAATTGTATTTCAATAATTTATAACTAGCCAGTTAATTTTTATGGCCACCGCACCATCGCCATAGCATCGATGGACCACCGGAGGGTCTGAAGTGGCGCTCTTTCTTTAACAAAAGGTTCAAATAATTTCCATTTGAATGTTCTCCTCACAATGTCACAATAGATTTCTTTATTTCCCACATAACCATTTCGAATACGGAACGGATCTCCCCCATAATGCTCGCGTATACGTATATTATATTGACCACGCAGCCGGATTATTTACAACCCTGAACATCAGTGTCACATAAAACCAGAATGCCCCCATATTATGGAATTTGGTGTGACCGGTGAGACAAAGCCCAAGACGTTAAAACTTGAGCTATGTTTTAATTGAAGTTTCAAAATATCTCTCTGATGAAATGATG
The DNA here is from genome assembly GCA_920104205.1 of Eupeodes latifasciatus. Classification (NCBI taxonomy): domain Eukaryota; kingdom Metazoa; phylum Arthropoda; class Insecta; order Diptera; family Syrphidae; genus Eupeodes; species Eupeodes latifasciatus. The sequence continues at coordinate 154,725,208 of OV049925.1, forward strand.
TTCTTTTTTTGTTGTTGTTTTGGCGAAACAGACGCAGCGGGTGGATCATGACTGGAAACAATGACGTGGCACATTCCTGTCACCCTGTAGCCATCATCACCGTCCGCCGCACTGCGCTCCGCAACTCGCTGGACTTGGTGGAGCATCTTTTCTTGCGCAGCATGACTTGAATCCGAACGAAAACGAACGGCAATGGAGTCACACTCGAAAGTATATTCTACAAGATACAAATTCATCTTTTGTATTCCGCTGAACCGAGAAACTGATGTTTCAATGCGAGAGGTCAACACATCGAACTATGACTTTGAGATTGACTGATGAAGAAAAACAAATTGTCTGCCAATGATCACGATCATTTGCCCAGTCATCATCGTTTACAACCAAGCCTTTAAATCTCCCACAAAGATAAAAGGTACACTGATGCTCAAGCTCAATGTTCACTCAACAAATCCACTTTTGGGGGAGGCTGGGAAGTGAGTCGTTGGATCGTCTTTTCGGTTCTTCCAGAGCGATTGCGCGATTGCCCCTTTCCATATATCATTCTTCTGAGACCGCGCACAGCCCCACACCACTCCCACTTCAGCACCATAAGTCCGCCGTCATCATCAGTGCATCGCCATCGCAGTCGTCGCTCGTCACTGAATATGTGTACCGACGACGAGATGCCAGAACAATGGAAGGGCCATTCCATTGATATCAAGCTCAAGAGCGATCTCTGTAACTCTTGAAATGCGCAACCCATTCAAATTCAGGGTTCAAAATTTCTGGCAGTTCCTTTTGTGTCGAATTGATTCGGACCAATCTGCCAAGTACCACATTCGTCATTGTGATACGCTCCCGATGATGACGATGACGATGAAGACCACGACGAAGACCACGACGACGACGACGATGACGGTTGACAGTAGGTACTCTTTGGCTTACGCGGAATTGTCCGGGCTCAAATGCACATATTAAGCAAACGGGAGGCACTTAGGTTTTTGGCGGTTTCCAACAAAGGGAAAAGGTATACCTATATAAGCCCCATGCGTGATTCCCTTTAAACTGACCCATATCCCCGTACTCATGTGATGATGGTGAAGTTTATGACTCTGTTTGATGGAATTTTAAGCAAATTGGTGTTATTATTGTTTAGTGACTTATCGATTTTCGGTCTTCTGGGGCGGCACGTTTGGTGGTCATTCCATTTGGCATGAAATTTGGCATGGATGTCAGTCATTTTGGTAACATTAAAACGGTTTAAACTCTTTGAAATGTTTTAATTGCGTATTGAGGTGATAGAAAGGTGAACGCGTGAAAAGGTTAAAATCCAGAAATGAATCCTTATATAATTACAAATGTATGTACATTTAGTTAAAAAATATTTGCCAATCGAACAATAAGAATGTAGAAAGTTTGTGATAGTTTCGATTTTAATTAATTCTATGTTTTCTATGTTTTTCTTTTCTTTTATAATTTCATATCAAAGAATCCCAGAAAAAGGGTTTAAAGGTCTTATTTGAATTACATTACTGGGTTAAAACTACCCATTAACAAGCAAGTGCAATGTTTTTCTATGTTTACTTGTTGCTGCTTTGCTAACTTATAGCAATCCTTTCAGAAAATGGCTTTATAGCTTCTATCTTGAATATTTAAAAATGATTTTTAATTTGCCATTAATCAGTAGCTAAGAAATAATTTGAGACATTTAAGAATTCATAGTGCTATGTTTTCTATGTTTTATTTGTTGCTTTTATTTTTGTATATATTATATTTGTTTTATTTGTTGTGTTGGGTACTTTGTGTGCACTTAGCGAAGCACCCCCAAAAAACGGATAGCATCTTTATTATTGTCTCTAAATTGCCCATGATTAGTCAGGCATTATTATTTAAAACAATTTCGAATTCACAATGCAAAATTTTCTATGTTTTTATTGCTACTTGTTACTGCAGCAAGTCATTCGCCTTTTCTTAAACATTATTCTAGCTTTTCTAGTTTATAATTTTTCCATCAATTAGCCGTGAAATATTTGAGTTAATTTTGATATCATTGTACAATGTTTTCTATGTTTATTTGTTAATACTTTCCTAGCTTCGTGTCAACTTAGAAAAACAATTCAAAAAACGGGTTTAAAGATCATATAGTGAATACTTGACTGGCTTATAACTTGCCGTTAATTTGTCATGAATTATTTGTACGAATTTTGAATGAATTGTGCAATGTTTTCTATGTTTTTATTTGTTTCTTTGTTTACTTTGTGTTAACTTAGCAAGGTAATGTTTTCTATGTATGTTTTAATTAATTTATTCGCTCAATTCGTGCAAAAAAAAGGCTAATAATTTGTCATTAACTAGATTTAATAATACCAAATTTGTCGTGCAATGTCTTCTATGTTTATTTGTTGCTGTTTTGCTAACTTCATGCTTACTTATAACAATCCTTTCAGAAAATGGTTTTATAGCTTTTGTCTTGAATATTTAAATGATTTTTAATTTGCCATTAATCAGCAGTTAAGGAATACATTGAGACATTTAAGAATTCTTTGTGCTATATGTTTTCTATGTATTTATTTGTTTCTTTATTTTCTTAGCAATTTTTCTATGTTTTCATTAATTTCTTCCCTCAATTCGTGCAAAGAAAAGAGGCTAATAATTTGTCATTAACTAGATTTAATAATACCAAATTTGTCGTGCATCGTTTTCTATGTTTTTAGTAGTAATTTTTAAAAAATACTTTTCATTTATTTAAAGCAAAAAAAAAACTCGATTTAATTTTGAAAAAAGTGCACAACTTTTCTTGTTTTTATTCTTATGATTTATTGGTTTCAAGTCTCGCATATTTTCCCCTTTAGACTATCTTATTTCTTTATTAACAAGCCTTAAGCCTAAAGCAACATAGAATTTGAATAAATTAAAAAAGTTAATTGATTTAAATTCTGATGGTAACTTAAGTCATCATCAGTATCGCCTTTTTCTCTCAGCAATGAGTCCGACTATATACAACAACCATATTTAAGTCTAATGTGCGGTCGAAAAAAACTGCCCATCAACGATTAAATGGCTTGCGTCTGCAATCAAGCCGGGAGGAAGATTATGTTTGAGGGTTCTCGGTTCTCGAGCAGGTCTGGAGAGTTTCCAGTTCAGTTAATATAACGAAACCCCTAATTAAACAGTGGCCCTAAAATATGCATATGCGTTCGGCTTCTTGTACCCATATTTCATGTGGGCCAGCGATGTGTCAGCCTTAAGGTTCCACTTTGCATATATTTGCACCCATCCTCATTTCAGCGATATCTTGCAGCGGTTTTGCGCGTTCCTGGTTGCCTGCCATGCCCATTGCCCACCTTGGAAATGGGATCAGGATCACCTTCACTATATTTTAGATGGTTTTGTTATTTTCTTATATTCTGCGCTTCTCTGGATGCTCCCATTATGCTTATGCGCTGGCAGAATGTAACCACAACCACAAGCAGAACAATCAACCATATGCCAACCCAAACATCCGCCAGCGGCTTAGAAAAGTGTCGGCTATTTTGGCGAAATATGCTGCGGACATCAGCAGAAAATGAAGAGGCTGCTGCTGCTGCGAGAGATGGTAGCAGCGGCCAGCCCATCCCCACAGCTTCCAGTTAAATTAAGAAAAAACATATTTGCATGGCTATGACCATCGCAGAGACCAGACCATGATACGAGATACGACTATACGATCGCGGTCCAGTTGGGCGCAAAAGTTAATATTCAAAAAGGAGGACACGCTGGCTGACGATGACGCGACGACGATGACGACGACGACGACGGTCTTCGCGCATATACCCTGAAAGCTCATTAAAAATCGATAGACTCCTAAGTTGCCCGCCTGTCTTATAACTCATTCATTGCCTGGGACCGCTCTCACCGCTCCAACTTCACTTATTATAGTTCTTTTAACCAACACAATAAAAACGATGGCAGAATTCATTTCGGATTCTGCCTCCGGGCTTATACTCAATTCAGAAGCACAGCGGGAGTTCTAAGTAAATATTATGCCCGTGTGATCGCCCTGCGGATTCTCGCATAATCTTCCATTATCTGGGTTCCAAATTAATAGACAATCAGTTATGGCGATTTTTAGCGGATTATATACCATTTCACGATCCATCCACGCAGTGACGCTGACGCAGTTATTATTCGTGCGATTTTGAATAATAATTTCTTCTTTCCATCCACCGCACCCTCCCTCGGCTTAAGTCGTTGTATAAATAAGTAAAAACAACAAAAAAACAATAATAGTAATCAAAAGATTTTTATTATTTGAAAGGCGTTGCTATCCATTTATAAGGACATATCGGCTTCGGCAGATGCTGAGGAGACTGCGGCTAATGCTAAGTCTGAGTCTGAGATCTGAGGCCCTCGGCCTACACCTTATATATCCGATTAATGAGGGTCCATCATGATGATGATCGTGGAAAATGGAAAAACCAAACATATGAGTATCCAACTGCGTTTCCACCTAAAAAAGCCGGTGCTCGATCTTTCAACCCTACTAACTATACCTATACTATACTCTTTTTTTACGGGCACGTATGCCACTCTCTTGTCGATCGTCGAGCACCAAGACAAAAGGACACCGCGGGTCGATCATATTTTTATTGTTTCTATATAGGAGGGTCCTAGTTGCGGGTCATTCTGTTCTGTATAGTGTATACGTTACGTTCAAATGGTAGTCAGCGGTGCCTCCATAACGAGGGTGCAATCAAACATTTCATAAAAAAATGTTTAAAGTGGGCATAAAGAAGACATAAATTACCAAGGCTGGCGCGATCGACGGCCTGGCATGGCGTTTTAAGGGGATAAGCCGCGATCCTTTTCCCATCAGTGTCTCAACCCTGTTTTTCTTTTTCTAATCTAATAAATGTTCGATAGTTATTTTCTAGGTTTTTTTTATTATTATTATTATTTTCTGTTCGTTTTTATTTTATTTAATAAACGATGATCGAATGGACAATATCTATGGTCACTAGAGTCGCCACATGATCTCACTGAGACAGATACTTGTTAGCATTCGGTAGTAAATATCCATTTAATTTAGAAGTGGTTTGTGTGCCTTTTGTTTGATTTTGAATAGAATTTCGATTTATTCTTTTATATTCTTTTTTTTTTTTTGTTAATTTATTTATTTTTTATTGGAGGGGATCCATAAAAGGATAGAAGAAATCTATGGGAAAATACAATATGAGCTTTGTATAAATAGCATTGTATTATAAATATAAGAATAGGATCCACTTCTGGCCGTCAATAAATTGTAATAGGTTGAATGGATTTTCAATTGTTAAAAAAAGGTGGGGTTGTTTGAAGACAAAACTGATGTCTTTCAGTTTAAGAGCCATCAAATTGTCAAAAAAAAAAAACAACCCTAGTTTAAGAGTGTTACGACTTAAATACAGTTCTATAACCTATTTGACACTTTAAGTGGAGATTGAACTGAAATCGAAGACAAAAGGCACAGAAGGAAATTAAATAAGTCAATAGTGTCAAATCTCAAAAATTCAGCGAAACTTTTAGAAGTTGAGCAGTTTACTAGATACTAATTTGTAAAATTCAGCAACTTATAAGCTATTTCGAAGCGTTAAAACTTTGCTTATTACTAGATAAACTACTAATTCCCTTTTATTCAAACCGGTGCGGTGGTGCATCTGAACACGTCTAAATAGTGACAGCTCGAGAAAAAGAAAACAAAGCAAACTAACCTAAATCTAAGGAACGGACCTTGAATTGTCAGAAATTTCGAAGTCATATGAGTTAAGTAAATAACTTAAACTTAAAGTAGCCATTTTGTGATTTTAAGTTATGTGAAATTTTAGGAGACAGAATGATGTTCTTTAAAATTTTATATTATTACTTAAATGTCTTTAGAATGTTGTGATATATTGTCTTCTTATTCTTAAGAACCTTGTTTATTATATTTTGGAAAGATTTGGTTTTACAATTATTTCCACTGTTAATATTTCCTATGGCAAACGTTTTGTCAATATATTTAAATATAGCAGACTTACATACAACCTATAAATTATAATTGATTTAAACTCACAGAGACACCAATATAGGAAGCTCATTTCGTTATATTGTTACAAATCGGCTACAAGTGTATTATTATTATTTAAAGACTTGCAACAAAATCATTAAATTTTCTAGCGGTTAGCCATATTCATAAAATCTTGGCGATATTAAAATTGTATACTTAAACACGACATCGGCAACGGCAACGGGTATACGAAACTTATTTTTTTTTTTTTTATTTCTCAAACGGATAATGGTCCAAGTGCCTGCGATGGACAAAATTCAAGTGTGAGTTCTGAAGCTTGATGCTCATAAATCACTCCACCCATAGGGCTGGGTGGATGATGCCAAAGGTTGATTTTGACTCATAGCGGTTTTGGCTGGCGATGACGATGGCGATGGCAATGGATGTATGGCTGGCGGTCTGTGATGAACGCGTGCATGCCCAGTGCCCACACAGAAGACGCATCATCATCCACGCTGACGATGACGATGACGAAGGAGATGACGACAGACAATGTTTTCAAACGAAAAGATATGCGTTGCAGTGCAGGTGACCACATGTGATAATCACATGGTTGCCTCTTGTAGCAATTAGTGCTCTGCCGCCATAAAATCCTAAATTGTGGCGCTGCGGTTTTCTCCTGATCTGTGGCCATCAGTCTTCGTTTTATTGACGCAATTTATTCAACAACGCGTTCGGCGCGCCACCGCGCCGGCCGGGTCCAAAACATATCCATCGAGCATAGAGAGGTACCTTACCTTTACCTACATCTATAGATAGTATATAAGGTTATAGGGTGCAGTCGAAAAATATTGCGGTCAATGTGTGAGGTTTCATTTCATTTAAGGAAATAAACAAAAATTGAGTGGGACGTGCGGTCGTAACCCAATGCCATTACAAAAAACACAAAAAACTAACAAAAACACTCATAATAATAAATATTCGATATAGCTAGACGAAGTGGAATAATTGACAACTATACGAAACCACATATAATCGAGGTTTTGCGATTGATGATGAGGAGATCGAGTAGATGCAACGACAATGTGCTAATTGGAAAATATAAAACCTAACCTAACCAAACCAAAACCTACCTACATTGTGTTCAATGGACATTCATTGAAATTATATGGTTTTCTTTTTAATGATTTTATTAGATATTAATCAAAACCAGCTTCCTGCTTTTTAGTTTTTTTTTGTCTTTTTGGTTTTCGGTGAGTTGAAGAAATCTTTATTTTTATACAAAGTTTAAAATTACCTGACTAAACTTTACAGTGAAATGATAAGAAGTGAATTAACTCCTCTCTTTTGAATGAGTTCCGAATAATGCAGACTTTCCCACCTTTGGTTATATGACCAAATTAAATAAGACACTCGTGAGTGCAAGTAGCACACAATATCAAAGAAAAAGCTGAACGATAAATAGTTCCGCTTTTCAAAATCTAAAATCCCGTCGGTTGCAAACTTTTATGATTATTTAAATCCAATTTTTTCTAAAACTCGACTCCCAAGACGAATGGAAATATACATTTTGAATACAGAGTTTAACCCTTTACAAATTGCTCGCAATAAAAAAGGTTGGACTACTTTTGAACAACTTTAATTTACTACAATTTTTAAACCACCAATACATTTTATTAGAATTCCAAAAAACTACGTAACAAAGTTCCGAACTAAATATGCATATAATACGGCCACTGTTTAATTATGGCCTGTCCAACGGTTCTAGTGATAGCACATGATAGAGGCATATCCGACGGCTAAATTGATGCCGCCGCTATCGCCACTGCGTGAATGGTTAGTATAGTGGTGATGGCATAAGTAACTGAAATTTGATTCAATTAAGTTCAGCTTTGTATAATGAAGATATGATATTTAAGAAAGATTGGAAGATTGGAATATTATAGAAAAGGGTGAAGATAGAACATTGCCATCGATCTTTTGTTGTTATTTCAATCGCTTGTAATGCTTATGTTTTTCTCCGAATCCCAACACGCAACAAAAACACAAATTCTAGTGCCCCCAGCAACACCATATCCATCAGAGAATATAACAAGTGTCCGGCATCAAAAGATGTAAGATGGATACAAAAAAATTAAAATGTTAACATTTCGAAGAAAAAACCACACGAAACGAAAGCCACATTGTATTACCTAGGTTTTATTTATTTTATTAACAATTTGAAAAACGGTGCGGCCGGCCGGCCGGCCCCTACATCGACATTCTACTACTTCTTCTATACCGACATTTGACAGCGCTATAGACACACAGGGTGCTACTCTCAAGCACCCGCTCGCGCTTATACATGTGATGCAAACAATGCGCTCTCTCGCCAACACTTCTGAGGTCTGGATCCATTTTTATTCTTTTTAATTTTTTCTTTTAGGCCAATTTGAAGAGGTTGCATTTTATATAGAAGACAACAATAATAATAATGATGATGACCTGTGAGAGTGAGTGCATGTTACAATAAATTTCACTAATTTCTGTCATCCAATTGAAAGAGCAATTTAATACCAAATACCAAGTCGGACTCTTCAACATGGCACCCAGGTCAAGAATGAAATAACTTTCATTGATCCGTCATTGTGTTGCTAGAAATCTTATTGAATCGAAATGACCAAACATTTTTGTTCATACAATGGTCATTGTTTGAAGATATCGTGGGATGGCACCCATTTAATGGATGGTTTGAGAATTCAGCTTGTCATGAGCTCTGGCTCTATGGAATAGACCAATATAGGTATGTATAGCATTTTGTTTAACAAAGCCCCTGGATAAAGTGTGTGGGAAATATCTGCTTTTTTTTTTGTTGTTCCTATACTCTTGGGAATAACATGGAAATATGTGTGTAAGTAGGTATTTTTGTTGAAATACGATAAAATACTATTTTTTGTTTTAAACTACCATCTTCGGATTTGAATGATTGTTTAGTGTTCCCCTTGGCCAAAATACGAACAAAAATTAAATCAAATCAATAAAAAAATATTACTATGAAAAATCATACATTTGATGAATGAGAATCAACAAGAACGAACATTTTCACTCAAAGTAGTTTTTTTCGATTGCAATTGATTCTGTTTCTTTCAAATCAAATATTAGTTATTTTAACATTTGTTTTTGAATGATTTTCCATTAAAAAAATTATTATATATATATTAAAGTTAACGAGCTCTTTAAATATGTTCACAGACTTTTTTAAAGAGGCAAAATAGAATTTAGCAAAAGATAAACTTTAGAAAACCACAAATCTTGGTTTATAAGTTAAATTGAACGTAAGGAAAAAATGGTTCTGGTTTAAAGAGAACGTCACTAACATTTAATGTCTCCTGAGGACTTTTAAATTAAGGATAACTATGAAAAAAAGGATCATGGGTAGATGGCTGCGAGCGACAAATATTTAAGATACATTACATTACATTACATTTCACACTAATCAGCACATAAATAATAAATGTACAGAGTAGAGAACACAGCACCTTGAGCGACTAGACTAAATAAGGTGATAACAACACAAGACATTAATAAAAGACAGAAGGACAGAAGAGAAAGGACAACAGACAGAAAGAACACATGACAACAGCACGCGATAGGTTTCGAGACGGTCCCCATCTTTCTACTAACCACGCTCACTGATGCTTGATTTCGGTGATCGATGGGAACCGAAGCTTTATCAGTGACTAGTGACCGTTGCCTTTGTATTTAAGATAATTAATTCAATTTAAGAAAGCTTGTATGGCCATGACTTTTTGTAAAATAGATTAACACTTAAATAATAGGTAATGAATTGTTGTATGAGGACAAATTCTAAAAGTTTCACAAACTACTCTGCCCTTTGTTACCATTTGAATTCAAAAATCGTGCAGGCAAAATTAAACCATGAACATCTTAGAACGCCGACTAATTCTTTCATATTCGAGTAACTTTCTTTTGACATTTACGGTGATTTAAAAGGCCTGATTTTTGCTGTAAAAAAAAGGCAACATAGAAATCCATTCCTTGAACATTTCTATTAAAATACCTCAAACTTAATCATAAAAAAATCCTTATAAGAAAATGTATCTAACAAAAATTATACTATTGAATCTCCAGTTTCAGTTGATACTAATATATTCTATCAAACGATACCACTTGCCTTCCTAACGATTAGCGCGTGGAAATACCGCAAACGCACAACCCGTATGCTAATTGTAATTCAATACGTTGCAATGATATGCCCATGTCGGTCGCTATCGCTATCGCGGTCGTGGTCTTTTAGAAACAGAGGGGCTCAGAGAGGGAGCGAGTGATCTCTCTGAAATCAAAGCGGAATTCCTCGATCATAACAACACCGCACCACCATCGTCATCGCCACCACCGCTGTTGCGCCAATAGAGTTATGGTATCCATATTGGTATCTATATACCATATAACATCTCCTACATACCGATATCTGTATACCTTCATACTTGCCATACCGATTCCGTGCCGTCATATCGTCGTCGATCTAAGAGGCTCCATCATAACCCCCGCCGAGTATGACAAAGTGATGATCTGATCAGTCGCCGCTGTTCCTCCTCGTTAATTCGTTAAACATTAACATCCCACGGATGAAATTTACATTAGGTTGATACTTCTGCGCGACTGTGCTAATACAATTTATCTCTCGGATGCTTTCACATTTTTCCTTTGTTTTGTTGGCGGCTGGCAGGTCATCTACGTTGTCTGGTCTGACGTTTCAACGTTTGTGTTGTCTTCCTTTGGTATTGGGGTTCATTTTTGGAATCATTTTTCTCGGCCTTGTTCCGATCGACACATAAAAAATGCTCGCATCATTACCAAGCTGTGTCAATAATTAAGGCTATTAATCGTAAGGCCAGTTATGGATGTGGCCAGGATAACTTGCATCTCGAATTCAGATTCCGATTCCAATTCCAATTCAGAATCAACTAATTCGAATTACGTATTTGAATTTTGATATAGCTCACCGAACGGAATGACACGTAACTTACACGGGATGACCGCCCCAACGAAAATGGTTAAACGTGGCAAATTATTGGCAGGCCGAACACGGTCTGCCCGAGACTGACGCGATCATGACGTGCTCTGAACGGATCGTGGGAAATGTGCTGCTCGCAATCGCAAAACGTAAAACGCAAATCGAAACGGAGCGAAGCCCCACATTTGGAGGAAATAAACATTTTGGACAGTTGGGAAGATTTTGAAGCAATTGAGCGAGCAATAGGGATTGGTGGTCCTCTGCCATCTGATGTGATGGACACAACAATACACCGTCGGTCGGTCATTTGTTCGGAGGAAATAATATCGGTGCCCGATCTCTGATTGAGCTAAAGGTCTCTGCATTCGTTTGGATTTGGATGGATGGTCAAACATGGGAAGCAAACGGCCTGGCGAACCCTTTATTCTGAGGTTCCTCCTGACGGACGGTTTCTGATTGAATTGCCAGCAATTTACATGTATACGTGTCGAATTGAATAATTGGGTGTTTGACATGTTCGCAGATGGGTTCGGAGGAAACTTTCGGGCTTATATTGGTATTTGGTATTTTAGGATTGAAATTCGATTGGGGTTATTCACGAAAAAAAAACAATGATCATGATGATGATTCATGGGAGTAGAAACGGTTTTCATGTTCCTGTATTTTTTTTCATTGTTTATGACCTAGAATGTGTATGGGAACCGAAATTTCTGATTGATTTGAACATGTCTTTCCCTTCAACAAACCTTGACTTAAGTCAATTAATTAAATTCCAGCTTATCGACGCGAAGGCGACACGGCACGATGCTTAAATGAAAAAGGTACACTCTTTTATATAGGTAACATAAGAGTTATAAAATTTGCATTTGAAAAGAGTTACATTTAAACGTCGTCGTTTATTTTGTGTAATTCTTAGATAAGAAATCTCTTTTGTTCTGGATGTCTGCAAATAAATTTATATTGAACTTATTTTATTGTTATTTTATGTAAATACATATAATGTTGTGGGCATATAATTAATATTAATTTTTAACAATTAATTGAATATTTAATGAGTCCAAATATTTGACAAACGTTTTGTTAAATATAAACCCAGCTTGATATGCTTTGATTTATTCGGTGATTTTTTAATGATTTGGGTAATAATTCGATTGAAAATTCAATGAGGCAAACAAATTATCGTTTCAATAAGAAATTTAAATAATAATAATGTCATCTTTATATAGAAACTTATGTGTAACTTTAGAAGATTTTGTTGAAAAGTTTTAAAATTCCATTTTTTATATAAAAAGATTCATGAATGAATGATAAATTGTTAAAAGATGGAGAAATCTATGAACTTATTAACAATCTTCAAAATCATCAGCCAGCAATTAACTAATTTTTGCAAAATTTGAATTCTATTCTTACTTTTAAAATAAAAATTACATTTTAATTAAAACGATGCGCCTGAACGCACAAGTGGAAAGTGACTTCACCCAACTGGAAACATCTAGCTAGGGACCGAGCTAGATGGAGAAGTTTGTTGGGTGAGGCCCTAGTTCACACAGGACTGTAGCGCCACCTTAAGTAAGTAAGTAAGCCTGAACAGAACACGTCAAAACAGACGTGAAAAATAAGGATTGTCAGAAACTCAGAGTGAAAAGAAGCCATTTTGTAATTTTGACTTTTGTAAAATGTCAAGAGAATGTAAGATGTAAACATCATTTAAGATAAGCGAATTCAAATTTTAAACTAATTCATCCCAATTACAGAATTCGGCAAATGAGCTAAAATGACTGTTTCGATAATTTTTCAAAGTGTAGCTGTTACAAATCTGACGAAATAAAGTTGATCGAATGTCGGTTACATGAGCTGCACTACCGACATTTTGTTTTACCTTTCGCACTCCATACAATTCCTATAATTTGCCATTCGCGCCAATTTTGAGTAGAATCTGAAATGAATTATTAGTTAAACTAAAACAAAACAAAAATAAGTTAAGTTAAGAAATGTAACTTAAAAGTTTATCATATTCAAAATTGTATTAGTTTCTTTAACAGTTTTTAAGTTAATTTGTTTTATATGTACATACATAAGTGATTCAATTTTAAATACTCGTTTTTAAAGCATCATTCACTGATTCAAAAAGCTTTATAAAACATTTCAATACCATTTACCGTTGGAACATCTTGGGTTATATTACGTAGCTGCAATTTATTCCTCTTTGCAGTCCCCTAAAATTAAAACAAATGCATTAGATTCTGTTGTTTGTTTCGAATATCATAAAATTAATAATTTAAAATATTTTACTTATGTACATATATCACTCTGTTTTTCTTTTTTTATTAAATTATATGACGTTTGGATGTCAGAAACTGACAGCGTCGATAGGCAAGTTAAGAAATGATAAGGTAGTTTTAAGAATCGACGATAATGTAGTTCACCCGACGAATTACTAATTCATTATTCATAATTTACAACGAAATATAGGCCAGAGGATCGAGTTGCCTCATCGGCAATACAATTCTTAGAATTTTTTAAGCGACATAGTTAACTATTAAAATTTTTGAAAAAGTTTTCAAGGGGCAATATCAAGATATTTTAAGATTCACAAAGAAAACACATTTATAATTCTCACAAAAATATGTTGTTTATTAGTTTTGGTACAACATTTTATCTATTTACATACATGCCAATTTTTGGGCATCACAAAAAGCAGTTTGTTATAAAATAATCGATATGCAAAATCTTCCTGCAATTGTTGTTGTTTTTCATATTCATTTTGTGAAAAGTAAATAACTCTTTCACTTAAAGTCAAAAGTTTGAAACTCAAGTCTCTGACATGAACATCATATCTGTGATTCTTAGAGCATCATTTCGCAATGCCTATTAAATGTTTTTTTTTTTTTCTTCTCAAAAGAAAACCCGCAGCTAATCTTTTCTCATAAAAGCAATTATGAGCTGTGTTCATGATATTTTTTACAGCCATTAAAAATTTCCCGCCGAGAGAGTGCGCTGAACACTTGATGCGAAACGATGATACAAACAACTTCTTACTTCTTATATAGTTAGAAAAATTAAATTCTGCGACACATTTCACAGATAGTTCTGGAATTCTGTTTCTGGCTATATCCAAATGAGCAGCCAGCGCAGAAAGAGCAACGAGAACCCATTGGCATCATCATCACATTCGTACATATATACTGTGTGCGATATGGAATGGATATGCGCATATAACAATCTGAATCGCAAATGCAGTCGTATACAGTCGGTCATGAAGTTTCTTGAGCTGACTGAAGCTGAGCATCATCTTATAACAGCGAAAGAACCTGCTGTGAATTGAGTGCCCCAAGGCATAAAGTTGACCCCGATGACTTTTGAAATGTTTCGCGGAGTCCACCGCCAAAGTTCACTTTTGTGCATATTTTTATGTTAGTTTGCAGTCCATCTGTCCGTATGGTTTGGTTTGGTGCCTGCGTTTGGGTGCATTTTAGAGTTTGAGTTGCTACATTCACAGGCGCTTATTATTTGTGTCCAAAGATGGAATTTAAAATGTTTGAAGTATGTGTCTAAGGAGGGAGAATTTTTTTCTTATAATAAAACAAATTTTTGTTAATAATATCACAGTACGTCACGAAAAAAAATATCAATGCAATTAAATCAAAAACATCTACAAGGCAATCCAAAGTCCTGAATTTCAATTATGTTTCCATTTAAATTTTTTCTGAAGTAAAATTTTAGATGCCTTATAATTCTGACAGATTTCTATGAAGACGCAATCATATGGTATACAAAATCAAATACTTTGTCCCAAAATATGTAAAAATGCTTAATGGAATGTAAAAACTTTGCACACTTTTCAGTTTTTTTTTTACTGGTCATTTAAGACTGTATGACTAATTTTTCGTACATCTATAAAATATGTATATAAAAATATGGAAGCATTGGCTTCACGTTATTGACATTCACATTCATGATGTGTGGCTGAAAAAACAATCTCTATACTTGAAAATATTGATTTAAAAAAAAAACTAAAAGCATGGAAAATTGTTGCGGCGTTTTAGCGATTTTAAAGTTTTGGTTATAGTTCTAACGCCTATCATTTTCAGATTCTGTAAAAAGGCTTAACCCTGTAATAGGACCACCTGTCGAAATATGTGGGTTGTACTAATTTTAAACGAATGAAGGCTTTCTTTTATTGTTTGCATACAGCTGGATATGAATGAGTGGACATTTCTTGCATTGTTGGAGAAATTCTGATCATTTAGCATAATTTTTGACAATGTTGAGTGTGTGATGATTCCACAAAAGTTGCCACAGTAAAATGCTGTGATTTCTGTTAAAAATGACACAATGACCTTAAAATGTTGTCGGAATGTAAATTTCGGACTGTAGAGTGTAAGCCCGTAGTTTTAAAAATATTACACAAATGTTTTTATTGGGTTGGGTTCGAAATCCTGTATGGATCATAATAGTATTTAAAATACTGTATCTCAAAATACTGTATTTCAAAATACTGTATGTACAAAATACTGTATGATCAAAATACTGTATCTCAAAATTTTGTATCTTAAAATTCTGTACACCAAAATTCTGTATTTCAAAATGCAGCCTATTTACAGCATGTTGAAATACAGAATTTTAAAAACAGATTACTTTTATAAAGAATACATCATAATATTTTTTCATTGGCATAATGTTCTAATATACTTCCCTTGAACAATAACATATGATAATTCATAAGTCTTTGAATTAATTAAAAAAAAAAATGGTATTTTCGTCTTATTTTCTCTTCCCATTTTCTTCTCATTAATTGTTATTTCTCTCACAGTTGTATATGAATTGTTGTTACCACAATCAACAATTCCATAAACAATTACACCGAACTTATTGATCTGTCAAAACTTCCACGTGTTCGTTCATTTCGTTGATATTTAAAAGCTAATGCAAATTTAAGAATTAAGTGAAATTTGGAGTTGCAATAAATGATATAATGTACATACATACATAAATCGAGTTCTGCTTTTGTTGTTCTCTATAATGGAAGCTTAAGAGCGGAATTTTGCAAAAATACAGTATTTTTAAATAATGTTTTGCTCATACAGTATTTTGAGAAGAAGAATTTTGAGATACGGTATTATCAGATACAGTATTTTGAAAACACAGCATTTTGAGATACAGTATATTAACCATGAAGTATCATGAATATGCAGTATCATACAGTATGATACAGAATTTTAACCATACAGTATTTTAAAATACAGCATTTCGACCCGCTCCCGTTTTCATTATGATTTTCAAGTTTATGGCATACATTTATAAATTGTTTAATATAAGCTTTCCGTGTTTGAACTTTGTTTGATTCAATTGATTTCTAAAGACTTTAAAACTCAATCGCAAGATAATTTCAGCTTAATTTCTAAGGAAATGATTGGAAGTGAAGAAACCCTCGAGCTCTAAGTATTTTAAAAACTCTAAGTTCCAAAGATAAGCCTAAGTTGAGTTTCAAATTAATTGTAAAACTTTTTTAAGAAAAAGGCCCAAGTTCAAAAAGCATAATAGAGTAGCACAGTTTTATAATTCATATTCTTGTGATACTAAAATACGTTTTCTGAACTTTTTAATAGTAATTTCTTTCACATTACGGTCAATATTGTTTGTGTACTTCATTTCTAAAAGATTCACAACGTATTGGGAAGAAGTTTAATGTTTAATTATATTGAAGAACAAGAAAAAGCTCAAAACAAGTTTCAAAGATCAATCTTTTGTTCTTTGTTAAATTCGCTCTTCCCAGTCAAACAATAAACGTTTTTTAATCAAATTAAATGTTTTAAAAAACACAGAGACAAAAAAATGTTAATAGAAAGAATTCGCATGACTAATCTTTTTCACGAAATTAAACAATTCTATCTAATCTCATAAATCTAAAATAATTTTATAGCTTCAGCCCGTTCACTGGAGTATTTTCGTCTTTTTGGTTTTGTTTTTTTTTTTCAAAGCCTTTCCATAACACAAAAAATGTTCGAAGCTAATTTCCATAATGATTAATGGTTTGGTAAGGTTTAACTGACTTATTTCTATATGGCCTGTTTTTGGTGCTATAAAATATTCCATGATAATAAAATTAAAAAAAAAAAAAAAAAAAACAGCAGATACATAAATGATACTTGCTAATATAAAATACTAATCATAGTACCTATACAAACTTATGTATAAACGAAATTTCTTATCTTAATGTTTCTGGTTCTATTATAGTCTTATTTTTTTTTATTTTTATTTTGTGATGGTTAATAGGTTTTGAACTTAAGTTATAACCCTCAATAAAGATACTAATATTTTGACACTTCAAAATAGTTAAAACTACCCACACAAGGTTCTTTTTTTTCTCTCGTATTTATGTTAAACATTTATGTTTAAAACATTTTCTTTTAAGAGCTTTGTGCCTTATCACTAAATTTGGTCAGCTAAATGAATTTTAAAATTTATTGGAAGCTAGCAGGAGTTTTATTGGTTTTATATTTTACAATAAAAACAAAAATTAAGTGAATTTATATTTTGTATTTAAGTGAATGACGTCGTGCGAAGAATCCGGAGGGAAAATAAATTATTTTAACTTGCAAATAATTCAGGAAGAAGGTTTTTTAAGAAAACCCATTGAAATAAAAGTGTCATATCACATTTATCGGAAAATGAAAGTTGAATAAAAACTGGTTTAATTAATTCTGTGTTTTATAAAATGTGCTCAATAAAATTATCAGGTTTTTAATATTCAAAATCTGATTAGTTTCTAGGTGAAGAAAGATAATTCCGAATTTTTACATTCAAAAAGCTGAGAGTTACAAGAACTAGATTCTTAGATTTTTTTAGATATTTTGCTTGTTTATTTTATTAACGTACACGCAGGGCATTAGTATTTTTCTAGTAAGAAGAACAAAACAAAAGGATTGAAATTTTGGAATAGGTACCAAACTGGTAAATATTTAGAATAATGCCAAAGAGTAAAATGCAATACATTATCATAATTTGTTTGCTAAAATCTGCTTTACCTCAGTAGTTAAAATAAAAGTGTCTAATTTTTTCTAGAAGAAGATTGTAGTCTGATTTCTTGACACGAACTTATGTTCGATACTTTTGTTTGGTTATGCACTTTTAACACTTATTTAGCTTAGGGGAAAACTTATGTTTAAGAAAAAAAGAACAAATCACAGATGTTTTTAGTTTTTTACAGCACACAAATTCGACCATAATATCAGAGATTTCTTAAAAAAGTGCAACTTAGTAAAATTCTTCTATGTAGAAGGATAAAAGATTATTAATATTTTCTCGAGATGCTGCTGTTAGCGGTGTATGGTAGTTAACTTCCCATATGCAATTATTGTAATCGGTCCGATTTGTCGCATTGAAAACTTTGACATTTATCGACGTTTTAAAGTCCCTAGAAAATAAATCAAAGGTTTTTAGAGAGATTTTTATGTGAGCGTGTTTAATGTACATGACTTCAAAAAAAAATTGTTTTATTGATGCATAAAGGAACTTCAAAAAAATTGAGTGGGTTTTTTTAAAACAAATATACTTTCGAAAAAAAATCAAGGTTTACAAATTAGAATAACTGAAAAAAATGATATTACCCCCACAAGAACTGATTGCACCACAGAATGACGTTTTGTGACATGTATTAAAATTTTTAGAAAATTCAAAGAAGATATGTTCTTACAAAAAAAAAACCTAAAAAAATACTATTAAAAAATGGTTTCTATTGATTTTCGACTCTATTATCTTTGGCATCTTGAAATTAATATTATTTCATAAAAAAAATGGCAATTGCTTTATAATAATTAAAAATCTACAAAAAATACTATGCACAAAATTGGTAAAAACTTAATTTCTACTCGAATATCTCGACAAATTGTTGTTAACATGAGGTAGTTTTTTTATTTTTTATTTTTATAAGGAATAAGAGCCTTCAAAAATGGTTATAAAAATTGGTAAAATTTATTTTTCGGCTAAAATATCTTCAGAACAAAAATAAAACTTATTTTATCATATGCAAAATATAGTTATAAAATTGAATTGAAAACTTTTTTACAAAACACAAAGCCTACAAAAACATCTAAGAACTGATAAGAAATGGTTTTTGACTCAAGTATTATTAGAAAAAAACAAAGATACTGATTTAAGACTTTTGTTTAATAAATAATAAAATAAATGGGGTCAACAGTCCGTTGGGAACTAAGGCCTA
This sequence comes from Eupeodes latifasciatus, assembly GCA_920104205.1. Lineage (NCBI taxonomy): Eukaryota > Metazoa > Arthropoda > Insecta > Diptera > Syrphidae > Eupeodes > Eupeodes latifasciatus. The sequence goes on from OV049925.1 coordinate 154,744,426, forward strand.
GTGACTTACAACTCTCAACCATTTCTGTGCGCGAGTACTGTTTTTTTTTCAAATTCATTTTTATTAATTCAATCTTAAACCTATCTTAAAGCTAGACAAAAATTCATAAAACTAGCCTAATTAACCATAACTTACAACTAACTTACTGGTCCCATACGGACACTCTAAGTTAAACTATAACACTTAATACTAATGCCTTTCGGCCCTAAGATCTATTTAACTTCAATTCCATTTTATTTATTTTTTTATTCATTAGAAAATTTCAAAAACACTAATATCAATATCCTTTTTTATTTTTACTTAAAATAATGTCCTTAAAATAAAACTTAAACTAACTTAAACTACCTACGAGTATTCTACCTATATAAACTACTTAAAACTAGAACAACCACAGCAGCAAATCTTACTATCTAACATTTTTTGTTTTTCATATTTTGTTGTCTTTTTTTTTATTTTTTTATTCCATGTTTTTTTTTAATTTTTTTTTTGTATTTTTTTTGTATTTTTTTTTGTGACACCATGCCTATTCCACTTGAAACTAAACTATAAAACAAGTATGTAAGCCGGTCAAGGCTTTAAACCCCATCCCGACTACCCACTATCAAGTGCCGATTGAAGCCACCAAAACTGGTTCTCCTGCTTCACCCTATCAGTTCGGTCCCGTTCGGACACAGCCCTACTGAACCGAAGGAGCTCTGCTCCGCCTTGTGTCATGACGTCCCGATTGTACAGGAGTCGCCTATCCACGGTAACTCGTCTGACGTGGTAGATTAGCGGAACTGCCAATCTATCCTGTATCAGACCGCATCTATTTAAGAAGAGGAATGCTTCTGGTGGAATGAAGCCGCTCAAGCGTGCACTTTCAAAATACTCGTCGTTCGGATAGAACGCCCCGAAAATTAAATTGTTGGTCGAAGACATAGCTCTTGCAATGTGACCTCGAACGAGTTTTATCACGAAATTGTCAATTCTGTTGATTCGAGCCCCGTTGTATAGGACCTCGTTGGAATAGTAATGCACGTAAGAAGATTCGGCTGTTCGATATAAGCCGGTACAGCGTCGTAAACACTGCCGCTCGAACACCCGAAACTTCTCCATCTGGGAAGGGGCAACGTTGAACCACACAGGACAACCATAAACGATCATCGGCCGTATGAGGGTCATGTAGCAAATTACCTTCACTCTGGGGTCAAGCCGACTGCTAAAAAACAGCCGTTTCGTCAGAGCGAAGGCTCCTCTGGCCCTGGTCAGAGCAGCATTTATATGTCCGTCGAAATATAAATACTGATCTAACCAGATACCGAGGTACTTCACTACACATTTGCTCACCAATGGCTGCCCGTGAAGATCGACGATGACCATCTTGCGCCAATTCTTGCACGTATCCCCCGTGGCCCTAGCCAACGGAGTCCGGAACATAATTGTCTCCGACTTCTGGACATTTATTTTCAGTTTTCAGTCGTCGCAATATCGCTGAATCTTGTCGAAATCACGCTGCAAGAAAATTCTAATAACCTCAACCTTTCCGGCCGTTCTGTACGCAATAAGATCGTCGGCGTACGCAATTGCCTTTGTAAGACTACCTATCAGATCGCTGATGTAAATGCTGAAGAGAATCGGCGAATTCACCGCTCCCTGTTGAAGACCATTTTTAATTAAGAATGTTGTGGTAGAAGTTACATTCCCACTTTTGACAACAAACTTTCTACCGTTAAGCATATCATAAAGTATATACAACAATGGTTTGCTTATGCCAAGCCTGCTCAGTTTTAGGTAAAGACCCTCTAACCATACGGTGTCAAAGGCCTTTTCCAAATCAACCAGAACAGCACCTGTGCATTGTTGTTTTGATTTATTCCATTGGATATCAGAAACGAGTTTAGACGGAGCATGAATTGTGTCATGGCCCGTCTAAGAACCCCAACTGTTTATCCGGAATTATTTTCTTGTTCGCAGCCCACTTAGTCAGAGCCGTATTAATGATTTTTTCGAAAACTTTGCTGATGCTCGGAAGTACACTTATCAACCGAAGATTTGACGGGTTGGTGTGCGAGTACTGTTGTCAGGGATGGAGGGGACCTACAGTTTTAAGCCGAATTCGAACGGCTAATTTGAAAAAGCACTTTTTTATGACAAGAATTACTTTTGGAGAATTTGTCAATTCTTCGCAAGAGGCAGTACCCGTGTAAAAAACTTTAGATAGGCAGGGATCGAATCCAAAACTTTTGGCATGACAGTCCAACGCACTAACCATCACGCCACGGGTACTACTAAAACTTTTGTTAATTTTACATAAAATCTTGTTTTTAAGATTTTGTAAGACTTTAAGAAATATCACACGAATGGGAAGTTGTCAGTTTTTGCTTGGATTTTATTCTAATAACAATTAGTAAAATATTAAAGTAAGTCACTAGGATTTCAACAAAAAAAGAATTAAAAAGAAGTTTTAATAATTTTAAAACTCAGTCAAGAAATCGAAAGTAAGTGTTTTATTTTTTATCTTAACGAATTGAATTTTTTAATTTAGTTAACATTAAGAAAACATAAATAATTTCTAAATCGCTAAGCCTGCCAATATCTGCTATAAGTACTATACAAGAACTCCTCTTCGATAGCTGCAGTTCTTTAGGCATGACCATGGGCCCGGTGGGCCAGGGCCCAATGCCCCGCAATTATTTGGCCCCCAAATTCACCAACTCAAAATGAATGAAAATATACAAGAATTATATAGAAAACGAAATAAGGTTAGTACCTTATGCACACATATTGACTTTTCAACTCACTCCATAAACAAACACAAAGTTGTCCCATGATGATTCATTCATCGCTGATCATTTAAAAAAATGTGGGAACTCAGGAAAGTGGTACTATACTTCCTGTTTATCAGCAAATATTTGCAACGAATTCATTGATATAATGGGAAAACAAATCCTAATGATTTTTGAATTTTTCCCTAAGTGTTGACAGTGCACCCGACCTTTCTTTTGTAATTCGGTATTTAGAAATTGTGTTCCCATCGAAAGGTTCTTAAAATTTATACCTATTCAAGAGCATAAATCTGAATATTTGGCTGACACAATCTTGAAATTTCTGGAAAATCGTGATATTTCAATAGAGGATTGTAGAGGACAAAACTATGATAATGCGTCTAATATGTCGGGAAAATATTCTGGTTTGTAAGCAAGATTAAAGGAGAAGTGCGAATTTGCTACCTCCTTTGTAGCTTGTGTAGCACATTTTCTTAACTTAGTAGGCCTTCATGCGGCTGGTTGTGTGCAGGGAGGCAACAAGTTTCTTTCAAGTGGTTAAAAAAATATACAACTTTTTTTCTGCTTCTACCCATCGCTGGAATAAATTGAATGTATGTTTAGGCTCACATAGAGTTCTTAAAAGCCTTTCTGAAACAAGATGGTCTGCACGAGCTGATGCAGTCAACGTGCTCCATCGTGGTTATAAGCAAATTACTGAAGCCTTGACATCTATCTCTAGAGTTGCAGAGCAAGCCCCAGACACAAAAAGCAAAGCGCCACATATTTTGATGGTCCTGCACCATCTGTCCAGCTAATTGGGAAAGAAAAGTTTTAAATACCACCTTTTTTCTAATTTTTGACACTATTGCTTTGCAATTAAAAATACGATCCAATTGCTATCAAGAAATTAATGCATTGTTTGGCTTTTTTTTTCGATTGCAATATTTGACTTCAATGGAATTGCAAAATTCTTGCGAACAGTTGAATGCTTGCACCTCGAACAGTATTTAAAAGAATTCAATAAAGATGTAAATGAAGATCTTATTACAATATCAAAATTGTACAGTCTAATTAAAGTGGATGAAATTGGGAACACATTTCAACTACTGAATGTGAATTAAAAAAATTATACAAGTAGGTATACAAAAAATATCTGTTTTATGTTTTTTGTTTAGTTCTTTTTAAAAAGTAAAAATATGTAAAAAAAATTGTTTTAAAATTAATTTTTTAACCTAAAGAATAAAAAAAATATATTATACCTACTTTTTTGGCCCCCAAAAGTCTAAAGACGACCCTGGATAGCTTTAACATTTTTAAACCTTATGTATGCCAAAAGTTGTTATTATTCGTTGTTTCGACTTAAAATAAAACTAAGGCTTAAGGGTATGTTATATTTCACAAGTAAGGTAAGATTTCAAAGTATTAAGATGTCGTTATAAAATTAAAATTTTAGCATTTTCATTCAACTTCGTGAACTCTCAACTAACGCCAAATTATTATCGCTTCTTTGCAATTTTTGAAGGCAAACATCTTGTATTAAATATAATTAACGTTCAAAATTTAATAATTTTATACATTTTTATTCAAATTTATATACTCTCCCACTTTAATGGACTCTTTATATGATTATATGATGTCGCTGTTCTTGACCATGAAATATGAACCATATAATCCTTCAAAAGACAAAATGTATATAATCATCTGACTCTAATTGTGACTTGAGTGTGTAATCCCTTAAGCCGTGTTAAGTTCATTTTCGTTCATTTCATTGTAGGATAAAACCATCATTGTCCATTCATAGCATTAAGATTCTCATCTATCGACTTTTACACCAAAATGCCAGATAAGTATTTCAAAAAAATTTAAAAGACACTTGATCTATCCGATAAATTCCGCGTAATCTGGTCGAAAACATCTTTCGATGGATTACACACCAAAAGGTACTCAAACGTGACATTTATATAGTTATATCTTTCGAAAATGAAAACACCATCATCATCAAGTAGAAATGGAAGGAAAGTAAGACCCACAAAATTCTTCTCTTCGTCCGTCTTCATCCATATTTACTCCTGATAAGTGGCTCACTTCGGATTGTTTGTTCCATTATCCGAGAATATATATCCTCATTCGAACTCACGGACGGATGGGTCATCATTAGCAGGGAGAAAGAAAGAAAGAAAAAAAAAGGATGTTTCCATTGTTGTGGTGGTGAATTGCCATCGAAAATAATCGAATCAAATATTTGACAGCACTAACACCAAAATTATCCCATTACCGCCGAGGGATTTATTGCGGTCCGAGATAAACACTGTGCGGGCGGGATGGCTCTAATTTGAGTCAGCTCGACAACGACGACGACCGACGAAAAGGACGAAAAGCCTGAAGTCTGATTCTTATCAGCAGTTTGGTGTCTAAGAGAACCTACATGGCAAGGATTACCTGCAGTTTATTGAATTAAGACTCGGAAAGAGCGAAGAAAAGTAACAACTTTTAAGAATTTATGTTGCTTCTTCGATCTTTGCGCCCAGTGCTAATGAGATCAAAACCGAATTGCTTTGAATTGCTTAAATAGGTTCAGGAAATTAATTCCAAGAATTCAAATTTTTTCCTTCCCTCATATTGTTTGCACAATGGCCAATATTTGAAGTAGAAAAAATGTTTAGTGGTTGCAGAGTTGCGGTATGGCGGCTTTTTACAAATATTGTGCAGAGCAGAGTGCAGGGCACACGCGCGAGCAGCGCAGTGGTGGTCACAGATCAGATCCTGTGATGATAAATAAGAATTAAGCCCTGTCATGGAAATTATTCCGACTGCAATGAGAGTGAAATGCATAAATTAAAGGACTCGACGACAAAACTAGAGAGACTCGTTGTGTACTTATAAAAAGATCGCTCACCACCGATGATGCTTGATTCAGCGATCGCGTTCAATGCGCTTACTGCTCATCGATTGCATTTCATCTTAGCTCCCTTTAAGTGGTTGAGGTGACCAGATATCCAAGTTCGAGCTCACACAAAACCCAAATATGAATAAGTAATTGAAAAAGGTTTTAAGACTTAAGCTTATTTCTGAAGATCCGTTTTTTTTCAGGAGATCAGCACGAGCTTACATCTGGAAAATATTAATTGTGAGATTTACAATTTTGCCAGATCTGTCAATCTGACAGAGCTACCAATCAGTTGATAGTATAGCAAAATACCTTTCAATGAAAAACGTTCAGTTCACACCGTTAACAGATTTTGTCACAAAGTCTTACAGTTGAAATAATTTGCCTTTTGGATGGCTTAAACAACAACATCTGACAATTTCAAACGTCACCATACAAAATCTGAAAATGACGTTCCAATAAAAATGGCCACATGACATTTAGGGCAATTTTTTTAACTGACAGATCTGACAGATCTGACAACTTCATTTGAAGCAAAAACTGTAAGGTTTTTAAAAAATGTTGAACATTTTTAAGAATCCAATGTGAGAACTGTGAACAAATTTGCCGCTAAATTAATTGAAATTTCTTTTGGTTTAACGTTAAATGTTAGATTTTGTAAAGTCATAAAGTGACAGATAGATTATAGGTAAATGGCAAAAACGTATTTCGATATTATTTATGGCTAACAAAAAATTGATTTAAATTAATTTATAAAGCTAAGTAGGTTAAAGTGAACATTTCGTGTCCTGAAATGACTCCATTAAGTTTTTTAATTAATATTTTATATTGTCTGTCATTTTGACAGAAGATTGGTCTGATTTAGATAAAGAGGCTTAAAAACATATTCAAGATGATTCCCAAAAATGTTGCCAATATTTTGTTTTTTCTACAATTGTAATATCTCCTGAAAAAAGGACGTCTGGTAGGTCTACTGATGGACTTTATATGGTGGGACAGCGATTTCGAGAGTACTTACAAACAACTCTATAGGGGGCTATTTACGGAGCTAACTTAGCTAACCATAAGTCAACCCCTTGCAGTGAACGCAGTCATCAGTAGGTAGGTGGATCCAGATTCTGAATCTGAATCTGGATGTGGATGTGGCTGTGCTTATTTGCGATATATGAAGTAGGTAAGGTATACTGTACTGTGGGGATCAGGATGGCTGCCTGTCGTCATCGTCATGGAGAGCGTCATGATGCAGCACTGTGTGTGAGATCGCGGCGAAAGCGAAAAAAATAAAGCCTAATGCTGGACGTGATTACAGTCGATGTTCATTTTAGAATCAATATATCTTTTTTGCAATGGCTCTTGGTCTGAGTTATCTTTCCGGGGTGCGCGAGCGCACTGCAGTATGCTCTTTTTGCTGTCGAAAATATCAATAAATAAGTGCATGCACTATAAGAGCCACTAGCCACCATCACCACCACCACCACCGTTCAACCGCCCGACCGACCGAGCAACCGTCACGGCAAGGAGTCAAAGAAGAGCATCTTACTGATGCTATGGCTGCTGCTGTCGCGGCATATCCGGCGATATAAATTTTATGCGCGCTCGCCCATTATGCAAAGGAAAATTATTGATCAGTTGATCCCAACTGACATACTTGCAAAGGACTATGTTTTCTTTTCCCTCCTTGCTTTTTATTTTTGTTGCTGTTGCTGTTGTTTTGTTGTTGTTTTTATATGTTTGGTTTGGCATAAAAATATAAAAATAGTGAGGTTGGTTTATTTTGTGATTTGGTTTTCCTTCCATAGATACACACACCAGAGGCTCAGCAAACATCGGAAACCACTAGATTTTAATTTTTAACAAACACGTGCGAAGTCTATAGCTCATAAGCGAAAGGATCAAGGATCAAATGATCAGCCGCACCTATTAGAGAGTTGGTTTTCTTATCTTGTGCAAAGTTTGCTCATCATCGCGCAGGTACTATATATGTACATATATCGGAAGGTACCAAATATAAATGTGTGTAGATATGACCGCACAATTTGGGAAGGTATTCCGATTGTCTCTAGAGCATGTGGATTGTTTGTTCTCCGGTGAAGATCAATTGATCTCATGCGGAACCTCCAACGTTCCGACGTTCAAAGTGTTTACAAATATACAACTTGTATCTACACTGATGAAAAACTCACAACTTAAATTATTGACGAAGAGCTCAAATTGATTTTGTCTTCTTCCTCAAATTGTGTTTTAAAGAAAAAATAAGGTTTGCATATCAGCTTTTTTGTTTCAAAATATTAGAATTATCTTTTCTCATCGTTATTCAAATACGCAATGGTCCTAACGACCCTTTTTATTCTTAGTTTGTCATTTATGTTCTTCATAAGAATAGCCCTGAAAAATATTCGTCTTATTTAATTTTTAACCAATTTCTAGTTAAGACCTTCAAATCTTATTTTTAAGCACAAAGGAACAAGTAGAAAAACAATAATGATAAATTATTGTAAATTTAAGGATCTTTGTGATTTTTATTTTCCCCTTTTTTCAGTGTACCCACTCTTTAGGTTTATTGCAAACATAATAACGTTTTTATTTAATTTTGTTTGCGTTTAAATATAATTAAAATGTAACCCTGCGACATGGCAAAAACAATTCGAAATACATTTGTGCCTGCGGGCGATTGAAATATACCCTTGGAGACACTCCCTGAAAGGAAAGAGGCCTCCATCACCCTCCTCCAAACCAAACCTAACCTAACCGAACCAAACCGAACCGAAAGACGACACAATGGCAAGCCCATCAGTGAGTGGTGCGATTTCATTGATAAATTCGCATGGGATCATCCTGATGCAGCATCGCATCGAGATACCATATCTAATAATGGGATGTTTGCGTCGTCGTCGCTCGTCGTAGTCGTCGTGTCGGTCGTCTCCTTCGTCGTCGTCATCGTCATCGTCATCATCGACAACAACGACTTGAAGTTAAAGTTAAAACAAAACAACATATACATATCCATGGTCGATGCAATCTCAAGCCCATTTACAAGACAATGCTGAGCGCAATAGAGGATGATGGTGGTGACGATCGAGCTCCAGCTACATCAGCTTCAGCAGGCTAAAGCCATGATCATCGAACTTCGAAATTCTTCACCATCAACGTTGTCGTCGTCGTCTTAATCGTAATCGTAGTCAGCCTCATCTTCGTCGTCGTTGGTCGTCCGTCGTTGTCGTTGGTATAACGTTTACGTATATAATGCGCCTTCACATGTTGCAAAAAAAAAAAAACTAAAAAGAGGCTTCAATTTTAGCGGTCGTGATCATGTAATTTCTGCCCACGCACTTACTCTGTGCACGCATCTTGTGCACTAATTCGCCATTTAAGATGTTCACTCGGTCAGCGACAGCCCCATAGCTAGCCATCCGCAGTCACCACAGCCACAGTCAACCATCGAATTGCACCCAAGCCAAGGACCCATCACACATTTGGATTAGAAGTCGTTTGGGCAAATGTTTACTATAGCGGCTAAGTCATTTAGCAAAAACGACGACGACGTCTCAAGCGACTAAGCGAGCGACGGCGACGGTTTCAATTCCAAGTTTCCAAGATGGCTGAAAACTTAAATAATTGAATAACTTAAATGGGAAACATAAAATTTGCATCGAAGTGGCCGCCTGCCACAACATGAACTACGACATCGACTCGACTGTTCAGTTTGGACAGACGCTGACGCGGACGCGGACACGGAAAGGATAGCCGATGCCGAATAGCCAAAAGGATGAATAAGTTTCGTCCGTAAGTGTTTTACAAAGCCCAGGTTATGTATGGTGATAGAACAGCGGGATGAGATGGGAATGTGAAGGCGACGACGGGCGGAAGGCGGCTCGCAAATCGGACACACTTTGAAGAGTGCCGCGCCTGCTTTTCACAGTGCAAAAGGAAATCGCCTTGTGATCCATTGTAATTGATGTCAATTTTAAATGGTCAAAGTTCCTATGCCGCTCCTTTTCGTTTAGGGTTGTCTTCTGGCCGAAAACATTTAAAAATAAAGAATAAAAACGAAATACGATAACAAAACCGTCAATCCCGGCAAAAAGGGCAATGCTCAATTCTCATATCAGCAGCAGGAGCAGTTTGGCACTAAGTGAAGCGTCAAATTGGCAGATTGATAGAATGCATCTCTGCCCACCTTGACCATCTTCTCGATGGATGGCCACCTTGTCTTTCACTCTCTCTCTCTATCTCTCTGGACTGGACTTAAACAACTAAATAAGTTGTTGAATGGTGGTCTTGTGATGTCTTGACTGTTGATTGTTGGGCGTCTTCTCCTTTTTTTTCTTGGAACTTTCCAAGTGCCGTTTGTTCGTCACCTCTTCTTGTTCTTCCATTTCTGATCTTGGTATCACACATCATGAGTTGATTATCATTTTATTTTTCTTCACAAGAATAATCTTTTATTCTTTCTTTTGTGATTTATCACAGTGAAAGAAGAGTCAGTCTCAAAATAGCATTGAATTAAAAGTTCTTCTTCTTGGATTTATTCAAAAACCTGAATCAGGGACCGCATTCAATTCAATGATATGGCAACAACGAAAAACGTTTATATTGTTTGGGTGCCAAACAATAGAAAACCATACAAATCGTTTTGGAACATTTTTTTAATCGAAATCAAAACAAAATAATAATGCGTGTGTTAGATTGGTTAGAGAATATGTACCTTTTATCATTCGAAGACAAAATGCGTTGTTTGAATTCTATAGTTTGTTCTTCATTTATCGAAATCAATAGGAAATACACACACAAAGTGATATGGAGGAGCCTAGAAGACAAAGAGGAGGAGAGGAGGTGTGAGGAAATAGAATTTTCTATTTACATCTGCCAAGATTTTAAATACATTTTTAATCGTTTAATCAGGAAATAAAGAAAATAAAAGGTTTGCATGTCAGCCTTTTTGTTTGGAAGAATTGTGTTTCTTCATGTAATTCTTGGGGTAAATGTTCCTAACTCCCCTTATTTTTAAATTTGCGTTTTCGATATAATTACATTGTTAAATATAGTTTTGTGAAAATTGTTCACACTGTTTTAATCTGATATTGCAAAATCTTGATAAAAGTTAACAAATTTTGTATCAGTCTGAAAATTGAAATTGTCTCAAATTCTGTATTTTAAAAGCTATAAACTTATGGAATACTGTAATACCAATACTTTATCTCCGAATACTCTATCGTTTATTAATTATCTGAAGGGCGAAAAACAGCACTCAGTTTTTTGAAAACCACACAAAATGCTGAATCAGGATTCAATAAAAAGGCAAAAGATAATAATTGCTATAAAATAGGAAATGCATGCAACTGATATAACACAAATTTACAAAAACATTATCTAAAAGATAGACACAAAGACAAAACATTAATTTGCTCATTAAGACAGTCACTTAAAGCTTAAAAACTAACAACTCTTTAGAGACGCAAGCAAATTCACGACTATTCCAAGAATATTAACACTTGTTACTGTCTTAAAATGTTTTGCAAGGAAGAGTAAATGAAAAAATGTTATGGTACCTGATTATCAAAAAATGTTGTATTTCAAAATATGCTGCAAATAGTCTGAAAAACAAAAACTGTGTTGATAATTTTTTACATGAGCGCTTTTGATCAAACTGAACTTTTCTCATATTTTAACATAAACTATTTTAAGGTATTATGACCCATTGTAGTACCCGTGGGGTGGTGGTTAGTGTGTAGGGCTGTCAGCCAGAGGTCTTGCGTTCAATCCCTGTCTGTGCCACCTTAATTAAAAAAAAATTTGACGGGTACTGCCTCTTGCGAGGAATTGACAAATCCTCCCAGAGTAATTGTTGTCATGAAAGTGCTTTCTCAAATTAGCCGTTCGGATTCGGCTTAAAACTGTAGGTCCCTCCATCCCTGACAACTTTACTCGCACACGGGAATGGTTGAGAGTTGTAAGTCACTAGGCCCTAGTTTTCAGTGGACTGTTGCGCCACCTAATTTATTTATTTTATTTTTATTATGGCCCATAAAGTATTTTGACATCAACCTATTTCAAATTGAAGTGTTAGCGGGCTTAAAAAAATAAATTCCGAACGTTGCCATGCTGTAGAATGAATGTATGTTATGTTTTCTGCATCAATTGAAGTTGACGGCGTTTTTCAGTGATTGTTTTTCTCGGTTCCAACAGCTCATAACTGTTCTAGTCCCACCAAAATACAGAACTTACCTTCGCAACTTGAATATTCGACCAAGTGTAGGACGCTAGTAGATGTCTGTAATGAATACCTCTTTGATCACAAAACACAATAGTAAAAAAGAGGCCGGGATGCGACTCACACTGATAACTTCCCATCCCGTCTGCCGATTTGTCTTGCTTAAAAGTTTGTGTATATGTATCAATTTTTACCAAATTTTCGTACTATTTTTTGTATATTTCATTTCATTGAATACCAAAAATAATATTTTCTGTGAAATAAAATAAGTTTGAAGCCAATATTTGTAATTTTTGAACAGCTATTTGAGTCGAAAGTAAATTTTTACCAAGTTTTAGTATTGTTTTTTTTTTAGGTTTTTAATTTTTTGTAAAAAAACTGTCAATTCGATTTTTTTTAAAAATTTTACTGAATGTTGAAAACAATATATTAGTAGTTAAAAAGCCAATATCTCAAAGTTTTGAAAAGATATTTGAGTCGAAAATCAATTGTTACCAACTTTTATACATTTTTTTTTAGGTTTTTATTTTTTTGTAAAAAAACTGTCAATTCTATTTTTTCTCAAAATTTGTCCTAATGTTGAAAACAATATTTCTTATAAGTTAAAATTAGTTGAAAACCATAATCTCAAATTTTTGAACAGATATTTGAATCGAAAATCAATTTTTACCAACTTTTGTTAAATTTTTGTTTAGGTTTTTAATTTTTTGTAAAACAAACTGTCAATTCGATTTTTCTCAAAATTTTTCCGAATGCTGAAAATAATATTTCTTATAAGATAAAATAAGTTTGAAGCCATAATCTCAAGTTTTTGAAAAGATATTTGAGTCGAGATTCAATTTTTACCAAATTTGAGTAATGTTTTTTTAGGTTTTTATTTTTTATAAAAAAACTGTCAATTAGATTTTTCTCAAAATTTATTCAGATAACAAAAACATTATTCTTCGTTGCACAAAATTGTTTTGGAGATGAAATCATATTTTAGTCGTAAAATTTTCGAGGTGACACATTTTTTTTCAGTTTTTTTTTATTTATAAAAAAAACCGTTAGTTAGATTTTTTCCCAAAAATATATTTGTTTGGTATCACGTTACAATATATAAAATAAACTTTAATTCAAGTCTCCAGCGTCATTGGTTCTTGAGATATTTAGGTTTAACCAAAATGTTCACCTTTTTTTTAAACTGATATGGTAAAAAAAACCACCCACGCAATTTTCTTGAGAGCCCTTTCTGCATCTTTCTGTCTTATTATCTGTATAACAAAGTTTATTTGAAGTCGATATCTCTTCTGGTTCTTGAGCTATGGACGACGAAAAAAACGTTGCGAACGCACGGACGTACGGACATACGGACATACGGACATACGCACACACGCACTCACAGACATCTTTCTAAAAATCTTTTATTTCGACTCTAGGGACCTTGAAACGTCGAGAAATGTCAAAATTTTCAATTTGACAAATCGGACCCATTACAATAACTTCCTATGGGAAATTAAAAAATCAATCTCAATATCCCCCCGCTTCCATTTATGTAAGGAACCTAATTTTCTTGTTCTTCAATCATTCCCAACCCGTGCAATCGCTTACATAAGGTGAAGTGGTTAATGGCTGAAACACAAACATGCTTCAGCTTCAGCTTCGCCTGACGTTTACAAGTTCAGCCATAGGAATTCAATGCATGCTATCACAATGAAGCTTTGACCTCACGTTTCGTTTGACAATCGTAAGGAAAAGAACGTAATGTTACGTAATGTGACTGCAAACGGAAGCTCTAGTTCAAATGTGCTGAACATTTGCTTTGTCTGACAGCTCCACAGCTGTAAAAAAAAGTCAACAAACAAAATACATTTGCTTTTGGAGGGATGTCATTCAAAGCACGACGACGTAACGCACGACGTAACGTAGACAAAACCGAAGCTGAAGCGTGTTTGTGTTTCAGCCATAACTCCTAGTGCTAAGTAAAAGTTCTACTTGCGTTTGGCATAGACCCTGTTGGAGCAATACCTTCAATTTTGCATCTTCAATTTTTTCAAAAAATTTGAAGAGACGGAATAAATTATCACAAATAATCAATCGTTCCTGAAAGTAACTGTTATTAGGAGTAAAACTCAACATTACTCACAATAGGGCTCCATTTTAATATTTATAAAAAGTATTTTTAACAGTTAAAATGCCTTGTTCAAGCGTGTTTTTTCCTACTTTTGATGGCGAAGATTCTATTTGTAAAATGTCAAATGTGACAGCTTCAAAACTAACAGTCTACTTAAAAATGAAACCTCTTATTTAAAAACCCGTCGCAACAAAGTCACTGATGTGTCGTTTATCATGTAAGAATATGTGAACAAATGAGTTCAAAAGTTCTTTGGCGTTAGGTAAAAAGGTCTTCAGTCAAAAAATTGTATTTTAAGTTTTTGAGTTGGTGGAATGGCCTTTTTTTATTTATTTCGTTTAAAGCTAACAACTTGAGTCTAGAACAACTGTTAAATATAGTATTAATTTAGTCTTTAGACAACAAGACAGAAAAATGCATTAATGTTTTGATACTAACGTCTTAAGTTCATTGAGTATGTATGACCAGTTTTCGACTTACGTCCGTCTGGAAAAAACTTCAGCTTTCTCTTTGTGCATAAAATAGATCGAACACAATTATAAAGTTGTAGGTAATATAAAAAGTAAAACTTTTTTAAATGTAGTGCGAATGTTGCATTCGACTTTTTTAGAGACTCTATATTTTAGTTTTGAGTAACTTGAAGACCCTAAGTTATATGGGAAACTTAACGTTATAATGCTACAATCAAAAACGTATTTTCTTTGATGTACTAGGATTGTTCAATTTGACCATTGTAAAGATAGCAACGCTGTATTTTTCAGTACTAACTCCGCAATCTTTTCATTTGACTTTAAGGCCCTTGATTGTATATATATAGAAAACTCACTGGTAATTTTATCTTTTGCACATTGCCCTATTTTTGTGACCTTGAATTGTTTTCGATGTAGATACATTTAAACATCTAAACTCATAAGCTACATATGTAAGTAATCAGACGGTCGGCTCTCTAAATTAAATCGTAATCATTCAACTGATTGAGCATATGTTATCCATGAAAGATTGCAACGTGTATTTTGTTTGTCTCAAACGTCTTTAGCATAAAACGCTGTTCCAAGGCAATTACATGTATGATTTATATTAAACATAATTCCCTTTCTTTTTTCTCGACCTTCGTTTGGTTGGTAATAAAATTTTTCTAAACGTGACAAGTTCCACATTCAAAAACCAAAAACCAAAAACAAAAATAAATTCCCCAAATTGGTATAGAGTCTCTTATAAAAATTCTCAAAAACATATTATGTAGGAAGGTTTGTACAGCATACGCGTTTATAGGAATTTGAGTTAAGCACAGCAATCAATGGTAATTGGGATGATGCACCAGCAGCATCATAAGCAGTGGGAAACTGGGAATTCATTAAAATCAGGACTAAATTACCGAAGCTCTGTTTGTTGTTTTTCTCGTTTTCTCTCACCATATATACCGCCACCACCACCGCCGTCACAGTCACCGTCACCGTCAGCGTCACTCACTATCCTCTCAAGACCGTGATCCACCAACTCACTAAATGACTGACTGACTGTCTGAAAGGCTAAATGGACTAAACGACTAAAAGACTATAGTGGTTTACGCGTTTGACCATTCCACGCTTGGATCTTGAAGTTGCGAACTGTGCACATCGCGCATATCACAGCACAGAATAATTCTGTGTTTGGTAAATTGGCAAATTGATGTGCCACAGAATGGAAGTTATTTCTCTTCGACAAGCAAAACGGTGACTATAAAATTTATTTTCAAATTAAAATGCCATTTTGTTGGAAAATAATTTTTAATTGATGGTGGCTCATTTTTTGATAAATATGACATGATCATGGCATTTGGTCATTTAATACGCTTGCTACATATCATTTGCGATATACGCAGTACATATATTAAGTTGCAAATGTATATTTTCCTCAATTCCTTTCAAAATGTTTATAGAAGCTGAAAACATTTTGATTTGCTAATTGTGGGAGATGATATTATAAAAGTAAAATGTTTAAATCGTTTTTATTTATTCTTATCGTTTCTGTTTTCATTTTTTTTTATCTTGAAATTCCTTGAAAGTTTCGAAAAAGGTTTTTATGCAGGGGCGGAACTTCAATATTTTTTTTTTATGTCATTTGGGCTGAACTTTGGAGCAACATATTTTTAAGTATCGGCTTCAGGGCATCTCGCGCTAAACTCGTGTGGGAATTTTGTTTACAATTCCTTGATGTTTCCATTTTGCCCGACCAGATGGACATTGTTATAGGTGGTATTTTGCAAAGTCATTCGATCGTGTCGAGAGGTGCAACTATAATGAGCTTAAAAGAGTCTTTTTTGCATTTGAAATGTTGTGAGGAAATATTTGCTAAACCTGGTTCTTGGGAGTGTAAGTATTATTGATACCTACTCTTATTTTAATATGTCATAAAAGTTTCTGATATTTTATTTTTTGACTATGCGAACATATAATTTGTGTGCATTAATTGTTTCGTGAAAAATTACAATTTTGACTATTACAAGGGGAATTTTGTGATTTATCCGATAAATTTTGGTAGTGAATTTTGATGTGCCTCAGGGCTCTGTTTTGTCTCCGAAACTTTTTCCTGTTTGCTTTAAAATGAACTCTTACTATTGTAATGCCGTAACTCAGCCGACGAGTTCATATTTTTAACTTCCCGTAGGAAGTTATTGTAATTGGTTTTATTCGTCGAATTGGAAATTTTAAAATTTTGAAATGTGTCGCCGTTTTAAGAACCCTAGAATATAAATCAAAGGTTTTTGGAGAGATGTCTGTGTGAGCGTATGTGTTCACCGTGTGATATTACCACCAAAATAATTGTATGAATCAAAGAATAACGCTTTTGACTAATGATACATTTTTTAACAAATCCAAACAAGCCTAAGAAAATGCTACTAAAAGTTGGTAAAAATTAATTTTGGACTCGAATATCTTTAAAATTATTAAAGACATTGGCTTCATACAAATTTTGAATGACTTCAAAATCATTTCATTCTGTATAAAATATTGTTGCTAAAATACCGTTATTTTCTTAGAAAAATCCAATTTTGTATTTAAAATTGGTTTTTAATAAAAATTGGTTTTCGATTAAAATACATCGGAAACAAAAAACTGTTTTTAAATCAGACTTATTTTATCGTATACTTAGAATATATTGATTGTTGTTAGCTTTTAGTTAACTTTTTAGAAAACTCCAATAGATAACTTTTTTTTAATAAAAACCTTTAAAAATAACTAAAAACTTATTTAAAAATGTTTTTCTCTCAAGTATCATAAGAATAGAGGTGGTAATTGACTTCAAAACTTGTTTTACCAAAATGTAAGTAAAAGTTTCAGAAAAGTATTGGCCGACGGACACGAATGGGATGTTATCAGTGTCGGTCGCATCTCAGCCTGTTTTAAGCATTAAGTTCTAGACATTTCACTGTCCATCATTTAAAAACTTTTGCATTTTTGTTTGTTAAACATAATTCAAAAGTATTCTATAAATAATTTTACGACCTCAATATGTAAACCATCTGCATTCTTCCCTTAAGTGAATTCTGATATCCCATAAGTTAACTATTTTACCACATTTCGGAAGTGCTGTTAAAAATACAAATTATTTCTCCAAGTCCGATAAAAAGTTGCATACATTTTTCGATGATAAGAATCTTCAGCTAAGCTAATTTTGTGTGTTAACTAAAAATGTTATCTAAAACGATTTCTTGCAATTTATTAGGTTTTTACACAAGAAGCTTCTTGAGAAAGTCTAAAGTTCCTCGCACTGATTTATTAAGACCATTTACTGTACTATCTGTTACTAAATCTCTAAAAATTAGTGAAAGAAGCTGTCAACAGTTGAAAATAAGAAAACATACCTTTTAATTAATTCAAATTGATTCATTTTCATTTCACAAGTCTCACAGCAAATTTCCCAAAAACAAAAACAGAAGTAAATTGACTATGCGATATCTGTAGGTATAACTAAAAATATACATTTTATAATTTGTATCCATTTTAATATTTATCATTCATTTAATACTTTATGATAAGTACACAAATTATGGCATCTGCAAGCGATATCACGTCAATATTGAATGTCTCTATAAAAACAATAACAAAAAACCAACCTCTCACCATCAGTAATGAAAGGTTTGACAATTAACTTGATTATTTATGTCTCTTTTCTGGGAGACAAA